>OX244028.2:8016349-10416349 GCA_945859785.2 Tridacna gigas
GCGCAGGCTGACCTGGGTCGATACTTTTCGCAGATACATTAAGCCCCCTTTTTCACAGGGCATGGGTTCAATTTAATTTGGAAATTTAACTGGAGTCATTTCAGGCGTTGGTTTTGAAATGTGTGTAGATGATTTCTCGCGTTTAACATATTCCATTGTTTTCAACTTTTTAATGTTTAATCCCGTTGTAAGCAATCCCGTGTTTTATTTTATTTCGACACTGAGAAGATGCCGTTTAAAAACATTGTGAAAAAAGGAGAAAAATCGTTGTTACAATCCCACATTATTTCGCCCCTTAGGAAAATGACATTGGAAGACATTGTGGAAAAAAGGAGGAAATCCTTGTTATAACCTCGTGCTATTTCGGCCCTGAAGATGGTGACAATTGAAACATTGTGGAAAGAGGACGAAAACCTTACTATAACCTCGTCTTGTTTCGCCCCTGAGGATGATGACAATTGAAAACATTGTGGGGAAAACAAGACAAAAAATCCTTGTTACAATCCCGTATTATTTCGACCTGGAAGAAGATGACATTTGAAAACATTGTGGGAAAAGGAGAAAATCCTCGTTACAATCCAATGTTACTTTAGCCCCGGGGACAGATGGTATCTGGAAAACACTGTGGAAAAAGGAAAAATGCAGGTTACCAGCATTTTCTCCTTTTTCAACAATGTTTTGTATCCCTTCGAAAACAAATATCATCACTTGGGCCATTATTATTTATCGTCTGCAAATACTTTCAGATTGGACAAGTCTTAATTTTTTTTTTGTTGTGTGGTAAAGACATAATAAAAAGAGAACTGAGAAAGGAAATGATTTGGTTCATCATTACCTAGGCTTTTCTATCCATCTATCACAAGCTTTTAAATATACAGCAGTGTTTTCTACCCTTGCAAAGCCAAGTCCCAACATTTGAACTATATTAACCCTTAGGCTGCTTATCGCGACTCACTGACCTTTTGCGGACAGGGTAGATCAAGATAGACTGCACAGAACGTGCAGTCTGATCTTTGATCTACACTCTCCGTTAAGGAGATATCTTTCCTCCAAAAATACCTTTGAAACAGGAAGGTTTTGGGCTTATAAATCGGCTTGAAAGTTTCATTTCTTTTATTCAGCAGGATAAGGGTTAAGATTGTCGTCTGCAAACGCTTTCAATTTAGATGATTCTCAAATACGGTCACCCAGTACCGAGTTACCCTTAGGCTGCTGAGCGCGACTCAAGGACCGTTTGCGGACAGTTAAGATCAAGATCAGACTGCAAAAAACCTGCAGTCTGATCCTGGATCTACATTGTGCGATAAGGAGATATTTTTGCCTCCCAAAATTACCTTTGAAATAGCAAAATTTGGATTTTTACTCTAGGCTTGAAAACTTTTACTTCACAGTTTTAGATCGTCCGATCTGCATGCATTTTCAAATTTTAGATATGACTATAATATTAAATGTGTCCTTGACTCTTTACCACACAATCCCCACTTTTAACGACCCTGAGGAAAAAGCCTATTGAAAACAGTGTGGAAAAGGAGAAAATGCTGGTAACCAGCATTTTCTCCTTTTCCCACAATGTTTTCTACTCTTCCAAAAACAATTTCAATTTTTCTTTGTCGTCTGCAATGCTGTGAATTTGGACTGGTCTGAAATTTTGTCGTTTTGGTAAAGAGTTAAAAAAGAAGAAATCATTGTAAGAAAAGGAGAAAATGCTGGTGTTGGATACAATAGGGCATGTATTCACGTAACTCTCTATGTACGAAACCATAACACTTTGAATTTGTCCCATAGTTAAAGCATTTGTAGACGACAAATTAAATCTTGTTGCTTGTCAGTGAAAGAGTAGAAAACCTTGTGGGAAAAGGAGAAAAATGCTGGTCACCAGCAATTTCTCCTTTTCCAACAAGGTTTTAAAAGGCTATCTCCTCAGGGTCGTTTAAACTCGGAATGCACGAAAGCAACGCCAATTCTGATTGGCTAAGTTAAATGGTTACCAAATGGTTTAGCCAATAAGAAATGCGTTGTTTACTAAATCTAGAATACTAGATTAGGAATGCAGGTTAGAATGTTTGGTAAATACGGGCCTACATCTCATAAAAGACTACAACTATATAACTTGTTACAGTTAAAAATAGTTAACCCTTGCTACACAATCCCAAGTTTTAACGATTGTGAAGAAAGAAGAATTTTAAAAAACTTGTGAGAAAAGGAGAAAATACTGGTAACCAGCATTTTCTCTTTTCTCACAATGTTTCTACCCTATTAAAGACAAAAATTGACACTTGAGTTTCGTTTAATTTCATGTCTACAAAAGCCTTTCAATTTAGTATTGTCTAAATATTTGTCTTTTGCTACAGAGTTAATCCTATTAATGACTTCTGTCTCTCTTAAAACAGACCTGTTTTGAAATATTGTGGCACAACGAGAAAATGTTTGTTACGAGATTTTTTTTTTTTTACTTCTATTAATATTTTAATCCATGAAAGACAGCTTAACGAGTATTTTACTGGGAAGTTTTCAAACTCGACTTTTCTAGTGACGATGGTTTAATAATGATAAACAATAGATAGATACATATAGATAGATACATATAGATAGATAGATAGATGGGTTTGGCAGACAAGCAGACAGACGGACAGATTTGGTAGACAGACAGAGAAACTATATCAAATAAATTACTGTATCTATGAGGTCCTTTCCTACGCCGCATGTTTAACTCTCTCTATTTCACATCATGTATGTAAATACCACGCAATTAACATTGCCTGTTGCTAATTTTGGACACTTTACACTTTCCTTTTTCACGTCAAAACCAGTCGTTCTACGCCAAAAAACAGTATGGAAAAGATACATCAAAAACTTGGACAAACTGTATATTTTTAGTATAAAATGATAACATAACAACAATTGTCATTTTACAAATGTATTGCTACTATCTTAAATAAAACAGGCTAAGGTGTGTATTAGGTATTAGAAGAGCGGTTTTTTTTTTTGTATGTTTAGACGTTTTTAGCCTCCGTCGGAGAGAGACAACTTTCTATGTCATGAAGTAAAAATTATTCACTTAGACAATACGTCAACTTGTGAAAAGCTGATGACAAAACGCCCTTTTCTTCGCTTAGTTCGTCGTTTCGCTGCTGTTTGGGAGCCGTTGTTAATTTGATTCATGCTCTGTGAAAAAGAACGTTTGATGCATCTGCAAAAAGTATCGACTCAGGTCAGCCCGCGCAGTTCAAATTAGATTTATTGATTGATAGTATAGTGTTTAACGGCGTTTTCAACATTATTTCAGTTATATCGCGGCGGCCAGTGCAACTATCCATGCTTTCCTGGAGTTTCTTTTACCAGTACTCCGCTCAATATTTCTTTCCAAGCACTGGCTTGCTTTCCACTTAACCACCGTCGAAACAATGGTCAGCGCAGCGTGAGAGAGGAACGAATCCTTTCGCAATGACTATTATCAGTCCTCGAGAAAGCAATTGGCTGATCAGGGGATCGAACCAGCGACCTCCTGTTCTCAAGTCCTGTACGCTACCGACTGAGCTACCTGGGCTCGGCAATTCAAATTGAAATTTATATTTTAGTTGAAAAGGAAAGAAAAGAAAGAAAGCAAGTATGTTATACCAAAAATAGATTTTCGGACAAAAAACGATGTATTTGTCTCTTAATGTAGCTAGCACTATGCCATTTCTCTTTTTTGCCAAACATTTTTATCATCTCATTAGAAAGTGCATTTTCTTTTTCTCTGAATCCAGCCTTTGTGTGTGAGGAGGGGGGGGGGGGGGGGGGGGGGGGGGGAGGGAATGCAGCCTGTTGTTTGGGAAGAATACTGCGCAACAATATTGAATAACCCAGGAAATTATGGACCGGTACACTGGCCGCCGAAGAATAACTTAATCACACTCCATCTATCTATCTATCTTTCTATCTATTTATCTATTACTACTACTACAACTGCTTTATGAATACATAGAAGGAGGAAATGGCCAAAGACAAATATAAATCAATACGTCACGAAACAAAAGGAAACATTAAATCATAAGCGGCCGTTTTACCCTTAACCAATCCCGTGTTTGAACAATCAAAGAAACTTTGAAAACATTGTAGTAAAAGGGGGATGAGTGTCTGAACCCCATGGCTGACCAGTTAACCCTTTACCGCATAATGCCGCCTTTTGACGACGCTGGGAAAGAAGCCTTTTGAAAACATTGTGGGGAAAAGGAGAAAATGCTGGTAACCAGCATTTTCTCTTTTCCCAAAATGTTTTCTACCCTGTCAAAGAAAAATTGTACCATTTGAGCCACATTGAAATTGTCGTCTGCAAATGCTTTCAATTTGGACAAGGCTAAAATTGTGTCGTCTTGTAAAGGGTTAACTACTTATTTTCTTGCCGATGGGACGTTAAACTGAGGTCCCGTTTGACGGTGCTATACACTGAGCACGTCAAAGAACGAGACGTTACTTAGGATGGATTTTGTACTGCATCTTGCATGTCCCCGTGACATAACCAACAGCCTTGTGCAGGAAGGGGGTGGTCGTCCGTATGGGCCACCGATGGCAACGATGAATAAACGGAAAATCAATCAATAAATCGACTCATGTTGATGACCACGTGGAATTCCCACAATTTTTTCTGCGAAATTCTGGTGCAGAATCTTAACCCTTTACCACACAATCCCGACTTTTAACGACCCCGAAAAAGAAGCCTTTGGAAAACATTGTGGGAAAAAGAGAAAATGCTGGTAACCAGAATTTTCTCCTTTTCCCACAATGTTTTCTACCCTTTCCAAAAGAAAGTTCAACTTTTCAGTCACGCTTATTATGTCGTCTGCAAATGCTTTCGATTTGCACTGTTGTGAAATTTTATCATTTGGTAAAGGGTTAAAACACCTGAGGAAGGTAGCTACGTTCAGGAGCATTCAGGAAACACAAACGAATTTGAGTCACGCTCTGTTAAAAGGGGGCTTAATGCATCTGAGAGAGAGAGAGAGAGAGAGAGAGAGAGAGAGAGAGAAGTTTCGACCAAGGTCAACCTTTGTTTTTGCTCAATTTTCTGCTTGTAAAAGAACCATTCTACTTAATGATTCACTCGGTTGTTAACCCTTAAGCTGCTGATCGCGACCCACTGACCTTTTGCGGACAGTGTAGATCAAGATCAGACTGCACAGAACGTGCAGTCTGATCTTTGATCTACATTGTCCGATACGGTTTTTTTCTTTCCGGTGAAATCAACTTTGAAACCGCAATGTTTGGGCTTTTAGTATTGAGTAGAAATTTGCGTTTCATTTATTCAGCAGCTTAAGTGTTAAACGAAATAGATTTTATGGATCCATAATCATGTGATTGATTGTTTGGTATCATTGATAACGGAGATCCATTAGTCGCCCCCCCCCCCCCCCCCCCGCCCCCATGCCAGAGCATGGCTCCTCTTTTTCATTTTTTTCTTACTGATGGTTTGCCAGCTCTCGCCTTTCATGGTGTACTGATGAATCAGTTTTAAAGGTAACTGAGGTTATAAACATCTAAAAAGCTTGCTTTAAATAACATCATCGTAAAACAATTCAAAATGCTGTCATATACATGTACAAAAATGCATGTGAAACAACGTGATAAAAGGTGAATTTACTTGTTACGAGCAGTAATATTGAAAAATTAAACAATGAAATACGTCGTAATACATATGCACACGAAATTATGTGAAACATTGTTACACAAGGATTGATTGATTAATTGTATGGTGTTTAACGCCGTTTTCAACATTATTTCGGTTATATCGCGGCAGCCAGTGCACCTATCCATGCTTTTCTGGAGTCTCTGTTACCAATAATCCGCACAATATTCTTTCCAAGCCACTAGCTGCTTTTCCACATAACCATCGTCGAAACAATGGTCAGCGGTGAGAGAGGAATGAATCCTGTCGCAATGACTATCATCAATCCTCGGAAAGAAATAGGCCGAGCCGGGGATCGAACCAGCGACCTCCTGTTCTCAAGTCTTGTACGCTACCGACTGAGCTACGGGGCTCGGCTGTTACACAAGGAGAAGTAATGATACTGATAATTAATAAATGAATTACATGTACAACAAGCTAGTGAAACATCGTGATATGAGGACAATTTACTCGATATAAGTATTAATATTGAAAATCAACCAATGAAATACGTTATAATGCATATATACTGTGTAAGCCTGAATTCCGTCTAACCCCTTGGGCTGCTGAGCGCGACTCACTGACCTTTTGCGGATAGTGTAGATCAAGATCAGACTGCACAGAACGTGCAGTCTGATGTTGGATCTACACTGTCCGATACGGAGATATTTTCCCCAAGACATACTTTTGAAATAACAACATTAATACCAGAAATTATTTGAAACTTTGCTACCTATTATATTAATAACCAAGCAATGAATAACGCTGGATTATACATTTAGAAGTTATGATTTGAAACATTGTTACATAGGGATAATTCACTCATTACAAGTAGTAATTGGAGAGGTCATCAGACCTCTCCAACAGTGGTGAGTTTAAAAGGCAGACCGCCTCAGAAATTGCTGCCTAACTCCATGCTTTTTTGCGAAATTGTTTTGATACACAGTCTGTTTCGTCATGGTTTTGTAAATAAACCGAAATCAAAAGATTGAAATAGGAAATAGACGTGTTTTGTTTTTAAATGACGGATTTCAAAAAGGATTTGTTATATTGATTTGATTGCAAATGACCTTTCCAGTGGTTGTAATTTTTTCATTAAACAAATAAAGATACACATACAAAAAAAAAAGAATTTCGGTAAAAAAGAGAACACCGCGGGAAAAGATCACGCGACTTGAAAACGTGGGAAGGAGGTCACGTGTCTGTCATGTAATGCATAAGAGGGTTCTCCTTTTTACACAGCGGCAATCATATAATGCCTTACTTATCTGTTTACATGTACCAAAATATACTAAAATTAAAAGCAATAAGCTATTTGAAAACATTGATGCTGACCTCTCCTGGCTTCTTTTTTAAAGAAGCCAACTTGTACTGAAAATCATGTATTCTAACTTGACACGTCAATTCGGCTCTATAAACATAGTACAACGGAAGCGTGGTAAAATCGACGTCATTCTGTATTCTATGTTCGGTAAAAATTAATCCGCATCCGCTTTTGTATACTGAGTATGAACTTGTTTTCCCTTTATCAAGAGTTGGTCATGTTAGAATCGAAATGATATTTCTATCGTGGTTTATCGTTCAATAAACCACGGTTGTGAGTTATGAGGCGCTATGAATAAAGCGCTCGGGCTGGCGCCCTCGTGGATTATTTATCGTGCCTCACAACGCTTTACTGTACGTATACAAGAAACTAGTTTATCACATAAAACCCCCTCCGGCACTGTATTAAACCCATGACTTATTTTTTGATAATACACTAGTGTATTATCGTTTTTTGGGTCCCGGTTCTGATCATTTTTTAGTCATGAGCGCGTGTAGCCGGAGAAACTAGCCATAGCACGTGCCGGAATTTGAGCGACTACGCCGTTTCGCAGAAAAAAATGACGTCATTGTTGCGCGGAAAGTTTTTGATTTTCATGTTTAATAAAAAACAAAGAAATGCAACGAAAGTCTTTTAAATCAACAAATTTGCGGAAATAGTTGGACTTATCCCCTCTAGAAACTGGTTCATTCTACTTTCGGTGTAAATATCAAAGATCTATCTACTTGAGTATGTACACAATTGAAACCAAACTACAACTGTAACTATGGACCCGTGAATGGGGTATAGGCTAAAGGTGATGAAAATGAAACTTTCAAGCCGATAGTAAGAACGCATTTTTCCCTATTTTAAAGATATTTTTTGGAGGAGAGATATCTCCTTATCGGACAGTGTTGATCTAAGATCAGACTGCACGTTCTGTGCAGTCTGATCTAGATTTACGCTGTCCGCAAAAGTTCAGTGAGTTGCGCTTCGTAATCTAAGGATTAAGAGACAAATTACTCGCCACAAGCAGTAATATTGATAACCGACCAACGAAATACAGTGTACCGTACATATACAAGAAATTCAGCGAGGCTTTCTGACAAGAGGGGCAATAACTCGCTAAGAGCAATAATATTTGAGCCATACTCTGTCAAAATGGGGTTTAATGCATGTCTGTAATGCATTATACTAGGCAAGTCATTACATAAGTATGGACCCATAAAATCTACATGTATTTTATCTTACAACCGATCTAATCATGAGGTAAACTGGTCCTTGGATACGAAGAAAATTGATCAAAAGCAAAAGCGTCCACAAAGGTCAGCCTGTGCGGACTGCTGCAAAAACTATCGACCCAGGTCAGCCTGCGCAGTCCGCGCAGGCTGACCTGGGCCGATACTTTTTGCAAATGCATTAAACCCCTTTTCACAGAGCATGGCTCATTAATAATCAACTAATGAATTTCGTTGTACTGTACGAATACACGAAATTAGTGAAACATTTAGATTACAGGAAAATTTACTCGATACGAGCAGTAATATTGACAATCAACCAGCAAATAACGTAGTATCATAAATTTACAGGAAATCATTTAAAACGCTGAGACCAAAGGAGGCAATACTTGTTACAGGCTATTTTACTGATACTCAACCACTGAAGAAATAAGGGAAGGAAAAATCAAAATCTCACCTTGAACATTCGGACTTGGCACACTTGTAGTTTCCGCGGTCCATCCTGTCACGGTGTTTGTTGATGTGCTCGTATCTGGCGGGAGTCCTCCCGAGCTGGATGTGGTACTTGAAACCGGCATTACAAACACATCCGCCTACATCTATAACGATAATAAAACTATTGATTATAATAATTATTATAATAGTAATAATGCAAGTGATAATATTGGAAGACATAATTATTACTATCATCGTCGCCGTCATCATCATCGTCATCATCATAATCAACATTATGTCTATCATAACCGACATCATGTATGGTATGGTATGGTATGATGTGCTATGGTATGGTATGGAATCAATATATCGATCTGTCAGTCCGACTGTCCGATCGTCCATCCATCCATCCATCCACCCACCCACCCATCTATCTATCTATCTATCTGTCTATCGATCTATCTATCTCAATAAAAATCATTTACCGACATTTCGTCTTCTAATCCACTATTACTAAGTGAAGTACCGGAGTTTTAGATTTCACGAGAATCTAATAATAATAAATATGGTATTATTCCTTACACGACTATAGGGGTTAAAATCCTTTAACGCAGTACTTCTCTTGTCCAATACACCCTGAATCAGAGAATCTGCCCACATACACCCGTATTATAGAAAAATTGTTCAGAGGGGGTTGTTCAATGTGTAACCAAACAATTCTTTAGACATCAGACGAAAGGAAAGGGGATTTCAACAAATCCTTTTTATATAAAAGAAAAAAAAAATGTGGATTTTTTTCCCTGTGTTAGGTTACTTTCCCCAACTGATTAAAAAGACAGGGATAATATTGCATACGTTTATAGCTAATACATACACATGAACTTTAATAAAGCACCACCCATTTTCCTGTAATAAGGTTGTGTTCCACACAATGCTGTTGTCATTCATGATATGGAAACCAGAGACTTGGTTAAAAATTCGCTAACGAAACACCCTGTGGTATCAATTTATCAGCTACCAACACTGCTTCTACTTTTAGCTGTAATTTATTGACAGTCAGATAGGGACACTGAAAACGTCAAAAATGATCATGTCCAAAACCATGGTCACAGCAACCAGGTCAACGGGCTGATGGTCACGAAACTCTTAAAAAAAAAGCAGTGTCTGAGGCAACAGGAAGCATGACATTCAGTAATTCAGTATCTGGGCCAGTATTCACCGACCATTCTTAAGAACGTTCTTAGTCTTATTCTCCAGAGTTTTCTGAATTTGAAAGTAACACAACATCTGATTGGCTAAACCATTTGGTTTAGCCAATCAGATGTTGTGTTACTTTCAAATTCAGAAAATCTTGAAGAGTAAAACTGAGAATATTCTAAAGAATGGTTGGTGAATACGGGCCCTGGTGTATCCTCACCTAGCCCGGGTAACAGCTGCAACTCTCCTCCTCGTGCTGGAAATCAAACGCTGATCAAATTCGAATCACTGGGATCCTTTACCATTCGTCATATAGTGTACCTGGGCCAATTTCTGTAGATTTTGAACAGATGGATACACTGCTTGAACATGACGCCCCAGATGGTGCCACACATGCTCGATCGAGTTGAGGTCAGGAGTTCTTTGCTGGCCCGGGAAATGTGTTAATATATCAGGCGGTGCTTAATAAATGTGCATGTCTATCTAAGTTTACACGAAAATTTGGCTCACAGCGAAAAAATCTAAATTTGCCCCCCCCCCCCCATATAAAGGCATTCACTTAACCAAAAACAAGCGTTATTGTGTACTAGACGACACAAATTTAGGCTCTTCAAATTGGAAAGTATTTTCAAACGACGTGTGTAACACGGCTCAACGGATGTTATTTGTCTCTTGAAAAGGTGGAAAACATTGCTGGATTTAGTGAAAAATGCTAATAATTAGAATCTGTGGTTGTAAACAGCATTTTCTGCTTTTCCCAAATATACTTTTTGACCCTTTACCACATAACCCCGGCTTTTTACGACCCCTAAACAGAGTGCCTTGAGAACATTTTGGGAATAGGAGAAAATGGTGGTAAATCGTAATGTTCTGTGCAGTTGCTTTCAATGTGGACGGACTAACCTAAAAGTTTGTTTTCTAGTATAGAGTTTGTTATTATTATCATTGCTATTATTATATTTAGTATTATTATAATAAAGTGAATTTATACATTCTAAACGACCCTCACTTGACTGATCTATATTTTGTAATCACGTTAGGTAAATATTTCCTTTCACCCCTCAAAAAAACCACATGAATATAAGTATTGCAGCTAAAATTTGTCAGAGCGTGACACACAAAAAAAAATCTATTTTTAAAAATCTATTTTTAAACCAGTCCTTGTTATATTAGTTTTCTTTGTCATTGCTGGTGAAGATTGTCTCCCTAACAAAATTCCGACTTGCCCAAATTGAAAGCAGTGGCAGACGACAAGTTAAGTAAAGCTCAAATGAGGATATTTATTTTTGAAAGGGTAGAACATCGTGGGAGAAAGAGAAAATGCTGGTTACTTGGGGAAGAACGAAAGAACACGTTTCTTACAGAGCATACTAACGGTAAACCCGACTGCTATATCCCTACGTGTGATCCAATACCCTTTAAAAAAAAGTGCAGATCACGATCAGACTGCACTTTCTGTGCAGAATGTGCAGTCTGATCGTGAATCTACACTGTCCGATACAATGAGAATTTTCCCACTGAAAAGAAGTTCGAAATCAAAACTTGTGCTTTAACTAGTGGCTGAAAATTTTTACTTAATCTGATGTACTTAATTTAACTCTTTACCAAGCGACAAGATTTTAGACTGACTTGAATCTAAAGCGTTTTAAAAACATTTTGGAAAAAACGAGAAAAATGTTGTTTTTTACCAAAAGCATTCTTCTTTACGGCCGTTGTGTCATCAAGGTTTAAAGTACATTGTAGTTTAATTCTACACCAAATGACGGAATTTTAAACTCGACCATATTGAAAAAATTTCCAGACGAAAATCAAATGTGGCTAAATTATCGAGATCTACTTCCTATAAGATAGAAAACATTGCGGGAAAATGAGAATATACTGGTTAGAAATGCTGGTTACCAACATGTCCTTCTTGTATAATGTTTCCAGAAGCATTTTCTTCCATTCAGAAAGCATTTGCAGACACTAAAATGTGGATAAAATAAATAAACTCATCTTAGAAATTGTAGCAAACATTGAGGAAAAAGGGGGAATGCCTGTAACCAGATATTTTCCTGACAAATTAAATGTGGATGAAATAGTTTAAATTATCTGAGAAAAATATTGTAGTAAGTAGAAAATGCTGGTAACAAGCATGTTTTTTCCCGACAAATGCCTGTTACCAACATTTTTTTTTTTTTTTTTTTCTTTTCCGGCAACACTTTCTATCATTTCAGTCAGTTTCTGCACAATGGACTCGTCAGAGAAATGACAGAAAGTATTGTGGAAAAAGTAGAAAATGCTGTTAACAGGTATTTTTCTCAACAAATCAAATATGCAGCAAATACGTGTAATTGAACCCATCTTAGAAAATTGTAGAGCGCATTGTGGTAGAAAACATTGTGGTAGAAAATATTGTGGCAGAAAAAACATTGTGGTAGAAAACATTGTGGGAAAAGGAGAAAATGCTGGTTAACAGCATTTTCTCCTTTCCCCACAATGTTTTAAAAATAATTTTACCTTCTACCTGAGGGTCAGTGAAAACATAGTGTTGTTAAATAAACGGTTAAGCCAGCACACGGTCCCTTTGGGATCACTTCTGTTTTCAGATTGATATTCTATAAAACAATTGGGCCATCAATTAAACTTAATGGAATCGGGCGTTTTAATTCTTTACCACAAAATCCCGAGTTTTCACAACACTTCTGTAGAAGACTTTTTAAAACATTGCGGGAAAAGGAGAAAATGCCGGTAACCATTTTTTTTTCTCCATTTCCCACAATGTTTTATACCCTAGCAAGCACAACTTTTGTAATTTGAGCTGCACATGCTTTCAATTTTGACAAGTCTAAAATTTTGTCGTTTGAGAAAGTGTTAACTTTTTACCAAACGAGAAACGTTTAGACTGGTCCAAATAGGAAAAATTTGAAGACGGCAAACAAACTGTAACACAAATAAATGAAATTTGTCTTTGAAGGGTAGAAAAGGTCGTGGGAAAAAAAGAAAATGCTGGTTAAAAGCAACCTCTCCTTTTTCCACAATGTTTTCTAAGATCCTTTTCCTTTGGAGATCGTCACAACTCAGGATTGTGGGTAAAGGGCTAAATGCTTTCAAATATCGATCAAAGGTCCTTCCATTTTACAACCCTAAAAATGTTTAATTAACCCTATACCACACAATCCCGTGTTCTAACGATCCTGCGAAAGACTGTCCTAGAAAAAACATTGTGGAAAAGGAGAAAATGCTGGCACCAGCATTTTCTCCTTTCCCCACAACGTTTTTAAGCTGACCAGGGACAACTCCCATCATTTGAGACACGTTTAACCCTTTCCCAAACGACAAATTTTGGACTGGTCCAAATTGAAAGAGCTTGCAGACGACAATTTTAAATTTGATGAAAATGGCAGAAAGGTCTGAAAAAGGGTAGAAAACACTGTGGTAAAAGGAGAAATTGCTCGTTACGAGCAATTTCTCCTTTTCCCACAGTGTTTTCAAAAGACTTGTACTGCAGACACGTGAAAACCAGGGCTTGTTTGGGAAAGGGTTAAATCTTCGTCTGCAAATCTTTTCATGTTTCAAAAGTCTAAGATTTTGTCATCTAGCCTAGGATTAACACGCTGACATGGGTTGCTACCCTTTGCTATTTGTTAATTTTAGGCATGTCCAGGGACCCTTCTACCTCATAGATCAGTCGGTTATTAGACAAATTGGATTTTATGAATCCATAATTAGAACATGACTTGCTCGGTATAATGCATCAGGGAGATACATTAAACCCCCTTTTATCATAGCCCCACTCATATTTAATTTTGGCGTCAGCAAGCTCAGCGATACGTATGTGAAATTTAACCGTCTGCCAACAAACTTTCGGACTTGTCCAAATTGAAAGCTTCTGCAGCCGACAAAGTAAATGTAGATCAGTTGACAAACTTTATCGAAAAAAGTGAAAGTAAATATTGCGGTAAATGTTAATGGCTATAATAAATGGGATTTACCTCTCAAAGGGTAGAAAACATTGTGGGAAAGGGACAAAATGCTAGTTACCAGCATTTTCTCCTTTCTCAAGTTGTTTTCACCCTCTCTCTCTCACACACATTGTCGTTCAACCCTTTACCACACAATTCCGAGTGTTAACAACACTGGAGAAAAAACTTTTTGAAAACATTGTGGGGGAAAGGGAGAAAATGCTGGTAAACAAGCATTCTGTCCTTTTCCCACAAAGTTTTCTAGTCTTTTCAGGACAAACCCCGCCATTTCAGTAAGATTTAAATTGTCGTCTGCACGTGCTTTTGATTTGGGCAAGTCCAAATTTAGTCGAGTAGTAAAAAGTTAAACTCAGAATTGTTAGGTAAAGGGTTAATTAAGTTCTGGATAGTTTATGAATAGTTTGAATCCAATGTTGCCCCTTGAGATACTTGTCTCTTTCATCGTCCTCTAACCAATTCAAAAACAAAAGTACCTTCAATTAAATCTTTCAGCGCCAGATAAAATTAAGCCATGCTCTGTGAAAAGGGGGCTTAATGCATCTGCAAAAAAGGTTGAGAATAACATGGGTCATTTTTTTATTGGTCAATTTTCTGCATGTTAATCCTTTACCACACAGTCCCGACTTTTAACGACTCTGTAGGAAAAGCCTTTTGAAAACATTGTGGGAAAAGGAGAAAATGCTGGTAACCAGCATTTTCTCCTTTTCCCACAATGTTTTCTACCCTATCAAAGAAATGGCACCATTTGAGCCACATTGAAATTGTCGTCTGCAAATGCTTTCTTCAATTAAATCTTTCAGCGCCAGATAAAAATTAAGCCATGCTCTGTGAAAAGGGGGCTTAATGCATCTGCAAAAAAGGTTGAGAATAACATGGGTCATTTTTTTATTGGTCAATTTTCTGCATGTTAATCCTTCACCACACAGTCCCGACTTTTAACGACCCTGTAGAAAAAGCCTTTTGAAAACATTGTGGGAAAAGGAGAAAATGCTGGTAACCAGCATTTTCTCCTTTTCCCAAAATGTTTTCTACCCTATCAAAGAAAATGGCACCATTTGAGCCACACTGAAATTATCGTCTGCTAATGCTTTCAATTTGGACAAGACTAAAATTTTGTCGTCTGGTAAGGGGTTAAATGATGAGTCTAACTCATGCCCCAGTTATTTTGTCGGACAACACGGATTGTATGGGTCCATACTTATGTGATGAATAGCTTGTCATGGGGATGCATTAAACCCCTTTTTGACAGAGGGTGGCTGAATCTTAAACTGGAACTCTTGATATCTTATTGGGAATAGAGAAACTGATATCTTACGAACAATTGATATCTTATAGGCTTGACTACGCAAGCGGATGGTACGGATCCAAGATCAGACGGCACGTTTAGTGCAGTCTGATCTTGATCTATGTATTCGCAAAAGTCTCTGTTTTCTCCCATAGCGCCGAAAGAGTCAAATCTAACCTTTGTCTACCCTTTGATTTAAGGAACCTGAAGGAAAAAAAAAAAAAACTTCTGAAAACATCGTGGGAAAACGAGAAAATGCTGCTAGTAGCAGCATTTTCTCCTTTTCCCAAAATGTTTTTCCCTGTTTTTAAACTCATTACCAAACGACATAAGGTTGGATCTATCCAAATCCAAAAAAACTCTTGTAGACGACTAATCAAAACCGGCTCAAATGGTGGAAATTGTCTTTGAAAGGGTTGAAAACAAAGTGGGAAAAGGAGAAAATGCTGGTAACCAGTATTTTTCTCCTTTTCCCACAATGTTTTCAAAAGCCTTTTCCACCGGGGTATTCAAAACTCGGGATGGTATGGTAAAGGGTGAGATGAAAAGTTCCATCATTTTAGCCAAGTTCAATTTGTCATCAGGAAATGCTTTCAATATGGACAAATCCAAAATTTTGTCTTCAGGGCCCGTATTCACCAACAGAATATTCTTAATCTTATTCTCCAAGATTGTCCAAGTTTGAAAATAACACAACTTCTGATTGGCTAAACCAACTGGTTTAGCCAATCAGAAGATGTGTTACTTTCAAATCCAGAAAATGCTGGAGAATAAGACTGATAATGTTCTTAGGATTGGTTGGTGAATACGGGCCCTGGTATAAATTTTAGACGTCGATTAACTTTCATTTTTTTTTTTTCTATTTTAGTACCGTTCAGTTGGTTTCCTGGCCAACATAAATTCGAGCGGAGCTCTGTGACATGGGGTTTCACGCATTTTTGTAATGCAGTATACCAAGCAAGTCGGTGCAAAATATGGATCCAGTTTGTTTACAAATCAGTCCAATTCTAGGGCAGAATGGTCCTTTGACATGCAGAATATTTACTAAAAGCAGAAAGTATCGACACAGGTCAGCCTGCGCTGGTTGATATAAGTCGATGCTCTTTGCAGATGTATTAAACGCCCTTTCCACAGAGCATGACTTATTTCTATGTGTTTCACCTGGTAAAGTCTTCTTTGTGCGTGTGACCTGATGAATTCCTTGGGGCATTGTGACAAAACGACCTAATGGTTGTATAACATGAACTTTTTAACTCATTACCAAGCGATATTTTTTTAGACTCGTCGTCCAAATTGAAAGCATCTGCAGACGACAAATCAAATGTAACTGAAATGATGGTAATTGTCTATGGAAAAATGGAAAATCAGAGTGTTTGTCTTGATGATATTTCTGATAGGTTTAAAATTGGGTCATGTCAGATCAAAAAGTAGGTCACTTTGCAAAATTTTTAGAAAAACTTTGTGTACACCCTAGAGGCAAGACTTTCATCCCGATACCTACGAAAATTGGTCAGAATGTTTGTCTTGATGAAATCTAGCACAAGTTCGACATTGACTCATGCCAGGTCAAAAAGTAGGTCATTGGGCCAAATCTTAAAAAAACATAAAAAGAGAAAAACCTGTGAGCACTCTAGAGGCCAAATGTTCAGATCAGTTCTAATAAAAGTTGGTCAAAATGTTTATCTTGATGCTATATCAGCCAAGTTGAAATTTGAATCACGTCGGGTCAAAATGTAGGTCACTGGGACAAATCTTTAAAAAAAATCTTGTGTGCAATCTGGAGGCCACATTTTCCGTTCGATACTCATGAAATATCGTCAGAATGTTTGTCTTGATGATATCACTGACAAGTTAGAAAATAGGTCAAGTAGGTCGAAAATAGATCACGAACACTCATGTTTTACATCATTACAACCAGGATCTCTTCAGCTTTATCGGTCCTAGATGACTTAACTCAGCTGAGCGCTTTAGGGCCAATGACCCTCTTGTTCAGTATTGTATTCGGAATATGGAATGCCATCTAGCCAATCAATTGCTTTTATTCTTGTTTGTTAGGCAAGTGTTTGATACCCATTTGAGCCAAACTGTCTTCAAACTATTTCTGGCCTCTCACGTCTAATGCATTTGAGAAAAGTAGTCAACTTTGAAAGAAAGTCGGGATTCAGTATTCAACCCGACACATAATAAAAGGATCCGCGACATTTCGTCGAAAACCACGTTCGTTCGAAAACGGATTCCTAGCCCTGACCCTTACCCTAACCCAGACGAATTGTAGCTGAAATCCTTCTTCCAGATAGAGTTTTTCATGAAATAAATATAGGAATTTAGTAATCAGTATTTTGAAACATAGTTACATGGATTTCAACGAAACACCTGTCGACAAAATGCAGCGCATGGTACTGTAACATGAAGGTGAATAATGACAGACGGGTAAAGGTTACAGCATGTGTACTATCATACGACTTAGGTGTGTCTTGTTCTACAGTACAAGTATGTCCTTACACAGGACCTAGAAATGTCTAAACTGAGCCAACGCTGCGTTTTAGAGGGAATTATATAGAAAAAAGTGCACAGATCTCTTGACTTGTAATAACGTTGATGTTGTTGTTTTTTAATCCAGCGCCAGACAATGTACGTATGCATGTATTTTGTAATTCTTTGTTGAACATGTATTTTTCTATTAATTTGTATGAAATTTGGAGGATGTTTTGGGTATAGATTGTTTGATATGTATGCTAACAATGATCTTAATTGGTCTCCTAGTTTTATCTTTTCAACAAAATTCCACCAATTTACCAAACAGCCCTCGTAAAGACAATCAGATCAACCCTTTCTTCAATGGAGGCTCCACACTTTCTCAGTTTTCAGCTTTCATTTCCTTAAAGATACTATTCACAGTCTTTTCATTTAAACTTTTGAGTAGGCAGATATTGCCCATACAGATATGCGGGCTAAATGACCAAAGCTGTCGATGCGCCATATAATATCATTCATTCATTCATTCATTTATTCATTTCTTTCTATCTGCGACAAATTTTAGACTAGTCCATATTGAAACGTTTTGCACACCACACATTTGATGTGGCTCGAGCGATGAATAGGTTTTATAACTTGAAGGTCCAAACATTGGGATTTTCTTTGTTTTGTTTGAATGTCCTTTGGTAAGACATTTCAGAGCCCTAGCCTAATGTTTGCTAAACCCAGGACACACATGAATGAGTGAGATGTTGTGATGATATGCCCCTAAGGTAATACTGACATCAGGGCTGAACACAATTCCAATAATCACATGATCTTCTACAAGTGGATTATGGCTGGACAAGCAGAAACTTATGTTAACCCTTTCCCAAACGACAAATTTTGGACTAGTCCAAACTGAAAGAGTTTGCAGACGACAATTCTAAATTTGATGAAAATGGCAGAAAGGTCTCAAAGCGGGTAGAAAACACTGTGGGAAAAGGAGAAATTGTTCGTTACGAGCAATTTCTCCTTTTCCCACAGTGTTTTCAAAAGACTTATACTGCAGACAAGTGAAAATCAGGGCTTGTTTGGGAAAGGGTTAAACTTGCCCACAAAAGTAAGGACAAATGATTTTTCCACATCTTCTGTTCTGTTCTGCAAAAAGCAAAAAGCAGAGAAAGAGGCTCATAAGCTAAAACATATCCAAAAGGAGTTGTAAAAACTTGACAGTTTATCATCTGCCGATGTGCAAGTTATACGCAACAAAATTGAGGATGCAAGTCGTGACTTTATGGAAGCCCGGTATGTAGAATATACATGTAGTTCAAAGTTTAACTCTACCACACAGTCCCGACACTGATAGAGAAGCCTCTTGAAAGCATTGTGGGAAAAGTAGAAATTGCCAAATTTAACTGTGTACAAGATGACACAGGGCTCACACCTGATCCAATTTTCTTTCAGGCAACATTAGCCAATTTTTCTTTTAACTAACCGAATATCCATGCAATGACACCCATGCAATATATATATATATATTTAAATATATATCACGGATATTTATAGATTTTTGATATACCACGGATATATATAGAACAGTAATTTCCAGTGACTCCGCCCCTATTACCATTTATGAATGAAATGCATTCCAAAAATAGTAACGATTATTACAGAAAGCCCGCAACAAAAAAACGATGTAATCACTCTCTTGCACTACGGATCATTCCCATTCACCTCTGTAGTTGGCTCAAAAAGTAGTCCCTCATCACGTGATATTTTCGTCACACGACCATAACTCAAAATGGCGACATAAACGCCGCTGAACGAAAGACCAATCGATTGTTTTGTGTGCTGTTCAAACAGCATACGGCCAATCAGACTTAGTGGTAGGAAATGTGAAAAAGAGGGATTTTCTGAAAAGCTTAAATGTCTTTTAAAGAAAGGTTAACTTTTTTTTTTTTTAATTTGTTTAAATTGTCATCATTCATGGGCGCAGCCATTTTTTTTTACAATTGGCGTAAGATTCTGATCAGTAAAGAAGCTTGAAAAAATAGTTCCAATGTATACAGGTAAATTCATCAGTTTGAATGCACCTTTCATGTATCCGGAATCATATTTTCTTTGTCTACTTTATTATGTTACACATGAAACAGTTAAACAGTAACAAAACATGTTTTCCTCGGTTTGACAAGATTCTTGTCATTTAGCCCGTTGCAGAGATGTATGGTGAGAGTAACAAACGACAATTCTGCTCGGAGTTTGCGATGTAATAGCACGCGCGCTACTTTCCGGTAATTTGCCTACGTAATTTCTGCACGTGACGTCATTTGAATGCTTGTTTACCGCGTCTTCTCAAATGGAATAATCCAAAGCGATCTCAATCGCAATTTTCGGACGTTTGATTACTACTTTAAAGTACTATATAATTTATGTGGGTAATGCAGTTTTAAAATGGGATATAAATGAAATTTCAACGTGTATTTGTCGCAACATTTTTCACATCTTTTTCACAATGAGTACAAATCAGACGTTAAAAGATAAATACAATACGTAGATAGTGTTGTCGTAGATCACAAATATCTAACTCGGTTGTGAGAATTGATAATTGTCTCTCCAAGGCTCGAAAATTATCAATTCTCTCAACCTCGTTAGATATTTTTGATATACGACAACACTACCTACGTATTCTCTACAAATATAACTCTTTACTATACGACAAAATTTCACATTGGTCGAAATTGAAAGCATTTGCGGACAACAAATTAAATGTGACTGAATTGATTGGATTTGTTTCTGAAAGGTTTAAAAAAAAAAGTGGGAAAAGAAGAAAATGCTGGTAACGAGCATTTTTTTCCTTTTCCCACAATGCTTTCGAAAGTCTAATTTCCTAATTTCCTTGGGTCGTTCAAATCCAGGATGCTCTATTTGGTAATGAGTTAAAAATAATTGTAACCTCATTTCCCAAGATGTAGCCCATATTTTGGGCAGGGAGAGAAAAAATAATCAAACGACAATATAGTGTTAGAATTAAAAATATGTTTAAACTCTTTACCATACAACGAAATTCAAAACTCATCTCAATTGAAAGCATTTGAAAGCAGCATTTAATATGGCAAAAATGATAAATAATTTGTCTTAGAAAGGGTAGAAAACATTGTTGGAAAAGGACAAAATGCTGGTTTCCAGCATTTTGTCCTTTTCCCACATTGTTTTAAAAGCCTATATTTTCAGGGTTGTTAAAAATTGATATTATGTGGTAAAGTGTTAAACACCTGATTGTCTGTAAGTTACAGAAAATGCCTTTCTGTATTTTTTCACTGATGCAGACATGATTTGACACCTTAGAAATAAAAAGCTTTCAAAAACATTATGGCAAATTGAGAAATTTCTCACACTGATTTTGAAATTTAGAAATTGATCCATGTTAGCAATTTTTCGATTCGCCACAATGTTTCCGAAAGCGTTTGATTTCTAAGAGGTCAAATAGCTCTCTTTGCTATGATGGTCCCGTGCTACTCAGTGGGTGAAAGCCTATCCAAATCTTAAAGAGACACATTTTGAATACATTCGGGGAAATGGAGAAAATGCTGGCATCAGTAGTAAAGGAGGGTAGACCTCGGACATGTCCGAGGTCTACCCTCCCAGAGTGCCATTTTGTCCGAGGTCTACCCTCCCAGAGTGCCATTTTGTCCGAGGTCTACCCTCCCTGAGTGCCATTTTGTCCGAGGTCTACCCTCCCGGGAGGAAAAAAGACCGCATCACCGAAGATTTTGGCGGTAATTCGGCTTCCGCGAGTAGAAATACAATTATAAATAGTCCGCTACTTGAATAAAAGTAGTTCCGGCAGGCGGTTCAGGTAGAGACCCTCGTTGGACTTAGTCTTTTTTGGAGAGTTGTTCTTTGTCTCTATTGCCCGTCGGACTTAGTCTTTTTTCCACAATTGGATTAAAAAGTAGTTCCGACTAATGTAAACAAACGTAAACAAGCGTTTTGATTGGTCGAGACGTTTTCCCACCAAAATTCGAATTGGGAAACGTGTGACACCACAAAACTGGCTCGGAAAAAGAAGGTGTGCCACCATCTTCACTCGGTTTGATCTTTCTCTATCACCGTGTCGGACTTAGTCTTTTTTCACAATTGGATTAAAAAAGTAGTTCCGGCTAATGTAAACAATCTGGCTCAGGTAGATAGCTCAGGCTGGTTCAGGCAGAGACTATCGTTGGACTTAGGCTTTTCTCTGTCATCGTTGGACTTAGTCTTTTTTCCGTCTTCGTTCACCTCAGGCTTTCTCTATCACCGTTGGACTTAGTCTTTTTCCACGACATGGTTCCCAAGACAAAAGGCTCTTCTATTGGTCTTAGCGATATTGACAATTATTGAAGATAGATTTTCTAGGGTTTGGTTAGTCCTGAAAAGGACTGTTTTTGGAGCTTGAACTGTCTTTTTTTGTCTTTTCTGTGTCTTTTTTTGCCTTTTTTTGCTGTGTTTTTTCCCTCTATTGAGAACTTTTCTTTGTTTCTTTGGGTGTCTTTTTGAGTTTGAGTTTTGGAATCTTTGGGATCTTGAAGTCTTTGAAGTTGTCGATGTTTTTTCCATGTTTTCCCAAGCCTATTTTTGATGTTGTTACATAGGTGGGAAAGTTATGAAGTTGCTCATCATCGTCTTTCTCTATTTCTCGTTTTTTATTTTTTATCTTCTCTTCCTTTGGATGATGATCTTTCTCTGGCTGTGTTTCCTTTGAGTGTTGCTTTTCTTTTGGTTGTTTTTCCTTCGACTGATTTTCCTTTGACTTCTGATCTTTCTTTTTTACAACTGTTACGAGGGAGTCTGTTAGTCTTCAAGGCTGGTTTTATCAAAGTCGAAATCCACTGGAATCTTCACAATAACAGGCGTAGTTGACTGTCTTTGCTGACATATTGTCTCGATGTTTCTGTTCATTGTTTTCAACTCCTCTAAAATCTGAGTTATTGTAGCATCTTGTTTTGATATCATCTGTCGCATCTCTTCCTCGAATTTGTTAACTGACCCTGTCATTGGCTCAATGAATGTCGAATTCATGGCTGACGCTAGAATATCTCCACTGTTTCCACTCTGTGGCAAGGAGTTGTCTAAGATGTAGTCGGTTAAGTTGTAATCGGCTAAGTCGAGATTCATCTTTCCCGTTAACACTATGTTTTTACTCGCACTACTCGAAGATCGAGAGTCGAATGATTGTAGAGAAATATCGTCAACGTTTTATAGGCTGATAGGGGGATTGACCTACTTTGATACAGAATTAAGAGCGCGGACCCGGTCGGAAGCACCCACGAATGATTATAACACTTAGAGAGAAATGATAGAAATCTGGGGTACTAGCTAACCGATTGATCTGAGCTCTATTGCGAATGTAACATATCCTATGATTGAACGAAAACAGCTGAATTCTAGTCAAGCAGAAATGATAATCTTTCGATTTTTACATAGTTATATTGCTTACTTGCAAAAGGATGAACTACACTATATTAGGAAATATTATTTGGGGTGAAATTTTTCTTAGAGTTATGTAGAATTTTGTTTGACAAAATTTGAAAAGATAGAACTTTCTTAATGTTTGGTAGTCCTGAAAAGGACTGTTTTTCAAAGATCTGTATTTTTTTTTCAACCTCTTCGTCTATCTCTCGCAGCCTCGAACTCATTAATTAGCATGATAAGTAGTGCTATCTCATGACGTATCTGTCGTCGACGAAACCAATCTTCTAGCCAGTTCAGTATCGAATAATATGCCACTGATCCAAACATGAACATGCAAAACATTTTTACTCTCGAGTATTGAGAGGTAAAAAATGATTAAATGAGAACTTAACCGGCTTTCTTCATACGTTTTTACAGATGGAATGACCTACTTCGACTCAGAATTAACGTTAACCAATCGTTAGTTTCGTTATATTCTCTTTGAATAAGTAAAAAGATAGACGAAAACAAGTCTATACGTTCCGGTAGGGTTCAAGACTTTCTGATGAACTTAGTCTTTTTTTTTTTTTGACAAGTTGAAGTAAAAATTACTTTTTTCTTAAAATCAGAATTGACTTGGTCTGACAATTTGAAGAGAAAGATAAAACTTTCTTGGTATATGTTAGCCCTGAAAAGGGCTGTTTTTCACTATTCTCTGTAATGAAATTAATTTAACTATCGGCTAACTTAATTTCAAAACTAGAGAAAAGATCGAGGACTCTAAACCTCCTCATCTGAATCTTCGGGGAATAGTTCACGCCGAAGTTCGTTGATTTCTTCAACTTTGGCTTGGACATACTCATTATACATAATGAGTACTCCTTTAATTGTGCAAAGTTGAATTTTCAGATTATACTGCACGGCCCTGCTTTTACACTTATCATATCGTTTTTCCATCCCACTCAGACGAATTTTAAGCAATTCGATCTGTCTGCATCCCTTTCTAAGTCGTCGCTCTGCTTCAAGCAATTTGAACCGTTTGTCGAGGGTTTTCATTTTTGAGCTCTGAGAGGAAAAACTGATTAAAAAAGAAAAATATCCCCGTCTTTTATAGGGTGGTAGAGGGATTGACCTACTTTGACTCGGAATTAATGTTATCCAATCGTTAGTTTCGTTATATTTCTTAATTCAGAATTGAGTTGAACTGACAATTTGAAGAAAGTAAAAACTTTCTTGTTGCATGTTAGCCCTGAAAAGGGCTGTTTTTTGATGAAGATTCATCCTTCACTGGTTGCGATCGAGTTGTTCTTCTTCTTCTTCAAACTGCACCACAATGAAAGCTTGGCAGCAATGATGACACCAAATCACTACACCATAGTCTTCATCATAGTCATAGAATCCCTCATCTGGTTCTGGACAATTGTGCTTTTCTCCAAGATGGTGTAGGATACGAAAGCATTTTCCACACTCTATTGCACATGGTCTATCACACTGAGGACAATAAGGAAAAAATATAAGCATTTTTTCTCGTCTTGGTATACTTTTACGATTTCTTATTCGTGCTACTCGAGAGAAACGAGAGTCAAATGGTTATAGGAAAAGTTCACTGAATTTTTTATAACTTGATGAAGGGGATTGACCTACTTTTTCTGACTCAGAATTAACGTAGACCAATCGTCAGACTCGTTATATTCTTTTGTAGAAAAGGAATGGCGGGAGTGGGAAAAACGGTTGATCTTGGCGGGTGTGGGGAAAAACGACGACTCTTCGGATAGGACTTAGTCTTTTTTTGAGTCTGATGCAATCAATCTTTCGATCTGAGAAATACGTTTGTGGAAATTGACAATTTGAAGAAGCAGTCTTCCTGGGTATTGGTTGGCTCTGAAAAGAGCCCTCAATCCTAAAAGAAGGAGAGAGTGGTTCTTTAAAAAGAACCATTGTTTTTTTTATCCATTATACAGAATATGCCGTGATGACAGAAAGATCTTTATACTTAACTACATCCGGCAACTCAAATCCATCATAGCAGGCGACGACTTTACAAACATACGCCTCTTTACCGTCTGCATCTTTTCCGATTTCAACAGGAAATTTCATTTCAAAAATTATCTTGTTGAAACCTTGCAATTTAATACTATCACTATGTTCTACAGTAGATTTTACCATTTCATAAATTTCTGAAACGGAAAATCTTTTAGAGAACAAACTAGGTTGAGATTCATCCAAGTATCGTTCTGCATCAAAATAATGTTTTCTAATGAAATGCTCATAATTGAAGTACTTCTTATAGCGTAAATATTGCCCGCTATAATAAGATTGAGGCGGAGTGCCAAAACCCTGTCTCACGGACATATCGCTAGGATAAAAAAGATAGAGAAAGAATAAAAGATAGGAAAATTTTTGCCAGCATTTTATAGCTTGGTAGGGGATTGACCTACTTTTGCTATGGAATTAAGAGCACGAACGGGGGCGAGAGCATGTAGGTAGAACATAACGTACTATATGATCTCACATAGAATATGATGATCTAGCTACATTTTTCCATCTCTGAACTTTTTTGGGAGAAAATCAAAACAGACGACCTTTTTAAAAATCATTTCTTTATTCATTCAAAAGTTCTTAACAATATCATTAAAAACAGTAACGTTTAAAACAAAGCAAATGTTCTAACACTATATTCTATATATACAAAGACATTTTATATACAAAGCAATGAAGATACATTTTATATACAAAGCATTGACAATACAGTTTTTATTTACAACAATGACAAAACAATTTTTACAATGCAAATTCACAGATACCTCGATTTTTCCACTTGTCTTCATGTTCCACAACAGTTTTGTGCAATTGTTCATTACCCAAAAACAAACGATATACACTGTCCAACCCACTATATTCACACGTTCCTCTAATTTCAAAGACGTTTTTGAATACTGCTTTTGTTGAAAGAGTTGAACGTACGATTTTTTCTGTGACATCTCTATCAAATAGGAGATAGCTTTCCATGATATCCACTCCTTCTGCATCATCTCTTGATTTTGTATACCGTAAGTAAAAGTTAAACAGGTCTG
This sequence comes from Tridacna gigas, assembly GCA_945859785.2. Classification (NCBI taxonomy): domain Eukaryota; kingdom Metazoa; phylum Mollusca; class Bivalvia; order Cardiida; family Cardiidae; genus Tridacna; species Tridacna gigas. The sequence goes on from OX244028.2 coordinate 8,042,378, forward strand.
ATTTCATTTTCAGTAGATTCAGATAACTTTCTTCTGGTCTTCCTATGATAATGAATCGCCATCGACTTGTGGCATGTAACTTCTTAGCGAAATAGTCACTTTTCCACAAACAAGCTGTCAAATAGCCTTTGATAGTGGTATCGAAATCTGACTCAGTCACCAGCATTGCAATAAAGTCGTGCATGCTATACAACTTACAGGATGTCTCTCCTTTTGCAACTCCCTTGTGCAATTTATCTATCCAAAGTTTCACACAGTTGAATTTAAGGCTGAATTGTGTTCGTTCATCGAGCGTGTGCAGCTGGATGAAATCTCTATAAACTTTTTCACGTAGTTCTATCGGCAAAGGCAGCATTTCACTTGACATGATTTTCACTTTTGATAGAACCGTCTTACTTTGGTTGTTCACTTCAAGTCAGTGTAACATGGTGTTGTTCCTTACAGTTATTTATACCCTCAAAAACTTATAGGTCATAGAGTGCAGTATCGTTACAATGTAAATTCGCAGATACCTCGATTTTTCCACTTGTCTTCATGCTCCACAATAACTTTGTGCAGCTGATCATTACCCAAAAACAATGGAAATTTGCTATCCATTTCACTATATTCACGTACTCCACTAAATGGAAAAACATGTTTTGAAATATCTTTTGTCGAAAGAGTTGAATATACGATTTCTTCTGTGACATCTCTATCAAATAGAATATAGCCTTCCATGGTATCCACTGTTTCCTCACCGTCTTGAATGGATCCTTTTTTGTAGCGTAAGTAAAAGTTAAACAGAACCGATTTCATTTTCAGGACGTTCAGAAAACTTTCTTCTGTTCTTCCTACGATAATGAATTGCCATCGACTTGTGGAATCCATCTGTTTAGCAATATAGTTGTCTTTCAACAAACAAAATGCTAAATAAGCTTCGAGAGGAAAATCGAAATCTGTGTCATCCCCTACCATTACAATAAAGCTGTGTATACCATACAACTTGCACGATCTTTCTCCTTTTGCAACTCCCTTATGCAATTTGTTTATCCAAAGATTCACACAGCCGAATTTAATATCCAACTGTACTTGTTTATCGAGCGTGTGCTGATGGATAAAATCTCTATAAACTTTTTCACGTAGTTCTATCGGTTAAGGTAGCATTTCACTTGACATGATTTCACTTTTTTTGATAGAACCGTCTTACTTTGATCGTTCACTTCAAAACAGTGTAACACGATGTTGTTTCTTACAGATATTTATACCCTCAAACTTTTATGGCCATAGGGAACAGTATCAGTATCGTTTACAATCACTCTTTTGGTGTATACAGAGCGAAAGGTTTTTGTCTGTGGTTCACTGGTCACTGTTCTGTCTTTATGCCTTTTGATTCTACAGTCATACTGAACTTTGATTTCTATTGTGCGATCCAAAGCACATTTTGAATAGGTGTCGAAATTTACCATCTGATTTGTATTGTAATCCAAAGTAATTCCCTTGACTTTACATTTGCTTTTTTCTTTTCCATCTTTTGTTCTCATCTTATAAGCGTAATTCTTGGGGCCTAATCCTCTGAAATGGGTAATTCTGCAATCAGGCTCTTCATCGGTCCATTTTCCTAGTCTGCTGTTAATGATGGGAGGGTTCCACAATTCAGGATCATGAATGTACATACAACTGTCTGTATCGAAATACAGAACTCTATCCCCCAATCTTTCAAGAACACTGTACAGTTCCAACCTTGCATAAGCTGTTACGTAGGATGCTACAATAACATTGGCTGTCGCATGCGTTTCGACAAAGTCCATCTTTTCTTCATAGTTGACCAAAATGAATGGACACTCGTTGTCAAAAATTTCCACATGATTTACCGTGTATTTCGGGTCGGTAATCAAGTCGAAATATTTAGATGGTTCTCTGATGTATTTCGTCTTGCTCATGTTTTCACGCTGTGCTAATTTCCCCCAAAGACAGTTCAGCATAATCTTAGCAAATGATCTTTTACCAGGATTTTTTTGAATACATTTTGGATCGAGACGAATCCCTTCAGCTTCCTCATACTCGCGAATGAATTGATCCTTTTCCGAGTCTGTCTGACACCAACTTGGATATCCACTGGCTTCTTGCTTGATTTTCAAGAAATTGTCCACATAGCCTTTAAAGAATTGATCCGAAACAGAATCGAAATGCCAGATTTCATACACTTGCATTAGCTGATAACCACAGTCAAGAGCTTTGAACAGTTCAAATGTAACCCAAGTTCCAATCAATGCTCTCTCTTCTTTTTCATGGTTACAAACGTTTGAGCTTTCTTGTGCACAATTCATACAGAGTGGAAACATCATCTTGTTGTTACAGTGAACTGGAAGAACAGGATGAAACAAATCAGTTGGGGGTAGAACTTTGCATTTAATGAGTCCTTCATACTGACGAATATTCTTCATGTCAATGTTCTCAGCAGTCAAGATTGTTGGATGGCCTACAGGATAGAATTTATGTTTGCAGACGTAAGGATACAGAGAGCAAATGTCAATATACTTGATTTCCTTCTCACTGCTCTCCTCAACATCATAGGCAATTTTTATTGCATTGCATCTACCTCCAGCCAGGCCCTCTCTTGGTTCGATGGGGTCGCAGTTCGGGTATAGACTTTCAATGGTTTTTTTGTACTCTTTGTCCTTTTTCATCTTGGCATCGAATTCATGCTCCCATATGGTCACGACGTTATATCCCATTCTTTTGATGGTTTCTAATCGTTCGATGGTGCTGTTGTACAATTCATCCATTGTTTTTCCATTGATGGGGTTGATATATTTCCGATCCTTGAAACATGTCTGGCACCCATGAAATAAATCCCCGAGGAATTCATAGACAGTCTTTGATTGACGGTGAAAACCGTCTACAGTGTATTTCTTTATTCGAAATTCACCACCATTTTTGGCATGTTGAATATGAATCCCTTTTTCCCTAGCAATGCTTTGAATCCACCGTATTGCTTTCATAGAAAACCGACGTCTGACTGGATCTTTGCTTGAAATGATGGCTATCTGATTTTTTGGTAAATAATCTTTTCGCCAAATCTTGTTACAGGCGCCGGCGATTGTAAACGCCTCTGTAAATGGGCAAATTCCACTCTGTTCGATGAACAACTTTCTGAATTCACCACATCCTCGTCTTAGGATATCAACATCCGAACGACAGTACATCTCCATCTCTTTTTGAAAATTGAATTCCTTACCGTTTTGAACTTTGTCATTATACCAGACTATGAATTTCGATCGAGCCTCTTCAGACATTGAATCGGGTTTGTAATAAGACATGTCCAGGTACGGGCCGACGTAATCCCAGAATTCGTCTGTTTTTGCCCAGTGAGGGAAGTAGCCTTTTTTCATTTCTTGAAGTCCAAACGTAGTCGGGAATTTTGCCAACCCAAAGTTCATGAAACTGAAGGAGTAGATCAAACACACACCGTTCAGTTCTAACTTCAAAATATTATTCCCATTCATGGTCAGTTCTGGTTCTTTCATCCCAACGTTGATAATGTGATTGAGAATAAATTGACCATCATAATCTTTGAGGTTATGGGCAATAGCTATGATTCCTTTATGATGCTTTGTAAAGAGCCAGCTGCAAAATTGACTCAAAGTTTCTTTTCCTTGAAAAATAACTTCTCTTCCTTCTTCGAATTCACTGCATGCGGAACAATGAAAATCAAGTGGTTTATCGATACATTCAGCACAGGCTCGGTGTGCAATACAGTAATTCGGGATGTGTATCCCTGTATCTTGCTGGCATTCGAAATCAAAGAAAATGAACAAAGGCTTTTTGACTACAGAAGAACTCGTCTCATCGTCGCTGTCGTGCTTCATCTTACTCTGGTAAGGCTGAATAAAACAGCGATGAGAGAAGTCAACTATTTTCTTGCAGAGATGACACTTTTTCTTTCCCTTACAGACATGATTTTTCTTTCTGTCAAAAAACTGACCTTCACATTTTGAACAGAGTTTCACTAATTCACAAATGGTCTTCTTCTCTTTACCTTGAAGTGTTTTGTGTTTTTCCAAGCATTCTGCACTGAAAAAACATCTATGACACTTGGAACAGACATACTCTTTTGATTCCGATGGACATTTTCCAGTACGAAAGCAACCTTTACAGATCTTTGAGCAAACATGGTCTTCCCGATTCCTGTAACGCATATCACAGAACTCACAATAATAACCACAATCAAGAAATGATGTAATGGATTTGATGTAGTCATAGTGCTTTTGATGAAAGTACAAATGTATGATTTTACTATTGTCTTTCACTTCTGGATGTTCAAACACTTTCTCCAATTTTGATTGCTGTTGATGGACTTTAATAACATAGTCTTTTTCATATAAGAAATCTTGAATTTTTTTGTATTCTTCAGGCCCTACAGGTTGCGTCGACGAAACTCCAGCTTCATTCATCAATTTCTCGGCTTCAATCTTTTGAAGTGGTCTGTTTGATCTTTTGATGATATCCCATCTTCGATTCCATTCTTGGGTGTTTTCACGTTCATGGTGATAAATCCCCACAACAACGGCTCTTGCAAAACATAGATGATCTTCATTATTAATTTCAATAATCGATTGTTTCTTCTTTGCGAAAACTTTTGAATCCAATATTTCTGTACCCCTAACTCTTTTACCACTTCCACTTGGGGGTACCGTATGTGTGATATCGAATGTCATGCGACCATCGTTCAAGACGAATTCCTCATTTGACTGTAGAACTTTTTCAATCTCGTCCAATATAGTATGACTCTCCAACTCCTCCACATATAGAAAGGGAATGTGAATCCCCATATCCAATGAACGGTGATTGATGGTAATTCTAATCATATCCCTCGATTCAGCCTTTAACTTTTGAACGATTTCTCGGATAACATCGTCAAATAAGACTGGGGTTGTAACTCATCGAATTTCTTAAAAGACGCCTCCAGTACATGGGAATCTGTATTGAATTTCCTTGACTTCTTTTTTCCCACTTCTTTTAAGGCGTATAGACTTTTCATATCCAAAGATTTTTTGTCTCCACTTTCTTCTTCCTTGGGTGAAAATAACCCAGCATGACTTTCTTCTTTCAAAGATTTTTTCTTTGTTGAGTCTTTCAAAGATTTACTGTCTTCTTCTTTCAAAGATTTTTTGTCTTCGCCATCACTTTCTTCTTTCAATGGTAAACTTTTTCTCTTTTTGGTTGACGGTGAAAATTTCTCATCATCGCTTTCACCATTGCTGCTACTGTCTGGGTAGACTAGGATTCTTTTTCTTTTTTTTGCCGGCAGTAATTTTTTTCTCTTTTTCGGGATGGACTGAATTGTTTCATCGTCACTTGTACTGTCTGAATAAGGTACTAGCCTTTTAGACATTGTTTTATGGTTGATTATAAGTCAAACAATGACCCAGAACTAAAAAAATCATAGCTTTTTTATATCTTTTTTCAGACCAAACGTGTATAAAAAGAGACGTTACGACTGAAATCTTCATCATTCTTCGGAAAGATTTCAAACAGGACAACTGGTAGAAAAATGAGTGGGTTCAAGCTACAAAGTACAACACCAAAGAGAATGTACCTGTATGTTAACCCATACACTCACGATTATGAGATCACCAATATACCGTCAAGATATCAAGTCTACCATACTGGGAACTACGTGGGATCATTTCTATCCCACCAACATTTTGCAGAAAAAGATGTCTATCGTATCATCAGAGTCCTGGATCAAGCAACATTCGACAAGCCCCATGGGGTGAGTGATATGACAACGAATATCTGTTTTACATGCAACAGATCAGGACATTTGGCTAGACAATGTCCAGAAAAAGAAAAACTGATGTGGAGATTCGTCTCTGTCTTCGTGGACCCCTACAGTCACGATGTTAAAATTTCGCCAACAATGGAAACCGGTAGTGAATTCCAACATATGAAATACGTTGGAGCTCTATTATCCTATAAAGTAGGCGAAAATAAATGGAAGACAAGATCGTCACAGACTACAACTTCATCGACTGGAAATCAGATCGAACAGGAGATTGAAAATATGGAGCATGATAACACAGAAATCAACGACACAGAAATCTGTAGAATTCAAGTAGAAATACATGATAAGCCGCAGCAAAGTTCCCCAAAAAATAAACTTTCTTCAGAGGATACTCTTATACTCGATCAAAACAACGAACCCTCTTTACTGTCTGGAGAGGAGCAAAACAAGCAAGTTTCTTCAGGATCTGAAGAAAAGAAAATCAACGAGAAAATCAACGAGAAAAGAGAAAAGAAAAAGAAGAACTGTTTCTTCTGCAAAACAAAAAAACATGGTGCAAAAATCTGTCCAGATATTGTGTTGAAAAATAACAATGACGAACACAATGATGGAAACAATAATAGGAAACGCAAGAGTGAATGTGAACCTGACATCCCGAAGAAAAAAAGAAAAACACAGTGAGTTGTAAAAAATGTGGTAACATTTTTTCAAAGAACTGTTTCAAAGAACTGTTTCAAAGAACTGTTTCAAAAAACGATTCATTTATTTCTACAGTTCAATGTTTCATTGTATATATATTTTACCAGTTCAATGTTTTCATTGTAATGATTATTGTACAGAATATTTTAAATAAAAGATATAAAAACATATAGGACTTGACTTTTTTGTTTTTTGACAATTTGAAGAAAGTAAAAAACTTTCTTGGTATTGGGTAGCCCTGAAAAGGGCTGTTTTAAAATTAAAGAGAACGTATTCTTTACCATTTCAATGAAGGATACATTCTCATTAATTTATTCTGCCAACCGCGATGTTCTGTTGGCGGTATCAGCTCTGACAAGTCTGGGTAAATATTACCCATCTTAACGATTGGAGTACGAGTATAAAACTCATACCCTCGTCTTCCAAAGAACTCACGAAGAGCTTTATGGTTTAGCCTCTTCCTTTCTTCTGCCTCGTCTTGTTTCTTTTCCATGGCCTCTTTTTCCCATTTCTCTTTCATCTCCTTCTTATTCTTCTTGCCACCAAATAGTCCACAGCAAAATTTCGATAACTTCATCGTGAAATGAGTTAATAAAAGAATAAAAAACGCTGTCTCTTTTATAGCTTGACAGGGGATTGACCTACTTCGCGTTAGAATTAAAAGCGCGAACGTGGGCGAGAGCATGTAGATAGAACATAACGTACTATATGATCTATCTACAATGTCTAAGAGTATCAGCTCCAAAAAAAATGTAACGAAACTAACGATTGGTTAACGTTAATTCCAAGTCAAAGTAGGTCAATCCCTCCACCATGCTATAAAATCAAAGAACTTCTTCTATAGTCATTCGACTCTCGTTCTCTCGAGCAAGACGAATAAAGTACACCAAAGCGAAAAAAGAATTCAAAATATGGAACAGATAAACCATCAAATAATTGACGCTCTCCAAGACTATTTAAATGCTGGTGAAGATCTGTTGGTATTAAGAAGGCAACTCATAGCAGTTCAAAGACACCTAGAGCAGATAACACAGCCATACAGAGAACTTGGAGAAAAATTACTTGAGCTGTTTATGCAGACAACAACTCCAGATCTCATACTAGTTGACGTTGAACTCGGGAGAAAGATCACCACGAAGGATGGAGCAATGACAATTACAAAAAGAACTGGAAGTTGTCCCATCTGTCATGCGAATTTTGGTTGCTGTCATTAGACGAGGAAAAAGACAGTTCAATCTCCAAAAACAGTCCTTTTCGGGACTAACCAAAACCTTAGAAAACCTATCTTTAACAATTGTCAATCTCATAGATGTGTTGTTGTACTTTTTTGCAGAGAGAAAAACTTATTCGCGATAGAAAAACTTTTTAGTGATAGAAAAATTTACGATTAAAAAAAAATCTTGCAGAGAGAAAAAACTTTTTTATCGATAGAAAATTTTTTTTCAAATAAAAAAATCTTGCAGAGAAAATTTTTTTCAAAAAATCTTACAGAGAAAATTTTACCAATAGAAAAAACTTTTACGCTTAAAAATTTTTTATCATAGAAAAAATTTCGGATAAAAATTTTTACAATTTAAAAAAGTTTTTTGCAGATTAAAAATTAGGGACGAATAAAACTAGGGACGAATAAATCTAAGATCGGGTAAGTCTAGACGAACTGATTTCCGGGAAATGTCGGAAAAAAACCCACACTCAGATCATATAATCAGGTAATGTCTAAAGATCATACTGTTAGGAGCCAAAGAAAAGACTAAGTCCAACGGTAGTAGAGAAAGATAGACGAACAAAGACGGAAAAAAGACTAAGTCCAACGAGGGTCTTTGCCTGAACCAGCATGAGGAGGGGGAAAATAACCCATATCGTGGAAAAAAGACTAAGTCCAACGGTAATAGAGACAAAGAACAACTCAAAAAAGACTAAGTCCAATGATGTTGTCTGGCTGAACCAGAGTGAGGAGGCGAAATAACCCATATCGTGGTGAAAAAAAGACTAAGTCCAACGGTGATAGAGAAAGTTCGAGACGAACAAAAGACGGGAAAAAAAGACCAAGTCCAACGATGATAGAGAAAAAGACTAAGTCCAACACGGTGATAGAGAAAGACCAAACCGAGTGAAGATGGTGGCACACCTTCTTTTTCCCCGAGTCAGTCTGTGGTGTCACACGTTTTCAATTCAAATTTTTTGGCGGGAAAACGTCTCGACCAATCAAAATGCAGGATCAACCCGAACAAAACATGGTGACACACCATTGTTTGGTAGGAATTCCACTTCCGGTTTCCTCTTTTGTTTTTTAGATTTTTGCAGTGGTGTGAGGAGGGGGGGCAGAAAAAGTGGACATCTACTTCCGGTGCGGCTCCAGGCCTAGGTTCGGGAGGGTAGACCTCGGACAAAATGGCACTCAGGGAGGGTAGACCTCGGACAAAATGGGGCAACCTCGGACAAAAATGGCACTCTGGGAGGGTAGACCTCGGACATGTCCGAGGTCTACCCTCCTTTACTACTGGCATCTGTATTTAAACTTGAACGAAGAGGGAAAAGAGGACTTCATAAAGCAATTTAATTCATTTCAGGAGGTGGTTTGAAAAGGCAGAAGCTGAAAACGTGTCTGGAAAAGTTGATTTACACAGCAAGTCTGTGTTAAAAGTACAATTAATGGAGCATTTATACACCATTATACACCTAAACCAAATCCATAAAACACAAAGTTGGCAGATCTCATGAAAGAACTATAAATGGTAAATTCTTAAAAGGAATTCTATCTGCCAGAATTACCTCCCCTTTCATTATTTCAGCCTTCTACAATGGCTCTTCCTCCAACTGGGTCAAAACTATTTATGGATAGACTTTTATCTAAAGAATCATGATGATGTTGCTGAGACTGTGTCAAAACAGGAATGTGATGATGACAAAAACTAGACTGTGAACTACAACAGGATGTTGATCATGGAAATAAAGTGACTGTGTCGTAACAGAAAGTCGACAATTTGAACAACCAGGCACAGTCTAAAAGTCTCACAAATTAAATCTTAATGCTATAAGAAGGTAAACCAGCCTGATTATTTTGTGTTAAACAAAGACAATTCCAGAATATTCAAATAGTGAAAAAAGTCCACAAAACTGATTTACAAGTTGGCAATCCAGAGCAGACGGAAGAACTGACAAAAGATTCACATGACAGACAATTTGTGATTTGAAATATGTGAATGATGATAAAGTGTGGAATAACAAAGCAGACATGAACAGTATGGAAGAAAATGTTGAAAAAACAAATACCAAAATCTTGGTTATTCAGTCTTGGAAAATCATAGTGTGTTGCTGTTGTTGTTGGTTTTAATCGATTGACCTAATTATCCCGAGTTTTAACAGAACAGAACAGAACAGAACTTTATTTACATATGACTTGAACAGTGTTCATCGTCATTACAAAGCATAATACAAATAGGATGTACATACATGTAACAATAGCTGACTTTGAATAAATAGGACTTTTACCATTTGGGGAAATCACGCTTCGGTGCTATAATACGTTTTTTTCATGATGTACAGACTGTATAGATCAAGACCAACAGACAGCTTAGTGTATGTTCATCTTGATCTATGCATTCCGAAAACATCCAGAATATTTGTCTAGTGGCACAATATTTGTTCCTCATTGTTTATGTATACATGTAAATAGATGAAAGAAAATAAATGCAAGTAATAGATTCAAAAGTAGAATTTGCTTGAAATTAACATTTTTATATAGTAGAATAATAATACTGATGTTGATAACCATAATCATACTGATATTGTTTGAAATAAAAATAAACAATACTGATATTGTTTGAAATAAAAATAAACAATACTGATATTGCTTGAAATAAAAATAAACAAAAAAGAAAAAAAAAAAAAAAAAAAAAAACGATACATGAATACATATAATATGTACTGGAACTCGAAACATAAAACAAAACCAACATATTATATGTATTATAAATCGAAAAATCGAAAGTTTATATTCACAGTGTATATATCAAAGCGTAAATGGTGAAACTACCATCGAAACATAATACATACGAAAACAACACAATAAACGATATCATGGAGAGCGAATAGATGTAGATAATGCATGTAAATGGTTAACGCTTTATCAAACGGCAAATTGTAGACAAGCCCAAATTCAAAGGATTTGCAGTCGACAAAATAAATATTGCTAAAAAATTGAAAATTGTTTCGGAAGAGTGGAAAAACATTGTGGAAAAAAGGTGAAAACGCTGGTTACCAGCATTTCTCTCCTTTTCCCACAATGCTTTTAAAAGGCCTGTTTCTCAGGGTCGTTAAAAGTCGAAATTGAGTGGTAAAGAGTTTAATAAAGCGCAAATAAATGTTTTGAAGGGAATAACCTTTCCAAGCTACCGCCCAGAAGGACAATGATAATCAATGTCCGACCGCACAAAGCACGCAGTCTGATCCTGAGACATTTCCGTCCAAAAATATCGGGAGTAAAGAATAAACAAGGAAGTATACATGACTGTGTACAATATACAACAAACGGCAGAACGACACAATGTTTGACTCGAACAAATTGAAAACATTGACAGATGGGGATTTCCGTCCTTGGTAAGATAGACAACATTGTAGAAAAGGAAGAAAACACTGAAAACCAGCATCCTCTTTCCTTCCCACTGTATTTTAAAAAGTCAGTTTCTATATGGTTATTCAAAATTCGGGGTTGTGTGGTAAAGGGTTTTCTACTGTAGTATTAATTGTTAGAATTAAGGGTCTCGCGTCTCTGTTCAAAGGCCTTGATACAAAAAGTGGCGAGGTTATTTAAAGTTTGAACACTCGAATTTTCCAGTAATTGTGTAAATTTATATGTGCTTGGCCTAAAGAAAAAATATCTTTTTATATAAGTCTCTCTCAAAGTTTTGTAGAAAGGGCAAATAAGTATAAAATGATATTCATCCTCAATTTCTTGCATGTTACAGAGCGTGCAAATTCTATTTATTCTGTCTATGTTTCTGTGTCTTCCGACTTCAATATTTAATTGATGCGAGGATAACCTTATTTTTGCGAGACAGTTTCTATATCTAGAATTATACATTTTGATAAGGTAGTTGGAAATTTCTATTTCAGATTTTAAACTCCTGAAAAGTGTTAAAGAAGTTTTATTTTGTACATCCATGTGCCAATCGTTTACAAAAAAATCCATTAATCTTCTTTTTAGGATAGGTAAACCACACTGATAAAGAAAGCTTTGGATCATCTAGTATGGTAAGGGAAAATACAGTTTGCAAGCATTTCTTTTTTTCCCTTGGTATTTTCGGCTCATTCTGAGACGAATCCTTTTATCAGCTCGGCTGTTTTCGAAGAAAACCCCGAAGTATTGTCATGGCCCTGGCGTCGTCTGTGTCGTCGTTGGAAAACTTTGACATTTTGTAATATCTCTATTATTACTGGACATTTTTCTTCAAACTCCGACAAGTTGTTAATATCAAAGGAAAAACTAATACAATAGGGGCAGATAGCCATCAAAATATTTTTACACAGTTATGTCCCTTTTAGACTTAGAATTTTTACTGAAAATCAAGCACTTGCAGCCAAGCGTTGGCACCTCCATTTACTTTAGTAAATTTGTTACCTGCAGATATTTTTTCAAATTAAGAAATAATCTATCTTTGTTTATCGTTCAATTAGCCATGGTTGTGAGTTACGAGTTACAATGAATAAATCACGAGGGCAATAGCCTGAGTGTTATATTCATTCTGCCCACAGGCATTCGTTTTGTAACGAACTTCGCCGTCTATATAATGTAATATATGAAACAAGGTGTCCAACTCTATTCCATACTGAACACCACCAGTCGTCAATTATAGGTATTTTTTACATTTTCTGTCACCGGAATGACAATGTCGATGATTTTACCGTGTTCTGCGATGATTTATCTTTCCACTGGTATATAGTACGATAGAAATGCGTGAGAAATAGGTGGGTAACAAAGGTCTAAACTTTCGGGAGGGATATTTTTCTGTCTGACCACTGTGCGATAGACATTGCGATTCCGCAGTTTAATTATATCTAACGAATTTGTTTGGTCAACGAAACATTACATCCAATTCTTTAAAAAACTCGTCCGCCCTAAAAATAGATTTATCGGTAGATTTGTGCTGTCCCACCAATGAACGAGCTGTATGAAGATTCAATCTGGAGATTTTGTCGATTGGCAGACAACCAGCTTAGGAAAGACATGATGAGTGTTCTCAAAGGCAGAAATCAGACGCTTTCCATAAGCGAGTTGCTAAATCTCGAGTTGCGTCTGCCAGTACAAACATTCTGACATCATGACTGATGACTATGAGTGTAAGAAATTTTCACACTTGAGGCTACAATCCTTGGTCTCTGAGAAATGATCATCTGCATTTAGAAATTTTACAGAGAAACAACTGTTAGACCTTAGAAATGCATATGGTATACTACAAGCTATTAAAACAGACAAAATCTGAAAATCTGTTGGCTGAGATTTCCTAAGTTTCAATTTGTACCAAACATAGCAGCTCTTTCAGTTCAAGCTGGAAAATCAAGTTTCTAGAGTGAAATTATAAGGTTAGAGGCACTTCAGCCCTCAGCACAGATCTTATATGTTGTCTTCAGATGCTATCAATTTGGACTTGTCTAAAATTTTGTTGTTTGGTAAACAGTTAACTCTTTACAAAACATTAAAATTCAGACTTGTCCAAATTGTAAGCATTTGCAGACAACAATTAAAATGCTACTTAAATACTGGATACTGTGTGACCTATGCCACTTAAATGACAGATTTTGTCTGAGTTTGGGGAGAAAACTCTGTGGGAAAAGGATAAAATGCAGATTACCACTCTTTTCTTCTTTTCCCACAATGTTTTCAAACAATTCTTTGTCAGGGTTGTAAAAACTCAGGATTGTGTGGTAATGTGTTAAATCATAGATTTTTATTCATTTCTTGAGGAATTCACAGACTCATTATCAAAGTTGGGTTGTAGATTTCACAAGCATTCCCCTGTTGTTCTTCCCTTGGAACAGGCAACTCTGAATAATTGTAAAAAAATACCATTGCTCATAGGGAAAAGATGCATTGCAAGGTATTGATAGTACGTATGTACATGTATGTAAGGGCAAACTGTTTAACATTCTTTAGAAATGTACTAAAAGGTAACAAGTAACTGTAACTGTGCCTTTTTCAAATTTAACACTTAAGCTGCTGAATAAAAGAAACGCAAATTTCTACTCAATACTAAAAGCCCAAACATTGCGGTTTCAAAGTTGATTTCACCGGAAAGAAAATACCGCATCGGACAGTGTAGATCGAAGATCAGACTGCACGTTCTGTGCAGTCTGATCTTGATCTACACTGTCCGCAAATGGTCAGTGGGTCGCGATTAGCAGCTTAAGGGTTAAGGTCTTTGTAAAAAAAAAAAAAAATGACACACACACACACACACACACACACACACACATATATATATTCTTATATATATATGTGTGTGTGTGTGTGTGTGTGTGTGTATACATATTTTTTTTTACGAAGAAAAGGTTTAATGACCAGGAAACGTTATTTTGGTACAATAACATCCTTGTATGCCAGTAAACATGAATAAAAATATTGTTAATAACCGACTATCTTGTGTTTTTCAGAAGACCACTTGTGTAAACATTGTGACAAAAGGGGATACTGCTTCTCCAGAAAAGTTACTCCTTAGTCAACAAATTTCATGATTTTTTATGTCTTTACCAAACGACAAAATTTTAGACTGGTCCAAATTGAAAGCATTTGCAGACGACAATATAAATGTGACTCAAAAATTGAAATTTGTTTCTGGAAGGGTAGAAAACATTGTGGGAAAAGGAGAAAATGCTGGTTACCAGCATTTTCTCCTTTTCCCACAATGTTTTCAAAAGGCTTCTTTTTTAGGGTAGTAAAAAGTCGGGATTGTGTGGTAAAGAGTTAAAGTTAAGGATAAACTGTACCAGAAGACATATTTTTTTAATAATGAGCAGTAGCAGTCGACATTATGTTACTACAATGACTGAAGTTTTTTTTGAAAGGGTAGAAAACATTATGTGAAAAGGGGGATAAGCTTGGCAGTAGCATTTTACACGTTCCTATGAAGTTTACTTAAGCTTTCTTTAGGGTTGGAAAAGCACAACGGTTGATTCACACTGTCTCTCCATATTTTTGTAAAGATTCCAAAATTCTTTATTGCTAATTTCAGTTTAATTGCAATTTATATGAAAAGGGGGTATTTTCCACATTCACCCAAAACTACCATATTATTTGTTTTACTATTCACTTTCAGATATCTCAGAATTCAAAATGTACTGATTCTATAATATTAGAGTAAGTGTGTCCCCATACCTGGGCTCCGTAACAAAGTATAGGTTTAACAATATAACCAAATAACTTAAAATGGTCTTTATGAGGGAAATAACCAAAATATCTCTGATAGTTATAAATGGACAGCATTGCTTTCTTTCCCTGAGCTGCAAGTTTCTCTTGTGCAGAGGACCATGACAACATAGGGGTGAAATACAGACCCATATATTTATAACAAGAAGTTTTTCGAATTTGCTTATCACCAAAATACCATTTTCAATTGTTTTAACGGGCCGCCATCTCTGAAAACTATGATCTCAGTCTTATTTAAAGTTATCTCCATACCTTTGTCAGAGCAAAATTTATTAATAATGTTGAAGTTTTTTTTTTTTTTGTAAATTTACGACTGTATCAGAACAATTGGGGATATCGTCTGCAAACATTAGACATACTATATCTGCTATATATCATCATTGATATAAATTCCATTTCCACACCCCTCTCGCAGCCTGGTATATAACTGGTTAATGAATAAAGTAAATATTGTTGTACTTGTACTATCACTTTGACGGGTCCCTACATTACACTTGAAAAATTCTGCCAGTCCTTTATCAGTTTTTATACATGATAAGATATTTGAATACGTAGCTACTAATGTTTTCAAAAACTTTCCATGAATGCCTAAACGTTTTAAACAGTCGAACAAAATGTTGTGATTAACTCTGTCAAAAGCCTTACTGAAATCTACATATCAGCAATAGAAACGCCCACCTTGTTTTGATAAGTAATTTTGAATCATAGCTTGCAATGAGAATAAGTTATCAACAGTTGAGTAGTTCCTTATACTTTCACTTCCTTCTCATCTAGGTGTCACACCACGGTTTTTCTGGCACATTGAAAATAGAGCGGAATGGATGATATTACCACCTCCACAGATTGCTTGATGGCAATGCTAAGGCTTCTCTGTCTATTGCTCTCAAAAATACATCTAATGTCCTGCGGAAACACAAAGTCAACCGATCAATTTTTTCGCAAAATCCCAGCCAACACAGGCACTATAGAATTCGTCCTCTCAGGAACACCTGGGTCCGTATTCACCAACCATTCTTAAGAACGTTCTTAGTCTTATTCTTCAAATTTTTCTATATTTGAA
Organism: Tridacna gigas; assembly: GCA_945859785.2. Taxonomy (NCBI): domain Eukaryota; kingdom Metazoa; phylum Mollusca; class Bivalvia; order Cardiida; family Cardiidae; genus Tridacna; species Tridacna gigas. The sequence continues at coordinate 8,058,326 of OX244028.2, forward strand.
AGTAACACAACTTCTGATTGGCTAAATCATTTGGTTTAGCCAATCAGAAGTTGTGTTACTTTCAAATGTAGAAAACCTTGGAGAACAAGACTAAGAATGTTCTTAAGAATGGTTGGTGAATACAGATCCTGGTTTGGTTATTTCCGTTTATTTATCGTCGCTACCGGTTGCCCATCTGAGCGACGCCCCCAGAAGACGGTTAGTTGTTACGGGGGATAGTGCAAGGATACAGGTCGAAACTACTGAGAGCTTCGCCTGGTTCTTTAACGTGCTCGGCGTATAGCACCGTCACACGGGACCTCGGTTTAATATCTCATCCGAAAGACTATTAGTAAATTTTAGTTGGCCAGCCGGGGATACGAACCCACAATCTGTAGGACATTGTGTTCACGAGTCCTACGCTCTACCTACTGAGCTATATCGGCCGGTTAGGAACACCTGTTCACGGCAAAGATACCCAAGTTCTGTTCCTCCACTGACACAAAATAGTCCTATCAATATACGATAAGAACACACTCACTGCCCAAATTTGAAGCAAATGTAAGTTATATATTGCAAAGCCCTCTCAAATCGATGAAATTGTGCAACAACAGTGGTACTGCAAAATTTCAAATGGGACTACTTTTAACTACCATGACCCGGAAGTACTGAATTTCAATAGTGGTCTGCAGTGGGAGATAGAATTCAGTGACTTCCCCTGAACACTCTCCCTCACTTGACAGGTGGTGGCGTGCCACTGCGAGATTGCTTCGGGCTTGTAGTAGTCAAAAGTATATTCCACCCTAGTTTTGACTGATAATGCTTTACTAAAAAAAAAAAAAAGAAAAAGCAGCCTAGAAATGTGCATTTGGCTGATCGCATGGAAAAGAGAGAGAGAGAAAAAAAAAGAAGAAACCCCTTAAATTTAGAAGTCAGAATTGTGTGTGTGTGTGTGTGTGTGTGTGTGTCTGTGTGTCTGTGTGTGTGTCTGTGGCTAACTTTCATGCAGTATTTTCAATGTATGAAAATGCGAACGGTTTAAAAAGACAAACAAAAGGGTCCAGAACAGTATACTTTGTATTTCATGTAAATCCATTAAGTTTTGACGAGACATGTTTGATATTGCAAGAGTAGTCACGGGGCTTAAAATTTCCATTTTTTAAGGTCTTGGCTGCAAAAACAGTATATAAAAGAATGGGCTTTCTCTTTGGAAAAAGCCTTAATTTCTTTCTAGTTCATTCTTTCCTTGTCGCAACACTCAGATTCAGTGGAAAGGCATAAAAGTCTGACTTGAAAGTCAAATTCTGTTTTGTAGAGGTGCCGCACCACTTAGAGATTGTTTTCGGGCTGTAGACGTCAAAATGTAAAATTTTGCATTGGCACTTTTGTTGCACTCTTCCATGGAGCTGATGGTGCTTGGTGGTATGCCTTTATAATTTAGATTTGCTTCAAATGTTCGCAGTGGGGGAACATTTAGATGTGTTTGTTCACTGACAGGATTTTTTTGTGTCATTTGAGGAACAAAACCTTGGGGTCATGGCCGTGAACAGGTGTTCCTGAGAGAAAAATTGCTAGGGTGCCTGTGTTGGTTTGCCTTAGCGAAAAAGGCACTTGATTGACATATTGGGATGTTTTTGGTTTTTTTTTTTTTTTTTTTTAATTTTTGAATAACTATAATAACTATTTTTGAATAAAATTTGACTTTTGCATTTAAGCGATCTGTAGAGCTGGAAATACGGTGAATTTCATTCTATTTTTATTGTAAAAAAAAAAAAAAACGGTGGCGTGACACCAGGTCCGGACAATTATCCTTTGTATTAAATTGCGAACCTAAGTATAGATATCTCAATCGAAATATATAACACTGACATTACGACCCATTCAATACATTTCAATGGAAATTGTGTAAAAACGCCTTTTTGCAAATACCACATAGGTCCTTTATTTTAGAAGGATTATAAAAAAAATTGCAGTATCTCTAAGTGCAACAAAGATCAGAGAGAGAGAGAGAGAGAGAGAAAAAAAAAATTAAAAAAAAAAAAATAATAAAATAAAATAAAAATAAAATGACCTAGTTGAACTTTCGTTAACTTGATTTCTTTCCAACCGAGGAGATAATCGAAATTATTACTAATATCACCCATAGCTTTCAATTTGGATGAAACGAACATTTTGTAGTCGGTTCAAGTGTCAACTACTGCTAGCCCTTACATTGTCTTTTGATGTAGAAGTAGACCAAGATTAGTCTGTTCTTTCATCCACACCACGAGTTTGTTCATTAACCCTTTACCGCACAATGCCGCCTTTGAACGACACTGGGAAAGAAGCCTTTTAAAAACATCGTGGGAAAAGGAGAAAATGCTGATAACCAGCATTTCTTCCTCTTCCCACAATGTTTTCTACCATTTCAAAGAAAAACCGCACCATTTGAGCCTCATTGAAATTGTCGTCTGAAATTGCTTTCAGTTTGGACAAGGTTAAAATTTTGTCGTCTGGTAAAGGATTAAAATCATTTTTTGTACAGGCTTTTGTATTTGGTGGAGGACAAAAACAATAATAATAATACTTGCACAAGGGCCAAATATTTACAAGAAATAAAATATTATTTTTGACATATTAAACACACACTGTAGATTTAAAAGTAATTATTACCTTTTTAAGTGCAATCCAGTTCTTTCTAACAACCCTTTAAAAAGAAAATCGGGGGGGGGGGGGGTGAGTACGCCATTTGCACAGTAATTGGATAAATCCACTTAATTAAACAGGCTCTCTTCAATGGCTTTGGAACTGAATGTGCGTCACTGACTATAAAAAAAAAAATGATGAAAATATTTTGTTTCGAAAGAGTTAGGCGCGTGACATGTGTGAAGTGGCCGTTCTTGAAAATTAAGACTTTTGATTTTCTTCACCCAGATGTTTACACTAATTGGCTACGCGTGTTTTCGTTTTTGCAAAATGTCAAGTGATGCAATTATATGGCAGCTTCGAAAGACCATTCCAATTTCTGCTATAAAGATAAGACCAAGAGATTTGAACATTCTGATTCTAAACTGAAAATTCCAGTTATGAACAATTAAGGAATACGGAAGTGTTCATACCCCCCACTCGTATTCAAGACGTACATTTGTTAGTTTCGATAGCGTGAACGCCCTTAACCCTTTACCAAACGACAAAATTTTAGACTAAACCAAATTGAAAGCACTTGCAGACGACAAATTAAGAGTAGCTTAAATGGTGATTTATGTATTGGATAGGGTAGAAAACATTGTGGGAAAAGGAGAAAATGCTGGTCACCAGCATTTTCTCCTTTTCCCACAATGTTTTCAAAAGCCTTCTTTCCCATGGTCGTTAAAAGTCGGGACTGTGTGGTAAAGGGTTAAATTGATTTGTGAAGGTCAAAAACACCTTGCTGGGGTCCGGCAAATGATGATTTACAACATAATAGTTCTCTTTTATGTATCTGATGTTTAAATGGGCTGTTTTGGAAGAAAACGTCGAGGTATTGCAGTAGTTCTGGCGTCGTCGTGCAGAAACTTTGACATTTTACAATATGTCTATTATCACTGAAGATATTTGCTTCAAACTTCAACAACTTATCCATTATCAAAAGGAAAACCTATGAAGAAGGGCAGGTAACCGTCATAGTATTTTGACATTTATACCCCTTTTTCGACTCAGAATTTTCACTGAAAATCAGGCATCCGCAGCCGAGCGTTGGCACCTGTATGCAGTGCTCTAGTTTAACTGATGTTTTTGTGACGTTAACATTTGGTGTACCATTTCAAAGTTTATGTAGCAAGATGTCTCTAAGGTAGCGAATATTGTTGAAATAAAACTTAGACTCCTGAATAAGAAAAAGGGATATGATGGGTCTTATAAAAAAAAAAAAAAACAAACAAACAAAAAGAATTTAGAACAATGCACAGTTAAAAGTTAACGTTTAGTCTTTAACATTTTCAGCGCCATAACCGAAAACAGGGTATTTTGCGGCCCAAAGTTCAAGATCAGACTGCAAATAACGTGCACTCTGATCTTGAATCTTTACCGTCCGCTAGTTATGCCTATGTAACGAGAATCTGGAAACGGGAAGTTCGTAGACTGTTATAAAAAAAGTTAATCCGTGATCTTGTATTTTGTGTATATCCTTTAAGCTTGATATGTTTTTTTTTTTTTTTTTTCTACAGTGCAAAGATTTTATGTAAAAATGTTCAACAAAATGAAAAAAGTACAGCACCTACCAATAGGTCAGCAACATGTACCCGGAGCACGTCAGCGTACAACTAACGACGCTAAGACAACTTCCAAAATATAATATACGTCATTCGGCATACCTCGGGTAATGCGGTGATCAAATCCCTCGGCTGTATCACGTAGCTTGATATGCACCTACACGGTACATTTCGCACATCTCCAGAAGCATACCGCTTTACCGCTATTGAAATTGTCCAAAATATAATATACGTAAGACTTTTCAACGTAATCTCCTAGGATTAGAATGCATTTTCTGTGACATTGTAACGATTTATCATACACATCATTGTATCAGCTACGATTTGTTTGTATTGAAGTTGGCTATATTTTATAAGAAAATACATTTGAAGTTTGTGGATGGGGCACTTACTAATGAGCAGTGTCTCCGAGACAAAGACATTATATATATAGTACAGTTTTGAATTTTTTCAACAATATGATAGTATTGATAAGAATTAAGTTTGTTGCTTACAATAAAGCAATCAACAGCATATAATTGAAATACCGATGTAAGCATTTTAACCATTTACCAAACGACAAATTTCAGACTCTTTTAACCCTTTCCCAAACGACAAATTTTGGACTGGTCCAAATTGAAAGAGTTTGCAGACGACAATTTTAAATTTGATGAAAATGACAGAAAGGTCTCAAAAAGGGTAGAAAACACTGTGGGAAAAGGAGAAATTGCTCGTTACGAGCAATTTCTCCTTTTCCCACAGTGTTTTCAAAAGACTTGTACTGCAGACACTTGAAAACCAGGGCTTGTTTGGGAAAGGGTTAAATTTAACCAGTTTGCAGACGAAAAATCAAAACCTAGTATTCAGTTCTCTGACGGGTTAGAAATCATTGTGTGAAAGAGAGAAATTGATCATTATGATTTTCTCCCTTTTCTTCAGTGTTTTCTAATGTTGTCTGCTGCAGACTCGTAAAAAGTAAGAAACTGACTGGTAAGGAAGTAAAAGTTGCAGCCACTTGTTAACTTTATTTTTTTTCTGTTTTTATCCTATCATTACAGATTTATTTTACAATGGAAGATTGCAAAAGATGCAGTTCACTTGATTCGTGTAAATAGTCATGATAATGTGCAATACTTTAAAAATCTAACTATAATGAGCTTTATATTCCGACTTATAATTGTCCTATAATAGCCCTTGGCCTCATGATTGTCCAGATATGTCAGATTCCACCCAACATGATGATCTAGTTTTGCTTGTCTGCGCTTAAAAAGCAAATAATATTACTACCATAACGAACAGCATCAGCTCTAAAATACTTTATAAAGGAACAAATCAGACCCAGATCAGACAACTCCTGTAAGAGCTTACTGATCAGGGTAAGCTGGATTTATCATTTTTGTACAATATCATAGATCTGATTTCTTCGTTGGTTATAGTCTGGATTACCTGCCCCTACCACTACGTTATAGGCGACCTCAATGTTAGCACCAAATGCTTTCCTGTTTTTCTTAATTTCATGTGATCCAGTTTGATCAGTCAATAAAATGAGATCAATTTTGTGCAAAATATACATTACCGAATCGAAAACGTGCTTTCGGGATAGTAGGATTTGGTCAAGTGAAATAACAATAATCCGTTACTTCTGCATATTACAAACGGGGGCCGCCATTATTGCGCTTTGCCTGACGTACTTTTGAAGTACGGCGGGGTACCAGACTACGCTGGTTATGCCCAAAATTCTTTGTTCTATAGTACTGAAAATAAAACCCACTCCTTGACACACTTTTAATCCTTTCCCTCACAGAAAAGACTTATTACGGGACTGCAGTCGACTACTCAGAGAAAACAATTTTAGGATAAGGAGATATTGCTCATAACGAGCATTTCTCCTTTTCATATAATGTTTTTCACACACACACAAACACACACACACACACACACACACACACACTTTCCATTCAGAAGATCTATCATTTTACATTTTTGAAGCTCTCAAATTGATCGTTGATTTCCCTTTGGACGATGTGTTTTTATTTGTTCCCACATTTTATGCTCTCCGCAGTCACATTTTTATTTGCAACATAGAACCAAACCCGTAATGTCTGTCTTCAACAGTATTTTTCAATTCTACAATACATTCACATCTATCACATTCCAACTGATTTGAAAGATGTCCCAGCTCAACAATGCGTCTGCCCGATAGAGCGCTAGTGGCATAAATTTGTGTCCCTGTTTGATCTGCCAAGTCCCGTTGCTCAGTCGGTAGCGCACTGTACTTGAGAACAGGAGGTCGCTGGTTCGATCCCCGGCTTGGCCAATTTCTTTCCGAGGATTAATCATAGTCATTGCGACAGGATTCATTCCTCTCTCACCGCTGACCATTGTTTCGACGATGGTTATATGGGAAAGCAGCCAGTGGCTTGGAAAAAAATATTGTGCTGAGTACTGGTAAAAGAAAACTACAGGAAATCATGGACAGGTGCACTGGCCGCTACGATTTAACTGAAATAATGTTGAAAACGGTGTTAAACACCATACAATCAATCAATACCAATTTGATCTTTTGAAACCTTTACCGACAGATTCTTGGCTCGCATGTATAATGCTTGATTAAAATACTTTAGTGTTTTGGTGACACTAAACGCCCACTTGTTTGTTCCTAGTTTATCCATTACTGCAGATTGACAAGTTTAACAGGATCGATTGTGAAAAGTTTGGGTTGGAGTAACCGATGAGCGTGATAGTTACACTAACGTGATAACGGAAACTGTCGTGATCGTCATTAATACGCTAGAAAGTCTGATGCCAATAAAAAGCCAAATTTCCTTTCTTGCACAATAATTGCGCGTGAATTCCTTCTAACATAATAATACTGAATACTTTTGTTTTCGTCAGTGTTGCCTAGGCTTTATAAAACTTAAGATCCTGTCTACAATTTGAAACGTGTGGAATGTTTCAATGAAGTTTAAAAAAATGATAGTTACATTTCATATATCTACTGGCACCTCATAGACGCTAAACTTGATAGAATTAGATGTAAAATTTACGCCAAATGTATCAATAGAAATAATCCACAGCATATATATATTTGAGCCATGATCTGGCAAAAGGAGGCTTAATGCTCCTCCGTGTAGCATGATACCTAGCAAGTCATCACATGATCATTTTGTCTAACAGCTGACTGAAAAATGAGGTAGAGTGGTCCTTTTACATACAGAAAATTGACCAATAGCGAAAAGTTTCGGCCCAGGTCAGCCTGCGCGGACTGCGCAGGCTGACCTGGTCCGATACTTTTCGCAGATGCATCAAGCCCCCTTTTCACAAAGCATGTATTTCAGTGGCATCGCTTATAGTACTTTGAATTATTGGCACCCGATTGCACTTACTCGTGACTGGTGTCAAAACGGAATTAGAAAATAATAATTGGCTGCAACCGCTTTGAAATACCACAATAGTATTCTACACTGTTTGTTTTATATATCGTAAGCGCATTTTTTAAACAAAAAGTAACCATATTGTAGAACAAAGACACCCACACGTGTACTAGTGCAGTTAGGGGCCTAATTTCAAGACTTTGCTTTTACGTAGGTATTATATAGTTCACTGGCTGGCAGCATCAGTACTCCGTATTTTATTTATTTATTTATTTATTTATTTATCCTCCTCATGGGAGATTAAATTACATACATGTATATAAATATGAAAAAATAACACAAATGAGAAAAAAAAAAGTACAGAATTCAGATACGCTACATCCCGTAGTCCTACTAGGTTCAATCCTTACCGAAAGCCGATTATTTCATATGCCTATCATGTACACTAATGTGATAATATAAGTCTCTCATATACAGTAACAGTCTGTTTTACAAAGCTAAATAAGCATCTGTAAAACTCACTGTCATGTATGTGAGATATATCGTTACAGCTTGCTCCTAAAGTTACTAAGCTGAATTGTTCATGTCCGAATCTTTCCAAGGTTGCTGCAGCTTGATATCCAAACTTATGAAGGATTTCATCGAAAAGACTGTATTTGAAATTTATCAAATATATGCATTCTGATAGAATATGAGCATATTTATTCTCGTACTCGTTTTCGTACAACTTACACACAGACCAGACTCGAACAGCTTTCTCAATCCATATTTTTGAGATAAATTTAGATAGCTTTTGATCTTGATGAAGCTTAGAAAATGACCAGGCAACTGCCGGACTTACTGATGTGTGTAGTCTTCGGAACAATGTAAAATCGATATCGTTGTGAATTCTTTGAACCCAAAGATTTTGCTCAAAATTGGTTATTGTGCCACAATAGTATTCTACACTGTTTGTTTTATATATTTTAATCGCATTTTTTAACAAAAGGTAACCATATTGTATTGTAGAACAAAGACACCTACACGTGTACTAGTGCAGTTAGGGGCCTGATTTCAAGACTTGTCTTTTAAGTAAGTATTATATAGTTCACTGGGCTGGCAGCATCAGTATTCCGTACAAAAACACTTCGTAAGTTTGTATTTTTTACCCTTAAGCTTCTTCAATAAAGTGAATGTAAATTTCAAGCCAACTTTGAAAAACTAAATACATGTATAAATATAGGTCTTTTCATAGGAAGATGTCATCATGTGTAGATCACAGATCAGACTACACGATCTGTTATTGTCCGATCTCGGTGTAGCCCGTTCTCAAATTTGCATTGAGTCGCGATTAACAACCTAAAGTTTAAAAACAATCGTGCCATACTTTTAAATAGGAATATGTAAGTATGTCCGTCGATACTTCGATGTACTTGAAGAAAACTACTCTACACGGTTTCTAATTCTTGATAAGACCAGTCTTGAAACAGAGCTCGAAGGACTGAAAACGATAAACTTTTGTACTGAACATTGGATTATTTGTTATCACCGAGTTGCTGATAGAAAATATAAAAGATGAAATTGTTCAGATATTTGATGGCTATGCTTATAATTTTGATTGTGGTCAGGGTAAATGGTAAGCTACCAGATGCAAATGTCCAGTCAGGGCCACTGGACGAAACATCAATTCTGAATATGGGACGTCAGTTCGGGAACCCACTGCTACGTTTACTCGGAACCGCCATGAGGAACAGTAAAATGGACGTCCTTGGAAAGATTTGTTCCTTAAATAGATGCGGTGAATGGTCGGAGTGGTCAGCCTGTCCAGCGGAAACTAAAGGACAGTTTGGAATGACCACACGGTCAAGAGAATGTGGGAAAGGTCCGTCTTTCTGTCAATCCAAAGCACCTGAAATAATTAGGACTGAATTGGACTCTAGGGTGTGTATGGGTGAGAAATGCCCAGCAGGTTTTACCAAAACGGACAATGGATTTTGTTTTCTTTTACACAATACTAAGTCTAACAGAGATGATGCTGGGAAGTTTTGTGAGGGGAAAGGTGGTTTTGTCATCAACCCAAACTCTAAACAAAAATCAGATGATCTACATAATTTTCTAAAAAATGAAGGCATAACAAGCAATACGATCTGGCTGGACGCACGTCGTAAAGACTTGGTTTCACCCTGGGTGTACAGCTATGGCATGGGACCAGGCAACTATAGCAACTGGAAATCGAGCCAGCCAAACCATGGATCGAATGAATTTTGTGTGATTGAAGAAGACAGCGTGAGGAAATGGTACGACAGAACCTGCAACAATAATTATATTTTTGTGTGTGAATTCCCCTAGTGATTGGTTTTTATATCATAGTCTGGTAGTTGTTTACTGGAAAGAGTTTATATACAGTGATTATTACTCCATCATTGTTTGGAAACCCCAGGAACATCAGATAACCTGTGCATGAGTAATGACAACAACAAAAAAAAAAAAGCAGTGAGTAAACAAAAAGGAAAAACGGAAAAGATAGTATTTGATAAAAAAAATAGTCAAAATTGTTGTGACAGTTAAATTGTCCTAACCCCTTTCCGAATCATTAGGTGTTTTGACGACCCTGAGAAAAATGACTTTTGAAAACATTGTTGAAAAAGGAGATAGTGCTTGTAACCAGTATTTTCCCTTCTTCCCACTGAATTTTCTACCCGTTGAAAGACATATTTCGTGTTTTGAATCATATTTAACCCTTTCCCAGACAAGCCCTGGTTTTCACGCGTCTGCGGTACAGGTCTTTTGAAAACACTGTGGGAAAAGGAGAAATTGCTCGTAACGAGCAATTTCTCCTTTTCCCACAGTGTTTTCTACCCTTTTTGAGAACGTTCTGCCATTTTCATCACATTTAAAATTGTCGTCTGTAAACTCTTTCAATTTGGACCAGTCTAAAATTTATCGTTTGGGAAAGGGTTAATTGGTGGTCTGCGAATGATTTCAATGTGGACAAGTCAGAAATTTTATCACCTTGTTAAGTTAAAAGTCAGGTCGTCTAGTAAAGTCTTCATTAATAGGTTTTTATATTGGAACATCTTATTAACAAATCGAAGCGTTAACCGGCATTTCTTCCTTTCCCAAAATGTTTTCTACTCGTTGACAGATAAATGAGTGTCACACTCAGTCACACTGAGTTTGTCGTCTGCAATGCTTTCAATTAGGACAATTCTAAAAACTCGTCGGCTTGCTTTTTCACGTCGGAATATTCTATTAGAAGAATTAAAGTGTAAACACATATGATATGATTTGCGATATCTTTCCAGTCTAGTGACGCATTCTGACGTCTGGGCAAAAGATGTCTTATGAAAAAAGAATGGGAAAATGAGAAAATGTAGGTTACAAGCATTTTCTCCTTTTCGCACAATATTTTCGATACATTCAAAGTTAGAAGTCGTCGTTTTGGCTACATTCAATTCATCGTCTGCAAATGCTTTCAATTTGAGCCATGCTCTTTGAAAAGGGGGCTTAATGCATCTGCGAAAACTATCGACTCAGGTCAGCTTGCGGATTCCGCAGTCCGGAAACTTTTCGCTATTGGTCAATTTTCTGTATGTTTAACCCTTTCCCAAACAAGCCCTGGTTTTCACGTCTCTGCATTACAAATCTTTTGAAAACACTGTGGGAAAAGGAGAAATTGCTCGTTACGAGCAATTTCTCCTTTTCCCACAGTGTTTTCTACCCGTTTTGAGACCTGTCTGCCATTTTCATCAAATCTAAAATTGTCGTCTGCAAACTCTTTCAATTTGGACCAGTCCAAATTTTTTCGTTTGGGAAAGGGTTAAGGGCCAGTCTTCCTCATGATCAAGCCGATCGTTAGACAAAGTGAATATAATTATACGATGACCTGTTTGGTATACTGCATCACGGAGATGCAGTAAGCTCCCTTTTTCAAGAGCACAGATCATTTGGATGAGTCTAAAATTTTGTCGGCTTATCAGTAGAAAATTTGTAGGTTTTTTATTAGTATATCCCATTAAAAGGATGGACGTGGTTATTAGTTTTTTTTTTCCCCACTGTGTTTTGTACCCTTTCATTCAACTTGCTGTCTGCAAATGCTGAGGAAAAAGCCCCCTAAAAACATTATTGAAAAGTGAGAAAATGCCAGCAAAAAGCATAATTTTCTTCGGTGATTTCTACCCATTGAAAGGCAAATTTCATATCTTGAGTCACAGTGAATTTGTCGTCTACATATGCTTTCAATTTTGGATAAGTCTAAAATTTTGTCGTTTGGTAAAGAAGACATTTATAGGCTTTTAGGTCAGATTGAAAATGTAGGCACTCTGTGGTATGTTGTGTGATCCCATTCCCTTCTATTGACGTATTTTATGGTATAGGCAAATTATCAGGACAATAGAAGACTTGTTGAAACATCGTAACAAATATAAAAAAAAAACAACTCTTAACTCTTTATCAAAACACTCTAGTGCTTTAACGACCCTGGTGCTGGAAAAAATAAAATAAAATGCTGGCAACCATAATTTTCTCCTTTTTCCAGAATATTTTCTACCTTTCAACGATAGAAATCATCATATGAGCTACGTTAAATCTATCGTCCGTAAATTATTTCAAATTGAACAAGTTTAGAATTCTTTTCCTTAGGTGAAGAGATAATCATATAGTTTCTAAAGAATTATACTTCCCGTATACGTACGCTTATAAATTTTGACTTGTATAAGTTTGGTCTTTTTTCCTATACAACATGTAAGAACGTTTTGATCGCCGTGACATAGCCGAAATAAGGTTGAGAATAACGTTAAATACACTTTAACTATAAATAACATTTATCTGCTAATATATCAATCTTTTAATCTTTCACTACCAATGGCGACTTGGGTTTTTTTAGTAGACGGCCAAAGTCAAGGTCGAGGTCAAGATCAGACTGCAAAGAACGTGCAGTCTGATCTCGATCTAGGTTATATACAAGCAGATTCGTCTTTTCCACAAAAATCGGCTTCATTTTCAAAATTTGTCTACTTAACCCTTTACCGAATAACCCTGCGTTTTATCTCTTAGCCTGCTAAGCGCGACTCAATGACCTTTTGTGGGCAGTGTAGATCAAGGTCAGACTGCACAGAACATGTAGTCTGATCTTGGATCTACACTGTCCGATAAGGAGATTTTTTTTGTCTAGAAGATATGTTTGAAATAGAATTATTCGGGTTTTTACTATGGGTTTGAAAATTGTATTTCACTTATTTAGCAGGATAAGGGCTAACGACCCTGGAGAACAAAGATTTTGAAAATATAGTTGGAAAAAAGGAGAAAAAAAAAAAATGCTCGTAACCAGCATGTTTTTCCTTTTTTCCCCCCACTATGTTTTCTACCATTTCAAAGATAAATCCCATCATTTGTAGCAACACTACATTTAATTAGTCGGCTGAAAATGAGCCGTGCTCTGGCAAAAGGGGGCTTAATGCCCCTCCGTGATGCATTTTACAAAGCAAGAGATCACATAGTTAGGGATTCTTAAAATTCATTATGTCTAACAACCGACTGTATCATAAGGTAGACTGGTCCCTTTGACATACAGTAAATTGACCGGTAGCGAAAAGCTTCGGCTCAGGTCAGCCTGCGCGGACTGCGCAGGCTGACCTGCGTCGATACTTTTCGCAGATGCATTAGGCCCCATTTTGATAGAGCATGGCTCATTTTTTTTTTTTTTTTTTTAATTTAGGCTAGTCTGCAGTTTTGTCGTTTATTAACAAGTTAAAAGTCAAAGTCGAACTAATTTATGATTATTGAGGCACGCCTTGGTATAACGGGGTTTGGTGCATCTCCGTGATCCATTATATCGAGCAAGTTATCACATAATTATGGATCCATAATTTTTTTTTTTTTTTTTTTTTAAACAGGTAGCTGAATTATGAGGTAGACAGGTCCTTGTCCATGCAGGAAAAAAACTGACCAATATGTGAACAGGGTAGGCTAATCTAGGTCGGTACTTTCTGCAGATGCATTAAACCCCCTTTTCATAGAGCATGACTCAGTTAGGTTCAGGATTTCAGGACCAGGTCACTATAAAAAGTTGCTTAGGAAAATGCATGGTAGAGATCAAACTGCACAAAATGTGCAGCTTAATATGAGATGAATAGGCTGATGAACTTATAATCTTTGTACCTTAGTTTGCATGAGGTCTGACGCCGACTTCAACATTAATTTAGTCATGTCACGGGGGCCAGTGCACCTATCATTGTTTTCCTTTTTTTGTTTTACTTTTGTTTTACAAGCACTTTCACACAAACTTCTTCCCAAGCCAAGGGCTGCTTTCCCACATAACCATCGTCGGTACATTAATCGGTAATAAGAGAGAAATGAATCCTGTCAGAATAACTTTCATCGATCCTCTGAGAAGCAATCCGTCGAGCTGGGGATTCAAACCAGCGACCCCTTGTCCAAAGTCTCGCACGTTATCGACTGAGCTATGGGGCTTGGTAACTTATCATCTCATGAAACACTTTTGGACCAGACAACTGAAAAGAGATCTTTGCAACATGAGGAATAATTGATACTTGATATTGCAAGTATGACAAAGTTAGCTCTCTTTGATCACTCTTGAGCCATGCTCTGGCAAAGGGGGGCTTAATGCATCTCCTTGGCGCATTGTACCAATCAAGCCATCACGTAGTTATGGATCCATAAAAGCCACTTTTTTTAACCACCGACTTAATCATGAAGAAGACTGGTCCTTGTACATACAGAAAATTGACCGATAGCGAAAAGTTTCGGCCCAGGTCAGCCTGCGATGACTGCGCAGGCTGACCTGGGTCGATACTTTTCGCAGATGCATTAAGCCCCCCTTTTCACAGAGCACGGCTCATTTATATTTGGCAAAAAGAAAGCGAACAAGTCTCAAGACCCAGCGCTACATTATCAGGACACATACGGTGCCCGTAAGTTACGCAGACTAAACGTTGACTAGCCGATAACGGGAATAACAAATGCCATATGAAAGCTTAAATATGCCTATAAGACACTACATCGCAATGAAATGTGCCTCGCTAGAATAGGTAATTGCATTTGATTATAGTTAATGTACAATACCAATGTTGATTTTTTTTGTATGCGTGGTCCCGGAAGGAAGTCTTAAGGCACCTTTAACTTGAAGAGTTAAACTAATGGAAATAACAAGTATTGGAACACCCATTTGAGGAAGTTGTTCATTTTTTTTACAATCATGCGACTCTCTAAAAGAAGGAAAAAATAAAAACGAGACAGTCTGAAATTTTGTCGAATCAATTAGAAGTAAAATGAGTCTTGCTCTGTGAAAAGGCGGCTTAATGCATTTCGGGGAGTGGGGGTGGGGAAATCGACCAATGCCAGCCTGCGCAGTCCGAGGAGGCTGACAATGGTGGAACACTTTTGCTATTTGTTAATTCTATGTATGTCAAAGAACCCCATTTAATCTCATGATCCAGTCGGTTGTTAGACAAAATGGTTTAAATGGTTCCATAGTTCTAAGAAGACTTGTTTGGTATATGCATCTTCCGTGATGCATTGAATCCCCTTTTTCCAGAGCATGGCTGTAATAATAATAGTACGACATCTTTTGTAATGAGGCGACTGAGATAGAACAGTAGTAAATTGAATACCCGTGGTTTCAAACGAAGATGAAGTAAACCTTTGCTATACAGTGGTAAAACAATCGATGTTGACTTCAGATTGTCTATCGATTAGTAATGCAGTTGATGAGGTATCTTCGTTTAAAATGCTAGATTCTATGTCCGAAATGGAGCTGCTGATCTCGCTTCTAGAATTGCACATGTTGGCTGCCTTCGATCGGCAGTTACTCGAGTATTGATTATTTTCATATGAGGAAGTGTCAAGGTCAGTGGTTGTAATGACCACAAGTTCCTGTGAGACACTGTTGCCAATTTCCGGTCCAGGATTAGGACTTTCCGAATACAGTGGATTTTGAAATTCAACGTCTAAGGGCGCTGAGTGATCACTGAAAACAGAAAAGGAAAACCATCAAAGGACTGAGAGCATTGTAGTTTTTAAGTTTTATGTTTTTTTTTTTACTCTCCTCATCATTTAACCCTTTCCCAAACAAGCCCTGGTTTTCACGTGTCTGCAGTACAAGTCTTTTGAAAACACTGTGGGAAAAGGAGAAATTGCTCGTAACGAGCAATTTCTCCTTTTCCCACAGTGTTTTCTACCCTTTTTGAGAACTTTCTGCCATTTTCATCAAATTTGAAATTGTCGTCTGCAAACTCTTTCAATTTTGACCAGTCTAAAATTTATCGTTTGGGAAAGGGTTAAAGGCCCAAATAGCGGCCAAGTGTAGATAATTCTGTGTATGAAGTCAGGTAAATTTCTTTCGTTCCAGTTATAGGTATGATGATTATCATAAACCCGACGATCCCTTTACCCTTCACTAAACAGTGCGGACTTTTAACCACCCCAAAGAATTAAGCTTTCAAAAATATTGTGGGAAAAGAAAAGAACGCTGGTAACCAACTTTTCTACCCCATTAAAGGCAAATTACGACACTCGACCGACCTGAAAGTTGTCGTCTGTAAATGCTTTCAATTTGGACAGGTCGGAAATTTTGTCATTTCGTAGAGAGTTAAATTGATCTTGGTTAAGGGTTTAGACACTGGCAGAACAGGACTCCAACGAATTACCTGGATTATCCTTAAAAATGTTATGCCGTTTTCATTATTTACAGTCCTAAGAAATGCGTAACCTGATAAATTTAGCTTTATCCGGCAGTTGTGCATTCCTACGCCCTATAAGGTTGATATATATATATCGTTGCGTTGATATACATGGCATATTTAGAAATAGAAACATTGATATCCCGCTAGATATTATACCAAAAAAAATGACTCATTTTTGGTGGTATATGCGAATTCTAGACGGAAACTATAACTTTCTTCGGATCACTAGAATAACTAACTGCGCACTAGGGCTGTGTAAGGGGACGTACGGAGACCTATTGTAAACAAATCAAATAATTTAAAAAATAAGGAGTAAAAACGTGATTTTCCTTTTGAAAACGGGATAAATCGAATATATGGTTGGTGCCGAGATGGATAAGGTTTATCCGACTCGGCCTGAAAGCTGAGGAAGGCTCGCTAAAGCTCGTCCTTTTCAGTTTTCTAGGCCTTACCGGAAAAAGACTTTATCCATCTCGGTACCAACCATATATTCTCATATCTAGATTCCAAAATTACGCCGTTTCTTACTGACTAAACAAAGTGCCTCAGCCAGTCCAAGTCAGAAATTGTGTTACTTTCTCAACTTAGACTAAGAATGCCATTAAGACTGTTTGGTGAATATAAACCATAGTTTTTGTTGTGTTGCTTCTCAAAAGAAAGCTCAGGTCCTGAGCGCTACCGGTGGGGATCGATGAGGTTCGAACACATGCACCCAGGTTAAAAAAAAAACAAGGACTTCTATAAACGCTACCTGGGTAACGGAAGTCTAGCAGCGTCCTCCATATCAGCCTCGTCGGGATATTCGAGTGCATTTTCTACTCGGTTTTTATCGCTGAAAAGCAATTGATGACAATCCGGTGAGAGATGGGTTTGTCGTTTATGCAAAAGGGCTACAGTACAGATTTTTTTTTTTTTAAATATGCGGCAGTCTCCCTTGAATTTATATGTGTTTAAATAAGAGATTACCTATTCAAATTAAGCATTTTAATAAGATTACACTGTTACAAAATGGCAAAAAGAGAACTCGCTCATTACCAGCAATTTCTCCCTTTGTAACATTGATTTTTGAACGGTGCTGCTGCAAGACGAACTAATCACAGACTTTAAAATTAAATCCATCAAAAAGATTCTTCATGATATAATTTTTGTATAGACACAGACAGACAGACGGACAGCCGGAAAGACAGACAAAGAGAGAGAGACAGACAGACAGACAGACAGACAGGCAGTAGTCTGATCATGAATCTATACTGCCTGCTTATTTGGTCCAACTTTTACAATACAAATCAGCCATGCTCTGTGAAAAGGGGATTTAATGCATCTGCAAAATTTTCTGCGTGTCCAAGGACCTTTCTATCTCAGGATTCAGTCGGTTGTTAGACAAAATGGATTTTATGGATCCATAATTATGTGATAACTTGCTTGGTTTAATGCATCCCGGAAATGCGTTAAACTCTCTTTTCATAGAGCATGGACACAAATCTTTAATTGTCGTAGCATTGAATTTTCAGCCGACGAAGGGGATCCTATTTAACCCTTAACCGAAACCTTTAAGCCGATAGTGAAAAAAAAAAAAAAAAAAACTTATAAAGCTATTTCAAACTTATGTTTTGGGAACAAACATCTCCTTGTCGGACAGCGTAGATCCAAGATCAGACTGCACGTTCTGTGCAGTCTGATCTTGATCTACACTGTCCGCAAATGGTCAGTGGGTCGCGATTAGCAGCTTAAGGGTTAAGTTCTTTGTAAAAAAGAAAATGACACACACACACACACACACACACACACATATATATACATACACACACACATATATATATATATATGTGTGTGTGTGTGTGTGTTTTTTTTTTACGAAGAAAAGGTTTAATGACTGGGAAACGTTATTTTGGTACAATAACATCCATGTATGCCAGTAAACATGAATAAAAATATAGTTAATAACTGACTATCTTGTGTTTTTCAGAAGACCACTTGTGTAAACATTGTGACAAAAGGTGATACTGCTTCTCCAGAACAGTTACTCCTTAGTCAACAAATTTCATGATTTTTTATGTCTTTACCAAACGACAAAATTTTAGACTGGTCCAAATTGAAAGCATTTGCAGACGACAGTTTAAATGTCAAAAATTGAAATTTGTTTCTGGAAGGGTAGGAAACATTGTGGGAAAAGGAGAAAATGCTGGTTACCAGCATTTTCTCCTTTTCCCACAATGTTTTCAAAAGGCTTTCTCTTTAGGGTAGTAAAAAGTCGGGATTGTGTGGTAAAGAGTTAAAGTTAAGGATAAACTGTACCAGAAGACATATTTTTTAATAATGAGCAGTAGCAGTCGACATCATGTTACTACAATGACTGAAGTTTTTTTTGAAAGGGTAGAAAACATTATGTGCAAAAGCGGATAAGCTTGGCCGTATCATTTTCCACGTTCCTATGAAGTTTACTTAAGCTTTCTTTAGGGTTGGAAAAACACAACAGTTGATTCACACTGTCTCTCCATACTTTTGTAAAGATTCCAAAATTCTTTATTGCTAATTTCAGTTTAATTGCAATATATATGAAAAGGGGGTATTTTCCACATTCACCCAAAACTGCCGTATTAGTTGTTTTACAATTC
This sequence comes from Tridacna gigas, assembly GCA_945859785.2. Taxonomy (NCBI): domain Eukaryota; kingdom Metazoa; phylum Mollusca; class Bivalvia; order Cardiida; family Cardiidae; genus Tridacna; species Tridacna gigas. The sequence goes on from OX244028.2 coordinate 8,077,183, forward strand.
ACTTTCAGATATCTCCTACAGAATTCAAAATGTACTGATTCTATACTATTAGAGTAAGTGTGTCCCCATATCTGGGCTCCGTAACAAAGTATAGGTTTAACAATATAATCAAATAACTTAAAATGGTCTTTATGAGGGAAATAACTAAAAGATCTCTGATAGTTATAAATGGACAGCATTGCTTTCTTTGCCTGAGCTGCAAGTTTCTCTTGTGCAGAGGACCATGACAACATAGGGATGAAATACAGACCCATATATTTATAACAACAAGTTGTTCGAATTTGCTTATTACCAAAATACCATGATTCACTTGTTTTTAACGGGCCGCCATGTCTGAAAACTATGATCTCAGTCTTATTTAAAGTTATCTCCATATCTGTGTCAGAGCAAAATTTATAAATAATGTTGAGTTGTTTTTGTAAATTTACGACTGTATCAGAACAATTGGGGATATCGTCTGCAAACATTAGACATACTATATCTGGTATATCATCATTGATATAAATTCCATTTCCGCACACCTCTCGCAGCCTGGTATATAACTGGTTAATGAATAAAGAAAACATTGTTGTACTTGTATTATCACTTTGACGGGTACCTACATTACATTTGAAAAATTCTGTCAGTCCTTTATCAGTTTTTATACATGATAAGATATTTGAATACATAGCTACTAATGTTTTAAACAGTCGAACAAAATGTTGTGATTAACTCTGTCAAAAGCCTTACTGAAATCTACATATCAGCAATAGAAACGCCCACCTTATTTTGACAAGTAATTTTGAATCATAGCTTGCAATGAAAATAACTTATCAACAGTTGAGTAGTTCCTTATACTTTCACTTCCTTCTCATCTAGGTGTCACACCACTGTTTTTTTTTTTTTTTTTTTGGCACATTGAAAATAAAGCGGAATGGACGATATTACCACCTCCACAGATTGCTTGATGGCAAAGCTAAGGCTTCTCTGTCTATTGCTCTCAAAAATATATCTAATGTCCTGCGGAAACACAAAGTCAACCGATTAATTTTTTCGCAAAATCCCAACCAACACAGGCACCATAGAATTCGTCCTCTCAGGAACACCTGTTCACGGCAAAAATACCCAAGTTCTGTTCTTCCACTGACACAAAATAGCCCTATCAATATACGATAAAAACACATCTAAGTAGTCCCCCACTGCCCAAATTTGAAGCAAATCTAAGTTATATATTGCAAAGCCCTCTCAACTTGATGAAATTGTGCAACAACAGTGGTACTGCAAAATTTCAAATGGGACTACTTTTGACTACCACGACCCGGAAGTACTGCATTTCAATAGTGGTCTGCGGTGGGAGATAGGCACATGTAAACAGTTTGTTTCGAATTGGCCATGGTCAAAATTAGAAATAATGGAGAAAGGTTAGTTTTGAATGCAATTTTGATAAGAAGAGTACTCATTATACCCATGAATTGTGTAAGATTATTGAAAAAAAGCATTTAGTTTGTCTTCAAAACAGGAGGTCATGACTTTCCTTCTTTGTTCCATTAGTTTTGACCCCAAATGCGAAAGTAAGGCTTCATGGAATTAGTGCACGTGGCTAGCTTTAGCCGCAAAAATAATGGTGGACTGATAACGTGAAAGATTGCGAAAAATCGGCATGGTAACGTGCTATTTTTGATTCTACCCCCAAATTATGTATTGTTTTGAGTTTCAGTTTAGCTTAGCATTTTCAGGCTAGTTTCCTGGGTTTGGATTTTGTGAATTTTGGAAAATAGGCTAAAATGGCTTATTTTGGCAATGTTTTTCCGACCATGCCACTTGCCTGTATTGGTCAGTCATTTCACTATTTCACAAGTTGAACATGATTTCTTGATAAAATCTTAAGAATTAGGATTATGCTGTTGCATTTTATTGCTCTTTATCATTTCAGGCTGATACTTCAGACCTCTTATTGAAGGAATTGTGTTTGGCGTGTGCTTGGTCGACAGAAGGTTAGCCAAGAACTGTGATCAGGAGCCATAGTATTCAGTGACTTCCCCTGAACACTCCCCCTCACTTCACAGGTGGTGGCGTGCCACTGCGAGATTGCTTCGGGCTTGTAGTGGTCAATAGTATATTTCACCCTAGTTTTGACTGATAATGCTTGACTAAAAAAAAAAAAAACAGCCTAGAAATGTGCATTTGGCTGACCGCATGGAAGAGAAAAAAGAAGAAACCCGTTAAATTTAGAGGTCAGAATGTGTGTGTGTGTGTGTGTGTGTGTGTGTGTGTGTGTGTGTGTCAAAAGGCTAATTTTCATGCAATACTTTCAATGTATGTAAATGCGAATGGTTTAAAAAGACAAACAAAAGGGTCCAGAACAGTATACTTTGTATTTCATGTAAATCCATTAAGTTTTGACGAGACATGTTTGATATTGCAAGAGTAGTCACGGGGCTTAAAATTTCCATTTTTTAAGGTCTTGGCTGCAAAAACAGTTATGTAAAAAAAATGGGCTTTCTCTTTGGAAAAAGCCTTAATTTCTTTCCAGTTCATTCTTTCCTTGTCGCAACACTCAGATCCAGTCGAGAGGCATAAAAATCTGACCTGAAAGTCAAATTCTGTTTTGTAGAGGTGCCGCACCACTTAGAGATTGCTTCCGGGCTGTAGAGGTCAAAATGTAAAATTTTGCAGTGGCACTTTTGTTGCACTCTTCCATGGAGCTGATGGTGCTTGGTGGTACTAGTATAATTTAGATTTGCTTCAAATTTTGGCAGTGGGGGATGTGTTTGATTGTTCACTGACAGGACTTTTTTGTATCACTGAAGGAAAAAAACCTTGGTGTCATGCCCGTGAACAGGTGTTCCTGAGAGAAAAATTGCTAGGGTGCCTGTGTTGGTTTGCCTTAGGGAAAAACGCACTTGGTTGACATGTTGGGATTTTTTTTTTTTTTTTTTTTAAATTTTTAATAACTTTAATAACTATTTTTGAATAACATTTGACAGCAGAAGGGGAAGACATACTTTTGCCATTAAGCGATCTGTAGAGCTGGAAATACGGTGAATTTCATTCTATTTTTAATGTAAAAAAACAGTGGCGTGACACCAGGTTCGGACAATTATCCTTTGTGTTAATTCGCGAACCTAAGTATAGATATCTCAGTCGAAATTTATAACACTGCAATTACTACCCATTCAACACATTTCAATGGAAATGGTGTAAAAACCCCCTTTTGCAAATACCACACAGGTCCTTTATTTTAGACGGATTATAAAAATTGCAGCATCTCTAAGTGGAACAAAGATCAGAGAGAGAGAGAGAGAGAGAGAAAACAGAAAAAAAAGCAAATAAAAAGACCTAGTTGAACTTTCGTTAACTTGGTTTCTTTCCAGCCGGGAAGATAATCGCAATTATTACTAATATCACCCATAGCTTTCAATTTGGATGAAACGAACATTTTGTCGTCGGTTCAAGTGTCAACTACTGCTAGCCCTTACATTGTCTTTTGATGTAGAAGTAGACCAAGATTAGTCTGTTCTTTCATCCACACCACGAGTTCGTTCATTAACCCTTTACCGCACAATGCCGCCTTTGAACGACACTGGGAAAGAAGCCTTTTGAAAACATCGTGGGAAAAGGAGAAAATGCTGATAACCAGCATTTCGTCCTCTTCCCACAATGTTTTCTACCATTTCAAAGAAAAACCGCACCATTTGAGCCTCACTGAAATTGTCGTCTGAAACTGCTTTCAGTTTGGACAAGGTTAAAATTTTGTCGTCTGGTAAAGGATTAAAATCATTTTTTGTACAGGCTTTTGTATTTGGTGGAGGACAAAACAATAATAATAATACTTGCATAAGGGGCAAATATTTACAAGAAATAAAATATTATTTTTGGCATATTAAACACACACTGTAGATTTAAAAGCAACTATTACTTTTTTAAGTGCAATCCCGTCCTTTCTAACAATCTTTTAAAAAGAAAATCTGAGGGGGGATGGGGGGCGTGAGCACAGTGATTTGTACAGTAATTGGATAAATCCACTTAATTAAACAGGCTCTCTTCAATGGCTTTGAAACTGAATGTGCGTCACTGACAATAAAAAAAAAACATGATGAAAATATTTTGTTTCGAAAGAGTTATGCGCGTGACATGTGTGAAGTGGCCGTTCTTGAAAATTAAGACTTTTGATTTTCTTCACCCAGATGTCTACACTAATTGGCTACGCGCGTTTTCGTTTTTGCAAAATGTCAAGTGATGCAATTATATGGCAGCTTCGAAAGACCATTCCAATTTCTGCTATAAAGATAAGACTAAGAGATTTGAACAATCTGATTCTAAACCGAAAATTCTAGTTAAAAACATTTAAGGAATACGAAAGTTTTCATACCCCCCACTCGTATTCAAGACGTACATTTGTTAGTTTCGATAGCGTGAACGCCCTTAACCCTTTACCAAACGACAAAACTTTAGACTAGACCAATTTGAAAGCACTTGCAGACGACAAATTAAGAGTAGCTTAAATGGTGATTTATGTATTGGATAGGGTAGAGAACATTGTGGGAAAAGGAGAAAATGCTGCTTACCAGCATTTTCTCCTTTCCCCACAATGTTTTCAAAAGCCTTCTTTCCCATGGTCGTTAAAAGTCGGGACTGTGTGGTAAAGGGTTAAATTGATTTGTGAAGGTCAAAAACACAGTCCTTGCTGGGGTCCGGCAAATGATGATTTACAACATAATAGTTCTCCTTTATGTATCTGATGTTTAAATGGGCTGTTTTGGAAGAAAAACGTCGAGGTATTGCAGTAGTTCTGGCGTCGTTGTGCAGAAACTTTGACATTTTACAATATGTCTATTATCACTGAAGATATTTGCTTCAAACTTCAACAACTTATCCATTATCAAGAAGAAAACCTATGAAGAAGGGCAAGTAACCATCATAGTATTTTGACATTTATACCCCTTTTTCGACTTAGAATTTTTACTGAAAATCAGGCATCCGCAGCCGAGCGTTGGCACCTGTATGCAGTGCTCTAGTTTAACTGAAGTTTTTGTGACGTTAACATTTGGTGTACCATTTCAAAGTTGTACAATATCATAGATCTGATTTCTCCGTTGGTTATGCCCAAACTTCTTTGTTCTATAGTACTGAAAATAAAACCCACTCCTTGACACACTTTTAATCCTTTCCCTCACAAAAAAAGGCCTATTACGGATCTGCAGTCGACTACTCAGAGAAAACAATTATGGGATTTGGAGATATTGCTCATAACGAGCATTTCTCCCTTTCCTACAATGTTTTTCACACACACACTTTACATTCAGAAGATCTATCTTTTTACATTTTTGAAGCTCTCAAATTGATCGTTGACTTCCCTTTGGACGATGTGTTTTTATTTGTTTCCACATTTTATGCTCTCTGCAGTCACATTTTATTTGCAACATTGAACCAAACCCATAATGTCTGTCTTCAACAGTATTTTTCAACTCTACAATACGTTAACATCTATCGTATTCCAACAGATTTGAAAGATGTCCCAGCTCAACAATGCGTCTGCCAGATAGAGCGCTAGTGGCATAAATTTGTGTCCATCTTTACCTGTTTGATGACCTGCTTTCGCTTCCAATTTGATCTGCCCAAGCCCCGTAGCTCAGTCGGTAGCGTACAGGACTTGAGAACAGGAGGTCGCTGGTTCGATCCCCGGCTTGGCCAATTTCTTTCCGAGGATTAATGATAGTCATTGCGACAGGATTATTTCCTCTCTCACCGCTGACCACTGTTTCGACGATGGTTATATGGGAAAGCAGCCAGTGGCTTGGAAAAAAATATTGTGCTGAGTACTGGTAAAAGAAAACTCCAGAAAAGCATGGACAGGTGCACTGGCCGCTACGATTTAACTGAAATAATGTTGAAAACGGTGTTAAACACCATACAATCAATCAATACCAATTTGATCTTTTGAAACCTTTACCGACAGATTCTTGGCTCGCATGTATAATGCTTGATTAAAATACTTTAGTGTTTTGGTGACACTAAACGCCCACTTGTTTGTTCCTAGTTTATCCATTACTGCAGATTGACAAGTTTAACAGGATCGATTGTGAAAAGTTTGGGTTGGAGTAACCGATGAGCGTGATAGTTACACTAACGTGATAACGGAAACTGTCGTGATCGTCATTAATACGCTAGAAAGTCTGATGCCAATAAAAAGCCAAATTTCCTTTCTTGCACAATAATTGCGCGTGAATTCCTTCTAACATAATAATACTGAATACTTTTGTTTTCGTCAATGTTGCCTAGGCTTTATAAAACTTAAGATCCTGTCTACAATTTGAAACGTGTGGAATGTTTCAATGAAGTTTAAAAAATGATAGTTATATTTCATATATCTACTGGCACCTCATAGACGCTAAACTTGATAGAATTAGATGTAAAATTTACGCCAAATGTATCAATAGAAATAATCCACAGCATACATATATTTGAGCCATGATCTGGCAAAAGGGGGCTTAATGCACCTCCGTGTAGCATGATACCTAGCAAGTCATCACATGATCATTTTGTCTAACAGCTGACTGAAAAATGAGGTAGAGTGGTCCTTTTACATACAGAAAATTGACCAATAGCGAAAAGTTTCGGCCCAGGTCAGCCTGCGCGGACTGCGCAGGCTGACCTGGTTCGATACTTTTCGCAGATGCATTAAGCCCCATTTTCACAGAGCTAGGCTCATGTATTTCAATGGCATCGCTTATATTATTTAGAATTATTGGCACTTGATTGCACTTACTCGTGACTAGTGTCTGAAAACGGAATTAGAAAATAATGATTGGCTGCATTGAAATACCACAATAGTATTCTACTCTGTTCGTTTTATATATTGTAAGCGTATTTTTTAACAAAAGGTAACCATATTGTATTGTAGAACAAAGACACCCACACGTGTACTAGTGCAGTTAGGAGCCTGATTTCAAGACCTGGCTTTTACGTAGGTATTATATAGTTCACTGGCTGGCAGCATCAGTACTCCGTATTTTATTTATTTATTTATTTATTTATTTATTTATCCTCCTCATGGGAGATTAAATTACATACATGTATATAAATATGAAAAAATAACACAAATGAGAAAAAAAAAGTACAGAATTCAGATACGCTACATCCCTGTAGTCCTACTAGGTTCAATCCTTACCGAAAGCCGATTATTTCATATGCCTATCATGTACACTGATGTGATAATATAAGTCTCTCATATACAGTAACAGTCTGTTTTTCAAAGCTAAATATGCATCTGTAAAACTCACTGTCATGTATATGAGATAGATCCTCACAGCTTGCTCCTAAAGTTACTAAGCTGAATTGTTCATGTCCGAACCCTTCCATGGTTGCTGCAGCTTGATATCCAAACTTATGAAGGATTTCATCGAAAAGACTGTATTTGAAATTTATCAAATATATGCATTCTGGTAGAATATGAGCATATTTGTTCTAGTACTCGTTTTCGCACAACTTACACACAGACCAGACTCGAACAGCTTTCTCAACCCATATTTTTGAGATAAATTTAGATAGCTTTTGATCTTGATGAAGCTTAGAAAATGACCAGACAACTGCGGGACTAACTGATGTGTGTATTCTTCGGAACAATGTAAAATCGATATCGTTGTGAATTCTTTGAATCCAAAGATTTTGCTCAAAATTGGTTATTGTGCCACAATAGTATTCTACACTGTTTGTTTTATATATTTTAATCGCATTTTTTAACAAAAGGTAACCATATTGTATTGTAGAACAAAGACACCTACACGTGTACTAGTGAAGTTAGGGCCTGATTTCAAGACTTGGCTTTTATGTAAGTGTTATATAGTTCACTGGGCTGGCAGCATCAGTATTCCGTACAAAAACACTTCGTAAGTTTGTATTTTTTACCCTTAAGCTTCTTCAATAAAGTGAATGTAAATTTCAAGCCAACTTTAAAAAACTAAATACATGTATAAATATAGGTCTTTTCATAGGAAAATGTCATCATGTGTAGATCACAGATCAGACTACATGATCTGTTATTGTCCGATCTCGGTGTAGCCCATTCTCAAATTTGCATTGACTCGCGATTAACAACCTAAAGTTTAAAAACAATCGTGCCATACTTTTAAATAGGAATATGTAAGTATGTCCGTCGATACTTCGATGTACTTGAAGAAAACTACTCTACACGGTTTCTAATTCTTGATAAGACCAGTCTTGAAACAGAGCTCGAAGGACTGAAAACGATAAACTTTTGTACTGAACATTGGATTATTTGTTATCACCGAGTTGCTGATAGAAAATATAAAAGATGAAATTGTTCAGATATTTGATGGCTATGCGTATAATTTTGATTGTGGTCAGGGTAAATGGTAAGCTACCAGATGCAAATGTCCAGTCAGGGCCACTGGACGAAACATCAATTCTGAAGATGGGACGTCAGTTCGGGAACCCACTTTTACGTTTACTCGGAACCGCCATGAGGAACAGTAAAATGGACGTCCTTGGAAAGATTTGTTCCTTAAATAGATGCGGTGAATGGTCGGAGTGGTCAGCCTGTCCAGCGGAAACTAAAGGACAGTTTGGAATGACCACACGGTCAAGAGAATGTGGGAAAGGTCCGTCTTTCTGTCAATCCAATGCACCTGAAATAATTAGGACTGAATTGGACTCTAGGGTGTGTATGGGTGAGAAATGCCCAGCAGGTTTTACCAAAACGGACAATGGATTTTGTTTTCTTTTACACAATACTAAGTCTAACAGAGATGATGCTGGGAAGTTTTGTGAGGGGAAAGGTGGTTTTGTCATCAACCCAAACTCTAAACAAAAATCAGATGATCTACATAATTTTCTAAAAAATGAAGGCATAACAAGCAATACGATCTGGCTGGACGCACGTCGTAAAGACTTGGTTTCACCCTGGGTGTACAGCTATGGCATGGGACCAGGCAACTATAGCAACTGGAAATCGAGCCAGCCAAACCATGGATCGAATGAATTTTGTGTGATTGAAGAAGACAGCGTGAGGAAATGGTACGACAGAACCTGCAACAATAATTATATTTTTGTGTGTGAATTCCCCTAGTGATTGGTTTTTATATCATAGTCTGGTAGTTGTTTACTGGAATAAGTTTATATACAGTGATTATTACTCCATCATTTTTGGAAACCCCAGGAACATCAGATAACCTGTGCATGAGTACACACACAAAAAAAAAAGCAGTGAGTAAACAAAAAGGAAAAACGGAAAAGATAGTATTTGATAAAAAAAATAGTCAAAATTGTTGTGACAGTTAAATTGTCCTAACCCCTTTCCGAATCATTAAGTGTTTTGACGACCCGGAGAAAAATGACTTTTGGAAACATTGTTGGAAAAGGAGATAATGCTTTTAACCAGCATTTTCCCTTCTTCCCACTGAGTTTTCTACCCGTTGAAAGACATATTTCGTGTTTTGAATCATATTTAACCCTTTCCCAAACAAGCCCTGGTTTTCACGCGTCTGCCGTACAGGTCTTTTGAAAACACCATAATTTTCTCCTTTTTCCAGAATATTTTCTACCTTTCAACGACAGAAATCATCATATGAGCCAAGTTAAATCTATCGTCCGCAAATCATTTCAATTTGAACAAGTCTAGAATTCTTTTCTTTAGGTGAAGAGATAATCATATAGTTTCTAAAGAATTATACTTCGTATACGTACGCTTATAAATTTTGACTTGTATAAGTTTGGCCTTTTTTCCTATACAACATGTAAAAACGTTCTGATCGCCGTGACATAGCCGAAAAAAGGTTGAGAATAACGTTAAATACACTATGAATAACATTTATCTGCTAATACATCAATCTTTTAATCTTTCACTACCAATGGCGACTTGGGTTATTTTAGTAGACGGCCAAAGTCAAGGTCGAGGTCAAGATCAGACTGCAAAGAACGTGCAGTCTGATCTTGATCTACGTTATATACCAGCAGATTCTTCTTTTCGGCAAAAATCGTCTTCATTTTCAAAGTTTGTCTACTTAACCCTTTACCGAATAATCCCGCGTTTTATCTCTTAGCCTGCTAAGCGCGACTCAATGACCTTTTGTCGGCAGTGTAGATCAAGATCAGACTGCACAGGACATGTAGTCTGATCTTGGATCTACACTGTCCGATAAGGAGATTTTTTTTTCTAGAAGATATGTTTGAAATAGAATTATTCGGGTTTTTACTATGGGTTTGAAAATTGTATTTCACTTATTTAGCAGGATAAGGGCTAACGACCCTGGAGAACAAACATTTTGAAAATATAGTTGGAAAAAAGGAGGAAAAAAAAAAAATGCTCGTAACCAGCATGTTTTTTTTTTTCCTTTTTCCCACTATGTTTTCTACCATTTCAAAGATAAATCCCATCATTTGTAGCAACACTACATTTAATTAGTCGGCTGAAAATGAGCCGTGCTCTGGCAAAAGAGGGCTTAATGCCCCTCCATAATGCATCTTACAAAGCGAGACATCACATAATTAGGGATCCTTAAAATTAATTATGTCTAACAACCCACTGTATCATAAGGTAGAATGGCCCCTTTGACATACAGAAAATTGACCAGTAGCGAAAAGCTTCGGCTCAGGTCAGCCTGCGCGGACTGCGCAGGCTGACCTGCGTCTAAACTTTTCGCAGATGCATTAAGCCCCATTTTGATAGAGCATGGCTCAATTTTTTCTTTTTCTTTTTTTTAAAATCTAGGCTAGTCTGCAGTTTTGTCGTTTATTAACAGGTTAAAAATCAAAGTCGAACTAATTTATGATTATTGCGGCACGCCCTGGTATAACGGGGTTTGGTGCATCTTCATGATCCATTATATCGAGCAAGTCATCACATAATTATGGATCCATAAAATCTTTTTTTTTTTCCTAACAGGTAACTGAATTATGAGGTAGACAGACCCTTGTCCATGCAGGAAAAAACTGACCAATATGTGAACAGGACAGGCTAATCTAGGTCGGTACTGTCTGCAGATGCATTAAACCCCCTTTTCATAGAGCATAACTCAGTTAGATTCAGGATTTCAGGGCCAGGTCACTATATAAAGTTGCTTAGGAAAATGTAGGGTAGAGATCAAACTGCACAGAATGTGCAGATTAATATCAGATGAATACGCTGATTAGCTTATTATCTTTGTACCTTGGTTTGCATGAGGTCTGACGCCGTCTTCACCGTTAATTTAGTCATGTCACGGGGGCCAGTGCACCTATCATTGTTTTTCTTTTTTTGTTTTACTTTTGTTTTACAAGCACTTTCACACAAACTTCTTTCCAAGGGCTGCTTTCCCACATAACCATCGTCGGTGCATTAATCAGTGATAAGAGAGAAATGAATCCTGTCCGAATAATTTTTATCGATCATCTGAAAGCAATCTAGCGAGCTGGGGATTCAAACCAGCGAGCCCTTGTCCAAAGTCTCGCACGTTATCGACTGAGCTATGGGGCTTGGTAACTTATTATCTCATGAAACACTCTTGGACCAGACAACTGAAAAGAGATCTTTGCAACATGAGGAATAATTGATACTTGATATTGCAAGTATGACAGAGTTAGCTCTCTTTGATCACTCTTGAGCCATGCTCTGGCAAAAGGGGGCTTAATGCATCTCCTTGGCGCATTGTACCAATCAAGCCATCACATAGTTATGGATCCATAAAAGCCACTTTTTTTAACCACCGACTTAATCATGAAGAAGACTGGTCCTTGTACATACAGAAAATTGACCGATAGCGAAAAGTTTCGGCTCAGGTCAGCCTGCGCAGTCTGCGCAGGCTGACCTGGGTCGATACTTTTCGCAGGTGCATTAAGCCCCCCTTTTCACAGAGCACGGCTAATTTATATTTGGCAAAAAGAAAGCGAACAAGTCTCAAGACACAGCGCTACATTATCAGGACACACACGGTGCCCGTAAGTTACGCAGACTAAACGTTGACTAGCCGATAACGAGAATAACAAATGCCAAATGAAAGCCTAAATATATTTATAAGACACTACATCGCAGTGAAATGTGCCTCGCTAGAATTAGGTAATTGCATTTGATTATAGTTAATGTACAATACCAAGGTTGAATTTTTTTGTATGCGTGGTCCCGGAAGAAAGTCTTAAGGCACCTTTAACTTGAAGAGTTAAACTAATGGAAATAACAAGTATTGGAACACCCATATGAAGGAGTTATTCATTTTTTGTTTACAATCATGCGACCCTCTAAAAGAAGAAAAAAATAAAAACGAGACAGTCTGAAATTTTGTCGAATTAATTAAAAGAAAATGAGTCTTGCTCTGTGAAAAGGCGGCTTAATGCATGGGGGGGGGGGGCATCGACCAATTCCAGCCTGCGCAGTCCGAGCAGGCTGACAATGGTGGAACACTTTTGCTATTTGTTAATTCTATGCATGTCAAAGAACCCCATTTAATCTCATGATCCAGTCGGTTGTTAGACAAAATGGTTTAAATGGTTCCATAGTTCTAAGAAGACTTGTTTGGTATATGCATCTTCCGTGATGCGTTGAATCCCCTTTTTCCAGAGCATAGCTGTAATAATAGTATGACATCTTTTGTAATGAGGCGACTGAGATAGAACAGTAGTAAATTGAATACCCGTGGTTTCAAACGAAGATGAAGTAAACCTTTGCTATACAGTGGTAAAACAATCGATGTTGACTTCAGATTGTCTATCGATTAGTAATGCAGTTGATGAGGTATCTTCGTTTAAAATGCTAGATTCTATGTCCGAAATGGAGCTGCTGATCTCGCTTCTAGAATTGCACATGTTGGCTGCCTTCGATCGGCAGTTACTCGAGTATTCATTATTTTCATATGAGGAAGTGTCAAGGTCAGTGGTTGTAATGAGGACAAGTTCCTGTGAGACGCTGTTACCAATTTCCGGTCCAGGATTCGGACTTTCCGAATACAGTGGATTTTGAAATTCAACATCTAATGGCGCTGAATGATCACTGAAAACAGAAAAGGAAAACCATCGAAGGACTGAGAGCATTGTAGTTTTTAAGTTTCGTGTTTTTTTTTTTTCTCTCCTCATCGTTTAACCCTTTCCCAAACAAACCCTGGTTTTCACGTGTCTGCAGTACAAGTCTTTTGAAAACACTGTGGGAAAAGGAGAAATTGCTCGTAACGAGCAATTTCTTCTTTTCCCACAGTGTTTTCTTCCCTTTTTGAGAACTTTCTGCCATTTTCATCAAATTTAAAATTGTCGTCTGCAAACTCTTTCAATTTTGACCAGTCTAAAATTTATCGTTTGGGAACGGGTTAAAGGCCCAAATAGCGGCCAAGTGTAGATAATTCTATGAATGAAGTCAAGTAAATTTCTGTCGTTCCAGTTATAAGTATGATGTTTATCATAGACCCGACGATCCCTTTACCCTTCACTAAACAATACCGACTTTTAACCACCCCGAAGAATTAGGCTTTCAAATATATTGTGGGAAAAGAAAAGAACGCTGGTAACCCACTTTTCTACCCCATTAAAGGCAAATTACGCCACTTGACCCACCTGAAAGTTGTCGTCTGTAAATGCTTTCAATTTGGACAGGTCGAAAATTTTGTCATTTCGTAGAGAGTTAAATTGATCTTGTTTAAGGGTTTAGACACTGGCAGAACAGGACTCCAAAGAATTATCTGGATTATCCTTAAAAATGTTATGCCGTTTTCATTATTTACAGTCCTAAGAAATGCGTAACCTGATAAATTTAGCTTTATCCGGCAGTTGTGCATTCCTACGCCCTATAAGGTTGATATATATATATATATCGTTGCGTTGATATACATGGCATATTTAGAAATAGAAACATTGATATCCCGCTAGATATTGTAAAAAAAAATGACTCATTTTTGATGGTATATGCGAATTCTAGACGGAAACTATAACTTTCCTCGGATCGCTAGAATAACTGCGCACTAGGTCTGTGTAAGGGGACGTACGGAGACCTATTGTAAATAAATCAAATAATTTAAAAAATGAGGAGTAGAAATTTTATTTTCCTTTTGAAAATGGGATAAATCGAATATATGGTTGGTGCCGAGATGGATAAGGTTTATCCGACTCGGCCTGAAAGCTGAGGATGGCTCGCTAAAGCTCGCCCTTTTCAGTTTTCTAGGCCTTACCGGAAAAAAACTTTATCCATCTCGGTACCAACCATATATTCTCTATATCTAGATACCAAAATTACGCCGTTTCTTACTGACTAAACAAAAGGGCTCAGCCAATCCAAGTGAGAAATTATGTTACTTCTTTACTTAGACTAAGAATGCCATTAAGACTGGTTGGTGAATATAAACCATGCGTTTTGTTGTTTCGCTTCTCAAAAGAAAGCTCAGGTCCTGAGCCCTGCCGGTGGGGATCGATGAGGTTCGAACACGTGCATCCAGGTTAAAAAAAAAAGAAGGACTTCTATAAACACTACCTGGGTAACGGAAGTCTAGCAGCGTCCTCTATATCAGCCTCGTCGGGATATTCGAGTGCATTTTCTACTCGATTTTTATCGCTGAAAAGCAATTGATGACAGTCTGATGAGAGATGGGTCTGTCCTTTAAGCAAAGGGGCTACAGTACAGATTAAAAAAAATATGCGGCAGTCTCCCTTGAATTTATATGTGTTTAAATAAGAGATTATCTATTCAAATTAAGCATTTTAATAAGATTACACTGTGACAAAATGGCAAAAAGAGAAATCGCTCATTACCAGCAATTTCTCCCTTTGTAACATTGATTTTTGAACCGTGCTGCTGCAAGACGAACTAATCACAGACTTTAAAATTAAATCCATCAAAAAGATTCTTCATGATGTAATTTTTGTATCGAGACAGACAGACGGACAGCCGGAGAGACAGACAAAGAGAGAGAGAGAGAGAGACAGACGGACAGACAAACAGACAGACAGACAGACAGGCAGTAGTCTGATCATGAATCTATACTGCCTGCTTATTTGGTCCAACTTTTACAGTACAGATCAGCCATGCTCTGTGAAAAGGGGATTTAATGCATCTGCAAAATTTTCTGCGTGTCCAAGGACCACTCTACCTCAGAATTCAGTCGGTTGTTAGACAAAATGGATTTTATGGATCCATAATTATGTGATAACTTGCTTGGTTTCATGCATCCCGGAAATGCCTTAAACTCTCTTGTCATAGAGCATGGACACAAATCTTTAACTTTCGTAGGATTGTATTTTCAGCCGACGAAAGGGATCCTATTTAACCCTTAACCGAAACCTTTAAGCCGATAGTGGAAAAAAAAAAAAAAAACTTATAAAGCTATTTCAAAATTATGTTTTGGGAAAAGCATCTCCTTGTCGGACAGCGTAGATCCAAGATCAGACTGCACGTTCTGTGCAGTCTGATCTTGATCTACAGTGTCCGCAAAGGTTCAGTGAGTCGCTTAGCAGCCTAAGGTTTGATAGATTTGGTACTGAAAGATGTAAGATAGAAGTAAAATACCAATGGAACCTTTTGCACCTTTCTTTCGTTGCCATTTTAACACTTAGGCTGATATGGCGCGACTCACTAACCTTTTTTGCGGACAATGCAAACCAAGATCAGACTGCACATAACGTGCAGTCTGATCTTGGACATACACTGTCCGATTAGGAAATATGTTTCTAAAAAAGAAAAACAAAACAAAACAAATTTTGAAATGACATTTTTAGGTTTTTTTACTGTCGGCTCGAAAGTTTTATTTAACTTATTTAGCGGATAAGGGTTAACCCTTTACTGCACAATGACGCCTTTTGACGTCCCTGGGAAAGAAAGCCTTTTGAAAACATTTTGGGAAAAGGAGAAAATGCTGGTAACCAGCATTTTCTCCTTTTCCCACAATGTTTTCTACCCCATCAAAGCAAAGTTGCACCATTTGAGCCACATTGAAATTGTCGTCTGCAAATGCTTTCATTTTGGACAAGGCTAAAGTTTTGTTGTCTGGTAAAGGGTTAAAGGAAGCATATCTCTATATTGTATGAACAATCGTTTCTTTTCTTTCTATAATGCTTCCAACATCTTTCAGAAAAAATGACGTCTTTTTCTACACATGTCTTTCCCTTCTGTCTTTGGGATTACTTATCGGAACCATATGTTGCCCGCCCGGATAGCTCAGTGATCATTGTGTCTTACTTGTGACCTGGTGATGGCTAATTCGATATCCGGTTGAGACAAACTTTCTCTCCGACGATTTTTCGCCTCTCAGCGTTAATGCATGTGAGAAAAGTAGTCAGTGGCTTGGACAGATGGTTGTGTCAGTACTGGTGTGAGAAAGCCGGGGAACACATGTGTAGGAAGTGCACTGACTGTCGTGATATTACCTAAGCTGTTAATAAGTAATGTTTAAAGAACAGACTGACTGGTAGAGATAAGAAACGAACTTAAAGGCAAAATGAACAGGTGCAAAGTTCAAACCTCCTTTGTTGGCACAGCGACACATTTTCGTCTGGGTTGACGGCATGTTCTACACCCTGCCTCTGCTTTGGAAGACGCTTTCTGGAATTTCGAAGAAAACAGGTTATGATGATGATTGTGATGTCGATGAGGAGGATGAAGGTGAAGCTGATGACGACTACGATGATTATGATGATGACGAAGTACCCACGTTTGATGTAAATATATACGGAACATTATGTTGTAGTAACTTTCCCGGTGCTTGTAATTAATTCGAGCAGCGTGAGAAAATTCAATATCGTGTGAAACCGAAGGCCGAGCGAGATGTTAAAATTTTCTCACGCAGCGGGAAGTATATACAAGCATCATGAAAGTTACTACAACATAATATTCCTTTTATTATATACCTACATCTTTCAACGACAAAATGTTGCAGTTCCCGACATTTTATTTCGTAAATTGGTAAACAAAATCAAACAAACAATGGTGTAGTAACTAATTATGTCATTTTTATGAAAGGCGGATAAGTACCATCGCTTAAGTTCGGACCGATCAATTCGCAAATCATTAGGTATGTTTTCCGCGCGTTAGTTACGTCATCAATACTATATTTTGAACCGTATTTCACATCGTGTAGATTTTTTTTTCCTGTCGTCTGTTATTTCATCCGCGTGCGACGCATGTATTTTAGCCGGAAAAAAAATCCAGGTATATAATAAATTCAATAATACAAAAAAATATCAGAAAATGTCGAGGTCTTTGCACACTGCAGACAATAGGGTTATGACAACACATCAACTTTTTTTTTTTTCGATAGCAGCCGGGTTAATAAATGAGAAAAAGAAATAAGCTATTTTAGATGATATTCTAAATGAAATAAGATGAAGGTTAGAAGTACAAATAAGGATAACGATATAGGTAAGCATCATTTTCTATCAATGTAATACATAGAAATATTAGCTTTTGTCCTGCTAAAGAAATGAAGTGAAACTTTCAAACCGAGAGTAGAAACCAAGATTTTGCTTTTTCAGAGATAATCTTTTGGGCTAGGTATCTCGTTATCGGGCAGTGTAGATTCAAGATCAGACTGCACTTTCTGTGCAGTCTGATCTTCATCTATACTGTCCCCAAAAGGTCATTAAACGCGCTGAGCAGCTTGAGGATTAATAATTGAGCAATTCTCTGTGAAAAGGGGGCTTAATGTATTTGCAAAATGTATCGGCCCAGGTCAGCCTGCGCGGACTGCGCAGGCTGACCTGGGCCGAAACGTTTTGCTATTGGTAGATTTTCTGGTTGTAAAAGGATCGGACTTCCTCGTGATTCTGGCGGTTGTTAGACAAAATGAACTTTACGGATCCATAATTCTGAGATAACTTGCTTGGCATAAAATGCATCGCGGAGATGCATTAAGCCCCCTTTTGTCAGAGAATGGCTCATTTTACCGTGGTAAAATCTTCTTGGCCCACAGCATAAAACTAAAAGAAGAGGAAGAGTGAAAGAAAGAAAACAAAAGTGGTAGATAGAAAGAAGAAGAAAGAGAGTATGAGTACTGTACTGGATCACAAAAGAAACAACATATTTTAGGAAAGGTGACGACTTTATTGAATAAATTAATCTGGATGCTTTGAAAACATGTCTTCATGACCAATGGTATCTGACCTCACTGTGTATGCTGCTATCTATTTCAACGTAATAATGTTGAAGACAGTTCATTGAAAACTGAGCTTCCAAAAAGGTTGACGACGACCTCGACTTCGACGGCAACGGAGAAGAAGAAGAAGAAGAGGAAGATTGATTGATTGATTGTATGGTGTTTAACGCCGTTTTTAACATTATTTCAGCTATATCGCGGCGGCCAGTGCACCTATCCATGCTTTCCTGGAGTTTCTTTTACTAGTACTCCGCACAATATTCTTTCCAAGCCACTGGCTGCTTTCTCACATAACCATCGTCGAAACAATGGTCAGCGGTGGGAGAGGAATGAATCCTGTCGCAATGACTATCATCAATCCTTGAAAAGAAATTAGAAGAAGAAAGAAGAGATAAGAAGATTGATTGATTGATTGATTGGTGTTTTACGCCGCTTTCAACATTATTTCAGTCATATCACGGCGACAGCACACATATTCATGTTTTTCCAGTTACTGGGTTCCACCAGTACTAAGCTAGGGCTCTGAAGTGTCTTGCCCACGGACACTGCCACGAAAAAACCCAATTGATCCAGTGAGACCCGAACCCGGGGCCTCCAGGTCACGAGTCCTACACTTTACAGGTGAGCCACGCAGAACCCCTAGAGAGAAGAAGAAGAAGAAGAAGAAGAAGACTTAATCCAAGGTGTACATACCTATAATACCTACAAACCAATAGAATAACTATTGTCATTATTAGACATGTGGTACAGACGGACAAAACCACGCCCCAAATGATGGAGGTATATGTATGTGTATGTTTGATGTCAAAGTGAATATCTGGCTGTAGACCCATCCCGATATCGTCACCTGAAAAAAGAGAGAAATGTTAAATCTATTTTTTACCAAACAGTTGTCTTGAAACCATTACAGAAAAAAGGAGAAATGGTGTTAACATTGTTCAACATTGTTTCCTAACCTGTCATGGTCAATGTTCATGATATGAGCAGCATTTAATCTGTCGGCTGCAAACCGTTTCAATTTCGACAAGTCTAAAGAGTCAATCGAAACTTCGAATGTGAGTGCGGTATGAATTCGAATCATCAGTGTAGACCGTCTATCGATAAGACACAGGAAGTTTAACCCTTATAAGCTGCTAAGCGCGACTCACTGACCTTTTGCGGACAGCGTAGATCAAGATCAGACTGCACAGAACGTGCAGTCTGATCTTGATCTACACTGTCCGATAAGGAAATGTCTATTTATACCAAAAGTAGCTTTGAAATGGAAAGTTTGGGTTTTACTATCGACTAGACGGTCTCATTTTTAGTTATTTAGCAGGAAGGTACTTAGCTCTTTAACCCTAAGGCTGCTGAGCGACTCACTGACCTTTGGCGGACAGTGTAGATCAAGATCCGACTGCACAAAACGTCCGATAAAGGCATGTTTTCCAGCAAAAAATACCTTTGAAGTAGAACAATTTGTGTTTTTAGTATCGGTTAAAAAGTTTTATTTTACTTATTTATTTGTTTTTTCTATGGTGGAACACTCTATGGAAAAGGAGGAAATGCTGGGTACCAGCATTTTCTCTTTTTTTTTCCCTCTCTTTTTTTTTTTCGGTGTTTCAAAAGGTTTTTTACCTCAGGGTCGTTAAAACTCGGGGTTGTTCGATAAAGGGATAAACACTATTCAGCCAAACAAACAAACAAACAAAATACTTACTGACTTTCCCGTTTGATCTCCGGGAATCTGTAACATTCACTTCATAGATATCATATGGCGGTTCAATGAAATCTGCTTCAAGAATGCCGTCGTCATTCTCTTTTCCGACTTCAGATTTCCCCTCAACTAACGCCATTTTAATAGACAACGAGTTATTTTGCAGTAGACTATCTTTATCTATATCAATGGTTTTATTTGCAGACAGTCCTGTGATTCGTTTAGTATTCTTTTTCCCTTCACCAACTTCATCTCCAATCGTTTTTGTCCGGTCAGTTGTGGCCGCTGACAATAAAGTTGTTGTTGTAGTTGTTGAAGGCAACAACAATAAGGTAGATGGAGCTGACACGACAAATCTGTACGACGCGTGAAACCCTTTTGCTTGAACACGATGGTCGCTAACGAAAGAAACAAATAAGAAATTAGCCGACGAAGTAAAGGAAAGAGAACTCTTGTAGCCACAGATGGTGGTCACGTGGTCGCTGAACTTGGTGTCCCCATCGTAGATATCAATTTTATCGTAGGCAGTTTTGCAATTTGAGCCCGTGTGGTCTTCAAGCCGGACAGAATTGAATCTCAAGACAATCTGAGATTGTGGCGGCCCCTGGATTGTCCAATAACATTTGGAGCTGGCGGGATAGGCGTTCGGCCATCTTGGTGAGGCGAATTCACCGTTGTCGCTGGTCAAAGTGCTCTTACAAGGCCAATCTGCAAAAAGATCGAACCATGAATACAATCTTCAGTATAATCGACGACGACGTCATGATGGTGATTATGATTATATGTCCATAATGATCGTAAATCATATAATTTGAGAAAAAAAAACAAGCAAACAAAAAAAAAAAACAAAAACAAACAAACAAACAAACAAACAAACAAACAAACAAAAAAAAAAAAAAAACGTAAATGTCATAGAGAGAGAGACAGACAGACAGACAGACAGACAGAGACAGACAGACAGACAGAGACAGAGAGAGAGAGAGAGAGAGAGAGACAGAGATTACCTGCATAGTAAAACAGGCGAAAGCCTTGGGCGTCGTTCTCAGCATTTGTGACGAAGGTGATATCGACTTCATTCGTCTTAGTTGATATTTCTGTCTCGTAATTTTGAATACACTGTGTTATCTGCCCGTGTTCCGTCTGCTCTGATACTGACAAAACATCATTGTCATCTGCGCATGCGTTGTCTGACTGGGGTCCAAGGTCAAGGTGATGAATTTCAATACGTATGATCTGAAAGGAATAATATGCACCGAAAGGTTATAACTTCTTCTTCTTCTTCTTTGTCGTCGTCGACGTTGTCGCCTGCATCGTTGTGAGCGTTATCTTTGTCATTTTCCACCTATTTCGACTTCAGTTGCTATTCAGCTCTCTATCACCACTTGTTTTGAAATTGATGGCAACAAAAACGACGAAGCCTGATTCGATTGGTCATACTTGTGTTCGAAGTATCGAAATCCATTTTTAAGCTTTGCCAGATGAAAATAGACTTGTCCAACGTCGAAAGCATATGCGGACTGCAACATAAATTGGGCTTAAAATAATCTTTAAAACACGGGTTCGTTGTAAACAAGTTAACCCTAAACGAAACAATCCCGAGTTTTAATGACTTTGAGGAAGCGCGCTTCCCTTGTTTGGAAAAGCGTTTACAAGCATTTTCTCCTTTTCCTTTTCATTTCGAAGACGAAAAAATATGAGCAATTCTCTGTGAAAAGGGGGCTCAATGCATCTGCGAAAAGTATCGACCCAGGTCAGCCTGCGCATTCCGCGCAGGCTGACCTGGGCCGAAACTTTTCGCTATAGGTCAATTTTCTGTGCGTCTAAGGACCATTCTACCTCATGATTAAGTCGGTTCTTTAAAAAAAAGAAAAAGGCTTACATGAATCAGTAGGTATGAGCCAAGCCCCCGTAGCTCAGTCGGTAGCGTACAGGACTTGAGAACATGAGGTCGCTGGTTCGATCCCCGGCCTTGTCAATATCTTTCCGAGGACTGATGATATATGTATAAGTTTATTGAACCAGAAGGTCATAGACCCATGAGGTATATGAAACATAATAAAACAGTATAATACAATATGGCGAACATATTCCAATATTATAAAGGTAACTCAGTTATCCTTTAGGACATAATTCCCCGTCATTCCATCAGCGTCCACCTCGTTCGAAACGAAATAGCAAGATAGACAAATGGATTGATGGGGAATAGAGCGAAAACATCATCTACAAACAACTGCTTAACCAATTTGTATAATAATTCACTATCACTCCATCTGCGTTCAGAGATGAAAATAAACAAACAAAGGGACTGACAGAAAATTACCATACTCGGAACATTTTAATTTGACAGCTATATAATTACTTAATTAACCAATCAAATTGACAGTAGTATATTACATATATACAACATAGTCGAAATACGACAGAAAATAGGGAAACTAACCATTACGAAATAAGATCAGACTGTAAATATAATTAAACTGAAACGTTAAATACCGAAAACAACTACGAAAATGGCGAAAGGAACGGGATGAGATCAGACTGTACACATGTGCAGACCGATCCCCGTTCGCACCTTCACCTACAGAACAAAAGTTAATCAGCGGAAACATGGAAAATAACCAATGGCGTGGGATAAGATCAGACTGTGCATATGCATAAAAGTGAAAGCCAAATGCCGAAAATAGCGAAAAGTGTGAAACAATATCAGACTGTACACATATACAGGCCTACTCCCGTCCACACTCTCTTGATAAGCGCATAGCAAGAATACCAGGAGTACCCAGTAATGTGAGACAAGATCAGACTGTGCATACGTGCAAAAACAAAACAAAAAACAAAAGTTACAAGCCGAAAACCGCGAAAATATCTAAAATAGAGAGAAAAATGTGGAACAAGATCAAACTGTACTTTTTATGTGGCAGACCGATCTCGGTCTACACCTTTCTTCAAAGCACAAAAATTAGATACCGAAAATAACGTAAAAGTGAAACAATATCAGACTATGCACTATGATAGTCATCGCGACAGCAAAATCTTGGTTTCTACTCTCGGTTTGAAAGTTTCACTTCATTTCTTTAGCAGGACAAAAGCTAATATTTCTATGTATTACATTGATAGAAAATATTGCTGACCTATATCGTTATCCTTATTTGTACTTCTGCCAAGCCTCCGTAGCTCAGTCGGTAGCGTACAGGATTTGAGAACAGGAGGTCGCTGGTTCGATCCGCGGCTTTGGCAAATTTCTTTCCGAGGATCGATGATAGTCACCGCGACAGGATTCATTTCTATCTAACCGCTGACCATTGTTTCGACGATGGTTATGTGGGAAAGCAGCCAGTGGCTTGGAAAGAATATTGTGCGGAGTACTGGTAAAAGAAGCTCCAGGAAAGCATGGATGGGTGCACAGGTTGCCGTGAAATAACTGAAATAATGTTGAAAAGGGTGTTAAACACTATAAATCAATCAATAAATCAGAATATTTTCCTTGATAAATATTTCAGACAAGTTTAAAATAAATCATATCGGGTCAAAAAGTAGGTCACTTGGCCACCGTGATATAACTGAAATAATGTTAACAGCGTTAAAATCAATTAATAAGTATGAGATGCCTTGTTTGGTAAAATGACCAGCCAAGATGCATTAAGCCCCTTTTTGCCAGAGCACGGCTCATAATTATCTGTTGAGCTACATTGTATGTGTAGTCTAATTAGTGCCTTCATTTTGGTCGAATCTAATTTTTTGTCGTTTGGTAAGGAGCTAGGCGCCATCATAGCACCATCTTATTGGGGGAAAAGTTTATAAAGGGAGGCAATAACTCACCCTGAAGTCTCGCACACGTATTGTCCATGTACAGTTTAAATGGTGAAAATAATGTCTCGGCCAGTTCGGGGAAGCAATTGTCCCTCTGTCGCGTTGTTCAACCCCTCCACAATCTGAAAAGGTAATCGTAACATGAAATCCAGTATCTACCTAATTTGTTTTGAGTCAATATTTACCAATCATTTAAAATTGCTTTTTTTTTTTCTGGTATGATTCTGAATTTCAAAAGTAACGCAATTTATGATTGGGCAATGCTCTGTGAAAAGTTGATCCACTGCATTTGCAAAAAAAAATATCGATCCAGTTCAGCCTGTGCAGTCTGCAAAGGCTGACCTGGGTCGAAACTGTTTTTAGCTATTTGTAAATGTTTGCATGTCCAGTGATCATTCTACCCCATGACTCAGCCAGTTATTAGACAAAATGGATTTTATCACATAAACCATGATTAGGCAATGAATTAAACCTTAAGCTGCTAATCGCGACCCACTGACCTTTTGGAATTTGTACTACTTTGCCATTTTTGGGGAAAATGACGTCGTTATTGCTAAGAAGTATATGTGCAGAAAATATTGTGATTTTCGTGTTTAATAACAACAAGAAATGCATCAAAAGTTATGTAAAGTCAACAAAACTAGGGAAAATTCGATTTACTCCCTCTTTAAACTGTTTAATTCTACTTTCGATGTAAATATTAGAGGATTATCTTCTTGGGCATGTACACATTTCAAACGGAACTACATCTATTAGACAGGGACCCGTGAACGAAATAAAAGCTGACGGTGATGACGCAGGGTACTTATTTGCCATTCGTGTTATGTGATAAATAGAATCTCACATTCGTGTTTATGTGTTATCATTTTTATCAAACTCGTTGACTAAAATGTATGTGACGCTCGCAAAGGCTCGCGTCATATAAATTTAGTCAACTCGTTTGATAAAAATGATTGATTGATTGTATGGTGTTTACCGCCGTTTTCAACATTATTTCAGTTATATCACGGCGGCCAGTGCACCTATCCATGCTTTCCTGGAGTTTTCTTTCACCAGTACTCCGCACAATATTCTTTCCAAGCCACTGGCTGCTTTCCCACATAACCATCTTTAAAACAATGATCAGCGGTGAGAGAGGAATAACTCCTGTCGCAATGACTATCATCAATCCTCGGAAAGAAATTGGCCAAGCCGGGTATCGAACCAACGACCTCCTGTTCTCAAGTGCTGTACTTGATAAAAATGATAGGACGTACATGTAAACACTCATGCAAGAGCCTCTATTTATGTGTCAATAATCATATGACGGCTTGCTCGGTATATTGCGCTACACAGACGCAGAGCATGGCGATTTCGGTTAAGCCAATCAGAAATTGTGGTTCTTTAGCCCTGTCCCAAACGACAAATTTTGGACTGGTCCAAATTGAAAGAGTTTGAAGACGACAATTTTAAATTTGATGAAAATGGCAGAAAGTTCTCAAAAAGGGTAGAAAACACTGTGGGAAAAGGAGAAATTGCTCGTTACGAGCAATTTCTCCTTTTCCCACAGTGTTTTCAAAAGACTTGTACTGCAGACACGTGAAAACCAGGGCTTGTTTGGGAAAGGGTTAAGAAATGTGTCTTTTGCATTAGACCAAGAATGGCAACTTTTATCCTGCTAAATAAGTGAAATGAAACTTTCAAGCCGAAAGTAAAAACCCAAATGTCTTTTTTTTTCCCTTTTTTTTTCGGGGGTGGGGGAGGGATATCTCGTTATCGGACAGTGTAGATTCAGATCAGGCTGTACGTTTTGTGCATTCTGAACTTGATCCGGACTGTCCACAAAAGCGCACGCTGACCTGGGTCGATTTTTTTTTTTTTTTTTTTTTTTTTTTTTTTTTTTTTTTCCACAGATGCATTAAGCTCCCTTTTCACAGAGCGCGGCTGATTTAACCTGAACTTAGAAAGAGCTTAACCTTGTAGCCTTCACTAAACCAGCGGACTGTACAGATCTAAGATCAGTCTGCACGTTCTGTGCAGCCTGGCCTTGTTCAATGCCGTTCGCAAAAACGTCTGTTTTCGCCTATGACTTTGAAACTGTTGCAAAAAAAAATATACGTCAAAAACCTTGCGAGATATGCTTTAAATATCGCACTTATGTAGAGAATATTATGTAAATGAAATGAAATACCAATGTTATCGAACTATGTTTGGAAAATTTAAGTTGGCAAGGCTGGGATTTTTTCGACGCTTGGAGTTTTTTAGTGTGTCCATGCGCAAGGCACTTCGTAGACCGGATCTTGTATCAGTGAAACTTACACGAAACATGATTAAGTTGACTGTGACACTGAAATAACAGGAATACTGTGAAATTGCACGAGATATAATTAAACAAATCAGCAATCTGAGGAAATCGAGATTGAAAAAAAAAACGAAAACATAATTGCCGAAAACAGAAAAGAGAAAGACGGACGGACAGACGGACGAACGGACAAATTGACAGAGAGGGGAGCGAAGGAGAGAGAGAGAGAGAGAGAGAGAGAGAGGCGAAGGTTTTTTTTTTTTACCTAGAGAAGGTTTCATTTCAAAGTGGTGGACGTGTACACCATCGAGAGTATATAATCCACCAGCATCACTTCCGGTCACATGACTAAGTAGACAGGTGCCCTTTTGTATCTAAAGTTAAAGAACTCAGAATCCATAGTTTCTCAACAGAAATCTTATTCTAGATTCTAAGATAATTCCCACATCAATACCCTATCAGTTCTACACATCCATTTAGAAAGTACAGTTAAACACCATTCAGCGAATGATCGTTTTTCACGGCGCCTAAAGAGTTTGAGAAAAATGGATTCAAGGCAATAAAAATAATTGAAACACGGCTATTTTTTACACAAATGCAACATAACAGAAGCCAAAGCAAAAGGTCACTGATACGGTTGGTATTTTCACATGGGTAATGGCCTTTCCGGTTGAAAAAAAAAGGTTCTTTCGAATAACCCTTTGTTTAAAACCGCCCTGGAGAATCCAGAAACCATTGTCAAAAAAGAATAAAGTGCTCCTCACAACAGTTTTCTCACGCGTTTCACAATTATTTACACTCTTTCAGAGACAAATGCAATGTTTTGTCACATGTTATTGCTTATATTTCTGAATAATATACATGTAGTTGAAAAAAATCAAGCTAACTGCCTGCCTGCTTGCCTGCCTATCCATCCATCCATTCATCCATCCGTCCACCTGTCTATATTTCAACCTGTAAGTTTTTTTTTCCTATTCAACATTGGCAAAACAATGAATATTCAGAATCCGGTGTAAAAGCAAAATTATGCCCCTCCATGAACTCTTCCCTAGGTCTCACGTGATTCTCACGAGATCCCTCGGGATTTGTGATGAGAATCTCGCAGAACGATATCTAAATATCATTAACCCTGTCTCCTATTGTCACTGCTTCCTGTTTCACAAACGAAAGAACGAAAGAACGGACGGACGGACGGACGAACGAAGGAACGAACGAAGGAACGAACAAACATTGCGAAAAAATGGCGGAAATGTGCCATTACTGTTAATTTTATCTTTTGTTGCCTTTTTTCCAACAGCTGTTAGGTTAACTATTCTAATTTGCCAAGGAAGGAATAGTTTTTTTTTATTATAGATACTCCGAGCTGACCCGTAAAGAAAAGATAATTGTATTAGGCCATTACCAGACAACCCCGAGTAGTAACGACCCTGAGAAGGAAGGTTTTTGAAAACATTGTGGGAAAAGGAGAAAATGCTGGTAACCAGCATTTTCTGTTTTCTACATCTTTCAAAGCAAACAATACCTTTCGAGTCTTATTTAGGTTGTCGTCTGCAAATGCTTTCAATTTGGTTGTGTCTAAAATTCTATTGTTTGGTAGAGTTAACAAAGTTTTGAACACGAACAAAAGAATCCACGTTTTACGACCCGAAAAACATAAAGCGTTTAGAAACAATGTTGGAAATTGAGGAACTGCTGGTAGCCATTCTCTTTCGGCATTCCCAGCAATGTTTTGTGCTTGTTCCTAGATAACTGCTTTTAACCGAACTGGCTTCTGTTGTGTAGTAAACAGTTACTTCTTTATCGGATACATTTTAGACTTGTCCAAAATTACTGCAACTGCTGACCACATTGTGATTTGAATTGAACTCTGATATTTGGCTTTAAAAGCGTAGAAAACATTGTGAGAAAAGGAGAAAATGCTGGTAACCAGAATTTTCTCCCTTTTCCAGTGATATTCTGTATACTTCTTTCCCTTATCAAACAGCCCAGAACTTTATTTCACTTGTACCACATTCGACTTTGTCGTCTGCAGACGCTTTCAATTTAGAGGAGTCCGGAGTTTTGTCGTTTGGTAAAGTGTTAACAATAATTTCAGATTGATCAGCGCCTGTACAGAAGACGTTGATAAAAGAAAAAACATTGTAGAAGGTGAAGACATCACTTTCACTGAGTGCTTTCTGCCTTCCTGGTTTGCAATCGTTAAACTCTTTTCCAAACGATAAAATTTTAGGCTACTAAAATTGAAAGCATTTGCAGACGACAATATCAGGTTTATCCAAAACGTGAAATTTCTACTTCAAAGAGTAGAAAACATTGCGGTAAAAGGAGAAAATACTGGTAACCAGCATGTTCTCCTTTACCAAATTACGGAAGACAAGTTTAAACTACATTTAATTTCTCGTCTGAAAATGCTTTCAAGATGGACCAGTTTTAATCCTTATCCTGCTGAATTAAAGTAATGAAACTTTCAAACCGATAGTATAAGCCCAAAACTTTCCTATTTCAAAGGTATTGTTGGAGGAAAGATATCTCCTTATCGGACAGTGTAGATCAAAGATCAGACTGCACGTTCTGTGCAGTCTGATCTTGATCTACGCTGTCCGCAAAAGGTCAGTGAGTCGCGATAAGCAGTCTAAGGGTTAATGTGCGTCCAAATTAACTCTTTGCCAAACGATGCCGTATTTTAACGACCCTGACAAGTAAAGCCTTTGAAAACATTTTGGGAAAAAGATGTTGGTGACCAGCATTTCCTTATTTTCTTACAAAGTTTTCCACCCTTTCAAAAAAGAAATCACAAGAGTTGAGTCAAATTTAACTTGCCGTCTGCATAATCTTTGAATTTGTACCAGTCTCAAATTTTGTCGTTTAGTAAAAAGATTACTCTGTACCACGTAATTCCCGGAGAAGAAAGCTTTTGAAAACATTGTGGAAAAAGGAGAAAATGCTGGTAACCAGCATTTTCTCCTTTTCCCACAATGTTTTCTGTCCTTTATTTAAACAAATTTCAATATTTGAGTCAGGCTGATTTTGCCTTCTGCAAATGCTGTCGATTGTATCGTCTGATAAAAGAGTTGAAGAGGCTGGAGTGACACAAAGCGGTTTGATCTACGAACTTTCTAATCCGCGTTGATTAACGGAAATTGCCGATGTTCTACGGTTGTCTTAGACGACCATTTTGAGATTATTAAGGTATTGTGATTCGGACGAAAGGTTGCACTGAAAAAGACACACTATACGCTGATAACGTATATACAGGGATACCCTGTCTTCTTTTGTCTGTGTGTCTGTGTGTCTATCTGCCCGCCGGTCCCCCCCCCCCCTTTCCCTCTCTCTCTCTCTCTCTCTCTGAAATACTCTTTATCAAACTCAATTTAAATGATGACAACACATGCCCTCCGTAGTTTTCCATACACAGTAAATGACACAGTACAGTTTGACATTCGACTTTTTATTCGATCCCTGACAAGAACGATTTATTTCTTTCACTCTGTCAAAACGAGAGCTCTGCTCTCCACATTCTTCGCATTTCTAGACCGGTTTACTAGACAACACCGATTTTAGACTCGTCCATATTAAAAAAAAAAAAAAAAAAAAGAATGCAGACGACGCTTGAATTATTGGAGTTGCCTTTGGTAGTTTGCCTCTTCTCCTTTTTTGCACAAGCTTTTAAAAAAAAGGTCTTCTTTCTGAGGGTCGTCAAAACTCACACTTGTTTGATTGTGGTCTTGGAGGTAATTTACCTTAATAGTGTGTAGTATCGTTAGTTTTCGTAGTAGTTCGGGTTCCGGAAAATGCCCGAGTCTTGGCGAAGAGTTGTTAACAATACAAAGCCAAGCAACAACCAATGAGGATCCAGTTGCCCATCCTGCACATGCGCAGGCGTTAAACTGGGCTAAAACCAAACCAGATTCGGGGTACTTGAAGATAACCTACTGAACTGAACACATCTCTGAACACAGCTCCCCACGAGGAAACTAGCTTTCACCGCGTTTTACAGACTGGCCGACCAGAAGTTCTGAATACTACGTATATCCAGATAACCGTAAGTTGCCGGCTAAGCTGTATTTATATATTCTTATAGAGACCAATTACTCTATAAGTGCATTAACCGCCTTAATCTTAGCACTGTCCAAACTGAAAGCGTTTGCAGAACTCAAAACTTTGCTTAAGTAGGGTTTTTTTCTTTGAAAGAGCAGAAAACATTGAGGGAAAAAGGAGAAAAAGCTGGTTCTCGCAATGTTTTAAAATATCTTCTTTGTGAGGATCGTTAAACAAATGGAACTGTTTGGTAAAGGTTTAATAAATTTCTCGTCTGCCTTACCTGATAATCAAACGAACGACAAATAAAATCCCGTTCTTCTAAACAACGTCGGGCACAGGCGTCAGGGCTGATTTTTCTTAGCGTTTTCTCGTTCCGGCCAATAACTGACGCGTAGGGAGTCGGATAAAAGTAGTCCAGATGCTCTTCTGTAAGAAAAATGATAAATTTTGTTAGTTTGTATGGTGTTTAACGCTATGGTCAACGCCACTTCAGTTATATCGTGGATGTCAGTGCACGTGCCATTTCTTTGTCGGAGTTTCTTTTTTAACCCTTAGAGTGCAGAATAAACCTATCAGACATTTTCATCCTAGAAATACGACCCAAATAATTGCAATTTCATGGCTGCTTTTGTCTACTGTGATTCAGCAAAGCGGACAGTGTAGATCAAAGATCAGGCTGCACGTTTTGTGCAGCCTGATTTTGATCTACACTGGCCGCAAAGGCAACAATAACCGTGAAAGGCGCTTTAAGGGTTAAGTACTCTTGCACAATATTCTTCTCAAGCCACGAGTTTGGTTTCCCAATTAACCATCGTCCATACAATGATCAGCACTGAGAGAGGAATGAATCATGCGGCGATGACTCGGACAGAAACTGGCCCGGCTGGGGATTCGAACCATTGACCCCCTGGTCTCAAGCATTGTACGTTACCGACTGCACTATAGAGGCCGGCAAAACTGTAGAATCGTCAGTATTGGAGGAATTTACAGACAACAATTAAAATCTCTGTTGAAATTTTAGTATTGTTCTGGAATAGGCAGAAAACACGGTTGGTTACCAGTATTTTCTCCTTTCCTCACGATGTTTTTAAAAACCTTGTTTTTTAGGTTCGTTAAAATTCAGGATTGTGTGGTAAAGGGTTACTCCTTAACTGTCGACCAGATAAGTTCGGTTACTCTCGAGGTCTAAAAATACATTTCTACTGCAACTGAATCTTAGCCATGGCTTTATGGAAAGGTGGCTAAATGCATCTGCAAAAAGTATCGACCCATGGCAGCCTGTGCAGCAAACCTTTTGCTATTGGTAAATTTCCTCCATTTTACCTCTAGATCCATTCGGTTGTTCGACAAAATCGATTTTATCGATCTATAGCTGTGTGATGACTTACCATTCGCCATACCTCGGGTGATCCGGTGATCAAATCCCTCGGCTGTATCACGTAGCTTGATATGCACCTACACGGTACATTTCGCACATCTCCGGAAGCACACCGCTTTACCGCTATTGAAATTGTAAGGCTCCTCTTTAGAAATAACACATGAGTAAATTTTCTATCGTTATCTTTCTAAGAGTATTTCAGTCGGCAAACAGTTTGTACATTCAATTTTTAGCGTGGTTTATCAATTCCGTTAGGAGCTTTCATCGACTGATCGATAGAAGTGAATAACTTCACGCTGGTTGTTCATGTCTTTGCTAAGCGATCTACAGGGGCACCGCCATGTTTAAGATCATGTGATTGGTAGTTCAAAATGGAAGCCTCCCTTATACAGACGAGGTTAGATGTAGGTACGGAATCGGCCGAGTTGTGACGAGTGTACGGACGAGGTTAGATGTAGGTACGGAATCGGCCGAGTTGTGACGAGTGTACGGACGAGGTTAGATGTAGGTACGGAATCGGCCGAGTTGTGACGAGTGGTGACTTACTTGATATAGTGCACCACGAGGATGCTTTAACCTTTCCCAAACAAGCCCTGGTTTTCACGTGTCTGCAGTAAAAGTCTTTTGAAAACACTGTGGGAAAAGGAGAAATTGCTCGTAACGAGCAATTTCTCCTTTTCCAACAGTGTTTTCTACCCTTTTTGATAACTTTCTGCCATTTTCATCAAATTTAAAATTGTCGTCTGCAAACTCTTTCAATTTGGACCAGTCCAAAATTTGTCGTTTTGGAAAGGGTTAAACAACCTTTGCCATATTATGGATTTGGTCTAAGTTTGACATTCGGTCGAGGAGCTGCGAAATCGAACCAGGGACCCTTTTGTTTCAAGCCCTGCACGTTGCCGAGTCAGCAATGAACGGTAGGCATTAGCTTTGTGCAATAACGCGTAGACCTAACAGAGCTCGACGACTCGACCCGTCCCTCCCTCGCCTTAATGTTTTTCGAATCATCTCGAGTTGATTGTACATAACCCATCATAAGTTCTGGCCGTCAACAGAAATTAGACACCAAAATTCCTAATTTTCCGATTCAGTAAGCACTAGGTCTGATCGAAAAATGACCTCAGGCGGAAAGTAATGGGTTTTCGCGAAGAAATGAACATCATCAATGACTCGGAAATATTCAGTATAAAACAATATTTTATCGAAGGCAGACTTGACCGTAAGGCATTGATGTTTAATTCTTTACCAAACAATCCAGAGTTTTTACGATCTTGACAGAGAGGGCGAAAACATATTGGGATAAGGAGAAAATGCTGGAAACCATCACTTCCTCCTTTTCCAACAATGTTTTCCACCTTTCCATGGACAAATCCCATAATTTGAGCCAACTTTGTCCTCTACATAGCCGATCTTACATGAGTGTTTATGTATTATCATTTTTGCCAAGCCCCCGTAGCTCAGTCGGTAGCGTACAGGACTTGAGAACAGAGGGTCGCTGGTTCGATCCCCGGCTTGGCCGATTTCTTTCCGAGGATTGAAGATAGTCATCGCGACGGGATTCATTCCTCTCTCACCGCTGAGCATTGTTTCGACGATGGTTATGTGGGAAAGCAGCTAGTGGCTTGGAAAGAATATTGTGCGGAGTACTGGTAAAAGAAACTCCAGAAGAGCATGGATAGGTGCATTGGCCGCCGTGATGTAACTGAAATAATGTTGAAAACGACGTTAAACACCATACAACCAATTAATTATCATTTTTATCAAACGAGTTGACTAAATTTATATGAAGAGAGCCTTGGCCAGCCTTACATACATTTTACTCAACGAGTTTGATAAAAATTGTAATACATAAACATGAATGTGAGATTCTATGTATCAAGTAAAACGAATGACAGACAAAATATATCCTGCATCATCACCTTTAGCCTCTTCACCATTTACGGGTTCGTGTTTATAGTTGTAGTTCGGTTTCAAGTGTGTACATAGACAAGTAGATAGCTCTTTGACATTTACACCGAAAGTAGAAAGACTCAGTTTCTAGAGAGGGTAAGTCCACCTATTTCTGCATTTTTGTTTATTTAAAAGATTTCGCCGCATATTTTTTGTTTTTTATTAAATATGAAAAATCTTCCACGCGTATACGTCTTAGCAACAATGACGCCATTTTTCCGCGAAACAACGTAGTAGTACAAGTTCCAGCACGTGTTGTGGCTGGTTTCTCCAGCTTTACGCACTCATGACTAAAAAGTGATCAGGACCGAGACCCAAAAACGATAATACACCAGTGTATTATCAAAAATAAGCCATTGGTTTAATGCACTGCCGGAGGAGGTTTTATGTGATAAAAAAACAATTCAATATTGACGTCAGCCAGAACTGTAAGGGGTTAACAGAGTCGAATCACAGTCAATGCCAGGTTTCTTACTTGACTTGGAGTTTAAAGACACATTTGTGGCTAAAAGTGAACTATTCGAGAGGCAAAATGTAGACAAATATAATTCATACTATACACAATAAAAAAGTCCTGCACCCCCTGTGTTTTTTAACCAACTCTGGCGTGAATAATATAAAATAAGGTAGGAATTAGACTCTGGCTGCTGCATACACCAACAGACAAGGGTTTTTTATTTTTGCCACGAAATGAAATGACCTGAGGTATCCATTGACATCATGGTAAGTCGGAATTTCTTGCTTAGGTATTGCTTTCAAATTTAAGAAAAGCGAGAAGCTTTTATGTTTGGTTAAAACTGGGAACTGAATGTCGAAATAAAGCTTACGACAGGTTGAAAGTGACCTGCAGAGAATGGCCACACACAATTAGTCAATATTGCGTACTTCCGTCCAGGGCTTGCAGAACGGCTTACAGTCTTCGTCTCATACCTCTCACAAGAGGGTGAAACAGCTCGATCAGTAGCCGCTGCCATGAGGTCAAGGAATACCTCAGTTCAGTTCATTCTAGAGGCAACAGACTAGTTTGTTTGTGTATGCAGCAGCCAGATTCTAATGTCCAAACCGTTTCATGTTATTCACGTCAGAAAATCAAACCCGATAAAAACACGGGGGGCGGGGTGCAACACTATTTTTACTATGAATATGAACCTTGCTCTGGCAAAAGGGGGCTTAATACGTATCTGTGATGCATTATACCAAGCAAATTATCAGTTACTTATGGATCCATAGTAGCCATTCCTTTTAATAACAGACTTCATCTTGAGGTAGAATGGCCTTTGCACATACAGAAAATTGATCAATAGCGAAAAGTTTCGGCCTAGATCAGCCTGAACGGACTGCGCAGGCTGACCTGGGTCGATACTTTTCGCAGATGCATCAAGCCCCCTTTTCACAGAGCATGGCTTATATTCATTTTCTTGGCTTGACTAAACAAGCGGATGGCATGGATCGAAAATCACACTGCACGTTCTGATCTTGGATCTATGCTGTCCGCAAAAGGCCCTGTTTTCGCCTATGGCACTGAAAAGGTTGTAAGTGTAGACATTATTATAAGTTTGATAATGTATTACAGTACAATCTGTTAAAGTCGCTGGCAGAGAAAATGTGTTGTAAAACTAGACCAAAAGTTGGCGGTAAAGATCCAAGCGGGCGGTATAGATCTAAGATCAAACATTTTTTCCTGCAGTCTGATCTTGAGCAATGCCGACTGCGAAGGTATATGGTTTCGCCTGTCTGGCTGAAAAGGTTGAAGACCTAATAGAGCAAATCCCCGGGTTGCCGTTTTTTTTCTGCGAAACAACAACAGCAACAGAAAAAGAGTGCTTCAATTTTTACAGATCGAATTGATGAACCGACCGAGGATCTATTTAACCATTTACCACATAATCTCGAGTTTTGACGACCCCGAGAAAGAGGCCTTTTGAAAACATAGTGGGAAAAGGAGAAAATGCTGGTTACCAGCACTTTCTCCTTATCCGACAATGCTTTCTTTCGATCAAAAAAGAAATTTTAATTTTTGTGTCACATTTATTATGTCGTCTGCAAATACTTTCATTTTGGACTAGTCTAAAATTTTGTCGTTTGGTAAAGAGTTAACGTGTAATCGTGATCAGATGATCTCACCAACCGATTTTAGCATTCTTTTCCGACTTCCGGATTATTAAGAAAAAGAGTTTGTGGGAGATGGGTTAACTCTATGGTCCGGGAGAGTTCGACCATGAACCATTGTCAACACTGACAAACTAATAACGAGAGTAGAAAATTCTGTCGTAGATTGAGAAATGAAAGTACTCCTGAATAAAAATCCTAGGCGATCTAACATAGCCGTGAATATTGACGTTTCTTTGATATAAAAAGTCATCATTCGGAGGGGAAAAATCTACGAGGAAAAAATGTCAAGCTATCATTTGAACCGTCAAGCGATTTGGCGTTTCTTTGAATAATGAATCTGTGAGATTAACCCTTAGGCTGCTAGGCAAAATTCTCGCGCTTTTGAGGATAGTGTAGATCGCGATTAGACTACACAGAACGTGCAATCTGATCTTGGATGTACACTTTCAGACATAGAGAGCTTTTCCGGTTTTAAGAACTTAAAAAATCGCAATATTTTGACCTAAACTATTGGCTCGAAGTTTATATTTGATTTACATAGAAGATAACCCTTACCAAACAAACCTCTGTCATAAAAACCCTACAGAAGTAGACTTTCGAAAACACAGCGGGAAAAGGAGAAAACGCTGGTAACCAATATTTTCTCCTTTTCCAACAGTGATTTCTAATCTCTTAGAAATACATCTCTTCATTTTAGCCATCTTTAACGAGTCAGTTGCAATTACTTTCAATTTGGAACCGTCTAGAATTTATCGTTCGGTACAGCGCTAAAAGGTAAATAGAAATCAAAGCGCTGAAATGACTGTACCGTTACAACGTGCTTATGTTTGTCCGGAAGGTTGATTAAATGTAGGTCTTTATTTTTATATAGATTATATCAACAGAGTTTTCTCCATAAATCAAATACAATCCTAATAAATCTGTTTAACCCTTAAACTGCTGAATAAATGAAACGAAAATTTCCACGCAACAGCAGTTATCCAAATATTGCGATTCCAAAGTCTGATCTTGATCTACACTGTCCTCAAAAGGTCAGCGAGTCGCGCTTAGCAGCTTAAACGGGTTAAAAGGGAACAGATTTTGTTTCCTTTTCCTAAGATAAAAAAAACTTTCCTTTTTTTACTTTCATCATTATTCGGTATTCTTTGTAACACTTGCCTTGGTCAAAGAATTTCTAGAGAAAACATATTTTTACTTTCGTAGTTTAAAGATATCATACTTCATATTACGTAGAAATGAAGTTGGACCACAAGTTATCCTAACGTCTGGTTTTGCTTAATATATGAGGTACACTCTGTGAAAAAGGGGTCCAATGCAACAGCAGTTCGCAAAGGCTGACATAGGTCAAACATTTTTGCTATGTGTACTTTTATGCGTGTCCAAGGACCATTCTACCCCATGGTTCAGTCCATTGTTTAGACAAAATGGATTTTATAGACCCATGATTATAAGATATTTTGTTTGGTATAATGCATCAAAGAGACCCATTAAGCCCCCTTTCCCACCCATTTCAGAGGTCCGCCCATATGCAATGTTTTTCTTACAAACATTGTATCTTTTATGTATTTTAAATTCTATAAAGATCTTGAATACGGCATACATATATAATTTTAAAATATGTTGTACAAAGCTAATGAAACAAGGTCATCAAATACTTTTAACACTTTCAGTCGGTTTAACAAAGTGTCACACAACACTCTTCACACAAAAGGGGCCGAGCAGAGTGATACATACCAATAAGCTCGTAATGCATCACACGATATCGTTTCCCGAAATCTGTTCGCATCCCATGCACGTTTGCTGCGATGTATTCACTCAGCTGACACGATTGTTCTCCGAATATATAATCGAAACTGGCGCACTTGAACGTCGTTTCTGCCAAACAAAGTTGTGCGCATGCATACAGATTGACCCCAAGAACTATTTTTGTATGCGTCTGGACACCTTCTATAGTCTGTAGGGACCCGTATCCGTAGTTTATGAATCGGCTCAAAGGTCCATCTGGAAGTAGTGATAATAATGATGATAATAACACTAATAATGAGGATAATCATAATGACAGAAAAATGATAATACTCATAACGATAACTGTGATAATGATAATAATGACAATAATGATAACGACAGCTTTTATAATAATAATAGTAATGATAATAAAGATAATAATATCTTATTATTGTAAAACTTTACTTGGAAAACTTGTTTCAGGTTTCAAGACACTTACTAGATTTTCTCTCGTAGAAATCCGTATTTGCTCGCTTTCTTAAGCCATTTACATCAGCAGGAACTTTGTCTGTGAGCAGGCACACCCTTGAAGGTTTACCGTAATCAAAACCGGTACATCGGAAGGCCAGCTCGAGAATACAGCGTCTGGCGCATTCCTCTACTCGAATACCTTGGATTCCACGCTTGTGCTTCATTGTGATCACGTGATTTGGTATACGGTTGAATAATTTGTCGTATGCCGCTGTAATTATAAGGAGAATATAGTACCAAATATGCGTTTCCTAAACTAATAACCGATTAAATACTGCTAAAAACACTATACTTTCAATCGAAAAGTTTTGCTAAATTTTGATATTGTAAAGTCTTTATTCTGTGGCTGTTATAGATTTGCAGTATAAACCTGACATTCAGAAATATGCTAGCAGTTCTTTTCTAAATTTAAGCCATATTAAAAATTGGGACAAAGTTTGAAATATCTGTTTTAAACAAACATTTCATCATATTGAAAGTATTTTTTACTCTTGAACGACAAAATTTTGGACTGGAACAAATTTCAAGCATTTGCAGACGATAAATTAAATGTAGCTCAAATGACGATTTCTGTCTTTGATAGGTTTGAAAACATTTTGGGAAAAAGGAGAAAATGCTGGTTACCAGCATTTTCTCCTTTTCCCAAAATGTTTTCAAAACTCGTCACTATAAGGGTCGTTAAAACTCATGGACTGTGTTGTAATGAGTATAAAAGAGCCTTCCTTCCGAAGGTCCTTTAAAACGCGTGATTATTTGGTAAAGGGTTGTCGACGTCAGCACTGAAGTGAACTTGGAGTAAGTTACTGGAAGGCTTCTGGCAGAGACCTATCATTTTCCAATTCTTTATGACGACACCAAAGGCGCTTTTAATTAGGGGCCCCAGATGGATTTTCCGTTATTTAATCGGACTTTTATGAAACGAAAGTAATAATTATTGCTACTTTATGTTCGCTCGTAAAAATTCTTTCTTGTTTTTGTTTGTAGAACAGTATACCGGAGCCTGTTCGTATACATATGAACCATGCTATGTGAAAAGGAGGTTTAATGATTCTGGGAAAAGTATCCACTCTTTTTAGTCCCCTCAGGCCGACATGGGCCAAAATCTTTTGCTAATTGAAAATGTTCTGCGGTTGTAAGGACCATTCTACCTCATGATTCATTTGGTTGCTAGACAAAATGAATTATATGAATCTATGACCATTTGATGACTTGCTGGTATAATGCTTTGCGGAGATGCATTAAAGTCCATTTTACCAGAGCATGGCTCACATATTTGAATGGTAATATTGTGTGACTTGTATATAAACGTAGACCGGTATAAAATCATGAAATGGGTGTCTTGAAATTCGGCATGTTTGTGTATGAATGATTAGTAAAAACCGATTCCGTATTTTAAAGACTCCGACGAAAAAGGCTTTTGACAACAATGTTAGGACAGATGAAAATGGTGGTAACCAGTGATTTTTGTCGGCGTCAAATTGTACGCAGGTTCAGCTCAATATTGCGCGGAAGTATTGTTGATCTCCTTAATACTAACAACAAGTAAAACATACAGAGATATCGGCGAAGGCAACGAATTCTTCTTTCGATTTGTTTGTTAGTTTGAATGGTGGTTTACGCTGCTTTCAACTTTGTTTCAGTCATATGGGGGCAGTTCTCTTTTCAATTGTTTCACGTGTTTACCAGTACTAGATTTTGGCTCTTCGATATCTTTAAGGCAAATTCCTCAGCTGCAAACTCCAGACAGTAATGAGTTAAAAATTGTTTAAAGTTCGACGTACTTCTGTAATGGTCGACATCAAGTGCTTCCTGTAGGCCAATCAAAGGTTCGTGATGGGTGTGGTTATGCATATGACATTCTCGCTCGCTGTTGTCGTAATCGAAAGACTTGCATTCGAAGGCTGTCTCTATCACGCATGCTCGGGCACAATCCTCGACAGTTGCGTGTTCCAGCACCTTCTGTGGCATAGCCTTCAAGTAATGCTGGGGTATTCGGCGATATATAGAGAGGTATTCTGGTTCTTTACCTGAAAAGACAAGTAAAAAAGACATTTTAAACAAGAAATGCGGCATACGAAGTAATGAAATACGGATATTGACACTTCTGTTGTAATCAAATATGAAGAGAAATTTTGAAGATTAACAGCACTAGGAACTGACTCTTTTTTGTCATTGTTATCCATACCGTTGAAAAGTAAATATTTCAAATAGATAGTCAAGGTAAGCTGCTAATCCAACTGGAAAAGAAAGAGTTTTTGTTCGCTAAAGATGGTGTTTCTAAAGAATGTGGACTGAACAGTAATGGCCTATAGGACAGAATTATAATTAGAACAAGAACATGATTGAACAGGCAATAAAATTTCAGACTGCTCCAAATTTGACGAATTTGTAGTCTATAGATTAAACAGGGGTTCGATTATCATATTTAAATTTTAATCCAGGGATAGAATATATTGATGGAAAAGAAAAAATAAAAAGTTTATCGCTAGCATTCTCTCGCTTACTCACGCTGTTTTCAAAAGTCTAGTTTTTATGGTGGTTAAAACACCGGATTGTTAGGAAAAGGGTTAATAATAGTTTCCCTGAGTCCAATCAATTGCTTGTCAAAGATATTTTTGAAACTGGCCAAAAACTGTATTCCGATAGAACTTCTATTTTCAAAATCTACAAACGATATCGGATGGAAGAAGAAGAAGAAGAAGAAGAAAAAAATATTCTTTTATATTCATATACAGACAAAATGACCTGAATAAAACATATACTCATTCATAATACGCCTCACAATTTTCGAGTAACTTTTTGTAGCTTTCTAATAATAAATTCTACATGAAAGTTTTTGAAGATGACACATGAAATGTGGATCAAATGATTGAGTTTGTCTGTAAAGTAAGGACCATTAAGAAAACGGAGAAAGTGCTGATTACTGGTATTGTCTTCTTTTCTCACAATGTTATTCCTGAGCCATCCTCCTCGAGGTCGTTAAGGTACATGATGGTTTGGTGAGGGTGTGATGATGATGATATCAGTTATTCTGATTCATCGATATTCAAATGTATTTTAGCAAATAGTCAAAAATGTTATTCAAGAGCTGCGTATTTAAAAGATATTAGATATGCCTTACGTGCAAGCTATAACCAAACAACCATATCAGTTTAGAAAAAGAAGGATTAAGACAGTAGCATAAATTGAGGATATTTGTTTTTTTCGGTGAAAGATCGAAATTTAT
Source organism: Tridacna gigas (assembly GCA_945859785.2). Taxonomy (NCBI): domain Eukaryota; kingdom Metazoa; phylum Mollusca; class Bivalvia; order Cardiida; family Cardiidae; genus Tridacna; species Tridacna gigas. The sequence continues at coordinate 8,117,968 of OX244028.2, forward strand.
TTCATCTCGTGAACATCATCGGTAATATTTTCACGAGTGGCTGATGTAACTTCCATGGGAAAAGTAGTTTCGTCATGAAATCGGTATTCTCACTCGTCGTACCCGTATAATATGGAAAAATATTTTCACCGCTATTTCTCGATATCCTACCGGAAAGCATGAACTTATTGATCTTATGATTAGACATTAAAACTGCCTGAGTCCTACTTTCTGTTTCATGACTGTCGATCATAAGAATAATAAGAACTGCGGTGGCCAGTGCATCTATCAATGCCTTCCTGTAATTTCTTTTGCTAGTATTTCGTACATTTTTCTTTTTTAAGCCACTCGCTGCTTTTCCGGGAAAAAAAAAAAGTCGTCTAGTCTCGGAATGGAAGCAGGGACTATTTAGAGAGAGGAAAAAAAAAACATTCATATCCAAAATGACCTGGAAAGAAATCCATTGGCTCATTCAATAGACGCATAATGTCTTTCCGAGTGATCCTTTAATAATCACAAACTTTTAGCCTGATTTTATATAGAGGATATTTGGTTTTTTTTTTTTTTCGGTGAAAGATCGAAATTTATTTCATCGAGTGAACATCATCGGTAATATTTTCACGAGTGGCGCAGCCACGAGTGAAAATATTACCGATGATGTTCACGAGATGAAATAAATTTCGATCTTTCACCGAAAAAACAAATATTCTATTTATTTCATGCTTCTAACGCCTTTTTTTTTGTCGAGACTTCCATAAAAATCATGAAATCGGTATTCTCACTGGTCGTACCCGTGTAGTATCGAAAAATATTTTCACTGCTATTTCTCGATATGCTACCGGAAAGCATGAAATAAACTGAAATAATTTGAAGACGCCATATCAAATGTGCCCAAGTAATAAGTTTTTCTTTAAAAAGGTAGAACACATTGTTGACAAAAAAAAAAAAAACCCACATGTACCGGTACAATCATCTAAGTGATCCTTTGATAATCAGAGCTGTTTAGCAAGTCATAAACTTTTAGCCTGGTCCTGGAAGACAAGATTTCGAACTTGTTTACAAAGAAAGAAGGAAAGAAAGAAAGTTTCCTACTATGACCACATCCATTTTGAACGGGCAGGCGGAAGACAAAATTTGTTTAATGCGGCTGAAATGATAGCTTTTTTTTTGTAAGGGTAGAAAGCATTGGAGGCAAACATTTTCACATTTTTCCACAATGTTTTCAAAAGCCGGATTTTTAGGGGTCTTACTAAAGGGTTTACTAGCTGATAATTCAAACATATCTTTCTACCATTCTGTATCATTGACTTATCCAGAATTTACTTTCTAGATGTGGAGCAATATTTTCTTTTTCGGTTGACAAAGTTCGAATGTATTCCACTGTGCTGTAACGTTTTGTAACTGACGATGTGTTGATGTACAAGCCTTAACCTGCTAAATAAGTGAAATGAAATTTTCAAGCCGACAGTAAAAACCCAATTTTTTGCTATTATAAAGGTGTTTTGGGGAAAAGCTATCTCCTTATCGGACAGTGTAGATCCAAGATCAGACTGCACGTTCTGTGTAGTCTGATCTTGATCTACACTGTGTGCAAAATGTCATTTAGTCGCGCTTAGCCGCCTAAGGGTTAAAAGGGCTTATTTAGATATATTGCCGCGAATCAAACATTCCTTTTTAAAACTGATAAATCCTACTCAATATATTTTTCTTTTTAACCGTGCACAATCTGCAAGGCTAAATCGAGTAAACAGGTGCAATTTTGATTAATGAATAACGCGATGATCATTTTACAATCAATTATTTCGTTTTGTGAAATTAAGTATGACGTATGAGTACGATCCGACAAAGTCGAGTCATAGTAATGATCATTCGAAATTCCCACAAGCCATTGCAAAATTCTGGTGCTACATATAAAAATGTCTTATGAGGCTACGTGTCTTTTTAAGAATGTACCACTGAAACATTTTTTTCTTACACACCTTTTGCTTATTTCTTGATGATTGGCATACCATTGCGGCACTGAATTCAGCGATAAAATATTTTTGAAGTTTAGCTTGTTTTTGAAAATTTGCAAAGCCACCTTTAATAAAAGTTCTGTTCTGTATGTACTATGTAGGCTAGTATATTCTATATACAGACAAATACATTGGACATCTTATTCCCGGAAAGTGACAGTTTAATAGTCAGTGGAACTCTTCCTCTATAACTTCGGGGGCTAATAAACCTACCGTTTTTGAGTGTTTTTCCCAGACAGAAACAAATGAGTCTTGACACGTTTTCTAATTGGTTAATTTCTTTTGATAGAAAAAAACTGCAATACATTACATAAACGTCTGCCTTTTCTGTCATGTCTGTGTTTTTCTCTTTTTTATTTTCGACAGCAGCACAGTGATATAGGGTTCGGGCGTCGGACTATCACGTCCAACGTCCCGGGTTCAAATTTTGTGAAGAGCGTGCCGATCTTTGGAACATCACGGCACGAGTACTGGTTATGGGTGTTCATGAAACAATCATCGAAAGTGATTGATAAAATTATGAGAACTTGGTTCACGATGGGTGTTAGATAGATATGAGTGGTGCCCTGGCAAAAAGGGATTCAAAGTATCTGCGTGATACATTATACCAAACAAGTCATCCTTTAATGTAGCCATGCTCTGTGAAAATGGGGCTTAATGCATCTGCGAAAAATATCGACCCAAGTCAGCCTGCGCAATCAGCGCAGGCTGACCTGGGCCGAAACTTTTCGCTATTGGTCAATTTTACGTATGTCCAAGGACCAGTCTACATCATGATTCAGTTGGTTGTTAAGAAAAATAGTAGCTATTATGGATCCATGATTTTGTGATGGCTTGATTGGCACAGTGCAGCACGGAGATGCATTAAAACCCCTTTTCCCAGAGCATGGCTCAATTATAGATCAATAAAATCCGCTTTTGTCTGTCAGCCAACGGAATCATGAGGTAGAATGGTCCTTTGCCATGCTACAGATTGTTTGATAGCAAAAAGCATGAATTGCAATGCTCTAATTTTTCCTGTTCTTTTGCCAAGTAGTAATTCGGTATGACATAGACATCTAGGTACAAATTTCTCTTTGTATAAATGTTTTTGAAAGAGACAGACAGACAGACAGACACAGAGAGGGAGATGGAGAGAGACAGACTCTTCTTTTGAAAATAAAGATATGATCAGTAAACAACATACGTAGAGGATAACGGAGTGAGTGAGTGAGTGAGTGAGTGAGCGGAAGATCGAATAAATAAATGACTTAATGATCGGATGGTGGATCGAATGACTTACCGAACTAAACAACGAAAAAGCGAACGTACAACTGACATACGAACGAGCGGACGAGCGAACCAACGAAAGGACAAGCGGTCGCAAGAACAATTTAATAAATGTCTGAACGAATGATTTCATCAGTGCATGAGGGCGGGCTGGTCAAACTGTACAAAGTGAAATACCTCACTGCAAGCACACAAAAATATGGGTCATGCTCTGGCAAAAGGAGGCTTAATGCATCTGCGTGATGCATGGTACTAAGACGTCATCACATGATCATACGATCCATAAAGTCTAATTTGTCTAACAACGGACTGAATTGTCAGTCGGCAAAGGTACGCTGATCCTTTGACATAGAGAAAATTTACCAATAGCGAAAAGTTTCGACCCAGGTCAGCCTGCGCGGACTGCGCAGGCTGACCTGGGTAGATATTTTGCATTAAGCTCCCTTTTCACAGAGCATGGGGCAATTCTATTGAATACAGAATTTCTAAGACTGTTACAGAGCACCGAAAGCTTGCCAACCGAATGAATAGAGAGGTTTCACGCGGTCACCGAAAACAAATAACTTTGGCCCGGAGGAGTAATCCATCTGTCTTGAGTCCTTGCCGCTCATTTCCGCTCAATTAGGAAACGTTCATGAACAGGCGGAGGGATATTGTCCGGTAAGGAATGGAAATTGTACGACAAGGAATTGAAATATGGCGTTTTCTTAATAATGGAATTAGTCAGTAACGGTCCTAGTACAAGTCCGAATTGAACCCAAAGGAATTTCTTTGGCATTTTCCTTTTACTTCATTTTCCATTTTATGGTCATTTTACACATCTTTATTTTTTTCTAACAGAACAAAACATACTTTATTTGTGCATAAGCTCACAGCTCATTGTACAAACAATGAATATGCAACACGCATAGCGATGAAAGTGAGTCACGCTCTGACAAAAGGGGGCTTAATTCATCTCCTTGATCCATGATATCAATCAAGTCATCACACATTTATTGATCCATAATACCCACGTTTTTTAACAACCGACTTAAACAAGAGGTAGACTGGTCCTTTGACATGCAGAAAATTAGCCAATAGCGAAAGTGTTCGGCCCAGATCAACCTATGCGGACTGCGCAGGCTGCCCTGAGTCGATACTTTTTGCAGATACATTAAACCCCCTTTTCACAGAGCATGACTAATATGCTAGGGGAAAAAAAGTAGAAATAACATCCAGAGTAGTTTCCACCTTAATATGAGGTCACTTCGCCCTGTCAAGGTATCTGCGCATCTGTGTTTTGCTTCAACCATCCGTCATCCTGTCTACTTTTTTTTCAGTCACTATTTAATTTTTTTTTTCCGTCTCTGTCTCTACTTATGTGTCTATCTGTCTGGTATCCAGCATTTTGTCCTTTTCCACGCTATTTTCTACCCTATTCAAGACAAATTTTATCAACCTTTAGACTCAAGAACCTTTTGCGGACAGTCTAGATCAAGATCAGACTGCACAGAACGTGCAGTCTGATCTTTGATCTAGACTGTCCGATAAGATATTTTCCCCCCAAGCATGACGTTGAAATAACAACATTTGGTGTTTTACTATCGCCTTGAAAGTTTAATTTCACTTATTTAGCAGGGTAAGAGTTAATAAAGCAAAATTTCATTAACCCTTAGGCTGATTAGCGTGACTCAATGACCTTTTGCGGACAGTGTAGATCAAGATCAGACTGCACAGAAGGTGGAGTCTGATCTTGGATCTACACCGTCCGGTAAAGAGATCTTTTTCACCAAAGATTAATTTAGAAATAGCGTTGTTCTGGTTTTTACTATCGGCTTTAAAGTTTCATTTAACTTACTTAGCAGGGTAAGGTTTAACCCTTAGGCTCCTAAGCGCGACTGACCGACCTTTAGCAGACAGCGTAGATCAAGATCAGACAGCACAGAACGTTCAGTCTGGTCTTTGATCTACTCTATCCGATAAGGAGGTATCTTTCCTCCAGAGTTACCCTTGAAATAGGAAAATTTTTAATTTATACTACTGGTTTGAAAGTGTCGATTTTTTTATTTAGCAGATTAAGGGTTAATGGTTGTTGCGTTCAATTTGGGAAAGTCTACAAGTTTGTCTTATGGTAAAAAGCTACCCTATATAGGTAAAATAAAACTTTCAAATCGATTGTAAAAACTCGAATAATGCTATTTCAAACTCACTTTTTGAAGAAAAAAAAATATCTCCTTATCGGACAGCGTAGATCCAAGATCAGACTGCACGTTTTGTGCAGTCTGATCTTGATCTACGCTGTCCGCAAAATGTCAGTGAGTCAAGGTTATCAGCCTAAGGATTGAGGGCTACCTCAAAGGATAAAAAATATCTTGTGAAAGAAAACACATTTTCTTTGTAGATAATGGATAAGCTATGCTCTGGTAAAAGGCAGTTTAACGCTTCTCTGTGATGCTGTATCTGTCATATAATTATGGACCCATAAAGTCCATTCTGTCTAACAACCAGCTGAATCCCGAGGTACGAGTACAATGGTCCATGGAAATGTGAAACATTTATGAAAAGCGAAAAAGGTTTCAACACAGGTCAGCCTGTGCGGATTGCGCGGCCTGACCTGGGTCGATACTTTCCCCAGATGCATTAAACCCCCTTTTCACAGAGTATAACTCGAATGTTTAGACAAAACTTAGTGTGAACATTTATCAAGTTTCATATTATTAGTATTTATTCAAATTTTAACATGTTTTAGATTTGGGACATATATTCTGGGACATCCTGTAAATAAAATGGATCGGACGGTTTAAGCCAAGAACGTACATAAGCTCAGACTGCACATTATGTGCTTTGTGCAGACTGATCATAACCCTTATGCTACTAAGCGCAACTAAATGATCTTTTGCGGAAAGTGAAGATTAAAATCAGACTGAAGAGAGCGTGGAGTCTGATCTTGGATCTCCGATCAGGAGGTATTTCTCTTCCAAGTTTACTTTGAAATAGCGACACTTTTTAATACTTTTTTTATTATTATTATCGACTTGAAGGCATCATTTGACTTATCCAGCAAGATAAGGGTTAATCTATCCAGTCAAACAACAACAACAACAACAAAAGCTCCACTCATACACACCCATCCAAAGGTCGCTATTGGTAATTCATTTATTTGACCTTTCACCACATAAACAAAATTTTGGACTTGTCCAAACCCAAAACATATACAGATGCCGAGATGTCGCTAAAAGTGTGTAAGTTGTCTTTTATAGGGTAGAAAACATTGTGGGAAAAGGAGCAAATGCTGATTAACAGCATTTGCTCCTTGTACAACAATATTTTCAATATCTGCCTCTTTCATGGTTTTTAAAACTCGGGATTGCGTGAAAAAGGGTTAAAGAAATACAAATCCCAGACAATTAGATATCAGATATGTATTTCGTATCAGAAGATATCATCCGGAAAATGTATCAGATTTCAAAATTTTCAAATACCACGTTGATTGGTATGTTGATAGTTCGTAGACCATACTGATGTCACATATTAAGACCAGCATAGCTACAACAAACAGCTAAGGAAACAAGCCAGACCAGACATACAGATGTTGAAGATAATTACTTGTTTCAGCGTACGATCGAAATTTCTTTCATCGAGTGAAAAGCAATTTAGGGCCACATTTTAACCCTTCACCACACAACAATATTTTAGACTTGTCCAAATTCAAAGCGTTAATTTTGCAGATGACGATCTAAGTGTGACTCAGAAATTGAAATTTACATTTAAAAGGTTTGAAAACATCGTGGGAAAAGGAGAAAATGCTGGTTACCAGCATTTTCTCCTTTTCCCACAATTTTTTCTAAAAGCTTCTTCCTCAGGGTCGTTAAAACTTTACTCTTTACCATAAAATTCCGAGTTTTATCGACCTTGACGAAGAAGGCCTTTTTGAAAACATTGTGGAAAAAGGAGAAAATGCTGGTCACCAGCATTTTCTTCTTTTCCCACAATGTTTTCTTCCCTTCCAAAAAAAAAAAAAAAAAATGTTTTGAGTTACATTTATTTTTCGTCTACGAAAGCTTTAAATTTGAACAAGTCTAAAATTTCGTTGGTTTTTTTTTTGGGTAAAAAGTTAACACTGAAGAAGATTTAGGAAAGCATTTGTAAAAAAAAATACATGTCAACTATGGCCCAAATAATGTGGGCTGTAAATGAAGATCTAGAAAATATCGTGTTATAAGTAGAAAATGCTGGTTACCAGCATTTTCTGCTTTTCCACAATATTTTTCTTAATGCCTGATCGTCAAGGTCATTAATTCCTTGTCCTGCTAAATAAGTTAACAGAACAGAACAGAACAGAACCCCTTACCACACAATCCCGACTTTTAACGACCCTGAGAAAGAAGGCTTTTGAAAACATTGTCGGAAAAGGAGAAAATGCTGGTAACCAGCATTTTCTCCCTTTCCCACAATGTTTTCTACTCTTCCAAAAACAAATTCCAATTTTTGATTCACATTTATATTGTCGTCTACAAAAGCTTTTAGTTTGGGCAGGTCTAAAATTTTGTCGTTTGGTAGAGTTAAATGAAACTTTCAAGTCGATAGTAAAAACCCGCATAAAGCTACTTCAAACCTATAATATTGGAGAAAAAAAAATCTCCTTATCGGGCAGTGTAGATCTAAGATCAGACTGCACGTTTTGTGCAGTCTGATCGTGTCTACACTGTCCGTAAAAGGTCAGCGAATCGCGCTTAGCAGCCTGAAGGATTAAAAGTCGAAATTGTTTTGCAAAGGGTTAAAATAAAACCTCCAATAGTCTAAGAAACGTCCATGAGGTAACGTCAGAAGATAGATCACCTATCCTGACACTGACGAAAGGGAATGAGTTTTTTCGACGAAAGCTTTTCAATCTCTGCGAACTAAGAAAATGAAATTTTGTTTCACGAGCAAGAACCCCGGAGCCGTTGTCCTATTCATACATTATACAGACTCCTCTTCTCACCCTTTACCTAAACCCCGACTACCTTGCGAAGGAAGATGCACTGAAGGAAATGCATTAAACCCCATTTTAGCAGAGACCGCTGAATTAGTCGTAGGAAGGAAAGAATTTTCAGTTATCTTAACCCACGAGCTGCTTAATAAGTGAAATGAAACTTTCAAGCTGATAGAACCCAAAATATTGCTATTTCAGTCATTATTTATTTTTATTTCTTTTTTTAACGGTGGGGGTATCTCCTTATCGGACAGTGTAGATCCAAGATCAGACTGCACGTTTTGTGCAGTCTGATCTTGATCTACACTGTCCTCAAAATGTCAATGGGTCACGATTAGCAGCCTAAGAGTTAGACTATTTAGAGAATGGCTACCCAAACAGAGTCAGAATCCTCTTTCTTTCAAACTTAAGAATTAGAAGCCGAATGTAGTTTCGAGTGGTAAATTAATATCCGACCAGCCTGACGTCATAAAGAGTAAATAAGTCAAGTCAAGCTAAGACGACAAGCTGGAACAGTGATTACACACACACAGATTAAAAAAAATCTGACATTTCAGGAGAATGTTTAGTTTTCCACCGGTTACCCATATGGACGACGCCCCTGCAGACTTTGTTACTAGGGATAGTGCAAGATACAGGACGAAACCTATCCTAAGTTGCGCCTGGTTCTTTAGTGTATAGCAACGTCACACGGGACCTCGGTTTAGTAATTTTAGACGGCCAGCAGTAGGGCTCAAACCACACCCTCAAGTGACCCAAGACTTGATTTTTACGAATCCTACGCTCTACCATCTCAGCTAGGCTGGTCAGAAGAATGGGTTTAGCCTCAGCTGACATATCTACAGAAGCAATCAAACAGTTTGCTTAGCCTATCCTATTTGAATGCATGAAAGGGAGATAATTATGGCGACACACAGCACAAACAGCTATCGGCTGCGTTAATAATGTACGACCATCAATGAGAGGAGAGCTATCAAATCTCATTTAACGCCGGAAAACAGACGTAAGCGGCTAAAATTGCGTCCATAATTGACAAAAGCTACGAGGGGAAAAAAGCAAATAACTTTCAATTTTCTCGCCATTTATCTGTTTTGTCTTAGGGTGAAAGAAAAACATTACCTCTTATCAGATCGAAAAGGCGTTAATAATTCGAGTTGATTAATGTTTAAGGTCGAAAATGGTCGTGAATTTTTGTAAGGGGATTGTTAAAGGTAACATACCGCACTGAATATCTTCCGGTTCGTATTTGGAACATTGACACCAAGCACTTTTGCTGCAATATTCAAATTCTAATCCTGATGAAGAGGAAATGATGGTAGGACAGGCCTAGAATTTGTTTCCTTTGTTGATCGATGTAATCGGTGAAAACTGGTGCAAGTTATTTTTTTCTTGAAGAACTGTTCTGGGCCCGTGACCACATAAACGGAGATGATATACAATCAGATAAGGGCTTTCTTTTACTGTAATTTTCAAAGGATGAGTCATGCTCTGTGAAAAGGGGGCTTAATACATCTGCAAAAAGTTTCGACCCAGGTCAGCCTGCGCAGTCCGCGCTGGCTGACCTGGGCCGAAACTTTTTGCTTTTGGTCAATTTTCTGTATGTCCAAGGACCATTCTACCGCAGGATTCATTCATTTGTTAGAGAAAATGGGTATAATGGACCCAAAATTATGTCATGAATTAGATGGTATTATGCATTACAGAGATGCATTAAGCCCCTTTTTGCCAGAGCATGGCTCAGGGTAGTTGTCTTTCGGAAGGAACAGAAAAACAAAAAGGCAATCCGTCGAGGTGCCTTTTTTGTTAACTTCACTGGATAACTACGTCGTAGAAACAAACAGGAAAAACTCTGCGTATGCCATTTTGTGGAAAAAAAAGTACCCAAGTGTGTCAAACATGGTGAGTTACACTCTCTTGTAAGTGTAGCAAAACAGCAGTGGTGTGATACCTTCAAGAGGTTTTTTCTAGTACACATGTATCGTGTCCCGCGTACAACACATTGCATGCTCGAACCCCTAGAGGTGGAAGTTCTATGACCTTTTCATTTACATTTGAGCCATGCTCTGGCACAAAGGGGCTTAATGCATCTTCATGATGCATGATACCTATCAAGCCATCACATAATTATGGATCCATAACAACCACTATTTCAACAACCGACTCGTAATCATTAGGTACAATCACAAAATTGACCGATAGCGAAATGTTTCGGCCAAGGTCAGCCTGCTCGGACTCCGCAGACTGACCTGGGTCGATACTTTTCGCAGATACATTAAGCCCCCCCCCCCCCCCCCCCCCCCACACACACACAAACCTTCTCTTTTTTTAGACTAGCGAAGCTAGTCTATAGGCATCAAGATTGACCTAGAGTCAAAGTAAACAAAAAAACCCACAGTTGCCAAATACTGCCTCACAGAAAATAAAATACTTCTTTCTGTTATAAATCTTAATTCTATATGACAATTTTGACAAAAACCACTAAATCTCTACCACTCCAATTTGAATATGTCGTCTTACAAAGTAATAAACTGAACAAGATGTCATTTATAAGGTACCAGATCTTTGCTTATATGTAAATTAAGTGACCTATGCAAAGCAGAGAATCACTTTTTCCTACACCACTGTAACATTATGAATGAATCTATTAATAGATACACCTAGGTAACTTGTAGCAAATCCCACTTAAATTAACCCTCACTGAACAGGGAACCCTTGTCATTCCTTCAGTCATTCATTATTTAGACCATTGTGTGCAGTTAAACTGTTATGTTAAACTGATATTCTAGTCTTGAATATTAACCCTTTACCAAACAATGGCAAGTTTTAACGATACTGGAGAAAAATCCCTTTGAAAACATTGCGGGAAAAAGGAGAAAATGCTGGTAATCACCATTTTCTCCTTTTCCCACATTGTTTTCTACCCTTTTGGAATCAGGTTTCATTAGTTTAACCGCTTTTAATTTATGGTCTGCAACAGCTTTGAATTTGGACTGGCGTAAAATTTTTCGTTTAGTAAAGAGAGTTAAATAGTTAACTACATCTTGTGCTATTGGATATTGACTAATTGATTGCATGGTGTTTAACGCCGTTTTCAACATTATTTCAGTGATAATGCGGTGGCCAGAGCACCTATCCATACTTTCCTGGAGTTTCTTTTACCAGCACTACCGCGACTCAATGACGTTTTGCGGACAGTGTGGATTAAGACCAGACTGCGCAGAGCATGCAGTCTGATCTTGGATCTACACTGTCCGATAAGAGGATATATTATTTTCTCCAAAATGTAACTTTGAAATAGCAATATTCTGGTGTTTACCATCGGCTTGAAAGTTTTGTTTTACATTTTTAGCAGGTTAAGGATCAAACTTAAACTGGATTACAGTTAACCAATAGCACGCATAGCCCCAGCAGCTCAGTTGGTAGTGTACAGGACTTGGGAACAGGAGGTCGCTGGTTCGATCCCTGACTCGGCAAGTTTCTTTCCGAGGATTGATGATAGTCATTGTGACAGGATTCATTTCTCTCTCACGTTTCGACGATGGTTATAATATAAATGTGGGAAAGCAGCCAGTGGCTTGGAAAGAATATTGTGCGGAGTACTGGTAAAAGAAACTCCAGGAAAGCATGGATATGTGCACTGTCCACTGCTAAATAACTGAAATAATGTTGAAAACAGGGTTAAACACCATACAAATCATCAATCAGTCAAATTCGCTAGTCTGTCAGTACTTTCAGTACTTTGATTTTTTTTTTTTTTTATTAGCTGCTCCAGGCTTCGATTTTCGTTGACTTAAACTACGTTTTTAGCCAATCTAAGAGATGATTCAGACCTTTTCGGCGACAAATCTGTCCAAGGCCGGCGATACTACGAGTAAGGTTGGACGTCCGAGCGCCTTGTCTAAGGACACGAACATCTGTTAAAAAAACTTCAACAGGGATCTACAATGGATTATTCACGTCGAAATGCAAAACTTATTGATTCAGTTAGCCAGGTAAGTTAAACCTTTTCAAACCCGGAAAAAGTTGGCTTTTGAAAACATTTGTGTAAAAGGGACGAAATACTTGTAGCCAGCATTTTCTTCATTTTTCCATAATCTTTTTGTTTTTTTAATCATATCAAAGACAATATCAAATTATTTAAGCCTTACTTAACATGTCGTCTACAAATGCTTTCACTTTTGACGGGTCATTTTATTTTTTCTTCTTTTCGTAAAGAGTTAACCCTTTACGACACAATCCAAAGTTTTAATAACACTGAAAGAGATCGCTTTTGAAAGCATTTTGGGAAAATGATAAAATGGTGGTTACCAAATTTTCTCCTTTTCCCACAATGCTTCTACCCTTCACAAACATTTTTTCCCAGTTTTGATATCGATAATTTTTGTCGTCTGCAGTCTAAAACTTGGTCGTTTGGTGAAGAGCAACGATTCAATGTCAGTTCAGTATGATAGTATTGAAAATATTTCATTAATAATTCAGATTTGAAAAACCGCCGATGAATAGCGTTATACCGGCGTTGACAAGATAGATCGATCTATTTATAGAATTATGCCAATTTCAGAAAAACCCAATAATCAAAGTTCTGAAAGTACCTTCATAATTGATGTTAAACTTTTTTTTTTCAAACGATAATATATGAGACTTGTACAGTATGAAAGGATCTGCAGACGACAAATTAAGTATGTTTCAAATGATGGTGTTAGTCTTCGAGTGGACAGTAAACATTACGGGAAAAGCCGATAACCATTATGTTCTCCTCTTCCAACAATGTTTTGAAAGGTTTTCTTCGAAAGGGTCCTTGGTCCGCGTTTTAACGACCATGAGCAAAATGACTTTTGCAAACATATTGGGAAAATCAGTAAAATTAGAGACAATAACTATAATTCGTCGCTATGTGTACCATATTATGAGTAGAACGTTTTAACATTTTTCAAAAGTACAGTTGCCTTAGTGACAAGCATAGAAGATGACCAGACTGCTCTAAACATGCAAGCTGATCTTTGATATTATAGTCCGCTTTGCTGAGATAGACAATATCAACTTCAGGTCTTGTTTCCTTACTCAAAACCACTATCTATTTTCCGTTGCCCAAACGGACAGTTGTTAGAGCTGTATTCTTGACCGGCACATGTTTGAAGTACGGGCTAAGATCCGGTTTCACAAAAGAACTTAACCCTTAAGCTGCTCATCGTGACCCACTGACCTTTTGCGGACAGTGTAGATCAAGATCAGACTGCAACGTGCAGTCTGATCTTTGATCTACACTGTCCGGTGAAATCAACTTTGAAACCGCAATGTTACACCTTTTAGAATTGAGTAGAAATTTGCGTTTCATTTATTCAGCAGCTTAAGTGTTAAGTCTCTTATTTTACTGAAATCTACAAACAAACCTAGGTTCTGACTGAAGTTCGTATTAAGTTCGTATTTGTCGACTGAAAATACTTTCAATTTGGACATGTCTAAAATTCTAAATTCTGTCATCTGATGGAGGTTAAAAGGCTAAAAAATTAATCTTTGAACTTATTGAAATAAATATTTTTCCGCCAGTAATGAAAAAAAAAAAAATCGTTTTAATTTCAATGCCATTTTGCAAGAACAATTTGTCGGACAGGGTAGATCAAGATCAGACTGCACATTTCGTGCAGTCTGATCTCGATCTGCGCTGTCTGCTAAAAGTTACTGATCAGGACTACACAACTTAAGTATCTTATTTTGCTCAAATCTGTAAACGGACTCTATTTCTGCCTTAAGTTCAGTTGGCTATTTTAAACGTATTTCTTTAACATTGACAGACGTAAGAAACATTTTCAACTCCTGAGCTGACATAATGTTCCAGATTCAGCTCAGTAAAGTAATGGACTTAAGTCTGTTAAATGAGTTAAGTCTGTCCGTTTTTCTGTTTTGTGTCTGAAACGTGTCAACTAAGGATTGTAAAACGTAACTTAAGTCAGTTTATGTTAGTGAAAATGTCTCAAATAACCAACTAAACTTAAGTCAGGAATTTACTCCGTTTGACGATTTGTGCAAAATAAGAACTTTAAGGTTTTTTTTTCTCATGAAGCCGACCCTGGCTTTCGGCGTCTGTAGCATTATTGAGGAACATTATATTGAAATAAATCAATATACGCCCACATTACAAAAACAAAAATCGCACCCAATTAGCGGCAAATAAAAACGACGGGAAATAATAGAATTTCAAATCAATGACTGTTTATTTTCCCTCTTGAATGGTTTTTATCTGTACCCTTTAAGCCTATTTTCTAACGAAACGGAACGGCAGCAGAGTATTTTGAAAAAAAAAGAGCAAACTTGTGAAAACATTGTGGCAAAGACAGATGAAAATGATGAACTTTCTAGTTTTCTGCCATGTTGTTTTCAAATTGAATCTAATGTAATAACTGAATTATTAAAATGAATGAATGAACAATATACGGTAACTTGTGATAACATGGCGGCAAAGAGAGAAATGCTCGTGACTAGATTTTTTTCTCCATGTGCCTCGTTGTTTCCAAATTGAATTTTGTGTAAAAATATGCAATAGCCCTACCGGCGTTGACATCAAGCAAACATTAACCACGTATTTGTTTAAGTATGATTTCAAAGCAGTTTTTAACATTATTACATTTACACTGCGTTTGTCAGTGAACCTTCCGATTCTTTTCTGGAGTTTCTTTACCACAACTTCGCACAAGAATTCTTTCCAAGCCGTCGGCTGCTTTCCCTCACAACCATCGTGGTAGCAATGATCAGCACTGAGAGAGGAATGAACCCTATCTCAATGACTATCATCAATCGTCGGAAAGAAATTCGCCCAGCCGGGGATTCGAATGAGCGACCCCTTGGTATCACGAATTGTGGGTTACCCACTGACAGACCGGGAAGGGCTCAGGAAAACATTATGGGAAAAGGAGAAAATGCTTGTAACCAGCATTTTTTCCTTTTATTAACAGTGTTTTCAAACCTTCTAAAGACAAATGTCATCGTTTGATCAACATTTAGTTTTTCGTATGCAAATGCTTTCGGTTTAGACAGGACTGAAATTTTGTGATCAGACAAAAATTTAAACTTAGAAACAGAGAGAAGTTACATGTTGGTAATGCAGTGACAGTCCTCCATTTCGTCATATTTTTCATTAAATATCTTCCTTACCCCTTTACAAAACAATTCCAAAATTTTACGAGCCTGAAAAAGTAAGCTTTTGAACACATTGTGGAAAAAGGAGAAAATGCTGGTTACAAGCATTTTCTCTTTTTCCAGCAACGTGTTCTACCCTTCCCAAAAACAAATATTTATTTTTAGGTCACTTTTATTTTGTCGTCTGCAAATGGTTTCAATTTGGACTGGACTAAAACTTTGTGTTTTGATACAGCTTTAACGCTAAGACTGCTAAGTGCGACTCACTGACCTTTTGCGGACAGTGAAGATCAAGATCAGACTGCACAGAACGTGCAGTCTGATCTTGGATCTACACTGTCCGATAAGGAGATATTTTCTTCCTAAAAATAAGATTGAAATAGCGTCATTCGGGTTTTTACTATCGGTTTGAAAATTTCATTTCACCTACTTAGCAGAAGAAGGGTTTATAGCAAACGGAAAAAAGAAATTACAACATTCATCAAAAATATGGCTTTTTTTTCATTTTATCATGTCTGTCTGTATGTATCTGTCCTTTAGCATTGCTATTATCTATTTGTTTACTAAAAGAGAACTTAAGGATGGCACTTGCAGATCTTCAAAGCAAAATCAATTACGTTTCTACTCATACATGTCAATTAGCGGAGTTTTCCGACTTTAATTGCCAATTAATGTGACAAAACCTTTCAACGGCGTAATGGAAAACTTTACCCAACTTAACCCTTAGGCTGCTAAGCGCGACTCGAGTACATTTTCCGGACAGTGTAGATTAAGATCAGACTGCACAGAACGGACAGTCTAATCTTGGATCTATACTGTCTGATAAGGGCTTATTCTCCACCCCCCCCCCCCAAAAAAAAAAAAGATAAATTCCTTTGAAATAGTAAAGTTCGGGATTTTACAATCGGCTAAAAAATATATATTTTGCAGGATAAGGGTTAACTTTATTTCTCTCTGTTCTACGTCTAGCCGGCAGCTCAGTCTGTAGCGGACTGGGCTTGAAACCCAGGTGAGAGCATGTTCGATTCCCCGGCTGGGCCAAATTGCTTCCGAAAAACGGTGATAGTCTTTGCACCTGCATTCATCTCTCGTCGCGAAAAAATCTTTTCGATGATAATCATGTGGGAAAGCCGCCAGTAGCTTTAAAAGAATGCTGTACAACGTTTTGGTAAAAGAAAATGTAGGAAAGGGAACAATTTCTTTCAACGAAGAATTACTTCTTTTCCCGCCATATTTTCCCCCCCCAAAATGTGTTCTGCAAGAACGTTCAAAGTGATATTTGTAAAAATCGATGGAGAAAGTAAGTTATCAAAGTCAACCATAACTATCAAATACGCCCGAATGATGGGTTCTCTTGTCAAGTGACGCAATATCCGCCTATAATTGACGTCATATCCCCCCGTCGCAATGGTGGATCCTATTTGAGCGCAATTGTTCGAGATCCTTTATAAGGACATTGATTGACTGATTGATTGAATGATTGATCGATTGATCGATCGGTCGATCGATCGATCGGTCGGTCGGTTGATTGATTTTGGTTTCTATGCCGCTTTAAAGACTTTTTAGTGATATCACACGGACAAGTTACATATTCATGTGTGTCCTACAGCAGTAGTACTAGGACTTCAGCAGTACTACCCTAGGGCTCTGAAGTGTCTTGCCCTAGGACACTCTGACGAAGAAAAGCGTCCCGAGTCAGGATCGCATCCAGTGCCTCTGGAAGATACAAGTAAATGCTACGTGTGTTCAATTTGAATGATTGATTTTCACGAAATAACACACCTTTTTTTTCATTTAAGATAATAACGACATATAGAATTTACGAGTGTATATTTGTTCTTTTATTCTGAACATTTCAACCTGCAAGTCCTTTCACAACGTATGGGAAATAAAAACGATATCGATACTTATTGATTAAGTAATAAGATTAATCAAGTTATTTACAAACAAAATTTTGAAAAGTATATTGTATTTTTTTCCCCACTGTTTTTTGTAAGAAAAAGGAACAAAAAAATTGATGATGATGATGATGACGATGATGATGATGGCGGCGGTGGTGGTGATGATGCTGCTTTTGCTGCTGCTGCTGATGATGGTGGTGGCGGTGGTGGTGGTGGTGGTGATGATGATGATGATGATGATGATAATTATAATAATAATGATAATTGTAACAGCCCAGCAATTTGCGAAAGTGCAATTTAAGTGAAAAGGAAAATATATATATATTTTTCTCTTACCTAATGCTGCTGAACAGACAGCCATCACAAGGATAATCCAACGAAACATACTTTTTTTTCGATCTAAATTCACTTGAGCATTTAAACTGACAGTTCAAATAATTGAAAACACTCTTAAACAATACATAAAGTTCTAGAAAATGAATTCCATTTGGTGAAAAATATAGCCAGAATGTATAAAGGAAAGTTCGTCTGCAAAATCTCGTCAACGCAAGATTTGATTATTTAATTCTTAGATAATACTACAATTTGAGAGTGACAAATTGATGTTGGCACGAGATTTGAATAAGTGCTACTATTATGGTTATTTTGCAGGAAAATTTCTGTCTGCGATGAGATCTCGCGAGCGCGGGATTTTGAGTCAATTCTACGATCACAGTTGTTCGCCTGCAAAGATTAAACGCTTATAGACATGCGATATTGGTTTTAGTGCCCCCCCCCCCCTTTTCACCCTTCAGATTGTTCTGTTTAAATGGTTTATCGTAGTCATTTACCGAACATTCCCGAGTTTTAACGACCCCGAAAGAGAAGGTATTTAAAAACATTGCGGGAAAAGAAGAAAATTCTGGTAACCAGCATTTTCTTCTTTTCCCACGATGTTTTCTGTCCTTCATAAAATAGTTTCCTTCATTTGAACCTCCTTTAATTTGCTGTCTTGATATGTTTTCAATATTATGGCTTCAATTTTGTTGTTTGATGAAGGATTATTGTATTGATTGATTGTATGGTGTTTAACGCCGTTTTCAACAGTATTTCAGTTATATCGCGGCGGCCAGTGCACCTATCCATGCTTTCCTGGAGTTTCTTTTACCAGTACTCCGCACAATATTCTTTCCAAGCCACTGGCTGCTTTCCCACATAACCATTGTCGAAACAATGGTCAGCGGTGAGAGAGGAATGAATCCTGTCGCAATGACTATCATCAATCAATAAAGGATTAAGCAAAATAGTAGATTATTTCAGTTATATCACAGCGACCGCTTGATCACAGAACAGTTACCCGTTGCTTGGGATTCATCTACATAACATGACAAAGCATAACATAACATGACACAATATGACATAACACGACATGACATAATGTGGCACCACATAACACAGTTTTTTTTCAGTTATATCACTGCGACAGCTTGATCATTCAACAATTATCCGTTGCTTGGGATTCAGCAACATAACATGACATAAAAGGACATAATATGACATCAAACGACATGACATGCCACAACACAGCATGACATGACATAACACGCCACGACAATACATGACATGACATGACATTTTTTTTTTTTTCTGTTATATAACTGTGACGGCTCAATCATCAGGTAGTGCGCGTTCCCGGGATTCATCTACATAACACGACATGATATGACATGACACGAAAAAAAAAAACAGTTATACCATGCAAGTCACAATGTAATTATCTTAAATTAATTTTAAGGAAGAGTAGCCCTTTGATATACAGAAAACTTACGAGCAGCAAAAGGTTTCGATCCAGGTCAGCCTGCACGAACTGCGCAGGCTGACCTGAATCGATACCTTTTGCAGATACATTAAACACCTTTTTAACAGAGCATAGATCATACAGGGTGTCCCAAAATATATATCCCAGTTTCAATGTTAAATTTTGCTACTAAATGTTCAGTATAAATAGATGAATGTTTATCGTATTATTAAAAGACATGATAAATTTTGTAGAAACAGTAATTTTAAGTACCAGTTTTCCTTCCTTTTATTAACACATGTTCTACATGTCCACCCCATTTTCTGCTGTACAAGTCTGACAAGACGTCGGAAATTGTTAATGACGTTTTGGCAGGTATCCTCTGTAACCCGTATTTCCCTAAGTATAGCAGTTCTGAGTTCAGTTAAACATGCTGGTTTATAATCATAATCCTTTTCATACACCTCTGCATGGCGAAAATAAAAACACAATTTGGATTGCTTTAGGCAGTAAAAACGTCATCAGACCTGATTTCTTCCAGGAAAACAGAGACACTATCTCTGTTACCTCTGATCACTACATTGATATTTTTAAAAATATGTGTGTGCCTGAACTTTCAAAAATATGTTTCTCATTTAATGATAGTTGGTATCATTGGAGCAGCAGCCCATACAAGTAGAGCTGCTATTGGCTTTCTGATCAATACTTTTTGAAGGCAGTTGATTAAAATGAAGACCACAGTAGAATGGCCAGCTCAATTGTCCGATTTAAACCTGTTAGATTTTTTTTTTATGGGGACCCATAAAAAACAATGGTTATGATTATAAACCAGCATGTTAAACTGAACTCAAAACTGCTATTTGTGGGGAAACACGGGAGATTACAGAGGACACCTGCAAAACGTCATAAACAATTTTCAGCGTCGAGTCAGACTCATACAGCAGAAAATGGGTAGACAAGTAGAACATGTGTTATGATGGAATGAAGGTAAACCAGTACTTAAGATTGCTGTTTCTACAAAATTTTAGATGTTTTTGATAACATTATTAAGAGCCATCCAGCTATGTTGAATATTTAGTAGCAAAATTGAACTTTAAAACTGAGACATATGTTCTGGGACACCCTGTATCTATAGGTCTTTATTAAAATATCCCAGAAGTGACATCGTGAATACTGAAAGGTTTTGCTGTTCCTACTCAAACACAACGGAAAATCGGAATAAAAAGTCTTCAAAAGTTGTATACACCATGTTTCTTGACATTGTCATAGACACTAAATAGTTCGAAAAGAAATGGGAATGGTTTGCTAACTTTCTCAATGAATACCTTACTTCTACATCAGAAATGTATTTCACACCGGCCTGTTATTTTTTCTGATAAAAAAAAAAGTGTAGAAAAAGTGGTTCAATGATTGATATCAAATTTTCATGTGGGACTACTTTTTACTTTTCATTCCCTCGACCTGAAATCATTCCTTTCTGGTGCTACATACTTATAGTATGTGTTTCAAACGGTTTTTTTTTTATACGATTAATTACTCTATTCTTGTCCTTATGATATGAATGATTTATCTCTGACTTTCTTACATCAATGTGTCAACTCCGTTTTATATGATTAGACAAATCCGTTTCCATGGTAACGCGTCAAGACGACTCGTAAATACTTCACGAATGAATCAATTACAATAAACCTTATGTAATTGAGTGTGATAATATCACATGCGACTATTGGTAATGAACAGAGTGCCCGAGAGAGAGAGAGAGAGAGAGGTGGATAGAGGGGGAGAGAGAAGTGGAGAGAGATAGAGAGAGACACACACACACAGACAGAGCGATAGACACACAGGCAGACAGTCGGTCAAAAATTGATTTGATTCTAAGTTTGAAAGAATTAATCAGAATGAGCCTTACATAACTGAGTGTCATAATATTTCGTCAATGAACCGGCAGTGGGGAGAGAGAGAGTGACAGATTGATTATATGGTGTTTAACGTCGTTTTCAACATTATATCAGTAATATCGCGGCGGCCAGTCCACCTATACATGCTTTCCTGGGGTTTCTTTTACCAGTACTGTGCACAATGTTCTTTCCCAGCTACTGGCTGCATTCCGTAATAACCATCGTCGAAAAAAGGGTCTGCGGTGAGAGAGGAATGAATCCTGTTGAAATGACTTTGATAATCCTCGGAAAGAAATTGGCCGAGCCGGGGATCGAACCAGCGACCTCCTGTTCTCAAGTCTTGTACGCTAAAGACTGAGCTCCCTGGGATAGAGAGAGAGAGAGAGAGAGAGAGAGCACTAGTTTTTTGTTTCTCATTGGCTGTGTTCCTTTCCACGCAATCCCGTTACAAATATTGTAGAAATAATGATCAGCGGTGAGAGAGGAGTGAATCCTGTCGCAATTAATATCATAATTTTTTTAAAGGAGTTTGGTGGATCTAAGAAATGGAGCCAGCGATCCTCAGGGCCCGTATTTACCAACTATTTTCAGGAAAGCGCTTTTCTACATTTGAAAGTAACATAACTTCTGATTGACTAAACCGAATGCTTTAGCCAGTTAGAAGTTGTGTTACTTTCAAATGTAGAAAATTCTGGCGATAAGAGTAAGAATGTTCTAAAGAATGGTTTGTGGAAACGCACTCAGGTTTCAGCAACTTGTAGGTTACAGAAGAACTTCCTGGCTCAAACATCATAAATGAAAATCGGGTCTCTCTTAATTACCCCGGGACCCTTTACCAAATAACAATATCTTGGACTTGTCCAAATCCAAAGCATTTGAGGTCGACAAACGGAATGTAGCTAAACGCATTGGATTTGTCTCGGAATGGATAGAAAACATTATGGGAAAAGAAGAAAATGCTGGTTACCAGCATTTTCTTCTTTTCCCGTAATGTTTTCCAAGGCCTTCAACCTCCAGGTCGTTTAAACTCGGGTTTGTCTGGTAAAGGATTAGCCCTCTCAGTGCAACAGGCGGAAACGGGGGTGGGGGAGCTTTATGTATACAGCATAGATCAAGATCAAACTGCACAGAACTTGCGGGCTGATCTTGGATCTACACAGTTTGCTTGTTTAGTCATGCCTGTATGCATCTGTCTTAGTTTAAGTCGATTGTATTTTCATCTCTCTATAGACACCACGTTTATATTTTTGGGGCTGGGAAACTTTAAATTGTTAAGTAAGTGAAATAAGAATTTCCAGCCAAAAGTACAGGCCCAAATTTTGCGATTTGAAATTTCTTTTCTCCGGGAAAAAAATATCATTACGGTGTAGATTCAAGATCATACTGCACGTTTTATGCAGTCTGATTTTCATCTACACTGTCCAATAAAGCGCATTCAGCTCAGTTTAGTAACATTAGGGTTGTACCAAGGCTTTTAAAGTAACGCCAAAAATACTCGTAGCTCCGCAGTGTTGCAAGGATTATGCTGTCTCTATTATGTTAACTCCCTATATATATATTCGGTTAGCTTTATTGCAAAAAATCCAGTTTTTCCCCCCATTTCATTATGCAATACTTAACCCTTTCCCAAACAAGCCCTGGTTTTCACGTGTCTGCAGTAAAAGTCTTTTGAAAACACTGTGGGAAAAGGAGAAATTGCTCGTAACGAGCAATTTCTCCTTTTCCCACAGTGTTTTCTACCCTTTTTGATAACTTTCTGCCATTTTCGTCAAATTTAAAACTGTCGTCTGCAAACTCTTTCAATTTGGACCAGTCCAAAATTTGTCGTTTGGGAAAGGGTTAAGATAGATAGATAGATATTTATTTCACTTGTACATAATAGTATACATCATGTTACAACATTCTATGTTTTAAAGATCAACAATAGTCAACAGTGACATACATTTGGAGAGAGAGAGAGAGAGAGAGAGAGAGAAAGGAAAACTTTGGCTAGATTTATATATCATAAGGTACTTACAGGAAGATGTAAAAAAAATAATAACATTTGAACCACAGGAGTGTCAAACAGAACTTTACTGACTTGTGCGGTCAGTGCAGAGTCAGATCAGACCTCACAACACGTGCAGTCTATCTTGGAACTGCACTTTCCGCTATTAATTTTGTTTAGCATTCCTTTTATAGAATGCAAACTTAATAAACGTACATGTTTTCAAAATGGTATTGTACTCCTCAGATTTCATAAGACTTACAAATTTAAACATATTTGGTTTGACGTAGTATTTTTTATCTATATATTTCTTACGAAGACTATAATAAAAAGGACATTCAATAATGAAATGATATTCATCTTCTATGCAATTCATGTTACAAAATATACAAAATCTTTCATTCCTAGGGATTCGTATACGCCCGTGTCTTCCGGATTCAACTTGTAGAATATGGGAAGACGTGCGGATTTTAGTTAAACAAATTCTGAGACGTTTTGTTAAAATAATAGATAAGTAACTTTCAATTTTGAATTCTTCTTTCAAGTGGCCATATAAAGGAGAAAGAACAGCACTTGTTGATAAATCCGAATACCATTTCTGTAAAAATGAATCTTTCAATCGTTGTTTGAAAATTTCAATAAAATGATCAGGACTAACACTTTCGGGATTCTCCCAAACATATAAAAAAACATTTTCTTCTAATAGTGATTTAACACGTGATAACCAGTTTACCTTACCAACAGACATATCATTTAACATAACTTTAGTGATGGTTTTCATTAAGATGTTTTCTGTCTTTATTATTTTAAAAAAGTATTTTAACATAAGGACATATCTATTTATATACAATGGATAACGTCCTAATTCGCCATAAACGGCAGCATTGCAGGTGGACTGTTTGACCCCTAGAATCATTTTACAAAATTTTAGATGGATTCGCTCAAGCTCTTTGGATTTAGTGAACCCCCATATCTGACACCCAAAGTTGACAATTGGACTGACAAAGGCATCAAATAATTCTAACGAAATTTTTGGGTTTACAAAATGTTTACAAATGTTACTATATAAAACATGCATTGCCTTAAGAGCTTTTCCGACAGCATACTGATTGTTTAATATAAATGACCCAGTATAGTTCAGTATAACACCTAAATAATTGAAATTATCAACTACTTCTATTTCGTCATTATTGTAATACCATTTTTCATTTGACTTGATTCTGCCTCGCTTCCTGAAAACTACAATTTTAGTTTTGGCAATATTAACTTCCAGTCCCCATTTAGAACAATATTCATATAAAAGATCAAGACTATGTTGTAGGTCTTCCTTAAGCTCGGTACACACAGTAAGATTAATCTCAATTTTTCGTATCTGAGACAAATCTTACTGTCTGTACATTCCTAATACAAGTATTATGTATTATAAGATTTTATGGAGTTTCTTGAAACTGTATAATAGGTTTAGAGCAACGCTCTATATTCTAAGATTTGTATTAGAGTATTAGCCAATCACAGTTTAGCATTTCCTGGAAGGTGAATCACCAGTAGATTTGTTGATGTTGTAAAGTGTATACACAATGAGTAAGCCACTTTCCTGATACACAAAACTGACAGACAATGTATTTCCCAACAAGAACTTTCAATGTCCTTGTGGGAAAATACATTGTCTGGCACTTTTTAGTGTATCGTGGTGGGCTCGAAACATGTCACTACCTTGAATCCACAGTCTGGTCCAACATCTTCGCACCAGGAATGGTTCGTCCAAGTTTTCCAACGCAATAGCAATAATTATCATGCATAATGCCATGATCATTTTCAAATTGCTGTAAGCACTATGTTGACACTAGATCTACACATTAAGTAAGAGGAGTATCATAACATTTGTATAACTGTGAAGTGTATTTGATACAAATAATCTCTGATTATTAATTTCAGGAGACAAATCTTATTGCGAGTACTAGCTTTTAGACTGCAAAGCTTGACTAAATGTCTTTTTAGCGAACCGTGTTGATAAAAATCAGACTGCACAGGGCGTGATCTACTCATAGCGGTAGAATGGATCTTTCCATTGATAGGAATTTTGCAATTTCAGTTTTTTTTTTTTCACTGTCTGCTGAAACTGACAGTTTATTTCACTACTCAAGTGGTTAAAGAATCAAGGGACGTCACTCGTCCTCACTGCCTTTATTTAGTAAAAACCTGATTACATTCCGTAATAAAAAAAAATCGATCGTGGCCTTTTCTCTTTGCCGTGTAATATTTATGATGTGTGCACTATGCTTATCGCCGTTTTCATTTTTTGTTTTCGGTCATAACACGGCGCAAATTGGAGAAAACTGGATTTTGCAGACAGCATAAGTTCAGATCAGACTGCCCGGAACTTGCAGCCTGATTTTGAATTTATACCGTCCCATCCGCTTGTTTAGTCAAGCCTGTAGAGAAAAATCATCATCATCATCATCATCATCCCTATACACCCATGCACAATCTCTCAGACAGAGAAATTGAAAAAGTGAAAAAAAAAAAATCATCATCATCGTCAACACTAACACCACCGCAATCGTCATCCTCGTCGTCGTCCTCTCCTCCTCCTTCTCACCTCTCCTCCTCCTCCTCCTCATCATCATCATCATTTTCTTGATAATCCGTCATAGTTTAGTAAAGCAAAAAAAAGTAATAACAATAAAAATGAAAAACATCATCATCATCATCATCATCATGGGAATTCCTAATCACAGCAATACAATGAGTCAATTTGAGAAATAAAGGTTTTGCGTTAACGAGCGGACCCTGTACTATACTTATGAACCATGTTCTGTGAAAAGGAAGCTTAACGCATCTCCATGACCCATTATACCAAGCAAGTCATTTCATAATGATGGATTTATAAAATGCATTGAATCTAACAAAAAATTGAATCTTGAGGTAGAATGGTCCTTGGACAAGCAGAAGATTGACTTAAAGCAAAAAGTTTCGACCCATGTCAGCCTGCGCGCACTGCGCAGGCTGACATGGGTCGATACTTTTTGTAGAGGCATTAAGCTCTCTGTCACAGAGCTTTCTACTTAATTTTACTTCACGACAAAATCTTAGACTTGTACAAATTCAAAGCACTTGCAATCAGCAAATCAAAGGTGGCTGAAATATGAAACATGCCTATGACGGGGTAGAAAACACTATGGGAAAAGGAGAAAATACTGGTAACCAGCATTTTTTTCCTTTTCCCACAATGTTTTCAAAAAGCTTTCTGTTTCATGGAGGTTAAAAATCGGGGTTGTATGCTAAAGGGTTAAAAAAGTGCCTTTTCTGAAAAACATCGTGAGACAAGGAGCTTTTAAAGAGCAACCACTTATTTTCCTGCTTAATTTCATATTTCATTGAACAAAAATATTTTCCTTTTTCTTCAAAGGTTCGTCCTTTGTGTTGTTCTAAATAGTTTTTGTATGGTCTATTTAAAATTGGCCTCAATGGTAATTGATAAAAAAGATGAGGTTAATGACCAATAATTATATTTGTTTAACCCTGTCCAAAAATGGTAAATTTTAGATACTTTAATGTTAAAAGCGATCTGCAGATGATGAATTCGAAATTGATACCAATGAACTAAGTTCCCTGAAAGGATGGAAACATTGTGGGAAAGGGAGAAAATGCTGGTTTCCAGCATTTTCTCCTTTTCCCACAATGTTTCCGAAATGCTTCTTCTACAGGGTCATGAAATGATGTTAAAAGCAATCTCCAGATGATGAATTCGAAATTGATACCTATGATCTAAGTTCCCTGAAAGGATGGAAACATTGTGGGAAAGGAAGAAAATGCTGGTCACCAGCATTTTCTCCTTTTCCCACAATGTTTCCGAAATGCTTCTTCTTCAGGGTCATGAAAATTCGGCATTGTTTGGTAAAGGGTTAATCTTTTATCAGAGGAAAAAAATTATTTCTATCAATTATTAAAGCTTTTGTAGATGACAAATTGAATGCTGTTTGAATGAAAGCATTTGTCTTTTCACAGAGTAAAAAAAAAAGGAACATTGTGGGAAAAGGAGAAGATGCTGATTTACCTGACAAAGTGTGTGACCCTGTGTAGTGAAATACTACTCCTCTATGTAAATAATTTCTCTTTCTCTCAAAAGTAAGTTGATAATGCTCTTTGTCAAAAAATAATCCCTTATTGCCATTCAAGCTTCAAACCTTTTTCCATAGAAAAAAAATGCAAACAATTTATCAACCCTTTTTCCCAGGCGACAAATGCTGGACTTTTTTAAGATTGAAAACATATACAGACGACAATTTTGACATTGGTGAAAAAGAGATGAAGTTGTAAGAAAGGGTAGAAAACAATGTGAGAAAAGGAGAAATTGCTTGTTACGAGAAATTTCTCTTTTTCCCCCCATAATGTTTTCTAAGGCTTTCCTCTTGGGGTCGTTAAAACATGGGATTGTTTAGTAAACGCTGTATTCCATAGTTTTTTAAAACATTGTGGAAAAAAGGTGAAAGTGCTGACAACCAGCATTTTATTCTTTTGTATTTAACATGTCTGCAATTGATTTAAATTTGGACATGTCTAAAATGTTGCCGTGTGGTAAAGAGTCGTTTTATTTAACAAACCCACATTTTAATGATACTGAGAAAAAATTATGTTAAAAAACTCTGGAGAGAAAAACCAGTACTTTCACCTAATATCAAAATGTTTTCTGCCTTTCAATCCTTTACCAAAAATTCCAGGTTGAAACGACCCTCGGATAGAAGCCTTTGGAAAACGCTGGCAAACGGAGAAAATGCTGGAATCCAAAATTATCGCCTTTTCCTACAATGTTTTCTACCCTATTAAAGACAATTTTCAGCTTCTTAGCCACATTTAGCTTGCTTTTGATTTGGACAAGCCTACAATTTTTCGTTTGTTAGCTCTTTACCAAACGGCAAAAAATGTAAACTTGTCCAAACTGAAAGCATTTTCAGACGACAAATTGAATGTGACTCAAAAAAAAACCGGAACTTTTCTCTGATACGGTTGAAAACACGTGGGAAAAGGAGAAATGCTAGTTACCAGCATTTTCTCCTCTTCCCACAATGTTTTCAAAGGCTTTCTTCCCCAGGGTTGTTAAAACTCTGGATTCTGTCGTTTTGTAAAAAAGAAAAAGCTCTGTCTGTAAAATGCATAAAATGAACTTTCACTGGAATGTTGATCGAACTGTCGCAGTTACGAATGGGATTCGGAAATTATACGAGCGTACCTTGATGAAATAATCGATAGTGTAAAGACAAGAAAGGGAAGATGCAGTCTGATGTTGGATTTACAAAGTCCGTCAACCTTGGTTTGTTTGTTTCTTTGCATTGTGTTTAACACCACTTTCAACATTAATTCAGTTGTATCAGGGAGGCCAGATCAGCTATCACTGGCTTCCTAGAGTTTTTTTTTTTGTGTGTGTGTGTGTCCTTAATTCGCACAATATTTTGTCCAAGCCACTGGCTGCTTTGCAACATTACCATCGTTGAAACAATGATCAGCGGTGAGAGAGGAACGGATCATGTTGCGATGACTATCATCGATTCTGAGAAAGACATTTTCCGAGCTGGAGACTCGAACCACTAGGTCCTAAAGTTTCCAAACAATAGCGACAGCTTCTGAAAACATCGTGTGAAAAGAAGATACTCGATACCAGCATTTTGTCCCCACATGTCTGACGTTGTTTTCTACCTTTCACAGACAAAAAAGAAAAACATTGTAGTCAGTCTAATTTATTTTGCCGACAAATGCTTTAACTTTGGACAAGTCTAAATATGTAAACTGTTACCAGACCACGCATTTTTAATTGTGTCAAGAAAAAAAAAAAGCAATTGCGACGAAATATAAAATGTGCTTCAAATGCTTAAATTTATCTTATATATACGGTGGGAAAAAAATAACAGAACGATGGTCACCAGCATTTGTTTTCTACAATGTTTTATTTTTTTTGTAAACAAATAGTCTTCTTCAGAGTCGGTTAAAACCTCGGGGTCAAAGGGTTAAATAAGTTATCCGTTCGGTAAAGGTTATAAAATTTGTTTTCGTGCCTTTAGTACTATAATTGAACTTAATGTTGTGTACATCTTATTGTGTTCAACATACAATAGATTTCTTTTTGAAAGGCTATTTAACGCTAAGACCGAAAAGCGTTACTTGATGCTCCTTTGCGGACAGTGTAGATCCAAGATCAGACTGCACAGAACGTGCAGTCTGATCTTGGATCTACTCTGTCCGCTACGACTGTTTTTTTCCTGAGCGAAATGAGTTTTTAAATTGCAATATTTGACATTGGTACATTAGCTGATTTTTAATCCTTGATATACTTAAGCAAATCAAGGGTTAAACTGTCAAAAGTATTGTTTTCAAAATTTTGACATTTATTATAGAAGGATCTATAGTAAGCTCTACGACCTGAGTTGGGTAAATTGTTCCCACGGTTTGCGCGGGAGATATCAAGTTCGAACTAAAGGGGTCCCGGGTTCCAGCGAAGGCTCTCGGATTCCAGTCGGTTACATACTTTCTAAATTCTAACACTCGTTATAGATGGATTTTATTCAGCATATGAGATGAGTCGGTTAGATTGTTCCCACGGCTTATCCGAAAGGTCTTGGAATTGAACCGAGGGGTATCGTAGCTTAGCAGGGTAGATTGTTCCAATCCGCAGTCGGCCAATTCTGATTAATGATAACGAACGATGGAAATATTCTAATGACAAAAACTTCCATAGTTTAAGGTCATAACAGCCATGAAAAAAACATAATGCAGTGTCATTGTGCCATAGCGGAAGAGAAAAATGCTTAAGAAAATAGCTTGTAGGCTACCAATTCTGAAAAAAAAAAAAAAAAAAAGTTAATAAGCTGAAAAGTTGAAAAATAAGGAAAATAAGTTAATAAATTGAAAGGTTGCTGGAGGATCAGCCAAACAACTCAATAATGCTCAAGCTTGTTAAATAACCTGAACTAATCATCATTTTCAATGTTTCAGTATAAGGTAGCGGTGTGACGCCGTTGATATTACGAAGGTAGACACTTTATCAACGCCGGGATCAAGGTGGTATTTGAAAATTATAAAATCTGATATATATATTCCAGGATGAAATCCACTGATATACAAACTGTTTGATATTTAATTGTCTGGGCTTTTTCCTTTAAACTCACAAAATACCAGGAACGATATGAAATGCTTTTTTGTCTTACTTTATGATTAGAATCAAACTGCACAAAGAACAAAATGTACGGTCCTAGCTTGATGGGTAGTTCTAGGTAAAGAAACTCCGAGATAATCAAAATTTCGGAGCTGAAAATATCAAATTCGATAATGAGCCGTGCTCTCGGAAAAGGGGGTATAATACATTATAGCAAGCAATTCGTCACATAATTATGGATCCATAAAATCCAGTATGTCTAGATATAACAGCTGACTGGATCTCGAGATAGAATATTCATTTAACATGCGGAGAATTTAACAATGACTTAAAGTTTCTATCCAGGTCATCCTGTATCCGGACCCTGTGTGTTATTAACTCTTTCGGCGCCAAATAAACAAACTCGGCTTCTTTTGATGGCTGTAAATAGAATCCACTGAGTCCCCGGAAGATTTTTTATCATATAGGCTTGACCAAACAAGCGGAAGGTATAGATCAAAGATCAGACTGCACGTTCTGTGCAGTCTGATCTTGATCTATGCCGTCCGCAAAAGTCCCTGTTTTCGCCTATGGCGCTGAAAGGGTTATTGGACCGCAACTTGCGAAATGAGACCTTCGGACATTTGCGTAAAGTGTCGTCCCAGATTAGCCTGCGCAGTCTGCGCAGGCTAATCCGAGACGGCACTTTACGACTACATAAGATTTTTTCATACAGTAGACTTTCGTGAAACAGAAAATCGCACAAAAACGGGAAATGTCGTCTAAGATTGCGTCAAAAAACAAAGTACTCTCTTGCAGAGTATCGGGTGAGGTATTCACACGAGCATAACAAAGAGAGAACGAAAAATGTTTATGTAGAGAAAAAAAAATCCATAAATTGTCTTTGTGATCAATAAAAAAACTGATATTGAATTGGGGTCGTGATCTGGAAGATTTGAGATAATGATAGGTAAATAGGACATTTTTTTATTTATATCTATAAATTATTTTCTCCTTATTGTTTTAGTAGCACATGTTAATTGGACTTCGTTACACCGTGTTTAATCTCAATACACCTCCATTCTAGCGAAAATGAAATGGTTGTTTCAAGCCTTTACCAAATGACGGAATTTTTGGACTAGTCCAGATCCAGAGAACAAAATAAATTTGATTCAATATTGAAATTTGTTTGAGGAAGAGTTGAAAACATCTTGGGAAAAGGAGAAAATGCTGGTCATCAGCATTTTCTCTTTTTCTAACAATGTTTTCGAAAGGCTTTTTCTCAGACTCCTTTAAAAGTCTGGATTGCGTCGGAAAGGGTAAAATCAGGAAGAATTAAAATATATATATATAAATAAAATACATTATAATTAAGGGCCTTTTTTGTGAGGTTGGAAAAAGAAAATAAATCAACTTAAAATTGTCCCATGGATGAAAAGGAAAACGTGTTAGGAAGCTATAGGTAGTCAATAATATGAAATCAAATAAAGTGTGACAAAAGTTGAGCATTAATGGATTATTAATCATATACTGCTAAAAATTATAACATTGCTCAAAAAAGACATGGAAGATGCATCAATTTTATACATTTAACCCTTAAGCTACTAATCGCGACCCACTGACCTTTTGCGGACAGTGTAGATCAAGATCAGACTGCACAGAACGTGCAGTCTGATCTTTGATCTACATAGTCCGATAAGGTATTTGCTTTCCGGTGAAATCAACTTGGAAACCGTTATGTTTGGGCTTTTAGTATTGAGTAGAAATTTGCGTTTCATTTATTCAGTAGCTTAAGTATTCACCCTCAACCTACTGAATAAATGAAACGCAAATTTCTGCTCAATACTAAAAGCCTAAACATTACGTTTACAAAGTTGATTTTACCGGAAAGAAAATACCGTATCGGACAGTGTAGATCAAAGATCAGACTGCACGTTCTGTGCAGTCTGATCTTTGATCAACACTGTCCGCAAGAGGTCAGTGAGTCGCGATTAGCAGCTTGAGGGTTAAAAGAACCAGTCTATTTCATGATTCCGTTGGATGTTAGACAAGATGGATTTTATAGATCCATAATTATGCAAAGTCTAACTTGGTACTTACTTACAATGCACCATGGATATGCATTAAGCCCGCTTTTTGCCTGAGCATGGCTCATTTCCATTTACCGCAATGATCTGAAAAGCCAAGATCTACACCAGTAAGTAATAAAACTTATGTAGTTTCCTTGAAAATCAAAAGGATCCATTTGTTCTTCTGTCACAATGTTTTCAGACGTCACAGACTAAAGATGTCATCATATTTTTTTTTCCCGAACGAATCTGTTGTGAATGCATCAAAAACTTCATCGAAAAGGGGATAATGAAAATGTACATTTTTACAATATGTACTTAGCAGATAGATCTTGTTTTCTTTAGGTAAAATGTTAAGAAAATATTTTTACAAGTCATTTTTACAAGTCATTAGTTATCATACCAAGGGCCATCTAATCGCCAACTATTCTTTAAATAGTTTAACACAGAATTTATATATATATATATATATCTCTCCCTGGGACACCCATCGCCTCTGCTCTTCATCCTGCTCTCCGTTCTTCATTCCCTGAACCTGCCTTCATCTTTCTTCCCTCTCTCTCTGTCTGACACCCATACCCTCCGTCCTTAATCCAAGTAGCTCTATCTCTCCCCTCCCTAAACCTGCCTTCGTCTGTCTTCCGCCATCTCTCTCTCTCTCTGTCTGTCTCTGTCTCTCTATGCACGCTTACATTGCATGTTTCAGTGAAAGGTTGGTGACGGGAAAAAAAAATCGAATTTTGTTTATTGAACACTGCGACAGTTTTGATTGGTATTAGAGTTGACGCCATTTTAACATCTCAGGTCATGTCATGGCGGTCAGTGACGCACACATGTGTTTCCTGGCTTTCTCACACCAGTACTGACACAACTTTCTTTCCAAAGCCACTGACTACTTTTCTTACATGTATCAGAGGTGAGAGTCGAAAAATCGCCGGAAAGAAAGTTTGCCTCAACTGGGTATCGATATGCCCATTTAAGCCTTTACTACACAATCTCGACTTTTAACGACCCTGAGAAAGAAGCCTTTTGAAAACATTGTGGGAAAAGGAGAAAATGCTGGTAACCAGCATTTTCTCCTTTTCCCGCAATGTTTTCTACCCTTTCCAAAACAAATATCAATTTTTCAGCAACATTTATTTTGTCGTCTGCAAATGCTTTCAATTTGGACCAGTCTAAAATTTTGTCGTTTGGTAGAGAGTTAAATAACAATTAATTTCTCATCTGCTAATTCTTTCAGTTTGAACAGGTCTACAATTTTGTCATGGTGGATAATAGCATTTTCTATTGTACTTTCAGCATACATTTTGTGACATGTGGCAAGCAATACCTTTAAAGTTAATCGTCTTGGCGTTTTTGCTACTTCTGCCACTCTGTAAGTTAAGTAAAGGACAGACAGATACCGACGCAAGGGCACTGCGAACTAAACTATTTGTAACCGATAGCTATGACAAGAGGATACGCCCCTTGTCAGATCAAACTATTCCAACACGTACGTAATCCATCATCATCAGTAGAAACATCAACCTTATCTCGTCTTTCTTCTTCTTCTTCTTGGTCTTCATCTTGTTCTTGTTCTTCTTATTCTTTTTCTTCTTCTTCTTCTGCCCGCCCGGGTAGCTCAGTGGTTAGTGTATCTGACTCGTGACCTGGTGGTTGCGAGTTGAGTTCTATACCCGGTTGAGGCAAACTTTCTTTCCGGCGATTTTTCGTCTTTCACCTCTGATACATGTGGGAAAAGTAGTAAGTGGTTTTGGAAAGAAAGTTATGTCAGTACTGGTGTGAGAAAGCCAGGAAACACATGGATGCGTCACTGACCGCCATGATATGACCTGAGCTGTGAAAGCAGCGCTCAAATCCAATACAAACAAACAAATTCTTCTTTCTTCTTCTTCTTCTTCTCCTCTCATATTAGTATTTTTCTTCGAAAATATGAATATCTTGATGGCTGTAGTATTTTTCTTCGAAAATATGAATATTTTGACCTCACAGCCAAATAAGTCGCCACCACAATATGACCTAACTAATATTGAGTGTTAAAAGCACAAATTGATCGATGAGATCAATTGCATGGCTGCATAACCTTACGACACTTTTGGAAGAACCCTTTTGAAAATATTGTCGAAAAGGGAGAAACTGTTGATAAATAACATTATTTTTTTTTTTCTCATTTCTCACAATGTTTTATACTGTTTCATTGACGATTCATTCTTTTAGCCAAAATTGTGACAGTGTATAAGCAAAAGATAAACAATAAATGACGGACTTTATGGTTTTCTTCCTTTATGCACAGGTATTTTCGTGAATTTTCATCTGCTAGCTTTGAATGAGGTGAATGCATTACAAGAAACATTACGACTAACAGCATATCTACAGTTGAAATGGAACGACGAATTTTTGTCCTGGGATCCGAATAATTATGGCGGGCTGGAGTCCTACCATTGGCCACAAGTAAGACAATTCGGCAAACTTCGTGTGATCCGTCGATCAAGTCCCTCGACTGTAGAATTAACAATAGGTAAAAAATAATTTTCATGGGCGCCGCCAGGGTTTAAAACATGCGGCTGAAACTATTGCCAATCGAAACCTCTTCTAAACAGACGAGGTTGGACACTGTTAAGGAATCGGTTGAGCTGTGAGAATAAGATGAAATGACATTAACTGGTATTTTCTCCTTTTACGACGTTGTATTCTACCGTTTCAAACATATATCCATAATTTAACTACGTGTACATACTAATTTCTTTTTTGCAAATACTTTTAACTTGTATAAGTCTAAAATTTTGTGTCGACTCGTAATGAGTTGAGTAGTGGCTCAATTTTGCGATTTCACCCTTTACCAGACGACAAAACTTTAATTCAAAGCATTTGCAGACGACAATTTCAATGTGGCTGAAATGATGCATTTTTTCTTTGATAGGGTAGAAAATATTGTGGAAAAAGGAGAAAATGCTGGTTACCAGCATTTTCTCCTTTTCCCACAATGTTTTCAAAAGGCTTCTTTCCCGGGGTATCTTGCAGTAACTACGCCCCCGATGAATACATATCAGACGTCAACAGATAAATAGAATACGCACATACTGTTGTCGTATATTAAAAATATGTAACTCGGTTGTGAGAATTGATAATTGTCTCGCCAAGGCTCGAAAATTATTAGTTCTCCCAACCTCGTTAGATATTTTTGATATATGACAACACGTTGTACATATTCTCTATATCTCACGTGATACTTCACGTGATATCCCACGTGGTATCATTCTACTATTTCAGAACGAGGTATGGAAACCTGTCATTGCTTTAAGAAATTCTTATTTGGATTACAAGGCACTTGGAGACCAGACGTTGGATGTACAAAACTGGTATGACGGAGATATCAGCTGGCTGCCATTCCAGGTATGAACTCTGAGCTATTTACACTAAACCATTTTTACCAAACTGTTACCGCTGTTTTAACGATCCTGTAAAAGACGACTTTTGAAACAATTTGGGAATAGAAGAAAATGCTGAAGTTAATTTTGACAACATGTATTCGATTCTTTACCACACTTACACATGTTTAACCCTTTCCGAAACAATTCCTGGTTTTCACGTGTCTGCAGTACAAGTCTTTAGAAAACACTGTGGGAAAAGGAGAAATTGCTCGTTTTCTACCCTTTTTGAGACCTTTCTGCCATTTTAATCAAATTTAAAATTGTCGTCTGCAAACTCTTTCAGTTTGGACCAGTCCAAAATTTGTCGTTTGGGAAAGGGTTAAGCAACGCAGAGGACAGCTTTTGAAGGAAAAAGAGAAAAAAGAGTAAAATATATAAAGGATATTTCTTTTTTTCGGTGAAAGATCGAAATTTATTTCATTGAGTCATCGGTAATATTTCCGTGATTGGCGCAGCCACGAGTGAAAATGTTAGCGATGATGTTCACGAGATGAAATATTTTCGATCTTTTACCAAACAAAAAATTTTTTTATTTTATGCTTTTAACCCCTACTTCTGTTGAACTTTCATCAAAATCCAGTATAGTTGGTTTCCGGTAATTCCCCTTGGCTTACCCCTCTCACAGAACAACGCATTACAGTATAACGTAAAGCGCGAGAAATATAGCGTAAATTACGTCATATTTCCCTCCATGGCACGCGCTTATTACCTAGGTAACAAGTGCGCGAGAACTACTGTTCCCGGCTTCAATTGAAGAGTTAGAAAATATAAAAGCGGTATTTTCAGTGGTTAAAACCATGAAATATCAAACGGTATGCCACCGTTATTTCTGGATAAACTACCAAAAAGCATGAAAAAAATGCTAGTAACCGGCTTTTTGTCGTTTCCATACATGTTTATTATTTCTTTTTTATTTCACCTTTTCGAAGACAAATCACATCATTTGAGCTTTTTTTCAATTTGTCGTCAGCAAATGCTTTCAATTTTAACCAAATTACTATGGATGCATACTGCAGAATAGTGATATTCAGTTTTGAAACTTTGCATTATTTCAGGTATTCACTTCAACGTGTTCCATGGTCGTGACATATTACCCGTTTGACTCACAGACATGTTACGTGAAGTTTGTTGCCTGGGGTTATAACAAGGAGGAGGTAAGCTGAGACCTAAGGCCGTATTCATTATCCTTTCTCAATACTCTTTACTTCTCATCGATTAAGTAGGAGCTTAAATTCTTGACAAAGTTTTGGACTCGACCAAATTGAAAGCAGTTGCAGACGACTGATTCAGTGTAATACCAAATCATGATTATGACTGTGTTAGGGCAGAAAACATTGTGGGAATAAAAGAAAATGCTTGTTACCAGCATTTTATCCTATTCCTATAATGTTTTTAAAAAGCCTTCTTCTTGAGGGTCGTGAAAACGCGGGATTGTTTGATAAAAGGTTGCTAAATAAGTTATATAAACCTTTCCAGCCTATTGTAAAAAAAACAACAACAAATATTGCAATTTCTAGATTTTCTTTTTTTTTTGGGGGGGGGGGTGGGGGGTGGGGGGTGGAATATCTGCATATTGAACATTGTAGATCAAAGATTAGAATGGACGTTCTTTGCAGTCTGATTTCGATATACACTGACCGCAAAACGACCCTGAGTCGCCTTTTGCAGCCTGAAGATTAAGGACCCTAAGGAGGAGAGCCTTTGAAAACATTGTGGGAAAAAGAACATTTTTCCTTTTTTTCCCACAATGTTTTTTTATCTTTTCAAAGACAACTGCTAAATAATTGAAATGAAATTTTCAAATTGGTAGTAAAAACCCGAATAATGCTCTTTCAAACTTATTTTAGGAAAGGAATATCTCCTTATCGGACAGTGTAGATCTAGGATCAGACTGCACGTTCTGTGCAGTCTGATCTTAATCTACACTGTCCGCAGAAGGTCAGTGAGTCGCGCTAAGCAGCCTTAGAGTTGAATTTGTAGTCTGCACATGCTTCCAATTTGGACGGGTTGAAAATGTTGTTGTCTGCAAAGACTGAACTCTGCTGGGAGTGATACAAAAGGTTTTAGAAAAGTCTTAACTCTCTATCACACAATCCCGACTTTTGACGACCCTGAAAAAGGAGCCTTTTGAAAACATTGTAGGAAAAGGAGAATATGCTGGTAACCAGTATTTTCTCCCTTTCCCACAATATTTTCTAACCTTCCCAAATGAAATTCCAGTTTTTGAGTTACATTTATCTTTTCGTCTGCAAATGCTTTCAATTTGGACTAGTCTAAAAATTTGTCATTTGGTAAAGAGTTAAATGCTTCCGTTTGGTAAGGAGCTAATTCACTGATAGCAATACAAAGTATTTCGAACCGAACATTATCACTATATCACAGTATCGTTTAAAACGAGGGTAAACGTATTTTACTGCATCTTGCCAGTGATATGGAATTTACTTTGTTATAAGCAGTCGATGGTTGTACCTGACATCATTACAGGCGAATTTTACTTACCATTCAATGCGAAATTCTAAGACTAAAACTCAAAGTGGCCGAAGCATTCTGCCTCGGCCTTTCAGCTATCTGGTATGGGAATTTAAGAATAAAACTTGAATTAGAATGGCTGATGAAAACAATCAAGGAACTATTCTGTTCTCTAGTTTGGGTGTAAACTCTTTTCCATACGGAAAATATTTTGGACTCGTCGAAATTGCGTACATTTGCAGACGAAAAAATAAATGTGAAAAATTAAATTTCGTTTTTTGGAAGCATAGTAAACAATGTAGGCAAAGGAAAAAATGCTGGTTACCAATGTTTTAAAAAGCCTTCTTTGTTAGGGTTGTCAAAACTTGGTATTGTTTGGTAAAGGGCTAACCCTTCAGTTTTGGATGTAAGTTACATCTTACCCGATTTGGACGCAGGCAATAAGTTGAAACGAGGACAGTGTTCTTTCTCTCTATACCAGAAGACACTTAGTAGAGCAGAAAAACCCGAGTGAAAATGTCTAAGAAAAAAAAAAAAAAAAACAGAAATTTGCGGTCTTTTAACCTTTTCAGCGCCAAAGGCGGAAACATGGTTCCTTTGCGGACGACATAGATCAAGATCGGACCGCACAGAACGTGCAGTCTGATCTTGGGTCAATGCCGTCCGCTTGTTTAATCAAACCTTTGAGATAGAAATCGTTCCGAGTTTCAAGGGACTGCATTTTCAGCTGTCGAAAGAGGTCGAGTTTACATGAGCCATGCTCTGGCAGGAGGGGCTTAATGCATCTCCGTGATGCTTTACACCAAGCAATCTAATACATGATTATGGATCCTAAAATCCATTTCGTCTAACAACCGACTGAATCATGAGGTAGACTGTCCTTTGACATGCAGAAAATTGACCAATAGCAAAAAGTTTCGACTCATGTCAGCCTGCGCACTTCGCGCAGGCTGACATGAGTCGATACTTTTTGCAGATGCATTAGGAGCCCTTTTCACAGAGCATGGCTAATATATTTTGGGCTAAAAGACTTAGAGACTAAATTCGGTTTATACAAAGCTTTATTCAAAGTCGACAAGATTAATTTCAGGAGACAACGATTCCCGTGTTACTGAAGGGTCTAGCCTTCTATTACTTTTCAAAGGGTTTAGCATTCTATTACTGAAGGACCTAGCCTTCTATACTTCAAGTACTTTGATTTTAATGTGGTTTCAGGTTGCAATGGCCGGCGGAGACCTAGGAATAGTACTAGACGAATACGAACCCAATCCTCAATGGGAACTACTAAACAGTAGTTGGACGGTTGTGTATGGTACCTATGATGTCACTATTACGTTTACGATGACTATGAAGCGCGTACCGAGTTACGTCATGTTTACAGTACTACTTCCGGTCTTGTTGTTGACCATGTTAAATATCTTTGTGTTTATTTTACCCTGCGAGTCGGGGGAAAGAGTTGGTTATGCCGTGACCGTCTTTCTTTCGTTTGCTGTTTTCTTCACACTTATCTCGGGCGTTCTTCCAGAGTCCGTGGCCTTGTTTACAATCTACGTCATTATAATGACGGCCCAAAGCGCCGTTATCTGCATGATAGCAATAGTTCAAGTCCGTTTGAGTTGCCATGACGAAAACGAACGACCTGTGCCAAAATGGCTGGTATTTGTCTCGAACCTAGGCCGATGCACGTGTCTGACTCGACTGAAGCGGAAAAGAAAGATAGCAACGTGTAACACTACACCCGTAAAGATACTTAAAAACCCGGACACAGATGTTGCGGACGACCTGGGAGATCAAAACATTGATACTTCTGAAGATTCCGAAGAGAATGTGACATGGAAGAGTACCATAGCTGGAATAGACTATGTTTTAACATTCTTTTTCACGCTCATATCTGTGATTGTTACGACAACCTGTCTCGGTATATGTGCGACAGCGAACTAAAGGGAGGCTATATTCACCAAATATAAGTTTTGGCATTATTCTAAATTTAAAACCAACCCATTTGACTGGCTGAGACAGAACATCTCAGTCAATCAAATGAACTGACTTTTAAATTTAGACATAGATTTTCATATAGAATTGCTGATGAGCACCTTCCAACGTGAACTTTTCGTAATAAATGTCTAGGCTTTTGAATACTGTCTCCCTTTATCGCAACTAATCATGGAAGAGAGAGAGAGAGAGAGAGAGAGAGAGGTTTGATGCGTTTGCAAGTTACAAAGTCGTAATTGAACAAGGATCTCCTTTGGTCAACATAACAGTAGTAAGTTTTAGTGAAATTATAGTATTTTTATTTTTAAATCATGGCCCTTTTCAGGGCCTGTTTCCGTCAAGAGTCCTATTTCAGTGAAATTACTACATTACTATATTTAAAAAAAAAAGCACAGTTTTTTTTTTCTTAAGGCCCCTTTTAGGACCGGTTTGGTCAAATTAACGGGTTCCAGGTTTCCAGACAAAACATGAATTGGCTTTTCAAGATATGTAAGTATCTTATATGGTTGTGAGCAACTATTGTGACCTTAAAATTCTGGTTCAAAAGACATCTATTGCGCAGGGTTTTCCCGTTCCTGCGAGGTAAATGTGGAACAAAACGAAATTTTATGACGTGTCTCATTGTTCAATCCATGATATTGACGTGCTTTACGCGACATCATGTCGTTGAATAAGCATTCATATTGAATGAATGTAATATCATGTCAAAAGAATGTCATGTCAAAAAAGCGATATCATGTCATCAGACCACAATATTGTCCCGTGAGAACTTGATATATCATGCCAAAAGAATGCATTTTCATTAGAATGTAATATGATGTCTAGAAAACACAATATTATCTGAGAGAAGGCACTATCATGTTAGAAGAACGCGATATCATGTTGTTGGACAAATAGTGTCACGTCGTCGGAAACGCGATAAACTATTACGTGAGAACCCCATACCATGTCATTATTGACGCAATGTCATGACGAATAATGTGATATCAACTCGATGAAAGAGAGTAGCATGTTGAATTAATGCGATATAGTGTCATTAGAAGGTGAAATCAAGTAGAAAGAACTCAACACCCAGTCATGAGAAAACGATGTAAAGTGGACGAAATAAGATATATCGTATTAACAGAATGTCGTGTCACGTTGAAGGAATAGAATATCATGTTCTAAGAATGCAAAATCATGCAAAAGAAACTCGATATCATGTCACGAGAATATCAAGTTTCGCAGTAAGTCAAAATAACATTGTATTATGTTGTGAGAACGAGACACCATGTAGTGAGAACGCAATTATATGTCCTGAGTATGTCTAACGCAAAAGAAACCCGATATCATGTCACGAGAATATCAAGAATTCGCAGTATGTCAAAATAACATTGTATTATGGTGTGAGAACGAGACACCATGTTGTGAGAACGCAATCATATGTCCTGAGTATGTCTAACGCAAAATCATGCAAAAGAAACCCGATATCGTATCACGAGAATATCAAGAATTCGCATGTATGTCAAAATAACATTGTATTATGTTGTGAGAACAAGACACCATGTAGTGAGAACGCAATTATTTTGTCCTGAGTAGGTCTTATCATGTCCAAAATACGCGATATAATGTCTTGAACACGCGTTGATATGGGGTTTGAACGCGATATATTTATCTTGAGAACAAGGCACTAAATTGTGACCCCAGTAGTGGTGTTATTGTAACTCGGAATGTCCTGATTTTTATCTCTGATAAGCATTTTGGTATTAAAACAATGTAAATAGAAAATAAATCTTGTTGATCGATGACAAATCAATCTATTACAATACTGTTGAATTATGGATCGTAAATGGACTTTTTTTCAATGGGTTGTTGGAGGCACTAGGTCATTTGTGTATTTCAATTAATCCATTCATAATTATTAATGGAGTTTGAAACAAAATATTGTCATCAGACCTCTCCAACAGTGGTGAGTTTAAAAGGCAGACTGCCACAGAATTCACTGTCTAAATCCATTTGTTTTTGCGAAATTGTTCTGATACACAGTCTATTTCGTCATGGTTTTATAAAGAAACCGAAATAAAAAAAAAAAAAACTGAAATAGTAAAAAATAAACGTTTTTTTTTTATATGATGGATTTCCAAAAAGATTTATTATACTATATTGATTGTAAATGATCTCTCCAATAATTGAAATTGTTCATTAAACAAATGAATCTAAGCAAAGAGAAAAAAAAAAAATCGTTAAAAAAAGAGAGAGAACACAGCAGGAAAAGATCATGTGACTTGATACTATCTGGAGAATTCGTACCCTGGAGAACTCGTACCCTAATCTCGACAGCACGAGTTCTCTGGAGAATTCGTACCCCACAAATAGATATAAATAGGTTGATCAGTATGCTTCCAAGTTCTGTTTTTCAAAACTGACTAGACTCTAGCATTTTTCTCAATTTTATACAAAAATTCTATGGATTTATAATGATAATTACAGATTTGATGAAATAACACACAGAGTTGCTTCTATTATGCGGGATTGCGAGAATCCCCCAAAAATGAACTTATGAGCGGAAAAAAAGGTCGTGCCTCTTCGCCCTACCTACCGCACACCTCAAAAGAGTCTGTGGCCCTTTGGTTTTGGGCGGATTGCGCAGGTTGACATGGTCGATATTTTTTGCAGATGCATTAAGCGCCCTTTTCTCAGAGCGGGGATCATTTATCTACTTTCTTAAATTTTTAACGTTTAGACAAACAACCTCTTCATTTTAAATGTCCGCAGCAGATAACTTTTCAGAATATTGTGGAAAGAGGAGAAGCTGCTAGTCACTGCAGTTTCTCCTTTTGTCACAATGGTTTCCATCACATCAAAGCACCATCTTCCACATTAATTATCAAAGTTTGAATTGTTGTCTGCATGCCTTTTCTGTTTGGGAAAGTGCAAAAATTGCTGTTTGTTAAAAGATTAAAAAGTGTTACATTTATTTTTAACATGTCTGGTACTGGTATTATGTTTAGGCCACCTTTATTTATTGTCATCAGGTAAGATTCTTGCCTATTCAGTGGAATTAGCATATTGTATCAAATTTTAATTGAACGATTTCTCCTTTCCAAAAATATTTTGGCTTATCTGAGCAGACATTACAAACATTCATTAGAGGTTTGTTCCTTTTGAAAATGAGCCAAATTGGATCATCTTCTTCAGTTTTGTGTCCTTGAATTTTGAAAAAAAAAAAAAAAAAAAATGTATTTCTGAGCATGTTAATAGCATTTGGCCTACAGTTTCTAGAATATTATAAGAATGTGAAACATGTACTGTTTTGAACTGAAAACTGAAAAAAAAAAAAAATGTTTTTTCTCATTCATTACTGCCTAACTTGTTTGTTTACATCTACCAAAATATATTGAAATCAAAAGCCAATAAACTATTTGAAAACATTGATGCCGACCTCTCCTGGCTTCTTTTTTAAAGAAGCCAACTTGTTGTTGATGTGCATTCACTTTGCGATGGTCTGGGTGCATTT
The DNA here is from genome assembly GCA_945859785.2 of Tridacna gigas. Taxonomy (NCBI): domain Eukaryota; kingdom Metazoa; phylum Mollusca; class Bivalvia; order Cardiida; family Cardiidae; genus Tridacna; species Tridacna gigas. The sequence continues at coordinate 8,161,465 of OX244028.2, forward strand.
GCAGACGGCAAATTAGGTCTGATTTTGAGTGATGGACATTGTCTTCGTGGTGATCGAAAACATCGTGGGAAAAGAAGAAAATGCTGGTTACCAGCATTTTCTTCTTTTCCCACTATGTTTCTAAAAGCCTTATTCCTAACGGTCTTAAAACCTGGTCGTTTCGTGAAGAGGGAACAGAAAGCATTAGGGCGATAAAGGTATCATGTGGATTTTAACCAGTAGGGAGGGAATGTCCACACAATTCTAATGGTCTTTTTGCAAGAACATGACACAAAATAACGTTTAGATGTAGATCCAAGATCAGACTGCATGTTCCGATCTGTCTGATTTTTTATCAATTCAGGGACGTTTTGCATTGTTTTGGTGTTTATAGCCGTTTGTAAAGTTTTTAAAGGATTTCAGTCATATCATGGCGGCAAGTACACCTATTCTTGTGTACAAAGAGTTAAATCTGCTTCTTCCGTGACTTAGAACAAGACTCTATCCAAGCCTGCGGCAACCCTGCCCCACAATTATCGTCAAAAATATTCAGAGTAAGTACTTACCAACCATTCTTAACCCTTCAGCGGCTACACACGACTCAAAGACCTTTTGCGGACAGCTTAGGAACAAGATCAGACTGCACAGGACGTGCAGTCTGATCTTACATCTACACTTTCCGCAAAGGAGATATCTTTCTCCCACAAAATACCTTTGAAAAAAAAAAAAAAAAAAGAAAATGGGTTTTACTATCGGCTTAAAAGTTTTATTTCACTTAGCAGGATAAGGGCTAAGAACAGTCTTATTCTTATTCTCAAGAATTTTCTTAAATTTGAAAGTAAGACAGCTTCTAATTGGCTAAACCAAATGTTTTAACCAATTAGTGGTTACATTACTTTCTAAAGCTAGAATTAGACTTGGAGTGAAATCAAGAACGTTTGGTTAATACGGACCCAGCTGAATCCTGTCTAAATGACTATATGTAATCCTGTCGCATTAACTACTAAGTAATACTGTCATAGTAACTATATGTGATACTGTAGAAATGACTATATATAATACTGTTGCTATGACTATCTTTAACATGTCGCAATGACTATATGTAATCCCTATTGCAATGACCATCTTTAATCCTGTCGCAATGACCTAGGTAATACTTTCGCAATGACTATATATAGGTCTGTCGCGATGGCCATATGTTATCCTGTCGCAATGACCATAGGTTATACTTTCGCAATGACTATAAATAGGTCTTTCGCGATGGCCATATGTTACCCTGTCGCAATGATTATATGTAGTTCTGTCGCAATAACTATATGTAATTCTGTCACGATGACTATATGTAATACTGTCGCATTGTCTATCTTCCATCCTGTCGCCATGCTTATATGTAATCCTGTCACAATGGCTATATGTAATCCTGTCGAAATGACTATATATAAGTCTCTGTCGCACTGACTATGTGTAAGTCTGTCGCACTGACTACGTGTAAGTCTGTCGCAATGACTACGTGTCAGTCTCTCGCATTGACTACGTGTAAGTCTGTCACATTGACTACATGTACGTGTAAGTTTGTCACATTGACTACGTGTAAGTCTGTCACATTGACTACGTGTAAGTCTGTCGCAATGACTACGTGTAAGTCTGTCACAATGACTTCGTGTAAGTCTATCGCAGTAACTATGTGTAATCTTGTTACAATGGTTATATGCAAGTCCTTCGAAATGGCCATCATCGACCTTCATCAGACTATTGACAGAGCTATCAGGCCCAGTCTTGTTTCAGGAAATGACCAATGTGTCATTCTGCTATCATGAGGCCACCAGCTTTGCTCAATCCGTTGCGTACAAGACTTAAAACCAGTGGATCTCTGGTTCTTTTCCTTAGCTCGGTCAATTTATTTTCAGGAATGACGATAGTCATCGTGCCAGGATTCATTCCTCTTTCACTGCTGATCATCGTTTCGACGATGGTTATTTTTGAAAGCAGCCGGTAGATTTGGAAAATATCGTGCAAAGTGCTGGTAAAAGAAACTCCGGGAAAGCATGGATGTGTGTGACAGATGTAATGACCTCTGATGTAAAAAAAAAAAAATGAAAACGCCATCAAACAAACAAACCGACAAACAAACCGACCAAAAATCAAACAAACAACTTGTTTTAGTGTCAATGCATCTATTTCATTCCTTAGACAAATACCTCTATAACTTGAGCTATGGTAATTGTGTCAGATTGCTTAATTATTACTGTTACGTTCATTTTCAGGTTCAATGAAAGTTTGATCTTAAGCTACCAACCTTTACACCGTACACTGTTATATACTGTACACTGTTATAAATTGTACACTGTTATACATTAAACACTATGATACTCTGTTGTACACTGTTATACACTTTACACTGTTTACAATGTTGCACTTTAACCCTTCACATTAAATCTTTACTAAAAGACAAGATTTTTGCACAAGCCTAAATCGAAATCATGTGTAGAAGACAAAAGAAATGTAGCACAAATGACGATTTTTTTCTTTGACAACATTGTAGGAAAAGCAGAAAATGCATCCGGCGTTGTCTCTTTTCATCACAAAATTTTCAAAGGCCTTTCTCTTTAGGGTCGTCAAAACTCGTGATGGCGTTGTGAAGGGTCAATGACCCTGACTAAGAATGCTTAAAAAATAATAAAGGAGAAGAAGAAAATGCTGGTAACCAGCATTTTCACCGCCTCCCACGTTTTCTAAACTTTCAAAGACAAATGTTCCCTTTCAAGCAACTCTTAATTTGTCAATGCAAATACTTTTTATTCGGACAAGTCTAATATTGTGTTGTATGTTACAGAGTAAACGTTCTTAAACGTATAACAATGAATACATTTGAGCCATACTCCGTGAAAATGGGGTTTGATGCACCTGCAAAGCGCATCGACCTAGGTCAGGCTGCGCAGTCCGCGCAGGCTATCCTGGGCCGACACTCTTTGCTATTGATCAATTTTCTGCATGTCGAAAGACCGCCTTTCCTCCAGATTCAGCCAATCATTACACTATATAGGTTTTTATGGATCTCTTTTTATATGATGTCTTGCTAGGTACAATGAATCACGGAGAAGCATTAAGCCCTCTTTCGCCAGAGCATTGTTCATTTGTAAAACACCGATTTACAACTAATTAAATCAGTTATTTACAACTAATTAAAAATCAGACCATCAATATAGAGCAAAAGGGAAAAAAAGTTTAAACAATGAAATATGGAATATCGTTTCTTGAAAATATGGAAGCCTTTTGGGAAATTATATTGTGAATTGAATTAAGTCATGCTCTGTGAAAAGGCGGCTTAATGCATTTGCGAAAAGTTTCGGCCCAGGTCGGCCTGCGCGGACTGCGCAGGCTGACCCGGGCCGAAACTTTTCGCTATTGGTCATTATTCTGTATGTCCTAGGAAGAGTCTACCTCATGATTTAGTCGATTGTTAAAAAAATGTGGCTGTGACGGATAGCTTGATTATGTGATAGCTTGGTTGATACAGTGCATCACGGCGATGCATTAAGCCCCCTTTTGCCAGATCATAGTTCATATCATCAATTTGATGATGCAATTGCAGGATATTAGGATATCTGCACAGGTTGCTGGTGGAGGTTGGGACTATCTAGTAAAGTCACTGTAACTTATGTCCATACGTACAGTCCAGAGGATTTCTTTGGGCAAAAAGCAACTCGTGTTTTAGCGACCCTGGGGCAAAGACATCGCTGTTTTTTCTTCATGCGTTTAAGACCAGACTTTTTAACCCTTAAGCTGCTAAGCGCGACTCACTGACCTTTTGCGAACAGTGTAGATCAAAATCAGGCTGCACAAAACGTGCAGTCTTATTTTTTATCTACACTGTTCGATACAGTGGTTCTTTCCGGTGAAATCAAATATGGAATAGCAATATTTGGTGTTTTTACTATTGCGTTGAAAATTTCGTTTCATTTGTTCAGCAGTTTAAGGGTAAAATGCCTAAGCAACTCATACTTTTGAGGCTTATAACAGACCACCAGTTAAGAGGGAGTAATAGTTTTCTAAATCCATTATTTCGCTTCCAAACCCTATGTTGTGGGTACTCATTAGAATCGTCTCGATGAGACGATTCTAATGAGTACCCATAACATAGGGTTTAGTGGAGAGTGATTAATATATTTTCAATTTTAAAATCAAAATCACTCCCTCTATCTGGAGCTCTGGTATAATCTGAAATGACGAATTGTTAATGATACTGATAAAAGATGAAAGTGAAAGTTAGTAGAGCTAAACATTATGTCAGCCATGCTCTGTGATAAAAGGATGTTTAATGCATCTGCAAAAAGTGTCGGCCCAAGTCAGCCTCTGTAGTACGCTAAAACTGACCTAGGTTGAAACGTTTTGCTATTAGTCAATTTTCTGCTGGACCAGTTCACCTCATCTTTTTTTTGTTATTGTTGTTAGACAAAATTAGTTTTATAGATACGTTATTTTTGTGATGACTTGCTTGGTACAATGGATCACGGAGATGAATTAACTGTTTACCACACAATCCCGACTTTTAACGACCCTGAGAAAGAAGCTTCTTGAAAACATTGTGGGAAAAGGAGAAAATGCTGGTAACCAGCATTTTCTCCTTTTCCCACAATGTTTTCTACCCTTCCCAAAACAAATTTCAATTTTTTCAATCACATTTATTTTGTCATCTGCAACTGCTTTCAATTTGGACCAGTCCAAAATTTTGTCGTTTGGTAAAGTATTAAAACCCTTTTTCCCACAGTCTCACCCATATGTATAGTAACGATAACATGGAACCTGGTGATAACACAATAAGGACGCATACATGATGATGTAGGAAAAGGAGAACATGCTTGCTCTTTTTTTTTTTTTTTTTTATGACGCTTTCTTTGTATTAACCCATTACCAAACCATAAATTTGTAGACATGCCAAAATTGAAAGCTTTTGCAGACAACGAAATAATTGTGACTCGATAATATAATTCGCATTTGGAAGGGGATAAAACATTGTGGGAAAAGGAGAAAATGTTGATTACCAGTGTTTTCGTAAGACTTTTTCCTTAAGATGGTCAAAACTCGAGACTGTGGGGTACAGGATTAACTGTTTGCCAAACGACAAATGTTTAAACCTCTCAAAATCAAAAGCAATGGCAAATGACAAATGGAATGCGGCTCAAATGATGGAATTCGTCCATTAAAGGTAGAAACCATTATGGGAAAAGAAGAGAATGCTGGTTACCAGCATTTTCTCCTTTTCCCACAATGTTTTCAAAGGCCCCGTTAGTTGAGTCTTTAAGACTCGAAATTATGTAGTTAAGAGTTAAGAGACAAATTTCATCAGTTAAGCAACATTTCATTTATAATCTGCAATTGCTTTCAACATAAACAAGTCCAAAATTTTGTCTTCCTGTAGACAGTCATTTTATTTATGACAACATTCTTGTTGTAAAAAAAAAAAGACATTGTTTATTTAACTAGCACGTAAAACATTGCCACACAGTTTTCCAAAGTTGTATGCTACAAGAAGAGAACTAAAACAAAAAAGTCTAATAGAAGTAAATTGTGTTCAACATTCTTCTGTTTAAGCTCACAACGTTGAAAAATAATAAAGAAATACAAAGAGTTCCAGCAAGATTCGTCTCCCTTTCACACACACACACACACACACACACACACACCGCTTTTAACCCCTATCCTGCTAAATAAAAGAAATAAAACTTTCAAGCCGATAGTAAAACCCCAAATCTTCCTATTTCAAAGTTATCTTTGGAGGAAAGATATCTTCTTATCGGACAGTTTAGATCCAAGATCAGACTGCACTTTCTGTGCAGTCTGATCTTGATCTATGCTGTCCGCAAAAGGCCAGTGACTCGCTCTTAGCAAGTGTGAATACGTATCATGAAAAATGCCAGGGTTGTATGCCTAGAAAATTTTGTAACTGCCCCATTTTCTTCTGCATGTTTATCTATGTGCCAAAAAAGTTCCAGTTCTTTCTTTTCTCATTTCAAGCCAACAATGGCCATCAAGATCCTTTTGTTCGAATTTATTCTTAGCACTTCATTTCGGTCCATCTCCTCAAGACAAGAACCATCTCTGACAGTTTGGGAGATACTTTAACATTATTTATCTAAAAATAGATATTTGTATTTAAAGCAACCTCTTTCGCTAAAACGCTATATTAGAATTTATCATCTGAAATGAACTTGATTTAGAAGCAAGAAAAATATTTACTAATATTTACTTCATTACTTTTTGTTTGTGTGGGGAAAGGGTGTACTCTTGCTTGATTAACACTTTGGCTGCTAAGCACGACTCGGGGCGCTTTTGCGAACTGTTTAGATCAAGATCAGACTGCACAGAACGTGCAGTCTGATCTTGGATCTACATTGTTCGATGCGGTATTTTTTTTCCGGTGAAACAAACTTTGAAATCGCAATATTTGAGTTTTTACAACAGAGTGGAAGTTTTCGGTTCATGTTTTTTTTTTTTTTTTCGCATTTAAAGCGTGAAGCAAATTCTTTCGCTCAAAGAGTATATCAGAATATATCATCTGAAATTGTATTGATTCAGAAGTAAGAAAAGTATTTAATTCATTACTTGTGTGTGTGTGTGTGTTTTATTGTGGGGGGAAGGGTGTACTCTTGTTTGACAACGTTAATAGAATAAGATCTAATGTGTTATATAACTTGTGAAATCAGTAGAAACAAATATGTCATCTATCAAGTGAGAAATGATAACCAAAATTAATAACAAGTTTTCGACTTGTTGATAGTCTATAGATTTCACATTTTTATCAGACAAGAAAATTATTGACTTTTCTATCTGAAAACATTTGCTGACGACAAATTAAATGAGGCCAAAATAATGCAATTTGTCTTCGGACTATAAAAGTTATTGTGGAAAACGGAGAAAATGCTGGTCACCAGCATTTTCTCTTTGTCCCACAGTGTTTAAAAAATATGAGCTATGCTCTGTGAAAAGGGGGCTCAATGCATCCTCGAAAAGTATCGACTCAGGTCAGCCTGCGCGGACTGCGCAGGCTGACCTGGGCCGAAACTTTTCACTATTGGGCAATTTTCTGTATGTCAAAGGATCAGTCTGCCTTATCATACAGTCGATTGTTTGACATAGTGGATTTTATGCATCCCCAATTATGTTATGACTTGCTTGCTATCATGCATTACGGAGATGCATTAAGCCCCCTTTGCCAGAGCATGCCTCATATCATTCTTTCTCTGTGCCGTTACAAAACGAATTGTTTGGTCAGTGGTAAATCAGTTTCTTTCCAGCAGTTGATAAACAATCAAAGCATTGTTTTTGTTTGATTCGTGACCACAGCTGATATACAGTTTGTTGTCTGTTTTACAAGAAACCACTGACCTTGGATGTTGTATTCCATGTGTTTGATCAAGTAATATTTGTATGGGTCTACATTGTGTAGATATCTGGTGTATGTTGTATGAATCACGCCCAGCGATATTAATATTATCATACCCATCTACAGTCAGACCACATGGAGACTTCAGGTTAGTATCCCTGTAAACATTTTGGACTCTACCCTCCAAGTCCAAACTTGTAACTTTGTTTGTGTTCGGGTCACTTACAAACAGTGTAGACTTGGAATTATTTAGACAAATATACAAAGGACTTTTAAACAGGGGTCGACCATGTTGGTCTGTAGAAAATGTTTTCAATATTTCTCCATGTAGACTGATTAATTTAACAGCAGGTTCTGGTGATACAAATGACACAAATAATTGATTATCATGAAAAACAATTCCTCTGCAGGCCCCATTAACTTGAAGTTCTTTGTTTACAGTCAAAGTCTGTCCAACATTTACAAAAACTAATTTATTGTCACATGTAATGACAAGCTGACTTTTATCAATACAAGTAACATCACATGGTTGTGTGGACAGTCTTAGATACGAAACAATACCCTTACTCTCATCATTTACAAGTTTTACACTGAAGTTATTCCAATCTGTCAGAGCTATTTTGTCTGTATCTATCATAGCACTACCCGTAATCATACAGTTATGTTTATCTTCGGAATGTTTAATATTGATTTGTCCTACGTATCTGGCCCTTACAGATTTCGGATCTTTGTAATCCAGGTTCACATTTTCTTGTTCTTTTGTCACCTTCTCTGCATTTCCTCCATCATTCTCTCTATCCACTAATGTACCAAGAGTGTACAAAGATTGAAGTGAATTCAGAATTTCCCCACTTCTGTGAAATTTATACTTTCTTATCTTGTTTTGACTAGATATGTCAGCCATTTTCTTCTCGTATTCACAGATTTTGGTTTCGGCATTTCTTGCAGAGATCACCAACTGTCGCTCATGTTTGTATTGTTTATGTTTTTCTAAATTTGTGACAATTTCATTGACATCAGCGGTTACTGTATCACACGTTGTAGACACAGTTTGGACAGCTTTCATATCAAATTCCTTCATATCCTGGGCTTTTCTAAGAATAGCTGTTTCCATGGAATCTAGAAGATTGTTGATTTCTTTTCGAAATGCCGTCACATCTGATACAAACTCGGTATGCATTGTTTGTAAGTCTTGATTGTTTTTTGTAAGCGTCATCCTGACATCTTTTAACTGCTTTAAAAGGCCTGAAATTTTCTCTGTTAAAGACCTATACTCTAAACTTCTCTCATAGCCCGGTGCAATATCATCTATATGCTCATTTAAACAATTCTGGTGTTCATAAGTCATACAAACAGTGCAGGAAAAGTTCTTATGAACCTTACAATAGTACTCGATTATTTGTCCTCTATGTTTAGAACAGACGGTTTCCTTTGTTGAGGTGAGTTTCTGTCTTGGCATTTCATCCCGAGATAATAACTTGTGATTTCTTGTTATTTTAAATAGTTTGTGAGAAGAAGAACAGCTGTTGCAAAAGAATTCGTCGCACTCCACACAGTAATGTTTAGCATTTTCATTCTTCTTTAGTAACAGACACGGATCACAAACGACGTCTGTTGTTGTGTTGTCACGGCCCCCCTTCTTCCTGCCAGACACTTCCATTGCTTTTCTATAGATAGGAAAGAAACCGAATGCAATATTTTCCAAGTTATTCTTTGTTCAGTTTAAAGATTGCCACTCACTGGTAAATGTGATTCGCTTTCATATGAGCCATGCTCTGGCAAAAAGGGGGCTTAATGCATCTCCGTGATGCATGATACCAAGCAAGTCATCACATGATCATGGATAGTAGTGTATAATATGTATGTTGACGGACTTTCCGGTCCCGCGCGATATTTGCCCCAGAATCCCCATCCATAATAATTTGATCCGGAACGCCCGTCCATTTAAAAAAAAAAAAAAAAAAAAAAAATTACTTCCCCGCGCGCGTCTCCGTCCCAAAAATTTCCGATCTTCCTATCTTCCTATCCCCGCGCGCGTCTCCTTCCCCCAAAAAAACTTCCGATCTCGCTATCTTCCCATCCCCGCGCGTCTCTCTCGGAAAAAAATTTATAACTCGTTAAAAAAAGTTTATAAATTCCCCGATCTCGCTATCTTTTTTATCTACCCCCCGCCCGCGCGTTTTAAAAGGAAAAAAAATTTATAACGGGCGAAAAGTTATAAAATTTTCGTAAGAAAAAAAAAATTGACTTTTGTAAAATTTTTCGCAAAATAAAGCGTCATAATGGCGGAAAATATAAATAATAAGCAAAGATTAAAGAATATATCCGGGCAATTGAAAGAACTAAGAAGGCGAATAAGTCGTGAAAATGATGCGATTAATCATATGCGTAACTGGATTTATAATGAAGAGAACGATATAAAAAGATTAGGATGGGACGAAGAATTTTTATTAAATAAATTAAAAAAAAAATAATACTAATTGGAAATTAGCGGACAAAATTGCTTCTATCAAAAGAACCAGATTGACACGTTTTCATAAAAAATTAGATTTAGAACATACATTACGTCTTAATTTAGAAAACCTAAGAAAATTATTAAATATGGAAATAGATTTAAAAAAAACAGCACGTCAAATACTTCGAGATGATAATACGCCGGAAACGGAGATAGAAAAAAATTACGATTCTTTAGAATCGGATAAATCATACGCGGACAACTATTTAAAACTAATGCGCGTAACCATGAAAGAAATTTATGCTGAAGACGAAGCTTGGCTCCAAGCTGAAATTGCATCTGATCCTGATGTATACTATAGTGAGTCTAACTTTGAAGGTTTATTAGAGTAAATTTATAACTGGTAAAGTTATAAATTTTCGTTTGAAAAAAAAAATTGACTTTTAATAAAAAATTTTTTTCGAATAAAATTCCCAGAAAAAAATATGAGCGTATTAAAAAAATTAAATAACAACTTTATTTTACATCTAGTTAGAACGCTAGAAGCCAAAGTTTATTTCGGGCGTCGGAAATATCGTTCTCCGAATTTAGTAGCATTTCCTCTGTTCGAATGTAAAAACTATTATTTAGCATTGCTGCGTATAAAACCGGCTGTTTACTACGAACGTGGTAAAATAGCCCATCAACCTTTGTTTGAGGGAATAACATTAATTTTAAATACTACGGATGAAATGCTTACAGAAATTATGGATGAAGAGGAGAGATACGATGATATCGCACTTAAATATTTGTTACCGAAAAATGTAGAAAATGGTTTGCTATCTTAGGTATGAAAGTCCACGGTATTGCGTTTTCTCCCGAGAATTTCCCGCATTCCTGGCAGGAGGGTAACTTCGATATCTTTAAGAGATGGGGTGATCCTCCTATAGAAGAGTTTGAAGATGAAGGAGAGTTGGAAGAGTTATGGGATTTTCACGAAGAAATTATGCGTCCGGGAAATCTACAACGTGTGCCTACAGTATTACCGGTGCAAAGAGAAGGGATAATACGTAAAAATGGAAACTCGTCATTTTTAGAAGAAGAATGCGTCATTTGCACAGACGTGAGACCGAGCATAATGTTTTGTAATTGCGGTCATATTGTTGTATGCGAGGGTTGTGATAAGGTAGGTAATTTGCAAAGTTGCCCTTTATGCAATACAGCGTGTCAAATAAAACGCTATTTATAAATATATATTTTATTAAAAATATATATTTTATTTTAAACCGCCTAAAAAGGTTAATAGACGATTTTTATTTTTTAGTAAACGTCCGTTTTCCTTTATTAGTTTAATTATTATCTTATTATTATTACTTCTTTTTCTAGCATTAATTATGGATTGTTTCCATTTTTCGTTCCTACGATTCGTATCATTTTTGTCAATAATCAGCCGTAAAGACTTATTCGCCTCTCTTAAAGACTTAATACGATTCTTATTTTCTGAGATTTTTTTGTCATAATCCATTTTTTAAAAAACAAAAAAATTATTTTACTCACTTAAAATTCGATATTTATCAAAATTTAAGAAAAAATTTCTCGTATAAAAAAGATGAATAGTTTAGACATCAGATTTATTTCGCATTTAACTAAAGTACAAAAAGATAAAATTTATTTCGGCAAAGTAAGATATCGAGAACCAAATATAATAGCATTACCACCGTGCATGGATGAGAATTATTTCTTATCGATGCGAAGATTAAAACCGGTTATTTACTACCAATATAGTAAGATAGATTATATTTACAAAAATGTATTAACTCACGTAACATTAATATTAAAAGGTTTTATTATGCTAGATTTGAATAATCTACCCACCTACGATATTTTATGGTCATATAATAATTCAGCTAGCGTTCATGAATGGGGATATGAAAAAGAACCGTTTTTCGTAAATCTTGTTATGGATCGTGTTTATTTTAATCCGACAGATTTTCCTCATTTGTGGGAACAGGGTGACTTTACTAAATACAATAATTGGATCGATTATCCTATGTCAACAATAAACGATTACTCCTCATCGCCGGAAGAAGAATTTAGCGATAACGAATCACTCGAAATAGAAACTCACACAGAAACCGCATCAGTTACGGATCCTTCCGAAATTAGAATAACAAACGAAGTACAAAATGTCGAAATAACAACGTCAATTTGTCATGTAGGCGGAGTTTACCAAGAAGAAGAATGCGTTATATGCGTAGATAAGGAACCGAACGTATTATTTTGTAACTGCGGTCACATAGTAGTATGTTTGGATTGTTTTGATGATAGTAAAGAGAAAAAAGTAGCGATAACTAAAAGTCCAACTTGCAGACTAGAATTCGATGTGGCAAGGATATTCGAATAAATTTATAATTTTTTTATAAAGTTATAAATTTTCGTTCAACTTATAATGCCCCAAAGCTAACGTATTTATACTATCTTTTAATATAAATCTTTTATCGTCGTCGTGACTTAACGCTATTTTGTTTATCTTTTCCGTATACATTTCGTGTCCACGACTTCTTAGTACGCGCATTTGCCTATACTGATCTTTTTTCGTTAATAAACAATCTTTATAATTCGTGAAATGTAATTCGTTTTTGACGACCGACTTTTTAATCCCCTTGCATCTTTTATCCACCTTATCATCCGAGGTTTTATAAGCGTACATTTTTGCCTTTAACCCCACAAATTCCGTCATAATTTTACGTCCTAATTCGTCTTTAAACTTTCCTATTGCTTTCTTGTTTTCGCTATAATAGCACGGATGATCGGTCGGATAGTTACTCGTGTCAAATATTTTAGGTATGTCCGGACGAATATCTTCGTAAAGATCGTACGTTTCTATTTCGAGTATAAAACTATCGGTATCCGTATAACATAATATAACTTTATCGTTATACTTTTTCTTAAAATAATTATAATAAGTGTTATACATATGCGTCTTACTGATATCTAAAATGCTCATACCCAAATAAACGGACTTGTCATATTTTATTAAGGTTCTCTTCATGTGTAAAGCTACTAAATTCTCGTCAAATATAGTCGTATGATCGTAATTCCGTTTTGCTGCCTGCTTTTTATAGAAATAAGATTGATCGGCAGAAAGTAATTTTATATCTACTCTGTTTCTTATATTTTCCATCGTCTTACCAAAAACGGTATTATTCATCAACTTAAAAAAATATTTTTCGAAGTCATTTTCGGCTTTAGTTCTTAAACCGTTGTTAAGATCGATGTAAGATTTTAACCAATTACTTTCTTTAAATTTAAATCCTCGGGTAACGTTTTTTAGTTTAAGCCCGGAGTCAATATACGTTTTTAAAGCTCGATAATGCAAAACATATTTTTCTTTATCGTATAAATTGGGAATTAATTTTTTTACCTTTTCTACTTTTAAATGTTCGGGCGCTAAAGGAAAGTCGTTGTGTAAATCGTGTAATGTTTTAGGGTATTCCAATTCTACCTCTAAGATACAACCTTCTCCTTTTTTACCGCAATATTTTTCCCAATTTTTTAATTCTTTTTCCGTCATCCATTTAAAACCGTGCGTGGGTAAAGGCTCGCTCATTGCTCCGGAGTAAAGACTATTTGCATCTAAGTATATTAAATACTTCGGAGGTTCGTTCGTTACATATTGATCCCCCATGTATTTATTATTCACTTTCGAGTATCTCGTTGTACACATACTAACTCCGCCTCTTAGTCCATTTTCTACCATTAAAAGCATATTCGGGTCCGATAAAAGTTCTAACTTTACCTCGGTTATCTTTAACAAAGCGTCCCAAGCTAAACCGGAAGCGGTATAATACCAACTAGGGTCTAAGTCGTAGTTTTTACAGCAAACGTTTCTAAAGTTTTCGTAAACATCGGCCAAAAGTAATACGTCCGTTTTGTTGTATAATTTTAAGTAATCTTCTAACGTGTTCGAGTTAAAAGTTTTCCAAACATTTATCGCGTTAGCGTAGTCCTCATCGGTAATATGTTCCCCGTTTAAACCGGAATAAAATTCTTCCTTAGGCGGTAACTGCATTTCTTTAAGCCTCTTAAAAGAGTCTAAGTATTCATAGGGAAAAATTCCTTTTTTTTCTAACTAATGGCAACTCTTCTTTCGGAAAAAATTGTGATAAAATTTTTATTTGGTTTTCATTTAAATTGCTTGAAAGATTATCTAAACTCGTACTCATAAACTTAAAGGTATCGATAAATCTAAGTTTATGCCATATCGTTTTTTTCTTATTCTTTTCTTTTACCTCGTCAACGACAATATCTTTACTAAAGCTAATGTATTTTTCCTCGTTATTCGGGATGCAATTAATTTTACCGTAATGTTTACCGAGACTTTTAATAAAAAGGTGAGCGTCATAACCGCTCAAATTATGAAAATACACGGGGATAAAGTCCGGCGTTTTTGCTTCTAAGTTACACGAATTATGCGCTGCGCCCCTATATTTACCCGTAAAATGACAATGATCTCTTACTTTATCGTTATTAAATTCTTTACCGCAAAACCAACAATGCGTTTGATTTTCGTAATCCGTCTTTTCTTCCTCAGTCATGATAATAGGTTTTTTATCGCGGTAGTACTTTCGGTAAATTTCTCGCGTGTCGGATATTAGCCGTTCTATAAACTTTTCACCCGCATCTTCTCCGACATAACTTCTCGTAATAGGCGGGCAAACATTATCCTCGAAACATTTTATGAGATAGTAAAAAATACAAGGCACATGATGATGTTGTTTTATAGTAAAACTATTTTCCGGGTTTAATTCGCACGTATGTATAGGTTCCAAAATACTCTCAAAATCGGCGTACACAATGAAAGAAACCGGTAGTTTCCTGTAATGGTTTTTAAAACTTATCATAGTACCTATTTCCGGCATTTCTAATCTAATGCTTTCGTGATCGTTACAAAATTTTCGATGTTTTTCTAAAAGATCTTCGTTTCCAAAATGGTTTAAACACCGCTTACAAAATTTAATATTTCCGATATGACTCATTACCTGACTTCTTACTAATCGATTAAAGTTTTTTATGAGAGCATAGTGCGTTTTTCCTCCGTCCATAATATATAGCAGGTCTACGTGATTAGTTTTTTCGAAGCTCGAGTTTCTAAGAGAATATTTTTTTTTTATTTTCCAAACCAAAAACATTGACACTAATTTCCGGATTTTGTTTTTCGAACTTATTTATATCTTTAATCGAGACGGGGTATTCGATCCCATCCATGTTTAAACTGTCTTCTTTCGATCGTAAATGTCCATCAACTCTATCCGCGTGATCGTCTTTAGGATAAAGATACCTTAAAACGCACCATAAAAAACATTTATTATCCTTATCTTTTATATTAATAACGGCCCTTTTATTTTTAATCCAATCCCGCAAATCTAACCACCCATTAGCCCCCAAAGGTTCGTAAACGACTGTATGCAGTTCTAATACCGTTATACGTACAAAAACCCATCCGCTGCCTTCTCGTTCAAACTTTTCCATTTTTGCCGTAATTTCGTCCCACATATCCGGTAATATATCATTTACTTCGTCCCCGTTTAAGTTTAAATGTTGATTCGAGTGAAAAGCATATTCTTTTTCTTCCCTATCTGGGTCCGATATAAGATAATATCTGCTTCTAAGAACTAGTTTTACCTTTTTTTGTAGGTTACTTCTAAGAACGCCTCGAATAAGCTCTTCCGTTTCGTTAAAAAATTCGTCCGGAAAATAACCTCTTTTTCCGTCTATTTTATACACTCTAGTATAATTTCGAAATGCGGATTGCCTCAAACTAATATTAAATCGTTCCCTAACGGGAGGAACCCGCGGTACTAAGGGTACCCGAGCAGAAGGTCTAGTACGCAACCTAATTCTTGACTGAGTCGGGGCTCTAACGCCCGGCGTAACTGGTACTATGGATCTTCTCACGTGCAATCTAAAGTCATCCAATACTTGCGGTATGTCCGTGGAATCTACATTATCGACGAGCCAATTATTGAAATTAGTTATTCTTCTTTGTACAGGTTCTGGGACAAACGCGGAGTAGGCCCTAGACGTGGTCCGTTTCGCCACCGAAAATAAATTTGAAATATAACGCGACATTTTTTTATATTATAATAAAAAATATTTAAGTTGGTAATCAATTTTATTACGGTCTAATCGTAATAAAATTAAGTTATAGTTATTTTATATTTATCTTTCCAAACTCTACCATTCCAATTACAAACTGTTTGAGGACTGGTTCTGATAAATTTGCTCGCTTTATAAATCGAGTAAAAATCGCTTACGTTTCCCGTTTCAACGTTTTCTACGCAAACTTTTTTCGGATTATTTCTAATATCTTTTAATCTATCGAACCTAGGATCTATCGTCTTTTCCGGTTTAGGAGGCTCTTCTGGTAATACCACGTGTTCTTTAGCTAAATCAATCAATTGTTTTTTATACAAATAAGAAAAAAAAATTATATTATTTTCTTTAAGAATATCTTTTAAATCCGATTTGCTTATCATTTTTTATATTAAAGAAAAATCTTAATACACTTCGCTCATTTTATTTCCGTCGGACTGGAAGTTTACTCGCCTATCGCTAATCATAAGGGCATACACGTGCGTACCTGCGGGCACATTAACGCCAAAATTTGCTTTAACATGAATATCGGTTATGGAATATTTTATCCTTTCACTCTGTTTGCTAACATCGAACAAAAACAATGGATAAAGGTCTTTGTACTCTAAAGGAGTAAAGTTAGGATTTGACGCTAAATCATCCATGAGAAAAAACTTAGATCTAAACGCGACAACATCGCCATACGCTCTACTAAATCGTTGATGGGGAAACGAAAGATTGTAGTCAGTTCGAGGGTATTTAAAAGAATTTAACGTAACGTGAATTTCCGTAACGTTAACGTGGTCAAATATGGCGGAATTTCTATCTTGGTCGTTTATCCTACGCTACTGAAAACCGATAATGATGTACCGTGGAAACTCAGGCGCAGTTTTAACGGCGAGCCTCCAGGTAAATGATTGTGTTTCAGTAACTGGAGCAGTATCGCATTGTAGCATTCTATAATTAACCGGAAAACTTTCTTTATTCTGAATATGTTTATAAAGTTCCATTTTATACTTATCCGAGGGTAACACGTGCGGCATATACCACGCTATTTTATTCAACGTAACTTTACCACGATTATTTCTTTCTGGGTTGCCACCAGCGGCAGCCACAAAAACACCTTTATAAATAGCATCATCATCGCCTTTTCTTGTCAAGTAAAGAGTTTGCTTCATTCCGTACAAGACTTTATCGTAATCTTCGCAAAAACCAAAGATATGTTTTAACGGAACTCTAACGCTAAATGTGCCCTTTGGATCAGGATCACGAATAATTTGTTTTTTCCTTAATTTAAAACCCAAATTATTTGCTTCATCTGCTTCTTTTATTGTATCCTTAAGCCACAATTGGTTTAACCCTCGTGAATTAGAACTATCGTTTGAATATCTTAACAATCCTAGCATCGTGGTAGCCCGGCCTGGATGATTTATTCTTTCAATCTCTTTACCCGAAAGGTCGTATCTAATATCATTAAAAAGATACATTAAACCGTTGTTCATTAAAGTAACGTCGTCTTCATTTACATAAGCGTTGCCATTAACCTTCGTTAATTGACCTTCTATAAGTAAATAGCTTTCGCTAGGATGTGTAAAAATATCTTGAGTTTCGATGTTAATCGTAATAACTCCTCCGTTATTGTTAAGACTGTTAGCGGCACCTACAATCGGTAAATACTCGAAGTATTTGTACTCTTCGATACTATCGTCGTTAAAACCCGTTTCAGTAATGTCTAAAATGCTCATTTTTAATTATATTATAATAATCTTAAATTATTATAATATTTTTTATGTCGTTTTAATACCGGCCCCGCTATTTAATTTTCTAACTAATTCTTGTATAGCGATCGCGTCGTTACCACATCCGGCTAATAAAGCGTTCGCGTTTTGCGAAGTCACGGGCGTTGTCGTCGCGGGTATAGCGTTATACTTTTGCAAAATTTTCTTAGATTTTGGCGTTAAAGCCTTTTCGACTAACCTTTTTCCCGTGTCTATAGCGGCACTCTTTCCGGCCCCTAAAGCTTTTTTCGCTCCTTCCTTAGCGACGCTCTTTCCAACATCAACGGCGGAGGACGCGATTTGTTTAGCCGCGCTACTACTAAAAAGTCTCGCGAGAAAGCTAGCTAAGCTGTCAAAAATTCCGGCTCCTCCATATCTATTTCTTCTTACAAATCCTCGTTTCTTATAGATGATCATATTTTTATAATAAGGACATTATTTTTTTTATAGATATTACTATCGAAAACGCCTTGCCTTTTTAATTTGTCACACACGCTAACGAGTTCGTTTCTCACGCCCGTATTACCCGCCGCTTTACTAGCCATAAGTAAGTCGAGTTTTTCTAGCAACGCATTAGGATCGCGGGGGATAACAACTTTTTTAAGGCCTTTACCAGTTTTTTCTTTAAAACTATCCCAAATAGGTTTAATATATTTTTTCCATTTTAACGATCTAGAGGCTTTAGGATAGGGACTGGTAGGATTATTGTTTCGAAATATAGTATTAGTAAAACCTAAAATATAAGCATATGAATCTCTATCATCTTCTGTAATTAAATCTTCTCTGGGGTTTTTAGATGTAATAAGTTCCCACAAGCCCGGTGTGTTTTTAAAAATTTCACCGCCAATATTAATTTTTTCTTTAGTAAAGACAGCTTGTTTATCACCCAAAAAAAGTTTATTACCTTTTACATAAAAACCAAAGGTAGTACCACGATCCTTTTTTTCCTCTTTTTTAGATGTTGATGGCTCTTCTTCCTCTTCTTCTTCCTCTTCTTCTAATGTTGATGGTAACGGACTTGTTGTCCTATAACTTGGAGGAGCCGTGCTAAAAGGATAACCTATTTGTTGTGGCAATTGTTGCGGTAACCTTTCGGGTAATTGTTCGATAGCCGTTTTAATACCTTTAAGACCCTTAATAGGTTTAAGACCCTTTCTAATAGGCCTAAGACCCGACGTAATTGCCCTTTGCGTTTCTTTTTGCGTTTCTTTTTGCGTTTCTGTAACGGGCTTAAAAAAACTCTGAAAGATCCTCTCGTAATTCTTTTTTTCCCGTTTTCTCCGCTAATTCGTTAGCGCGAATATTCTTTTTTATCGCGAGAATTTCTTTTACAATTTGTTCCCTTTTTACCGGATCGGCGATTTTTAAAAAAGACATTTTTTATTAGGATTATTTTTTTTAAACACAGTTTTTAAACATAGTTTTTAACGCAGTATTTAACACGTTTCGTAACTAAAACTACACGAAAATTTAATTTTGGGTTTTTTAGGCATCTTCAATGCCCGAATCCCTGAAAGGGGTCTAATATTCCAACGGCCCGCCACGATTTTTTTCAACCAACCTCCGAAAGGACTCACGTTGTTCTCTTCTCCCTCTTTCTATTAACGACGCCTCCGTTTCACTCGACATCTTTTTCTTTGATTAAGACCTAATTTCTTCCTTCATCTTCTTATATTTCTCTAATTCCTCCATAATCAGTTGGAACTCTTCGTCCGTGACTTTATTATCCGATAAAGCTTTCGAGACGTGCGAGGTTATAGTATTTAATTTCGTATCGGCGATGGTTTTAATCTTTTCGTGTTTTTTGGCTTTAGCCGTCGAATGTCTAACGGCTTATTTCCCAGCTATACTTAACAAACCGGTAAAAGCCGCGACACCGTCTATCGCTATTACCGCGGGTATCGCGACTACCGTTGATAACAAACTAATACCTCCTGCTTCCGCGGCTAAAGTAACCGTAATTAAAACGGTGTCAACGTTGTCTACTATTCTCGCGGCTCGAAAATATTTTTTACTTAAAGCTTCTCTTTTCACGACCTCGCCTTCTAAGAAGTTTTGTATCTCGTTAATTTTCTGCAAACGATAACCCTGACCCTCATCCACCGGAGGAGCCGTGGGTAATTCCTGATATACATTAATCTCTTTCGTTTCCATTTTTTATTAGTGTAAACTTTTTTTAAAGATGATAATAAACGCGACATAAAAGTTCGTTTTCTTCTATTTTTACCGAGTTCTTCGAATTGTTAGTAATAGTAATTAAAATATTGTTAGCGTCTTTAAGACTAACCTCGTTTTGTAAACTACAGTTTTTTAATCTTAAAGAATACGCTAATGAGGTTAAAACTACTCCTTTAGTCAACGTGAAACCTAAACCTAATTGCATCGGAAATACTTTCCCCGGAGTTAACGTAATTTCTTCTTGGGCAAAGATGTTCCAAGTTAACGGATTTTCTTTTATCGGAGGATGTTTAAATTAGGAGCGAGACTCCAATGGATCGTTTTCGCTTTAGAAATTTTCGGTTTTACGCTAAATTTGTGAACATTCATCTTTTTAATTTATAAAATAGCTCCTAAAATGGGTATATTTTTAAAAGGACTATTGGGTCAGAGAATAAGACCTTTTCCGTCGTAAAACTTTCCACCCCATTTTAAATACAAACCGTTACCGACGGATCCTAATCCTTTACCTTTATAAGGACTTAAATAAAGACCTTGTCCGTCAGTTTCTACCCGGCAAACGCAACCTCCTTTTTTAAGGTAAAGACCCGAACCCATCGCTTTTTGTACGCCCGATGACGCTAGTCCCGAAAGGGCGCCGACGCCTAATGCAGGGAAAACGGTTCTGGCTATCGCCGGCAAAGCACTCGCGGCTAAAGCGGCTAACATTCTGAGAAAACCTCCTTCTATTTTAGTGTTGTGTTTAAGTTGATTGGGACTCATTCTTATCGTTACGCCAGTACCATTTTCGAAGGCTTTAGCTATTTTTTTCGCTTGTGTATGGGTAATGGCTAAAACATCATTACCATTTAAGTCCTTATGCAATAAACGAATACTCGTTTGGCAACCCCCTTTTTTAATAGCGGATAGAAGTTTTTGTTTTTGCCCCTCTGTTATATTAACTTTAATACTCACGTATTTTGCCATTTTTTTATACGTTTTTATTTTTTTTATGCCTCTTCAATATGAAACCTAATCGTTAGATTTTCGCCTCTTAGATTTAATAAAGTTCCATTTTGATCCGTAATTTTTACCTCCATATCATGTATGTTGTACTTCGTTATCGGTAAATATACTAAATTAACCGGCGACTCTATTATCTTATATCCGGGTGCGACATTGGGGAAAAAAGAGTAAATTGTGTTTTGCGTCGAACCATTAACGTAGCTTCCCGAGATAATATCGATGTTAACGAATACGGAATTTATACTTAGAATGTTTACTACGTTTTCCGACTCGTGAAAACCCGTTTCGTATTTCGAGTGAGTAAAACCTAAAACTTTAGAAATGGAGTTCAGATGATTAGAATCTACTTGACAGCCGTCTTCGATAATAAGAATAGATTTTAGCGTATTGGTGTTTGCCGAAATGTGAATAGGATGTTCGTCATTAATTAAATCGAAATGACCTTTTTTCCTAATTTCCTGGTGAATGGTATCATTAATGTCTGAGAGGTCATAACTTCCTTCCGGAATTAGTATTTTAACCCACGAAACGCCATTATCCGGAGAATAAATAAACGCGTTATTCGACGCGTCAATGTTCTGAAAAGAATAGTACGTTTCGAGGTTTACCAAAGCTATCACGTATTTTCTATCTTATTCCAGTCGAATTGGCGGATTAAACGTCGTCGTAAAACGCGTTTTATCGTTACTTACTATAATTTGCGATGACATTTTATGTTCCGTATTTTTAGCTATCCGTTTTAAATGATCTTCCATTTTTTAATAGTTAAAAAAATTATTTTAAAAATATATCTTTAAACGAAAGATATATTTTTTAATGTCACTGAGAATTTTTTATGCTAAAATTTTTGTTTAAATTTTTCTTTATTGCAAATGAACTAGAACTAGAAAAAGTTTGTCTTTCAGCTTTACTAAAAAACAAATTTATTTTTATTATTTCATTTAAATACGGCAACATTTCTTTTATGTGTCTTCTATGTTTTTTATTAGTTCTATCTTCTTCTTCAGTTGCGAAAATCTTTGCCCACCTACTCACATTATACAATAATTCGGAAACGCGTTCTTTTATAAAAGCTTTGCACGCTTCTTCGGCATTATATTCTTCGGCAAAAGATCGAAACTCTTTTTTTAGTCCAAAAGCATCAATAAATTTTTTAAAAACGCGTGCCGGACAATGTTCGAGATTTTCCGGTAATTTATTTTCTATAATATTTTTAACATAAGACATCACCTCATTGACCGGTAAACCATTTAATCTATAATCGAGAATCGAAAGATCTTCACTAACAAGAAATGTGTGATAATTTGCTGTCATATTTGACAATTATTATTTTTTTAAAATTTTTATTATCTTCAAATTTTTTTTACTCTATCAAATTAGGTATATAAAAGTTGTCAAAACTGTCCCTATATTTTCCTTCATCTTTTTTACTCGATAAATCGATTAACGATGAAACCAAAAGGTTTTTCCCACACCTTATAGCAAAATTTTCTAAACTCTTCTTTGGTCATATCTTTGCTGACGTGATCGCTATAAATATGATTAATGTTTTTATGATCTTGGCGAAAAAGACAAATAAAATTAGCGTTTTCTCTAATAGTTTGCCTCGGCAACCTAAAATAGTTTTGCGAAAGGTAAAAGCAATCAACGTTACTATGTCTTCCGCGAATATAGTAGCATTCGCATTTATTTTGCTTTTCTAAAAGTAAATCGTCGAAGATCATTAAATTTTTGTTTTCCGATTTTAGTTCTCTCGGATCAGGTACATCCCCGGCAGTTTCGAAAAAACTACATTTAATATTCGATTTATTTGCTAAAGTTTCGATCCATTGCTCGATCAAAGCCGCGGGAGAAACGTTTTTATCCTGAACTTCGTCGCGCATGTGAAACAGCCTTAAAATTGCCTCTTTGGGTAATTTTTCTTCGAAAGCTTTTTCAAGTATACGATATTCGGGTTGAAAAAGACTTTTTCCAAAAACGCATAAATTATCGTAATCGAGCCAATCCGGTCTTAACAAAAGGTTAAGTAAAAGCGTCGTCTTACCACATCCCGATTTACCCACGATTAGACCTCTAATGCTTTTAGGTAAAAAAGGGTTATTAAGTCTCTTCGATACTACTTCGTTCCACGATAAATCTATGACATCCATTTTTTATATACGTTTAAATAAGTTTAAATTATATATAAAAAAGATGTATTGCGTTAAATGTAGAAAAATCACCGATACTAGCAAGGTGAATTACGTCGTTAGTAAAAATGGCAGAAATATGGCGCGCGGAAAATGCGTCCTTTGCAGAACGACTAAAACAAAATTCGTTAAGAAAGGCGAAAGCGTTAAAAAAAAGGCGGTTCATTACTAAATAAGTTTATTAATAACTTACCAGTTGAAATGCATCTCCCGGGCCATAATTTTACTGGACCCGGTACTAAGCTAAATAAAAGACTCAATCCCGATTTAACACCGAAAGAATGGAGTAAACCGATAAACCGAGTTGATAAAGCGGCTTACTATCACGATATTTGCTATCTTAAACATAATGACACGGCTACCAGAAATTCTATTTGCGACGCTAATATGTTAACGGAGCTAAAGGGAATCTATAATCCGACGATAAGAGAAAAAATGGAACAATTCGTCGTTAGTAATATGATTGGAAAGAAGAAAAAATTTGAAATGGGAATTAAAAAAAAAAAGTTCGAAATGCTGCATAAACCCGTAAAAAGAAAATTTAAGAAAAGAAGAGTTTTAGTAAACGGTATCGATAGGATATGGGTCGCCGATTTAGTAGACATGCAAGCGTTTTCTAAATTTAATCGAGGTATAAAATATCTTCTCGCAGTCATCAGTATCTTTTCCAAATACGGTTGGCTGATTCCGTTAAAAAATAAAACGGGAAAATCCGTCGCCGCGGCATTAAAGAGTATTTTTAAAGAGAGAAAACCGGAAAAAATGTGGGTGGATAAAGGTAAAGAGTTTTATAACAAGGATGTTAAAGATCTGATAGAGTTGTATTCTACCGAAAATGAGGAAAAATCTAGCGTCTTCGAGAGATGGCTTAGAACGATGAAAGAAAAAATGTGGAAATATTTTTCCGCTAATTCCACTAACGTTTACATTAACGCGCTGCCGGATCTCGTTAAAGAATATAATAACGCGAAACATTCTTCTATTAAGATGACGCCGGTAAACGCTAGTAAAAAGGTTAATGAAACCAAAGTTTGGAAAACTCTTTATCCCGAAGGTCACGAAATAAGAGATATAAATCCTAAGTGTTCCGTAGGCGATAAAGTAAGAATATCTAAAAAGAAAAAGACTTCCGAAAAGGGATATACCACAAGATGGACCGAAGAGGTTTTTACGATTTCCGAAGTAAAACGTACGTCGCCCGTAACGTATAAAATTACGGATCTTAACGAAGAAGAAATAAAAGGCACCTTTTGCGAACCCGAACTACAAAAAACTAGCAGGAGTTGTTTAGAATAGAAAAGGTTATTAAAAAGGGAAAAAAGAAATCTTTGGTAAAATGGAAAGGGTATTCCGACGAGTTTAATTCTTGGGTTGACAACGAAAACATTAAAAATATTTAGGTATAAAAAAATGTCGGATATCGCGATTAAAAACGTAATTTTACCGAACAAACCGTTGAGCAACTTCGAACTAGAAGATGCCGCGAAAAAATTAAAAATTCCTTCTTTTAGGGGGATATTTTTATGAAACGCTTTACCGAAAAGATGTACAAAAAAAGAATGCGGTATATTAAATCTCGATGATACGAGCGGTCCCAGGATGCATTGGGTCGCTTGGTATAAAGACGGTAAACTAAAAATTTATTTCGACAGTTACGGTTAACGGCCACTTCTCGAACTTCGAGACTATATGATAGATCCGATATTTTACAATTCGGACCAATTACAACGAGCCGACCAAGTATTTTGCGGTCATTTATGCTTGTACGTTCTTAAAGAGCTAACCTCGGGAAATAAATTTCAACGAGTTTTAAATAAACTTTTTTAATTATATAAAAAGATGCCGGTCGATAAATTCGGAAGAATGGATGACCTTAAACCGAGCGAAGATGGAGCGTCGTTGACTTATATAAATAATAATTTTTTGCGTAAAGACGGAACTACGGAAGTTACCGGTTCTATAAATATGAATGGTAATACATTAACGCGAGTTAGTAATCCCGTAAATCCTCAAGACGTCGCGACTAAGAATTATGTCGAGTCCAACGCGGAAATATTGGACGAAAATGGGGGTTATCTCATGACGGAATATTTAAACATGAGTTTTAATAAAATAAAAAACTTGGGCGATCCTATGGAACCGAGCGAAGCCGCTACTAAAAAATATTTAGATGATAGCGAAAGAGCGATAGTAAAACGGGAAGACGGCAGTTTTTCGGCCATCGCGAATATAGATATGCGAGGTTATTATTTGTCGAATCTTTTAAACCCCGCAAACCCACAACATGCCGCAACTAAGAATTATGTAGATTCCTTTAATCGAGCTTTCGTTTATGGTTCTGGAGGTTATATAGCGACCGTGGACGTTTCCATGGGAGGGCGAAGAATTTACAATATCGGAACCCCTTTAGAAGAGCAGCAAGCCGCGAATAAATTTTACGTAGATAGTACAGTTTTAGCGTCTATTGGGGGAGAAGTTTTAACGAGAAACATTGATGGTTCTTTTACCGCGAATGGGCAAATAGATATGAAAGGAAAAAGAATTACGAGCTTGCCCAAGCCCGTTGATAAGGATGATCCTGTAACGAAATCTTTTTTAACAGAGCGGTTAGCAGCTTTATCGGTGCATTTAATAGATTTATCCAAAAAGGAAAAAACTAAACCTATAATAAGCGTCCATGCCGAGGAACAAGGAAGTTTATTAGAAGGAAATTACGAGTTTTCTTTCGGTAATGGCAGCAGCGGAAGATCGCACGGATTAGGGGGTTATTGCACGTCAGCTCTGGGTAGAATTATAAGAGGTACTTTAACGGTTTTAAAAGGAAATAAATTTTTAGAAGAAGAGATAAAAATTAACTTAGTCATAAACGGCAAGGAAAAAACTGACTACTCCTTAATAAAAAAAAATGGGAGAAGGTTGTAGTTGCGTAATTTTTCCTCAACCTTTAGAAATAAAGCAGTGCGACGTCATTAACCTTTTAACGAAGACTAGCAATCTTAATGTAAAAAATGCTTATTTAACGATACTTATAGAACTCGATTTATAAAAAAAAGATATAACTTTTTAAAAAAAGTTATAAATTTACTTTTTAATATTATAAAGCAATAACTTGATCGTCTTCGTTTTCGCTTTCATCGTCGGAACCAAATGTTAATTCCAAAGTAGCTGTAAGTTGGTTCATACTCGTTCTTATAGGTTGAGGAACATTCTTTTTAGAAACAAGAACTTCGGAAACACTAGTACGTATTTTAATCGTAGTATGATTAATAAAAATATCCTTTATATCCATATAAACGATTACTTTACATCTTATTTTTGTGAAAGAAAGAGGATCTTTTTCTTCGAGATTGTTATCTTTACCTTTTTCGAAAAAACGAGTAACTATATCGTTTTTTACGTGATTTCCACCCTCGTCGTATCTTTTAATTTGTTTTAGTTTCGGGTAAAAAATATCTCCGTCCACAATTTCTAAATCATTAAAATCCTTATTTTTAATATTTTTATCTCCCTTCATACATTTTTTAGGCGCTTCTTTTCGTAAAAAAGCCGAAATGTCATCTAATACTTTTTTAAATCCAGTTTCTTTCGGTGACGGTTTTTCTTCGTCGTAAAAAGATGAAATACTCATAAAGTAATCTTTCGAATTAGTTTTATAAGCTTGTAATCTGTACGTAAATAAGAGACCCGAACGTAATCGTAAACCTCTCGTTATTCCATCCGGATATTCGTATGAGATCCCTATTGTTTGATAATTGAAAGCCGTATTTCTCACGCCATCGCAAATTCTTAGTTTATTTATATCGAAGTCTTTAAAATCTGTATAACTCATCTCCACTATACACTTTTTGCATAGAAAATTTTTTACTTAAGTCAAATTCTTTTATTTAACTTTTTTAAATAAAAAAATTGAAAAATAGAAATTTTTATCCAATTAACTAAATTTTTTCGTTTTAAAAATGAACGAAAAAGTTTCTACCCAAGTATTTATGGCTTACACGAACATAAATGGGCTTAACTTAGAAAAGTTGCTCAAAGAAATTATTAAGACGCCCGAATTAACGAGTATGTCTTATAGTCCGAAAAAAGCAGAAAAAAACAATCCAAAAATTTTTTTTTAGTTGTATTTTATTTTATTTTATTTTATTTTTTTATTTTTTTTATTTTTTATTTTTTTATTTATTTATTTATTTATTTATTTTTTTTTTTTTTTTTCGTCGATGAGAAAAAAATCAACTTAAAACTTTTTAAAAACGGGGTTATACAGCTTACTGGGTGTAAGTCTTACGATCATTGCGTAAAAGGTTTAGTCCTTTTATGGGACGTACTCAAGAAAACCCCGTCTTGTATTTTACTTGATAGTCTAAAGATTTATTGGGTTTCCATAATGAGAAACGTTGTTGTTAATTTAGGGTTTCTCGTGGACAAAGAAAAACTGAGAAACTATTTCGTTGACAATAAACGATATAACCTTTTACCATCCATGCAAGATTCTATAGGAATCAAGTTTATATTGCCCGTAGAATCCATCGATGATATGCCGGTTTACGAGCTCGATATAAGTAAGGAAGATAATATCGCGCATTTAAAAAAGGAAATACCCTATGATAAATTTTACGAGGTAAATTCGAAGACGCAAAACGCGCGTAAACTATCTAGAAAATACGATACCATAACCGTATTTCCCACGGGACGAGTTTTGTTTTCCGGAATACACGAGAAATACCAAAATGCCTCGGTAAAATGGTTTTTAGATATCATGTTTAGGATAAAAGATAAGGTCGTGGTAGAAGAATTTCCGGTTTGTCATTTAAAGGATTACTTGCGTCCAAATTTATAACTTTTTTTTACAAGTTATAATTTTTTTTTTTAATTTTTCGAGAAAACAAATCTTACTAATCTTACTAATCTTTCTATTATCGTGAGCCTATGATCTTGTTCAATTACGTAGAAATTATTTATTACCGTCCTGCAAATAGCGCATTCGTTTCTTCCCACGTTTTTAGTATTACAATCCTTACACATGCAAACGTGACCGCAAGGAATATTAATTATATTAGGTTTCTCGTTTAGGCACACGCAACATTTATCGTGCACAATTAAAGTTTTTTCTTCGGGTACTTCATCATTCCAGGTTACCTCATTTTCTCCATCTAAATCTTCGGGAATATCTTCGTCAGAATCTTCGGAATCGCCATATGGTAGTCGCCCACCAAAAGATGGATCTTCCCCATCAGGATCAGAATCTTCAGAATCATCATATGGTAGTCGCCCGCCAAAAGATGTATCTTCCCCATCAGGATCAGAATCTTCGTCAGAGTCCTCTTTATAACCAATTTCATCGAGTATTTCCGTTTTCCTAGCTACAAATTTTTCAATCACACTTCCCAGACCTTCGCGAAAACAACCGGCGCCCGTTATTTCATTTTCTAGATCAAATATCTGATTATTTTGATAATCAATTTCGTCCGCTATCTCTAGTTTTTCATCCTCTAGTCTACGAATAAAAGATAATTCTTCCGCAGCAGCGACTTTTATTTCATTTTCTATATCATATATCCGATTATTTAGATCATTAATTTTGGTCGCTGTCTCTAGTTTTAGATCCTCTAGTATACGAATAAAAGATAATTCTTTCGATCTTGCGAGTACCATTTCGCAAATTTGCTCGTCTATAAAATTAACCAACTTGCGAATTCTTTCTGATTCCGCATCTTCTTTTATTTGTTTTTCTTTACTAAAAAGTGCACCCATTTTTTTCAGGAGCTTTATTTTGCGAAAAATTTTACAAAAGTCAATTTTTTTTTTCTTACGAAAATTTTTATAACTTTTCGCCCGTTATAAATTTTTTTTCCTTTTAAAACGCGCGGGCGGGGGGTAGATAAAAAAGATAGCGAGATCGGGGAATTTATAAACTTTTTTTACGAGTTATAATTTTTTTTCCGAGAGAGACGCGCGGGGATGGGAAGATAGCGAGATCGGAAGTTTTTTTGGGGGAAGGAGACGCGCGCGGGGATAGGAAGATAGGAAGATCGGAAATTTTTGGGACGGAGACGCGCGCGGGGAAGAAATTAAAAAAAAAAAAATTTAAAAATGGACAGGCGTTCCGGATCAAATTATTATGGATGGGGATTCTGGGGCAAATATCGCGCGGGACCGGAAAGTCCGTCAACATACATATTATACACTACTATGGATCTATAAAGTCTATTGTGTCTAAAAATCGACTGAGTCATAAGGTAGACTGTCCTTTGACATAGAGAAAATTAAGCAATAGCGAAAAGTTTCGGCCCAGGTCAGCCTGCGCGGACTGCGCAGGCTGACCTGGGTCGATACTTTCGTAAATGTATTAAACCCCCTTTTCACATAGCACGGTGCATATAACTTGAGCCACCCTCTGTGAAAAGAGGAGCCCAATGCATCTAAATGCATCTTCAAAAAGTATCGACCAAGGTCGCACAGACTGACCTGGGTCGACACTGTTTGCTACAGGTCAATTTTCTGCTTGTCAAAGGACCTGTGTACCTCATGATTCAGTCGGTTGTTACATAAAATGAACTTTATGGATCCACCATGATATGATAACTTGGTATCATGCATCGCAGATATTTAAACCCCCTTTTGTCAGAGCATGGTTCGTTTCTTTTGGATGCATGACCCGGGTATTGTTCTCTCAGAAATAAAAGACTTTTTCGAGTCTTTAAGAACGTTTTCCTTCTAACCAGTGCAATGCAAAAGATTGATGCATGGCATCAAAGTCGCAACGTATTGTAAAGCCTAAAAATCTCACTGCCCTACTGAAAATCACATAAAACTGCCCTTACCATGTTATCAGCTGAATCAGAATCAGAATATTTTATTGACTTAAACTACAGAGTTTTTTCGTCATCAACAAGAAAAAAATGACATAAATCTATTGTGGTATAGGTCAGTGTCACATATACAGAGACTTTTAGCGTAAACAACAATGCTGCTGTAGACATTTTCACACTATAAGAAGAGAAGGAAAAAAGAAGAAAAAAAAAAAAAAAAAAAGAATACATTGGAAAAAGTAGGGTAAAGACATCAGAAAATAGGGCAATAGGAGGAAGAACAGAATGTCATTTGAAAAAAAAAAATAATGAAAATATTAACCGTTTCCCAAACAAGCCCTGGTTTTCACGTGTCTGCAGTGCAAGTCTTTTGAAAACACTGTGGAAAAAGGAGAAATTGCTCGTAACGAGCAATTTCTCCTTTTCCCACAGTGTTTTCTACCCTTTTTGACAACTTTCTGCCATTTTCATCAAATTTAAAATTGTCGTCTGCAAACTCTTTGAATTTGGACTAGTCCAAAATTTGTCGTTTGGGAAAGGGTTAAGTGAGAGATTTCCTTAACTTGCAGGACTCATCCACATATCTACCTAGTTTCTTCTGGACAAGAGTATTAGCACTGCTCATCAGACAAACAAACCTGTAAACGCTTGGCCTGACGAAATGGAACTTGTTAATATAGCTTTTTATAATATCTGTATAAATTGGACAAATAAGTAAAAAATGATATTCATCTTCCAAATCTTGAGAATTACATAATTGACATTTATTTAGGACATTTCCTTCCATGTGATCAGCGATTTGCGTCTATCTACGAATATTTACAATTCCGTTTTTTTTTTTGTTTTGTTTTTACAGATTAATTAAATCGTGTGATAATTTGTTGTTTCTGGTTGATGAATTAAGGACATATGCAACAGGTTTTTTTTTTTTATCCCCATGGACAGACTTTTTTTTTCATTTTCGCTCAGATAATTGCATGATATATAGGGAGTAAAAAAAATGAAAAGAAATTCCTATGTTTCGGAGCTAAATACAAAGATAAAGTTCTTCAAAGGAGACACTTCTTATCGGGTATATGTCCTTAAATTACGTGATCACCTGCGCGAAGTTAAGAAAAGGAAATCACGTGACTTGCTGTACATACTCTTTGAAAAGATGGTTTAATGCATCTGCAAAAAGTGCCAACCCATTTCAGCCTGCGCTGTCCGCGCAGGCTGGAATGGGTTGATACTTTTTGCTATTGGTCAATTTTCTGTTTGTCGAAGAACCATGGTATCTAATGATTCAGTAAGTTGTTGGACGAATTGGATTTTATGAACCCTTAATTACCTGATGGCCTGCTTGGTACAGTGCATCAGAGAGGTGCATTAAACCCTCTTTTTCCAAGGCAAGGCCCTAGTATGTACTGATCATCACAACGATTTCTTTTACTTGAATCGGACTGACTTATCCTTTTTTTGCAAGGATAACTTAAGTCCTATGGCTCAGGCATAAGAGATACTTTGATTAGATGTTAGTAATTTTCTTCCCTAAAATTGTGTGAACATTTGTTTCAATATTTTGATCCTAACAAGAAAGATAAACACCTGTCACGCAGGAACACAAATAGATAAAGTTCGTTTCTCGTTGTCACTCAATACTGCACATATAAGCTATTTATAACATGTAAGAACTAGGACAGCTTCGACAAAACATTTAAAGTAATTATATCTGCCAAGGCTAAACAAAGCGGAAGTTAACCATTTACCACACAATTCCGAGTTTTTAACGATCCTGAGGAAGAGGCCTTTTGAAAACATTGTGGGAAAAGGAGAAAATGGTAGCATTTTCTCCTTTTCCCACAATGTTTTCGACTCTATCAAAGTCAAATTCCATCTTTTGAATCATATTTAAAATGTCATCTGCTAATGTTTTCAATTTGGACTAGTCTTACTTTTTGTCGTGTGGTAGAGGGTTAAAATGCATACCATTTAAAAGTATTGAAATTATTGTATTGTAAAGATGACATTCTGTTATTGTACGTTTGCTCTATGTATTAGTCGCTGGCTGAGAAATTAATTTCAAAACTAAATTAAAAGTTGCCAGGTCACTCTGTCTTTTATTTACTGCTTGCCTTAATTCAAAATTCAGTTTTCTGCCGGTGACTAACTCTTGGACCCACCACACAATAACAGATTATCATATTCACAATATGTCTACACATTTAACCCTTTCCCAAACGACAAATTTTGGACTGGTCCAAATTGAAAGAGTTTGCAGACGACAATTTGAAATTTGATGAAAATGGCAGAAAGTTATTAAAAAGGGTAGAAAACACTGTGGGAAAAGGAGAAATTGCTCGTTACGAGCAATTTCTCCTTTTCCTACAGTGTTTTCAAAAGACTTGTACTGCAGACACGTGAAAACCAGGGCTTGTTTGGGAAAGGGTTAAACGGTATGGTTTAATTAGAAATGTATTTAAACACCTGCATTGTGCTACTGGGCCTTAAAGGGATTTTTTTTTTTTTGTGTATGCGTGTGTTTTGTAACAGCAGGAAAAGCATTGTGGCAAAAAGAACAAATTACTTGTAATAAGCAGTTGCTCCTTCTTCCACTATGTTTTTCAACGTCTGTCAGTTATAAAGATGCAAAAAGTTGTATTTGTGCATGAAAAGCTGAAAGACATATCTCATATTTCATGTCCAGTGTAGAATTTAGCATACGTTTTCCTATCGAAGAAAGAAAGTATGATTGATTGTATGATTGTATGGTGTTTAACACCGTTTTCAACATTATTTCAGTTATATGACGGCGGCCAGTTCACCTGTCCATGCTTTACCAGTGCTCCGCACAATATTCTTTCCAAGCCATCGGCTGCTTTCCCACATAACAATCGTCGAAACAATGGTCAGCGGTGAGAGAGGAATGAATCCTGTCGGGATGACTATCATCAATCCTCGGAAAGGAATTGGCCAAGCCGGGGATCGAACCGGCGACCTCCTGTTCTCAAGTCCTGTACGCTACCGACTGAGTTATGGGGGCTTGGCGAAAGAAAGATGGAGCATTAACTAGACACTACTTTGTTTGTAGACTTTTCTCAGAAGACATCGTCTGGGTTAAAGAAACAGAAAAAAAAACATACCATATCTGCAAATTGATAGAAAACAGAAAGCTGTGCCACAAAAATATATGAGCCATGGCCTGTGAAACGGGGGCTGAATGCCTCTGCAAACAGTACAGATCCAGTTTTGCCTGTGCAGTTCGCGCAGGCTGACGTGGGTCAAAACATTTTACTGTTGGTCTATTTCTTGTGTGTCAAAGGACCAGAGCACCTCATGATCCAGTCGATTGTTAGGCCAACCGGATGTTACGGATCTATATTTATATGATGACTTGCTATGTATAATGCATCATATGGCGTGCAACACATGAAAAGGGGCCTACGGACACATGCGTAAAAGTGTGTCGTCCCAGATCAGCATGTGCAGTCTGTGACTAAACCGAGACGACACTTCCCGTTTTTGTGCGATTTTCTGTTTCACGAAAGTCTACTGTATGAAAAAAATCTGATGTAGTCGTAAAGTGCCTTCTCGGATTAGCCTGCGCGGACTGCGCAGGCTAATCCGGGACGACATTCTACGTAAATGCCCGCAGGTGTCATTTCGCATGTTGCGGGCCATATCAAAAAGAATGTAGAGACATGTTTCATTGCGTGTACATGTAAGTAAATACAACGATTCCATTCTCCTATAAAACGAAATAGAACAAATATGTAGACGTGGACACACTTACTTCCGGGTAGCTCAAACCCAAACAAATCAAACGCTGTTATAAAACTTTGAAAGCTGATCCCGGCAACTCCGTCTATGATGTCGGGACATGTAATCTAGGGGTCGATAGTTCGAATCCGAATCTCAGCTTTGGGAAAAAATGCATGTTTACAACTGTTTGATTATCCTATAAAACATAACTAGATCAGACTTGGGACCAAAAAACTTCCGATTACCTCCCCCCTTTCACATTAAAACTTACAAATGAATTATTATCTTTCCAGCCTAGCCTGTTAGCTTGGGCGGTAACGTTCACGGCTCCCAGTACATAATCTGTGGGGTCGTTAGTTCGAATTCCGGCTCGACACAGCTCTTCACTAGGGTTGATGGTAGTCGTAGCAACATGAGTTACTCCTATTTCACGACAGAATATTGTTTCGACACTGTTTGTATGGGAATTCAGCCAGTGGCTTTGAAAGAATGTTTAAAACACTGATAAAAGACAGTAAGGTATACTGTCCACAATGATGTGACCGGAAAAAGTGTTGCAAATGGCCTTTTACACCAAAACAAAACACAAATTACCTTTCAAGTGATCCTCACAATATTGTTTTTCTGGTTTATTCACTTATGTAATAATGTCGGTAAATCTCCAGCAATACACTTATTTCTACTTTTGCAGTATCAAGGCGTTATCTAGACGGGTGTTGTCTTCTTCCGCCCAGATAACCTGGTACCCGTTACATATTTCTCGTAAGCGTTCGATTGACTTTGATACGAAGATCAATAACCGGCAGCCAATTTACGTTTATGATTAAATCTGTCCTTGTAAATTAGCAACATGTTATATCGATTTTCGTATCAACCACAGTATAGTTTATCGTCGACAGAGTGTCATATGGTTAAACCATTAGAACTTTGGGTAGATATAAAGATTAGATTAGATTTTATTAATTACTTATGCATACACATGCATTTCGTAACATACTCATATATAATACAAATTAAAGGTCACTACAAGTGTTGAAATAGATAATGAAATGACGTAACAAAAAAAAAAAAAAAAAAGAGAGAGAGAAAAACAGAAAAGAGACAGGAATCAGGAAATAGAAGGTGGAGAATGAGCACTAACAGTTTCAGGTTCGAATCACAGTACAAGTATAATTATACATGTTCCTTGCAGGTGGCCATCGTAAGAGTTACTTCTGCATTTGTCAGACGGTCAAATACATAAGCAACTCCATCGACCAGCCACATTACTAAAGTGTGGATTCTTTGAGTTAAACACTCAACCCAGTATTCTATAGATCTTTTTGGAAATAGACCTGTGAAACCATTGCGTGAAAAGCAGAAAAAGGCGGCGATAAACCGGCATTTTCCTTCATTCCCACAATGCGCTCATATCTTCTAGAGACCAGACTCGTACTCATAGACTTAGTAAGCTTACGTCTTTAACTAATTTAAACTTCGACGAGAAAAGACATTATCGTGTTGCAAAGACGCAACTTGGCTCATAAAAGCTACAGAATCCATAGAAAACAGAAAATACAGGTCTAATAAAATAAAGACTTAAAATTACATTATAAGTCAACACATGGCTAACAAAGAGTACCCGAAAGAGAAACTCGAGACTTTTGAAACCACAGTTTGAAACCACGCTTCAGTAGTAATTTATCTTTGTATGATGACGCAT
The DNA here is from genome assembly GCA_945859785.2 of Tridacna gigas. Classification (NCBI taxonomy): domain Eukaryota; kingdom Metazoa; phylum Mollusca; class Bivalvia; order Cardiida; family Cardiidae; genus Tridacna; species Tridacna gigas. The sequence goes on from OX244028.2 coordinate 8,196,799, forward strand.
TTGCTTTACCCTTACCACACAGTTCCGAGTTTTAACGACCCTGAAGAAGAATGCTTTTGGAAACATTGAGAGAAAAGGAGACAATGCTGGTAACCCAGCATTTTCTCCTTTTCTCAAAATGTTTTCTATCCTTTCCGGGACAAATTTTGTTACTTGAGACACATTTGTATTATCGTGTGCAAATGTTCTCAAGTTGGACCTGCCTTTTTTCTTTTTTCATTCGGTAAACAGTTAAGTGATTACAGTTAATCGTCGATAGAGCGTCACCTAGTTTAAGTTAAAGCACTGGAACTTTAGGTAGAGCAGGTATAAACCACGCTTCGCCAAACCCGCGTAGCTCAGTCGGTAGCATACAGGACTTGAGAACAGGAGGTCGCGGTCCGATCCCCGGCTTGGCCAATTTCTTTCCGAGAATTGATGATAGTCATTGCGACAGGATTCATTCCTCTCTCACCGCTGACCATTGTTTCGACGATGGTTATGTGGGAAAGCAGCCAGTGGCTTGGAAAGAATATTGTGTTGAGTACTGGCAAAGGAAACTCCAGGAAAGCATGGATAGGTGCACTGGCCATCGCGATATAACTGAAATAATGTTGAAAACGGCATTAAACACCATACGATCAACAATCATAAACCACGCTAGTTGTTTATCTCTGTACGATGATGCAGTTAGTTTATCCTTTACCGCGCAGTCACAAGTTGTAATGACCCTGAAGAAGAATGCTTTTGAAAACATTGTAGGAGAAGGAGAAAATGCTGGTAACCCAGCATTTCCGCCCTTTCCCACAATTTTGTCTACCCTTTCCGAGACAAAGTTTGTTATTTGAGGCACACTTGATTAATCATAGTGATAACATAAATGTAACTGAGTTGTTAGTTAACAAAATTCAACTTGCCCTCCATTTACTTTCGTAACGATTATCCGCTATTACTAATACCGTACGAATAAACGAATGTGCACCGAGGGCACGTACAACCCTGTCTAATAATATTATGAGACATGGTTGAACCACTCGTCACAACTCGGCCAATTCCGTACCTACATCTAAGTAGATCACCAGGTCGCCCGAGGTTTCCTGAATGAAGGTTGAACGTGCCATCGGTGCATATTCGGTTATCTCCGTAGGCTATTATTATTAGTGGATAAGCCTTACGAAATTAAATGGAGGGCAAGTTGAATTTTGTTCACTAATACCCGTTCTGTGTTTTTGTCTTCGACTATTGTTTGTATGCAATTGACACGTTACCGCCGTCTAAGTATGGGTGCATTGAGTATATTGAAAAATATTGAACGTGTTTTTTTTTAACGGGTTTAGATATCATTTATAAGATTTATTTAAGTTTCATTTTATATAATTCACACTGGTCAAACTGACAGAAATTGGCCGTTAAACGTCTTTTCTTTTTTTTTTTCATTGACTGGTTACAAGTTTGTTTGTTTTGATCCACTTTTTTTAGTGCCATCTTTAAAATTGAAACTAGAATTTTGTTCTATTTGTGCCTATTAGAACAAAAGGAAAGTGTTCAGTATAAATGATTGTTTGTGTTTTACCGAGGGTTCAAGCTTTGATTTGTTGACTGCATAATGTTTAACGCCGCATTTGAAATTATTTCACCCATATCACGGCGACAGCTCAAATATTCATGTGTTTTCCTGGTTCTACCAGAACTATGCTATGTCTCTGGGGCGTCTTGCCCAAGGAAGCTCCCACTGAAAGCCCAGTGGATCAGGCAAGGCTCGAACCCGAGGTCTCCAGGTCGCGAGTCCTACACTTTACCACAGAGCCACGCAAGACATCATCCTCTTATTCGGTATTTTGTATTTTAGAAGCTTTTTTATTAACAACGCAGTTTCAGATCAGACTGCATATAAACATGGTATGTATCACACGTTTAAGGATTGACCCATAGACTGCTAAGCCGACCCAAGGACCTTTTGCTGAACGTACGGTCTTATCTTGGATCTACACTGTCCGATAAGGAGATATCTTACCACCCAAAGTACCTTTGAAAAAGCTGAATTTGGGTTTTTACTGGCGGCTTGAATATTTTACGTATTTGGCAGGTTAAGGATTAGATTTAAATGAATAACCCTTAGGCTGCCAAGCGCGACCCAACGACCTGTTGCAGACAGTGTAGATAAAGATCGGCCTGCACAGAACGCGCAGTCTGATCTTTGATAGAAACTGTCTGACGAGAAGATATATTTCATCCAAAAGTACATTTGAATCAGGAAAATTTAGGTTTACATAGTTATCAGTTTGAAAGTTTCATTTCTTTTATTTAGCAGGATAAGGGTTAACGCATTTCAGCTTCCACACAGCTTGTTTTGTTCTACAGTATACCACGTTTGAGAACGTCGTAGCAGAAGAAAAATTGATAACGACATGAAATTGACCCCCCCCCCCCCAAATCACACTGTTTTTAACCCATTACCAGACGACAAAATTTTAGCCTTGCCCAAATTGAAAGCACTTGCAGACGACAATTTCAATGTGGCTCAAATGGCGCAATTTTTCTTTGATAGGAAAGAAAACATTGTGGGAAAAGGAGAAAATGCTGGTTACCAGCATTTTCTCCTTTCCCACAATGTTTTCAAAAGGCTTCTTTCCCAGGGGGCGTTAAAAGGCGTCATTGTGAGGTAAAGGGTTAAACTACTTCGTTTCAAGAAGAGGTGGATTGTCCATGCTTGTTAACCCTTGACCATCTGAATTAGTTATATGAAACTTTCTAGCCGATAGTAAAAACCGGAAAGTTTTTTTTTTTTTTAGACATATATCTCATCGAACAGTGTAGATCTAAAATCAGACTGTACGTTTTATCTTGATCTGCACTGTCGATGCCTTTTCCAACAAAAAGCTTAAAACTTCACTTTTTAAATAGGTTAAAGGGCACTTTCAAGCCGATATTAAAAATAAACCCGAATACTACCAACACATGTATAAATTTCATTTTTTTTTTATTTTATTTTTTGTCCATTTTCTGCATGTCAGAGGACCAGTTTCCGGTATGAATAATTCGGTTGTTAGTCAAGATGGATTTAAATAGAAGTATGATGACTTGCTGGGAATAATACATCATTTAGATGCCTTGAGTACCCTTTTGCCAGAGCGTGTGACTCAATTTCAACGTTTCTTTTTTTTTCGTCAGGCAAAGAGCAGCAATAAGTCAAATACGGTGATTTTCATTTTATTTTCAATGTACTATTACGGGAGATCCCTCCTTACTTAACCCTTTACCAGACGACAAAATGTTAGCCTTGTCCAAATTGAAAGCATTTGCAGACGACAATTTCAATGTAGCTCAAATGGTGCAGTTTTTCTTTGATAGGATAGAAAACATTGTGGGAAAAGGAGAAAATGCTGGTTACCAGCATTTTCTCCTTTTCTCACAATGTTTTCAAAAGGCCTCTTTTCCCAGGGGCGGTAAAAGGCGTCACTGTGCGGTAAAGGGTTAAAGCAAAGCTTCTTCCCGTATAATATCAATACCTGACAAGTGCGTTGGGGAGAATTCTCTGTAGCTCAGGGGTTAGTGTATTGGTCTTTTAAACCTCAGTTGACGAGGATATTTGCTGCAAGGGTTCGAATCCCAGCCGGAGCGGTTTATATTTCAGCTATGCATTTGTTGCGAACGTTCATGTTCGTAAGATGGGGGCTCGTCCGGGATTGGCCATTGAGCCATCTGTTGTCTAAATAATAGACTTACTGCCTAATAGGGCTTTCCGTCATCAAAATGACGACTTCTCTTAAGAGGGGGTGTGTTACGGGAGATCATTGCTTCCTTACAGCGTAGCTTCTTCTCGTATAAAATCAATACCTTACAACTGCGTTAAGGAGAATTCTTTTTAGCTCAGGGGTTAGTGTATTAGTCTTTTAAACCTCAATAAATGAGGATACTTGCCGCACGGTTTCGAATCCCGGCCCGAGCAGTTTATATTGAAGCTATGGATTTGTTCCGAACTTTCATGTTCGTAAGAGTACCTAGAAGTGACTAGTGTGACGTTAGATCGAACAGAGTAGGTAGGGGCAGTAGAAGTAATGGTGGCGGTGGTGGTAGTGTGTGGGTCATTGACAGCAGGAAACAACTCCACACCTGATATCAATATATCAAAATTTAGACATACTAATTGTCTCCCTTTATGTTACGATGAAGCGTAATGACTAAGCAGATTTACTCTGTATGAGTAAACTTGTTCAGGCTTACAATTTTAGTCATTCGCTTTGTTCTGGTTTATGAAGGAATGACCGGAGTTGTTTTACTTATGATAAAGATTAATCCTTGACTCTTTACCTAACGACTAAATTTCAGACTGGTCCAAACTGAAAGCATTTGCAGACGACAAATTAAAAGTGGCCCAAATGATGAAATTTGTCATTGATAGGTTAGAAAACATCGTGGGAAAAGGAGAAAATGCTGGTTACCAGCATTTTCTCCTTTTCCCACAATGTTTTCAAGAGGCCTCTTTCTCAGAGTCGTTGAAAGTCGGGATTGTGTGGTAAAGGGTTAACTTGCATAATACTAGTAAGTCAAATACAATTTTCAAGGCGATAGTAGAACCGATAGTGTTGCTACTTCAAAGGTAACTTTTGGGGAAATATCTCCTTATTGGACAGTTTAGATCCAAGATCAGACTGAACTTTCTGTGCAGTCTGATCTTGATCAACACTGTGCGCAAAAAGGTCTTTGAGTCGTTCCTAGATGTCTATAGGTTAGGATCAATCCACTAATAAAGTACGGGTCTCATTTTGGACCAAGACTTCGAGACATTTTGTAAAACTGTCCGACAAAACAACCCTAAAATTGTGACATCCACTTCAATTTATTGACTTAATTGATCCCGAAAGCTGCATAACAAGTTAAATAGATATTTTCCGCGAATATTAAAAAAAACCCAAATCTGGCTATTTTACATTCATTTTTGCCACACAAACTCTTATCTTATCGGACAGTCTAGATTCATGGTCGAACTGTGCACACGTTTCCTTTTGTATCTAGGGAGCAGTAATCTGATATAAGGTTCAAATTACAAAACCCTTTTTTGTACTTCAGATACACCCTTTGATCCACTGTAGAGGACTAATACACGTGAGGCTAACATTTGGATTCTGAGCAATTAAACCAAACAATCTCGATTTTCGAAGACCCTGAGGGAGATGGATTTTGAAACGATGGTGTCAAATCCTGCCAAGGGTAAATTTCATCATTTGGGCCATATTTAGTTGTCGTCTGCAATTTCATATAGACATACCTCGCATTTTTGTCGTGTGATAAAGAATTAACATTTAACTTCTAGTTGGCTGGGAACCACTAATAGGTCTTGAAAAAGCCACGTCCATGCTAGGGACGGAACCTTGGACTAAAGGATAGTCACTTTCCGCTATTTCAAGTTAAATCTAGCCATTGCTATCATGGTATGGTCGACCCAAGTATGGATGGGGGTCTAGCTATAACACTGCTTTTGGAAGGCCAACAGCAGCAACAGGTTGCGAGGCAATTTAGTGTGAATGTTTGCACCATTGCACAATTTGTCAATAGCCTGAGGTAAGCTGGAAGCGTTGCCGACCATCCTAAATCAGGGTCGGTATTTACTAACCATTCTTAAGAACATTCTTAAGTCTTATTATTCAAGATTTTTTACATTTGAAATTAAGACTTTTTTTCTGATTGGCTAAACCAAATGGTTCAGCCAATCAGGAGCTGTGTTACATCAAAATTTAGAAAATTCTGGAGAATAAGACGGAGAACGGACCCAGGACGTTCCCGTGTGACGACGCCACATCAAGACAGGAACACACGTCTTGCCCACGTTAGCAATTGCCGCCCGACTGCAACTGAAATAGGCTATTAATACTGTAGGCAATCGAACCGCCAAAATCATGCACAAACAGTAAAAAAGCGACTTTGTGATGATATTTTGAGATTTCGTCGTCTGTACATTGCTTTGTCCCTTACTCCTGCATGTCGCGCGCGTCGTTTAGCTTGGTTTACTGCACATGTTTCAAAACTGTTCCCAATACATCGAAAGGGACGTGCGTTTTTCAAAGATGAGTTTTGGTCTACCGTGTTTGGTTCAGATGGTTGTCGTCGTGTCAATCGACGTCGCGGTGAATCTTTGGCCTACGCTTGTGTTTTTAACCCTTTACCGGACGACAAAATTTTAGCCTTGTCCAAATTGAAAGCATTTGCAGACGAAAATTTCGATGTGGCTCAAACGGTGCAATGTTCTCTTGGTAGGGTAGAAAACATTGCGGGAAAAGGAGAAAATGCTGGTTACCAGCATTTTCTCCTTTCCCACAATGTTTTCAAAAGGCTTCTTTCCCAGGGTCGTTAAAAGGCGACATTGTGCAGTAAAGGGTTAAAGATGTAGGTTTTGGGCAGACTTGCTTATGGTCTGGGAAGGGACATGGCACGGGGTAGAGTCACGGTTGATTGTGAATGATGAGAAAATAAGTGCCTGAAGAAATAATGATGAAATTCTTCACCCTGCTAATGTGCCAAATACGCAACAGTACTACCTAATTTTTGAACATGACAATGCCTGGCCCCATGCAGTTATAGCTCGTTTAGATTTTCTGGCAAACAATAAGACAAGTTGGCTTCTTTAAAAAAGAAGCCAGGAGAGGTCAGCATCAATGTTTTCAAATAGCTTATTGCTTTTAATTTCAATATATTTTAGTACATGTAAACAAATAAGTAAGGCATTATATGATTGCCGCTGTGTAAAAAGGAGAAACCTCTTATGCATTACATGACAGACATGTGACCTTCTTCCTACGTTTTCAAGTCGCGTGATCTTTTCCCGCAGTGTTCTCTTTTTTAACAAAATTCTTTTTGTGTGTGTGTGTAGTTTTATTTGTTTAATGAAAAATTACAACTACTGGAAAGGTCATTTGCAATCAAATCAACATAACAAATCCTTTTAGAAATCCGTCTTATAAAAACAAAACATGTCTTTTTCCTATTTCAGTTTTTTGATTTCGGTTTATTTATGAAACCATGACGAAACAGACTGTGTATCAGAACAATTTCGCAGAAAAGCATGGAGTTAGGCAGCAATTTCTGAGGCAGTCTGCCTTTTAAACTCACCACTGTTGGAGAGGTCTGATGACCTCTCCAATTAAACTAATCGACTGGTCCCCGAAATCGACAATCTTTGGGATGATCTGAATAGGAAGTTGGGATTCCGAATCCCAACCCCCTTCATTCTTGACGAATTACGAACTGCTTTGTTGAAGGAGCGAAATAAAACTCCAATGAGAAGATAAATGCACTTATGAACTCCTTGGACAGGAGAGTCAGGGCCCCGGCAATAGCGAGAGGGGTCATACGAAACACTGAAGAGTGAGTCGATATAATTTTATAATTCAGAGGGCTAACATCAAATATGTTTCAATTACTCGTGAATTACTAATCAGACATCTCATACAACTGTGGATAATTGTTGATTAAAGATTGATTGTTAAACTGATATAACGTATTTTTAACAGCTTTCAAATATGTATAAGTTACAGACCCAAACAGTTCTCTCTCTGTTTCTTTTTAGACTAACTGTATTTTTCCTTGCAATCGTTACTTGTAAGATTAAGTATAAAATGCAATTTTGTACATTTTCAAAACTAATGGGATAATTATTTTTCAATAGTTTACTCCGTGTACTTTCATCACATCAGAAATGAAGAATCCTCGTCATCGAGGCTAGTCGTAGATTCTTTTTTTTAACACTCCATTTCAAAAAAATTCAGGGGGTCCATAGTAAAGGGAATTTAGAATATAATTTTAATTATGGTGCTTATCGTAAAAAAAAAAAAAAAAAGAATCAAACTGCTGATGTTCCAATGACATGGTGCTTGTTGAAGTTGCAAAAGTTTCATGTCCAAGCTTTTTGTCGAGTTGAGAAGAAAAAAAAAATAAAACAAAACTGAATACGAAGATATATGTATTTTACAAACTATCATATACATAGCTAACACAAATGACAAATATAGTAAAATGGACTATTTATTGACAAATCATTAGGCGGAAGGCCCATTGGCCCTAAAGCGCTCACCCAAGAAAATTGATTTGTAATTAATAAAATTTTTGAATGAAAATGTGGCCTATGGAGTGCACTCAGTGTTTATATAAGATTTGTCCCAGCGGCCTACCTTTTGTCCAATGCAACTGATTTACATACTAATCCAAAATAATAATCAAAGCAAACATTCTGGTCAATTTTCATGAGTACTGGACTGAAAAATGTGGCCTCTAGACTGCACACGAGTTTATTTTAAAAACAAACATTCTGACCACATTTCATGACTAATTAAGAGAAAAGGTGGCCTCTAGGGTGCACAAACAGATTTTCAAAGGTATGCACAAGTGACCTCCATTTTTTTCTCAAAAGACCATTTATCTGGATCATTTAATTCATTTAATATCAAGACAATTGTTCTGACCAATTTTCATCAGTTCTGGACTGAATAATGGCCTTTGGAGTGCACACAAAGGTTTTCTATGATTTGTCCTAGGGACATATTTTTTGATCTGAAGTGACCAATTTTCAAACTAGTCCTAGATATTTGAACCGCGCTCTGTGAAATGGGGGCTTTATGCATCTGCGAAAAGTATCGACCCAGGTCAGCCTGCGCATTCGCGCAGGCTTATCTGGGCCGAAACTTTTCGCTATTGGTCAATTTTCTGCATGTCCAAGGACTAGTGTACCTGATGATTAAGTCAAATGTTGAAAAAAGTGGCTATTATGGATCCATAATTATGTGATGGCATGCTTGGTATCATGGACCACGGAGATGCATTAAGCACCCTTTTGCTAGAGCTCATAAAAAGAAGAAGAAGAAGAAAAAAAGAAAAAAAAAAAAAAAAAAAAAAGAAAAAAAAAAACATTCTGACCAAGTTTCATGAGTATTGGACAAAAGTACCTCTAGAGTACACTTCTAAGGTATATCTCTAGAGTACACTTCTAAGGTACCTCGAGAGTACGCCTCTAAGGTATATCTCAATTGCCTACCTTTCGACAACGACATCATAAAGATATACGTTCTGACCAAACATTTCACGGGTATTTGACAGAAAAAATATGACCTGTAAAGTCTAAATAATGCTTTTCTAATACCTGTCTCTCTGGCCTACTTTTTGGCCCAAATGGACCGATTTCAAACTTATCCGACATACCTCAAGACATACAATCTGATCCTTTTTCATGAGTGTTAGACTGAAAATATGGTATCTTCAGTGCATATAAGTTTATCTAAGAGTTGTCTCACTGACTTACTTGTTGTCCTGGCATGACCGATTTTAAGAAATGTCAGAGATTTTATCAAGACAAACTTTCTGTCCAACTTCTCAGAGTATTGGACAGAAGAATTAGTCTCTAGAGTACATGAAAGGTTTTTGCTAATATTTGTCCCAATGACCTACTTTTTTACCCGAATGACTGATTGTAGAACCAATCCGAGATATCATCAAGACAAACATTTTGACCAATTATTATAAGTATAGGACTTTCTGATATCGAGGCAGCATACAAAAGATTTGATATTATGTCCTACTTTTGACCGGATGTGATAAAATTACGATCATGTCCGGAATATTATCAAGGAAAACATTTTGACCAACTTCAGTGAGTATTGGACAGAAAGTGTGGCATCTAAAGTGCACATAAGGGTTTCCTGAAATTTGTCCAAGTGACCTGTTTTTGACCCGACGTAACCCGATTTTAAAAATTTTCGAGATATTATCAAAAAAACATCCTGACTAACTTAATAAGTATTGAACTGAAAACATTGCCTCTAGAGTGTATACAATTATTTTCTTGATTTGTCCCATTGACTGTTTTTTGTATTCGGATCGACCCAATTTAAAGCACGACCTAGATATTATCATTGAAAATATTCTGACCAGCTCTTACGAGTATTGGACCGAAAAAGTGGCCTCAAGAGTGTACGAAAGGCAAATGGTTACTTCTGGACGATGCAAGACGGACACAACAAGATCACAAATGCTCACAATGAGTACTTTGTGCTCACGTGAGTTTAAAAGTTAAACAGAGGGTCATTGGCCCTTGAACGCTCACCTGTGTTAAGTAATCTAGGATTCATAGATCCCTGTGGTGATGACGTATTAGACATGCAGAATATATATAGGGTGCATAATGGGATTTCATTTGAGGGAATAAGAGTGGAGCCCAATCTTTTATGAGAATTTGACACAAAGTCAAACCTCGAAAATGCAAGGTTTTTCTACACTTTGTCCCAGTGACCAACCTTTTTACCCTATGCAACGTATTTCTTTAACCTTGTCAAAGGTATTATCAAGACAAACATGCTGACCACAAGAGTGCACCAGCTTTTTTTTAGTCTTGTCTTAGCGACTACTTTTGTACCAAACCTGTCCCATTTTTAAACTCGTCTGAGACGTCATCAAGTTAAAAGTTATGACCGACTGTCATGAGTTTCTGACTGTGAATATGACCTCCTGAGTGCATATATTTTTCTTCTGAAATTTGTTTCAGTGACCATAAATTGTCCATTTCCAAAGTGATTGGAGATAATATCAAGACATGAATTTTGACTGTATTTCTTGATTACTGATTAAAGATGTGACCAATAGAGTGTACACAACATAATGGGAAGTATCCCAGTGACCTACTTTCTTACCCGAAATGACCAATTTTCAGACTCAAGCGAGATGTCATCAAGACATACATTCTGACTGACGTTCATTAACAGTGGCCAGAAAACATGGCTTCTAGAGTGCAGACAAGTTTCCTCGCTGAGATTCGTGCAAAGTGACTTTATCTTTGACCCTGCACCGCCCAAGTTCGAACTAGTCCAATATTTTTAATCAAGGCAAACATTCTGACTATTCTATGAATGTCGGACTGAAAAAAAAAAAAAAAAAACAGCCCCTAGAGTGAACACGAGGTTTTTCTACGTTTCTAAGATTTGTCCGACGTGGACCGATTTAGGACTGGTCTGAGACAATATCAAGACAAACATGATAATCAAGTTTGTGAATTATTGGACTAAAATATGTTGCTGCTACGGTGGGCATTTGTATTTGTTTTTCTAGATTTATCCAAGTGACCTTCCTTTTGACCACACGGGACTAATAGTCGAACTTGGCTGTCATATTATCATAATAAATATTCTAAGCATATTTCATGAGTTTTGGATATAAAAGGTCTCCAAAGTGCATACAAAGTTTTATATTGTTTTTTTTTCCTAATATTTGTCCCAGTAACCTTCTATTTCAGCCTCGCGATCCATTTTCAATCTCGCGCGAGATGTTATCAAGGCAAACATTCTGACTGAACTGCAAGAATATCACACTAAAATATGGCCTCCACAGTGTAAATAAGGTGTTTTTTTTTTTCCCGAGATTTATCCCAATGACCTACATTTTGACATGATGTGACCTAATTTCGACTTCATTCGATATATCATTAGGGCAAAATGTTTTGACCAAATTTCATGAGTATTTGACATAAGATGTGGCCTCTAGAGTGCAGACATTTGTTTTTCCTTAATTTGGCCTAGTGACCTACATTTTGACACGACATCACCCAATTTCGAAAACGTCCGAAATACTATTTTGATAAACATCCTGGCGAGCTTTCATGCGTATTGGACTGAAAATGTTGCCTCTAGAGTACATACAAACGTTTCCTTCTAGGGTTTGTCCAAGTGACCTACTTGTTTACCTGATTGAACCTAACTCTTCCTAGATACCATTATGACAAAGATTCTGACAAATCATTTGAGTATTAATCTTAACATGTGACATCTAAAGTCCAGGCAACGTTTTCTGAGATTTGTTGTAGTTGATTGCTGGACTTAGGAATGACGTTTTTATACTGCACACAAAGTTTTCTTTATATGTTTCCTAGTGACCTAACTTTTGACACGAAAAAAAAAAAAAAAAAAACAATTTCGAACATATCCGAGATAGCATTAAAACAAACTTACTGATTAACTTTCAGGACTCTTTAACTTAAAATGTAGTCTCTAGAGTGCAAACCTTTTCTGAAATTTGTGTCCTCGGTTGTGACCTACGTCTTTATCCGACGCAACCCAACTCCAAACGCTTCCGAAAATAATGTCAAGACAAATATTCTGACCAACTGTCATGAGTACTGGACTTGACTTTTGAGTGCACACAAGTGCTTTCTAAGACTGATCCAGTGCCGCACCTTTTGATACTTCGTAAGCCACTATTAAAGTCGTCCGAAATATGTTTAAGAAAAAAACATCTTGACGAATTTTCATGAGCATTGGACTGAAAATGTGGCCTCAAGAATGCATATTATTTAAGTGTCGACGCCCGGTACACGCACGACAGGTGAATGACGACGCACGTGGCGCAAGACCTGACATATGACGGACACTGCATGATCCAAAAATCTTGTTTTGAACACTTTGTGCTCAGCTGAGCTAGAACAACTATACCTGTAACTAAGTGCAATGTTTAGTAGATACTCCTTCAGCTCAATGCCCCCTAAAATAATATTTAGCAATTTAGCATATGACTTAGAAAACGCCCATGAACAAGAGGGCCATTAAGGCCCTAAGTTACTCACCTGAGCCCTTGTACCATTGAGAACATAATACGTCGTAGAATGAAGGCTTTTCTTTGATATGACCCTATGATCTAATATTTTCCAAGTTGAGAAGTTGAGCCATTTTCAAAATAGTTTGTGCTACCACATTAAAACATGCTAGATAAAAAAAAAAAAAAAAAAAAAAAAAAAAAAAAAAAAATGATGAACGTCAGAGAATAATTCAATCTTTCGAGATTTATCCAAGTGGCCAACATTTAGAGCTGATGCGACAGAATTTGAGAAATCATCTGACATATCATCAAGACAAACGTCTTGACCAAATGTAATGGAAGCTGGACTGAAAATGTAGCCCCTATAGTGTACATCATCTTTTTCCAAGATTTGACTCACTGACATACGAGACAATGTAACTAATTCTGGATCACGTTTGGAGATGTTATCACGACAATCATGCTGACCAATTTTCAAGAGCAAATGGCTGAAATTGAGACCTTTAGAGTGTACACAAGATTTTTCACAAAATAATTACAAGTGATCTAAGGTGACCTTTTTTCATCTTAAAATGCGATATCGTCAAAACGAACATTCTGACCATTTTTAATGAGTATTTGACCAAAAATGTGGCCTCTAGAGCTTGCATGAGTTTTCTTCCCCCCCCCCCTTTTTTTTGAAGATTTTACACGATGACCTTTTTGACCTGGCTTGACCCAGTTCTGAACATTGTGAAATATTACTAGGGAAATATTCAATTCATGCTTTGTGAGTCTCGGGCTAAAATTGTGGCCTCGGAAGCATTAACAAGATTTTTCAAATATTTGAATAAGTGGCCTATTTCTTGATCCGACAAGACCAACTTTCAAACTTTACAGAGATGTCATCAAGACAAACAGACAACTTTCATCAGTATTTGGCGGTAAATATTGCTTTTATACAATACCCAGGTTGTTTCGAAGATTTGACACAATAACCTACCATTTGATCCCATGTGATCCAGTTCCAAACTCACTCGAAGTAATATCAAGACAAACTTTTGACCAATTTTCAAGATTATTGGACGGAAAATGTGGCCTCTAGAGTGTACACAGTGTTTATTTCAAAGATTCGACCTGGCGACCTGCTTTTGACCTAACATGACCCGTTATTTAAAATCGCCTGAAATAATATCAAGACAAACATTCTGACAGATTTCATTTTTATTGACATATAATATTGCCTCTAGACCTTGTGACTTACTTTTTGACCCGAAATGACCCATTATCAAACTCATCCAATATACTATCAAGACAAATATTTTGACCGAGTTGCATGGGTACCCGACTGAAAATGTGGCCCCTAGAGCGTACACAAGGTAAAAGTTGACGACGCACGACGCACGACGGACGACGGACACAGCACAATTACAAGAAAACCCCACCTTGAGCACTTCGTGTTCAGGCACGCTAAAATGGGGTCTTAACTTTAGGCTATTATACATTTCTTTTCTGGTGAAAAGATATTGGCAATAAGAGAAAATGCTCATTGTCAGCTATTTTTTTTTTTTTTTTTTTTTCTCTCTCTCTCTCTCTTTTTTTTTTTTTTTTTTTCATTTATACGTTCTTTGACATTATGTAGTCTGCTACAAGACGAAAGAGGAAAACAATGTCTACAGGAGATAATAAGTAAAAGTATATACAATAAAAAGGGCCATGCTCTGGCAAATTGGGGTTAACCCTTTCCCAAACAAGCCCTGGTTTTCACGGGTCTGCAGTACAAGTCTTTTAAAAACACTGTGGGAAAAGGAGAAATTGCTCGTAACGAGCAATTTCTACTTTTCCCACAGTGTTTTCTACCCTTTTGGAGAACTTTCTGTCATGTTCATCAAATTTAAAATTGTCGTCTGCAAACTCTTTCAATTTGGACCAGTCTAAAATTCATCGTTTGGGAAAGGGTTAAATGCATCTCCGCGAGGCGTTGTACAAAGTAATTTATCATAGAATTATGGATCCGTAAAATTCCTCTTGTCTAACAACCGACTGAATCTAAAGCAGATTGGTCCTTTGAGAAAACAGACCAATAGCAAAGAGATAAGGTCCAGGTCAGCCTGCGCGGACTGATCATGCGGACCGGGGTCGATAAATTGTTCATATGCATTAGACCCCTTTTCACAGAGCACGGCTAAAATGAAGTCAAATCTGTCTCAGACCACCTGTATTAACTGGCCAACTGCTTCAGGAGACTACTTTTTGATCTTACATATCCTCTTACATGGACTTAATCGACCTTGTATTACAATATCACCTGCAGTAAAAGACCAGTTTTCATACTTCTCTCGACTGGTCTCCCAATACAGGTTTGTCTGTCTTTGTTTGTACGAATTTTGTCAAGTAGGCTTAACATAACCATCAAAACAGCATTCACCATGTTCAAGAGTAAAGAAATTATATATCACGTTAACCAGACTTGACAAAACACCCTGTCATCAAAAATTCTATCTAATCAATGGACAATGTGCTTGCTCTGAAGAAGCTAATGAGGTTGGCCGTTCTCAGTGTTACACTGTTACAAAGCCAGGGAAACATGTTCATTCGTTATTCTAAAGTGCATTGTATTTGAGCCATGCTCTGTGAAAAGGGGGCTTAATGCATCTGCGAAAAGTATCAACCCAGGTCAGCCTGCGCAGAGTGCGCAGGCTGACCTGGACCGAAACTTTTCGCCATTTTCAATTTTATGTATGCCAACGGACCAGTCTTCCTTTGGATAGAGTCGGTTGTTAGACAGAATGTTTTTTTATGGATCGATCATTATTTGATGACTTGCTTGGTATAATGTATCACGGAGATGAATGACGCCCCCTTTTGCCAGAGCATGGATCATTTCTAACCGTCGAGAATTTTCATAACTCCAAAAGTAACACAATTTCAGTTTGGCTAATGTATTTGGTAATATATTCTTTCAAAATCCATTATTAAAACTGGAAAAAAATTTGGCCAGTACATACTGTAGCTGATATCTATAGGTGGACTTGAAGACAGATCTAAACCATCTAAAACAATTTTTGATAAGCTAAACAGGATGGTTTAGCCAATCAAAAATGGTAATACTTTCTAAATTTACAATAAGAAATGGAATGCAATATAGATTAAGTAAAAAAACATTCACAGTTCTGAATGGATAGATTTAATGATTGGTCTAAGGTACATGTTACAGTTATATTGAAGAAATGGTTTTAACCCTTATCCTGATAAATAAGTTTCAAAAAAAAATTCAAGCCGATAGTATAAACCCAAATAATGCTATTTCAGATTTCATTTTTGTAAAAGAAATCTCCTTACCGGACCGTGTAGATCCAAGATCAGACTGCATGTTCTGTGCAGTCTGATTTTGATCTACACTGTCCGCAAAAGGTCTGTGAGTCGCGCTTAGCAGCCTAAGTTCTGAATACTTCTCAAAATATCTCAAAAGCAGAGAATATAATTCCCTTTCACAAGACACAAACTATAGGTAAACATTACAAATGCTCTAGATGTCTTACACACTGTCTGATGCTGGATACACGTTGTCAGATACATAATGACATACACGTATGTCAAAACAATATGAACATTCTAAAATTTAGGCATCTTTATCCAGACTGAAAATGCCAAATTCATTCAAGCCATGCTCTAAGAAGATGGGACTTAATGCATCTCCATGATTCACTATAGCAAGCAAGTCATCACCTCATTATGGATCTCTAAAGTCTTTTGTCTAATTAACGATAAATCCCGAGTCAGTATGGTCCGCGGACACACAGGAGATTGACCAAGAACAAAATGTTTCGACCAAGGTTAGCCTGTGCGGACTGCGGACAGCGCAGGCTGACCTGGATCGATACTTTTTTTGCAGATGCATTAAACCCCCCATTTTTTACAGCACGTGGCTAATGTATAGTAATGTTTACGTTGCTTATGCAGAAAGTGAAGATCAAGATGTATTTAATTGTCATTCTTGTAGAAAACATGTACATTTCATTATACACCATTCTATGGGTTAAACTGTCGTATATATTTTACAGCAGAATAAAATCAACACCCTAGGCTAACATAAATAAGGGGCCATTGGCCCTGAGGTGCTCACCTGAGCGAAGTGACAGGGGATTCATAATATTGAGGAGATCACGATAGCAATGACCTAAAACACATACACAAAATATTCAGTGTGCATAATGGGATTTTTTTTTTCAATAGAATACGTTTGTGTGTTACGTTTGTTAAAAGGAGTGCAGTCTCAACTTTCATGAGACTTTGACAGAAAATGAGGCTTCTAGAGCGCCCACAAGCTTTTTTTTTCTAATATTTTTCCCAGTGACCTTTTTTGGATCCTATGTTTCCTATTGTTAAACTTATCCGTGATATCATCAAGACCAACATACTGACCCATGGTCATGGGAACTGGACAAAAAGTGTGGTCTCTAGATTGTGCACATTATCATCGAGATAAATATTCTGACCAACTTTAACGAATATGGACTGATAGTGCTGCCTCTAGAGTGCAAAGAAGAAGTTTTCTGATGTTTGTCCAAGTGACTTACTTTCAAACTGATCTTTAGTATATTCAAGGCAGACCTTCTGACCAAATTTCATAACCATTGCTCTAAATACACAGCATCTGGAGTGTGTACAAGGTTTTTCTAATATTTGTCTCAGTGACGTCTTTTTTTACTACCTTCTGACCCATTTTCCAACCCCTGAACGTTATTATCATTACATACATAATGACAATCTTTCATGTGTACTGCACTGAAAACGTGGGTCTCTAGAACGCACTCAAAGATTTGTCTAAGATTCCCTCTAGTGACCTCCTTTTATATCTAATGTGACCCATTTTAGAACTCGTCTGAGATACTATCATGACAGACATTCTGACTAACTTTCATGAGTATAGGAGTTAAAATGTGGTCTCTAGAGTGTACACAAGGCTTTTCTAGGACCAACTTTCGAACTCATCTGAGATATTTTAAAGGTAACTATTTTGTAGACTGACCAACGTTCATTGAAATTAGACATGAAATCTGTCCTTTAGAGCGCAAGCAAGTTAATTTTTGATGCCCAGACGACTGACGCTGCACGACGAACAGAACACAACCACGAAAGCTCACCTCAAATACTTTACTGTAGGACTCTTAATTTCCAGTTTCCTGTTTCATTCACACAAAGATTGTCTCTTTTGACACTTAGAGCGTCAAACATGCACGCCGACTAAATCTAGTCGATGGAGATGCCCCTGGTATGTTGACTGATACCCTAAAAACGCCTTTCACAACTTCAGCTGCCTTTGCGGTCATTTTAAATCAAGATCAGACTGCAATAAGTGCTATCCGATCTTCTATCTATAGTGTCCGCGTTGTCGAGACGTACTGGAATGGTAGCAACCTTGAAATTGCTGTTATGAAGGTTTTTTATTTAAAATGAAAATATCCGTAAAGTTTATTCAGCGTTTTTAGAGTTTACACTTTACCACACCATCCCAAAAGTTAATTGCCCTTAAAATAAAACACTATGCAAAACGCATAAAATACTGGTAATCAAAATTTTCCGAAAGCATTATGGATAAAGGAGAATAAGTTGGAAATCAATATTCAGTTTCTCCTTTTCCTAAACGTTTTCTACCTTTTTAAAGACAGGTCCCATTGTTGCAGCCAGTTTTGAGTTGTTGTCTGCAATTGCTTTCAAGTTGGGCAAGTATAAAAGTTTGTCTTTTGGTAAAAAAAAAAAAAAAGCCATTTCTTGATCAAAATAGTTCTAAATATTCAGCCGAACTTAGTTTAACACTATTTACAAAGCAACCAAAATCCTCTTTTATGCAAACGTGATAAAAAAACGATGCATACCACAAATAATTACATGCATAACCGTTCACAAGTAATACTTTTTATCATACGTGATCCTGAATGGCTAAGTGTCGACGGTGTCGGAATCTCGCTCGATGTGCCGTTTCTCTTCATTGGGTGTCCTTGGACAAGATACTTGAGAAATCGGACTTAGTACTGATGAAATCCAGGTCACATATGAAAAAGTAATCCATCACATGATATGACATAATATATGTTGAAAGTAGGGTAAAACATCTTTCTATAAACAGTTTGTCCTACAATAACATTATTTATAAATAACAGCACAATGATATGAACAAAAACAACAACAAAATCCGGTAGGATTTTTCTAGCTGAGTTTGTCATCTTTTCAAATACATATAAATACAGTTACATATATGCGTTGCTCTCTGTGAAAAGGGGGTTTAATGCATTTTCAAAACGGATCGTCCCACGGACTGACCTGGGTCAAAACTTTTACTTTTGGTAAATTTTCTACGTGATCTAATTTTGAAGCCTGTTGTTGAAAAAACATGTGGATCCATGATTATGTGATGACTTTGCGTTTTAAAATGCATCATGGAGATGCATTAAACCCCAATTTGCCAGAGCCTGGCCAATATACTTATACGCCGATATTGTGTCAACTGTATGAATTCAACCTTTTATTCAATCTAAATCACTGTATACATGTGCATTCAACATTTTATTCATTCTAAATCACTGTATATACATACACGTTCAACATTTTGTTCATTCTAAATCACTGTATACATGTACGTTCAACATTTTATTCATTCTAAATCACTGTATACATACACGTTCAACATTTTATTCATTCTAAATCACTGTATATACATGTGCGTTCAACATTTTTTTTTCATTCTCAATCACTGTATACATGTACGTTCAACATTTTATTCATTCTAAATCACTGTATACATGTACCACAAGCCTTTAAAGCTCCATTGGTTTGTTACGGAACATTTTTTCTTGGTTGATCGTCGAATACTTGCGAATTGGTGCATCGCCTGTATATCAGGGACTACTCAAATTTTCATTTACATCGTTACTATAAATAGCACATTGGCGACTGTCTCTATGTTGTATATAATAAGTCAAGGTGTGCAACGAAATCGAAGAAAATGTTTACCCCTGTACCCTTTCAGAGATAATATTTAACCAAAAACGGAAAAATAAACCTAGTTACGGTTGCAGATGGGTTCACAAATGATTTTTCTTGAGTACCCTAACCTTAGAAAGTTCCAAACGGCTCTTGCGATCAAGCAATAGCCCTGATCTTAAAAAAAATTAAAAAGATTCTACATTTTCCGGATCGCCATGCGCTGACGTCACACAATTCATTATGACGAAGCGAATTATAACTCACGTGAATTTACTATCAAAAGACGCGCCAAAGTTGTTGACCAATAAACGGTAAATACGCATTTGAAAATATACGAAATGGAAGATGAAAATCGTCATAGTGGATTAGATGAAAAGATAAATTATAACAGACGAAATATTAATTTGATAATTTCATCAATATATCAACAAAAGAATTTTAGATCTTTGTTTGAAAAAAATATTTTAGTTATAATTCGCTGCGGGATTATAAATTGTGTGACGTCAGCGCATGGCGATCCGGAAAATGTGGAAGCTTTTTAAATTTTTTCAGATCAGAGCTACAGCTTGATCGCAAAAGCCGTTTGGAACTCTCGAAGGTCAGGGTACACAAGAAAAATCATTTGCGAACCCATCGGTAACTATCTTTATTTTTCAATTTTCGGTAAAATATTATCTCTGAAAGGGTACAGGGGTAAAGATTTTCTTCGATTTCGTTGCACACCTTGTCTTACTATGTACAATATAGAGGCAGTTGCCAATGTGCTATTTATAGTAACGGTGTCCGATAAGGAAAATTTCGTTATCCGGTAATAGACCAATGGAGTTTCAGTGGCCTATGCATGTACGTTCAACATTTTATTCATTCTAAATCACTGTATACATACACGTTCAACATTTTATTTATTCTAAGTCACTGTATAAGTTCACCATTTTATTCATACTAAATCAACAAAATTGAAATAGAAATATGTACTATCTCCTTTTTCCCCATTATTTTTGAAAAAACGGTAGAAACTGGCTTTTGTTACACTCTATGAGGTTGTTATTATACACGTCACATGACCACAGGTATGGTAAAATCATGTATTATATTACAAGATACATGTATATGTATACGTAATAAAGTATGTCTATGTCTAATATAACTTCTAATAATTAAAATTAAATTTTCACTGTTTATTCTTTTAATACACAAAAATACAAAACAACAACACAAACCAGGTATTATAAGCTGTTGGAATTATTGTGTATGCACATTTAGGAATGTACATTGTCGATTATAGGTTCATTTTAGTATCTTAGATATGGATCATGCTCTGGCAAGAGGGGGCTTAATACATCTCCTTGATGCATTGTACCAATCAAGCCAACACATAGTTGTGGATCCATTATAGGCCTATTTTTAACAACCGACTGAATCATGACGTGAACCGGTCCTTGGACATACAGAAAATTGAGCAATAGCGAAAAGTTTTTGTCCAGGTCAGAGGCTGACCTGGGTCGATACTTTTCGCAGATGCATTAAGCCACCTTTCCACAGAGCATGGTTCACGTGTTTCTGTCAGCAAAAAAAAAAAAAAAAAAAGACTGACAAACTTTCACCTTAATACTATACACGTAGGTCTGTACAAATACGTTCTAAACAAAAAACATAATATAACAACATATAACTTTAACTTACTCAGTTCAGTTAACACTGTAGCCGGTAAAAATTGACCTGGAATGGCGTGGCGAACCTTAATATGAGTGAACTAGTTTTATTTTTCATTTAGTGGCATTGAGCTAGTTCGGAATTGTTCGTCGTAAATTTACGTGCATCATAACAAAACTTTATCGATCTTTTTGCTTTATAACTCGAACTCGATAAACCTTTCATTAAGAGTTGATATTATTGTTTCTTTTTTGGGAATACATGTTTAAAACCACGAGCCATGATGAGATAATACAAACATTATCAAGTTGCATTTATAAACTATCTCGTCACGGTCCGTGTTTTTAAACCTGTTATCCCAAACATAAACAATAATATAAACTGACAATGAAACGCTTATCGATTAAGAGCACGATTAAGAGCAATACGGCTACTCGCGATGATTTCCGAATTGCCTATTTTACCTCAATCTAAAATGCAATGAACTGTAACATAGCTCCGCCCTGCCAGGTCGATTCTTACAGCCTATACCGCTATGGTATATTTTCTCTGTCAATACTTGTCCTTTCTTTCACAGCCCTATGCCCTCTTTAATGGAAACAAAGATGGGTAAAGAAAGTTTGCCCTTAAATAGGTAGACAAACGTTTCGGAGAAGACAACAAAACGTTGTTTGCGTCACTGAAGGTTTAACAATGACCATAACTTTCGAAACAATTCTAAGAAAATCTCTCTCAACATAGCTTGTAGTAGACTGTACAGCCGAAAAGATAAAACATGTTATTTCATTAAGGCGTAAGGGTTAATCACGAACTCCGTGAGGCACGGGCAAAGGTTTTGGCTGTCGTTCTATGTTGGGAAGGTCCAGCTTATTAACCCTTATCCTGCTAAATAAGTGAAATAAAACTTTCAAATCGATAGTAAAACCCAGATGTTGCTATTTCAAACTTATTCTTTGGAGAAAAAATATTTCCTTATCGGAGAGTGTAGATCCAAGATCAGACTGCAGGTTCTGTGCAGTCTGATCTTGATCAACATTGTCAGCAAAAAGTCAGTGAGTCGCGCTTAGCAGCTAAAGGGTTAACTCGGTCCTCGAAGAGTTAAATTCTATCAAGGATATTTTTCTGTCGAACTTTGACCTCTTTTTAACAAATACAAAGTCTGCATAAAAAAAAAAAAGTTATAAATAACCTTATAACAACCTTGATTCAGTCAAAACCAACATGGTTGGACCTTGCCGTCTAAATTTTTCCTGTAACCTATCAGGCCAGAAAAAGAAAACTGTGGTTCAGGTGACCCATGAAAAAAATGGGATCGGTAGGTCGGAAAACCTTTTTCTCCCCCCCCCCCCTTTTTTTTTAATTAATGTAAAATCAAAGAATTCTAGCTATGCCATTCTCTGTTATGAAAAAATAAAAGTATAACAACTGCAAAACGGCCATAAATTTTAGAGTCACTCCAACCGGAACTAAAACATTAGATGATTTTGTTTACAAATTCCATGTGACGTCTAGATATTTTTACCTTGTCTTCTTCCTCTTGTCCCATTATTTTGACTGCAAAACACTTTCCTGGTAGTGACATATACTGCAGCCAAATACTGCACATGGGCAAGTATAGGATTCGAGCTTGTAAATGCTGCCGAAATGGGGGCATTTTTCACATTGACTGAGAGAATGGCGGTCGCCATTTTAGAGGAAGTCGACTATCAGGCAGAAATTGATTTCAAGTGTGTGAAAGAGCGCAGGCCTAACATACGCATTGGATATTTTTCGACGAATGGCCGACGACGAATGGCCGACGACGCAATGGCCGAAAGGGAAATCGTTCGACGTATTGAAAATCGTCATGGTCTGAAATTGACGGTTGAGCGAAAAGTTTCCGATGCTGTTTTAGGCCTCCTGTCTGAAAGACATCGGCGGCGGCTATAGTAAAGCATTTTTTAGAGGCCACTTCTATAAAAAGAGAAATGAAGTGGAATGGACTTTGGACATGCAGAAAATTTACAAATAACAAAAGGTTTCCATCAAGGGCAGCCTGCGCGCACTGCCCAGGCTGACATGTTTTGATACTTTTAGCAGATACAACAAGCCCACTTTTTACAGATCACGCCTCATATTTAGTTACAGGTGTCATCAATAAAGTACTCTCAAAAAGGATGTTTTTCATAACAGAACATACCTGATAACACTCATCATCACTAAACAGACCTCCAGATATGAAGGAAAGATAGTATCCTAAATCCTTTATTTCTCTTCCAAACCCTATGTTGTGGGTACTCATTAGAATCGTCTCGATGAGACGATTTTAATGAGTACCCATAACATAGGGTTTAGTGGAAAGTGATTAATGTTTTTAATTTTGAAATCAAAATCATTCCGTCTATCTGGGGCTCTGACTAAAACACTGCAAAAGGGGACTTTCACAACAGAAAATATGTATTAACATACATCTCTAATATGAAGTGATATCAAAAAGGGGCTGTCACCACAGAAAGTATCAAATAACAGCAAGTCACCACTAAAGTAAATGATAAAAAGTGTCTCTACAACAGAAAATGTATAATGATAAACGTCACTACTAAAGTATAAGTTAACGGTGCCTCTAGAAAATGTATAATGATAAACGTCACTACTAGAGTATAAGTTAACGGTGCCTCTACAACAGAAAATGTATAATGATAAACGTCACTACTAAAGTATTAGTTAATAATAGTGCCTCTAGAACAGGAAATGTTTGATGACTATACTTATACAAAACATGTGCAAAAGGGGGCTTTCAAAATAAAAGAAAATACAAGAAGGCTATATGTCCTATAGCGCTCATCAGAGTAAAGCAGAGCTCCAGATAGAGGGAGTGATTTTGATTTCAAAATTGAAAATATTAATCACGCTCCACTAAACACTATGTTATGGGTACTCAGTATGGGTTCTCATTAGAATCGTCTTATTGAGACGATTTTAAAGAGTACCCACAAAATAGGGCTTTGAAGAGAAATAATGGATTTAGAATATAATCACTCCCTTTTATCTGGAGGTCTCGTAAAGTCATCTAAGATTGATACAAATGATGAAACCCTAGTTGTGATTATGTAAAACACGTGTAAAATATGCGCATGGTCCATAATGGGAATTAAGTTTTTTGTTTCCTCTTTTCTAAAATTAACTTGTGTGTACAACATTAATTGATATGAGTGTAGCCCAAATTTTTCATGAGAATCTGACTAAAAGTGTGGCCTCTACAGAGCACACAAGAGTTTTCTAGGATTTGTCCAGGTGGCCTAGTCTTTGACCCAATTTGACCGGTTTTCGAACTTGTCCGAGATATTACAAAGACAAACATTCTGGCCAATTTTCATGAATATCGGACTAAAATGCACGAAAGGATTTTTAACCTGTTTTTTGAGCCTACGTTGTCCAATTTCAGACTTATCCGAGACATAATCAAGACAAACACTGAGATAGGACTTAAATGTTGCCTCTAGAGGGCACGCAAAGTTTTTCTAAGATTTGTCCAAGTGACCTCCTTTTTGACGCGATGTGACCTGGGTCTGTATTCACCAAACATTCTCAAGAATATTCTTAGTCTTATTCTCCAAGATTTTCTACATTTGAAAGTAACACAACTCCTGATTGGCTAAACCATTTGGTTTAGCCAATCAGGAGTTGTGTTACTTTCAAATGTAGAAAATTCTGGAGAACAAGACAAAGAACGTTCTTGAGAATGGTCCGTGAATACAGACCCAGGTTTCAGTGTTATCTGCGATGTCATCAAGACAAACATTCAGACCAGGGCCCAGTTTCACGAAACAACATAAATCTCTTATTTTGCTTAAGTGTGCTGATGGACCCCATTTCCAATTTAAGTTGAGTTTGTTACTTAAGACCCACTTTACTTATATCAACAGACTTAACTCTTTCGGCGCCAAATAAACAAACTTGACCTCTTTTGATGGCTGTAAATACAATCCACTGATTCTTCGGAAGACTTTAATCATATAGGCTTGACCAAACAAGCGGAAGGTATAGATCAAAGATCAGACTGCACGTTCTGTGCAGTCTGATCTTGATCTATGCCGTCCGCAAAAGGCCCTGTTTTCGCCTATGGCGCTGAAAGGGTTAAGAAATAGTCTAATATACTAAGTTGACACAACATTTCATACTCAACTCAGCAAAATAATGGACTTAAGTCTGTTAAGATAACTTGAGTCCTTTATTTTGCTGAGCTGAGTCCGAAACGTTGTGTTAACTAAGGGTTTGAAAATGTGTCTAAAGTTTGTTAATGTTAATGAAATGCGTCTGAAATAACGAAGTCAACTTAAGTCGGAAAATGATTCTGTTAGCAGACTTGACCCAAATAAAAGACTTAAGTTTTTTTTTTTTTTTTTTTTATGAAACCTGGCCCAGTCTCAGGAGTATCCGACTTAACTCTTTACCAATATTAGCCTTGTCCAAACCGAATGCATTTGCAGACGACAAAATAAATGTTACCAGAAAATAAAATTTGTTTTGGAAAGGATAGAAAACATTGTGGGAAAAGGAGAAAATGCTGGTTACCAGCATTTTCTCCTTTTCCCACAATGTTTTTAAAAGACCTCTTTCTCAGGGTCGTTAAAACGCCGGGTTGTATGGTAAAGGGTTAAATTGTGGCCTTTCAGGCCTTTCAGTAAACTTCTTTTTGACCCAATGTTAACAAATTTCAAAGTTGTCAGAGCTGTTATGGACACCGGACGGAAAAAAGTGGTTTCTAGTGTGCACACACGTTTTTTCTTTTTTATAGGTATCGGGGTATAGCCTCTAGAGTGAACACAAAGTTATTTTTTTTTTATGATTTGTCCCAGCGACAACCTTTGTCACCTGACATAAACAAATTTCGAACTTGTCTGAGATATCACCAAGACAAACATTCTGACCAATTTTCATCAGCATTGGACTGAAAGTGTGGCATCTACAGTGCATACAATGCAATTGTTGACGCCCACACACGGACGTCGCACAACGGACGACGCATATAGCACGATAACAAAATCTCACCTTAAGCACTTTGTGCTTAGGTGAACGAAGTGCTTAGGTGAACTAATAACAAACCCAAGCCACCATTATAGACTTTTCACCTCGCCATATGTTAAAGAAGGTTTAATGCATCTGCAAAAAGTAATGACCCCATTAGTCTGCACAGGTTGACCTCAGTCGAAACCGTTTGGCTTTGGTAATTTTTTTCTGCATGTCAAAGGAACGAACAATCTACTTCATGATTCAATCTGGTGCTTGACAAAATTGATTTCATTGATCCATTACCCCATGATGATTTGCATCATTTAATCGACCAGAGAGATGCATTAAACCCCCTTTTGACAGACAGCCGCTCAGATATCGTAGAGTTCCTCCTCTACAATTCCTTTAGTTTCTCTTTACAGTATGTACAAGCAAATATCTTTTCTACCTTCCAATCATCACCAGTCTTCTATTTTCTAAAGATACAACGCTGTCTGAAAAAAAAAACAACATAATGTTCTGGAACAGACTAACAAGAGAAGTATGACACATGTAACTACTAGCTTGTATATCTGTTACTTTGTTTGCAATGTGAGGTTCCCTGGATTACAGTGGGGAACCAGGTGGTTTTGTTTTGGTACACTGGAGAAAAAAAAATAATGAAGAAATTTTGATGAAATTCTAAAATACACTACACGGAAAATGATTAATTTTGACGAAATGCTACGGTAAATTGTCCTTTTTATGCTTTTGTGCCCAATGTTATGGATCGATCAGTGCATCATATTCCGAAGAACTTGGGTCCGGATGTTACCATAATGGTGCAACAAAATTCATCCTCTTTGCAAAATCTCTCCCACAAAATTTACAGTTTCGATAATTATCGCTTTACTCTTGCCCCACAATCCCGACTTTTGACGACCCTTAGAGAAAGGCCTTTTGAAACCATTGCGGGAAAAGGAGAAAATGCTGGTAACCAGCATTTTTTTCCTTTTCCCACAATGTTTTCTATCCTCAAGAAGGTGAATCTGTATTTCAAGTCCCAGTTATTTTGTTGTCTACAAAAGCTTTCAATTTGGACAATTCAAACATGTCGTTTGGTAAAGTGTTAACATTTCCTGAGAAGGGTTTTGCGAAGAGTATGACGGAGTAATTTATTGCATGTTGTTTAACGCCGTTTTCAACATCATTTCAGTTATATTGCGGCTGCGAGTGCACCTATCCATGCTTTCCTGGAGTTTCTGTCACCAGTGCTTCGCATATTCTTTCCAAGCCACTGGCTGCTTTCCCATGTAAACATCGTCGAAACGTGATTAGCGGTCAGAGAGAAATGAACCCTGTCGGAATGACTATCATCAATCATCGGAACGATATTGACCGACCCGAGCATTTGAGCCAGCGGCTCCCTGTTCTTAAGACCTGTACAGTACCGAATGCCCTGCCGAACCTCGGTAAATTGAACAGTTCAAAAGATCAAAGTGAATAACTCTCAAGTAAAACTCTCCATGCTGACACCCCTAGGCTGCACTCAAACGTAAACAACTCGGACTATTTATTGAGATTTTCGATATTCAAGTCCTCTCTCCAAACATTCTGAGAAGTCTGATCTTGATCTAAACCAAATTGCAACCCTCATCTTCGTTAGCCTTAGCGGACTAAGCATACTGACATTTGTGGATATTATTTGCAGATGCATTAAACCACCTATTCACAGAGCATGATTCAGTTTTTGCTTTCAGTAACACTACACAAAAATGACGAAAAAAAATTTATCCATGCTGAATGTTTTTGGACAACCCAATTCTACCCGAAGTAATGGACATGTTCCTTTGAAATGCAGAAAACATTGTAGGGAGGGGGTGATGCTGCTAACCAGTTTTTTTCTCCTTTTCTAAAAATGTTTTCAAATCTGTCTTTCTTTGGAGTCGTTAAAATACGAAATCGTTCGGGAGATTTTTAAATGACATTGACATACATGATCCGGTAAGACATTAACCCGAATCCTGCTAAATCAAAGAAATAAACTTTTAAGCCGATATTATAAACCCAAATTTTCCTATTTCAAAGGTATTTTGGAAGCAAAGATATCTCCTTATCGGACAGTGTAGATCCAAGATCAGACTGCATGTTTTGTGCAGTCTGATCTTGATCTGCGCTGTCCTCAAAAGGTCAGTGAGTCGCGCTTAACAGTCTAAGAGCTAATCATAATTATAAAAATGGTAAAATTCATCCGAAATTTCGGCTCATATACGATTATTTACGCCCCTTGCACTAGCCAAACAACTAACCCTTAGGCTGCCGTGCGCAGCTCAAGTACCTCTTTGCCGACAGAGTAGATCAAGATCAGACTGCACAGAACGTGCGGTCTGATCTTGAATCTACACTCTCCGATAAAGAGGTATCTTTTAACCCCTTAAATAACCTTTGAAGTAGCAGATTTTGGGTTTTTACTGTCGATTTGAAAGTTCCAATTCACGTGTTTAGCAGGATAAGGTTTAAAAACATTCACCACAGAGGAGCAATACCTTGTGATAGGCAACTACTGCCTTACATTTGAGCCATGCTCTGGCAAAAGGGGGCTTAATGCATCTCCGCAATGCATGATATCGGATGAGTCATCACATCAGAATCCAGTATGTCTGACATAAGTATCATAAGGTAGACTGGGTCCTTTGATATACAGAAAATTGACCAATAGCAAAAAGTTTCGGCTCAGGTCAGCCTGCGCGGGCTGCGCAGGCTGACCTGGGTCGATACTTTTTGCAGATGCATTAAGCCCGCTTTTCACAGAGCATGGCTCATTTTCTTTTCAAACATAAGAAAATTATTTTCGGACTACACAATTTTGGACTTGTCCAAGCTAAAAACTATTTGCAGATGACAATTAACGTGTCATAAATTAGACTTGGCTTCTGAAGGGTAGAAGACGCATTTTCACTAACATTTTGAAAAAATAATCTTTCCCAGGGTTGTTAAAACTTGGAATATTTTGACATAGGGTGAATAAATTTATTTATTAACGTGTGTTATACTTCGTTTTAAACATTATTTCAGTACTACCATGGCGACAACTCGCTTATTTATATACGTCCTGGGTTTCAACAGTACTAGGCTAGGGCTCTGAAGTGTCTTGCCTGAGGACACTCCCACAAACAACCTATTGCTTACAGGGAGGCTCGAGCCCGGGGCCTCCCGGTTACATGTCCTACACTTTACAACTGAGCCACGCAGGACCGCTTGGCAGAGGGTTAAAAGTAAAGTATTATAGTTTGATATGGGAGTGTAAGTGAGGCAATATCTCATTTTACCACAATGTTTTCCAAGTTTTGCTGCTTAACGAAAAAAAAAAAAAAAAAGCGTTCACATGTTTATATATTTAAATTGGTTTACGCTTATAATTTTTAACGAAAAAGCTAATATTTTCACTTGTCAGAACACGCACGGGCACGTACGCACACGCACGCAGGCATGCACGCCCACACACGGGTGAGCAACGCTTTGGCAAAAGGGTTCTAATTCATTCCCATGATCCTGTATACCAAGTACGTCATAACATAACTATGGATCCATAAAAAATCCATAAAGTCTAACAACCGACTGAATCTGGAGGTAGAACGGCCCTTAGAAAGAAAAAAAAAATCTGCAAAAAGGCATGGACCCATGTCAGCCTTTCTGCTACTTTAGCCTTTTCTGCTCTTTATAAACTCATGATTCTGTTGGTTTGTAGACAAATTGATTTTATGGATCTATAGTTATGTGATGACTTGTTCTCATAATAATGCATCACGAAGATGCATTTTAACCGCCCCCCCCCCCCCCCCACCATTTTTGTTGGTGCGCCGCCCATATCATTTGAATGTATCTTAGATGAAAATACATGTTCTGTCCAAACTATACCTACACTATGCACAAAAACGTCTTACCTGTACA
This sequence comes from Tridacna gigas, assembly GCA_945859785.2. Lineage (NCBI taxonomy): Eukaryota > Metazoa > Mollusca > Bivalvia > Cardiida > Cardiidae > Tridacna > Tridacna gigas. Next base: position 8,226,886 of record OX244028.2, read on the forward strand.
GCAGGTTACCTTTATGTGTTATCATCTATCACAGTTGATAAACAGACAAAACATTGCACTTCTGTTTAGTATCATGGCTGATATAAAGTTTGTGATCTGTTTTACAATATGTCAATGACCTAGGACTTTCCATTCCATGTGTTTGATCCTGTAATACTTGTATCGATCTACACTGTGTAGATATCTGGTGTATGTTGTTTGAATTACGCCCAGCTATGTAAATATTGCCTTGCCCATCTACAGTCAGACCACACGGAAACTTCAGTTTAGTATCTTTGTAAACATTTTGAACTTTGCCAACCAAGTCCAAACTTGTCACTGTGTGTGTGTCAACGTCACTCACAAACAGTTTAGACTTGGACTTGTTCATACAAATATACCGGGGATTTTTAAAGAGAGGTTGACCATCTTGGTTTGTAGAAAATATTTGCAATGTTTCTCCATGTAGGCTGATTACTTTGACAGCAGGTTCTGGTGGTGCAGATGACACAAATAACTGACCTTGATGGAAGATAATTCCTGTATAGCTTTCATTATTTCGAATTTCTTTCTTGAAAGTCAAAGTCTGGCCAACTTGTACAAAAACTAGTCTATTAAGACTTGTTATGACAAGCTGACTATTATCTATGCAAGTGATATCCCGTGGTTGTGTAGACAGTTTTAGAGAAGATGAAATACTCTTTCCTTTCACATCTACAAGTTTTACACTGTAGTTGCTTTTATCTGTTAGAGCTATTTTATTTGGATTTATGAATACACTTCCTACAATCTTACAATCTTGTTTATCTTCTGAATGTCTAATATCGATTTGCCCTACATAATTGGCTCTAACAAATTTGGGGTCTTCTTTGAAGAGTAGTTTGAAATCATTTCTCTCTCTTTTCTTCACCTCTGATTTTTCTACCTTCCCTCTTTCCTGTAATGTACCAAGACTGTTCAAAGATTTAAGAGAATCCAGTACTTCTTCATTTTTATGAAATTTATACTTTCTAACTTTATCTTGACTGGATAAGTTCGCCAGTTCATTTTCATATTGACGGATTTTGGTTTCTGCCCTCTTTGCAGAGATCACCAACAGTTGCTGTTGTTTGATTTTTGCATAGTTTTTTAACTTGGAAGAGATTTCTTTGACATCAGCGGTCATAGAATCAAGCGCTGCTGAGGTCTGCTGGACAGTTTTCATATTAAACTCCTGGGCTTCTTTCAAAATGGATGTTTCCATGGAATCTAGAAGGTTGTTGATTTCTGAACGAAATGTTTTAACATCTGATACAAACTGCCTATACACTGTTTGTACATCTTGCGCGTTTCGTGTGGACCCCATCTTTATGTTATCTAATTGCTGTAAAAGTCTTGAAATTTTCTCTGTTAGAGATCTGTACTCGGCACTTTGGTCATAGTCAGGTGCAATACCATCTATGTATTCATAAGAACAATGCTCGTGTTCAACAGCCATACAAACAGAGCACAGAAGGTTCCTGTGTGTTTTACAATAGTACTGTATTACTTTGTCTCTGTGTATAGAACAGAATTTTTCTTGTGTTGACATGAGTTTCTGTTGCGGCATTTCATTTCGAGGTAAAATCTGATGGCTTATTGATAATTTAAAACTTCTATGCGCAGAAGAACATTTGTCACAGAAATTCTCGGCACAATCAACACAATAATATTCTGCACTTTTTCTCTTGTTCTGTGACAGACATGGGTCACAATGGACAAGTGTTATGGTGTCGTCACTGTCCACCTGATTCCAGCCTAGCATTTCCATGACGCTTCTGTACCCGTCTCTGAACATGCAGAATATCGACCATCGGCAAAAATATTGTGCAGGCTGATCTGAATCGATACTTTTTATAGATGCTTTATGCCCTCTTTTTCATAGACCGTGGCTGATATATATTTTATTTGTTCTTCTCTGTAAATCTTTAAAGTATGTAACTCACTGATTTTATTTTTTTTTTCCAAATTTCATTCGTCAGTTAGCCATCATCTACCGTCTCTGGGATGCACAACCTGAATCCTACATTTTCCGCAAAGATAGAAAAATAAATAAATAATGAAAGTAATCAAATAGAAAATTATACATTAACCCTTAAGCTGCTTATCGCGACCCACTGACCTTTTGCGGACAGTGTAGATCAAGACCAGACTGCACAGAACGTGCAGTCTGATCTTTGATCTACACTGTCCGATACGGTATTTTATTTCCGGTGAAATCAACTTTGAAACCGCAATGTTTGGCCATTTAGTATTGACTAGAAATGTGCGTTTCATTTATTCAGCAGCTTAAGTGTTAACCCTTAAGCTGCTTATCGCGACCCACTGACCTTTTGCGGACAGTGTAGATCAAGATCAGACTGCACAGAACGTGTAGTCTGATCTTTGATCTACACTGTCCGTTATGTTATTTTGTTTCCGGTGAAATCAACTTGGAAAACGCAATGTTTGGGCTTGTACTATTAAGTGGAGATTTTCGTTTCATTTATTCAGCAGCTTAAGTGTTAATAAAATGAGCCATGCTCTGACAAAACATGCTTAACGCATCTCCTTGATCCATGATACAAAAAGAGCCAACGCATAATAATGGATACATAAAATCCATTTTGTCGAACAACCGACTGAATCAGAAGATACAATGGTTCTTTGACATGCAGAAACAATACCAAAAGCAAAAGGTTTCGGCACAGGTCAGCTTGCGCGGACTGCGCATGCTGACATGGGTTGATATTTTTTGCTGATGCGTTAAGCCCCCTTTTCACAGAGCATGGCTCAAATTTATAAAGCAATTATGTTCACCTTATTTTTACTACATTCTTATTAAGTTCATAAAAAGTAAATCCTTTCCCGTTTTAAGAGAAAGGGTAGTGGACTTGAAGTTAAACTTCACTTGCCTCAGTGTAAATCGAAAGACTGATGGTCTTGAGAGTCGACAGGATGGTAATAGGTTAGAAGTGTTCAACCTTTTTTGTTCAAATCTATTAAAAGCATTCGAGATACAAAATAAATCAAACATAAGACAGTATTATATGCAAGCATATTTCCAAGTTGTCATCCTAAAATTACAAACATTAAATTAAAATTTACATGAACAGGTTTAAAAAGTTCAAAGTCTCTTACCCCGGGTGACTTCATTTAGAAAATGGTTTTCAAAAGGTACAATCAATATAAAACACGTCATTTCGTTGAAATGATATCCACCGCCGAAAAAAAAAAAATTCTTTTTTTTGATAGAAACATAATTATATGAGGTACTTTGTTTTTCATGTAAATGGCATTTTTTGTTATAGGTGAAAATATACATTAAGCCCCCTTTTTCCATGATACGGCATTTCATTAAATAAAAACAAATACTGATTGTCTGTGGCTTATGATAAACAATATAAATATGAAGTTTCATAAAATTTTGTCCAGTAGTTAAAGAGACTGGTCCAGAATGGAAATATAGATCAAACCCCCTTTTGCCATGACACCGTTTAAAAAAAAAAAAAAAAAAAAAAAAAATACAACCGAAAAACATCAAGCCCCGTTTTTCTATGACAAGGCATTACATTAAAAAGAAAAAAAATATGTCGGTGGACTATCATGAGGACCACATGTATGAAGTTTCATTAACTTTCGCCAACGATTTTAGAACATATCTGTCTGGATAGACGGAAGATCGGACGGACGAACGGACAGACAACATGAAAACCATATCTCTCCCCCCACCCCGAAATTCAGCGCGGCGTAATAAGTGTCGAACTTAAATATTTACAGTTCCTCCCTAGCTTAATAATGCCTGTAAAGAATGTGGACAAAAATTAGGCTTCTAGGTTGATAAAAAGATTTTTCTAGTGCAGAATCTAGCGCGTAACTTACATGTATATCTTAATTCTGACACATATTGCTAAAACAAGCATTCTAATTAATTTCGGTAGAATAGGGCATACATTTTCTCCTTATATCTAGAACAAGTTGTTTTTATATGACACACATTTTCTACAATTGGACCACATGTTTATACATATATCGTTTAATTTCAATAATTGTCCTTTCCAAATACAGGATGCTAGATATGAAATTTGGGTATAATTGCTTATACAGTTTCAGAGGCGGTTATTTTGAAATGTTACTCCTCAGTTCTGAAGCTTCCGTGAAGTTTATAGAAACAGAGCTGAACCACTTGAACAATTTTACAAGAGGACCAGTTAGGCAACATTAGTATGGAACTCAGTTGAACTTTGTCTTCTGGTATTGGATCTAGTGACACACTTTTAGACCCCAAATACCCTTTTGCAACTCACCCATATCTAATCTAAGCAGTCTGACTAAGTTACGTGAATATTGGACTGAACATAAATGGATTCTAAAGCATTAGATCTATTACGGTTCTGTCTGATTTGACCTAGTGACAACCTTTTTCTTTTAACCACCTGTGACCTACTTTCAGCTTTGTCAAAAATTATTATTGAGACAAACAGCCTGGCAATTTCATGGTCATTGGACTGAAATGTAGCCTCTGAGTACACACACATATTTGACTCAGTTATCTACTTGTACTTTGGAAATAATTTGTATTTGTTGTTGTCCGGGTTCAAGTTTTGTCCACAATGGACTCTAAGAATGTGGCTGCTACAGCTCAAGAAAAACAATATAACCCAATGGCATGATCATCAGCCTTTTAACTTTGTCTCTGTTTTATGACTTCCCAGGAATTAGTACTGCTTCCACACTAATTGAAAATTTTAGAGATCTACATGTATATTGCTTTGGCTTAAACTAAATGTTTGCGATTCGCTCTAAATTACACTTTGCAACAACCCTTTACAAGATTACAAACACTCCAATAAAGAACTTGTTGTTGGAGTGGGTTAACATTGATCTGTTCTATTATATTTGAAATATAGTGGAGTAAAAAGTCAAGTTCTCAGATTGCTGGTTGTTAAAACTGCGTAGTTTCAAGTCGAATTTCCGTGTGAATTCAGATTTTGGTAGTTACGAAAGCACCTTGCATTCTGACACTCGCACTAATAAATTGCTGTTTCATAAATACTAGATCTAGGTTAATCGCACATTAAAAAAAATAAAATAAAAAATAAAAAGTAAACATAAAAAATAAAAATAAAAAAACAGCAGACTTTTACAAATTCACCTCTTTAAAAACGAAAACCAATTAATCAAACACAGTATACTTTAAACACTCTCTCTGAATGGATCGGTGAAGCGTTTTGTCAGTGACTGCAGAAAGGCGTCTACAGGTCACTTTTTCAGTTTTTCCCATATTTGGATACGCCTACATGTCTAGAACATAGTCTGTGAATAAGGGAAATTATGAGCTTTCTACCAAAGGCAGTCAATGGTAAATGATCTACGACGTTGGCACATGATGTCATTAGTCAACAAGAGTTGAAAATTTTACCTAAACACTTTAATTCGTGGGTTAATAGGTTAAATAATTAACTGAGATGATTCTATTTCAATGATATCCTTAATCTCTCTCATAAATCTTTGTCTTTCTCGCAAAAAATGAAATTCGTTTTGGAAAGGGTAGAAAACATTGTGGGAAAAGGAGAAATTTCTGGTTGCCAGCATTTTCTCCTTTTCTCACAATGTTTTCAAAAGTCTTCTTTCACAGAGTCGTTAAAAGTCGAGATTGTTTGGTGAAGGGTTAAAGAAGAGGAAAATATGCTTTTTCAGCAGCATCAAAGAGGTAATTGGATGGTATGGAATCAGCTTTTACAACCAATTTCTTCTTTTTGAAGCTATTAGATTCAGGGACATAAAAAGTTGTTTTAGCTCCAGTTGGACAGGGATGTTATTACAAGCCTGAATGTGGGACTGTGACAAAAACAGTATCATTTTTCTAAGTTATCTATTTCTGTAACATGTCATGACTAATGATTATATACATCTAGCATTTGTAATAAGCTGAGTAAATATCCAAATCTATCAAAAAACCTGTACTGAAATATACAAATTGGTTTAATCCCTAGAATGCAGTTTCACCCTTTACCACACAATTTAATGATCCCAAGAAAAAAAGCTTGTGAAAACATTGTTGGGAAAGGAGAAAATAATGGTAATCCGCACTTTCTCCTTTTTCCTTACTGTTTTCTCACCCATCAAAAAGAGTAATCATCATCTTCTTAACAGTTACTTTATTGCCTGCAAATGCTAAGAAAGGTACAGATCAAAGCTCAGACTGCACATCCTTTGCATTCTGATCTTGATCTAAACTGTTTGTAAAACAGTCTGATTCTGATCTAATTGTCCATAAAAAAGAAATATCAAGCTGAATGGCCATTTCCAACTAAACGTTTGCATAAATTGTGAGTTACAAAGTGGAGAGAGCGTTACTGAGTCTGAGTAACCCCCCCACCCCCCCGAAAAAAAAGTTTCCAAAAAGCTAAAATGTGATTTGGATGACAGATTTTTGACTGAACAGGTTTGGAGAAGTGAGCCAAGCCAATCTAGGTATGAGTTTTTGAGCTTGCACGTAGCAACAGATTTACAGGTTTGTTAACATTCCATCAAATGCTTGGAACCTTACCTGCTTTGGAGTGAAAAAAAATCCTCCGTGTGTTCACATACATACAAATGACGCATTAGTCATGGGACATTAATATTTGAACATTTCTCATGACTATGGAACTTACATGTATTATGACATACCCCCTGACCAACTGTACTGATAGAATATTGTGATATATTTTTGTATACTTGTGTGTTTCAGATACCTTTGGTTTAAAAGAAAAGTGACATGTTCAAGTATCTTTCGCCAATTATGACACTCTGTGAACACTTTCACACAATAGAGTTCAAGTAATTAAATGTAATTCTGCAATGGCTCTCATCTGAACCTCTAAAAACACCCAAGCACCAGGCCTGAGTAAATTTAGTATAGTGTTGTCCAGGCACCACCATACTGTTCTGGATGTCTTTGTACCTATTTAAAATAGAAATTCAATCTTCAAAGGAGTAAAATTCATTGTGTTAGCCCTTCACCAAACAATTCTGTTTTAGCAACCAGAGGAAAAACCATGTATGTGAGAAAAGGGGAAAGTGCTGGTAATCGATATTTTCTCCATTAACCACAATGTTTTATAACTTTTAAGAATATTTCATTTGAGCCACACTTTAATTTGTTGTCTGCACCTGTTTTAAATCTAGACCAGTCCTAATTTTTTTAACATTGGTATAGAGTTAAGTAATGGATGTCATCCCTAAATGATAATGCAAAAATCTACCAACTCACTTTTGTAACTTTGATGCTATCTAATCTGAGTGAAATTTTGTCTTTGAACACCAAAATCAGTCTATATGCTCATGCAGTCATTCTACAAGAAGTCAAATTTTAGTTTCAAACTTTCGCTCCTTCTATGAGAAATTTATTACAAAAAAGTCTACTGAAAATACTGATTGAAAATGATAAAATAAACTGTATAGATTTGGCAGTTGAGGTTAAGGATAATGTACTGAAATGTCCTTTCAATTCGTATTATAACTTACGCAGATTTATATTTAAACTTGACTATGCTGCAACTTGTAGTGTTAACTAAGTCTGATACCTACTGGAAATTAAAGCAACAATAACCCTGTTTTCTGACAGTGTTCACAATTTCATTTCCACACAAGAAAATATCTTTCGCAAGAAAATGCACAAACCTGTTAAAACTCTCCACAATGAAGTAGACTTATAACAGTATTTTTTTTTCTGTTGATATTAGATCTATTTACCACAGTGAATCTAAAAAAATATTTCACAATACGTTTTTGTGTGACCAATGATATAACACTAGTTATTGCTTCACATGCTATTATTTTTGGTGCTAATGTTTGTAAATGTATGTCAGTTTCAGAGAAGATATTCATGAGTATAACTGAAAGATTGCTTGAAGTCTGGAAAACACTGACCAGCATGTCTATCACTTGCAATCATTAACTGAATTTCGTGCAAAAATATCTATGTGAAAGATAGAGCATAATTATAGAACACAAATGTGAGAGAAATACACATTTATAAATGCATGTTGAAAGTGAGATTCATTAGTTCATAGATATGACAGATATATCAATATACTAAATTTCTTTTTACCTCTTTCACTGCGAGTGGAGACTAAAAGAACTTTTGGGGACTTATATCAAGATAAGAAAGTGCAGTCTGCTACCTGATGCTAATTTTTAACCAGAAACATCTTACAGTGCACTAGTAATCTACTTTCAGACTTTGAAATAAGCTGAAATTATTTATTCTGGCAGCAAAAATAAATTAAAAGTTTCATTCAGTCAGCTGGATTCTTCAGTAAGACACACCTATTGTTTTATACAAATGCTAACCTGCAGGCCTTGAATATTAGAAATGATGCTGTGCCATGTTAATTTCATTTTCTTTTTACTGACTACTTCGCCATCAACAATCAAATATGTGTTTATTTACCTAGGATGAGAATGACAGTAATGAAAGTTTTCGTATTGAAAAGAATACAAGTAAAATACACAATGAAAACAAGATGAAACCTTTGTTGTGAGTACTCATTGGAATTACAGAAGGATACACATGTATCTATAATACAGGTTTTAGAATTCTAATCACCATCTGATAATCAGAAATCAACCAGTTATCTGATCCTCTGTCAAATTACTACAGAATGACTGTTACTTTCTATAAGCCTTGCTGTTTGCCATAGAGCTCTCAGCCTCAATTTATTTGTTATTAAATGATATAAATACAAGTCAAAATGAGGCCAGATGATAAACAGGCAAATACTGATACATTTCATCGCCTAACATTTTCATCAGGTTACACTTTCATTCAAATTTAAGCCAAGATAACCAGAGATGCAAAACACATGTTACTTCAATGCCTGCCTTTGTAATTAATCACCACAACCTTTAACCTTAAATAATATATATACATATATATATATATATATCGGACTCATAGTAGATCTATCTACATTTACAACACTGGATTCTGGATCAAGCTTGTTTTCAAAAGTTGAATAGTTTTCCACCTGTGACCAGCGATATGTTGTTCTCAATCATTCGACAGAAACATTGTCCTGATACACGATTACTGTATGTAGAATCGTACTGACAGTGGAAGAGTGAATTTATAGACTTATATATATATGTCCATTTCCTTTTCAAATTTTGGCGGACAGTTGCTATAAACAAAACTGTTAGTGATTGTTTACTGATGACACAACTTCCGGTTCATTGCAAGTGCCGAAAATTTGTATAAATAATGCCGAAATCATGTGCAATAATGGAACCCATTTTACTGGTTTATCGATGAAATTATCCCCCTTGAAAATGCTTGATTTTCCGATATCGATTTTTCAACTGGTCAGTATTTCCTAATGGAAATATAGAAGGAATTCTTTTTTTCAACGTGCTAAGTCATATATTAAACATTAAGTGAAAAGGAAAATCACCTATTGACGTCTTGTTCATTCTTTCTTCCTTTTTATGGTATAAAAATCGTAATTCTAAACTGTGACCTTGTTGCTTCCAATTAGATTTAAACATTGACGGTAATTTTTCACCTTACCGCCTATATTATTCTATATGAACTTGGCAAAATCCGTAAAACTGTATGTGTGAAAGCTTCTATTGTTCGTTTATAAATACTTTATACAAAACATTTCTATCACCTACTGAAGTATTCTTGAAACATTTATCTTTCGAAAGGTGCTTTTTAAATAAATTCATTTAAATGCCTTCTTGCTTCCAATTTTGGTTAAAATCAGACGTTTTTTCAGACTTTGCGATTTTTCTGATATCCTGACGTATTTATCACATTCGGCAAACCTCAGGTGATCCGTTGACCAAGTTAGATGTAGTTACGGAATCGGCTGAGTTGTGACGCGTGGTTTTAGACCTCTACGAGAACTGTGGACGACGACAGTGAGTAGCAGACTCGATGAGGGGGCGTTCTCAACCTATTCTGGCAAAGGCACAAAAGGCCAAGCAAAATGTTAATGTCAATTTACATCAACCCCCCCAACTGTAAATGACAAGAATTAATATCTTATTTATCCCGTTCCTACCGGTCTTTCTAGAACGTGGACCAATCTAAGTATAAACTTGATAAGCTAAAATGCACTTGAGCGTCCATTTGATAATTCTATTTGATAGGTAGGAAAATATTGTTTGAAAAGGAGAAACTGGTGGGTAATGTTTTATTGATCTTAATTGATCGTGTTAGTACAAGTTTTATGTTTCTAAACCTGCCCCATGGCTAATGAAACAGGCCATGTAAAACAACAGTAACTAACGACTCAGAAAGGCCGGATCGCTGAATTCAGTAGGTCATTAGCTGGCAAATTATCAATAAAGAAGAAAGACAAAAGTATTGAAAAGCCTCTTTCGGTAATTTTATATTTGCAGTCTCACAAAGACTTGTGGAATCGTCACAAGATCAATAACACATTTCGATTTCGAAAATTTGTATTCAAATCAGTATGATAACGTAATGAGGACCTCATATCTGATGTAATAAAAATAGACACAGTTACCGATTAGAATTGTGCATTGTATACGGTTGCAAAGAAAATGTTATCTTGTTGTATTTATCGGTATTTTACAAGAAATTTTGGTTTGTGGAATAAAAAACAAACAGTCCCCTTTAAGGACTGATGATAAGATGAGTAAACCTTCGCATGTTTTCGTTATTTTCAATGTTAGGCTAGTTGATATGGCTGCTGGGTTAAACTCGAGTTGGAAATCAAAAAGGTTTGAGTAATCGCTGAATGTAAAAAAAACTGCTATTTTCTCCTCAGTGTTTTTTAATCCTGAGTATTGCAGAACGGCATCCGAAAGCAGTCAGAAACCCAATGCTTACAGATTAATAGTTTTGAACACAGAACTTGAATTATCACGATATGTTAGGAAGACTTCAGGCGTCTCAAATCCTTCGGTCAAATGAAACTATAGCAGTCAAGTCAAAGAAATGGATAGACTGGTAAATACACTGCTCGCATTTAAAATATCAGCACATTTCGAGGAGCAAATGAGATTCCATAGATGGTTACTTATATCTTTGTTTTCTTTATCTTGAGCAGTAATCAAGTTCCCAAGTTTTTAAAATATATGTCGCAAGCTGTTTAAAGGACCCGTATCTGTATCTTTCTCTGGCATCCTTTGGTAGTTGGTCCAAGTTCTCCCTGATGTTCGGCAACATATCGCTCAATTTTGTTTTTGGGCTATGTATGACCTTAGCATGACCTACATGTATGTCTCAATCGTAACTATTTTTATTAAATTATTCTTACTTTGAAGTAGGTTATTGAAATCAGTAGTGTTTCTTAAATGTTATACTTTAACATTACACGAAGAAAAAAAATAGGCTTAGCCTATATATACTTGATGCACGAGCAAGCCAAGGTTTCACAGACCAGTAAACGAGAAATATACAGTAATGTAATAAAAACATTCAATCCAGTAATATCACATAATTGACTGGCAACGAAAGTTTTTATACGTCCGAAGGGTCGTATTATGTTATACCCCCGGCCGTCCGTCCGTCCGTCCGTCTGTCTGTCTGTCTGTCTGTCCGTTAGCAATTTCTTGTGTGCGCAACTCCTCATACAGTTTCCATCGGAATTATTTGAAACTTGCCACAATGAATCTCCATGGTGTCTAGTTGTGCACCTGACTCTTAGAATTTGGATCGCTGTTTGCGTTCTAAAATTATCTGCCCTTGATTTCTGAAATAACCAACTTTTCACTTTGAATTTTTGTTCCGGCCATAACTTCCATACAATAAAAAGTATCAACTTGAAACTACATACACTGATAGAACACATTATGGAGAAAAGCAGTGCACAAGAACCATAACTCTGTTGCTCTTGTTTTTTGAGTTATTGCCGTTCGTTAATTTTCAGTTTGAATTTTTGTCTAGGCCATAACTTCCAAACTATAAAAGCTATTAACTTGGGACGTCATACACTGATAGAACACATTATGGAGAAGTGCAGTGCACATGAACCATAACTCTGCTACCTTATTTTTTGAGTTATTGCCCTTTGTTAATTTGCAGTTTGGATTTTTGTCCAGGCCATAACTTCCAAACTTTAAAATCCATCATCTTGAAACTTCAAAGACTGATAGAACACATTATGAAGAAAAGCATTGCACAAGAACCATAACTCTGCCATCCTTCTTTTTGAGTTATTGCCCTTTGTTAGTTTTCACTTTGAATTTTCGTCTGGGCCATAATTTCTAAATTATAAAAGCTATGATCTTGAACCTTCAAAGACTGATAGAATACCTTGTGGAGAAGAGCAATTCACAAAAATTGTAACTGTGCCACCCTTATTTTTTCAGTTATTGCCCTTTAATATTTTTCACATTAGATTTTTGTTTGGGCCAGATCTTCCAAACTATAAAAGCTATCAACTTGAAACAATATACACTGATAGAACAGATTGTGGAGAAGAGCAGTAAACAAGAACCATAACTCTGTCACCCTAAGTTTTTGAGTAATTGCCCTGTAATAACTTCATTTTGAATTTTTGTCCTGGCTACATCTTCCAAACTAGAAAAGCTATCAACTTGAAACTTCATACACTGACAGAACACATTATGGAAAAGTGTCATGCACAATAACCATAACTTTGATACCCTTATTTTTTGAGTAATTGCCCTTTATTTATTTTTAAATTTTTACTTTGAATTTTTGTCTGGGCCATAACTTCCAAACTATAAAAGCTCTCAACCTGAAACTTCAAACACTGATAGCAGTAGAGGGTTAAATGCTTTTATTTTTCCTTCAATAAACTATTACAGACAATCAAGACTTACTTTCTTTATCATGGAGAATAACTACTCTTCATTCACGGCCCATCCTTCATTTCAACTGATTTTACTGACAAGCCCCTTCGGGCGTATATGCGCCGCTCTGCGAAGCTCTTGTTTTTTTTTTTAAATCAGGTCTATTTGTGTTCATTCATTGAAGTAAACTTCAAGTATACATTTAAATCTGGTAGCCCAATGCACATGAAAATCATTAGGGTTAACGTTGGCATACCAAGGGCAGATATCGTAGAGTTTATTTAACCCTTAGGCTGCTAGGCGCGACTCACTGACCTTCTGCGTATTGTAGAGATCAAGATTAGACTGCGCAGGACGTGCAGTCTGGTCTTGGATCTACACTGTCCGACAAGGAGATATACCTCCCCCCCCCCCATGAACTTGAAATAGCAATATTTGGGAGATTACTATCAACTTGAAAAGTTTCATTCAAGTTATTTAGCAGGATAAGGGTTAATGTAACAGAACGTAATGTGAACTTAAAACAATCTCGCGAGAAATTGATCGTGGCTGGATATGTTTCATTTTTCCAGCGTTGTTTTCAAAACTCCTTTCTAACAGAATAGCATTACTGCAGACAGTCGATAATTCCCAACGTTGCTAGATACATGTACTATTCTATCAATGAATGGTCCTCATAAATCAGATTACTGCAGATTAACTAAATCTCTGTATAAGTTATAAACAGATGTTTCGGGCTTTCAAATTACGACGATGAATTTTCCCTTAGTTTGCTACGCCACTGTAAACGGTGACTATTTCGGAATCACTTTGAGATTTTCCCTCGCCAAGACCTCGTCGTCCGATGTTCACTCACGCCCTTGTCATAATTCATACAGGTCTATTTGTCACTATCCATGGTGTAGATATGTAGCTGTTTTATATTTTCTCCTTTTCCCACAGTGGTAATCGATCCAATTACAGACAAAACTTACAGTCCAATCAATAGTCACTTTGTCGTCTGCCAATGCTTTAAATTTAGGCAAGTCTAAAATTGTGTCGTTTGGTAAAAAGTTAAACACATGCCCCGGAATTACAGTTGATCCGAAACGATACTTTACATAAAAGCTAAAAAAAAAAAAAATACTTTTGTACACAAACTTTACGTGCAAATTAAGGTGATGTAAACATGTACATTCACTAACTTCAAATGGCGTTTTACGGCAGAGGTGATTCATGAAAATATAAATATTGAACTTAATGCTTTGACATGTACTTGTTAGCTCACCTGAGCACAACGTGCTCAAGGTGAGCTTTTGTGGTCGTCCGTCGTGTGTCGTCGGTCGTCAACATTTACCTTGTGGACACTCTAAAGGCTACATTTCTTACTCAATTGACGTGAAACTTGGTCAGAATGTTTGTCTTGATGAAATCTCGGATGAGTTTGAATTTGGATCACCTGGGGGCATAAACTAGGTGACTAGGTCAAATTAAAGAAATACATTGTGGACACTCTAGAGGCCACATTTCTTGTTCAATTGACCTGAAAATTGGTCAGAATGTTTGTCTTGATAATATCTTGACTTTGGGTCACCTTGGGTCATAAACTAGGTCACTAGGTCAAATTAAAGAAATATAATGTGGGCACTCTAGAGGCCACATTTCTTAATCAATTGACCTGAAAAATTGGTCAGAATGTTTGTCTTGATAAAATCTCGGACGAGTTAGAAATTGGGTCACATGGGGTCATAAACTAGGTCACTAGGTCAAATTAAAGAAATACCTTGTGGGCACTCTAGAAGCCACATTACTTGCTCAATTGACATGAAAATAGGTCAGAAGGTTTGTCTTGATGCAATCTCGGACGAGTTAAAATTTGGGTCACCTGAGATCATAAATTAGGTCCAAGATCAAATTAAAGGAATACCTTAGGGGCACTCCAGAGGCCACATTTCTTACTCAATTGACCTGAAAATTGGTCAGAATGTTTGTCTTGATGAATCTCAGATGAGTTTCAATTTGGGTCAACTGGGGTCATAAACTAGGTCACTAGGTCAAATTAGAGAAATACTTTGAGGACACTCTAGAGGCGACACTTTTTACTCAATTGACCTGAAAATTGGTCAGAATGTTTGCCTTGATGAAATCCCGGATGACTTCGAATTTGGGTCACCTCGGGTCATAAACTAGGTCACTAGGTCAAATTAAAGAAATGCATTGTGGACTCACCAGAGGCCGCATTTCTTGCTCAATTGACCTGAAAATTGGTCCGAGTGTTTGTATTGATGAAATCTCGGATGAGTTCGAATTTGGGTCACCTTGGGTCATAGACTAGGTCACATTATAGAAATACCTTGTGGGCACTCTAGAGGCCACATGTTTTTACTAAATTGACCTGGAAATTGGTCAGAATGTTTGTCTGGATAAAATCTGGGATGATTTGTTTGAATTTGGGTCACCTGGGGTCATAAACTAGGTCACAAGGTCAAATTAAAGAAATACCTTGTGGGCACTCTAGAGACCACATTTTTGCTCAATAGACCTGAAAATTAGTCAGAATGTTTGTCTTAATTACATCTTGGAAGAGTTTGAAATTGGGTTACCAGGGGCCATAAACTAGGTCACTTGGTCAAATTAAATAAATACGTTAATTACTCAATTAACCTGAAAATTGGTCAGAATATTTGCTATTATAAAATCTCGGACGAGTTCGAATTTAGGTCAGCTGGGGTCATAAACTAGGTCACTAGGTCATATTAAAGAAATACATTGCGGGCACTCTAGAGGCCACAATTCTTGCTCAATTGACCTGAAAAGTGGTCAGAATGTTTGTCTTGATGAAATCCCGGATGAGTTCGAATTCGGGTCACCTGGGATCGTAAACTAGGTCACTAGGTCAAATTAAAGAAATACCTTGTGGACACTCTAGAGACGATATTTTTTACTGAATTGACCTGAACATTGGTCAGAATGTTTGTCTTGATAAAATCTTGTATGACTTTGAATTTGGGTCACATAGGGTCATAAACTAGGTCACTAGGACACATTTAAAGAAATACCTTGTGGGCGCTCAAGCAGCCACAATTCTTACTCAATTGACCTGAAAATTGGTCAGCGTGTTTGTCTTTGTTATATCTCGAATGAGTTCAGAATTGGGTAACATAGGGTCAAAAACAAGGTCACTGGTTCACATTAAAGAAATACCGTGTGGGCACTCTAGTGGCCACAATTCTAGCTACCTGAAAATTGGTTTACATGTTTTACTTGATGATATCTCGGATCAATCAGAAATTGGGTCTCATGGGGTCATAAACTAGGTCACTAGATCAAATTCAAGAAATGTATTTTGGGTGTTGTAGAGGCCACAATCTTTGCTCAGCTGACCTGAAAATTTGTCAGCATGTTTGACTTGATGATATCTTGAATGGGTTTGAAATTGGGTCACATAAGGTCATAAGGTCACTAAATCAAATTACAGAAATACCTTGTGGGCACTCTAGAGGCGGCAATTCTTGCCCAATTCACCTAAACCTTGGTTAACAAGTTTGTCTTGATATCTTGGATGAGTTTGAAATATGGTCACATAGGGTCATAAACTAGGTCACTAGGTCAAATTGAAGAAATACATTTTGGACACTCCAGAGGCCACATTTTCAGCTCAACTGACCTGACTATTGGTCAGAATGTTTGTCTTAATGATATCTCAGATGAATTTTAAATTGGGTCATTACGACCCCGGGGTGAAATTTCGCCTACTAACTCAGGTGAGCGATCCAGGGCCATCATGGTCCTCTTGTTTTAAAGCTGACTTTTCATTTCCCTAAATCTTTACAGTAACAGCTACCTCATCAAGTGGATGAATACATCTTTTATTATTATCATTATTACGGAATGCCTTTCAAGGAGTTCTTTATACACTGTAAGACATGCATTTTTCGCGTTTCGCTTTGAATATAAGGCATCGTCAACTATGGGAACGTCATATCCAATTTGAAATAGCGGAATTTTATTAGCTACAACATATACAATTGAATGACAAGGGTGATATTTTGACTGTGTGTACAGTTGCCAATCTCTGTTATCTAGGTCTTTGACTACATTAACATCATACCAAGTTTATGTAACGTCACAATTGGTTTTCCACTGAAGAACGGAAAAGTAAATGCGCATGCAAGAATGCAGCCAAAGATATCTCGAAATACTTTCCGTATTAACCCATTACCTCATACTAAATAATGAGACAGGTCAAAATTGAACATATAAGTAGACAACATTTGTAGATTATGATAAATGAAAGTTTGAATTTAAGATGAGGAACATTGTCTCAAAGGAGAAATTGCTCGTTATTAACAATTTCTTTATTTATCACAGTGTTTACAAAAGTCTTAAGCTGAGGTTGTGTTAAAATGCGTATTCTGGAGTAATGGGTTAAGATGCAATTTTTATATACAGTTTCGGTTCGAATCAGTTTTTAGACTAGCGAAGCAAGTCTATAGGCATCATGATTGACCTAGAGTCAAAGTAAACAAAAAACCCCACAGTTACCAAATACTGCCTCACAGAAAATACTTCTTTCTGTTAGAAATCTTAATTCTGTTATATATGATAATTTTGACAAAACCCACTTAATCTCTACCACTCCAATTTGAATATTTCGTCTTACAAAGTAATAAACTGAACAGGATGTTATTTATAAGGTACATGATCTTTGCTTATATTTAAATTAAGTGACCTATGCAAAGCAGAGAATCACTTATTCCTACACCACTGTAACATTATGAATGAATCTATTAATAGATACATCTAGGTAACTTATAGAAAATCTCAGCTGGACAAGGAACCCTTATCATTCCTCCAGTCATGTACAGTTAAACCTTTATTTTAAACTTTCTTTTTTGTCTTCAATATTAACCTTTACCAAACAATCCCAAGTTTTAATGACACAGGGGAAGAATCCCTTTGAAAACATTGCGAGAAAAGGAGAAAATGCCGGAAACCATCATAAATCCCTTTTCCCACATAGTTTTTCTGCCCTCTTAGAACCAGGTTTCATCAGTTCAGCTACATCTAATTTATGGTCTGCAACAGCTTTGAATTTGGACTGGTGTAAAGTTTTTCTTTCTGTAAAGAGAGTTAGATAGTTAACTACATCTTGTGCTATTGGATATTGACTAATTGACTGCATGGTGTTTAACGCTGTTTTCAACATTATTTAATTGATACTGCGGCGGCCAGAGCACCTATCCATGCTTTCCTGCAATTTCTTTTACCAGCACTACCGCGACTCAATTACCTTTTGCGGACAGTGTAGATTAAGATCTGACTGCACAGAGCGTGCAGTCTGATGTTGGAACTACACTGTCTGATAAAAGGATATTTTTTCTCCAAAATGTAACTTTGAAATAGCAATATTCAGTGTTTACCATCAGCTTGAAAGATTTTTTTTCACATTTTTAAGCAGGTTAAGGGTTAAACTTAAATTGCATTATAGTTAACCAACAGCACGCAAAGCCCCGGCAGCTCAGTCAGTAGCGTACAGGACTTGAGAATAGGAGGTAGCTGGTTCGATCCCCGACTCGGCAAATTTCTTTCCGAGGATTGATGGTAATCATTGTGAGGGGATTCATTTCTCTCTCACTTTTCAACGATGGTTATGTAGGAAAGCAGCCAGTGGCTTGGAAAGAATATTGTGCATAGTTCTGGTAAAAGAAACTCCAGGAAAACATGGATTTGCCACCGATACATAAGAGGTATAATGTTGAAAACAGAGTTAAACAGCATACAAACAATCACTCAATCAAATTCGCTAGTCTGTCAGTACTTTCAGTACTTTGATTCTTTTCGGTGTAAACACGTGTTTTTAGTCTTAATAAAAACCATATAAACAATTATCTACTTTATTATTCCACTGGTCTAATTTGTTCGAATTTTCTGTTACAAGTAAGGATTTAGCACATGATTCATGGAATGAAAAAAAAAAAAAACATCGGAGTAGGAAGGTTTGTCTTGTCAGATTTTTTTTTCAATGCATTGACAACTGATCGACATATTCTGTTGCATATTCAATTACATTACCATTTGAAACCCTGGTATCAGGTTAGAGAGAGAGAGAGAGAGAGAGGCGCTGAAGTCTTCCATGGCTGAGTGATAAATCTTTCACTCAAAAGACAGGAGTTTAAATCCTAATTTCGTCAGTCTGGTTTGTAAACCAAAGAACACGAATAAGAGTTGTTGTTGCAAAATAACTTAAATGTTAAAAGCGTCCGAACACGAAAAATAATTTTTGAAAAAAAAAAGGGGGTGGGGGAATAAAGACGGTAGCTGAGGCATACTTGTCTATAAAAAGTCATTTCGTGAATAAATACGGCCTTTACAAAATAACGCAACTGTCACAATTTACTAAAGTATCAGCATATATTGTATATAAAGAATGCTGTACCCATTAAAGTGTGAAATATTTTCATCTACATAGCAAGAACCATATACATATATGTAAATAACTGTAACCCTAAACTTCGATTAACGGTTAAAAAACCAGTATCGATGTAAACTGAATGATAAAATCGACATTAACCGATTGTCTCCGAACACCACCTTATGTCTCGAGATCGATAACAGGCTGACAGTTTATCTCCCGATAGACCATTTGAATGGAAATGGTATATAAGGGTATAATGGGGGACAATCCAATTAGGGGTTTTGGACTTAACAAGCAAGGGAAGTTATTCTCGAAAATCAATACCAATTAAGCAGTATGATTGTGATAGAAAGTCTTATTGCAAAATATAAAACACACAAATCTTAACAAAGACATATTCCTATATATGGTCATCGTATTTGCCTTTAAAACCGATGCTTATGCCACCGTATCTGTCGCAATCATCATCAAGCAGGAGGAGGTACACTTAGTACGGACAAAATCACTCCGGCTGCCTTAATCTTATCGTAATACGGTCGAACCACGCAAATTTGTGATGATCCATACATAATATTTATACATGTACAAGTACATCTTTACTCCTGCAGCACCAGGTACAGCCGAACTTTAGCACATAAAACCTCCTTCAGTAAACCCATGACTTATTTGGTAATTCACTGGTGTATTATCGGTTTTTTGGGTTCCCGTTTTTGTTATTTTTGTAATTATGAACGCCTGAAGCCGGCGAAGCCAACCACAGAAAGAATTTATACTACTTCGCCATTCCGCGGGAAAATGACGTCATTGTTGCTAAGACGTATGCATGACTGAAATATTATGTTTTTTTTTTTTCGAGTTTAATGACGTTCGCTACTGTAAAACGCCACGGTATATGAATATATACGTTTATACCGTTTATTTGAGAGCCGGTAGCCTACTATCGATTTACGTATCGGACGGTTACGCGAGGCACAACAGGTATCAGGTGAAGTTTTTATTAGTTTACCGTATCACCAATTCGCGGATCACAGAAATTGGATTATTGTACAAGTCTCGATTTAAATGTTATTGTTCGTGGTTGTTAAACACTGTTTCGGCTGATGACACGAAACGAGGTTGGTTCATATCACAGAAATGTAATGATCGGTACGATAGATCTTCCAATCGTTTGAGGGAACACGCATAGACCAACATCATCATCGACAACGCTAGCATGTTTCGAACGTTGCTCAGATGGATCCGGTTGTATCGAATGTGGAATGTTGAATATGGAAATTTTATCTACTGAAACCCTTGTTGTGCTGCTATAGCGATTTCAATGCTGTTTTGTCAAAAGATCTTTTAACAAACGGACCATGTAGATCTAAGATCAGATTGCACATTTTGTATAGTCTGATCTTGATCTACACTGTCCTCGTAAGTAATTATATTTTAAATCTGTGCTACAAAGGTTAATATTTAGTCATTTTAGGAATTTAGGGCTATTGACTTGGATCAGCCTTTATTGCATTTGATTAGGATTTCAAGTAATTTGAAATGTTTATTTCAACCATTTTAAAAATACCTGTGGACTTTTGAAAGGTGAATTTACTCCGTTTGAATTTTAGCATATTTACGTTGTCCGTATTTAAAAATTGACCGCATGCAAAGAGAGGATCAGAATAGTGAAAGTATTTTAATTTCAAAAATTTCTTAAACCCCCCCCCCCCACACACACTTATAGGAAGTAAATGAAGGGAGGGGAGGAGCTATACTAGTTCTACCATGTCCGTCTGTCTGTTAGAGAACATCAGCTACCGTCTCTGAAAGTTTGAAAAAATCTCAGTATGTTGACTATACTAGTTCTACCATGTCCGTCTGTCTGTTAGGGAACATCAGCTACCGTCTCTGAAAGTTTGAAAAAATCTCAGTGTGTTGACTTTGAGAAAATTAATGATTTTGGAAATATATATTGTCATAATGGCCAAATTACTGCTTAGTCAGCACCTTCCGCTACAACATCAGGCAAAGTATATTATATATATATATATATATATATATATATAAAAAGGTGGAGAAATCCATTTTTTAAAATCAATAATACATCATACTGTACCAATATTAAATATGAACACTTACACACACTCTCTCTCTCTCTCTCTCTCTCTATATATATAGGGTTTTTTCGCGTCCCAACATTTTCGCCAGTTCGGTCAAAATCAATTTTTCACGTATTCTATTTTCACGAATTCATTGGTATATTTCTATTTTTCGCGAAATCGTAAATATATGATAGCATCAAACCCGACAAAAATACTTATCGGTATGTCTGGTATTACATACCGGACGTATTAGTGCACTGCAAAATGGGGGAAAAAGGCTAGAATCACAAGATTTACCTTGATTAGTCGTGTATTTCAAAATCTGAAAATTATTCCTTTTCCCAGGTATACTCATGGTCTTTCATATACATAAATAAGAAAAAAAAAAATTATTCAAATCTTAGACTAAGGAATTTCCTAGTTAGTTTATTTATTCACAATTCATAGTTCTTTCACTTGACTACAAATGGACAGTAGGAAACTAAGGGAAACAACTTTGCTCAAAATCAGTATAATGATTACCGGTATCTAATGACAACTCTCCCTATACATCATATATGGATCGTTGTGTTAAGTCAATTTTTTCATTGTTTCAAGATACCAGCATTTTCAAAGCCATTTCTTACAATGTTGGGCTTTTCCTTTAAATGATTGTGAAAATTCAGTTATCAATAAACAAGTGTGTCTAAGCGAAGAAAATTTTCTCTTGATGTCTCGTATGAAAGGAATGATTTTTAGATTGTATGGAATATTTAGCGAATATAATTTTCACGAGAATGACCCACTCGCGAAAATAGCGAAAATAGCGAAAATTTCCTTCCCGCGAAAAAAAAAACAAAAAAAAAAAAAAAAAAAAAACCCGATATATATATATATATATATATATATATATATGTGTGTGTGTGTGTGTGCGTGTGTGTGTGTGTGTGTATATTTTTGTTGCTAGGGGTGGGACAATCAATAGTACATCAGATTACAACAATACAAAATATGAACAAATTCTGTTATGTAGAAATAAATGGGATAACTGCAGCTAACGACCTTAATAACAACAAGGAGAAAAACAAGTTATTTAAGCTAACAAAAGTGCGAAAATATTCCTGTTTACTCCCTCCATAAATTATTTCAAGTGCCATGTTAATGTTACAGAAATATATAAAGCTTAAAATGGATATTTTTTGTGTAATTTCAACCAGATCTTTACGGAAACATCATGAATGATGGAGAAAAAGCCCCGAAAACAACAACAAAATAAATAAATAAATAAATAAATAAAAAACGGAAAACGGCTTTTAGATAATATTTTTAACTTGGACATGTTCCTTCATTATTAACCCATATACTTTAAAACTACTATATATGGAAGATTTTTATCCAAAACTTTACAGGAACATTTGTAAATTTTGTTGGAAAGGCCATTTATTACTATAGCGGTTGGAACGGAGAAACACCATTAAAAAAAAAACGGCTATTTGTAATAAAATTTGTAATAAAATTTCAGTATCACTGTATTCCTTCATTGTTCACCCAAAAAAGCTTAATATGGATATATGTATGTTTTTTTTTTTTACCCAAATCTTTACGGAAACATCAAGAACGATGGGGGAAAAGCCGTGTTTGGAAAAAAAAAAGTTTTTTCTGACAAATTATCAACTTACACGAAACTCTACAGAAAGATCCTGAAAGGTGGAGAAAATGCATTAAAAAAAGAAAAAAATGTTGCAAAAGGCCGTTTATTGCAAAAGTGGTTGGAATGGAGAACAGCTTTTTTTTTTTAGAAAAAACGGTGAAAAACTATTTTAAATACCACCACCACCACCAACAACAACAACGACGAAAAGAAAAAAAAAACCAAAAAACACGGCAATTTGTAATAAAATTTCAATCTAATTGTATTCCTTCATTATTCACACTTTAAACAGTTTAAAATGGATACATTTGTGTAATTTTAACCGTAATCTTTACGGAGACAACATGAAAGATGAAAAAAAGCACCTTTGAAAAAAAAAAAAAAAAAAAAAAAATTGTTTAGACAAAATTTTCAAGTTCGCTATATTCCCTCAGTATCAACCTATATACATGTAAACGTACTTCAGAACGAATATATATTGGTTATTTAACCCAAAAGCTAACAGAAACAACGCGAAAGATAAAACAACGACTTAACCTATAACCGTTAACCAGTCCATAGGTTGACATCGATAAGGTGTTATTTTGTTGATATGCACAGGTGATAATTAGCGCTTTACTTGCATGATACGCTCACTTCCGGTCAGTGTTGTTTACCGACAGATTTTCAGAGCTCCGATTAAAAGTAGTGAGATTTCTAGATTCCGTGAATATTTTCTTCTGATAGTTGGTATTCTGTGTTATGAATTAGAATTGGACTAAAAGCAGGGTTTTTTTTAATAAAAAGTAAGCTGTTTTTGTCACTTTAAGAACATTTAATTTGTGGAGTTGATTGGAGCCGTTTTGTACTATTTATAGTAACACATTTGCCTATAGGTGTTTAAAAACTTGTTCTGTGATTGTTGTTTTAGTGGCAACTACATATCTCGCTATTTTAAGACTTTCGAAGTCAGTATGTTACGCTTGGGTGTACCCCGTGCTGCGACGGACACTCGATAACATTGGTTTCTCTTGCTTCAACCTGGGGTTAGATATAGGACTCGTTTTTTTTTTTTTTTTTTGAGTAACAAGGGTTGTGTGCTGTGTTATGACCACCATGATAGATGATGCTCATGATTATGTGGAGTCGATTATGTCGCAGCAGGTTCCGAGGATAGTGGGTACGCCAGCTACTCTTGGTAGGAAGAGACACCTGTCTGTGCCTCAGGCGGAGAGTCCTCACTAAAAAAGGCGCGGAATTCGGAGGGGTCGTCTCAAGATATCTCATCATTGGAAGTAAGGCGGTCGCTTGATTTGTCAGTGCAGGATAGTGTAGCAGAATCGAACTCTTCTTTAGAACAACTTATCCGTAATCGGTCTGCTGATGTTCATTCCATGTATCAGGCTTTGTCGGATCGTATTGACGAATTATAATCTGGCCTTGAACAAAAAATATCAAGCAAAGTCTCACAGCTGTTGGATAAACGTATTAATGCTGAAATGAACCGTGTTCGAAAGGAAGTTGACTTGAAATTTACTGAGATAAGATCAGACATTCAAGCGGAGATCTACTCGGAGTTAGATACCATGAATGATAAACTGACTTCTCTCAGTGATGAGCTAAGTAGTGAGAAGAAAAACGTTGAACTTAATGTTGTCATTCGTAATTTGCCGGAATCTAACAGTAAAAATACAATCCAGAAGGTAAACAGTCTAGTACGTGAAGGGTTAAAGTTACCTGAAATCTCCGTTTTTAAGGCGGAACGAAAGAAATCATTTGAAACTAATAAGCCAGGCCTCATTATAGCACAGTTTAAGACTGTTGATGATAAGAAAAAGGTAATGACGTCCAAGCAGAAATTAAAGCCGGGCAGGCAATATTCTTCTGTTTTCATTAATCACGATCAGGTCAAAAGTGAACGTTTGATAGCTAATAACTTTCGGACAATCCTTTCAGCGATTAAACGTCGCGATTGTTCATTGACAATGCGAGGCACAAGAGTGGTTGTGAACACGACAATTGACGATTCACGTCCTCATGGAAGGAACGATAGTATCGGTGGAAATCAAAGTGCTGACAGGCATGATGCTGATGGTAGGTCGCAAGGCTATGAGCACCGCTCACAGAACAAACGTGGCGGAAAACAACAGAATTACAGAAATACCGGTCGTAGATATTAGGTTAAAGCAGGTTTTTGGAACGTTCGTGGCTGGAATACAAACAGTGATAGCGTAAATAGTGTATTAAGGTCTTGCTGTGTATTGTTGAATGACCTCGATATAATAGGTATTGCCGAAACACATTTAAAAGATGAACAAGTTTTAAAACTGGATGGTTATCAGTGGTTTGGTCAAAACCGCTTGCATCTCCATAGAAATGCCAGGACTGGCTCAGGAGGTGTAGGTTTTTTGTTAAGAATAAACTCAATGATGACTTTCATATCTCAGTTTTGGACAAGTCTTCTGAAGGCATTATGTGGCTAAAATTTGCTAATAGATCAGACGACAGTATCTTTTTTTTTTTTTTTTTTGTGTGTGTATGCTATTTACCTCCAGAAAACTCGTCAAGATATTTTGATGTGAGTAATTTCTTTGATACGTTAACTACAGATGTGTACAAGTACCACAATGAAGGAATTATCTCTATATGTGGAGACTTTAATAGCAGATGCGGTAACTTAAATGACTTTATTAATGGTGTTGATGATGTGCGAACTTCTTATTGACTACTTGATAAGCACAAATATGTGTATGTTAAACGGAAGGAATTGTTTGAATAATGATTTTACATCTGTGTCCAGTAAAGGTTTAGCAGTCGTTGATTACTGTTTGACAACATATGATAATCTGGATAAATTTAGAGACCTTTCCATAACAAGTCCGTTAAACCTGATTCAGCAATGTAATAATATAGATGTTGTTGTGTCGGCTAGTGTACCTGATCAGTCAATGTTGTCGTGGTATCTAGATTTATCCACGTATTACAATACGGTATCCAGTGATGTTTCTTATGAAAAAAACATAACATATGAAAAATTTGATGTGACAAATGTGCCGAACGATTTTTTATTAGACAGTAATGTTTTATATGATATAAATGTCTTAATTGATACTTTGGAGCAAGGCTTGCGGTCACAAAATGATACTGATATCATTTACGATGATTGGGTTAATATCATTAAGAATAATATGTATAATCGCCTTCAAAAAAAAAAAAAAAAAAAAAAATCCCGTACAGTCGAACTGTGAACGAACGTCGAAGACCTGGTAAGCCTTGGTGGAACAATGAGTTGTCTTATCTGTGGTCTGAAGTTTGCAATGCAGAAAAAGAATGGGTTAAAAGTAAATGTGGAAGTCTAAAGGAAGCTTTGAAGACAAAATATGTAAACACTCGAAAACAGTTTGATAAGCATGTTCAGAGGTGTAAACGGTTATATTGGTACAACACACAAAAAAATATTTTAAACGAATGCTCCATTGATCAAAACCAATTTTGGAAATATATAGGAAAAATTGGTATAAGTAGTTTTAAGAACAGTAGTATACCGTTCGAGGTTCAACTAGATAATGGCTCTATTTCGTCGAAAGAGTGTGATGTCTTGAACAGATGAAGAAATGATTTTAGCTCTCTTCTTAATTGCAATGTTTTCAACTTGGAAACTAACAGTGCAACTGATAATATTAATCACAGTTATGATAACCCACTGTTTAATGATAATATATCCTTGCCTGAAATTAGAATGCAATTGACAATGCACATAGAGGTAAAGCACCTGGTATAGATAAAATACCAGTAGAGGTTCTCCAGAATGATACATCCGTTTTGTTCTTACATTCCCTGTTTAACGTTTGTTTCGATAAAGGTTTGGTTCCGTCCCAAGAAATCCTCTTTCATATAGATGTATTTCGCTTGCTAATTCTATGTATAAACTTCATTGCTATATACTTAATAATAGACTAACTAAATGGGTTGAAGATAACAATATAATCAGTGATGAGCAAAATGATTTTAGAAAAAAAACATAGTACAACTGATCATGTATCTTCATTGTCCAGTATTATAGAAACTCGCAAAAAGGAGAGACAGTCTACCTTTTGTGCTTTTATCGACTTTAAAAAAGCTTATGACTCCATTAACAGATCTAAACTTTGGCAACGTCTTCAGAATATTGGGGTAGGTGGTAAAATTTATTATGCTATTAAGTCATTATATCAGTCAGTCAGGTCAAGTGTCAGAATAAATGGGATTTGCACAGACTGGTTTGAAGTTAAATGTGGATTGAAACAGGGCTGTGGGTTATCCCCTTTGTTGTTTAACTTATATATCAATGATTTGGTCCTATATCTGAAGTCTTTTGATTATGGTATCCAGGTCGGTAACGAAAAGGTCTGTTTACTTATGTACGCGGACGATATTGTTATATTAAGCGAACGACAGGAAGACCTTCAGTTTTTATTGAATGAATTGGACAGATGGTGTTCTGTTAACTATCTGGCATTTAATCCATCCAAAAGCAATATTGTTCATTTTAGACCAAAGTCTTGTGCAAGAACAGAGACAAATTTTAGGTGCGGAGACAGTGAACTCATGATAGTTGACATATATACTTATTTAGGCATTGTTTTACACGAGCATCTTGATTTCAGTGTTACTGCTAAAGCTGTGGCTCAGAGTGCAAATCGAGCCCTTAGACTTTTAATTGCTGAATTTAAAGCAATAGTGGGATTTACACATGATGTTTTCAAAAAAATTATATGATTATATGGTGTGGCCTGTAATTGAATATGGCGCCGCTATTTGGGGGTGTAAATCTTTTTCTTGTATTAATGCAATTCAGAATAAAGCAATGCGTTTCTTTCTAGGCGTTGGTAAATATACACCTAATGCCGCAGTCTCAGGCGAATTGGGATGGGACCCTCCCATTGTCCGACAATGGAAAACAATCAGTAGCCTGTGGTGCCGTTTGTCTCGTCTTCCTGACAATAGGTTAAATAAACGTATAGCACTCTGGGCCCAGACCAAAGCCTGTTCTAGCGTTAAAAACTGGTTTTACACTGTAAAAGAAATATTTTCTAGTTTAAACGGTCATTTGTTCACTGATATCAATACTTGTTTAAATAAGCATAAATTATTTAATGCTGTTAAAGCTAAACTCATGTTCGAGTTCACAGAGAACTGGAAACTCTCTAGTAGTAGAGTCAGTGGTAAAAGAAATGTTGGTCGTAATAATTTAAGATTTTATTCATTGTTTAAATCGACCTTTGAAGTTGAGCAATACTGTAAAATGATTTTACCTTTTTGTCATAGATCTGCGTTTAGCGAGTTCAGATGTGGTGTGGCACCATTAAAAATTGAAACCGGTCGTTATAATAATTTAAATGTTTCGGACAGAAAATGTATACTTTGCAATGAGGTGGAGGATGAATGTCACGTTCTTCTTCACTGCCATATTTATCAAGAATTTAGGCAGGAGCTATTTAATAAAGCGCTAAAAGTTTGTCCTAATTTTATACTACTGTCTGACAGGGAGGAATTGATACAAATGTTTTCCAACCCGCTTTTAAAAGAATTTCCGCCAAAACCTGCTTTAATATTTTACGTAAACGTAGTCTTATCATGTGTAAATAATTAATTTGTTCGTCATGTGCAACTGATAATGTTAATCACAGTTATGATAACCCACTGTTTAATGATAATATATCCTTGCCTGAAATTAGGAATGCAATTGACCATGCACATAGAGGTAAAGCACCTGGTATAGATAAAATACCAGTAGAGGTTCTCCAGAATGATACATCCGTTTTGTTCTTACATTCCCTGTTTAACGTTTGTTTCGATAAAGGTTTGGTTCCGTCCCAGTGGGGATATTGCGTAATCAATCCTATTCCAAAGTCTACATCAGCGGATCCAAGAAATCCTCTTTCATATAGATGTATTTCGCTTGCTAATTCTATGTATAAACTTCATTGCTATATACTTTATAATAGACTAACTAAATGGGTAGAAGATAACAATATAATCAGTGATGAGCAAAATAGATTTAGAAAAAAAAAAAAAAAAAAAACATAGTACAACTGATCATGTATCTTCATTGTCCAGTATTATAGAAACTCGCAAAAAGGAGAGACAGTCTACCTTTTGTGCTTTTATCGACTTTAAAAAAGCTTATGACTCCATTAACAGATCTAAACTTTGGCAACGTCTTCAGAATATTGGGGTAGGTGGTAAAATTTATTATGCTATTAAGTCATTATATCAGTCAGTCAGGTCAAGTGTCAGAATAAATGGGATTTGCACAGACTGGTTTGAAGTTAAATGTGGATTGAAACAGGGCTGTGAGTTATCCCCTTTGTACTTATATATCAATGATTTGGTCCTATATCTGAAGTCTTTTGATTATGGTATCCAGGTCGGTAACGAAAAGGTCTGTTTACTTATGTACGCGGACGATATTGTTATATTAAGCGAACGACAGGAAGACCTTCAGTTTTTATTGAATGAATTGGACAGGTGGTGTTCAGTTAACTATATGGCATTTAATCCATCCAAAAGCAATATTGTTCATTTTAGACCAAAGTCTTGTGCAAGAACAGAGACAAATTTTAGGTGCGGAGACAGTGAACTCATGATAGTTGACAGATATACTTATTTAGGCATTGTTTTACACGAGCATCTTGATTTCAGTGTTACTGCTAAAGCTGTGGCTCAGAGTGCAAATCGAGCCCTTAGACTTTTAATCGCTGAATTTAAAGCAATAGGGGGATTTACACATGATGTTTTCAAAAAATTATATGATCATATGGTGTGGCCTGTAATTGAATATGGCGCCGCTATTTGGGGGTGTAAATCTTTTTCTTGTATTAATGCAATTCAGAATAAAGCAATGCGTTTCTTTCTAGGCGTTGGTAAATATACACCTAATGCCGCAGTCTCAGGCGAATTGGGATGGGACCCTCCCATTGTCCGACAATGGAAAACAATCAGTAGCCTGTGGTGCCGTTTGTCTCGTCTTCCTGACAATAGGTTAAATAAACGTATAGCACTCTGGGCCCAGACCAAAGCCTGTTCTAGCGTTAAAAACTGGTTTTACACTGTAAAAGAAACATTTTCTAGTTTAAACGGTCATTTGTTCACTGACATCAATACTTGTTTAAATAAGCATAAATTATTTAATGCTGTTAAAGCTAAACTCATGTTCGAGTTCACAGAGAATTGGAAACTCTCTAGTAGTAGAGTCAGTGGTAAAAGAAATGTTGGTCGTAATAAATTAAGATTTTACTCATTGTTTAAATCGACCTTTGAAGTTGAGCAATACTGTAAAATGATTTTACCTTTTTGTCATAGATCTGCGTTTAGCGAGTTCAGATGTGGTGTGGCACCATTAAAAATTGAAACCGGTCGTTATAATAATTTAAATGTTTCGGACAGAAAATGTATACTTTGCAATGAGGTGGAGGATGAATGTCACGTTCTTCTTCACTGCCATATTTATCAAGAATTTAGGCAGGAGCTATTTAATAAAGCGCTAAAAGTTTGTCCTAATTTTATACTACTGTCTGACAGGGAGAAATTGATACAAGTGTTTTCCAACCCGCTTTTAATAAGAATTTCCGCCAAAACCTGCTTTAATATTTTACGTAAACGTAGTCTTATCATGTGTCAATAATTAATTTGTTCGTCAGGCTTTTTTATCTTATTTACTTTTTTTTTTTTAGATTTTCATGGTGTGAATATGTATCGTAAGCCCGGTAAGGATGCTAATTTTAGTAGGCACCTATACCATGCCTCTTTGATTATTAATGCATGTACCCCATTAATACATGTGCGTCTGCCGCTGTAAGCACTGTACATTTCTTGTGGTTTACATGTATTGACGATTGGCATTATTCTCTTGGCGTTTGTCTGTACGAGAATGTTGCATGGGAGTGGTAGTATGCGTGCGTGCGTGCGTGCGTGTGTGATTGGACTGATGCAAACTTTTTTTTATCTTTTTCTTCCGATAAGATTGAGTATAAGCATAGTCTCATATAATTCTTTTTTTTTTTTTAGAATGGTCAAATACTCTTTTAATTTGTTTTATGTATATTGTTTTTTTATGAAAAAAAAAAAAAAAAAAAAAAAAAGTTGTATTTGAATGAGACTTACATAAACATCAATATATATATGATAATTACCTTGTTATTGAAAGAAGTTCAAAAGCATAGGATATTAAATTATTTACTGGCAGGTGATTTTTATTCTCAGAGGATAGTCCGTCGCGTTTTCTTTTTTTTTTTTTTTTTTTGCGAAAGTACCAGTGAACAAATATGGATCCATTTGTCAAAAAACGAAATTTCAATGTAAAGAAATAATTACAGGCTGACTGATTGTTCCTATTAATGGACAAAATGTCAAAAATTACTTTGTACGCGTTGTCAAACGGCAATGTCGTTAAACCACCATCCTTCACCTCTACAGAAGACATGTTTAGTAAATATTGTCTGAAAGATGGGGGTTGTTCATTTTTGTCAAACTTCAGCTACGAGCAATCGCTTTGTTCTAACAGGAATCCTGTTGACAGTAGTGTTTTAAATCTACCCATAGCAGACGAAGAAATTGTCAATACTGTTAAGTGTGTAAATGACAAGTTGGCTTCTTTAAAAAAGAAGCCAGGAGAGGTCTGCATCAATGTTTTCAAATAGTTTATTGGCTTTTGATCTCAATATATTTTGGTAAATTTAAACAAACAAGTTAGGCATTAATGAATGAGAGAAAACAGTTTTTTCAATTTTGCTGGTGTTAAGGCACAAAACAGTACATGTTCCACATTCTTATAATATTCTAGGAATTGTAGGCCATATGCTATTAACATGCTCAGAAATGCATATATTTTTTTAAAAATTTAAGGACACAAAATTGAAGATGATGATCCAATTTTGCTCATTTTCAAAAGGAACAAACCTCTAATGAATGTTTGTAATGTGTGCTCAGGATAAGCCAAAATATTTCTGGAAAGGAGAAATCGTTCAATTAAAATTTGATACAATATGCTAATTCCACTGAATAGGCAAGAATCTTACCTAATGACAATAAATAAAGGTGGCCTATACATAATACTAGTACCAGACATGTTAAAAATAAATGTAACATTTTTTAATCTTTTAACAAACAGCAATTTTTGCACTGGCCCAAACAGAAAAAGCATGCAGACAACAATTCAAAGTTTGATAATTAATGTGGAAGACGGTGCTTTGATGTGATGGAAACCATTGTGACAAAAGGAGAAACTGCAGTGACTAGCAGCTTCTCCTCTTCCCACAATATTTTGAAAAGTTGTCTGCTGCAGACATGTAAAATGAAGAGGTTGTTTGTCTAAACGTTAAAAATTTAAGAAAGTAGATAAATGAGCCATGCTCTGAGAAAAGGGTGCTTAATGCATCTGCAAAGAAAGTATCGACCCATGTCAGCCTGCACAATCCGCCCAAAACCAAAGGACCACAGACTCTTTTGAGGTGTGCAGTACGTAGGGCGAGGAGGCACGACTTTTTTTCCGCTCATAAGTTGATTTTCGCAGGATTCTCGCAATCCCGCATAATAGAAGCAACTCTGTGTGTTATTTCATCAAATCTATAATTGTCATTATAAATCCATAGAAATTTTGTATAAAACTGAGAAAAATGCTAGAGTCTACTCAGTCTAGTAAGTTTAGAAAAAAATAAAACTTGAAAACATACTGATCAACCTATATTTATATCTATTTGTGGGGTACGAGTTCTCCAGAGAACTCGTGCTCTCGAGATTAAGGTACGAGTTCTCCAGGGTACGAATTATCCTGATAGCATCAAGTCAGGTGATCTTTTCCCGAGGTGTTCTTTCTCTTTTTTTAACGAATTTTTTTTCTCCTTGCTTAGACTTATTTGTTTAATGAAAAATTGCAATTATTGGAGAGATCATTTACAATCGATATTGTATAATAAATCTTTTTGGAAATCCGTCATATAAAAAAAAAAAACAAAAAAACGTCTATTTCCTATTTCAGCTTTTTGATTTCGGTTTCTTTATAAAACCATGACGAAATAGACTGTGTATCAGAACAATTTTGCAAAAACAAATGGATTTAGACAGCGATTTCTGTGGCAGTCTGCCTTTTAAACTCACCACTGTTGGAGTGGTCTGATGACCTCTCCAATAACCGATCTCCTGGCCCAGACGGTATAAACATTGAAATGTGTAAACATACATTACCGTTAACACCTTCTTACCTTAACAAGTTGTTTAATGAATTTTTCAATTCCGGTATTTTTCCGTCCGACTGGGGCAAAAGTATGATTATTCCAATTCACAAGAAAGGTACTATGATTGACCCTAACAATTATAGAGCTATATCGCTTATCGACTCTATTTGCAAAATTTTCATGAATATTTTGAACGCGCGTCTGAGTCTCTGGTGTGAGGTGAGTATCATTCTCGATGAGTTTCAGGCTGATTTCAGGAAGGGTTACACAACAATAGATAACATTTTCATCTTAACGGCAATGGATCAAAAATATCCCTCTAAAAGAAGAGGGCGGATTTACTGTATTTTTATAGACTTCGAGAAAGCCTTTGATAATGTTCAAAATTGTCAACTCTGGACGGCGTTCGAAAGAATCAACGTTGATGGAAAATTCCTTAATACACTTCAATCTGTCTACAGTAATACAAAGTCATGTATAAAAAATAACAAAAAACTTACGGATTGTTTCATCTGTTCAGTTGGAACCCGTCAAGGCTGTGTAGCCAGAAAAAAAAAAATGTAGCATTTTCGTAAACGATTAACTATCTACAACACAAATGTGGTAAAGGAATTTTTGGTTCAAACGAAATTAGTGAACTGTATGCGTTGATGTTTGCAGACGATATATATCCAGCCTTTAAGATACTCTTTTACGCCTCCAAAAACAAATGAATTGTATTTCGGAATACACTAAAATGAAGGGTAAGGAAATCAACGCAGACAAAACGAAGATCGTAAAAAAAAAAAAATGATGGTTCCTTGAAGGTAAACTGTTAGAAATTGTACCTTTCTATAAATATATCGGGGTATACTTTACACCTGAACTGTCATAGTCTGCTACTCAAGACAAACTGTCCCTGTGAGCAAAAAAAAGACCTCGCACAATGTTTTTAGGTCGGGGCAAAAGATATATTTAAAATTTTTGACGCAACAGTTAAACCGATTCTTTGCTATGCATCTAGTATTTGGGGCCATTCTTACAACAAATGGGTAGAACAACACATATTAAATTCTGTAAGCGATACTGTTTGCAATACAACAACTGTCCTGATGCGTTTACGCTGAATGAATGTGACAGACTTCCATGATGTACAACGTATATGTATAATTCTATTAAGTACTAGTTACATCTCCTTTGCCTTGAGCCCCATAGATATCCAAAAAAGTGCTATGAAATGTTATTTCAACTTGGCACTTGTAGAGACACTTGGGCAATTATTGTTTAGTTTTGGTTTTGGATATGTATGGTTGGCTCAGGATGTAGGAGATCACGGACTGTTTTTGATTATTTTCCAACAAAGATTAATTTATTGTTGTAGCCAAAAACTGCACAGTGATATAGAGTCAACACCAAAAGGCCACCATTACCAGTACTATAAATCACTTTTAACAGTGGAAAAAGTATAGGATTCGTAACCTGGAGGCCCCGGGTTCGAGCCTCACTGGATCCACTGGGGTTTTCGTGGGAGTGTCCTTGGGCAAGACGCTTCAGAGACCTCACCTAGTACTGGTGAAACCCAGGAAATAAATGAATATGTGAGCTGTCGCTGCGATATGACTGAAATACCGTTGAAAGCGGCGTAAAACACCATTCAATCAATCACTGAAAATCTAAGCAGGAATGAAACTGTAATTTGCTTGATAATTGTTATGGTTAGTTTTGATGGTTTATTTTTTCTTTATTGTACACGTTAGTTTTAGTGCTTATTAACTAAATATTGTGGTAAAGGGGGAACTTGGTTGTGGATAAACACGTAGTTGTATTAAATGTATAATGCAAAACATTGTGGTAAAGGGAGCACTTGCTAGCATTCACTCATGCATTGAGTTGATATGGCACTCTTGGATTCGTGGATGTTGGTACGAGGTTCCGGGAGGTGAAAACATTGCGAGAAAAGGAATTTAATAAACTTTGATATGTTGTGTGGCGTATCTGGTTGTTGGGTTGATAGGACCGAATGTTGGATGCTGTGGTGGCATCAGTTGGTCGATCGAGAGGCCAAGGCAGGCCTACAGATTGAGCATGTAGGCGCAGTGACCCACTAGATATTTTTGGTCTGTGGTGAGAGCCTGTTCTGGGGAGAACGGAAATATCACGCCTGAGACACTGGTGGGCTAAGGTTGACGTTTAGCAGGGCACCGCTTGGAGGACTGTGGGAAGTACGGGCCATAGTTCGACAATAACGAGGGAGTGGTACTTGGTAGCGTTACAAGAATGATACATATTAGTGTTGAATGTACATACCAGTAAGTTGAAGCTTTAACATCGCTGAAGTTTTGGTTAATTCGGAAGGAAGTTTTCTTTTGAACTTAAGGGAAATTAACGGGAAGTAGTGTGTTTCAGAAGATAAAGGGACGGACTCTGCATTTGCTATTAGATATTTGAATTTGGTTTACATTTGCTATTGCTAGATATTTGTATTAGGTTACTTTTTATTCTATGATAGCTTGTTATATAATAATGTATTTGTATATTAAAGGAAGTCACTTTTTTTAAATTGGGATCCTGACTATTTGAATCATCCAAACCAAGTTCGGTCGTCTTGACACGTCAAGAAATTCCGTCAGTGGTAAAATAATCTACAACGCTGCCCCTTGTTCGAGAGAAGAGTGTACTGGCCAGTACTCGAATCATTATGCAGACGACCGTTGCCTATGATAAACGACGTAGACACCGTTCAATCAGCCGTCTACCATAGATATTGGTCACGTGATCCTCGCTAGCACGTGCTGCCGTCATGTGACAACTAGCTGTCATTGTCTACATACATGTCAAAATCTAGTATATTGTTCTCCATAGTACATCTTGCGTTAAAATCGCCTGTAAGAAACAACCTTTTTCTTAAACCCTTATAACTTTCTAAATCTATTTCAATAAATTAAAGATAAAATAAAATAAAATAAAAAATAAATAAATAAATATAAATCATCACAATCATTGCATGCAGAACAACTGGGAGGAATGTCATATAGTTTATTCAATTAGCATCCAGAAGGTCATTGACCCACAAGGATTCCACAATACAGCATATATACAACACAATACGACGGACAACAGCAACAAGATACGTATAAAAATAAATCTACATACATCTGAAATACACCTGAAATGTCCAAATGAAGTATGTATCCACTTCTGTTCAACTTGCCCGAAAACGAAAGTGAAATTCGGCAAGGAGAACAGTGGATGTCTAGTTAAATAAATTTAAAATGTAAGTAAACCATATTTTGGTCTAAACCAAATTAGAATTCCACACTGGTCTAGACAGATTCCAGGTCTGTCTAAGATAGGTAAAGTTAGCTACTAGTAGCCAGCTACTTGTTCAGATAGTTAGCTACTAGTAGTCATCTACTAGTAGCAAGCTACTGGTTCAGGTGAAGTTAGCTACTAGTAGCCAGCTACTAGTAGCCAGCTACTTGTTCAGGTAAAGTTAGCTTCTAGTAGCCAGCTACTAGTAGTCAGCTACTTGAGCTGGTAAAATTGGTTATTTGTAGCCAGCTACTGGTAGGCACCTTCTAGTAAGCAGTCACTTGTAAAGGAAAATCTGGCAATTTGTACCAAGCGACCAATATATAGGTTATTAAAATGGAGGTTTTTATTAGTTCCCTAAAGGTACAAGTAGCTGGCGAACCAAATGTCGACGCTTTAATTGAAATGTTTTTCTTCCATCCAGAATACTATATAAATGCATCAGAAATATCAAAATCAAATAATTTCCTGTATTTGATGGTCAAGCTGCGAGATCTGTCACTAGGAATTTTTTTTCACATTTATTTTTAATTAGGGATTCAAAATGTACAAGTAGCTGACGAGATTAAGACAGACATTTCAAAATGTTTCAAAGAATCACATTCACTGTACTACGGAGAAATTGAAAAATATCATTTTCAATTCATTTTTAATTATAAAAGGGGCCAGCTACTCGTCATGAAAATTGGAACATTTTTCAATTTCACTTAGAAAGGAATTCAAAGGTACAAGTAGCTGGGGAGTCTAAGAGCTGTTTTTGTAATTAAGTGCTTGTTTTGAATAAAGTAGACTATAAATGCGTCAGAAAACTCAAAATTGAAGCATTTCCGGTTATTAGAGGGGCCAGCTACTTGATATAAAAACGGGATAACTTTGCAATTTAGCGAAATCAAGATTTAAAATGTACAAGTAGCTGGCTATATCTAGAGAGACTTTTCAAAATATTTCAACGAATCATATTCAGGATACTTAGGAGAAATTAAAGATATCAAAATAAATCCATTTTTAATCATTAAAGGGGGCAGCTAATTGTCAGGAAAATGCGGATATTTTTCAATAATACTTAGTGTGAAATCAAAAGGTACAAGTAGCAGGCGAGTCTAAGAGCGAATTTTGAAATTAAATGCTTGCTTTGAATAACAGAGACTATGAATTTATGAGAAAACTCAAAATTGAATCATTTTCGGTTATTAATGGGGCTAACTACTTGATTAAAAAACGGAACTACTTTGCTGTTTTTTCGAAATCATGATTTCAAATGTACAAGTAGCTGGCTATAGTTAGAGAGATTTTTCAAATATTTCAACGAATCATATAAAGAATATTTAGGGGAAATTAAAGGTATCAAAATCAACCCATTCTTATCATTTAAAGGGCCCAGCTACTCGCCAGGAAATTCGGATATTTTTCAATTTTACTTAGAGTGAAATCAAAAGGTACAAGTAGCTGGCGAGCCTAAGAGCGAATTTTGAAATTAAATGCTTGTTTTGAATAACAGAGACTGTGAAGGTATAAGAAAACTCAAAATTGAATCATTTCCGGTTATTAAAGGGGCCAGCTACTTGATTTGAAAACTGGACAACTTTGCTGCTTTTCGAAGTAATGATTTCAAATATACAAGTAGCTAGCAAAATTAAAAGATATTTTTCAAAATATTTCAACAAATCTTTTTTGGGACATTTAGGAGAAATTAAAAATATCAAAATCAATCCATTCTCATCCATTTAAGGGGCCAGCTACTCGTCATGAAAATGCGGATGTTTTTCAATTTTACTTAGAGTGAAATCAAAAGGCACAGATAGCTGGCGAGCCTAAGATCGATTTTTGAAATTGAGTGGTTGTATTCAATAAAAGTGAGTATAAATGCACGAGAAAACTGGAAATCGAAGCATTTCCGGTTATTAAAGAGGCCAGCTACTTGATCTGAAAATGGGACAACTTTGCACTTTTGCGAAATCATGATTTAAGACGTACAAGTAGCTGGCTAGATTAGAGAGATTTTTCAAAATTTTTCAACAAATCATGTTTTGGATAAGTAGGAGAAATTAAAAATATCAAAATCAATCCATTCTTATTCATTTTAGAGGCCAGCTGCTCGTCATGAAAATGCAGATATTTTTCAATTTTACTTAGAGTGAAATCAAAAGGTACAAGTAGTTGCCGAGCCTAAGAGCGATTTTTGACATTCAATGCTCGTTTTGAATAAAAGAGACTATAAATGCACGAGCAAACTCAAAAAGGAAGCATTTCCTGTTATTAAAGCGGCCAGGTATTCGTCGTGAAAAGGGGGACATATTTCAATTTCACTCAGAGAGGAATTCAAAGGTACAAGTACCTGGCGAGTCTGAAAGCTGTTTTTAAAATTAAATGCTTGTTTTACATAAAGGGGATGATAAATTCACTAAAACAGTCAAAATTTAAGCATTTCCAGCTATTAAGGGGGACAGCTACTGATTTGAAAATGGGACAACTTTGCTGTTTTTGCTGTTTTAATGATTTCAAATGTACACGTAGCTACCAAGATTAAAAGACAATTGTTTTTTTAAATATTTCAACAAATCACTTTGAGGACACTTAGGAGAAATTAAAAATATCAACATCAATCCATACTTATCCATTTAAGGGGCCAGCTAATCGTCATGAAAATGCGGATACTTTCAATTTTACTTAGAGTGAAATCAAAAGGCACAGGTAGCTGGCGAGCCTAAGAGCGAATTTTGAAATGAAATGCTCGTATTGAATAAAAGAGAGTATAAATGCACGAGAAAACTCGACATTGAAGCATTTCCGGGTATTAAAGGGGCCAGCTACTTGATCAGAAAATGGGACAATTTCGCACTTTTGCGAAATCATGATTTAAAATGTACAAATAGCTGGCGAGATTTAGAGATATTTTTCAAGATATTTCAACAAATCATATTAAGGACACCTAGGAGAAATTAATAATATCAAAATCAATCAATGCTTATTCATTTTAGGGGCCAGCTACTCGTCATGAAAATGCGGATAGTTTTCAATTTTACTTAGAGTGAAATTAAAAGGTACAAGTACCTGGCGAGCCTAAGAGCGAATTTTGAAATTAAATACTTGTTTTGAATAAAAGAGAGTATAAATGCATGAAAAAACTCAAAATTGCAGCATTTCCGGATATTAAACGGGCCATCTACTTGATCAAAAAATGGGACAAGTTCGCACTTTTGCAAAATCATGATTTAAAATGTACAAGTAGCTGGCGAGATTTAGAGATATTTTTCAAAATATTTCAACAAATCATATTGAGGACACGTAGGAGAAATTAATAATATCAAAATCAATCAATGCTTATTCATTTTAGGGGCCAGCTGCTCGTCATGAAAATGCGGATAGTTTTCAATTTTACTTAGAGTGAAATCAAAAGGTACAAGTAGCTGGCGAGCCTAAAAGCGACTTTTGAAATTAAATGCTTGTTTTGAATAACAGAGACTGTGAAGGTATAAGAAAACTCAAAATTGAATCATTTCCGGTTATTAAAGGGGCCAGCTACTTGATTTGAAAACTGGACAACTTTGCTGTTTTTGGAAGTAATGATTTCAAATGTACAAGTAGCTGGCGATATTAAAAGAGATTTTTCAAAATATTTCAACAAATATTTTTGGGGACACTTAGGGGAAATTAAAAATATCAAGATCAATCCATTCTCATTCATTTAAAGGGCCAGCTACTCGTCATGGAAATGTGGATATTTTTCAATTTTACTTAGAGTAAAATCAAAAGGTACAAGTAGCTGGCGAGCCTAAGAGCGATTTTTTGAAATTAAATGCTTGTTTTGAATAACAAAGACTGTGAACGTATAAGAAAACTCAAGATTGAATCATTTCCGGTTCTTAAAGGGGCAAGCTACTTGATTTGCTGGCTACTAGTAGCTGGCTACTAGAAGTTAACTTTACCTGAACAAGTAGCTGGCTACTAGTAGCTGGTTACTAGTAGCTAACTTTACCTGAACAAGTGGCTGGCTACTAGTAGCTGGCTACTAGTAGCTAACTTTACCTGAACAAGTAGCTGGCTACTAGTAGCTGGCTACTAGTAGCTAACTTTACCTATCTGTCTGTCTAGAAGCAGATCCAGAAGCAGACCAAAATGGTACATGTTCTTGTTAAATACATACATTTTATAAACCATCTGATTTAATTTACCCCCCACCCCCGTCAAAAAAAAAAAAAAAAAAAAAAAAAAAAAAAAAAAAAAAAAAAGCGGGTTCAATCAGAAATTCAGAGTAAGAATAAATTTAGGATTTTTTGCACTTTAGTAAAAAGAATAAATAAATGATGTGGGAAACGGAGCAGTTGTGGGGAAAAACACACACAAAATGGTTACAAAAATTTTCTCAGTCGTAAACATATGTGGTTAATAATGATTAAAAAAGCAGGAAATAATAATCCTATAGTCAAGTAGTAAGCATTGTAGGAAACGGAAAAAATGTTTCAATTTCAAAAGAATTCTACGTCAGATGTAAACCTTTTTTTTGGGTTGATATGATTACGACAATGAGAAAAAAACGATTCATAAATCAAGTAGAAAGTATTGTGGGAAAAGAATTGAAAATACTGTATATATATATATTTTTTTAAATACACAATAATTAATAATATGTGAAGGAACAAACTGCCCACCTGGCACAAATGTGTGAAGACTAATGAAAGTTTTTAATTACCAAAATATTGTTAAAAGCTGAATTTCTTAGCCGTAAAGGTGTGAGGCTGCTTTCAATTTGGACAAGTCAAATTTTGTCGTTTTTTTTTTTTTTTAAATAAATCAGAGTCCACCCCATTAGCGGGTAATCCTGAGTTTTAATAACCATGCGGAAGACAACTTTAAATTGAAAAACGGTGTTCAAAAAGATGAATTGAAAAACAGTGTTGGAAAAGAAGTGCTGATTTTTCAACATTTTCTCGGGGTCCTGCGTAGCTCAGTGGTAAAGTGTGGGACTCGTAACGTAACCTGGAGGCCCTTGGTTCGAGCCCTGCCTGATCCGCTGGGTTTTTCGTGGGTGTGTCCTTGGGCAAGACACTTCAGAGCCCTATCCTAGTACTGCTTAAACCCAGGAAATACATGAATATGTGAGTTGTCGCCGTGATATGACTGAAATGATGTTGAAAGCGGCCTAAAACGCCATTCAATCAGTCATTTCAACATTTTCTTCCTTTTCTCACAATGTTTTTAAAAAATCTTGAAAAGATTGCAAACATAAGCCATATGCCACGTGTCCGCTTTTTTTTTTTTTTTTTTTTAATTTTATTTTCAATTTGAAAAGTCTTAAATGAGCTTATTAATAAATGATCTGGAGTTAGCTTGAACAAAAATAAAAAAAAAAAAAAAAAAAAAATGGGGGAAAAAATGATGGTATCCAACATGTTCACCTTTTTCCACGATGTTTTCCAAAATTTTCCACTAATCTTTGTTTACACTTCTTGCATAATATGACTAAAGTTGGGATCTGCAGAATAAATGAAGGCTAAATTCGTAACTTACAACTTTTTTTCTTACGTGTGTTTATTTAATGTTACATTTATGGTAAACAGTTTAGATATTAGATATTAAAACGGAAATCCAGTGAAAAATCTGTAAAAAAATAGATTCCAATATGGTATAGGCAGATCCTAACTTGCCTGACTAGCCCAACTTGAATTCTAATTTGGCCCAGGGAGACCCAGAATCTGCTTAGATCAAACAAGAATTCTATTTAGGTTTAGACAAAATTAGAATTCTAATTTGGTCTAGGCAGATTGCAGATCGCCTGAACAGATTCTTGATCTGTCTAGATTCCATTCTGGCTTACGGCACACACATACACATCTTTATTGAATGAAAACAATGACTTATCACACTTTACTCATATTATACCGAGCTGTTGTTTATCAGCAATGGATATCTTTTTTATTTATTATTCGTCTCTTACATATGCAGACAACGCTCCACTACATTCTGCCTCTTCTGATATTTGTACATTTATTCCACCTCGTATAAGTAATATGCTTTAAAGCCTTTCAAATGTAGGTTAATATGAGTATTTTGTGATAACCAAGTTTCACTTAACAGAACAATATCATACTAATGTATTATTTCCAACCTAAAAAGTTGAAAAAGAAATAGATTTGAAAAATCGTGCGATGATCTTAAGTTCAAAATGCAAAAGTGGCTGATCTTGAATCTCGTTCTATGTGAGACAATTTAATCTTCTATGGTATTCCTGAATCCATAGATGAAAATGGTATCGACAATTGTGAAAACTTAGCGAAAGATCGAATCAGAACAACGTGTGATCTGAACCCAATTGAAATACAATTTAACAAAGATTAGGATAAAAAAAAAAATCTCGTATTCCACGCCCCATAGTGGTACAATTCCACAAACATACTGACAGAACTGGTCCAATTCAGATCCAAGGTCGATCCATATAAACAAAACCTAAGAGAACGGAAACAGGGAATAGGCCAGTAGCAACCTCAGCAACTGCGTGAAGCTCAAAGCTGGTGCAATTTGCTAGGCAAGCTAGCGATAATGGGAACAGTTACCGAATAAACAGGAACA
This sequence comes from Tridacna gigas, assembly GCA_945859785.2. NCBI lineage: Eukaryota > Metazoa > Mollusca > Bivalvia > Cardiida > Cardiidae > Tridacna > Tridacna gigas. Next base: position 8,269,801 of record OX244028.2, read on the forward strand.
AACTATGTATAAACAATCCAGAAAAAAATACATTGACGGAAAAGTAGTAGATCACCAAAATGAAGATTATTAGAGAAGTCGTGAGAAGGATATTAGTTTTGTGTCATGGAATGTTTAAAGGTCACAGTAGGAAATTATGCGAATGTATCTTTACCTGCTGAATTAAATCCGCTATCACTTTTTCCCACGACCTCTGCATTACAAACATGCACGTAAACTGTGTGAGGCAGTGCCGTACAGATCTTACCCTCTCAACATGCACTCTATACTTCCTCTCTCTCTTTCCTATTATATCAACCAGGAAATTTATGTAATGTCAAATTCGTATGTTTAATTTCCTCATGGTGTACCTTTGTACCTGGGCGTAAATAAAATCTGTTTTTGTTGTCGTTGGTTGTTAGAAGCGTGCGCTTGATAACTCCTATCAGAATGGCGACTAACGAGGCAGTCCGCGCAGGCTGACCTGGTCGATACTTTTTGCTTTAGCTAAATTTTCTGCATGTCCAGGGGCTATTCTACCTCTTGACTCAGTCGGTTGCCATACAGAATGGATTTTTTATATCCATAATTATGGGATGACTGTACTTTGTATAATGCACAATCGAGATGCATTAAACCCCCTTTTCACTGAGCAAGGCTCATATATATCGGTACCGTTCTGTGCAGTCTGATCTCGATTTGCTAGTTCTGTAATGGATATTTTAAGGTTTAACATGTGGTGTAATATTATTTATACAACTGTTAGATGTAAGTCGATAATTCAAATTTGTCGATTAATCCGTAGAAGTCACCTAAACAGAAAAGTCATGTTAAAACAGTGCAACAAAAGTTCTGGTGGTTTATACAAGGAGTTAGAACTGCTGCACTGCTTTCTGTAAAATAAAAGCTATCTAATAAAATATGCAGACAACACAGCAAACTAAATACATAAAGATCTATGCCTCCTTAACCCTTTCCCAAACGACAAATATTGGACTGGTCCAAATTAAAAGAGTTTGCAGACGACAATTTCAAATTTTTTGAAAAGGACAGAAAGTTCTCAAAAAGGGTAGAAAACACTGTGGGAAAAGGAGAAATTGCTCGTTACGAGCAATTTCTCCTTTTCCCACAGTTTTTTCAAAAGACTTTTACTGCAGACACGTGAAAACCAAGGCTTGTTTGGGAAAGGGTTAAAATACAAAAAAGAATAGAATTTAAATGATGATGGGTTTTCTTTTGTTACCCCAATCTATACAGACGGTGAAATACTTCAAAATTTAAGCCGACAGGTTAATACTTTTACTCTTTCACTACTAATGACTACTTGAGTAGCTTTTGCTGACGGCGTAAATATCAGGCTGCACAGACCGTGCAGCCTGACTTTGATTTACACCGTCCGCTACCCTGTGTTTAAACTATGACGAAAGCAGTTTTCAATAGCAGTGGAAATCTTATTTTAAGAGCTCGGAAAAAAAAGCAGACTTCCCAAAGTAAGTAGTGAAAGAGTTAAAACTAACAACGTTACCTGAATTTTAAACAAAGCTCACCTCTCAGTGTGTTTGATGTCTGGCGCTTGATGTCTCAAACGTTGCAGTGTATTCCGAAGTTTGCCTTCAGAAAGGAAAGGTAAAGAGAATGTTTTGGTGTGGTACGTTAACCATGCAGTTATATAGCAGTGTGCAGTACGACGCGATTGGTCTGGATCACTATCCAATAACGTGGAATAAAGATGTCATGTGATCTTTACCGAGTGAAATGCATGTGTTTGACACTATTATTCCTTTATCTCGACCGTAGGTAATATGGATACATGAACAAGTAAATACCGAATCATGGCAAGAAATGTAGAAAATGTTAGTAGTGTATATAATGCCAGTTTGCCGCAAAAAAGCAGATCAAACCGTCTCATACTAATTTCCTCTAAAAAAGGTTTCTAACCGACTCACTCACATTATCAATTTCATGTAACACGCGCGCATTTAAGCCGCATGCTCATAAAATTATAACCCTCATTATACTTACTTAACAAGACGCAATGGCTAACCAGCTTATAACCTTTGGGTGGGTTAAGATTTTTAATAAAAAAAAAAAAAAAAAAAAAAAAAAAAAATTAATTTTAAAAAATTTTCATTATCACGCGTCATTGCATCAGTTAACCAACAAACCCATCAACCAGACAAACACTTACATCAGTTAATCGCTTAACCTTCCCATCAAGCAACGCATCACACAATGGCAAACCGGTTTATGACCTTTGGGTGGGTTAAGATTTTTAATAAAAAAATAAAAAAAAAATTTTTTTTGTCTAAATACAAAAAATTTTTGAATTAAAGTTAATATATTTCACCGTTAGAGTAGGTAACAATGAGTGTTACAGACAGATTTAACGAACCAGCTTATAAGGCAGAGATGAGTTTTAGATACTCAAACTATAACCCAGATACAAATACGTTTAAGCTTAAGTGTTCAATTTGTGATGACTACCAGGTGCCTCCAGAAATATGGAATAGTTTTTGTCCAGAAATAAAAAAAAGTTATGAAAGAACCGATCACTCATCAAAAGAAAAATGGTTAATAAAACAAATGGAAGAAATGGTTAATACTTATAAAGATTGTGATCATGATAAAGTAGTGATATGGATAGACTACAACGAAGGTTTAGTAAAAGCACGCTTTTTAGACAATACAACAAACTTCGAACAATTCGAAACTCTTGACTTAAACGAACTAGAAGAAGAATTTTATGATAAATTAGAAAGTAATTACATAAGAAGAATGAATGAAGATTTAAGACAAGACCTAATTTACTTTATTGAGGACTATATTGAAAAAAGTGTTGAAGATTTTATTGATCGATATAAAGAGGATGAGAAAGAACTATATAATTGTTATGATGATGATAAATTTGTTAATTGTTTTGCTGAAATTACGAAAGCATACTTTACTACATGGCTACAAAAAGAAGATGAAAAATATTTAACTTGTTAAACCTTTAAAGCAATCCATGGTTATATATCATCTTAAAATGATATATTACCCATATTACAAATAAAAACGTAAAAGGTATCAACCTTCTCAAGAAAGCAGAACTAGTATTTATTTTATCACACTTACTAGATGATGAAGACTTTTCTATTAAACTAGAGCTTTAATATTTAAAATGCAAGACATAGATTTCAAGCAAAAGTTAAGTGACCTACTTAAGGATAAATCAAATATTCATCCTATAAACACAAATAAAATCATTTACACAAATGGAACCGGTCTAATGCCTTATAAAAACTCAAGATGGTTTAGCGATATATACTACTACTGCAGTAAAATGCTTTATGAACAACCTAAAGAAGATGTTCTAAAGATAATATTCTATGCAGGTGGGAAAGGTATGTTTGTAAGAAATTGTTTTTATACTAGAGATTTAACTAACCTGCTAACACCTATGAAAGAAAGATTTATAGACCAACCTAGTGAACATCAATACCTAGAAAGCTGCCTTAACGATATTGAAGAATTTAGTATAAACTTTAAGTTTCTATAAAAAATGAAAATTCCAGAAGCGATACAACAAAAGTATATGGTTGAATGCTTACGCATCAAAGCAAAAAAAATACCTTTTTAACCTTGACTTTGAAGGATTAAAACAATTTCTTTATAAAATTAGAAACCTCACAAGATTTACAGATTTATATCTTCACGATGATCGTTTTTTAGTTGTGTATCGGGATGATCCTGATCCTAGAATACAGAAGTTTTTTAAAAAATATCCTGGAGAAAATGTTAAACTCATCAATACAAGACAAAACTATGACATATAGTATACACAAAATACTATATGTCGCATCCTGTAACATCAACAGCGGCAATAGACATATTAATAATATTATTTTTTATAAAAAAAATTATAAAAAATATTTTTTTTAACTAAAGTCATATTGTGTTTATCACTCATTATTTTAAATATTTAACCCTTTACAAGTCTAACTCTATCAGTATCGTTAAATATGCATTTTTAGCATTAGGGTTGGTAGATCGTGTTATAAAGTTTATAACATCACATTGGTCTATTTCTAAAGGTTGTGGGAAAACTACACAACTACAACCTTCTCCTTTCTTTTTTACTATGGTGTAGTTAATCTGTTCAACTCCATTTACGACTATATTAACTTTTACCTCTTCTTTTAGAATACCGGTTCCCTTAACAACCATTAAAGTCCCTCTTATAATTCTACCAGGAGCAGACATACAATAACCTCCCATCCCATGACTTACTCCAGCACTTCCATTACCAAAAGAAAACTCATAATGACCGTCTGTTAAAGAACCCTGCTCCTCGGCACACACGCTTATAATTGTTTTATGAAGCGATACCCTTCCATCCACATAGGATTTTGTTACTAAATCACTCTCATCTACAGGCATCGCAGCGTTTTTTATAGAAAAACCTTGAAGATCTACATCAGATATTGCTGTAAAGCTTCCATTTGGATTTTTTACAATGGCACCACCATTATCAACGTAATTTTTATTAGCAGCAGCGTTAAGATTTATTGGATTTGGTAAACCAGTAATTGAGTTACCACCCATATCTATTTTACCAGCCATTGAAAAAGACCCGTCTTGGTTTTTTGTCAAAGCCTTTTCACCTGCGGTAGCCATCTCAATAACACTATCTACGTAAAGCTTATTCGCTGCATGACTATTTTCAATTGGAGGAGCAACAAAATGAATTCGCCGGTTACCCATAGATATTTCTCCTATTGCAGTATAAAAGTTATCAATGGGGTTATACAAAAATGGCGAGGATTGACTATCAACATACCCCTTTGTTGCTACATCATCAGGTTCAGCCGGTGACAGAACATTAATTAACCCATAATTCCTCATATCTCCTGTAGCAACAAATTTTCCATCATTACGTTTAACAATGACACTTTCTCTACTAACCTTATCCACATAACTTCTTGTAGCAGCATCATGTGGTTCTTCAGGGTCATGTAGATTATGTATTTTTTTAAAACCCATATTGAAAGGAGCAGTAGCAATAAAATTTCCATTTTCTTTTAATAGTGGTGATTCATGGCTTCCCCCTGCTGTATTATCAACATAATCCTTTGTCGCAACATCTTGCGGATTTACTGGATTACTAACTCGCGTTAATGTGTTGCCATTCATATTTATAGAACCGACAACAGTGGTTGTTCCATCTTTACGTAAAAAGTTGTTAGTAATGTAAGCAAGTGACACACCACCATCACCACTTGTTTTAGCATCATCCATTCTTCCAAATTTATCAACAGGCATCGTTTTTAATATTACTAAAAAAGTTTATTTAAAACATTTTGAAATTCATTATCATCGCATAACTCTTTAAGAATAAACAAACATAAATGACCGCAAAATACTTCACCCGCATGTTGTAATTGGTCAGTATTGTAGTATATAGGTTGTTTTAAATAATCTATAATTTCATTAGGTGGTTGAATACCATAACTATCAAAATAAATTTTTCTTTTTCCATCTTTAAACCATGCAACCCAATGAGTACCAGGGCCACCAGAGTCATCAAGGTTTAATATACCACATTCATTTTTTTTATTCTTTTTTGGTAGGGTATCTCTTAAAAATGTTCCTCTAAAATTTTTTAATTTTAATTTTTTTGCAGCATCATTTAGTTCAAAATTACTTAAAGGTTTATTCTTTAAAGTAACATTATCAATTGTAATATCTTTCATTTTTTATATATTTAAATATTTATAACAGCACCGTTGTCAACCCATGAATTAAACTCATCAGAATAACCTTTCCACTTTACAAGAGATTTCTTTTTTCCCTTTTTAATAACCTTTTCTATCCTATACACCTCTTGGCTTGTTTTTTGTAGTTCAGGTTCATAAAAGCTACCTTTTATTTCTTCACCATTTAAATCTTCAATCTTATATGTTACAGGTGATGTATGTTTTACTTTTGAAACTGTAAAAACCTCTTCAGTCCATCTTGTGGTATAACCTTTTTCAAAAGTTTTTTTCTTTTTACTTATCCTTACTTTATCTCCAACAGAAAACTTTGGTTTGATATCCTCCCTTACTTGGTCATAATCAGGATACAATGTTATCCAAACTTTATTTTCATTCTTCTTCTTACTTGCTTCAGTTGGCGTCATCTTAATAGATGAGTGTTTCGTGTTATTATATTCTTTAACAAGATTTGGTAATACATCAATATAAACATTTGTTGAGTGAGCAGAGAAATACTTCCACATTTTTTCTTTCATTGTTCTAATCCATCTCTCAACAATGCTTGATTTTTCCTCATTTTCAGTAGAATACAATTCAATCAAATCTTTAACCTCTTTGTTATAAAACTCTTTACCTTTATCTACCCACATTTTCTCTGGTTTTCTTTCCTTAAAAATACTCTTCAATGCAACAGAAACAGATTTTCCTGTTTTGTCTTTTAAGGGGACCAGCCAACCATATTTTGAAAAAATGTCAATGACAGCAAGAAGATATTTTACACCACGATTAAATTTAGAAAATGCTTGCATATCTACTAAATCTGCAGCCCATATCTTATCGACACCCCCTACTCTAACTCTCCTTTTCTTAAATTTTCTTTTTACAGGTTTATGTAATTCTTCTGCTAGCGCTATATTTTCTAAATTTTTTTTTTAATTCCCATACCAAATCTTTTCTTGGTTCCTATCAATGAAGAAACTAATCCTCTTTCCATTCTTTCCTTAATAGTAGGATTATAGATACCCTTTAACTCTTTAAGCATATTAGCATCACACACATCATTACGTGTTTTAGTATCATTATGCTTAAGATAACAGATATCATGATGATATGCTGCCTTGTCAACACGATTTACAGGTTTTGACCATTCTTTAGGTGTTAAATCAGGCTTTAATCTTTTCTTTAACTTAGTACCAGGACCGGTAAAGTTATGACCAGGTAAATGCATTTCAACAGGTAAGTTATTGATTGCTTTGTTTAACAACGAACCACCTTCTTTTTGTTTAACAAATTGTGTTTTAGTTGTACCACAAACAGCGCATTTTCCTCGCACCATTTTTTTACCATTTTTACTTACTACACAATCTAAATCTGTAGTTTCAGTTTTCTTTTTACATTTAACGCAATACATTTTTTATATATTAAAATAAAATTTTTAATATAAAATATGGATATTGTTAATTTATCATGGAATGAAGCGTTAGCAAAAAGATTTAATCACCCCCTTTTACCTAGGAGCATCAGGGGCTTAATAGTAGGTAAATCAGGATGTGGTAAAACTACACTTTTACTTAACCTTTTGTTAAGACCTGATTGGTTAGATTATAACAACTTATGCGTTTTTGGTAAAAGTTTGTTTCAACCAGAATATCGCATACTTAAAAAAGCCTTTGAAGAAAAAATACCAAAAGAATACATATTAAGGTTGTTCTCACTTAAAGATGAAGTTCAAAACCGAGATATTTCACCTACTGCATTAGTTGAAGAATGGGCAAAAACAATTAAAGAAAAATCTGAGATCAATTGTGAATTTTTTGAATATGCTAGTGATGTTCCTGACCCAAGAGATTTAAATGCATCAAATAAAAACTTAATGATATTTGATGACTTACTTTTAGAAAGGCAAAACAAGTGTGAAAACTATTATGTAAGAGGAAGACATAGTAATGCCGATTGTTTTTATCTAGCACAAAATTATTTTAGACTACCACGTCAAACTATTAGAGAAAATGCTAACTTAATATGCTTGTTTAGACAAGACTTAAAAAATCTTAATCATATTTATAGTGACCATGTAGGGGATGATATGACTAAAACAGAGTTTATCAATTTTTGTAAAAACTGTTGGGAAAAACCACATGGTTTTGTAGTGATTGATTTAACTAAGAACCGTAATGATGGAAAATATAGATGTGGTTTTGACAACTTTTACATACCACATGATTACAGAGATTACTATTAAAAATATATCTTTTTAATTAAGATATATTTTACACATTTAAACAACCTTTTTAATAATACAAAAATGGAAGAATTACTTGAAAAGATAGTAAAAAATACTGACCATAAGTCGTCATTTCAGTTGATAGTAAGCGACAACAAAACAAGTTTTAAAACAAGATTTAACCCACCACTTAAATTAGACCAAGATAAAGAATATGAAGTGGCGTTGGTTAACCTTGAAACTTACTATTCATTTCCTAATATTGATAAACACAATGGAACTTTTGTTTATTCACCTGACAATGGTGCAACATGGGTAAAACTAAAATTACCAGAGGGATCTTATGATTTAGTTGATATTAATGATGCAATACAACAAGAAATGAGGAAAAGGGGACATTATGATCCAGTTAATGAAGAATATTATATTAATATCTCCGCAAATACTAATACTTTAAAATCTATTCTTTATGTTGAAAATGGTTATCAGGTAGATTTAAACCAAAGCAGAAGTATCGGAAAAGTATTAGGATTTAACAAAGCAAAATATTTACAAGGATTTCATGAATCTGAAAATGTAGTAAATATTCTTAGTATTAATAGCTTGTTAGTTAATATTGATTTAATTTCTGGTAGTTATGTTAATGGTTCACAAAGAAATACGATTTACAGTTTTTTCCCTAATGTATCACCAGGGTATAAAATAATAGAAAATCCGGTAAACCTTGTTTATCTTCCTCTAACGTTAAATGAAATACATGATTTAAATGTATCAATTACAGACCAAGATGGAACATTACTAAATCTTAGAGGTGAGAATTTAACAATTAGATTCCATATAAGAGAGGCAAGATAATATAAAAAATGACAAACTACATTAACGCTAAAATAAATATTTCAGAAGGTCAAAAGGAAAAAATTTTACATGCTTTTAGAAACAAAAGTCCAGCAAGTATTCGTTTAAAGCATGAAGATATACATGGTAATGATGTAATAGCATTAACCAAATCACAAGTAAATAAACTTACAAAAGCTTATAAAGGCGGAAAGGGAGCAACGTTTAGAATGTCTCCTAGACAACTTAAACACAATATGAAAGTAGAAGGTGGATTTTTACCTTTGATAGCTGGATTAGCTTCATCAGTTTTACCAACATTAGCAAGAACTGTTTTACCTGCAATAGGTGTTGGTGCGTTATCTGGTCTTGCTTCTTCAGGTGTTCAAAAAGCAATGGGTAATGGTCTTTACCTAAAAAAAGGGGGGCAAATATGTCAAGTTGAAACTGATGGCGAAGGTTTATATCTTAGTCCTGCAAAAGGTAAAGGATTGAGTTCCGTTGGCGATGGATTGTATTTAAAACAAGGGTCAAAAATTTATGATGGAAAAGGTCTTCTTTTAGGATCAAATAGCCCATTTGCTAATATTCCTATATTAGGAGCAATATTATAAATTAAAAATGAATGTACATAAGTTTGGAAATGGAAATAAAAATGGATATCATAAAATAGTTCAACCAAAAACTATTTTTTGGAAACCTGTTGAAGGTAAGTATCCAGCTAAAAAAGTTAATTCTGTTTCATGGGATATTTTTACTCAACAACCGTTAGTATTAGAAGGAGACAAAACTAAAACGATAGCTTTAGGTATGGGTTTTAATATGAGTAAAGGTTTTGTTTTAGTTTCTCTATCTTATAATCTAAAACTTAATCAAATATCTATTACAAATGAAGTTACATTAGAAGAAGTGGATGACATGGTTACAACAATTACAAACAACTCTAAAAAGTTAGTAAAAATTAATGAAGGCGAATTTTTGTGCCGTCTTTACTATTCAATTTAAAAAATAGTTGTTGTTAATAAAATGGAGATAAAAGAAAAGATTTATCCAGACTTACCAGAAGCACGAAATATACCAAATGCACCATCATTATCAGCAGGAGACAATGGTCAATCATTCAGACTTAAAAAGATATCAGAGATACAGGATTTTCTTGAAAATGAAGTTAAGGTAAGAGAGCAACTAAGTAAAAAGTATTTAAAGATTAGTAAGACTGCAGATAATGTTGAAGCTGGACTAACTGTTATAGCATTAGGTGCAGGAGCAGGAGGAATTGCTTTACTATCAACTGTGGTAGCGATACCTGCAACGATAGCTCTAGAAGGTTGTGCTTTAGCTGTTGGTTTAGTAGCATTAGTAGGCAAGTTTTTGGTTAGAAGAACCAGAACAAAATCTGAAAAACATCTTCAGATTAAAATGTTAGCAGATTCAAAGTTAAATACACTACTTACGCATATATCAAAAGCAATAACAGACAACAAAATTGACCATTCAGAATTTACTTTAATTATGGATGAATTGGAAAAATACAAGTCAATGAAGGAAGAAATTAGAAGTAAGTCAAAGAAAAAAAGCAAGCTAGAGGAATCGGAGAGTTTAATAGAGAAGGGACGAATAGAAGCACGGGAGGAATTCAGGAGACTAGTAGAAAGACACAATGGAAGCCATTAAGAATAAAACTAAAACCACCCAAGTTTAAATGTTCTTGCGCATGTGAGATAGATAACACTAATTAAAAAAAATTTTTACTTAAAAAAATATGTCATTTTTAAAGATCCGAGACCCTTTGAAAAGGGAACAAACAGTAAAAGAATATCTTGCACTGAAGAAAAGAATACGAGATAGTAATATTGCAGAAAAAACCGGGGATATCGAATTACAAACAGACCTTTCAAAGTTTTTTAGACCTATTACAGAAACACAAAAAGCTGCAACAAAGGAGATTACAGAAGTGCTTAAACCTATTAAAGAGGGGATTGAACAATTACCTAAAGAGTTTCCTCAACCAGCGCCATTATTTTCTAAAGAGGAAGAGGAAGAGGAAGAAGTAGGATATTCATTATTAGATGAAAAATATAGACAATTAAAAAAAGAATATGATGATGATATAGATAAAACATTTGGTATTATAAGGAAAGATATTAATTATTATATAGGTAATAAAATGATTGATTACGATGGTGAATATATTTGGATTGGTGCGGCAAGATATAAACCAACGGATGCATTGTAGGAACTTATTATGGCAAAAAATCCAAGTAGAAAATATAACTTTACTAGTAGTGATTTAAAAAATTATGAAAAAATATTAAGGGATACAAATGCTATTTTTCGCGATAATGACCCAATGAAACCCCCAAAAAGCAGTGGTGGAATTAAATACAGTGTTTTTATTAAACCTATTTACCTAAAAATTAAAGAAGAAAGAGCAAAAGCAAAAGCAGAAGCAGAAAAAGCAGCAACTGGTAAAGGAATTACCGTTATCCCATCTGATCCTAATGCACTATTAGAAAGATTAGACCTCTTAATGGCGAGTAAAGGAGCTGGTAATACAGGTGTAAGAAATGAGTTGGTAAGTATTTGTGATGAATTGAAAAGACAGCGTATATTAGATGCAAAAACTTATAAAAAATTAATGTCTATACTATAAAAATGATTACATCACAAAAGAGAGGATTTAAAAGAAATTATGCTTATGGAGGAGCAGGAATATTTGATACTTTAGCCAATTTTCTTACAAAATTCTTTACAAGCAGCGCAGCTAAACAAATTGCATCTTCAGCAGTTGATGTTGGTAAGAGCGTAGCTAAGGAAGGAGCAAAGAAAGCGTTAGAGGTTGGAAAGACGGCAGCAATTGATGCAGGTAAAAAGTTAGTTCAAAAGGCTTTAACACCAAAATCTAAAAAGATTATAGAAAAATATACTCAAAAGCCTACTACAACAACACAACCTGCAACGCAAAATATTAACACCTTAATAGATGGTAGTGCAATTGCTATTCAAGATTTAGTTAAGAAATTAAATAGTAAAAAGGGGTCCGGAGTTAAAGTATTATGAAATTTAAGTTAAGTAAAATATTACATTAAATAAAAAGAATGTCAAAGCTTAAATTTAATTTAACACTTTATGAAAAATATAATACAAAAAGGGTTAGTATCCTTTATGCAAATTTTAAACTTGATGAAGATTGTGAAGTATTAGATTGTAGTAATACAAAATATGGCTATGATAAAGCTGTTTTAAAATTGACACCTGAAAAAGCTGATATCATTAAGGAATTTGAAGGAGATGTAAATCAATATTTAGAAAAAAATGGTATGCCTAAGGTAACCATTCTTTACGGAAATAGAATTTATCCAAAAATGAAAAAAAAAACATTCAATAGAAAAACTTAAAAATATTAAACTTAAGGGTGTGTATGTAAATGATGAAAACAAGGCATTTCCCCAACTATGGGTAGAATAATAAAACAATTATAATTTGACTTAAAAATTATAATTGTATATAATAAAATGGATATTTTAAATATTAAAGCACCGATTTTTAAAGATGATAGTATTGATGAATATGAGTATTATGAATATCTACCTATTACAGGAACCAATCTAGACAACCCTGGAGGAAATATTAGGATTGATATTGAAACTCAAGATATTTTTTATCATCCTTCTGAGTCATATTTAGAAGTTGTAGGTGAATTAGTAAAAAATGATGGGACTGTTTATGGAGCTGCTAATGAAGTTACCTTAATAAATAATGGAATAATGTATCTGTTTAAAGCTATCAGATATCAACTTAGTGGACAAGAGATAGAATACAATATTTACCCTGGTACGTCTACAACAATGCTTGGGTTGTTAAAATACCCAGATGACTTTTCTAAATCACAAGGGTTAAACCAACTGTGGTATAAAGATACCACAGGAACAGCTGATGCTGCTAATAATACAGGTTTTAAGACAAGAAGGGATTATATTTTTAGTTCAATTCCGGTTGGAACATTTAGTTTTAGGATACCATTAAAACATATATTTGGTTTTTGTGAAGATTATAACAAAATTTTATATGGTATGAAACAAACTTTAACCTTAACAAGAGATTATAATGATGATGCAATTTATAGAGCTGGTGGTACCGATGCTGGTAAAGTTAATTTACTGAAGGTATCTTGGTTTATGCCGCATGTAACACCAGAAGATGGCCATAAGATGCAACTTTTTAAATTTATTGAGAGGAAAGAAAAATTCCCTGTTGGATATAGAATGATACAATGTGATAATATTGCTGTTCCACCATCAACCAGTTTTACTTGGAGGTTATAATCTAAATCATCTCCTGAAGTACCACGGTTTTTAATTGTTGGTTTTCAAAATGGAAGAAATGATGACCAGGAACAAAACCCAGCTATATTTGACAACTTAAATGTTAAAAATATTTATGTAATGTTAGGTTCAAAAAAATATCCAATATATGATTATAATATAAATTTTACTGCTAATCAATTTAGTAGAGTATATGGTGAAGTTGCTTCATTTAGAAAAAAGTTTTTTAACATGGATGAATTAGTATCAAACCCTAATATTAATCCTTCAGATTACAAAACCCTTTATCCTTTGTTTGTGTTTGATTTAAGTAAACAAAGTGAAAGACTTAAGTATTCTGTTACTGATATTCACATTAAATCAACATTTGCTGCAAATGCACCACCAGACGCTGTAGCTTATGCAGTTTTAATTAGTGATAGACTAATTAACTTCCAGAGTGATGGGAATAAGATGAGTGTAGTGTATTAAGTAAATTTTTACTTAAATAAAATAAAAATGAAAAAGGTTGCTGATTTTAAAAAAATATTAACAGATAACAATATTAAGTGGTACTCCTATTGGAATAAGAAAAAGTTTATTGATGTTTTAAAAGAGCATGGTTTGTATCCTGAAGAGGAAGAAAAAAATTTTTTTTTAAAAATTCCTAATTATGATAGATTAAAGGATATTGCTAAAAACCCAAAGATGGTTACCTTAAAGGATGTTGAAACTGAAGAGGTGACCGAATTTCCATCAATTTACAAGGCAAGTAAGTTTATTGACCGATGCCCTCAAACAATTGAAAACTGGAATGGTAGAGTATGGAATGGTAAATATAAAATTGACATTCTTTAATTTTATTATTTATGAAAAAATAATAAAATTTGACTTAAGGAGATTTTACTTATTTAAAAATTACGGCGATGAATTCTTTTTCACGAAGATTTATCAATAGACTGGTAGATGCTGGTCAATCGATTGCATCTAATTTATATAGTGGTGCTCAAAGGGTTGCCTCAGCAGTAATTCCCCAGAGTGTTAGAAGAAGAGTATCTAATTTTACTAATTGGATGACTGGTAATGTTCCAGAAGAGCAAATTCCACAAGTTATAAACGAGTTTTTAGAAAATGTAGAAGAAGACTTACTGAGAAGAGAAATGCCAAACACTGAATTAAGACAAGAAGCGTCTGCATTAAGAGAATTTGCAACACAACATGTTATAGATGGAGTGGGGGGATGGGGAGCAAATGATTTTTTAGAAGTATGTAAAGAAAGCATAACTAATTTTTTAAGAAACCATAGAAATATAAAGGTAAAGCTAGAACTAGTATGTTTATTTTCAAGGGAAAAATCTGATGGTGATATTGAATATAAAGAAGTTAAACTTTCTTCAAGTCATGAAATTATATCAAGGGAAAGTAATGTAAATGAAACTTATGATGATATGGTAGACCGAGTTATGTTTAATTTCGAAACTTTTTTAATACAAGGAACTGGTTGGAATTTTGAGGGGGTTATAAGCTTAACATTACATGTTGTAGAAAATAGACCGTTATGGGAGGGGCTTGCAGGTTCATGGATGCCTTTACCAGCAGGATTAAAAAGAGCAAATAACAGAAATGGGCTTATTAATATCAAAAATGAAAATGATCATAACTGTTTTTTATACTGTTGTATGAGGGTAGCCAATCCGAAAAAAGAACATCCGCAAAGAGTTGATAAAAAATTAAAAGAACAAATCAAAGAATTAAATATGAAGGGAATCGGGTGCCCCGTTAAGTTATGTGATATTAATAAATTTGAAAATCAAAATCCGGATTTTTCTATTGTTGTTATAGGTTATGATGAGAAAGATGGGTTATATCCTCTTAAAAGGCAAAGAAAAGAAACTTTTGGTAGAAAACATTTAGTGATTCTTTTGTTAATAAAAGATGAAGATAAAAATAGTCATTATGTTTGGGTAAAAAATCCAAGTGCACTATTAGCATCAAAAATATCCAAAAATGGTCATCAGATTTCTTTTTGTTGGAGCTGTTTAGGTCATTTTACGAGTGAAAGAGTTTTAGAAGATCATAGAGTGTTTTGCTATGAAGAAGATGCTGTAAGAATTAAAATGCCATCAAAAAACCGGTGTACCGTAATGTTTAAAAACTGGGTTAAAACAAAATGGCTTCCTTTTGTTGTTTATGGCGATTTTGAAACGATGCAAATACCAATACAACATGCAAAACCAGACCCAAGTAAAAGTACAACAACAAAAATTCATATGCATGCCCCAACAGGCTATGCTTTCTTTTTAAAAAGTTTTGATGAAAATGTTTTTAAGTCTAGATTGTTGCTATATCGAGGACCGGTTGCGGAGGAAAAGTTTGTGGAAGAAATAGAAAGTCTGGCCAAAGAGATTTTTAAATTGTCAAAAAAAGATATGATACTTACCGCAGAGGATGCAGAAGATTTTAATAAGGCAGATACTTGTTATCTTTGTAATATAAAGTTTGGAGAGGAAGAAAAAAGGGATGAAGAAGAGGAAAGCGATGAAGAAGATGGAGTGGAAGAAGAAGAAGAAAAAGAAGAAAAAAAGGAAAAAGATGAAGATAGATGGAAAAAAGTAAGAGACCACTGTCATTTTAGTGGTAGATATAGAGGAGCCGCACATAATAAATGTAATCTTAACTTTCGTAAACCAAACTTTCTTCCTGTTTTCTTTCCTAATTTGTCCGGATATGATACTCATTTGTTTGTTAAAAATCTTGGTGTTAGTGAGGGGGAAATTAATGTAATTCCAAATAATGAAGAAAAATATATAAGCTTTACAAAAAAGACTTTAGTAGGTCAGTATAAAAGTAAAGATATTTATAAGGATATTAGGTTTTTAGATAGTTTTAAATTTATGGGTAGCGGTTTAGCAAAACTAGCAGAAAATTTAAAAGATTATCAATTCAAAAACTTAAAAAGTGAATTTCCAAAAGAAGAAGAGTTTAAACTTCTTCGTAGAAAGGGTATTTATCCATATGAATATATTGATTCATTAGAAAGGCTTAATGAAACACAATTACCACCTATAGAAGCATTTTATTCAAAACTTGCTGGGGAAGGAATTACAGAAGAAGATTATAAACATGCAAAAAAGGTATGGAAAACATTTAAAATTAAAACTCTTGGTGAATATCATGATTTATATTTAAAAACGGATGTTCTTCTTTTAGCTGATGTGTTTGAAAGTTTTAGAGAAGTTTGTTTTAACGTTTATAAATTAGACCCTGCTTGGTATTTTACTGCACCTGGTTTAGCTTGGGATGCTGCATTAAAGTTAACTGGTGTTAAGTTAAAACTGATTAGAGATGAAAATAAAATCCAATTTATTGAAAGGGGGATCCGAGGTGGAATTTCAATGATTCCTAAAAGATATATAAAAGCTAATAATAAATATTTAGGTAAAAAGTATGATCCACAAAAACCTTCAGTATTTTGTAAATATTTAGATGCGAATAACTTGTATGGTTGGGCAATGAGTCAGAAGCTTCCAATTGACGGATTTAAATGGATGACGGAAAAGGAATTAAACAACTGGAGGCGACATTCTTGTTTTTTGGAAGTTGATTTAGATGTCCCTAAAGAACTGCATGATTATTTTAATGAGCTTCCTCTTGCTGCAGAAAGAAAAAAAGTAAATAAAGTTGAAAAGCTAGTACCAAATTTACATGATAAAAAGAAATATATTATACATTATAAAAGTTTAAAACAGTGTTTAAGTCTTGGTTTAACATTGAAGAAGATACATAGAGGGATTAAGTTTAAAGAGAGTGATTGGTTAAAACAATACATAGATTTAAACACACAACTAAGAACAAAAGCAAAAAATGATTTTGAAAAGGATTTTTATAAGTTAATGAATAATTCAGTGTTTGGTAAAACTATGGAAAATATAAGAAAAAGGGTAAATGTTAAGCTTTTCAGAAATAGAAAATCAGCAAGGAAATTTGTAAACAAACCAAACTTTAAGCATTTAGAAATATTTAATGAAAATTTGATAAGCATTCATATGGGAAAAACACAAATAACATTTAACAAGCCAATATATTTAGGGTTTTCCATTCTTGAGTTAAGTAAAACATTGATGTATGATTTTCACTATAACTATATTAAAGCGAAATATGGAGATAGAGCAACTTTAGGACTTACTGATACGGATAGTTTATTGTATGAAATTAAAACAGAAGATTTTTATAAAGATATTTCAGATGATGTTAAAGAAAAAATTGATACAAGTGACTATCCAAAAGAGGGACATCCTTCAGGTATTCCAGTTGGTATAAATAAAAAGGTGATTGGTATGTTTAAGGATGAAACAAATGGAAAGGAAATAGAAGAAACTATTGGATTAAAACCAAAAATGTACAGTATTAAAATGGATGATGGGGTGGAAAATAGAAAATGTAAGGGGATTAAGAAAAATATAATTAAGAAAACTATAACGCATCAGGATTATCTGAATTGTTTAGAAAAAAATAATATTCAACATAGAACTATGACAAATATAAGAAGTTATAAGCACCAAATTTATACAGAAGAAATTAATAAAATAGCTTTAAGTGCAAATGATAATAAAAGGTTTATTTTACCTGATGGAATTTATACACTTGCTTGGGGTCATCATAGGATAGAGGAATACAAAAAATAAATTTTTATTTGTGATAAAACAAATAAAAATTATAAATTTTTAATTTTACCACATGTTATACATTCTTTGACACTGTTTTTATAATTAGAGCCTGTTAGATAATTTATTATTTTATAAAATAAACCTTCTTTGTGTATAATTTTAAATACGCCATAGCAATCATTTTCATGATGAAGATTGTTGTAACATTCTTTAAAAAGACCGTATTTTTTATTTTCAAAAATTGTATATTCTCTCCAATTTGTTAATTCCTGCATTTTCTTACATAGCTCACTTCTTTTTTCATTATAATCTGATATTAAGTTATTAATGATGACTACTTCTTCATTTATCTTTTCAATTGTCTCTAAATCTTCTTTTGTTAAAGTATCTCTATATTTTTCTTTAGTGTTAAGTAAAAGAACATGATTTTTTAATTTTTGTAAAAGTTTAATATAGGTTTCTTTTCCATATTGTATCTTTTTCTCTGTATTATAGTTTATTCCGTTTTTTAATTTTTCATATTTTTCTTTTAAAGTAATAGCTTTTTCTAAATCATAATATAAATTAAAATCATCAACACTACTTTTTATGCGTGATAATGAATATGGTATAAAATTTCTTGGATAAAATGAAACTGGATATTTTATTGGTGGTGGAAACCTTTTTATTTTATCTTCCATTATTATTTTTTATCTTCATAAATTTTTACTTAAATCAATTTTTACATTTTTAGTAGGTCATCTTTTAATAAATCTTCTATAACAAAAAGGTAGTCAATTGTTTTTAATATTTCTCTTCTTAATAAAATTCTTTGTTTTACTGTTTTATATCTCTGTACTTTCTCAACAACTTGCTCGTGTAATGTTTCAGCAAAAGCAATAATTATTATCTTCATTTTCTCATTTCTGTTTTCACCTTTAACTTTCCTTTCACCTATGAATTTAATAACTCCGTCTAGAATACTGTTACTCACATAATCCTCATTAAGTTTTTTAGTTATCTTTTCAAAAAGGCAATTAGAAATACTGGATAAATTTTCTGTTTCTATTTGTCTTAGCATGGTGTTATCCCTGCAAAAACTTATTTGCCCTTTTTTATTTTCTCCAAGAGCTTTTCTTCTGTTCATCTTTACCTATTATGTTGCTAAATTTTTTTAACTTCTAAATCAAAATTTTTTTATTTCCACAAAAATAAAAAATTAAAATTTTTTTTTTAAATTTTTTTATTAAAAATCTTAACCCACCCAAAGGTCATAAACCGGTTTGCCATTGTGTGATGCGTTGGTTGATGGGAAGGTTAAGCGATTAACTGATGTAAGGGTTTGTCTGGTTGATGGGTTTGTTGGTTAACTGATGCAATGACGCGTGATAATGAAAAATTTTTAAAATTAATTTTTTTTTTTTTTTTTTTTTATTAAAAATCTTAACCCACCCAAAGGTTATAAGCTGGTTAGCCATTGCGTCTTGTTAAGTAAGTATAATGAGGGTTATAATTTTATGAGCATGCGGCTTAAATGCGCGCGTGTTACATGAAATTGATAATGTGAGTGAGTCGGTTAGAAACCTTTTTTAGAGGAAATTAGTATGAGACGGTTTGATCTGCTTTTTGCGGCAAACTGGCATTATATACACTACTAATGTTGACAATGAAGAGTGTCCCTATCTTCCATCAAGTGCACTTTTTTAACAAAAATACAATGTTTTCACTCAACTCTTAACCCTTTCCCAAACGACAAATATTGGACTGGTCCAAATTCAAAGAGTTTGCAGACGACAATTTAAAATTTGATGAAAATGGCAGAAAGGTCTCAAAAAGGGTAGAAAACACTGTGAGAAAAGGAGAAATTGCTCGTTACGAGCAAGTTCTCCTTCTCCCACAGTGTTTTCAAAAGACTTGTACTGCAGACACGTGAAAACCAGGGCTTGTTTGGGAAAGGGTTAAACTTCCTTATAGGCCCCGCGGCATTGCATGAGTTGATCCTATTGTTCTTTTGTTTATGGTATCTTTATGATGGTACAAAATAAATTTTCATTTATAAATAAAGAAAAGTACATTCAATATTCAGGGATGAGGTACTTGAAAAATTACTACCGAATTACAAATGTCTTGAATCTATGGAAATACTGAACACACCATTTCGTTTTCACTTTTCAGACTATTACGAAGCATTTTTTAGTTCAGAAAATTTAAAAATGCAGATCATTCTTTTCAAAAGAAAGTAGATCTAAAAGAAAAATTAATAATAATTATTCATTTAAACAGTCAAATGATTGTCTGTATTCTATCATTATTATTATTATTATTATTAGTTTTTTTTTTTTTTTTTGTTTTTTTTTTTTTCCTTTTTAATATTAATGCTTTCAAGTTGTGTGGTAATGAGAAAGAACCCCTGTAGGGATCCCTAGCTGTTTGAGTCACGGAAAGGAGAATGTGCTTTTAATAAGAAATAACATACAAAATACCACTGTTCCTACTTCCTAGAGAGGACTTAGAACTATGTTTTGTTGAATTACACTTCACTAGTTTCAACGAAATACATGCTTTAAGACTTAAGGATGATCTTGGATGAAAGTTTGTTTGCTAATGTAAAAAGAGTAGATTAAGATCATATTGCCTAGCATTGTAAAATTCCATTCTTATGGGCACACTATTTGAGATTTGAATAGTTTGCTGTCTATATGAGCAGATCGACTATAAAAAGTCGTAGAAAGTGTTGTTTTGATCATCTGAACAGATTCGTAACATACTGTTTTAAAAATCAAAACCTTGATGTCTGAGTACAGAAGTTTCAACATTATCAGTCTTTCAAGATGATGAATAACAATGATTTTAGAAATACATGTACTTAAAATGCTGCGGAAAAAAAAAAAAAAAAAAAAAAAACTCATGTTAGTGCATCTATTTTCTCATGTGTGTACAAATCCTATGGTGAGTTATTAATATTTTCAGTCTGACTTAAACATAATCTGAGACCAGAAACACTTTTATTGGTTCTTCTGAAAATCCTTGATTTGTGGTATAACTGAGTATATACATGTAGCTCAGTCAATCAGATAAGTTTATTCAAACGTTTTTCAGATCATGATTCAGGATGGGATGAGATAGCCTCACTTACCGAAGTTAAAACACATTGTATCCTTTACAGAGTTATAGAATGGGAAGCTGATTTTGCTAATAATGAAACTGGCATTTGGAAATTTGCTATTGGTCTACATTTTTTTTTTTTTTTATGTTTTCAAAAACTTCAGAGCTAATTTTTTTTACTAAAAGTTTGGGAGAAAGTAACCCTTGTAGGCCATTGTCAGATTCACATTTAGTTGATTTATTAATTTAATGGTCTTTGAGGCCGCTTTCAAAATTATTAGTCATATAACTGCTACATTTCGCTTATTTATGTATCTATGTCTCGGTTTCACCAGTATAAGGCTAGGGATGTTAGGTTAGGATGTTAGGTGTCTTGCATAAGGACATTCCCACAAAAAAAAAAACGGTGCTCCCAGTGAGGCTGGATGTCAGATGCCAAGGAATCCTCACGGGTAGGAAACTTCATATTCGGACAATGGCTCCGACGAGAAAATGTGTTGGTCTTCCGGTTCCGAAATTGTCGGCTCAAAAACACTGAAAAACAGGTAAATTTGTCATTCTTTGTAATTATGCATTATGTCTTCGAAATTCCCAAAAAGGAGAATGTCATGCAATGCTCAAGTCTTTCAACATGTTTTCTACACTACGGAAAGCCGTGGGATGTGTACAGTATTGTCTGAATCATTTGTGCCGTAGGTTGACCGTGGCCGAAATAATACGTCAAGACCCTGGATTCAATCTGTTATAGCCATTAAATTAGCAAGAGAGGTTTGCTGTCTAAAAGCGTGAATTAGTATTTTGAGCCGTTATAATCATTGTTGGTAAAGAATCTGAATATGTAAGTCAGCAACGACTGATGAGGGCTTCCCTTTACGAATTCAGGTTTCTGTTCGAAAGTACTTAATACAGAAGCTGTTTTGTTGTTGTTGTTGTTTTTTTTTTTTTTTTTCGGAAATACCCCTCAGTCTAAATTCTAATACATTTGTTCGATTGAACGTGACCGAATTTATGACAATACAAAGACCTGATATTGTCACAATTGGAAAATACTGTTTAATATTAGTCTATCTAAATTTTGAAAATACTTTTGTGTAGCTTTTGATTAACCGAATGGTCTGTCTATATGTTACATTTGTAATGTTTTCATGGTAAGTGCAGCCAACACATAAACAGGTATAATGAAAAATATTTAAGATCTTCGGAACGCTGTTTCAAATAGCAGAACTATTAAAAAAAAAAAATATATATATATATATATATATAAAATAAAATAAAAAACAGTCTGCATAGAATATTTCATTTTTTTGCAAAACTACACATGCATATTACAGAAGCCCGATTACTCTGGCAAAAAGCAGTGTTCCTTTACAAGTAAGAGAAGAGAAGAAAATGTTACATGCAACACATTTTTGAATGGTCTACATACATGTACATACATTTGCATTATGCAATTTATTACGCATTTATCAACATAATTGTTTGCACTTGATAATGTAACATGAAAAGAGGGTAAGTGTCATAATAGGTATCAAAGTTAAGTTATAATAACTTTTAATTAAAACTCATTCAAGCATCCGTGCATTCATTCAGTCATTAGTTCATTGTCCACTTGTATATCTTTTACTGTCTATCTCTCGCTTGGGTGGGCGTGGACAAGTGAGTGGGACAAATGAGTGGGTGGGTGGGTGAGTGATCATTCTATATATGTTTGTATATATGTATGTATAGAGAGAGAGAGGGCATAGCTCAGGTGGTAGAGCGTAGGACTTGTAAACATGAAGTCTTGGGTCATTTAAGGGTGTGGGTTCGAGCCCCACGGCTGGCCATCTAAAATTATTAATAGTCTTTTGGACGAGACGGTAAACCGAGGTCCCGTGCGACAGTGCTATACACCGTGTGTATTAAAGAACCAGACGTTAACTTAGGATGGGTTTCGTCCTGTATCTTGCACTATCCCCCGTAACAAAACTTACAGCCTTAACGGGGCGTCGCCCGTATAGGCAACAGGTGGCTACGATAAATAAATGCAAATTCAATCAATCAATGGTTAAACTTAAACTTAATGCCTTACACATAAACATTTCGGATAACAATTTTACGTTTAGGCATAAATTACACACACAAAAAAGAACAACGTTGTCTTCACAATCTCTGGCACGAGCGGTAGAGCTGTAATTTGGACCTCAAATCTATCAATATTCGCTGTCCGCTTATCTTACCAAAGAAGCTAAGGGTTAAGGGATGTTTAATATTGCAGTGTAATTGATTGTGTGTAAACAAACTTATGACGTACGCATTGTAAATGTGAGACGACATCATTTTTTCCAAGCATTGCAGATTTGATTGCTTTTTCAAAATTCATGTGGCATTGGTTGGGAAAATGGTGTCAGGTAGAATTTACAATGCGTATATATTTAGTGTGCTTACACGGCAGAGTTTGTTTTTTTTTTTTTTTTTTTTTTAGCTCACCTGAGCACAGCGTGCTCATGGTCAGCTTTTTGTGGTTGTCCCATGTCCTTCGTCCGTCGTGCGTAGTCCATCGTCAACATTTACCTCGTGGACAATCTAGAGGCCACATTTCTAACTCAATTGACCTGAAAATTGGTCAGAATGTTTGCTTTGATGAAATCTCGGATGAGTTTGAATTTGGGTCAGCTAGGGTCATAAACTAGGTCACTAGAACAAATTAAGTAAATACATCGTGGACACTCTAGAGGCCACATTTTTTGCTCAATTGACTTAAAAAAATGGTCAGAATGTTTGTCTTTATTAAATATCGGACTCGACCAGTTTAAAAGCACTTGCAGACGACAAATTAGATTTAGCTGGATTGATGATTTCTGCATTTGACGGTGAAGAAAACATTGTGAAAAAAGGAGAAAATGCTGGTTACTAGCATTTTATCATTTCCCCGCAATGTTTTCAGAAGCCTTCTTCAAGGTCGTTTAAACTAGGGGTTGTGTGGTAAACGGTTAATATACAATTTATCTAGATATCTATGAAATCATAAACAGTCTGAGGATCAAAGGCTAAATTGTCGACGGTTGATATTTGTTTATCTCGTCAAATTTTCGGCAAATGATATACATGTACATTGTTGTGAGTTAGCGACATGGACGTCCGGTGAGACATTTTTCACAGAGGTCTCTGCGATGTGGTTTGTTGGGGTCGGTTTTCTTGTCAGTGCAGGAGCAGTTCCGGGATTCCTGCTTACAAATTGAACAGACAGTTGGCTCAACTCTATACGGACTGCAGTAAACATTGCACTCTTTACATTTCTGCCTATAGAACTGGAAATGGAAAACAAAGGTCATTGAAACAAACATAAAAGTAGAATGCATCGTGTCAGGGAGGTAAAATTAACGTGTGCGAATATAACACCTGAAGCATGAAATAAACGGATATTGCAATACGGAGGCCGCTTTCCATAATGAACGTGTAATAAAGGGGCATTGTGATATAAGGCGTTTTATTAGAACACGAACCTGTTATATATGGGTCATCACATATAGGGGTCGTGTCAGATAGCTAACGTGTAATACACGGACCATGTAATACTTGCCTCGCGATAAAAGTCTTTTTTGAATGAAATCTCCTCTCAATGCTGAATACTTTGCAAGCTTCAGAAGAATCCGTAATGGAGGCACAGAGGTGCAAAGAATGGTGCGCTAAAGATCGGTTAAGAATTAATTCCTTAACCGAAACAAGCACGATTTTAACGACCGTGATGGAGAAGTATTTTAAAAACATGAAGGGAAAAGGAGACATTGCTCGTAACCAGCATTGTCTCCCTTTTCCATATTTTTTTTTTTTTTTTTCCATTCACAGACAAATCCTATCATTTGAGCCACATACAGGATGTTATCTGCACATCCTTTCAATACGGACAAGTCTAATGTTTTGTTTTCCTGTGGAGAGTTAACATGTACGTTCAAAACTCAGTCATTCGAATCCGAAACCAAGGATTGACTTAGAATTATCCGTAGTCTTATTATAATGTTACCAGAGATTTACTTTTAAGAGTCAGGGTTTTCATATGTAAGAAATTAAGCTTATGTAAATCTTATGAGTATAATTACTAGGAAAACCACAACCAAACATCAAACAAGAAAACAACTTATCCGACCACCTCTCTTATAAACATGGGCGCTCTCCCAAAGCTTCCCAAAATCTGAGCATTTAAGATAACCGTACATTGTTGTCTTCTTGCCGCACCTTTACGGAGTGGACTTTTAAACCGTAATTATAAAAATAGACAAGTCAAACACAGTCAGCTGACCAACTGATATGCATTTTTATTTCCTAAAAATCGTGCACAGCTATACATATACGAGGGTTGTCCAAAAAGTATGTAGACTTTTTTTTTTTTTTTTTTCATAACTCGACTATATATCAACAATTTACTACCAAAATTTGGTGGCATATTATTGGATGTACCGTTGATACATGCTACGAATTTCACTAAAACACAATAAAAAATAAAAATTAACAAAGGATTAAAAACACCACCAACTGCAACCCGGCGCACGACATAAGACTACTTTGACGTCGCATAGAAAAGCCATCTTAAACTTGTTCCATATGAAGGAATATTAGTGTTTTTCCGTCGTTCGCGTAATCTTTCTTTTATCTATGAAAAAATAAATGCACTATTGTCTACATATGAAATAAACTGAGTCACTCAGTTTTATTATAACACATCGAAACTCTCACCTCTTGTTAAGGCAAGCCTTGTCAAAGTCTGGCTGAAAACACGTTTGGGGTCTTATGAAACACCGAGGCAGGCTGCTAGTTCAGAGAACTTGAAGGATAGACAGTTAATTCGTCATACTTTAGTAAGGTGGATAGATTACATGCACTAATATCCAAAACTGAGACTGTTTCCCTTACCAGAGCGTGTCAACTGTTTCAACTCCACGTAAATTAAGTCGCGTCCAAAGGGCCGGGATTCTGACATTACGAACGATGTCGTGACTTGGAAACACCGCAGATTGTGTCTTCCCTTTCTTCGATTAACTATTTCTACAATGCCAAGTACAACAAACACATTGCCTATTTTAGAAAACATATACATACTGGCATCTTCGCAAGCCAAGGTGACGATCACTACTTGGATCTTATCCCTTGGCTGATCGTGTCGAAATTTGTTAGCACGGCGACGCGCCACCTACTGGATTTTGATTGTTATCACCCCTAGATTTATGTCATGGAAAACCAATCAAACGTCGCCTAACATAACTCTTTTGGCTATGATCTGTTAAGGGCTTTGGTGTTGTTGTTTTAACTTGGGTCCTTGACAATTGGCTACTAAGGTTTGGTTGAATTATAGTTTGTTTAGCATGCTTTCTCCTTAATTCGCCAACAACTGACTGCTTTTCAGATCGCAAACTTGACAGACGATTTATCAAGTCAAAATCTATTTTCGAAATCTTAAGTTTCCCGAATCAAAAGCCACACACTTACTTTGGCAGTCCATCATCTGGTGTTGGGATGTATCCTAAAACTTCATTAAATTGATTTGTAACAGTGAATGTTGAAGAAAATATTTTTCGTCTGTATTTTGTTGGTTATAATTCCCAGCATATCCGATAACTTTCTCCTGTGGTCATTTTTATTTACATTCTGCTGTTGTTGGATAGCAAATGTAACGCACTATTGGACTGATGCTTTCAGTCCTGACTGTAACTGTTATTCTCCTTACAGGAGCTGCAGCGATAAGCTAATAAGTTTACAAAATAGATTTAAGTCGTTACAGAAAAATCTCAGATATACCATAAGGATAGGTTCTTTTTACAGGATTTTTAATCCTCGCATTACGTACAACATGGATGGTCTTCTAAACCTAATACAAGAAAACGTTATTTTGAAAATTTTCGATGGCGATTCTGATTGGACGGAATTTTTACGTGACGTCATCAACCTACAGGAAGAGCAGCTCAGTGTTTGGTTGGCGGAAACCAGGAAACCGGCGAGGAGGGCGCGTGAATATATAGACAGGTGTATTTTAAAAGATATTTATGGCTGTTGCCATGGAGCAGTGTCTAAACAGGAACTTTGTAAAATGGGAGCGGTCTCCAGTCCTGAACAAGCTGTCGAACATTACGAGAAGAGAAGTACATGTATTACTTTTTATTAGTTGTATGTCGCAACTTGGACTTTATTGGCAAGTATCTTTCCCTACGACATGTTGACTAGGCAGTATTGTAGTTTATAAAAACGGAAAACTGGAAAGAGACAACCAAATTAATCTGTTTTCATAGGTTCCATGTTGCAAAGACTTGGAGAAGGCTGTAACCAGCATTTGTTCTTTCCGTACCGTGATTTTTACCCTTTTAAATACAAAATCCCTCATGTCAGCAGTGTATGAAATATGGACTAAAGTCTGGCCTTTGGGTAAAAAGTTGAAAAGCAGAAATCTTGAAAAGTATTGTATATACTTTTGATGACGACCGATAGATCATTGGTCATAACAACACAAAGAATAATCAAGGTTCTAGTCATAGTTCAACAACGATAAATTGTTACCTGCATAATACTACAACGATAAACTGTTACCTGCATAATACAAACTAAAGATCAATACATTATCACAAACTTGGGCATAATATACCACGTATTATCCGTGAACATGTGGTTTGATACAAAATCAGCTCAGGCTAACATCTTTTAGCTATTTGTAAATTTTCCACATGTCAAAGGATTATTCCACCGCATGTTTAGACCGGTTGTTGACAAAATAGATCAACCTTATGCAATAACTTGAGTTAACTTGGGGGAAAAAAAAAAAAAAAAAAAAAAAAAAATGAGCTATGCTCTTGCAAAAAGGGGCTTAATGAATTCCGTGATGCAATAAACCAATCAAGTAATCACATAATTACACATCCATAATAGCCACATTTTTCAATTACCGACTTGATCGTGAGGTAGACTGGTCCTTATGTAGCGAAGCTTCAATGTTTTTGAAGTTTCACCACATTGATGAGGAGAGGAGGAGGGAGAAAAAGTACGAAAGTATTTTAACAAATAAAGATAAGTAGATATTTACCCTTTTTAATAAACATGTTATTCAGCTGTTTCCATTTATCACAAAACATACATCAAAAACTATCTTAATTACTCCTACATTTCTCCTTATAACGTTTGTCCCTCTTCCAAATTCCTCTCCTCTGGAATGTTGAAGTCACGGGCCTTATATACTCTACTGGACTCTCAAGTCCACCAGAATCATAAAAAGCACGTGAATTCCGTATTTCATGAAAATGCTTAAATAATGGAAAAAGGAGTAAATGTAAATAGGTTGCATAATACATATTTACATAACATAATTGTATGGAGCAATCTACTTTGATAATATATATAAGCTAAATAAGGAGAAATAATTTCACAAGCTTAGCACATGTTTCTCCTTATATAATAAATCGCAATCTCTGCGACACTCC
Organism: Tridacna gigas; assembly: GCA_945859785.2. NCBI lineage: Eukaryota > Metazoa > Mollusca > Bivalvia > Cardiida > Cardiidae > Tridacna > Tridacna gigas. Next base: position 8,298,067 of record OX244028.2, read on the forward strand.
AGCCGAAAGAGAATGCAATTCATTATAAACTTTTACGTTTTATACAAAACAAAATATATACATTTTATTTCCAAACAAACTATGAAATATTAAATGATACTTTTACCAACATTTTTTTTTTTTTTTTATTAATTCCTGATAAATCCCATAGGAAATAAACATTTTACTTGTTTTCAAATTCAAAATAATCCTGTTCTGCTGTAATAAAACTATAAATCTCTTCACCATCTCTATACTTAATTGTCTTTGTAAGTGTTAAGGTGAAAACCTCAGTCTTGGTATGTATTGTTCTATCAAGTTTGTTTACTATTCTGCAGTCCTCACCACTATTAGTACTATCGTCACTGAGAATGATATAGTCACTTTCTTCATCTGAACTAACAGTTTTTGCACTTCGAACACTTTCATCTGAGTCGGTTGATTCATTCCCATCGTCTTCATTGTCGGCTTCGCCATCATCATCTGCACCAATTTCTTCTGGCTCTATCACAACATCATCGATATAGTCCAGGTCATCACCAGATGGGTCTACGAACTGATCCAAATAATTTGCACTTGTTTCTTTTGGACTTTGTAATAAATCAGATGCCTCTGCAATCATGTCCAGGATACTATCATCATCGGAAATATCACTATATTGGTTAGTCTGTATCTCATCCTGTGAGATATCACCGTAAACGGCGGAACATTCAGCTTTTCTTTCTTGTCGTTTGGCTCGAATACAGTCATCTCTAGCTTTAGCACTTGATAACTTATGAATGTTTTGTAAGTGCACACGCAAATTACTCCTTCTGCTGAAAGTCTTGTCGCAGTCTTTCATTGTGCAAATCCAAACGTTTTGTTTCATGTGGGTTTCATTTACGTGTCTGCTAAGGTTCCTTCTTTTTGTAAAAAGTTTGTTGCACACATCAGTGATACACCATTTCTTTTTCAATTGAAATTGACGTCCTTTCAATACAAATTGCTTTTTCGAAATGACGAACATTAAAGTCAGTGTACTCCAAGGTTCACATGGCTCACGTGCAGCACAATGTTTTCATATCGTATAGTAGTAAGTATGCTCCTTCTGGCGTATGTTTGTATAAGTAGGTTATTTTCCTCGTGCAAACAGTTCTTGTATTGAACTTTTGCTCCTTTAGCTTTAATACATCATTACTTGCACCAGATAATTATGTTCATGATAATGCTTTTGAATGTAAATTTCGCAGTATTGCGACCATCCCCGGCCAGCATGTTTTGATCTTTTCCCTGGCTACCGCGGCTGCTTTTCTGATATGTCGATGACTATTGTGTGTACTGCCATCATGAGGTTGAACAAGTGTATCTCTTTTCACAGTTTCATTTGATTCCATCTTTCCTGATGTTTCAATAGGATATAGTAGACAAAGCGGACGACAGAGCGTGTTACCGTTTTGTATTTTAACCTTTGCTGATCTTATTAATCCATCAGTACTTTGAATTAATTCAGTCACTTTTCCCATTTTCCAATTCCCCCTTGGTACATTGTCTTTTATAAGTACTACATGACCGACACTTGGGGATTCACAGGATTGAGTTTTTCCAGTTTTAAGTTTTGTTTGAAATCTTTCTCGAAGACTTGTCAAGTACTCATCACGCCATATTTTCCAAAAGTTATCAAGCAGTTTCTGTCCTTTTTTCCATATATGTAATATCTTCTCTGCAGAACTTTCCTTTGGTTTATAGGAATGGTCTTCTTCATTTATTTCCATTTCAGGAATACCTGTTTTTGGATTCAGACTTGTGAAATGTCCAGGTGTGATCACTATCGTTGAATTAATGTCATCTCCAACATACACTAATGGCCTTGAATTAATTACAGCCTCTGCTTCCTTTACTACTGTATGTAATTTGTCCTTGACTAACAACTTTAGACCTATCGCTTTTCGTAATGCTCTTTTAATTAAACCAACCAACCGTTCATAAAATCCCCCCATCCAAGGAGCAAGTTCAACAATAAATGACCATTTTATACCAGTGTCTGAACAGTAGGTTTCAACTTCATCCCATTTGATTTCACTTTTCCACACTAATCGAGTTGTTTCACTTGCCAACTTAAACCGTATGGCATTATCACAGAGTATTTCCACTGGTGTTCCTTTACTTGCAATAAATCTTCTGAAACAGTTTAGAAATGAGTTTGTGGACATATCTGTTACCAGTTCGAGATGGACAGCTCGCGTGACCATACACGTAAATAAACATACCCATACTTTTTCTGTTATTCCATTCTCCTTCACATACAGTGGTCCCAAATAGTCTAGTCCGGTATAATGAAATGGCGTGGATTCAGACGCACGAGTTTCGGGCAAAGGTGCCATCTGTGGCATTTTATATGGACCACCTTCTAGACGCCTGCAAATCAGACAGGATGCAATTATCTTCCTTACAGTGGCTCTTCCGCTAGGTATCCAGAATTCTTGTCTAACTGCACTCAATGTTTGCGAAACTCCACTGTGTAAAATGATTCTATGCACATTTTCAACAACTAATCTGGTAAATATGTGTCTTGGCGGAAGTAAAATCGGCAATCTTGATCCCTCACTTAATTCTGCTTTCTCTAGACGGCCTTTACAGCGCAAAATACCCATTTGATCAATAAACACACCTAACTGTGATTGCACATTGTTTCTTTTCTTCTCCTTAATTGATTCAAATATTTCGTAGTAAACATTCTTTTGAACGTGAAGAATCCACATATGTTTTGCCTTCTCTATTTCTTGTTCTGTCAAAATGGGTGTTGCGACAATAACGCCTCGTAGTCGCTGTATAAAACGTAACACAAATGCAGTTATTCTAAACACTTTTGTAATGTTGGAATAATTGTCAATTTCAATCTCAAAAGGGGCACTGACTGGATAAGTTACACTTTCAAGTAGATTAACCTCATTTGTGATATCATTGTTCCCTGAAAATTGTGCTATTTCCTTGTTCATCTTTACCTCTGACATGAAATTTTTCTCAACTTTTGCATTTGTTTCACGATTCTCTATTTCCAATGGCCATTTACAAGTTTTTTCTAATAACCAATTTGGTCCATGCCACCACAATGAACTATCTATCAGATTCTGCAAACTACAGCTACGACTAGCGGCATCAACTGGGTTTATTTTGGTATCAATATAATGAAATGTCAATTCTGTTTGACCTTTAATTTCTTTTATCCTGTTTGTGATGAATACAGAAAGTTGTTTTGTAGATGAAATCCATTTCAACACACATTGACAGTCCGTGAATAAGTACGTATGTTCAACTGTCAATTTAAGTTGAGACTTGACAAACTTAATACACCTCACTCCGATAAGCACAGCTAACAATTCTTATCTCGGAATTGTTGTTCTTGTAGTTGGTGCTAATCGAGTCTTCGAAAAGATCAATTCTGATCTTTGTTCACTTTCACCATGTTGTACTAGGTAGATAGCTGTAGCAAAAGCTTTGCTTGAAGCGTCACAGAAACACACCAGGTAACTAACTACACTCTTACTATCACACAATGTTATACCCCTCGGTAAGTTTTGGTTCGAAACAGCAATCAAATCCTGTTTGATATCTAGCCACACTTTGGTCTGTTTATCATCTAAGGAGTCATCCCAATCGAATTTCTTCGACCAAATATCTTGTAGTAGAAGTTTACCTTTCAGTGTTACCGGAGAAAAGAACCCAAGTGAATCAAAAACAGATGCCACTTGTTTAAGGACTGTCCGTTTTGTCACGACTGTATCATTTATATCTTTTATTTTCCTCAACGCCAATGTATCATTTTGTTTATTCCATGACAAGCCAAGTACCATCATTGTGTTTTCTTGTACGGTATCTTCTGTCGGAAGAAAGTTGTTAAATTCATCTTCATTGGATGCCCATTCTCTCAGATTCATATTTGCTCCAGAAAATATACGTTTTGATGTTTTGTAAAGCTCCTTTGCTTCTTTGAAAGTATTAGCACCTGTGATGACATTGTCCATATAAATATCTCTTTTTATCTTTCTGGCTATATCTGTATCATATGAGTCCAAGTGGAAATTCACAGTTGCTCCTAATAGAAACGGACTAGATATAACCCCAAAGAGGACTCTACAAAAGCGATACTACTGTATATTACTAACATCCACTGACTGATTTTCAACATCCTTCAGCCACAGGAACAGTGTTACGTCTCTTTCGTTAGATTGTAAGCAAATCTGTAAGAAAGCCTTTTCAATGTCAGATACGATGCCAATTTTGTGAATCCTAAACCGAAGGAGAATTCCACACAGGTCGTGAAGTAAAACTGGACCGCGATACAAACTTTCATTGAGACTTGCATTGGTTGTTTTAGTTTTTGCCGAAGCATCGTACACAATCCTTAATTTTGTAGTTGATCGGTCTGGCTTTATAACAGCATGGTGTGGAATAAAATGCTTAATACCATCATTGCAGTTCTCATCTACCTTTTCTATGATATTTGTCTTCACTTGATCCTGAATGATTTCATTGTATTTCTGCATAACATCTGGCTTCGATGGTATCTTCGTATCAAAGATTTTAACCGACCTACTGCAAGTTGTCGATTATCGGGAAGCTCTTGGTTGTCACTTTTCCAAGGCCACGTTACATGGTATCGATTATCCTTAAATACCAGAGTGTCCTTAAATTTCTTCATTGCTATTTCATCATCAGTATTTTTCGTATCATCTTTTATCCCAATTGCTTCCAAGTTCCAAAAATCCTCTAGGTTAGGTTTGGTTGGTAGTGAATCAGCTACAGTGGTGAAGACCTCAGTTTTCGAGATATTTGCTCCATATGTAAGAATCAGCATATTCATATCAGTATCATTATCTCCGATTTCATGTGTCCTTCCGGACAATATCCACCCTAGTTTAGAGGATAAAAGGTAAAGACCCTTTTGAACTTTAATTTTGTGTCCGGTGATAATGTCTAGGTAATAGTCATTTCCTATCAGAAGATCAATTGTTCCCGATTCAGTTACTGTAGGGACGGTATCTGCAAGGTTCAGGTTTTCAGTGAGACTAACAAAGTCGTTTATTTTTTCGATCCTCACAGGTTTTCTTTGTATTGTACCAGTTATGTTCGGTACAATGTTGGCACTGATTTCCATATCATCTCCACCTTTCATTTTCAAGCACAATTTTGTATTTGTAGTTTTGATCACTTTGCATTTTTCACTTCCGAATGTAACAAGACGTATTTCCTGTTCATATTCCTTTTTAAGTCCTAAATAACTAGCCAACTGCTCCGTTATATAGGTACGTTGGGACCCCGAATCTAATAAGATTCGCACTTCTTTTTCTTTGTTTCCATCGGGGCACTTTACACGTGTCCTGGCGGTCTGCATTAACACTATTTCATTTGAAGACAAAAGTGCTTCTTGTTCTGCTGATGTATTTGTTTCAACATTTTCACACGCATCATCTGCTATATTCACACTTTCTTTAACTGACGACTGTTTAAACCTTTTTGGGCATAAACTTCTGCGGTGTACATTCTTTTCATTACAATATACACACAACCTTTCACTTTTACACTCACTAACTCTATGTCCACTTTTTAAACACCTGTAACAACTGTTTTTTAAACATTCTTTTCTTTCCCTTATTGATTTATAAGTTTGACACTCGTCACTCCAGTGTTCTTTAGAACAATATCTACACTGTTTTCCTTTCTTTTGATTTTTATTTTCTTTATCAGTGGACGCAAGAGCTTCGGCCGACCCCGCGTCTTTGTTATGCCAAGTGTAACTTGTATTGTTTGATTTATTCATTTTGTTGGCTGTACTTTTATCTTTTGACTTTTCTGCTCTTTCACAGGCTACGACATATTCGGTCAACAATTCACGAAGAAGTGACACAGTCCATTTCTTAATTGCTCCTTTCTGAATTTCGAGGTGACGAATAACACTGACCGGTAACTTTGACTTAACAATGGACACAAATATATCCTGATTTACATTTTGTCCAAGAACTTCTAAACTCCTTATGTGTTTCTCAACAGTATCTATTAGATATCTCAAACTGTCTACTGAATCATTTGCTTGTTTCAGATTTACCATTTTCTCATAATGAATATCTATTGTTTCTTGAACATTCCCAAATCTACGTCTCAGGATGTCAACTGCAACAAGATAGTTTTCATTAGAGAGAGCTAATCCAGTTATGGCGCCTTTGGCTCTGTCTGTTATTTTGCTCCTTAAGTAATTGAATTTGTCGATGTTTTCTAAACTTGGATTATTGTGGATAGAATTCTCAAATGACTGCCAAAATTCCGTCCATCTTAATTTATCACCATTAAAAGAGTTTATTTCCAACTTTGGAAGTTTCACTGACACTTTTTGTGGTTTACTAGCTTCCTTTTTATTTTCAAGAAGTTCCTTTTGCATTTGCAAATTTAATTCTAGCAAATGCTGAAAGTCTGAATATGAAGGTTCTTTGGTATCAGCTGAATCACAGATCTTTGAATCATCATTTAGAATTTCGTCAACTGATATATCATCACTGTCAGAAGCAGCATTACACAACTTTTCAGATTGGCTTTCTAGCTTTGTCATATATGCTTGTAATTTTTCAGAACATGCTGTAACATCACAAAGTAAATCGTTTGGATTACATGAATACACATCTCTTTTCAACAGTAAAGAAGCGTTAGTAACTTCTTTCTCCAGTATATTGCAATACCGGGTACGCACACCTTTTAGGTATTTTAAACTTGACATTTTTTAATTCAGCGAAAACAACACACTTAATCGCGAAATCACTTAAACACTCTCCGAATTCAACACTGATTGCTCCTAGCAAACACTTCAAACACGTACACTACAACTTGATCACTGAAACTCAAAGTCACTGGCTTGGTCCCGGGTTCCGGCGCCATTCAATGTAGCGAAGCTTCAATGTTTTTGAAGTTTCACCACATTGATGAGGAGAGGAGGAGGGAGAAAAAGTACGAAAGTATTTTAACAAATAAAGATAAGTAGATATTTACCCTTTTTAATAAACATGTTATTCAGCTGTTTCCATTTATCACAAAACATACATCAAAAACTATCTTAATTACTCCTACATTTCTCCTTATAACGTTTGTCCCTCTTCCAAATTCCTCTCCTATGGAATGTTGAAGTCACGGGCCTTATATACTCTACTGGACTCTCAAATCCACCAGAATCATAAAAAGCACGTGAATTCCGTATTTCACGAAAATGCTTAAATAATGGAAAAAGGAGTAAATGTAAATAGGTTGCATAATACATATTTACATAACATAATTGTATGGAGCAATCTACTTTAATAATATATATAAGCTTAATAAGGAGAAATGATTTCACAAGCTTAGCACATGTTTCTCCTTATATAATAAATCGCAATCTCTGCGACACCTTAGACATACAGAAAATTAACCAATAGCGAAAAGTTTCGGCCCAGGTCAGCAAGCGTGGATTGAGCAGGCTGACCTGGATCGATACTTTTCACAGATGCATTAAGCCCCTTTTCATAGAGCATGCCTCGTTACTAAGATGCATTTTCCCTGAGCTTCGGTCAAATATAGTTAAGAGTATATGTGAACGAATATTCCGGAATGCATTGTATTGTTTGTACGATTTATTTCAGTGATGTTTATTTCATACTGTACTTTCCCTAACTGAAGTCCCAGCATTTTTAAAACCCTGATCAGGTAAAGTATTAGATCGCCATATTGTAATACTGTATTTATGATGCACGCCATTTCTGTTGTTGATGTTTTTGAGAATTTAAACTGAATCGCAGTGGCGGCGGCCAAAGCGCCTATCCACGCTTTCCTGTTGATTTCTTGTACTTCGCACTACGCATTTCCCAAAGCCACTGGCTGCTTTTCCACATACAACATCGTCGAGGCAATGTTCAGTGGTGAGAGAAAAATGAATCCCATCGCAATGACTATCATCAGTTCTACAGAAGGAACTCGGCCGAGCTGGGAACCGAATAAGCGAACCCTCAGTTTCAGGCCCTTTGCATTACCGACAGAGGTACCGGGCTCTACAAAAACATGCAGGTGTATGTATGTCTGTGTAAACATGTAACTGCAAATACAGGACACTACATCCATTAAAATTATCGTTATCTATTTAAAGTCAATTCTTTTCTATGTACTTATCTGAAGATGACTCATAGCGGGTCACTTTCTGCTGACCTTTCTGTCAGCCAATGAAAAGCCCGTTTTCAAGTATTTGAAAGCAAAAGTACTTAACAACGTCTTCATCGTACGCCATTTTGAAGGGTAAACCGAAGGAACCCATCTTATTGACTGTGCTAAATTTGCGATATTGGAAATGTTTAAAAATGACCTTAGTTATATCTATGAGCAAAGTAACAATAACTGCTTGCAGAGAAATTAATTTCAAAAGTAAGTTAAAAGTTGCCAGGTCACTCAATCTTTCGTTTACTTTTTGCCTGATTTTAGAAATCATTTTTCTGCCAGCGATTAACACTGGAACCGACCATACAATAACTGGTTGGCATCTTCACAATATTTTCAATACTTCTAACTGGTATTGTTTAGATTTTAAATGCATTGATTTTTGGCCGCTATTGGGAGTTTAAAAGATTAATTGCTTCAGGCACTTTGATATCGAGAAGACCAGACAGATAAAACCCTGTCCGTTCCTTGGGGGAAGACAGGGGCTTTTTGCGGGCGGAGAAGTTCAAGACAAGACTGCAGAGAACACGAAGTCGGATCTTAGTTCTATACCGCTTAAAGTCAAGCCTATAAAATAAAAACCTGAGTTTAACATGACTACGTTCTTTTTCGCCGTCGAAACAGGAAAATTTTATACATTTGGTGATGAAAGAGTAAAAAGATAAACCTTTGTCACACGTACATAGAATCGAAAACGAAACTAGAATTCTATATCATTTGTGTAAAATCATACCATTATATCATTTGTGTATGAGCTATGTTCTCGGAAAAGGGGGTTTAATGCATCTCTGTAATATATTATATTAAGGAAGTCATCACATAATTATGGATCTAGAAAATCCATTGTGTCTAACAACCGACCGAATCCCGAGGTCGAATGGTCCTTGGGACATGCAGAAATTTATCAAAGCAAAAAGTTTCGACCATGGTAAGCCTGCACGGACTGCTCAGGCTGATCTGAATCGATACCTTTAGCAGATGCATTGAATCCCCTTTTCACAGTGCATGACTCACATGTACGCGTACGTTACTTCATCATAACCATTACCAAAAAGGCTGTTAGTAATTACAAATCTACAACTGGCACGCAGCAGAAGTACATGCATATGAAGGAAATGAATTAAAATAATAATTTGGAAAAAAAGTGAGAAAAGCAGCTGTTGCTCACCCTAATTAGCAAAGGTTTCTTAACCCTTTACCACACAATCCCGACTTTTAACGACCCTGAGAAAAGGGATTTTGAAAACATTTTGGGAAAAGGAGAAAATGCTGGTAACCAGCATTTTCTCCTTTTTCCAAAATGTTTTCTTCCCTTTCAGTTACAAATCTCATTATTTGAACCATGTTTAGTTTCCTGTTATACAAATGGTTTCGTTATAGATGAGTCAACATTGTTATGTGGTGAAGGATTAAGCTGTCTAATCTCTTTATATAAGCATACGACCTGCAGTGTAGATCCAAGATCAGACTGCATGGCCTAAGAGTTGATTTTAACGCAGACACCTTGAGAGCCCCGTGGCTTACCAATTAAAAAAAAAAAAAAAAAAAAAAAAAAAAAAAAATACGGGTGTTAAAATGTATTTAAACCTAAATCATACGATTTGAAAATTATGTTAATTATTGTAAAGATGATAATATGCTATTGTGCGATCGGTCCAAGTGTTAGTCGCTTGCAGACGAATGAATTTTATAACTAGGCAAAAGGTTGCCGAGTCGCTCTATCTTTTATTTATTTGTATGGCCTAAGGGTTAATTGTAACGCAGATACCTTGAGAGCCCAGTGGCTACCAAGAGAAAACATTACGGGCATTTAAACCTAAATCATACGATTTGAAAATTATGTTAATTATTGTAAAGATGACAATATGTTACTGTGCGATCGGTCCAAGTGTTAGTCGCTTGCAGACGAATGAATTTTATAACTAGGTAAAAGGTTGCCGAGTCGCTCTATCTTTTATTTATTTATTTTTTAAATAGTTTTAAAATTCATTTTCTGTCAGAGACTGACACTTGGGTCGACCATATAATTGATTCCAATCATCACAATAATTTCCATACCTTTAATGGTATGATTTAAATTTAAATGCATTTTAAAGCCCGTTCTGTTTATTTTTGTCTGCTACTGGGCCTTTAATATGCAATGAATTAGAAGGAATAGATGTTATATTCAATTAGGAAGGGGTAAGATGCACACTTAAAGTACAGCTTTATATATATATATATATAGAGAGAGAGAGAGAGAGAGAGAGAACAGGACTTTATCCAGGGGTTTGGGGAAAAGGTCCCTAGCAAAACTGGTAAAAAGTTCATAGATTAAATGACGAAATCGAGGAAAAATATTGACAAAACATGTATAATTAGGAACACATTTAATCTTATAATGGACCTAATATGGCCTTTTTTGTGCTACTGAATCAGTGTTACATATTTTTACTCCATAAACAAACTTTGAGTCAAATTTAGCATTAAAACTGTTAGATCTCCTGATTTTCATGAATCATGACTTGATTAAAAAAAAAACAAAAAAAAAACTGAGGTTGCTTCAATTAAAGCCTTTGTTTCAGTCTTCTTTTTTGTATGAATGTCCTACACATGTTTTTTTTTTTTTTTATTTTACGCTTGTCCCAGTGCTCTTAGCTGCAACACAAATACCTTCCCCACCCACATTTTTACAGTCATCCAAGTTGTCAGATATCTTTTTTTTTCTCTCGTAAAGATCATCTATCTGTTTTTCTGGTGACTGAATAGAGATTTTACTTCCTGCATTATTTTGTTGGTAATCTTTGTGCAAGCTAGTTTTTTTAAGTCATTGTCAAGGCTAAATAAGATAATTTTTTTATCAGATGAGGTAGTACGACATTTTTTGTCATATTTTTTCACGTTTTTCCCATGACTTTTTCCATGACGATTTATCCTTGAAAAAGATTTTCTGTGAGTTTTGATATATGCGGAAAGATGGGAAAATGATTATTGTTCATTGAACAATGTGGCAGATCTAATACAGAATTGCAAAAGTTCACTTGAAAAAAGTAATTAAGGGAGAGAAAATTTCGTACTAGATTTTTGCGCCATACGAGTTTGAAAATAACTGACATAGGATATCTCAAAACGTGTTTTATAGTTGTACAAACTTCATAAGCATAATCTATTTTTACCCCTTTCCTGTCATTGTAATCGGTTGTCAAGGAGATTGGATTTATGATACCTGATAACGCAAGGTGACTGATCGTGTGCTTTAGGTTGTCTGGTATCGGAGTCGATATTTATTGCCATACTGATACCGGATGTTTAAAGCCTTGATTTTATGACTCATAACTTACGACCGTATATGTCCGCGTATTAGTTTGCGGACATATTTACGTATAAAATTTTGGGTGCACAAACAACTTCCAGTCTCACTGTTTCGGACGTTTTTGGGATTTTCAGGACGTATATTACGTTTAAGTATGTATGATTGAAAGCACTGACCGAAACATCAGATGTCCGAGCCCATTTTGTACGTCTGTTTAGGAAAAAAATCGTGGAATTGGGAAAACATTATATATCCTACTATTTTCGACTTGGAACTGGGCCGAAATTCGACCCTTCAGAAAAAGACAGAAAATCCATGCCCCTTGAGGAAGAAAAAGTCAAATGTCCAAAAATAGTGGAGATTCGTCGGCGAAGTACAATGTATGCAGCACCGTTTGAGAATGAGCAAAATGTGCAAAGTCGTGGATAGAAAATGATGGAAAAAATGCTTGTTAGAGGCAGAGGTTTAACTCTTTAACAACAAAATATATGTATTGGACTCGATCGAATTGAAAGCATTTGCAGACGACACAATTAATGTAGCTCAAATGATGACTTGTTTTGGGTAGAAAACATTGTGGGAAAAGGAGCAAAAATTAGTCAGAATTTTCTCCTTTTTCCACAGTGTTTTCAAAAGCCTTCTTCTTAAGGGCTGTCGGGATCGACAGCTTCTTAAATCTCGGGATCGTGTTGTAAAGAGTTAACCTTGTCAACTGCAGGAGCTTAAAAACAAGCACGACTGTGTAGGGTAAAGCTGTTTATCGGTCATTTGGATTTTACGAATAATTAGTTCTTTGTTCTAAGATTTTTGTTCCGTTCAGAAGCGCCTACTTGGATACATCTGATTTTCGTTTTTTGCAGATACTATAACAATCTTGGTGGTGAAGTTGTAAAAGTATCTGCCGACAGAGCGCGTGGTCCACGGATCGAATCCTGAAGGGGGCGGAAGTATATCTGAGGTGGCCGGTTGGTGAGCCACCAACAAGTTAAATAACTATTAGCAATTGCCCACCTTTCTGGTGCCATGACAAGATAAAGATTTAGAATTAAATGTGCCAGTTAAAGGTGTCTTAAGCATTGGATGGCCTTTTTAAAAGAAATGACCATATGATAAGGAACACTTTACATAAAGCTCGTTGCAGTGAGACCTTCGAAAATATTTCTGTGGTTTAAAGAAATACTCTGGAAGATTCATATATCAGCTTGCGGTATTCTGAAGAAGGACCACGAAGGAAGGTTTAATATCGTCACATATTCTTTTAGTCGAACTTTAAAGGATTGAAATGTTAGCCATCAGTTGCTTTTATTGTCAAGATATTGCTTTCAATCCATATCCACTTATGCAAGTTTTGGTTGTGTGAACCATGTGCTTTTGACCGATGATAGATCTACTGACTCTTGAATAGTTTGAATAGTCGACTGAGGGATATTTACACGAATAAATTAATCATCTGTTACCCAACTTAGCCGACTGTAGAGATGGCCATGCAAGGCCAAATGCTGTCTTTTCACGAGTTCTCGACACGTTTTGCACATGGTTGTAGGTATGGCATACTGGATCCCTGGCCAAAGGAGACCATTTTGTTCTTCCGTTTGGCAGGAGCCGGCATATGCACAGCATGGAAAAAGATCTCTAGTTTGTACACAAACGGAGAACACGTTGAAAATCGTATGTTGAAAGACGTAGAGCTGATACTTACATGCTTGCCACTGGCGACGTATACTCTTGAAATAGTTTTAAGTTATTCTCCTTGTCGGAAATGCAGCGACGAATTGATAAAATTCAAAAATAGATTTAAATCATCGCCGATGAATTTCAGACTAACTATAACAATCAGTACATTTTACCAGACTTCCAACCCGCGCAATACGTACCATATGGATGGCCTTGTAAACTTAGTAACGGAAAGCGTAATTTTGAAAATTTTCGATGGGGATTCTGATTGGATGGAATTTTTACGTGATTTCATCTACCTACTGGAAAGGCATTTAAGGCAATGGTTATCCGTAACTTGGAACCCGGCGAGGAGGACACGTGAATATATAGACAGTTGTATTTTAAGAGATATTTATGGCTATTGTAGTGGTGAAGTGTCTAAAGATGACCTTTGTGAAATGGCAGCGGTCGCCAATCCCATGCAAGTTCTTGAAATTTACAGGAGAAGGAATCACCGAAGTTTTGTTTTGCAACTTGGACATCATTGGTACTAAGGCCTACCCTTTCTTACATCACTGATACGAAGGTCTACCCTTTCTTACGACATTGATACGAAGGTCTACCCTTTCTTACATCATTGATACGAAGGTCTACCCTTTCTTACATCATTGATACGAAGGCCTACCCTTTCTTACATCATTGGTACGAAGGTCTACCCTTTCTTACATCATTGGTACGAAGGCCTACCCTTTCTTACATCATTGATACGAAGGTCTACCCTTTCTTACATCATTGGTACGAAGGTCTACCCTTTCTTACATCATTGATACGAAGGTCTACCCTTTCTTACATCATTGGTACGAAGGCCTACCCTTTCTTACATCATTGATACGAAGGTCTACCCTTTCTTACATCATTGGTACGAAGGTCTACCCTTTCTTACATCATTGGTACGAAGGTCTACCCTTTCTTACATCATTGGTACGAAGGTCTACCCATTCTTACGACACGTTGACTGTGCAGTATTGTAATTTACGAAAACGACAAACTGGAAAGAAATAATCATATTAATCCGTCTTCATGAGCCATTGTTCCAAAGACTTTGAGGAAAATGTAACCACCATTCGTTCCTTTTTCTCACCACTATTTTTCCCTTTCAAAGACAAAATTCCTTATTTAGCAATAAATCTAATAAGAACTAAAGTTTAGCCTTGGGTAAAAAGTTAAAAAAAGGAAACATCTTGAGAAGTATTTTGAATAAGTTTGATGACGGCGGATAGATTATTGATTATAGCATCATAAAGAATAACCAAGATACATTTACCATGGTTCAACAGCGATAAATTGTCATCTGTATAATACAAACAAAAGATCATCACAGTAACACAAAATTGGGCACTATATACGACTTATGATCCGTAAAAAGGTGGTTTAATGCATTTGCAAAAAAAGGTATCGACTCATGTTATCCTGCGCAGTCAGCGCCGGCTGACAAATGTCGAAACTCTTTGCTATTTGTAAATTTTCCGCATATCATAGGATTATTCTACATCATGATTGAGCCGATTCTAGATCCACATTGTGCCACGACTTGCTTGGAAAAAAGCATATAAGCCATGCTCTGGTAAAAGGGGGCTTAATGCATCTCCGTGATCCATGATACCAAGCAAGTCATTACCTAATTACGAATCCATAAAACACATTTTGTCTCACAACCGAATGAATTATAAGGGATAGTTATCCCTTGACAGGCAGAAAATTTAAAGATAGCGGAAAGTTTCGGCCCATGTCAGCCTGCGCGGACTGCGCAGGCTGACATGCGTCGATACCTTTCACAAATTTATTAAGCTCACTTTTCACAGAGCCTGATTTATACCCAAGATGCATTCAACCCCTCTTTTTCGCAGACCGTCGCTCCTATATTCACTTTGAGGTATGTATGTACGAATATTTCGGAATGCAATGTATTGTTTGTACGATTTATTTCGGTATTGTTTTATTTGAGCCATGCTCTGTAAAAATGGTTTTTAATGCATTAATTTTTGCACAAAAAAGTATCGATTCATGTCAGCCTGGGCAGTCCCCGCAGGTTTACATTGGTCGAACCTTTCACATATTTGTAGATTTTCTGCATGTAAAAGGACAAGTTTACCTCATGATTTGGTCGCTTGTTGGACGAAACTGGATGTCATGGATACATAATTCTGTGTGAACTTGTTTGGTATAAAGCTTAACGGAGATGCATTAAACGCAACCCCCATTTTTCCCAGAGCGCCTATATATACATGTCAGAGTATGCGTGTATGGATACTAAGGAATGCAATACATGTATATTGTTTGTACTATTTTTTTCCGTGTTGTTTTATTAATGAACCATGCTCTGGGAAAAGGAGGTTTAATGCATATCTGTGATGCATCATACCAAGCAAGTCATTGCATAATTATGAAACCGTATTAAAATCAATTTTTTCTACCAACTGGCTGAATTCTGAGGTAGACTGGTCCTTTGACATGCAAAAATTGACCGATAGCAAAAGGTTTCGACCCAGGCCAGCCTGTGCTGAGTGCACAGCCTGACTATGGTCGATAGATTTGCACATGTATTGGACCCCTTTTGACTCGCATAATTCATTCAATTCTGTGAACATAAGGTCAAAATGTATTTGCAAATATTATCAACCCATGTCAGCCTGTGCAGTCCGACGCACTATCGCCGTACTGTAATACTGTAGACGTATTTCCTGTTATGTATTTGAGCATCACTTTCTTGTGTTCCAAATTAGACTGTAACGATACTTATCCTACCTAATGTCCAGGTAGTTTTAAAACCCTGACAAGGTTAAACACTCTCGCCATGTTGTAATACTGTAGTTATGATGTACCCCGTTTCTGGTGTAGGTGCTTTCGAGTTTTACTCTATAGTGTTCCAAATTATACGTAAAGACAATGCATGTTGGTGATCGACCCTTATATTTTACATTAAAATACAAGTATAACTCTAACGTGATAAATCTTTTATTCATAGTTTATATTATTGTTTGTTTTTGTGAATACAAGTTTAAAACCATGCTCTATAACTCGTCACGGTACGTGATTTTAAACCAGTGATCCCAAACACAAACAAAAATTATAAACTGATAATGAAAGGTTTATCGAGGGAGAGCTATAAGTGTATGAAATGAATTTATTTGTATTGTGACCTCGCGTTGTTTACAGTTTCCCGTTTCGGTTGTTGGTGTTTTTCACTTTTACTTTTTAGAGTACAAAATTATCCGGTGAATGCAATTCGTGTGAGTGATGGACCCTTCTATTTTCCATTAAAACGCATGTAAATGTATGAATTAAATTTGTCTGCATTTTGACCACCCATATTATTTATATTTGGCTGCTGCGCCCCCGCCCCCGCCCCCTCTCCCCAAAGATTAAACATGGATCAACAAGTCTGGTATAACAGCTTTCTTTTGAATTTGTTTAAACTTGAAACAGTAAGATAAACTTAACCAAGCCACATAATTTGAGCTTTACTTTCTTTAAACTGTCATTCATAATTGAGCCATGCTTTATCAAAAGGGGGCTTAACGCACCTCCGTGATGCATAATATCAAGCAAGTCATCACATTATTATGGATCCATAAGATTAACTTTGTCTAACAACCTTTTTCTGATGCATTAAACCTCCTTTCAAAAGAGCACAGGTCAATTTTATAATCACGCTATTATCATTACAATTTAAGGAAAGAACAACCTCTCTTTGATGGACATTTACAAAACCACATACCAGGGCCCGTATTCACCAACCATTCTTAAATATATTTCATAGTTTTATTCTCCAAGATTGTCCAAATTTGAAAGTAACACAACTTCTGATTGGCTTAACTAAATGGTTTAGCCAATCAGAAGTTGTATTACTTTCAAATCCAGAAAATGTTGGAGAATAAGACTAAGAATGTTCTAAAGAATGGTTGGTGAATACGGACCCAGTACTTATTTTACCCTTATCCTGCTGATAAAAGAAATCAAAATTTTCAAGCCGATAGTAAAACCCCAAATTTCCCTATCTCAAAGGTATTTTTGGAGGAAAAATATCTCTTTATCGGACAATGTAGATCCAAGATCGGACTGCAGGTTCTGTGCAGTCTGCTCTTAATCTACGCTGTTCGCAAAAGATCAGTGAGTTTGGTTTAGCAGCTTAGGGGTTAAAATGAGTTTTTGAGGTGGAAAATCAGCTATTGTAAGTAAGAGAAAAACATAATTGCTTTTTTCTGGGTTCATTTTATGATTTATGCTGATAATAAACAAGAAATATCTTGGAGAGAGAGAGAGAGAGAGAGAGAGAGAGAGACTAACTCAACTCGTATTGGACCATGGAAATTGTGGTTTAAGATGAAGAGAAACAATAAAAAGTAACACAAGGATCAACTGCCTCTTTCTCCTCAGTATTATTGCATATTGTTAAAAAGAGAAACTTTCGGTTAGATATAGGTTTCGAAATGAGATGTTTGTCCAAATCAACTTTGGAAAAGGACTGGTCACTGCTAGAATTAATGTGTATGAAAATACATGTAGAGATACTGTCATGCGTTATAGAATAAGGCCTAAAAATATATTAGCGGTAGCAACGTTTGTATATTGTTCTCACATATTTACCTGCAACTAGGCCTGCGAAGGCCCGCAGAATAAACATATTCACATTTCTCACTGCATAATACTCATCATTCATTCCAGTATATCAATACCAAGAAGAAGGTCAAAGGCCAGTTGTCAGCAACGCCGAAAAAGAATGTTTTTCATCACTGGATCAGTTGCATTACGCATACCTTGAAAGTACCTTTAGGGTTAAGAATGAAGCCTTGACATCCGTTTGGCTACACGCCTGCACACGTGTAGATATGATTGCAAGGATTCGTCAATGCATTTTATAATCTTCACCGTTTTATCTTTTTGTTTTGTTTGTTTTGTAAATGACATATTGAGCGACAAGGAAAACTCCCGCCTCGATACGCGGAACCAAAAACGAAACTAAAACTTATTAAACCGAACAAAGGAGTAATACCCATTACGCACAATGCACAAGCGATCGCGTTATCTTAACCCTTTACCACACAATGCCAACTTTTAACAATCCTGATATAGAAGCCTTTTGAAAACATTGTGGAAAAAGGAGGAAATGCTAGTAACCAGCATTTTCTCCTTCTCCCACAATGTTTTCAATCCTATTAAAGGCAGAAGTAACCACTTTAGCAACATTTAGTTTGTCGTCTGCAAATGCTTTCAAATTGATCTGTCTAGAATTTTGTCGTAAAGTTAAGGGTTAAATAAAGAGTATTGAGTCAAAATTACTTTTTATCGTTTTAGCTCTTCGCCAGACGACAAAATTTTGGAATTCTAAAATTCCAAAGCACTTACAGACGACAAACATTGTGGGAACAGGAGAAAATGCTGCTTGTAAACCAGTATTCTCTCCTATTCCCACTATGTTTCAAAGGGCTTTCTTTCTCAGGGTCGTTAAAACTCGGAATTGTTTGGTAAAGTATTAAAGCACATTTGAGTCATGCTCCGTAAAAAAAGGGGGCATAATGTACCTGCGAAAAGTATCGACCCATATCAGCTTATGCAGTCTGCCCAGGCTGATATGGGTCGACAATTTCGGAACCGGAAGACCAACACATTTTCTCATTTTCTACCTGTGCATATTACGAACTGGGATAAAAGACAACGAAGAAATATTTGAGGGAAAAAATGAACCATGCTCTGTGAAAAGGAGGCTTAACACATTTGCAAAAACATCGACCCAGGTCAGCCTGTGC
This sequence comes from Tridacna gigas, assembly GCA_945859785.2. NCBI lineage: Eukaryota > Metazoa > Mollusca > Bivalvia > Cardiida > Cardiidae > Tridacna > Tridacna gigas. Next base: position 8,317,003 of record OX244028.2, read on the forward strand.
AGTCCACGCAGGCTAATCTGGACCGAAACCTTTTGCTTTGGGTAAATGTTCTGCAAGTCCGAGGACGAGTGTACCTCGTAATTCAATAGGTTGTAATACAAAATAGATTTTATGGATCCATGACAATGCGATGACTGGCTTGGTATAATGATTCAGGAAGATGCACTAACCCTTTGCCAAACTGAGAGTTTTTTTAAAACTGAGGACCAGTGTACCTCGTAATTCAGTAGGTTGTAATACAAAATAGATTTTTAGGGATCCATGATACTGCGATGACTTGCTTGGTATCATGCAACATGATATCGTTGTAGCGCAATAACCGTCATCCCGTGACAAGCACAAGAAATTTTACAGACAAAACATAAAATAAGACTAGTGTCAGGTTTTCGACATGCATTTTTTTTTTTTGTAGTAAAAAGACACCGCTCACATTTTATATATATATTTCCGTCTATATCTTACTTTTGAAGCCATCTTTTCAGGCGAAATCAAGGTTTTGTACATATTTTCTCAAGAACTTACGAAACGAAATCTTCTTGAGTGCAACTCACGATCGTACAACTGATGAGACAGATCGTGATACAGAAATTTTTAAGTAACAAAATAAATTTAAAATATGGTAGGATGATAAGACTTTTTTCACGTTGTCTACATATGAGCCATGCGCTGGCAAATGGGGGTTTAACTCAATACCACACAATTCCGTGTTTTAACGACCCTGGGAAAGAGGCCTTTGGAAAACATTGTGGGAAAAGGAGAAAATGCTGGTAACCAGCATTTTCTCCTTTTCCCGCAATGTTTTCTACTCTATCAATGACAATTTTCATCATTTGGGTAACATTTAAACTGTCGTCTGCAAATGCTTTCAATTTAGAGAAGTCTAAATTTTTGTCGTTTGGTAAAGAGTTAAATGCATCTCAGTCGTGCGTGCCACTAGGCAAGTCGTCACATGACTATAGATCCATAGAATCCATTTTTTCTGACAACCGACTAAATCATCAGGTAAAGCGGTACTTTGACATGCAGAAAATTGACCAAAAGAAAATGCGCAGGCTGACCTGAGTCGATACTTTTGCAGATGCATTAAACCCCCATTCCTCAGAGCATGGTTCAAATTATTTCTGTCTGTAGCCATCTTTTCAAGCGATTAAAAGTGTTCGTCAATATTTTCTCAAAAACTTTAGAGACGAAATCTTTCTCTCCTTATTCAGTGATATTGAAGATTTTATTACGTTAACTCCGTGCACATTTAGTCATTTAGGATTAATTCCAAACCTACCATGCTCCAAATGGGTCCCATCATTACGATCAGTGGTCAGTAAACGAATACATTTTGGAAAAAAAAATCCGGAAAATGTGGAAGTTTTTTATTTTTATTCAAATCAGAGCTATAGCTTGATCGCAAAAGCCGGTTGGAACTTTCGAAGGTCGGGGTACACAAGAAAAATCATTTGTGAACCCATCTGCAGCGGTAAATAGGTTTATTTTTCCCTTTTCGGTTAAATATTATTTCTGAAAGGGGACAGGGGTAAGAAGTTTTTTTTTTTGATTTCGTTGCACACCTTGTGTTATTATATACAATACAGAGGCAGTCGCTAATGTGCTATTTATAGTAACGGTGTCAGATATATGTTATCTCATAATAAACCAATGGAGTTTCAGTGGCCTATGATATCATTAATTCTCGCAAAGAAAAGGGCTGAGCCGAGGATCGGACCAGCGACCTCATGTTCTCGAGTCCTGTACGCTACCGACTGAGCTATCGGGGCTCGGCTTTTTTTTTTTTTTTTTTTTTTTTTTTTTCTTCTTTTTTTATTATTATTATTATCATTATTTCTAATAATAATAATATAATACACTTAATTAAAAGTTCATGACAATTTCTGAAAGCTTTTCAGAATATAACTTGACCAATAAGTTGCGTCTCCGTAGCATCGTGTTCGACTAGGTATGATGACGTCATATCTGGTCTCGTAAAAATAGACGCAATAATTCGCAAAGTTCTGCAAAACAAACATCCTGTTATTTACCCGCCAGGATTATTGTGAAACCGCTTTGACTTGTCACTACCTTGTTTCCGTAACCGTGTTCGGTTTTCCGATATTTTCCTCGCTCTAGACGAAGTTCAAATGAATATATTTGTATAATAAGCTGATTTTGTCGCTGTGTCCATGTTCACTGATAGGAAACTTCATATTCGGAGCCAATGGCTCCGACGAGAAAATGTTGTGTTGGTCTTCCGGTTCCGAAATTGTCGACTCAAAAAAACAACTGAAAAATAGGTAAACTTGTCATTCTTTGTAATTATATGTTCTTATGTCTCTGAAATTCCAAATTCCACATAACAAATCCTTTGTTTTAACAGTTCTTGGGAAATATAAGATAAAAACATTGTGGTGGGCAAACAAGAAACCCGTATTTCCTTCTTCTTCCAGAATGTTTTCTACCCTTCACAAAAACGAACCACATAATTTCAAGCATATTTAATCATCTGCTAATGCTTTAAAAAGTGAGCGTTTTAGTTTTTACGCTGAAAGTCAAATGTTCTTGTAACACGTTGACAAATACTTCTAGATATGTTTCTTTCACAGTGGTATAAAGTGTACTGTTAAATACAGTAAACGGATGCAATTTTGGGTACTTGATAATGGAATTGTTTTTTAGCAATCGGTACCGATTTGAATACGAATCCTTGTCAACGAAGCTTGTTGTTGATAATGTAACATTTTCACACGCGTTTGCAAAACAGTGGCGCGAAATCTGAAAATACCCAAAGAGGCTATGTAGCCTATTAGGTAATACCATCAAAACAGGTTTCCTTTTTTAAACCTTTATTCTTTTCTAATGATTACTTAGCTTATCATGAATAATTCAGTGACAAGACGTTTTTGAGCTTAGCTCCCTTTCATTAGGGCAAGTCGAAAATTTCGTCTTCTGACGAAGAGTTCAACAAGAATGCACACACATATCATATTGTACACACAAACATTATCATATTGTATACATTATTGTGCCATGCTCTATGAAAAGGGGGATTTATGCATTTGCGAAAAGTATCGACTATTGTCAGGCTGCGCAGTCCGTGCAGGCTGACATAAGCCGAAACCTTTCGCTATCTTTACATTTTGTGCATGTGAAAGGACAATTCTACCTCATGCATTAGTCGGTTGTTTCTCAAATGGATCTTATGGATCCACAATTAGGTGATGTCTTGCTTGGTAAAATGCATTACGGAGATGCATTAAGCTCCCTTTTGCCAGAACATAGCTCATATGTATGTAGCAATTTCTTGTTCTTTGATAATGTGTTCATGATTTGAAACTGATTGACAGTTGTGTACCTTAACAATGTGTTTTTATAGAATGATTATCATATACCATTGACCTTTAGGCAGACAGTGTCATATTTTGTTTACTTTTTTTTTCAAATCTTACTCAACAACTGTAGAGTTCTATATATGTGTCAAATAACTTTTTCACTTATCCATCTTCTTGGTTTATTTCAACACGTTTAGTAATTTCTACTATTTTAGCAACAATACAACATTCTGTTTCAAAAATTGTCAATGTTTAAATGATTTTGAAAGCATTAGAAAGATCGTAGAATTGTAAAGAAATAAGCAGATGTAAAGAAAGAAAAACGTTTTCCTACATACAGCCATAATCATCTCTAAAGCTTCTTCAGTTTATGCTGATTGATTGACCTGAAACATATTCTTTTTTCAAGACCATATAAAATCCAGTGCTTTCAGCGCTTTGATTTTTTACTTTTTTTTTTTAATACTGAATTACGAAATACATTGTCATTCAAAATACCGAAATTTTGGATTCTAACATATTTTAAGCTTCGGCCTCGCCTTCAAGGACGGTGTAAATCCAAACACAGGCCGCACGTTCTGTACTGTCTGATCTTGATCTACGCTTTATACCTCAGAGCACTGAATTGCGTTTGGCAGATTAGATGATTAAGCTTTGTTGCGTTAAGTGTGTACCTTAGAAACTGTCTACAGTATTGGATTGAAAAGCTATATAAACATATCAAATCATGTTGGATTTCGTAAGTTGTTCATTTGTATTCTTTACTTATAGACCGACCTTTAAACATTTACTGTATTACAGGTGTTTGCTATAACATAAACAGTGCTATCATAAGGGCTTTGTTATTGCAAATTTTGATCTTAAGTCACACTTGAATAATACGTTCATTCTAAATCTGGGTCCGTATTCACCAACCATTCTTTAGTATATTCTCAGTCTTATTCTCCAAGATTTTCTACATTTGAAAGTAACACAACTCCTGATTGGCTAAACCAAATAGTTTAGCCAATCAGGAGTTGTGTTACTTTCAAATGTAGAAAATTCTGGAGAACAAGACAAAGAACATTCTTAAGAATGGTTGGTGAATACGGACCCTGAATGAATCACGCATTAAGAGTCTAAGTGACAGATAACGTTGTGTTATCAAATTCGGCTATCAGCATTATAGATAGGACAACCTTTGTTCTGGAGTTCAAGGACAATCTCTTACAGATAATACGAACGTCCTTGATTTTGGTTCTACGTGCAGGCCTAAATGTTTGTGGATATTTAGTTTTAAAGCTACATATAGTTCGACCGTTTTATACCGGTAAACGTATTTCTGTATATTCCACCCAGTCCACCCAGTCCTTATCCGGAGAGAGAGAGAGAGAGAGAGGGGGGGGGGGGGGAGGGGGGAGAGGGAGAGAGGAGCAGGTTGTATATAAAATTACGACCATAATCAGTTGTCTTTGTCCGTCGTTGACTTCAGCATCGACAGTCAACGACTATTTTTCTTTTATTTTTCTTTTACAAAGACTTAAAATCCTTAAAAGATCACTTTAAAAGTCTAAATATCTATTTCTTATTAAGGCCTACAGAAACATCGAACATGGCTTGCCATGAATTGTCAGCTACAGAACGACAATAGTTTAGGTGTGTTTACTTTGAGAGCAATTCCAACGCAACAAACTGAATGACCCTAAAATGGGTCTCTGTACTTTGATGGTAGAAAACATTGTATACAATGGGAAAAAAAAATGTTTGCTGTTGCGTGAAATTCTCTTGTAGGAGACAATGGGTTTGGAATAAAACGCCAGCCTAACACGCCAAACGTTCTTGGTTCGAATTCCGTGATGATGAGCGGAGTGAATCTTTGAAACTACCTACATATCCGCATAAGAAATGGTTATTAATGTTTTTTTCCCTTGTCATTAGAAGCATCAGAGAGGAGATTTTATGTAGTAGATATGGCCTTGTCGTCATCACATTTCAACTGTGTCTTTATACTTCAGTATAAAAGTGGCGTTTAGTTTTTTGTGCCATTGGTCGAAGACAATGCCACTATGAGTTCAATACGGCATTTTGAAAATCGTACATCGTAGTTTGTGTAAAACCGAAGAAAGTAAACACAATTAAAATCAGTGTTTCTGTTTTCTGAGACAAATAAGTGCTTCGATTGCACTCAGATATGAAACTGAAAATGTCGTATTACAATAAATTGGATCAGGCCATCGATCGCAGAAATACTTCATTTTTATCGAAATTAGCTTGACCCGCTATGGCATCCTACAGCGGCGTAATGATACACACATACCGTGCTTGTTCGTCCCAAAACCAGTTCGTTTCTAGGGTTATTCGTCCTAGGGCTCGTTCGCCCAGACTTGTTCTCTCACAAGATTGCACCCTTCTATATCGGATTTTGCATAGTAGTTTGACTTTCAAGCGAATATTTTGAAACTGTGTCTGTTGTTTATTTTTCAAATTATTAAAGCCCCAGTAAAGTCCAAATGTGAACAATGCGTAGGTAAAAATGAAGTTAAATTTTAATTATACCATTTAAAACCATGTTAATTAATATGACGATGACTCTCTTTTAATGTGCGATTGGTGAAAGTTCCATTCGCTGGCAGAAGAATTAATTTCAAAATTAGAAAAAAATACTACCAGGTATCTCTAACTTTTGTTTACATCGATAACGATGACGTATATACACCACGTGATACCTAGGAGCTAAGGTAAATGAAAAACAAAATGGAGGACGGTGTGACGGTGTGAGAATCATATTCGATAGAAAACCAGTTCGTTTACCAAATTTGCCGAAGAGCGACACAGAAAGAACAAACGGGCGTCTATTTGAGGATTTGTTTCTTTTGTTTTGAACAAAAAGCTCCGTGTAAATATACAGAAAGAGCGAACTGCCTGAAAACAGTTTCAGTTCGCATTCTTGAATCGGTAAGTCGCCTTACGTTCATCTTATATTTATTGTGTTCAAAAGAGATTTATCGCTGTATCTGTATTGATTTCCCCATTTACTGTTGGAACAGGATATGTAAGCACTTTTTGATTCATGAATATCGGCTAGTAAGATGAAAGTGATCTTTCATTTTTGCACAGCACCCGATTGACCCATTTTCTATGCAGAGAATGTAGATGATTATTAAATGTGCATGAATGTAGTCTGAACCTCAGATATACGCGATGCATATTTCTTCAGAGATTAGCCATTTACCTAGCAATCCCTAGTTTTTACGACATTAAAAAAAATGCTTAAAATTGTAAACATGGTGGAAATAGGAGAAAAAGTTGGTAGCCGGCATTTTCTCCTATTTCCACAATATTGTTCTAGTATAACAGACAAACTTCATTATTTGAGAAATATTTGTTTTTCCGCAAATGCCTTACTGTTGGACAAGGCTAAGAATTTGTGTGTGTGTGTGTGTGTGTGTGTGTGTGTGACTTTAGAAATGTAATTGAAACTCAATGTGCTGAATTAAATCTGCACCTTTTTTTTTTTTAAATTGGCTGAATGCCACAAATTTGAACGTAGAACCCAAATATCTTTCCCTAATCTGGTCAGTGCACATATCAATGGAATCCTGGTGATTTTTTTTTTATTACCAGATGACAAAATTTTGGACTTGTATAGACTGAAGCCATTTGCAGACGACATAGCTTGTATTAGATCTACATGGTTTGTATTTGAAACGGCAGAAGAAAATATTGTTGAATTTTAAAGGAAAATACTGGTCACCAGCAGCAATTTCTCCTTTTCCTACAATGTTTTCAAAAGCTTTATGCCTCAGGGTCATTACAGCACTGGATTGTATGTTAACCCTTTACCACACAATCCCGAGTTTTAACGACCCTGAGAAAGAAGTATTTTGAAAACATTTTAGGAAAAGGAGAAAATGGTAACCAGCATTTTCTCCTTTTAACGACCCTATCAAAGATATATTCTATCATTTGGCCCACATTAACTTGTCGCCTGCAAATGCTTTCAATTTGGACAAGTCTAAATGTTTGTCGTTTGGTAAAGAGTTAAATTGGGAATTTGCACTTTGTTAGGTCTGGGGTTCGATCCGCTGTTTTTTTCGTGGAAGTGTCTTCGGGCAAGACACTTCAGAGACCTAACCGAGTACCGGTGAAACCCAGGAAATACATGAATTGGTCTGATGTCGCCATGCTATGACTGAAATACTGTTGAAAACGGTGTAAAAAACCATTCAATTTCTAATACAGTGTGTTACCAACTGAGTAACTGGGCATACCAGTAGTATATATAGTGGGATTCTGACGCAAATACTAGCGTAATACCACAAGTTAACCACAATACCCGATGTTCACACAAGCCATAAAAATCTTTTTTATAATTATTTTTAAGTAATTACAATTTTTTTTCAACCACTGAAAAATTTTTTGGTTTCGGGCAAACCGATGCACCAGTGAATCAGTGAACGGGTGAACCTACTTAAAGGGCCCATGGTGCATTGTGTTTGCGTCGTTATTCCAAGTTTCCTATTTTATAATGCCCTAAGGCAAACGTGTGAATACCATTCTCTAATATAAACCGCTTGTCATCTTCTGCACTTAAGGCAACCTTGTTTATTTCCTCTGTGTATAAATCATGTTGATAATTTCTAATAGCATTCATTTTTCTATGCTTATCCTGCTTAGTTAACAAGCAGTTTAAGTAATCCTCAAATGTAATATCTCTTTTAACCACATTTTTCTTAACTCCCTTACATTTCTTTTTATCACAACCATCTAACATTTTATAACTATATAACTTTGCTCTTAACCCCACAGACTTTTCTATAATCTCACCACCACATTCATCCTTAAACATACCTAATACTTTATTATTTCTACCAACTGGTATACCAGAAGGATGTCCTTCTTTAGGGTAATTGCTCGTATCAAAATTCGTTTCCACATCACCAGATATATCCTTATAAAAGTCAACAGTCTCAATTTCATACATCAAACTATCTGTATCAGTAAACAAAGGTTTGGCTTTTTCACCATATCTTGGTTTAATATAATTATAATGAAAGTCATACATTATAGTCTTACTTAAGTCAAGAATGCACATTCCCAAGTAAACAGGTTTATTAAATAGTAACTTTGTCTTTCCCATATGTATTGCTACTAAATTTTCATAAAGTTTGATTTATTAGCCCACTTTTTCGCTGCTTCTCTATTGCTTAATAGTTTAACATCCACACGGTTTCTAATGTTTTCCATAGTCTTTCCAAAGACTGAGTTGTTCATTAACTTAAAAAACTCTTTTTCAAAGTCATTAGTTGCCTTGGCTCTAAGTTTCGTATTAAGATCAATATAAGGTTTAAGCCATTCACTTTCCTTAAATTTAATTCCTCGATGGATCTTTTTCAGTTTTAAACCTAAACTTAAACATTGTTTTAAGTTTTTATAATGAATAACATATTTTGTTTTATCCCATAGGTTTGGAATTAATTTATCTACTTTATTTACTTTAATATTTTCAGGAGCAAGAGGATAATCATTATAATAATCATGTAACTCTTTAGGTACCTCTAAATCAACCTCTAAAACACATGAATATTTTTTCCAGTTATCTAGATCTTTTTCAGTCATCCAAGCAAACCCACCAGTAGGAAATGTTTTACTCATTGCACCACCATATAAATTATTAGCATCTAAGTACTCAATATATTTACTAGGCATATTAGGATCATAATTTTTACCCATATATTTATTATTGGCTTTTGCGTGTCTGGTGCTAATCATGGACACTCCACCTCTGATACCCCTTTCAAACATTAAAAGCATGTCATGGTCAGTTAACAACTCTAACTTTACATTAGTATACTTTAAAGCAGCATCCCATGATAGTCCGGGTGTTGTGTAATACCATGCTGGGTCTAAATTATGATTTTCAAAGATATCTGCTAAAAGTAAAACATCAGACTGAACATATAAATTATGACAATCCTTAAGTGTTTTCATTTTAAATGATCTCCAAACTTGATTTGCATGATTATAGTCTTCATCAGTAATTGATTCACCAGTAAGTCTAGAGTAAAATGCCTCTTTAGGTGGTAACTGTTTTTCTTTAAATCTTTTCGGTGAACTTATATACTCATACGGGTATATACCTTTTTTACGAAGGAGATCAAAAGATTTACCTTGATAAAAGGTTGACAAGTTTTCAGATTGATGATCTTCCAAATTACTTGCTAAACTTTCTAAACTTGAAGCCATAAACTTGAAACTATCAAGAAATCTAATGCCAATAGTTTTATTTTTAGTTTTTCCGTCTTTTGCATCAAAATATTGGCCAACAGTTATTTTTTTTAGTAAAACTAATATACTTTCCTTCATTGTTAGGGATGACATCAATATTTCCCTTAGTTATACCAAGATTTTTTACAAATAAATGACTATCATACCCACTAAGATTATGGAAAAACACAGGTATAAACCTAGGTTTACGGTATTTAAGATTACACAAACTATGCGCGGCTCCCCTAAATTTACCTGTGTAATGACAATGATCTCTTACCTTTCCATCTTTAGGATCGTCAGTAAGCTCTTTTTTACAAATATGACATTTGGTTGCCTCATTAAAAAGCGCTTGTTTCTTTTTTTTCCAAATATCATCTTTTTAGCAGGGAGTTTATCAATTCTTTTAACCTCTCTTACTATCTTTTGCATAAATTTTCTTGGAGCTTGTTTTCCTGTATATTGTACTAACCTTGATTTATAAACGTTTTCATTAAAGCTTTTAACATATAAGCAAAACCCAGATGGCTCATGTTTCTGATATTTTTTAGTATAACTTTCTTTTGGATTTGGTTCAGTGGTGTGTATTGGTTTAATATAAGACTCAAAGTCAGCATAAATAACAAAGGGAAACCATTGTGAATGAATGTGTTTTTTAAATTCAATAACTGATCCTTTTTCAGGCATCACTATTTTAACAGATTCATTATTATAGCAATACTCTCGGTGTTTTTCCAAGGCTTCTTGAGACAAAAAGCGATTTAGGCAATTCCAACAAAAAAGGCGATTTTTATTTATATTTTTCGTCACTCTAGAAGCTAGTAAGGCACTTGGATTTTTTACCCACACATAATGAGTATTTCCCTTTTCATTAGTTAATAATAAAAGAACCACCAAATGCTCTCTATTAAAGGTACATTGTTTTCTAATAGGATAAACTTCACCACCTTCATAACCTAAAACGGCAATAGTGATTGTTGGATTTTGCTTTTCAAACTTATCAATATCCTTTATTTTATGGATAATCTATTCCATCCATATTTAATTCTTTTATCTGTTGTCTTAATGTTGTATCAACTCGTTATGGATCTCTTTCCTTAGGATAAATTGCTCTCATAACACAATAAGCAAAACATTTATTATCATCCACATTTTTTATATTAATAAGCCCATTATTATTATTATTACCTTTTCCACTTTTTAATCCTTCTGGCAAGGGCAACCATGAACTACCTCCTAATGGTCCATATTCTACGGTGTATAGTGTTAAAACTTTAACTCCCACAAATACCCAACCACTGCCTTCCCTCTGAAAACTTGCTAAGTTTTCTAAAACTCGTTCTATCATAATGTTACATAGTTCATTTTCATTAGTTCCATCTAAGTTAATTTCATGATAAGACTTAAAATTTCTTTCTACTACATTATTATCAACATCTTTTCTCAAAAAAAAAAAAAAAAAAAACACTTTAAACTTCGCATAACCTTCGTTTTACGATTATTTCTTAAAACGTTTGTTATATTTTCTCTAGCAGCCTCTAATAAATTATTTAGGCCCCAGCCCTCTATACCATCTATAACATATTGTGTTGTAAAATTTCTTAATGCAGATGCATCCCTTCTAATTGTAAAATCAGGCCTTGCTGGATAATTTTCTCTAACATGTTCAACAATTTCATTTAACACTTGTGGTATCTGTTCTGTCTCCACATTACCGGTTAACCAATTACCAAAATCAGATATTCTTCTTTGTATACTTTCTGGGATTACCGCTGCTGCGGCTCTTCGTGCACCGGAGTAGACATTAGATGCAGCCCGTCGGGCTACATTTGTAATTTTACTAAATAATGTCATATTTTTTCAATAGCAGAAAAATATCTTAAATCAAATTTTATTATGATTATATCATAATAAAATTACTGAATATTAATCTTATATTCATTCTTCCAAACTTTACCATTCCAGTTCAAAATCGTTTGAGGACAATGATCTATAAATTTACCTGCCTTGTAAATTGATGGAAAAGTTTTTATTTCCCCAGTTTCAACATCCTCTAAACTAACTTTTCTAGGATTATGCATAATAGTTTTTAATCTATTAAATTTAGGATCTTTGCTCCTTACTAATATGGGTGTTTCACATTGTTTAAATGACCCCTCAGGGAATAAACCATGTTCTTTTACCACCTCAACTAACTTCTTTTTATCCCAATAAGAGTAAAATTTTATATTATTATCTCTAAGTATTTTTTTTTTTTTTTTTTTTTTTTTTTTTTTTTTTTTTTTTTTTTAATTTTCGATCTTTATCATTTTTTATATAATGAACATAATTCCCTAATACAACACTACGCTCATTTTATTTCCATCAGCCTGAAAGTTAATTAATTTATCACTAATAACAACAGCATATGCTTCTGTGCCTAAAGGCACATTTGCATCAAAATTTGCCTTAATATGGATACTAGTAGTAGAATATTTTATTTTTTCACTTTGCTTAGAAACATCAAATACAAACAAAGAATAAAGGGTTTTGTATTCTGAGGGGGTAAAGTTAGGATTTGATACCAAATCATCCATGTTATAAAACTTAGATCTAAATAAAGCAGCGTCACCATACACTCTACTAAATTGCTGTCTAGCAAATGAAAGTTTGTATTCCTTCTTGGGGTATGTATTTGAATTTAACGTAACATGAATATTTGTCACGCCTACGTTGTCGAATATGGATGGATTTGCTTCTTGGTTACCACGTTTATCAGTCTGAAAGCCAACAATGATAAAACACGGCACCTCGGGAGATGATTTAACGGAAAGTCTCCATGTAAATGATGTTGACTGAGGGACTGAAATAGTGTCACATTGTCGCATTCTATATCCAACTGGAAAATTTTCTTTTTTCTCGATAAATTTATAAAGTTCTAGTCTCTCCTTAACCGCAGGCTCAACGTGGGGCGTAAACCACGATAAATTATCCAACGTAATTTTACCAGCATCAACACCGGCAGCCCTAAAGATTGCATCATCATCATCATTTCTTGTCAAGGTGAGAGTTTGCTTCATTCCATATAGGACTTCATCATAGTCTTCACAAAAACCAAATATATGTTTTAATGGAACTGTAAAACTAAATGTTCCCTTTGGATCGGAATTATTAACGACGTATAATTTTCTTATATTCCAGCCTATGTTTCGGGCTACCGCTGCGGGTGATGTATCCTTATACCATAATTGGTTTAACCCCTGTGATTTAGAAAAATCATCCAGATATTTTAACAAACCGAGCATTGTAGTAGCCTGACCGATGTGTTGTATGTATTCAATATCCTGACCTGAAAGTTGATATCTGATTTATTAAACAGGTGCATCATGGCGTTGTTTGTCAGAGAAACGTTGTCAGCATTTGCGTAAAGCGTTTTATTAGTCTTTGTTAAACGCCCTTCTATAACTAAATAACTTTCACAGGGATGTGTAAAAAGATCTAGAGTTTCGATGTCAATCCTGATATCTCCTCCTGAGTTGTTGAGATTGGTACCCGTGATAGGGTGATACTCATAGTGTTCATACTCTTCAATACTAACATCTTTTAAAATTGGTTCTTTAATGTTTAAAATGTCCATTTTTATATATGCAATTATAATTTTTAAATCAAAATTATAATTGAATTTAAATTTCTAACCAAAGTTGGGGAAAAGGCTTTTTTTCATTATTAACAAACACACCTTTAAGTTTAATTCTTTTCAGTTTATCTATTGGATAAAAACTTTTCTTTTTGCGGTAAACCCTATTTCAACACAATTGTTATTTGAGGTAGTCCAATAGGTTCTGAATAATCATTTATCTCTTTTTCAATCTTTTTTACTATCTCTACTTTTTCAGGAGAAAGCTTTACAACAACTTTTTGATTGTCATAATCTGACTCATTGATTTCAAGAATCTCACATTCCTCATCCAGTTTAAAAGATGCTCCAAGTATGTTAATTTTAGATGCATTATGTTAACCATAACATACATGATTAAATTTTAATTCTGGCATTATTTTTTTAATAATAGACATTAATTACTTAACTTAAATCATTTTTTTCATAATACTTTAATGCCAGACCCACTATTTAATTTTTTAACTAAATCTTGTATAGCAATGGCACTCCCATCTATTAAGGTATTAATGTTTTGTGTTGCAGGGGTATCCTGTGTTGTAGGTTTCGGAACATACTTTTGTAAAATTTTTTGAGATTTTGATGTTAAAGCCTTTTCAACTAACCTCTTACCTGCATCTACAGCAGCACTTTTTCCAACCTCTAAGGCTTTTTTTTGCTCCTTCCTTAGCAACACTCTTTCCCACATCAAGGGCAGAAGACGCAATTTGTTTAGCCGCATTACTCGCAAAAAGTTTTGTAAAAAAAGTTAGCAATGCTGTCAAAGATTCCGGCACCACCATATGAATACTTTCTTTTAAATCCTCTCTTTCTTGTCGTTATCATTTTTATAGTATAGACATTAAATTTTTATAACTGTTTGAATCTAATACACCTTGCCTTTTTAATTCGTCGTTCTCACACCTGTGTTGCCTGCTTCTTTACTTGCCATCAACAAGTCTAACCTTTTTACTAATGCGTTAGGATCACATGGAATAACAATTCCTTTTCCAGTTATTTTTTTTTTGCCCTAATCTCTCCCCAGATAGGCCTAAGTATACCACTTAGCCCCTTTAGAGGCTTTAGGGTATTTACTACCAGGATTGTTATCACGATAAATAGCGTTGGTTTGTATCATTAATTTAGTATATTCATCAAGATCCCTATCTGTATACATGTTTTCATCTGGTTCTCTAGCAACAATTAGCTCCCATAGACCAGGTGTTCCTTTATAATATCTATCACCAACCTCAATATCATCATCATCAAGCACAACTAATTTGTCACCAATATAAAATTTGCCACCTTTGTCATGTAAGCCGTATGTTTTATCAACATCAGTTTTACCAACAAATTTTGTTAAATACTCCTTTGCAAGTGGCCCAATAATATGTGCAGGTTCATCTTTCAACCATTCCTTCTCCCCAAAAGTTGGCACTTGTCCTTCAGTGGTCCAGGCTTCTATTGTTGGGTAATTTGGTAAGTTAATAGCAGCCTGTTGTTGTGGCAACTGTTCGATACCCTCTTTAATAGGTTTAAGCCCTTCTGTAATCTCCTTTGTTGCGGCTTTTTGTGTTTCTGTAATAGGCTTAAAAAACTTTGAAAGTTCAGTTTGCATTACGTGCTCACCTGTTCTCTCTGCTAGTAAATTATCTCGGATATTTTCTTTGTCTCAAGATATTCTTTTACAATTAAGTCCCTTTTTGCTGGATCAGTGATTTTTAAAAATGACATTTTATATTACAATCATAATTTTTCATCACATTTTCAACATAGTTTTCAACATAAGTTTTAGCATAGGTAGTTATATGGCACAAAGGTTTTAAACATCACATTGGTTATTGCTAATTTCACATGAAAAACTACAACTAAACTTAGGGAACTTAATGCGACGCATTTCTTTCGCTGTTCTTTTCCACCAACCTCCGAAAGGACTCACGTGCTTCTTGCCTCCCCCCTTTCAATCAGCGTTTCTTCATTTTCAGCCGTTATCTTCTTTTTAGTTTTGGTTCTTATCTCATTCTTCATAGTTTTATATTTCTCCAATTCCTCCATGATTAACTTAAACTCATCATCAGATATATGATTATCAATTAAGGCTTTTGATATATGTGAGGATATTGTGTTAAGTTTGCTATCAGCAATCATTTTTATTTTTTGATGTTTCTCACCTTTACTTCTTGTGGATCTTACGGCATATTTACCAACAACACTCATTAAACCAGTAACAAGGGCTGGCGCTTCTAATGCTATTACCACGGGTATCGCGACTACGGTTGACAACAAACCAATTCCTCCAGCACCACTTGCCATTGTCATGGTAATTAAAACTGTATCAATAGTATCCACTATATTAGCAGTTCTAAAATATTTTTTGCGACAGAATCCCTTTTTACAATTTCACTTTCAAGAAACTTTTGTACCTCACTTATCTTTTGTAAACGGTATGAATGACCATTGTCATTAAGGGGCATCATTTCAATATCTGGGCTGAAAGTGGTAATTTTGGGTAAATATTTTCTTTCATCTCCATTTTTTATTAGAATGATATTTTTTTTTTAAATTGTGTAATAAACGAGACACAAAAACTCGTTTTCCTCAATTGTTACATTTTTGTTAGAGTTGTTTGTAATAGTAATTATAATATCATCAGCGTTTTCGAGGTTAACCTCATTTTGTAAACTACACCACTTAGATTTTAAAGAGTATGGTAACGAGGTTAAAACAACTCCTTTAGTCATCATAAACCCAAAACCTAATAGTATTTGTTTTACTTCATTAGGCTTTAGTATAATCTTTTCTTGACTGAAATTTTTCCAAGTTATCGTATTTACTTTTTGAGGTGGATGTTTTGCGTCTTGCAACGGACGCCAATAAATTGTTTTTGGTTGGGTAATCTTAGGTTTTACACCAAATTTGTAAACGCTCATTTTATTTTGTTATAAAATTATTTATAATATAGCCCCTAAAATAGGTATATTTGCAAATGGACTATTAGGCCCTAAAAGAAGACCATTTCCATCGTAAAACTTTCCTCCTTGTTTTAAATACAAACCATCACCAACAGACCTTAATCCTTTACCATTAGCGGGTCCCAAATAAAGCCCTTTTCCATCAGTTTCTACCCGGCAAACACAACCCCCTTTTTTAAGGTAAAAACCTGAACCCATTGCTTTTTGAACTCCTGATGAGGCTAAACCAGATAAAGCACCAACGCCTAACGCGGGTAAAACGGTTTTTGCTAAGACAGGTAACGCTGCTGAGGCTAATCCAGCCAACATTCCAAGAAAAACCCCCTCTATTTTCATATTATGTTCAAGTTGTTTTGCACTCATTCTAATCGTGGTACCTTTGCCATTCTTAAAGGCTTTAGCCATCTTTTTTGCTTGTGAGCTTGTAACCGCAATAATATCATTACCTTGTAAATCTTCATGACTTAAACGAATACTTACTGGGCAATTGCCTTTAACAGCAGATTGAAGTTTTTGCTTTTGCCCTTCTGATATATTTACTTTAACAGTAGTGTAACTTGACATTTTTATATATATTTTATTTTTATTATCTTGCTTCTCTAATTCGGAATCTAATTGTTAAATTCTCACCTCTAAGATTTAGTAATGTTCCATCTTGGTCTGTAATTGTTACCTTAAGGTCATGTATTACATCTAATGTTATTGGTAAGAATACCAAATTAACCGGTGACTCAATTATTTTATAACCGGGGGAAACATTTGGGAAAAAAGAGTAAATAGTGTTTTTTGTTGAACCATTAACACGACTTCCCGAAATAATATCTATGTTAACGAGCAGGCTGTTTATACTAAGAATATTTCCTACATTCTCTGAGTTATGAAATCCTTGTGTGTATTTAGAGTGGGTAAATCCTAATACTTTGGAAATGGTGTTTGGTTGATTAAAATCTACTTGATAACCGTTTTCAAGGGTAAGAACAGACTTTAGGGTATTAATGTTTGCAGAAATGTTAATATAATACTCTTCATTGACTACATCGTAATGTCCTTTTTTCCTCATTTCTTGGTGAATGGTATCATTAATATCAACAAGGTCATAAGTTCCTTCAGGTATTTTTATTTTAACCCATGTACTCCCGTTGTCTGGAGAATAAACGAAAGTGTTGTTTGTTTCATCAATATTTGGAAAAGAATAGTAAGTTTCAAGGTTTAGCAGTGCTATTTCATATTTTTATCCTTTTCTAGTTGAATTGAAGGGGGAAACCTTGTTCTAAAACTTGTTTTGTTGTTACTTACTGTAATTTGAAATGACGTTTTATGCTCCGTATTTTTTTACAATTTGTTCTAAAAGACCTTCCATTTTTTTATTTACTAAAAATATTATTTATGTGAGCAAAAATATATTTTACAACAAAATATATTTTTCAAAATACAATAAATTTAAAAAGTATTAAATACTTAAAACACCCGAGTGACTTGCCCCTCTAAAATGTAACTGTGAATCACCATATTCTTTAGTTACTTCTTTAAATAACACATTTATTTTAAGTATTTCATTTACATATGGTAACATTTCTTTTAAATGTTTTCTATGTCTTTTATTAGTTTTATCTTCCTCTTCATTTTCAAAAATCTCCCCCACTGAGTTACATAAGAAAATAATTCTGAAACATGTTTTTTTATAAAAGAAACGTAAATTCTTTTTCACTGATATTTTTTTGTTTTTTGGCAAAAGAAAGAAACTTTTTTTTTTAGTTTGAGCACCTGGATTTTTTTCTTCAAAAATCTTACTGTACAACATTCAATATTTTTTGGTAATTCATTTTCTACCATATCTTTAGTCTTGTTTATAACCTCATTTATATTTAAACCATTAAGATTATACGTAAAACCGACTATATCATACATATTATTCATTTTATAATTATTTATTTATTTTTTTTAAGTTATTTTCAATTTTTTTTTTTCTTTAAAAAAAATTAAAAAAAAAATTATAAAACCTTTTTTATACTGATTTATGTATATAATAGTTGTCAAAGCCTTTTCTGTACTTTCCATTATCTTTTTTACTGGTTAAATCAATGACAACAAAACCATGAGGGCTTTCCCAACCCGCTTTATAAAATTCACGAAACTCCTCTTTAGTCATATCATCCCCTACATGATCGCTATAGATATGATTCATGTTTTTAAGGTCTTGATGGAATAAACAAATAAAATTTGCATTCTCTCTAATAGTCTGCCTCGGTAACTTAAACTGATTTTGTGCAAGGTAAAAGCAGTCAACATTATTATGTCTTCCACGAACGTAGTAACACTCACACTCATTTTGTTTTTCTAAAAGTTAATCATCACAAATCATTATTTTTTTGTTTTCTGAGCTTAACTCTCGTGGATGAGGCACATCCTCCCCTGTTTTAAAAAAAACTACACTTTATATCTAATTTATTTTCAATCGATTTAGCACATTCTGCAATCAATGCCGTCGGGGAAACATTTAAATCTTTTATCTCATCTTCCATGGAATACATCTTTAGGATAAGTTCTTTTGGTAATTTCTCCTCGAGGCCTTTTTTAAGTATACAATATTCTGGTTGATACAGACTTTTGCCAAAAACGCTTAGATTATCATAGTCAAGCCATCCAGGTCTTAACAAAAGGTTAAATAAAAGAGTGGTTTTACCACATCCTGATTTACCAACTATTACCCCTCTAATACTTTTTGGTAGAAGAGGGTGATTAACTCTCTTTGCTCCTTCGCTCCATGATACTTCTATAATGTCCATTTTATATAACTTTTTATAATATTATATAAAAAAAAGTATTGCTTTAAATGTAAAAAAACGTACCGATACAACCAATATAGAATATGTGGTTAGTAAAAATGGTAGAAATATGAAACGTGGAAAATGTGTAGAATGTGAAACAACTAAAACTCAATTGATTAAAAACACAAGAAGGTGGTTCGTTACTAAATAAATTTATAAATAATTTACCCATTGAAATGCATCTTCTTGGGCATAATTTTACGGGGCCCGGTACTAAATTTAAAAAAAGACTCAACCCTGATTTAACTCCAAAAAAATGGTCCAAACCTGTAAACCGTGTTGATAAAGCAGCATACCATCATGATGTTTCGTATCTTAAACATAATGACACGGCTACCAGAAATGCTATTTGTGATAAAAATATGTTGAAAGAGTTAAAAGGAATTCACAATCCTTCTATTAAGGAAAGAATGGAACGAGGACTAGTTTCCCCATTAATAGGGACTAAGGCTAAATTTGGAATGGGAATTAAAAAAAAAAAAAAAAAAAAAAAAAAATCATAAATTTATCGGAAGAATTACACAAACCCGTAAAAAGAAAATTTAAGAAAAGGAGAGTTAGAGTAAACGGTATTGATAGGATATGGGCTACAGATTTAGTAGACATGCAAGCATTTTCTAAATTTAACCGTGGTGTTAAATATCTTCTTGCTGTCATTGACATCTTTTCAAAATACGGTTGGCTGATGCCATTAAAAGACAAAACAGGAAAATCTGTTTCTGTTGCATTAAAGAGTATTTTTAAGGAAAGAAAACCTCATAAAATGTGGGTGGATAAGGGTAAGGAGTTTTATAACAAAGAAGTTAAAGACTTGATTGAATTATATTCTACTGAAAACGAGGAAAAATCTAGCGTGGTTGAGAGATGGATTAGAACAATGAAAGAAAAAATGTGGAAGTATTTTTCTGCTCACTCCACAAACGTTTACATTGACGTTTTACCAGATTTCGTTAAAAAATATAATAACACAAGGCATTATTCCATTAAGATGACACCAGTAAATGCTAGTAAAAAAGAAAATGAAACCAAAGTTTGGAGAAATCTTTACCCCGATCATCTCGAAATAAAAGATACAAAACCTAAGTTCTCTGTTGGAGACAAAGTAAGGATAAGTAAAAAGAAAAAAAAAAAAAAAAAGACTTTTGAAAAAGGTTATACCACAAGATGGACTGAAGAGGTTTTTACAATTTCTGAAGTAAAACATACATCACCTGTAACATATAAAATTGTAGATCTTAATGGAGAAGAAATAAAAGGCACCTTTTATGAACCTGAACTACAAAAAAGCTAGTCAAGAGTTGTATAGGATAGAAAAGGTTATTAAAAAAGGCAAAAAGAAATCTCCAGTAAAGTGGAAAGGTTACCCCGATGAGTTCAATTCATGGGTTGATAATAATGCCATTGTAAATATTTAAATATAAAAAAATGCTAGATATTGCAATTGATAACACCATTTTACCAAACAAACCCGTTAAACAATTTAGAACTGGAAGATAAAGCAAAAAAAAAAAATAAATAAATAAAAATAAGGAATTTTAGGGGAGTATTTTTACGAAACACTCTATCTAAAAAGTGTAGAAAAAGGGAATGCGGTATACTAAACCTTGATGACACGAGTGGGTCCGGTACACATTGGGTTGCTTGGTATAAAAACGGTAAAACTAAAATTTACTTGATAGTTATGGTATACAACCACCTCTTGAAGTTATAGATCATTTAAAAAGTCCAATACATTACAATAGTGAGCAATTACAGCATGCTGGAGCAGTATTTTGTGGTCATATATGTTTATACGTTCTTAAAGAGTTATGCTCGGGTAATAAATTTCAAAATGTTTTGAATAAACTTTTTTAGCAATATAAAAAAATGCCCGTTGATAAATTTGGAAGAATGGATGATGTTAAAACAACTGGTGATGGTGTGTCACTCGCTTACATAAATAATATTGTTTTACGAAAAGATGGAACAACTGCCGTTACCGGTTCTATAAATATGAATGGTAACACATTAACAAGGGTTAGTAACCCAGTTAATCCTCATGATGTTGCAACTAAGGATTATGTTGACTCTAACACTGGGTTGTTAGATGAAAATGGAGGATACCATATGAAAGGGTATTTAAACATGGGTTTTAATTAAATAAAAAATGTTAAGGAACCAACAGAACCGAGTGAAGTTGCTACTAAAAATTATGTGGATGGGAGTGGCAAAGCAATAGTACAACAACAAGACGGCACTTTTTCCGTTGTAGCAGATATAAATATGCGGGGGTATACTTTAACGAATCTTATAGATCCTGCAGACCCACAAGACGTTGCAACTAAAAGATACGTAGATGTTGCCAATCGAACCTTCATCTATGGGCCCGGGGGGTATATAGCAAGCGGTGACGTCTCCATGGGCGGCCGGAGAATCACCAACCTTAGTACACCCTTAGAAAATCAACAAGCCGCAAATAAGTTTTATGTAGATAACACTGTTGAGGTGGCCACCGCGGGTGAAAGGGCTTTAACAAAAAATCAAGATGGATCCTTTTCAATGGCTGGCAAAATAGATATCAGGGGTCACTCGATCACTGGATTACCAAATCCCGTAGACCGTGACGCCGCCGCCAATAAAAATTACGTCGATAACGGTGGAGCTATCATAAAAAATCCGGATGGAAGTTTTACAGCAATATCCAACGTGGATCTCCAAGGTTTTTCTATAAAAAACGCTGCGGCACCGGTAGAAGAAAGAGATTTGGCAACTAAATCCTACGTGGATAAAAAAGTATCATTTCCTTCTCTCATAGGGCCTAAACCTATTATTAGCGTGTGTGCTGAGGAACAAGGAGGATTAGAAGACGGTAATTACGAGTTTTCTTTCCGTAATGGAAGCTCTGGAATACATCACGAATTAGAAGGCTATTGCATGGCGGTCTCGGGCAGAATTATAAGGGGTTCTTTAAGGGTTGTTACAGTCGGCACTATCCTAAAAGAAGAGGCAAAAGTTAACATAGTCGTAAACGGAGTTGAAAAGTTTGACTACTCCATAGTGAAAAAACAAAATGAAGGTTGTAGTTGCATAGGTTTTCCTCAGCCTCTAGAAGTAAAAGAATGCGACACTATAAACTTTATAATTAGGCCCACCCACACCTACGTGAAAAACACGTATGTGAGGATACTGATAGAGTTGGATTTGTAAAAAAATATTTAACCCGGTAAAGGGTTAAATATCTAAAAAGGTTTATCTACACCTATGCCAAGATCACGTGGTATAGCATTTCACAACTTTGTCTAATATTTTGCAACGTGTATACACATATAATATCACTTTAGACTGGATTTTTGAGGATGATGGTATTATATTATGATATTAATAATTTTTTTTTTTTTTTTTTTTTTTTTTTTTTTTTTATTTATTTATTTTTTTTTTTTAAATTAACTGTATATGGTAATTGTATAAAATATGATTTTTATTTATGATAATAAAGTAGTCTTTACTTCCTTGTTGTATCTTTGATTTTGTAGGAATGTTATTACTAACAACATGGTAACGTCTGGCGTGGTTTAACAGCCCGTAAGTTAATACAAAAAAAAAAAAAAAATGCTAACCTCTGGCGAGGTCTAACAGCCCGTAAGTTAGCAAACACCAACAACAAGGTAACCTCTGGCGTGGTCTAACAGCCGGTAAGTTAATATCGCATCAATACATTCCTTACACATTAAAAACACAATGTTGTAAGGCTGCTGTTTAAAAACAGAATAAGTATTTTATACACTTATTGTACACGTTAAACATTTAAAAAAAAAAAAAAAAAAAAAAAAAAAAACAGGGTAAAAATGTTTGGTGATATTATAATATACTACCATTTTCAGTTTTTGATGTGTTAAGCAAAAGTTAAAGGGTTGTGTACTAAATAACTTCCTCTTTCGTTTTCGGTGAGGAGGCGTGAAAAAATGGTTTATATCATGGTAGTGTCATGACTCGCCTTACTTTATCTATACTTTCTCTTACGTTAAGGTATAGAAAACAGAGTTAAAGGTGATTCTTAAGCTAGTTTAACGTTTTTCAACATTATTTAGTTAAGTCAGGAATATCAAAGTTTAAGACTCTCTGTGTTTGGGGTTCACAGAATTTATCCTCGGATAAATACGTCCCCCAATATTCCTTGTTAAAAATTATAAGAAATTAAATTATAACTTTGTAAAAAACTTATATTTTACGTTTTATTTGACTTTTTGTTTTACACATTGGGCATTTATCTAATGGTTTTATAACATCACAACTGTCACATATTGGTATATGCCCACAATTACAAAAAAGTATATTTGCTTCACATGAAACACAAATTACACATTGATTTTCTCTATAGGTTTCAATACCATTTATATTTCTTGGATTATGTTCTTCTTCATCCCAATCTGCATATGGATCTAGCTCTGGTATATAACCAGTCAAATCATCATGTCTTCTATTAAATTCTATGCAAGGAAAAAGAAATCCACCCATTCCTATTGCACCTGGTTGAAATGCCATATCATACATATATAGATCTTCTATTTTTTCTTCATATGTTTCCAAATATTTTTCATTCTCTGGCCTAACATCAAGCCAATATAATCCTGTTCTATATAAACCATTATAATCTTTCCCGAGTCTAATCCACATTGTTCCAACACCATCTTCCCTCCTCTTTTTACTAAATTTGTAATAAATAGCAGCCTTTGCTTTATACAATGAATTTACATAATCTTCTGTTGCAAGTCCTTGAAAAAAAAACACCCTATTAAGATTCTAAGTAGGATAGCAAGCCATCTTGCTCTCTAAAACTTCAGTCAATTCATTTTTGAATGCTTCCTCTTCTTCCTCTTCAACAGCCTCATTATATAAAGGTTGACATTCACCAATTATATAACATGTTGGTCCTTCCTCTTCATCTTCTTCATCTTCTTCAATATATTTATATAAAGTGGGTTGATATTCACCAATTCTAAAACATATTTTACGGTTTGGATCTTCTCTAGAAAAAAATATATCATAATCTATAGGCCCCAGAAAATTAATATATCTTTCCAAAATATTGTTAACAGTAAGACGCACAAAGTAAGAAAATATTTTAATAAAACAATTTTCACTCCAGTCAATATATATTTCCATTCCAAAATTAATATTATTTAACTCTTTTTTTGCTTTGCTAAATTCATAGTATAAACCCGGCTGTAAAACTTCTGTATAGTTTATATCTCTGTTCCCTAGTATTAAATATTTTTCTAGACTTAGGTAGTGTCTCTCTGAAAAATCTAGTTTTTTTTACTAATGTTCCCTCTAATTCAAATATAAAATTATTACATATATTATTTAACACTGACATGTTTTTTTTATAATATGCTAATATATTGTAGAGATGAGATTAGAAAAAATCAAAATTTTTTTAGTGACACATTGATATAACGTTATGTTTGGTTCACTGCCCCTTTAAGTAGGTTCACTAATACACTGGTGCAACTGATACACTGGTGCATCGGTTTCCCTGAAACCCAAAACATTTTCAGTGGTTGAAAAAAAAAAAAAAAAAAAAAAAAAGAAAAAAATTTATGTGTGTTTGTGGTTATATGATTTTTAAGATTTAATGTTTGGTTGTGTCCATCAGGAAAATAGGTTTTTATGATTAGATTTTAATCATAAAAATGGCTTGTGTGAACATCGGGTTTTGTGGTTAACTTGTGGTATTACGCTAGTATTTGCGTCAGAATCCCACTATATATACTACTCATACCCCTGACTATGAAAAGGGAGGGGAGATTGGAACAAGGTTGCCAGTCTGTCCATAGTTACTGTCAGATTTTGTTTCTCTTCTCAGACAATTTTTCACTACTTTCCTACCATAGGAACTAATGCACATGTTATTTTCAAAACAACTGGTAATTTTAGTTGGACTACTACAGGATTGCCATTTACATGAGGTATGGCCCTTTGAAAAAAAAAATCATCTGATTCAGTGGCAAGGCCACAGGTGGGGTGTATTGGATATTATAGATCGATCTAACTTTGATGAAATGCGGTATGTAAACTCCCAACTTCTTTAAATGCGGAAGAACCCTAAACAAAAAGTCCTAAAAGTGCAATGTCTCGGTCACTTCCATGGACTGAGATTTTCCAGTCATTTTTATGCAGCCCAAGGATTTGACTGTCATGAATTTATGTAAAAACCACATTGGAGACTTATAAGTGTATTGTAAATGATATTTCAGAGTATAGAGAGAATTATTTTACACATCTCTGGCCAATGAGAATGGATCCTCCTACATGATACACATACTGAATTATACTGACTATGCAGATGCCGATGAGCATTGGTGTCTGCCTCTGTCATGATTGTGATTCCATTCCAGTAGATCCAGAATTTGGCGACCTCTTTTCAGGTACATGTATCTCAATCAGATAAATGTTATTTTCATCAATAGCCAAATTCACAAAATTTACATGATCGGTAAAGTAATGAAAATTCAAAACAATGTATTGCAGTTTCAGGGATTCACCTTAACCCACCTCATGGGCTATACCCACAAAGGAGCAGTGTAGATTCAAGATTAATGGTATACTGCAAGTTTTTGCTGTCTCATCTAGATCTTGAATGAAACCCATATCATAGGCAGGATGAAAATGGAGCAGCATTCTTCAAAATATGCTGTTGGACAAAACAGAATGTTAATTTAGCTACTGCTGTGCTTATGTACTGTGAATTTTCTATTGTCACTTTGGGCTTTACAGTCCTCCTATGTTATTTGAGCTGACCCTTGTGATACTAGTAATGCCACAAGTTTTATTCAATTGAAGAGCTATAAAGGGCTTCAGGATTACTTCATGTCTCAGTGGTAAAAGAATAAAATAAGTAACCCATGACTCGAATTTAATTCTCACTGGGTTTCGTTGTAATGTCCATGGGTAAGTTACTTCAGATATTGTTAAAACTCAGGAAACATATGAATAAATGATCTGTCAAAATGGTATGACTGATATAATGTTGAAAGCTACATGAATGTATCACTCAGTCAATCAAGCTGGGCTTCATTTGCAAAAGTTCTGATTATTTGAGTAAAAGATACTGCATTAACACTGTTCCAGAAATTACATGTATCACATGTAAACAGAATGATTGTGGAATAATGAAAGGCTAAAAACTGCATTCATTTATTTGATGTATGTCCCATACCCATGATTGTATGTGCTACTGTTTAAAGGCCCAGCAGCCACCAAAAGTATACAAAGTGGGTGTTAAAATGCATTTTGATTTAAGTCATACCTTTTTAAAGTATGGAGATTGTTGGGAAGATGACAATCTGTTGTTGTACAGTCAATCCAAGTTTAAGTCAATGCAGCAAAAAAAAAAAAAAAAAAATGAAATCAAGTAAACAGTAAACAAGATAGAGCAACATGGCAACTTTTGACCTACTTGTAAAACTCCTTCTTCTGCCATTAACAAACACTTGCACTGGCAGCAAAATAACAGATTGTCACCTTTAAATTAATATCCATACTTTTAAATGGTATTATTTGATTTTAGATGCATTTTAGGACCCACTTTGTGTACTTTTTGCTATTATTCGGGCTTTGAGACATATGCCATACTAGAGTAAAGAACATGTGAAGAAAATTAGTAAAAGGTTGGAAATGCACCAGCAGTCAATTTTGATCCATATGAAAAAGTAACAATAACTGTGGAAGATGGCTCGCATGATTCTTCCCTACAATGATCGAAACAGGTTTGTTAAAAGTAATTTTTTTCGAAACGCAGATGGAATAGTTTCGTATTCAGCCCTCGATTTGTAAAGTTATGGATTCATACATGTACAGTTTTCAACATTACTTAAGTTCAACCACATGCTGGACATATACTGGAGTCAATTCCGTCATCAAATGGAGTGAAGTTGGAGTAAACCTACACCTATTACTATACTGCTGTCATTTTTTTTTTTTTTTTTTTTTTTTTACAGTTTCAGATTGAGATAAATTGAAAAAGAGAATATGTCTTTTTTTTTTTTGTATTTCTCAGGTATACAGTAGAATAATCAGATTTCCTCGTTGTTGCTGAAGAATATGTAGCATGTGATTATTCGGCCTTCAGTACGCTTACTACGATATAAAACTGGCTGGTTCAGATCACAGCTGTTACAAAGACATATGTTTCATGCAACAAGCAAGGCAATATGGTGGAATATTATTTTATTGTTATAAACACATGTATATCACAATAGTCTTACAAGATGAATTTGTGGACAAAAAAAAAATAAAAACAAATATATTCATACATGCAGAGCAATGTAAAGACCCGGTCACACCTCCCGAACTTTGCTGGAGCGTTCCTTGAACGGTAGGGAGGGGGGACCGAATTTCGACAACGCTCGTCACCGCGCACAAAATGGGAAAAAAATCGAAAACACCGGCGTTGGCTTAGCGGTGCACCGCTGAAGCCGGCGTTGCTTTAGCGTTGGTTTAGCGGTAGCGAGCGTTGGTTTAGCGGTGACGCGAGCGTTGGTATAGCGGCGTTCTGCGCATGCGGGCTTTGGCTCGGCGGGGGTATAAAGTTGGTTTAGCGGCATACCGCTTGTGACTACGGAGCTGAACGGATCGTTTTGATACAAGTTCTGATAGATTTTTGATAGAAGTCGATAGTTGAAGTTCATCATGCCACGTGGACAAAAGAGGAGTAAGGCTGGAGAAGGAAAGGCAGCAGCACCCTCCAGGCATACTGCATGTTTCTGTAGGTGTTACCAGAGGCCAGGTGCCGTAGGGTGATTGCCACTTTGAGACCAGGTTCCAGGCTTGCACGGTAGTTGGTGTCTTGCTTGGTCAATCTGGGGGTCAGCCTCTGTACAAGTTCATCAAACATGGCTGGTGGCATCCTCATGAAGTGCTGGAAGGCTCGTGGATCCTCATTCCTCAGCTCCACCATCAGCTTCTCATACAGTCCATGTTCAGGCCTTCTCAGTATCCACTGTCTGACCCACACAACTCTGTCTCTCCTTCTCTCTCTTCTCCTTCTGTCAACAGCTTGTTGCAATCTGAGGAGGTTCTGATTCTGCTGCTGGACAAGTGCACCAATCATAGCAAGTCTCTCAGCATCCATGGTGATACAGTTTTACTGTAACTTTGAGCAATTTCGATATAGATGAGGTCTGAACTCAACGGCAGCTCGATTCCAAATGAGCTCCTGGTCCATTTCTTCTCGTATTTATAGCCAAATTCTGGTCCCGCTCCGACACCTCTATACCAACGCCAAACCAAAGTTCATCGCCGCCATGGCTCGCTGCTTCAACGCCCGACACCGTTCCAACAACCCCGTGTCCGCTCGTAAAACGCTTACAACCGCTCCACCGAAGTTTGTGCAACGTTTAATCGCCGCCCGGGCAACGCTGGCGAAGCAGCGGTGGTCCAGCGTTCAAGATTTCTGCGTTGGCCTAGCGGACCCAAGCGTCCACGAACTTGCGTCTAGCGGTGCCAAACTTTGAATGGGCGTTGGTGGAGCGGGGGTGAACGTTGCCGGGGCGGAAAATTGCCCCCTCCTCACCGCTCGCAATATTTTGTGCAGCTCAAAACTTTCGGAGCGGTAGGAGGGCCCCTCGAGAAACATCAGCGGTGGCCGAGCGTATACGGCGTTGCTTTAACGGGGGCCAACTTTTGTTAAACGGTGGTGAACGGTTACGAGCGGTGATGAATTTTTTTCACCGCTCCAGGAACGCTCCAGCAAAGTTCGGGCGGTGTGACCGGGCCTTTAGAAGCTATTGCTTGCCCTCAACCCTTAACTCTTTACCAAACAACAACATTTTGGACGTTTCCAAAATTGAAAGCATTTGCAAACGACAAAATAAATGGCTGTGACTCAAAAACTGAAATTTGTTTTGGGAAAGGAAGAAAACATCGTGGGAAAAAAAGAAAATGCTGGTTACGAGCATTTTCTCCTTTTCCCACAATGTTTCAAAAGGCTTCTTCCCCAGGGTTGCTAAAAGTCAGGATTGTGTGGTAAAGGGTTAATCAAAACATCCAAGTTTTCATGTAAAGCACTATTCAGTCATTTTAACAAAGAAAAATGCTTTTGACACATTTTGGAAATAGCAGAATTGCTGGTAGCCAGTATCTTTTTCCTTTTCCCGTAATGTTTACTACTCTTCTTGAAGCAAATCTTTTCAGTTGAGCTACTTCCAATTATTCATCTGTTAATATTTCCAATTTGAACAATTTCTAAAATTTTACCAATTGGTAAAGGGTTGCGCACCTACTTGAAAAGTAAGAAAACGGTAGCGGCTTTGCTTTATTTTGACAAAACTTGTTTCATTGTACATGTACTTTATACATGCACGTGACTGTCGTGCCTCAGTAGAGTAGACATTGAAATTTTAACATCCAAATCAACTTTCACTTCTTGTGTAGATTTGGTAGTCGTTAAGAAATGTCCTTAGGAAAGACATTGCAGAGCCCCAGCTTTGTGCTGGTGAAATACAGAAAAGACAGTAATGAGTTGTCACACTGACATGAATGGAAATTTGAAATGATGTTCAAAGTGGTGCAAAATGCTCCAACAAATAAACACCTAATCTTTACAAGGGAAGAACATTTTAGTCTTGTCTAAATTGAAACTATTTGCAGATGAAAAAACACATGTAACTCAACAC
The DNA here is from genome assembly GCA_945859785.2 of Tridacna gigas. Lineage (NCBI taxonomy): Eukaryota > Metazoa > Mollusca > Bivalvia > Cardiida > Cardiidae > Tridacna > Tridacna gigas. The sequence goes on from OX244028.2 coordinate 8,346,655, forward strand.
AATAAAAGTCTCTCTAAAAGAGTACAGAACAGTGTGGAAGAAAAAAAAAAAAAAAAAGTAGGCTACCAACATCGGCTTTTTCTATAGGCTACATTGTACCATAATTTTCTCTTTATCCCACAATATTTGCAGAGGCTATCTTGCTTAGGGTTGTTAAAACCTGGATTGTTTGAAAAATGTTTAAATTTAATAATGCGCCTTTTACCTCTATTTCATATACTAGTAATTCTCAGCAAATTCTCTAAAATTCACTGGCTGTTTTCTACGAAAGCCTACAAGTGTCATAATGAAGGTAAAATGTTTTTTTTAAAAACACGTTATAACGTGAATTTAAAACACGTTATAAAGCAAAAAAAAGTCGCGCCACGCGAAAATTCTCGTAATTACGTGTTTTGAAACACGTTATAACGCATAAAAGTCGCAGTAGCGCGAAAATTATCGTAATAACGTGTTTTAAAACACTTTATAACGAAAAAAAAAAAAAAAAAAAAAGTCGCACTAACGCGAAAGTTCTCGTAATAACGTGTTTTAAAACACGTTATAACGCAAGAAAAGTCGCAGTTACGCGAAAATTATGGTAATAACGTGTTTTAAAACACGTTATAACGCAAAAAAAAAAGTCGCAGTAACGCGAAAAATAACGTAATAACGTGTTTTAAAACACGTTACATGTATTAGTGCGACTTTTTTCGCGTTATAACGTGTTTTGATTTCACGTTATTACGATAATTTTCGCGTTAGTGCGACTTTTTTCGCGTTATAACGTGTTTTTATTTCACGTTATTACGAGAACTTTCGCGTTAGTGCGACTTTTTTCGCGATATAACGTGTTTTATATTCACGTTATAATGATGATTTTCGCGTTGGTGCGACTTTTTTCGCGTTATACGTGTTTTATATTCACGTTATAACGTGAATTTTCACGTTAGTGCGACTTTTTTCGCGTTATAACGTGTTTTTATTTTTTTTCTTATTGTTCATATTGACCCTTATAGGCTTTCGTTGTTTTCCCGCATGAGCAAACCAAAATCATGTTCAGGAGTTAGAGAGGATCGATTCCTAATGCAATTACACTTAACTCTTTACCACACAGGTATATTTTAGATTGGTTTAAATTGTAAGCATTTACAGACGACGAAATGAATGTGACTCAAAATTTAAATTTATTTCTGGTAGGGTAGAAAACATGGTGGGAAAAGGAGAAAATGCTGGTAACGAGCATTTTCTCCCTTTCCCAGAATGTTTTCAAAACACATCTTTCAAAGGGTCGTTTAAATCTGGAATTGTTTGGTTAAGGGTTAACAAACATTGGCAGTAAATTGAAATAATCAAGGACGTGAAGATGCTTGCAAGCCCACCGTGGCCTATTGGTTGATCTGATTTGTAAAACATGTGTTCAAAATTCAACTGTACCTGGAGCTAGAGAGGTAGTTTCCTTCAAAAATTAACCTCCCGTAGCTTTGTTGCCAGTAATATCAGTTATTGATCCAGTAAACATGAGTAAGTGTACAGCTCCTGCTATACAGTTGAAATACTATTGAAAATAGATTTATTGCATTTTACCATATATCAGTCAAATACATTTGAGCCACGCTCTAGAAAAAGGGGACTTAATGCATCTCTGTGATGCATTATACCAATCAAGCCATCACATAATTATGGATCCATAAATGCCACTTTTTTTTAACCACCAACTGTTAATCATGAGGTAGACTGATCCTTGGACATACAGCCTGCTGACCTTGGTCGATACTTTTCGCAGATGCATTAAGCCCCCTTTTCGCAAAGCATGGCTCATTTACTTGTTTCTGTTTCTCTTCCTACCTTAGGTGCTCTATGATGGAAAGTTTTGGGTCGATACTTTTTGCAGATGCATTAAGCCCCCTTTTCACCGAGTATTTTTCCCCAGATACAGATAGCCAGTATAAGCTTTGACAACAGTGATGTGGACTATTGAATTAAGATTACCAATAAGATAGGATTAAGTGTGATATTTTGTGACAATTGTTTTTTATTACAAAAAGGAAAATTACTGAAAGATACTAAAATCTACTTCCAGTTTAACCCTTTACCACATACTCATGGCTTTTAACAACCCTGAGAGAGAAGCCCTTTGAAAACATTGTAGGAAAGGAGAAAATGATGGTTACCAGCATTTTCTCCTTTTCCCAGAGTGTTATCTACCCTTCCAAAAACGAATCTTAATTTTTGAGTCCCATTTATTTTGTCATCTGCAAATGCTTTCAATTTGGACTAGCATAAAATTTTGTCATTTGGTGAAAGGTTACAGTTTTAATTCATGTTTATGAATTTAAAAACAAAAACACGTCTTACAAAATTCGAGACCAATAAAAAGTATATTTGAGCAAACTGAAATTGTTTTCACTATCTACACATTTTCAAGCTTTTAAATCATGTATGCAATGGTCCTTTAGCAAACAATCCCGTCTTTTAATGACCCCGAGGGAGATAGCTTTAGAACATTCGTGGGAGAAGGAGAATCTGTTGGTAACCAGCATTTTCTTCTCTTCCCTCAATGATTTCTACCATTTCAAAGACAAGTCTAGTCCTATAGGCCACACTGAATTAGTTGTCTAAAAACACTTCCAAACTTGGACTTGTCCAAAATCTGTCATCTGGTTAACCCATTTCTGCACATGGTTTTTAACTCTTTACAAACAACAAAATTTTAGACTTGAACGTATTTGCATATGATAAAATAAATGGGACTCAAGTATTGAAATGTGTTTTTGCAAGGGTAGAAAACATTATGGGAAAATGAAAACAAAACAAAAAAAAAAAAAAAAAAAACAGAGAATTTCACTAATGTTTTCAAAAATCTTCATCTCTAGGGTCGTGAAAACTAAATTCAAGATTGTTCAGTAAAGAGTTAAACCGACAAAAACCTTTTATAAAGTACTTCACACAATAATATTTCCAAGCCACTGGCTGCTTTCCCACATATCCTAAGAAATTGGCCAAGCCAGGAATCAAACCACTGACCCCCTGTTCTCAAGTCCTTGACTGAGCTACCTGGGCTTGGTCCTGTTCATAGGGAAGTACCTGTGAATAGTAACATATGAACCAGGCTATGGCAAAAGTAGGCTTAATGCATCTCTGTGATGCATGATAGCTAGCAAGTCAGTTCATTTTTTTTCTAACAACCAACTGAATCATGAGGTAGAATTGTCCTGTTACATACAGAAAATTGTCCAAAAGCAAAAAGTTTTGGCCCAGGTCAATCTGGGTCAATACTTTTTCGCAGATGCGTTAAACCCTCTTTTTACAGAGCATAACTCATACGTTTCAAAAGCAAAATCAGTCATCTTATACCCAGTATCTATTCCAGCACTCAGAAAGCAATAAGTATTTATTTTATGGAAATTTTCCATGATGTCAACATAACCATGTTATTATTAGAAAAAAGTTGACAATGCAGGTGTTAAAATACATTTAAATTAAAATCATACTATTTAAAAGTATGGAAATTATTGTTTACTTGACAGTCTGTTATTGTACCGTTGGTCCATGTGTTAGAAAAATGAATTCTAGACCCAGGTAAAAAATTGCCAAGTTACTCTATCTTTTATTGACTTTTACCTGGGTACAAAATTAATTTTTCTGACAGCGACAAACACTTGGACCTACTGCATAATAACATTCAATATTCAATAAGATAATTCTAATTCATTGCTACAAGAATAACAAGAGTGACTGTAATCTATCTTGTGTGACCCATTTGCTTTAGCACAGGTGACCAAAATTAAAACTAACACTTAGGAAACAAACGTGCTTACAAGATTTTCATTGTGACATTGTGGTTATGGTTAGAATTATCTTAACTCTTTTTCAAACAACAAAATTTTAGAATTTTCCAAATTAAAAGCATTTGCAAGCGAAAAATCAAGTGTGACCCAGGTGTTGACATTTGTCTTTGATAGTGTAGAAAACAATGTGGAAAAAATGGAGAAAATGCTGGTTATTAGCTTTTCAAAAAGTCTTCTTGGCCCAGGGTCTTTAAAACTTGGAATCCTGTGGTAATGGGTTAAATATTATGAAGACAAATACTTAAACTAAACCTCGTGAATATCAGGCCAAAGATGTAGTCTTTGATGATTGACATTTCCTATAGTTTTACTTAGTTTTTACTTTCAACTTTATACAAGATGGTGCATATAAATGATTTGCTAGCACAGTGCGTACAGTGTGAATTTTGTTTATGATTTCGTAACCAAACGGTCCTATAATTTGCAAATTAAATGCAACCAAACACTGGAGGAAAAAACACTGAAAAACATCTGAGATGGTATGTATCTTCTGAGTCATAAACAGTGCATCCTGTTGGTGCAGCTTGGCGTTATTGGGCCAGCTCTGTCCAAAATGAGACACAGAAATGACAAGAACATAAATTTCTTTTTAAATAATGCAAAGCATGTATGGGCTATGCTCAGGCAAAAAGGGGCTTAATGCATCTCCAGGCGTTTTGAAAACATTGTGAGAAAAGGAGAAAATGCAGGTAACCAGCATATTCTTGATTCCACACTATGTTTTCTACCCTATTAAAACAAATTCCATCATTTGAGCCACAGTTAAATTTTTGTCTGCAAATACTTTGAATTTGGACTAGTCCAAAATTTTGTTGTTTGGTAGAGTGAAATGAAATCCTAAAGAGGCCATTTAACAACTGTGTACTTGTATCTTGCACAGCCATTGAGACTGCATTCGCATTTTGAGTCTGAAATACAAATTTATATTAGGTCTGCCTGGCTCAGTGGTAAAGTGTAGCACTCATAACCTGGAGGCCCCAGCTTTGAGCCTCACTGGAAGCAATGGGCTTTTCATGAGAGTGTCCTTGGGCATGACACTACAGAGCCATAGCCTTGTACTATTAAAACCCAGGGTATACCTGAACAAGCAAGCTGACGCAATGAAGTGACTGATATAATGTTGAATGCCGCATTAAACACCATTCAATCTATCAAGTAAATTTAGATTGAAAAACACATGTATTTTTAATCTGCTAGTCTCAGATTGTATCTCTAGAACTATTTTACAAGATATGCTCATTTCTTTATACAGTAAACCCTACCCTGGTGGCCACCTTAATACTAATTCTTTTCAAGATGATAAAATTTCTAACTTGTCCAAATTGAAAGCATTTGTAGACAACATATTGAATGTGGTTCAAATGATGGAACTTGTCTAAAAAGGTAAAATCACTTTAGGAAATAGAAAATGTTGGTTTTCACAGTATTTCACTATGTTTTCAAAAGCTTTCTTTTTTAAGGTCAAAAAAAGAAAAACAAAAACAAAAAACGATTTGATAGTCTCTTTGGTGCTGGCTTAATACAAAGCAGCTTTTAAGTGTACCTTTTATGCTTGCTTACTAAAAGTTGGACTTTAATTTGTTTTAGCCCCAAGGCATGCTTTTTTTTTTTTTTTTTCTCATGAGTACATTACTTTTACGAAATACTACTGCAGAGTCATAGTGGTGCAGCTACTTGCATGCAGGACTTGAGATTGTGGGATTGCTGCTTCAAATCCCTAGCTCAGCCAATTTCTTTCCCAGGATTGATGATAGACATTGAAACAGGATTTATTCCTCTCTCACCGCTATTCATTGTATTGAGAATGGTTACATGGAAAAGCAGTCAGTGGGATATCATGCAAAGTACTGGAAACAGAAACTCTTGATAAGGATGGACAGGTGCACTGGCTGCCTTGATAAAATTGAAAATGACGTTAAACAACCGACAAAATACTGAGGAATATTCACACACACACACACACACACACACAATTCAACGAAATGGAGAAATGTGAGAAAGGAGCAGTTCCTTGTAACAAGCAATTACTTCTTTCAAAAAATTATGGCAGGGTGTAAAAAAGTTGTATTTGATCAATTATTCTTTCAGCAGCTGATCCTTTCTAAGCTTGAAATATAACAGACTTCAAAGTTCTAACATTAATGTGTAATAGATGCAGATCTAAATATCATTCAAATACCTGTTGAAATGGATTGTGCTAAAATCTGTAAAAAAAATCGTCGTACAGCGGAGATATAACACCAGGCTTGGATCTCTATTTGTCGGTTAACAAACATCTTGGTCTCTCTGCATCACACCTTAAAAAGATACACTGTTTTAGATTGGAAAGAAAAGAGATCAGTAAAAAATGACATAAAAAATATTTTTCTCAATCACAATGTGGTAGATTACTTGAGTACTAGTAAACTACTACTATTGTCTTCAATTGTCATGCACTCCAACAACTTGAAATACATGTATTTATCAGCTTTGGAATATGTATCTATAATTTTGAAAAGTATGGTTCATCTGCATGCAATAACTTGATTGATGAAGTAGCATCAACTCTGTCTTCAAAAACTAGCAGTAAAAATATCTATAAGAAAAGTGTTTTACTAAACTCTTGAAAGTTGAGAAATATCCTTTGTTGATAGCATAGATCGAGATCAGATTGCACCTGGTAAGAGGTCTGACCTTCGATATAAAACGTCGACCACCTGAAGCTAAACTCAGATAAAAATTCGTCAGCAATTACAGACAAAAAAAAAAACACACACACACACACACACACACACACACACACAAAGTTCTTAACTTTTTCATTACCTACGAAGATCAAGATCAGATCGTACATAATGTAAAGTCTGATCTTCGTTATAAAACGTCCACCTTTTGTTTGACTTACTCTCCATGGCTCATATTAAAAACCTTTATATCCTGTGTAGACATTCGAGTTTGTATGTGCCGAATTTCTTACTGGTCGAAAGTGTTATCGGCCGAGATGTCATTCGATGTTTGGACGACTCTTGACAAGAAAAGAAATAGGCAAATATCTATATTTTCATGATCGAAATAAAGATAACACAACTCCGATTTACCACTCAAATGCATACAAATAACTTAGATACGATGAGCGCAGGCAATTTAACGAAAATTAAAGACTTACCGAAGTTTTGCAAGGTTTTCTTAAGGAGAGAAAGCACAAGGTCTGTGTAATGCGTCATCATTTTATGTCAGTCACATGGTGTCTACAAATAGGACACCACAATGATTCCGAATAGTGCGTGGCAACGTCACTTGGGAGAATTGATAAAAAAAATATTTTTTTTTTGTATGGTTCTGTGAAATGAACCAATGCTGCAATGAACGCCCCTATCCCGTTGGTGACAAACTAAGAGTAAATGTAACAGATTCGTGCCTTTTTTCAAGCATAAAAAATCTCTAATTTTGGACTTTACTGGGGCTTTAATTCCACACAATGGCTCCCTCGACAAATGCCACACCAGCGTTTTCAACGCTTTGATTTAATAAGCTGTTGGATATGTATTTCCAACTCCTTCATGGTGAAGTTAGTTAGGCTTTTACAGATACAATAATAAAACGTACTCCATGAATTTACTGAACTGCTGTATCAACATCTAATCTATCAGAAACTGGAGTAAGTCTAATAAAAGTTTAGATTTTGGGAACGAAGGGACATGCAGGTCTGCTCTAGGTGAACGATATATTTATTGACCAAGGTCACGTGAGTGTTTTATATCGTTGCATGTAGTGTTCAATGAGACTTGTCACGTAGACTGTTTCTAGAATTATCTTTTTATGAAGGAAGAGGCTATTTACAGTTAACTGTAAATAGCCAAAAACCATTAAAATGGTTATTTACAGTTAACTGTCAATAGCCAGTTCTACGTTTTTCGGTTATAACTGTAAATAGCTAATGTTAAGTCTTTTGGCCATTTACAGTGAACTGTACATAGCCACTCCGTTTTATTAAACAAAGAAAAAATAAATATATCCAACTTGGAAGCATTTGCAGACAACAATTAAATGTAGGATGTAGCTCAAATGATGGACAAGCATTCCCCCACTTTCTAACGATGTTTTTAAAAGATTTCCTCCAAATGGTCGTTAAAGCTTGGGAATGTTAAGGAGATGCTTATGTAATAGAGCCTTAACTGGAAAACGTAAATCCCACGGATAAGAAAAAAATCTAAACTTAGTCAATGTGATTTAGAAGGGACCTGGTAATTGGTTGATTGACTGAATAGTGTTTTACGTCGCTTTAAGCATTAGGACCTGGTAAACAAAGTTTCTAGGCACGCTATAGGGAATGATATTTACTAGGACGAAAAAGAAACGCCGGATAACCTATTAAGATAGGTTTAAAGGATATAATGTAATATTACATTATTATATTCATTTTTTGTATAAAATTTCATCTGTATGGAACCAGTTGGTGAAGTTTCAATCGATTTTCTATGCTGTTTAAGCGAAAAATAACCCTCTTTTAACGATGATCCTGCTTGTTTGGCGCAACACCGCCGGACATGTCAGTATCTTGTGTGTCCAAGCAATAAAATATATGTTGCATATTTTATGTACCCGGCGTTTCTTTTTCGTCCTAGTATATAAGAAAGGGTAACTCTTTACCAAACGACAAAATTTTAGACTGGTCCAAGTTGAAAGCATTTGCAGACGACAAATTAAATGTGGCTAAAATGATTGCATTTGTTTCTGAAAGGTTAGAAAACATTGTGGGAAAAGGAGAAAATGCTGTTTAACAGCATTTTCTCCTTTTCCCACAATGTGTTCAAAAGGCTTCTTTCTCAGGGTCGTTAAAAGTCAGGATCGTGTGGTAAAGGGTTAAACCTTAGCAAAAATAATTGTAAAGAGCAATTTCAATCAGTTGAAATGCACCAAACATAGCGACGCCAAACTATGGTGGGGAGGCAGAATATCTCAAAAACATCAGGTAGTGTAGGTCAAAGATCAGACTTCACGTTTTTGTGTATTCAAATCTTGTATCTATTATATCCGCAAAAGGACATTAAACGGCGCTTAGCGGCCAAAAGCTTAGGATTTTTGTCCCAATTTTCAGTCCCAAATAACCAGATATATCTCATTTTTTTCTCTTTATTATGTTTTTATATACCACGGCTGGCAGTATTACAAGAATCCAAATCATAATAAGGTAACTGAAGAAAAACACCTATTACAGCTCAATGTACATGTACATATTTCATAGCTCTGATCGACGGCGTGGATTGAGATCAGACTGCACAGAACGGACAGTATAATGTTCGCATGTTATCTTTATATACCTCATTGCCTTTTCATTATGTTTTCAAGTACCTACGTACACAATTGACTGCATAAGAATAGCCCAAAACATAGGAAGGTAACAGATATTTTACCACAGGGAAAACCCTTATGGTGCAAAGTACATATTTGATAGTTCTGTATGATAGTGTTGATCAAGATCAGACTGCACAGAACGGACAGAACAATCTTCGCAAACTAACTTAATATATTAATTTTTCTCTGTATTTTATTACTAATTACCCAGGTTTAAACTTGACAGCACAAAACGCACCAAAAATATTTGATGTTCTATCGAAAAACAAAAATCCTTTAGTGGCTCTAATTATTAGCTAAAGTGTAATGCCTTTGGGCGATATTTTAGATCAAGATCAAACTGCACCGAACAGAGTCCGAATTTTTAGTCAACACTGTTCGCTACTTTATGAATTGTTCTAGAAAATGTAGCTTTAAAGTAGTAACTTGTATGTGTTTCTTCGTCTAAGAGATTTAAGCCTTTTAAATCTCATCATATAATTTTTATGCAGTTTTAAAATTACACTTCTTATATGTTTTTCGTTCATTATGTATAAGCACTGTAAGTATCCTTCATATATGTAACTATTGACGTATCGTAAAGTAAGTTTCGTGTCTAAAGACGAGATATAGTCATATACGGACCGGGTCATATAGACCCTTTCCTGCTTTACAAAATTATAAATGATTTCCCTTAAAAACTATAATGCACCACTTCCAGATTGCGGTCAAAAACAAAACTTTGCAAAACCTTTTCTTACATTAACCTTAATCCTGCTATATAAGTGAAAGAAAACTTTCAAGATGACGGTAAAACCCCGAATAATGCTATTTCAAAGTTATTTTTTGAAGAAAAATATATCCATATCGAACAGTCTAGATCAAGGATCAGATAGTACGTTCTGTGCAGTTTGATCTTGATCTACACTGTCCGCAAAAGGTCAGTCAGTCGCGCTTAGCAGCTTAAGGGTTAACTAATTTAACAAAATTATAACGTCATAATACGAGAATATAAAGAGAAAAGAAATATCAAACTGGAACCAAGACAAGGTCCTGCGTGGCTCAGTGATGAAGTTGTGCATAGGATTCGAATCCTGGAGGCCAAGAGTTCTATCATCGATCGAGGTGTTGTTTTTTTCAAGGGCGTGTCCTTGGGCTAGACATTTTAGAGTCCTATCTTGGCACTGGTGAAACCCAGGACATTCTTGAATAAGTGAGCGGTCCCCATGATATGGATGAAATGATGTCAATAAATCGATCAATCAGTCACTCTTCTTTTTTAAAAGTACTCTCTGTAAAAAGCGATTCTAAACAATAATAAAAACTACCAATTAAAAAAAAAAAAAAACACGTTTTTTCGAGTTCTAATTTTTTTTATTTTTCTCTGCTATTGAAGATTCGTTTCGTCACCGTTTGAGTTCAGGAATCAGTTCAAGATCAGACTGCATGTCCTGTGCAGTATGAGTTTGCACGTTATGTGCAGTCTGATCTTGATCTAAGCTAGTTAAGTCGTCATTGGTAAAGAAAAAATTACAACTAGTTAGCAATGCAAAATATGTACGGGTATTTCCAAGGTCAGAAAGGTCACATTGCCTTTTGCAAGAGATCTGGTTAAGGGGGGGAAAAAAGCAATACGGGAAGAAATTGTCAAAACACGAGGCGTACGTATGGAAAGAAATATGAGCCATGCTCTGTGAGTAGGGGGCTTAATGCATCTGCGAAAGTTATCGACCCAGCTCAGCCAGGGCAATCCGCGCAGGCTGACCTGGGCCGAAACTTTTCGCTGTTAGTCAATTCTCTGCGTGTCAAAGGACCAATCCACCTTGTGATATATTCAGTTGTTAGACATAATGGTTTTTATATATCCAGAATTATGAGATGACTTGCCTGGTATAATGAATCACAAAGAGAGTTGCATTAAGCCCCTTTTTGCCAGAGAGTGGTTTATATTCGTTTCCCTCAGTGTTTTCTACCCTTTTATAGACAAGTCCCATCATTTGAGCCACATTTGATTTATCGTCTGCCAATTTATTCTATTTAGATAAGTCTAAATTTAAACCGCCTTCTAAAGGTTAATAATACCGGCCCAAAACAGGAACTTTTGCCAATAGCACAGACCAACGATCAGCCATTTGTGCAGTCTGATCTGTTATCTATACATTCCGCGTTTTGTCGGCGTGTGATGATTTTTTTCTGAATTTCATTGGATCGTACTTCAAGCCGTCAGAATAACTCCAGTTTATTCAACTTTGGCGTTGAAATAGCCGCTGATGTGATTTTGCACATTTGAGCATTTGAGCTGCTAGATTAATTACAAATACATTTCATTCTTTAATCAATGATTGAAAATTCCAAAACTGCGATTTCAAATCTCTGTTTCACTTAAAAAGTCACACCATATCGAGGACCAGACAGCACTTTCTGTGCAGTCTGATCTTGATCTACATTTTCCGTAAACTTGCCTTTAGTGACTCTTTGCATATATATATATATATATATATATATATATATATATATATATATATATATATATTTTTTTTTTTTTTTCTATGTGGAGATTGTTTTCATTTTATATTTTGATTCGGCGTCAAAGATAAAGCTGCTTTTTTAAAAGGAAAGTACGGCAAGATCATATGCTATAAATGATGTTGTCTGATGTTACTTGTAGAAAATCTGCTTTCCCACGATCCCTGTCTCTTTATATTGTAACAAATAACGAGGATAAAAATCATATGATGGTAATATTAATAAAATGTGTGCCATGCGCTGTGGAAAGAGGGTTTAATGCATCTGCGATAAGTAGTCCGCGCAGGCTGACCTGGGCCAAAACTTTTCGCTATTGGTCAATAGCCATTTGTTTAAGGACCACTTTTTCCTCATGATTAAGCCGATTATTTAAAAAAAAAAAAAAAGGGGGGGGGCTTTCATGGATCCATAATTATGTGATGACTTGATTGGTATCATGCATTACGGAGATGCATTAAGCCCCCTTTTGCCAGAGCACGGCTCATTTATTTTCTGTTCTTAATTTAAATGCATTTACTGTTGGAAAGAACATTTTCTCAGCTAGAGGTGTAGTTAGCAGTTGAACGATCTTCTCCGCCTAATTTTTTTTAAAAAGCCAGACTCCTTTAACAGCCAAGATATAATCTTTAATAAAACCTTGCCTTTATGAAAAAGGTTTTTGTTCGGATGTCAGGTAAGATGAACATTATAACCGTGGTAAACATAATATGACATGTACAAACACTTCTATCCACCATGATGTAGTGTATTTTATCTGATTATTTTCAAGGAGCGGCGTGAAATGTCTAAATATTTAAACGAAAAAAATCTTCCCCTGTCCAAATTAAAAACATTTGCAGACGACAATTTAAATGGGATGCAAATGATGTAATTTTCGGTTGAAAGGTTAGAAAAAATTGTGGAAAAAAGGGAAATAAATCACATTCTCCCTTTCCCTCAATATTTTCAAAACCTATTTTTCGAAGGCCCCTTAGATCTCGGCATTGTGTGATAACGCTTTCACTGTTTCTTCCGCAAATAATTACAAGTTTCAAGTTTATTTATTTTAAAATCCAGAAGGTCTCAGACCCAAGTGGCAAAATACATACAGTTATAAATGGAAAAACAATACAGAATAAAAAGCAATATATCGGCACATGACCTTGCAGAATTACAAAGCTACAAGCAATATACGAAAATAAAAAGTACGAAACATGATCAAGAGTGATAAATTTGTAAATAAGAAACCGAAACAACTTGACTTGATCTTTTCAATAAAATTGAGAAATGTTTTGCAAATTCGACTTTCAGTTCCCCTTTTCACAGTACCGGGCTGCATCGATCAAAAATCAGAATGTCTGTGATCTGCATTCTGAACATGATCTATACCGCCTGTACAATATCAATGAGTCGGGCTTGGTGGCCTATAGTAGTAGCCAGCATGCACAGAAGGTTATGAAGGGGAAAAATTATGACCTAACATAGCAGTGTACAACTGAACAGTCATGGGACAAAGTGATTAGTGAAAAGTGACATAATATGGTCATAACATGAAATTAGAAAACATGACTAAAAGAAATGATAACACATAGAGGACTAAACTAAACAGATGTCAGTAGTGTTTCCATCTCAGATGACCTAAAAAATAACACATATTGTAGGATGTCCGCTACCTAGATAAACCGTACATGTGTTCTACATATATTATGTGTAAGAGAGAGAGGAAGGTAAGTGTGCCTTACATATGATCATCATCATATAAAAATGAGTCCCGTTCGGTGAAAGCTTTCTCCATAAAGAAAATGACAGGTTCATTAATTGATTCTCATTTTCTTTTTATTAATTAACTATATAAACTTATGCATGTTTGGTCTTTTCCAGCAGTGTGACTTAATACAGTTCTGTCTATCTGTAAAAAGTTCACATTCAAGAATAAAGTGGAACTCGTCCTCTAATTTTTGACAAAAGAAACATTTACGTTGATTTAAAGGCGTACCAACTGGCTTAAACCATTTTCCAGTTTCAATATAAAGTCGGTAATATGACATCCGTATTCTGGACAGAGAGACTCGGTATTTCATGATGTTTAACATGTCTAAATATGGCTGGAAATGAAACTCACAAAAAAGATCTATAAAATAATGCTCTGCTAGAAACATTTAATCGACAGTTCCAGTTTTGAATAAATTGATCTCGTATTCTCACTTTAATATTAATTAGAAAAAGTGTTTCATCCCCTACCCCTTAAAATAACCATGCGTCGCCAAATCCTAGCATAAAGAGAGTACACCAATTGATTCTATTATCATTCATAACACAATCCTCTTTAATTACAAGGTAAATATTTTTTATATAGTTTGTATCGTCTGAGTGTAAGATTTTAATCCAGTATTTAACTATGTTGAATAGTCTAAGTTTTTGTAGAGGTAATCTACCTAATTCACCATATACAAAATCATTTCGGGTAGATTTCTTAACTTTTAATAATCGTTTACAATATTGCAAATGCACCCTTTCTATTGATGAGCCTTGATTAAAACCCCAAACCTCGTTTCTGTAATTCAAAATAGGCAGCACTAATTTATCGAAAAGTTCGAAATTATGTGACGGTCTTAACCCTGTAAATTTGCACAGACACTTATTTAAACTGTATATGGCTTTCATAGCCTGACCTGATAGAGTTCTGTGGAGTTCTGTAGGATGTGTTCTGTTTATTGAAACTTTTTCTTTGGGTCGCCTGATTACTTTCACCCTTTACCACACATTCCACCCTCCGGAAGAAAGCTTTTTAAAACACTGTGGAAAAAGGAGAAAATGCTAGTAACCAGCATTTTCCACTTTCCCATACTATTTTTTTTTATTTTTTTTTTTTAATCCTATGAAAGGTAAATTTCATGTTTTGAATTACATTTGATTTGTCGTCTGCAAATGCTTTCAATTTGGACAAGACTAAAATTTTGTCGTTTGGTTTAAAGTTAAGGGATGATTTCAATACTTTTGCAAAAAAGTTTGAATTACAAAATTTTGATCGGCTTTCTATTCTTTTTTCATGTATTAAGGCTCGCATAACAAATACTTCTTTAGAAATATCTATATACTTTTCAGAGTTTTATATTGTGCATCTATTTCCCCGAGCTGCTAATTCGAGTACTTGGTCCGGAAAAGTTAATTGCGGCAAATACAGACAAGGTCGCATTTGTCAGAGTATTGAATGTTTGCACTTTACCCTGGGATACCATTTTAGTAATGGCCGATCAAAGGTATATTATCAGATTTATTTGGAAATAAAAGAAAAACAAGTTTTCAATTTTTCAATTAGGTTTTGATGTACGGAAATCACTGCAAATGTTTCAACAATATTTAAACTCCGAATTTGTTAATTGATTTGGCATCATTACTGTGTTACGTTTGACGATTCAGTATGATCTCTTTTTAACACTTGAAACACATTAGGTTTATCCATTAGTGGCTGGTAGTCTTTTGTAGTGTCCACTCGATACACAAAAAAAAAACTTTACAATTTTCCACATTTTGACATCTAAATACCCCCATCCATCCCCCATTAATTAACTTCTAGCGAACGTTCACCAAAATAGGATATCTATTTATATTACTATTTATATATTCAGTGTTTGTCCTAGCAGCAGACACCACGTGACTTCAGACAATAATAATTCAAATAGACAAGCCCCCGTAGCTCAGTCGGTAGCGTACAAGACTTGAGAACAGGAGGTCGCTAGTGTTATCCCCGGCTTGGCCAATTTCTTTCCGAGGATTGATGATAGTTATTGCGACAGGATTAATTCCTCTCTCACCGCTGACCATTGTTTCGACGATGGTTATGTGGGAAAGCAGCCAGTGGCTTGGAAAGAATATTGTGCGGAGTACTGGTAAAAGAAACTCCAGTAAAACACGGATAGGTGCACTGGCCGCCGCTAAATAACTGAGATAATATTGAAAACGGCGTTAAACACCATATGATCAATCAATCAATAATTCAGACCTTACTAGAGGAACGGCTATTCAGGCGTCGTCATTCCCACTTTTGAATTTTTTACTGTTCAGATTGTCAGAATAAACTGTTTGGCATTCCAACACGATTACAATTGGCCACGGTTTGGGAAAAAAGAAGTTACGGTAAAGGAAAGTCACACATTTTTTTTTTTTTTTTTTTTATTACTCGCTCTGTCTTAATCTCGTTTAGTTTAGGTTTATCTAATGACTCTTTCCCAACCATGGCGTCGGAACAGGAAGGCAGGGGCTGCAAGAGCGCCCATAAATTTGCCTTATGATAGATGCTGGCTCAGGAAAACTAGGTAAACTAAGAAAAAATTAGAGTCCATTTTTATGCAATAATTACCAAATTCTAAGGTGTCACCTTCGCTATCGGAGGTAGCGAGGTAAAAAAAAAAATAGTTTTAAGATGCAATAGAGTAGCTCCTAGAAACATACTGAATTCAAATCTCTCATCTGAAGATGTCCACTGAGCCTCTTTCCCGAGAGGGAACCCCATGCCGGTTCTGTGGCCGAACCATCTTGACCAGAAACTATAGATATGGAAAATAATAGATTGCTCGCATTCTCCTGATATGAGATTTTAACACTGCTTAGCTGTTGGCTAGAAACTGTCGATATGCAAGATACACATTTGCTGTAATTGCGTTTAGACTCTGTACAACTGTTGACGAGAAACTATTAATTTACATTTGATAATTTCCTTTCCATCTCATTTAAACACGGTACAAATGTTTTTTTTTTTTTTTTTTTTTTATTATTATTATTCATAAATGTACACATAGATGTTTAAGAAACACTTTTGTTATCATTGTATTTAAACCTTGTTTAACCTGTTGAGCAGAAGCTGTAGATGTTAAAGATTCAATCTTGCTCTCATTACATTCAAAGGTTGTAGGCCTATATTCCTTGTTCAGACACTGTAGAAACGCCAGATACACATTTGTTGTCATTGTAATTGGCAGCGCTCCGACAAAAGGGCTATAATGTACCTCCATGATGCATATACTAAATAACTCCCGTCATCAATATAGATCCATGATAACATTTTGTCTAACGATCGACTGAATCAGTTGGTAGACTGGTCCTTTGCCATACAGACAATTGACCAAAAGCAAAAAGTTTCGACCCTATTCAGTGTGTCTAGCGTAGGCTGGCCTAGGTCCACACTTCTTTTAAATGCATGAAACTCACTTTTAACAGAGCATAGCCCATTTATTTAATACTTGCAGAATTGTTTCAAAGAATCTGTAAATGTACATGATGCATTTTTTTTTTTTTTTACTTCATCTTCTAAGAGTTGAAGATTTGTTTCAAGCTGAACCCAGAAATTGTAGAAATTCAGAATACACTTTTACTGTTCTTGTGTTTACATTTTATACAACTGTTGACCCAAAACTGCGGATAGGCAAGGTACTTTTGCCGCCATCATAATTTAACTTTGTACCACTAATGACGAGAACTTGTAAGTGAACGAGATACACCTTCGTTGTCATTACACTTTATCTTTGTACATCTATTGACCAGATCCTATGGATATGTAAACTATAAATTTGTTGCTATTTTTATATGTGTTGATCAGAAATTCTGATAAAATTGTTCGATGTCCGGTTTTAAGTATTGAGGAATGATCTTCTGTTAAACTTGCAACGCACATTTGGGTTGAATATCATTCCATCTGCATGAACAAAAAAAAAAAAAACTGATTGAATGTTAAGTCACCATTTTGACAGTCTATTTAATTTCTGCTAATAGTAGTAGGGTTCGAGGTTTTGGGCAGACGGCCTGCAGCCCTGCAGCAATCAGGCATGAGTACCCAAGAACAATGGGGGTAATGTTCCAAGAACAATGGGGTTATCACGCGTGACTGCCCACAAACAATGGGATATTATTCTAGGAACAATGGGGTAGATATCCTATGTCTGCCTAGAAAGACTGACGTCATTTCCGTATGCATACCACAGAATGCGAGTACCCAAAAACAATGGGGTATTATTCTGGGAACAATGGGATATTATTCTGGGAACAATGGGGTAAGTATCGTATGTCTGCCTAGAAACAGTGACGTCATTTCCGTACGCATACCACAGAACAATACCTGGTGCCCCTGCAGGTAACGTGCGAGTACTAAAAAACAATGGGGATGTTATTCAGGGAACAATGGGTATTATCCTAGAAACAATGGGGTAGATAACATATGTCTGCCTGCAGCCCCATGACTCATACCACGGAACGATAGGATAGATATCGTTTACCTACCACACCTAAATGATGTCATACCACGGAAAAATATGGATCGTATGTTAGCTACCATAACGTCCGTGATATGAATTAAATAATGTTGAAAGTGGCGTAAAACACCATTCAGTCAATTTCCCCTCATGCCATATCGTTTTCAAAATACAGTTGAAAACACACCATGTCACCTGAATGACTTTATCCCAAACGCATTCCATAGGACAATGGGTTATTGTTTTAGAACAATCCCTGCTGCCGTGAGGTTGGTTGCACGGAGAACAATGGGTATTATACGTTAGTTTTGGAATAAGGTGAATCGGGTAGCATCGCTCTTTTTCGGGATGAGTCATACACCTTTAGAATAGGAATGATAGAAGGCAGTAGAGGTTCACGAAAACTCAATAGGTAGACTGGTCGTGCGTATTGATGAACGGATGTCAAACAAGAACGTGCGAAATTTCCATCCAGTGTAAAGGATAAAACTAAAAACCATCTGTCTCGTGTATGAGATATTGATTTCAATACGACACACGCCTATAATACGACAGATCAGATTACTACCCATTATGTCTCCGCTATTCAATGACCGTAGTCAAAATCAAAGTGGTCATTAACTTTCGATAAGATCAAGATCAGCCTGCACGGATGGGTAGGGTGCACGAATTTTATCTACACTAACCAGAAAGACGATTTTTAGTAAGTTGCACGCCTTGTGTCCTAATGTTCTTTATTCCAGCTATATGTCGACTTCTAATCGTTTTATTTGATATTCGTATTATTAAATTCTTCTTTCAGCTTTATTGCCTCAAACTGAAACTGAAAAATAAGACTGAGCAAGCTATCCCTTTTCACAGTCAAAATCAAAGTGGTCATAAATTTCAATAAGATCAAAATCAGCCGGCACGGATGGGTAGGCTTTATCTACACTGACCACAAAGACGATTTTTAGTAAGTTGCACGCCTTGTGTTCTAACGTTCTTTATTTACTGTAACAGTATATTGTAAGATTAGGGGGTAATGATAAATAAAAAGACTAGACCAAAATCAGATGTCTAGACTTGACAGTACAAAAAGGGAAACGAGCTCGATTTTAGGCCAGCAAAAGTTCTTCCCAATCGTGATGTATTGTAAATATCAGAGCATTTTCTTTATAACCCGCTAAGTTGAGGACTGTGCAGAGAGTTTGTCAAGAGGAAAGAAGTTCGATCCAGATCAGTTTGCCCTAACTTACGGGTATGTCATTTTCCTTACTCATTGATCATTCATCTCCGCCATGAATATTGGACTGAACTTGATTTTCAAATGATAGGAGAGGATGAGGTCTGTAAGCCCGAACATGTCTCGTTATTGACTCAACGGTGATCATTAGTTTGAAAACAGTAGAACGTTGCAGGGCATTATGTCACAAAATGAAAACAATGTACTTTAATAGTTTAGACTCATGGCAATAGGAGAGGGCGCGGTCTGCAAGTCCAAACATGTCTCGTCTCACCGGAAATACTGATGACGTAATCCGTTGATGATTCATTTTAAGGATGGTCCATCAATTGAACATATATATACATTAGTGTAAACGAATCATTTATCTAGAGATAAACATTCAAAGCGTGTGGATCTGTGTTGTTTGGAATTCGAAAAGAGTAATTTATAATTAATGCTTTCATCACTTAGTCCTAGTTTTGACTGCTGTTCAGATCAGTATTGTTCGAAGTTCGGAAAATAGTTTTTGATGTTTTTATTAGATATGAGTTTTGAGCAACATCAACACTATGGCAGACCTCGAAGAAATTGATAGAATTTAAAAAGAATATAAAAGAATATATACAAAAGAGAGAAATCAATAGTCTAGGTAACACTTTTCTCGCACTTTTTTTTTTCCCTGAAACTTGTGATGCCGAGCAACGCGTAATGTGCCAATTTTCTCCAAGATTAATCGCATTCTTTTAGGGTTGATTGATTGATTGATTGATTGATTGAGTGATGTTTGACGTCATTTTCAACATTATTTCAGTCATATCATGGCGACAGGTCACATATTCATGCACATTTTGGGTTTCAACAGTACTAGGCTAGGGCTCTGAAGTGTCTTGCCCAAGGACACTCCAACGACATTGTTTTTAGGATACATGAGCCAGTTTTCAATTTCTGCTTGTAACTTTTTTTTTTTTTTTTTTTTATGCAGATGAATCTTCTTTTCGGTTCAACAAAGACACTTTAATCTCCATAACGAGCCCGGTATTACACTCCACACCCGTAAACGAGACGATTAAAATGGGTTTAAAAACCAGCGTACATTTTTATCAAAGCTTAGAAGGTATCTTTTTTTTTACCAAGTCTAAATTTTAGAATTTGACTTAAAAATACAGAGCATATTCGGCTCTACGTTTTAAAAACGTGTTAAAATTGTTAACGTTAAAGCTTTTACAAAATAACATTTTTTTCGAAATTTTGAATGGAGTAAAATGTACCACTGTCATCTTGTTCTCGTCGAGAGCGTTCAGAATATATATACGAGTATGGATCTATGAGTTGTACTTTTTGAGTTTTGTCGATTTTATCAGAAAAGTAGACTTTAAAGCAACCTATTTTCTTTCAAAAAAAAAAAATATTCATCTTGAAAGTATCACTATCGTCTAGTTCCCGTCAAGAAAGTTCGGAAAATATATTCGAGTGTGAGTCTACGAGCTTTTTTTTCTGAGTTTTAATGATTTTTACAAGAAAAATAGACCTTAAGGCGGCCTTATTTCTCCAAAATTGAACGACTGCTGAAATATCATCATCGTCTCGTTCTCGTCGAGGCGAGTCAGAGTATATATAAGAGTATGGGTCTACGAGCTGTACTTTCTAAGTTTGGCGATGTTTAAGGAAGAAATAGACTTTAAAACCCGTGACTAAATTTCTGGAAGATTTGAATTTCGTGAGTTCCACCATCGGTTAGATCTCGTCCAAAGGGTTCAGCATATTTATAAGAGTATGGGTCTACTACAATGCTTTTCTTCAACCACACGATTTCGATTTTTAGATTGGCAACCAAGATGGTTGCGTTAAAAAAGTCAAAAATATTTTATCTCGCTTATTCGGGGTCAGATTGAGACGGGGTCTGTTTCTTTCGATTCTGGACAAAGTCATTCCGCATCTGTCTGAGTTAGTCACGCATAGGTAACTTTATGTTTCAAATTCGTCCTTTTTCCGGTTTAGGAAAGCCTTATTTCTTGAGAGATGATCACTGTAATCAACTGGGTGCGCTACAATGTCCCAACTGTAATCCGGCTGATTGGAAAAATTGGTAATAATGGAAGGAGTTATGGTCGAAGAAGGGGTGAAGGCAGATCATTTCATAAGTTTTATTTCTGTCTCTGGCATTTTATGTGGTGTGAAACTTTGTGTAGGTAAAATATACAAGGGATTTGTACAACGGAGAATCATAACGTAAGATGTATGGTATACAGAACTTTATTGATATGATGGTAGACAACTCTGACTTGGATTACATTCTAAAAGCTTATTTAGCAGCTTGCTTGTGAAAGGGCGATGGAATTAGTAATCAAATGTGATCTTCATGTCGGTGGTGTTTCATTGTTATTGGGAGAACAAAACATTTTTTTTTTTTTTTTTTTTGCGCTTTCTAAAATTGAAATCAGTTTTATTCAACTTTTACATACGTCAGAAAACAGAATGTATTCAAGACTCTAAGGAAGCAATGAGAACCCTGGAAAGATATATTCTATCTGATAGAGATGGTACAGAAGAAATTGCACTCTCATCTCTTTCAACAAAACACGTTGCAAACCATGTTTTTCCATTCAGAGTATTAGGTGAATTCCGTGAAATGAACTGTGTATACTTACTGTAGAGAATAACAAGTTCCACCAAGACATTTTTGAAGATGAAGAAATAGTGGAAAACTCCTGGTATTTGTGAATTTGCATTGTGAAATAAGAAAAAAAAAAAGTTAATGTTAAATTGATTGAACAGTAAAATTATTACACACACAAAAAATATATTGTTTTTTAATGAATATTGCATTGTAGATAATTTATTGTGAAGAGTTTATTGTCAATAATTTATTGTTAATAGCGTCAGTTGTAAAAAATAACTTCAGTTGTATTTTCTCTCTCTCTCTCTCTCTCTCTCTCTCTCTCTCTGCTGGAAATGTTTAAAAAAAAAAAAGTTTTACTTTTAGTCGTGTTTTCAACTTATCATTAGCCCTTCAAGAGAAAAGATTATTGAAAAAACTTTTGGTGGGAAAACTTCTTGGAGAGAGAAAAACTTCTTCAAGAGAGAACACTTGCTGTGTGTGTGGGGGAGGGGGGGGGCAAATAAAGCAAACACTATTTACTAGAGAATCACTTTTTTGTAGAGAAAGAATTTCAAGCGATTTTTTTTTTTTTTTTTTTCTTTTTTTTTTTTTTTTTTTAGAAAAGATTATGAAAACCTTTTCTGGAAAAAAAACTTACTGAGAGCAAGCTTGTTTCCTTTTTATATGGAGATTTTTTTTTTTTTTTTTTTTTTTTTAATGCAGAAAACGTTTTTTTTTTAGAGTAAAAGAAAATGAAAGCAATAAAGCAAAAACTTTTCTACTGGAGAAAAACATTTTTGTTTTTGTAGAGAAGAAAATCTAAAAACTTTTTGTTGTTGTTGTTGTTGAGAAAAGATTTTTTTTAATGCAAAAAAACTTTTTTAGAGTAAAAGAAAATTAAAGCAAAAGCTTTTTTACTGGAGAAAAACATTTTTGTTTTTGTAGAGAAGAAAATCTAAAGCGAAAATGTTTTGTTTTTGTTGTTGTTGTTGAGAAAAGATTGTTTATAATGCAGAAAAACTTTTTTTAGAGTAAAAGAAAATTAAAGCAAAAGCTTTTTAACTGGAGAAAAAACATTTTTGTTTTTGTAGAGAAGAAAATCTAAAGCGAAAACTTTTTGTTGTTGTTGTTGTTGAGAAAAGATTTTTCTTTTTAATGCAGAAAAACATTTTTTAGAGTAAAAGAAAATTAAAGCAAAAGCTTTTTTACTGGAGAAAAACATTTTTGTTTTTGTAGAGAAGAAAATTTAAAGTGAAAACCGTTTTGTTGTTGTTGCTGAGAAAAGATTATCAAAAACTTTTTCTGAAAAAAACTTATTGAAGAGAGAAAACTTTTTCCCTTTTTTTCATGGGGAAAACACTTTTTTCTAGAAAAAAAAGCACAAGATTTTTACAGGAGAAAAACATTTTTTTTTTTTGTTTTTTTTTTTTGTTTTTTTTTTTTGTTTTGTACGGAAAATAATTTAAAGCGATTTTTTATTTTCATTTATTTATTTATTTATTTTTTTTTTTTTTTTGAGAAAAAACTATTGAAGAGAGACAAACTTTATGAGGAAAAAAAAACTCTTTGTGGTAAAGGAAGCGGAAACTTCTTTGATGAAAAGATTATTGAAAAGAGAAAAAACGTTTTTCGTGAGGAAAAACTTTCTTTTGGAGCGAAACACTCTTGTTTGAGGAAAAAAAAACAAAAACATGTAGCTTGATGTACATTCTATTTTATTTCAACATTTTTGTAATAGTTCATCACTCGACCATGTAGCTGTGGAAAAACAGAGTTGTTTTTTCATTAATTGCTTAAGTGTCGAGAAGACGTGTTCAAAATTGTTCCCGGAAAAAGTTGTTTGGTGTTACAAAGAATGACAACAAGCTCATAACCTTATGTAGGAAAAAATTCCCTGTGTGAATTGATAAAATTTGAGAATGGCATTCCTGAGGATGAAAACGAAATTGCCAGTGATGTACCCATTCCTCATTTAGTCGTCTTTGGTGACATGTTAAGTGAAAAAAAAAAAAAAAAAAAGAAAAAAAAAAAAAAATTTTTTTTTTTTTTTGATTACAAAAAAAAAAAAAAAAAAAAAAAAAAAGTTCGTCATCACAGTGCAAGTGTAATTTACATCACACAAAATATGTTTCAACAATCAAAATCGAGTTGAACCATTAGTCCTAATTCGAGATACATGGTTTCATTTTGAAATGAGCGCGATAAATATGAAATTAAAACGCTGACTCTTGAAATGCAAGCTCTCCATTTGATTCCTGCTTATGAAGATGCTACAGCGATGTTTCATGGTTATCTAGTCATAGATTTTCATTCGAACAAACAAAGAACTGAGAATAAGAACTGATATATTTTATCGTTGGTATACACAAGAGGATGAAAGAGGTCATGTTGATTTGATAAAAAAAAAGTCTGGTTCTTGTTTTTCTTTAAGAATTACATTACAAGTAATAATTATAATCATAATGTTCGGGATGGCAATTTGTACTGTAAGATTATCAGGCTAATTTCATTATTTAGAGCGCTGAAGGCTTTAGACCTGGAGAAAGGACGTTCAAAACACAACCTCCAAGACCAAAACCATCCGTTTTCATGGATAACAAACTATCACGAACGAGCAACATTATCATTTGCCATATCTTTAAAGATCATATATAGACCACTCATATAAGCAAGCAACACGGTATATATACTTCAGCATTCTTTCATTAACATTTCATTTACACTCAAGATGGTCAATAGTAAACAGCGAGAAGAATGGTGACGGATTATGATCAAGAATTTCTCCTTCTGTCAAAAAACGAAATGCTACCTGGCATTTTTTTCTGCTAACAATTTTACATAACCCCAGTTTCTCCCCGCATGAAGTAAAGACAATGAGAAAATTGATAGTAGATCCGGAGGTCAAGCGTCGGGCATTAAGCAAATGCTTAGCCTTCGAAAAGGTGGGTGTTGTTCCTAAAACCATAGCCTCCAAAACAACAACAAAAACAAAAACAGCCCTTTTCAGGGCTATCCAACTAGATCTATCACCAAAGAACAACTTTCTAAAATTGTCATTGATCTATTTCAAAACACCATTATTTCCTTTAACAAAAAAAAAAAAAGGATACATCCAGATTTAAATTAGTTTAAACATATTTATTTTACATCGATTGAGAAACAAGTTCTTACTACTTATACTAATCTCTCTCGATTCTGCTTCCTGGGAACTACACCAGTACTCGCGCCGAATGTGTGGGCCAAGGAACAGTCCCTAAGTTGACATCCGCTCCTGGGTATCGAACTCAGGACCTTTTGATTACGAGGCCAACGCTCTACCTCACAACCACGTACACCACAGAGATTTAAATCATTATCATTACAATATCATCGTACAAACAATCAAGTCATTTTGATAGATTTGCCGGCAAAAAAAATGATCAAAAAAATGTTTGGACTGAACATCATTTTAACGAAAGTCGGTAGACCCTTGTCACATTTTTTTTTTTTTTTTTTCGATCAAGAAAAGAGATTTAAAAATCCTAGAATATGGTAATGAGATAAGAGTGCTCAGCTTAGCTTCCTTCCGTTATAGTAGACTGTCTAAGACAGAAAATCTTTCCCCGGTAGGAATGATTTTTTCGGTCTGCTACTAACTTTTGATTTTTCGAAATAATTTATTGTTACCCGCAAGCGATCTTAGAGGAAAGTTTCAATTTTCTTTCTGTGCAAGAACTTCGATAGCTCGCCCAAAAAGCCCAGTGTGACTCAGTTTAGATAGTTCAATATGTTGAAAACGTGTACACTGTTAGAACAAAGAGTTTACACACAGATTTTTAATGTTCCTTCATAACCATTTTCTCCCAAAGAGAACATGCAATCCGAAACCCAACAAAACATGTTTAAAGTTGATATTTGACCAACTCGTGACTGTTTTCAACTTTATTTTACATTTACGTAATGGAGTATTTGCAGGTCATAGAAGAACCCTCTAATAGATGCTTCACTGTAACAAGGTTTGCTTGATATCGAGTTACATCACCTAAGTAATAATTTGATGACACATCAGCATCGCGTAAGTAGGGTGCAGTCTGCAAGTCCAATCTTGTCTTGTCTCGCCAAAAATCCTGATGACTTAATCCGTTGATGATTCATTTCTGCAATGAATGTTGGACTTAACTTGATTTTCAGACGTTTTCAACAATTCTCGACCTTCTCGAATCTCGAGATGTTTCACGCAACCATTTTTTTCATTCCGAGTGGAACAGTATCAATGTTTTCCCGAAAAGTGGACTCACTGCGTTATTGTTCCTTTACATAAGAAAGGTAATTTAAACAATCCTTACAATTATAGTGGTATATCTCTTACCGATGTTCTTAATAAAGTTTATATAACCGTTATTACGACAAGGTTAACATTTGATGTGGAAGCATATGGCAAACTATCAGAGAGTCAGGCCGGCTTTAGAAAGAATTATTGCACGACTGACAATGCTTTTATTCTTTATTCCATTATTACCAAGTACGTTCAAAGGAAACGTAAGCCTATCTATGTCGCCTTTATTGATTTTAAAAAGGCGTTTGATTCTGTTACTCGATCACTGCTGTATGATGTCTTACGTAAAAACAATATTTCAGGATTTTTGTATGATTCTATTCTGGCTATATATACATCTGTAAAAGGTGTTGTAAAAACAAAAGCAGGACTCTCTGGTATATTTGAAATGCCATTGGGTTTGCGCCAGGGCTGTAGTTTAAGTCCAATATTGTTCGCTTTATTCATCAATGAGCTCAATACCTTTTTTCTCGATAATAACATAAGGGGCGTTCAATTATTTCCAGATTTAACAGAAATATTTTTGATAATGTTTGCAGACGATGTTGCATGTGTATCTGACACTATAAATGGTTTACAAAGACAGTTAAATCTGCTCCACAGTTTTTCTAATGATTATAAGTTGGACGTAAATACAGAAAAACACAAAAGTTATGGTTTTCAAAAAAGGTGGAAATACATCAACACATGAAAAGTGGTTTTATGGTTTACAACAGTAATCTGGAAGTTGTAAAGGGTTTTGATTATGTTGGAATGCATTTTACTTCTAGATTATCTTTATATAGAATGTCAGAGCATATGGCTGTTAAAGGAAAACGAGTTCTTTTGCACATTTTGAGTTCCATGAAAAATTTTAGTTGTTTACCATATAAAACATTTTTCAAAATATTTGATATGAAAATTGCACCTATCATGTTATATAGGTCGGAGTTGTGGGGGTTGAATTATAATGCTTGTATAGAAAATGTACATATTCTAGGTTGTAAGAGGTTTTTAAAATTACATCATAGTGCTTGCAATGATGCTGTTCTTGGGGACTTGGGTCGTTATCAAATGTATATTTATTCTTCAAAACGTTGCATTAAATACTGGATAAGACTTTTGAATATGCCAGATACCAGGTACCCTAAGCTGTGCTATAATATGCTTGTGTATTATGATAGCATAGGTTATCATAACTGGGTAACGTCTGTGAAAGATAATCTTTATATGAATGGTTTTGGTCACATCTGGGAGACACAATCAATTACCAATGTTAAATTGTTTTTATATGGGTACACAAATAGGCTAAAAGATCAATATTTACAGACTTTGAGATCGAGATGTCTTGAAAATAGAAAACTTTCATCTTATGTTTATTTTAAAACAAATTTATCTGTTGAATCTTATGTAAATGTACTCGATATTGTAAAATTTCGCAAGTGTTTTGCCTCATTTAGATGTTCTTTACATAGTCTTCTTATTGAAACAGGTAGATATTATGGTATTAATAGAGATGATCGCATATGGCCATACTGTGATTGTTACGTTGAGGATGAATTCCACATTTTCTTGATATGTCCTCTGTATTCTGATCTAAGATCTAATTATATTCTTTTATTTTAAAGGGAACATCCTACACTGGAGAATTTTTACAATCCTATGTCTAACTCAAATACAAATACTATAAGAAATCTTGCTATGTACATCTATTATGCCCTCGAAGAAAGAAAAACAAAACTATTTGGACATTTTCAGTTAGGAACATTTGTTTTACCAATTGTTTGTCAGCCATTTAACCACTTACTGTCTTGTATTTGTAATATATATGTTTGTTTATATGTTTGTGTATGGGCCGGAGGCCTTTGTACAATAAACTTTGAATTGACATGAATTGTAGATCAAGATCAGACTCTGTCGGCTTAAGTTAAACCATTTGTTTCTTATTCTAAATACTTTTTTTATTCATTATATATTTAATCAGTAAAGGAAAAGACAAGACGGTACTGTTAAAAACAGTCCAGTTCAAGATCAGATACGTATGGACTTAAGAGTAACTCAGGAATTTGAGTTAGCGAGGAGGCTAAAAAAGGGGTGTGGGTCAGATGGACGAGATGGGCCTGGTGTGTAAAAGAACAAAATACACAGTGTTGGCCATTTTAAAGAGTTATTTTGAATGATCTGGATAATTTCACCATAAAAGCTATGCATTTTTCATTCCCGTAATTAAAGAATTATACTGAAGTATATTCTTTTTGCAGACTCCTGCTAGGTTAGATCACTATTTCTTCGTTAATTCATAATTATTTATTTACTGTGTTAGTAGTCAGCCCCACTTTGTTTTTACATTTCATCGCTTTTCTTTAAAGTGTCGGTGGGTTATAGTATTCGAGGATGGAATCCAAAAGATACTTGCGTTTGTTGATGGCATATTTCCAAGCTTCATTTCTTTCAAAATGACCAATGTCCATTAAATCTTTCGCCGTTTTGCGCACACTTCTATATACTTTGATTTTACATTTCATCACTTTTTTTTTTTTTTTTTTTCTTAAAGTGTCGGTGGGTTATAGTCTTCGAGGATGGAATCCAAGAGATACTTGCGTTTGTTGATGGCATATTTCCAAGCTTCATCTCTTTCAAAATAATCAATGTCCATTAAACCGTTCGCCGTTTTGCGCACACTTCTATATACTTGATATTTTTAAATGGCGTTACACCACACCACCCGACTAGTTAAGTTATGAACCAACTTAGATCTACGTAAACGCTGTGACGAGCCTTTGTTTCATCTAAATTGGTCTATCAAACCGCTTCTTCCAATTACACATAACATGTCTCAAATATGTTTTGTATGAGGCTATCCCACGGGTCATAGTCAGTCGCATTGTCTTCAGTGTCAGTTTCATATGTATTCAACAATACTCTATCTCCAAGAATTTAAATGCTGCAAAGTTATCTTTCATTCCGGAAAAAGCTACTGCCAATAGCCATATAGTATTATTTTAGTGCTTCAAAACATCAAATCACTTACGCAATATGATTAAACACAGAAAATCGTTAGCTAGGATCCACAGTTTTGTGAGGTATCAAGAAGTTTGTCTTGCGAAAAGGAGGAGTCAAAATGAGTCTTATGAGGAATCAGGAAACAAGTTTGAGCGGAAACGGAAGTTGTAAAATAATACTGGGAACGGAAGTGACGCAATAATGAAACCAGAAGAGGAAGTCCTTGAATGAATCCGGAAGTTGTAAAATGAAACCGGAAACGGGAGTGACGTAATGATTAAACCGTAAGCGGAAGTCCTGAAAAGCGATGAAATGTAAAATCAAAGTATATAGAAGGGTACGCAAAACGGCGAAAGATTTAATTGACATTGGTTATTTTGAAAGAGATGAAGCTTGAAAATATGTCATCAACAAACTCAAGTATCTCTTTTCACATTATATGGCTCAATTTTAGTACCGCCGCTCCAGCGGCGTCTCAATCATGATTAAACTTGTTGCACCAAAGATGTATCATTCATCGTGTGTCTAAAGTACCGCAAATAAATATGGCGGAAAGCAGCCGGTGCCTTGTGGAGAATATTGTACGAAATACTGGTAAAAGAAACGCCGGGAAACATGGAAATGTGCACTGGCCGTTGAATTACAACAGAAGTAATGTTGTTTAATTACCATATAAACTTAATCGATAGTAAAAGAACACGTTTCATTTAAACAAGAGGGCCATGATTGCCCTTGATCGCTCAGCTGGGTCAATAGGCGAAATTTCACTCAGGGTCATGATTACCCAATTTAAAACTCATCTGAGATATTATTAAGACAAACATTCTGACCAATTGTCAGGTCAGTTGAGCTGAAAGTGTGGCCTCTGGGATGTCCAAAATGTATTTCTTCAATTTGACCTAGTGACCATGTTTATGATCCTATGTGACCATTTTTCAAACTCATCCAAGATATCAAGACAAACTTGTTAACCAAGGTTCGGGAGAACTGGGCAAGAATTGCCGCCTCTAGAGTGCCCACAAGGTATTTCTGTAATTTGACCTAGTGTCCTAGATTATGACCTTATGTGACCCAATTTCGAAACCATTCAAGATATCATCCTGTCAAACATGCAGACAAATTTTCAGGTCAGTTGAGCAAAAATTTTAGGCTCTAGAACGCCCACAATAATTTCTTTAATTTGACCTAGTGACCTAGTTTATGACTCTACGTAACCCAATTTCTAAATGATTCGAGATATCAAGTCAAACATGTAAACCAATTTTCAGGTCAAATTAGCTAGGATTGTGGCCTCTAGAGTGCCCACTAGACATTTCTTCAATGTGACACAGTGACCTAGTGTATGACCCTATGTGACCCAATTTTGAACTCATCCGAGATATCATCAAGACAAACATGCTGACCAATTTTCAGGTGAATTGAGCAAGAATTGTGGCCGCAAGAGTACCCAAAAGATATTTCTTCAAATTTGACCTTGTAACCTAGTTTATGACCCTATTTGACCCGATTTTGAACTCATCTAAGATTTTATCAAGACAAATATGCTTATTAATTTTCAGGTCAATTGAGTGAGAATTGTAGACTCAAGAGCACCCACAAGATATTTTGTAAGTTGATCTAGTGAGACCAAGTTTATGATCCTAGGTGATCCAAATTCAAACTCGCCCGAGATATTCTAAAGACAAAGGTTCTGACAAATTTTCAAGGCAATTGAGTAAGAACTGTGGTCTTTAGAGCGTCCATAAGGTATTTCTTTAATTTGACCTAGTGACCTAGATTATTTTCCCAGGTGACCCAATTTTGAACTCATCCTAGATTTCATCAAGACAAACATTCTGACAAATTTTCAGGTCAATTGAGCAAAATATGTTGCCTCTAAAGTGCTCATAAGGTGTTACTTTAATCTGACCTAGTGACCTAGTTTATGACCCCATGTGACCCAAATTCGACATCATTCGAGACTTTATAAAGATAAACATTCTGACCAATTTTCAGGTCAATTGACCAAAAAATGTGGCCTCTAGAGTGTCCACAAGGTATTTTTCTTATTTAACCTAGTAACCTAGGTTATGGCCCTAGGTCATCCAAATTCCAACTCATCCGAAATTTCGTCAAAACAACAATTCTGACAAATTTTCAGGTCAAGTGAGTAAGAACTGTGGCTTTTAGAGTGTCCATAAGGTATTTCTTTCATTTGACCTAGTGACCTAGTTATGACCCCATGTAACCCAGTTTCAAACTCATCCAAGATTTAATTAAGGCAAACATTCTGACCAATTTTCAAATCAATTAAGCAAAAAAATGTTGCCTCTAGAGTGTCCATAAGGTATTTTTTTTCATTTGACCTAGTGACCTAGTTTATAAGCCTAGGTGACCCCAATTCGAAGTCATCTGAAATTTCTTGAAGACAAACTGTCTGACCAATTTTCAGGTCAATTGAGCAACGAATGTGGCCTCTAGAGTGTCCACAAGGTATTTTTTTAAATTTGACCTAGTGACCTAGTTTATGTCCCCAGGTGACCCAATTTCAAACTTGTCCGAGATTTAATTAATACAAACATTTTAACCAAATTTGACCTAGTGACCTTGTTTATGACCATAGGTCCTAGGTGACCCAAATAAGAACTATTCCGAGATTTCATGAAGACAAATATTCTGACCAATTTTCAGGTCAATTGAGTAAGGAATGTTGCCGCTAGAGTGTCCACAAGGTACTTTTTAATTTGACCTGGTGACCTACCTTATGACCCGAGGTGACCCAATTTTAAACTCATCCGATATTTTATTAAGACAAACATTCTGACCAATTTTCAAGTCAATCGAGCAATAAGTGTGGCCTCTAGAGTGCACACAACGTATTTCTTTAATTTGACGTAATGGCCTAGTTTATGACCCTAGGTGACCCAAATTCGAGATCATTCGAGATTTCATCAAGACAAACATTCTGATCCATTTTCAGGTCAATTGAGTAAGAAATGCGGCCTCTAGAGTGCCCACAAGGTATTCCTTTAATTTGACCTAGTGACCTAGTGTATGACCCCATGTGACGTAAATTTGAAATCGTCCGAGACTTTATGAAGACAACCATTCTTACCAATTTTCAGGTCAATTGACCAAACAATTTGGCCTACTAGAGTGTCCACAAGGCATTTATTTAATTTAACCTAGTGACTTAGTTTATGGCCCTAGGTCACCACAATTCGAACTCATCCGAGATTTCATCAAAACAAACATTCTGACCAATTTTCAGGTCAATTGATTAAGAAATGTGGCCTCTAGAGTGTCCACAAGGTATTTCTTTAATTTGACCTAGTGACCTAGTTTATGACCCCAGGTGACCCAAATTCGAACTTATCTGAGATTTCATCCAAACATTCTGACCAATTTTCAGGTCAGTTGAGTAAGAAATGTGGCCTCTAGAGTGTCCACAATGTAAATGTTGACGACGGACGCCGGACGACGCACGACGGACACCGGACGCCGGACATCGGAAAACCACAAAAGCTGACCATGAGCACGCTGTGCTCAGGTGAGCTAAAAAGGCATGGGGATGAATAGATTGGAAAGGAAGTTTTAGGTATAGCTTCCGATTTACTCAGGGGGGTTAACACTTCTGTTTGTCTAGGAAAGTTCAAGGAATTAAGATTTCATCGAAACACGAAAGCATTTCAACCCTTAACCAGACAGTTCCGTGTTTAAACAACTGTAAAGATGAAGGCTTGAAAAAGAGTATATGCTGGCACAAGATTAGTTAGGTAGGTAGATAGGTATGGTTTTAACGCTATCTTCGACACTTTTTTAGTGATATGGCGGTGGCCAGTGCATCTATTCATGTTTTCCTTGAAATTCTTTTTACCAGTTCTTCAGAAAATACGAACGTACGTAGGTGCGTGCGTGCGTGCGTGCGTGCTTGCCTGCCTGCGTGCCTGCATGCCTGCTTGTCTGTCTGCCTGCCTGCCTGCGTGGGTGCGTGCGTGCTTGAGTGCATACAAACATACACACGGTGTCGGACCGGAAGTGTACAGTGTTTGAGATTGTATGTCACTTGGGAGTCTGTACAGTGGCGAAATGTCACTTGATTCTTGAAAATTGAGTTTACACGGTAAGTGAAGTTAATGTTTTTTCGTTTATTTTTGTAATTAATTGAAATCTTTCCATCCACTTGTACTTGTGATATATATTAAACATACCAGGCACCTCATCGTGCGATGCGCAACCTCCTTATAGCAATAAGAATGTCTTGATCAGCTTGACGTGAGAAAATTGAAATGATTTTCGACTACAAAAAATACCAGAATTTTCGCTTTAGCGCACACGAGAGAGTTCTTTCTACGATATAAAGGTCTGTCCGTGTTTATGCTTCTTCTCTTCATCAACAAGTTCCAAGTTGTGACCTTAAAAGCGATGAAAATGACGAAATTCCTGTATGTTTACTAACACAATTTTATACAGTCACTTGAAAACCAATATTTTAGATTTGTACTGTCACTTGATACGACTTTGTACGGTCACTTGAATCCGTTCTCAAAATTATTTTGTTCTTACATAAGGAATTTTGACACTTTACAACAAAATCCTGTTTGCTTTTATCCCGTATTTTGACCTACATGATGGAAACAGAGAAATGAAATCGACATATAAAGTATTATTGCTCTTGTGTTGTGTCCTCTGGCTAAAAAAGGAATATATTTCAATTGTGGCTTCATACGCTTTAAATACAGAAAAAGATTAGCCAGCGTAGAATACAAATTGAAGATACTACTAATGTGTACCAATTTTTAAAGTGGATAGAGATTATGATGACGCATTTCGTGTCACAAACATTCAACTATGCCAACTGTTGACTGGCATCATAGGTTTGGTTTCTTGATTTTGTGGTGATATTAGGAGCTAATTTATAGCACCATGATGTAGTAGAAAAATAAATACTTCCCTTGCAAGAGCTTAAACAATCTAAACAAATCCATATTAAATCTGATTTTTGGCTCTATGTCATTATTACCCCACCGATTCCAAAATGATAATGGCACTTTTATTTGATTTAATTATTTTGTGGGTTTATTTTTTTTTCTTTCTCATTTGGTGCTGCATTAAATAGATAAGTTTTAATAAGGCTGTGTCGTCTGCTCATGGTAGAATTTGACAAAGTGTTGCATAGTAAGCAGCGACTGGTGGGGACAAGATAGGGCTAGGCGGATACGCAGATAGGCCTTGTATATTTCAGTACATGTAGTTTTGACAAATTAGGATATCTGCAATGCCACATTTATATTATCCCTAGTTATGGCCTTAGTAGCAATAAAATGTGGCTGAAAATAATTATTCTGTTTTTGTCCCTATACCACATTTTGACTTCTATTGAAACAACTTTTTACGCCCCTGAAGCTGATATCTTCAAAAGTAAATATGGCTCGTAATTTATGTTGACTTCATATCATCCTATTATGTTTGATGCCGCTGAAAAAAGCATATTTTTACTTTGCTATAAGTATGCGTCATGTGTAGGCCTAACTTGTACTGAAGTTAGGTAAGTCTAAAATATTTTGACTTTGGACAAGTCCAACGTTTTGTCGTGTGGTAAAGAGTTGAAGCGTTGACGTGAAGCATTCTTGTACTAGACAAATCACGTCATGAGCACGACGTAATTGATAATTTACCATTAACTGCCTTTGGTAAAAAACTGACAACTTCCTTTTTTGAAGAATTGTCATTCCATATTCACAGGGTATATTCTAGACGTGTAGGCATATCCAATTTATGGATAACATACTATAATTTTTTACCACACACAGTCAGTACAGTCTACAGTCAATGACACAAACAAGGTGGCTTCTTTACAAAAGAAGCCAGGAGAAGTCAGCATCAATCTTTTCAAATACTTTATTGGCTTTTAATATCAATATATTTTGGTATATGTAAACAAACAAGCAAAAAAGCCGCCGCGTAGAAGCATCTTATGCTTTACATGACGGTCATTTGACCTTCTTCCTGCGTGGGCAAGTTGCATGATCTTGTCCAGCGGTCTTCTTTCTCTCTTTTTTATTAAACAAAATTCTTCTTATTTTTTCTTCTGCCTAGATATATTTGCTTAATGAAAAATTACAATAACTATAGAGGTCATTTGCAACCATGGCAAATATAATATAACAAATCTTTACTAAAATTAGTAATATAAAAATAAACCTCGTCTATTTCGTGTTTCGGTTTTTTGATTTCGCTTTATTTACAAAACCATGACGAAACAGACTGTGTATTAGAACAATTTCCCAAGAAAAATGGATTTAATCAGCAAAATCTGCAGCAGTCTGCATTTTAAACTCACCACTACTGGAGAGGTCTGATGATCTCGTAAAATAAATGAACATGACCACACGTTATTTAATATTGGGATACTGTCGCGTGACACCATTTCTTACCTTAAATTCCGATTAATTAGCGTCATATTACTAACAGAATCTTATACCAAGGTATTTTTTTTTTTAATTTATGAAACTCGCCAAAGGCTCGCTTCATGAGTTTCATATGTATGAATTGAGCACTCGTGTAAAATCCTTTATTTTCTGATGTTCATCTAAGTTTGAACGACACTGGGTCGCGTGCAAAGTTTAGTTTTAGTTTAGTTCAAACATGTGTATTTTACATTGATTGAGAAACAAGTTCTTAAAACTTAAACTAATCTCTCTCGATTCTGCTTCCTGGGAACTACACCAGTACTCGCGCCGAATGTGTGGGCCAATGAAAAATCCCAAAGTTGACATCCACTCCCGGGTATCGATCTCAGGACCTTTAAATTATAAGGCCAACGCTCTACCTCACGACCACGGACACCACAAAAGTAAATGCAGCCCAAGGGGCTTCGTGTATTCTTTGCTAGCGACCCGGTGTCGCTCATTCTACGATAAAAATCTAGGCCCAGTTGTTTAAAGCATCGTTACCTTAATGCGTTCGTTTTAGTTTCAGTTGGCTTACTGTTTGAGCGAAACCTATATCAAATACCCTGATATGCTATGCTGAAAAGAAAAAGCTCCTCGAATTTTTTTTTTTTTTTTCAGCCCAGATATCACAGTATATGCGTATAAAACTTCACATTTCGTTGACAGACAACGTCATGGTTCTACGTTTAAATCACAGAGAAATTTGAAAGATTTGTTTGTTTGAGCAGCTTAACATCGTGAACTCTGTCAAAGTGAAATTAGATTCTCGGGATCAATTGTTTATACTGGCCAAATTTTACGCAAGGTGATACCGCGTGACCCGATCGATGTATTCAAACCAGTGTGTTCTGAAGGATTACATAAAGCATTTTATTCGTTGTGCTTGTGGCTTTTGTGTCGTTTGTGGCAATGGATTTTTTTTTTTTTTAGCTCACCTGAGCACGAAGCGCTCAAGATGAGCTTTTGTGATCGTGCTATGTCTGTCGTCCGTCGTCTGTCGTCCAGGCGTCAACATTTACCTTGTTTGCACTCTATAGACCACAGTGTCAGGTAGTCATAAAACTTGGTCGGATTGTTTGTTTCGATGATATCACGGACAAGTTCGAAATTGTGGGCTAAATATTTAAAGAAGCTTGTGTGCACCCTTTAGACCACTTTTCTCAGCCCGATACGCTTGAAACTTGATCAGGATGTTTGTCTTGTTAATATCTTGGAAAAGTTGGAAAACGGGTCGTGTCACTCTGTCAGTTACTCATAAAACTTGGACAGATTCTGTAAACAAAATTCATCAAGAAAGACATACAGATATTGTAACGAGAGCTGTCAATAGACAGCACAGCTCGCTTGGACGTTAAGAGTAATGTTTTCAAAAGGCTTTATTTTCAGGCCTGTAAAAACCAGGGATTGTTTGGTAAAGGGTTAAAGATGGGTATTCAGATTTTTCATATCTCGCCAATTAAAAAATATAAAACATAAATACCACTGAAAATTATATGAAAAAAACAATACAAATCATCAATGATTAAGAATCATAAAATTACAAAAACGAAATTGTGTTACCTTAATAGGCTACGTAGCCTCTTCAGGTATTTTTAGATTTCGCGCCAGAAATCAAAGAAGCATTGTGGGAATGTCTGGTGACTGGCACGTGACTAATGACGCTTTAATTCCATAACATAACAAACATGTAAGTATTTTCCATAATGCCTTCCTGGAACGCTATGATTGAAGCTTCGTCTGTGTATTTCTGGTATGTCAATGAGCGAGTTGCTCATGTAGAAATAGACCGTGTTTCCCGTCGGTGTAGACCTGTAATTCTCTAATTTCTCATGTTGTCGGATGGTTTTTGGATACTGGGGTTTTATGAACGAAAATTAAAAGGCTTTCGGAGTACAAGAATGATTTTTTTTTTTTTTTTTTTTTTTGTATATTGTAAAATTTTCGTCGCAAAATCTGAAGGGCCACCTTTAAACCAGTCAAATTCTATTCTCGTTTAGGTGTTCTCGCTGAGCCCCGGTAGTTCAGTAGGTAGCGTACAGGAGTTGAAAACAGGGGGTCGTAGTCTCGATCCGGGGCTCGGCCAATTCCTTTCCGAGGATTGAAGATAGTCATTGCGACAGGATTCATTCCTCTCCCACCGTTGACCATTGTTTTGATGATGGTTTTGTGAGAAAGCAGCCAGTGGCTTGGAAAGAATATTGTGCGAGTACTGATAAAAGAGAAACCAGGAAATCATGGACAGGTGCACTGGCCGCCGCGTTTTCATTTCTCCGCGATATAACTGAAATGATGTGGAAAACGGTGCTAAATAATCAATCAATTAGGTGTTCTCATGCATAAACAAAGCTTTGCGATCTATATCAAAGCGCGCTTTTATGCAGCAGGGTACAAGACGGTATTAGTCAGTTACAGAACTTGAAACTTGCTCCTATTTCCTTGGTACGTTATCTTACTGGGATTTTCAGTGTCTAATAAAGTAATCGAATATTATAGCAAGTACAACCAACATTTCAGGGAGCATCTGTCAAATCAATCTACTTTAAAGTAAGTCAAACAAGTCAGAGTCTCATATCACTTCAAATAAACAACTTTCTGTCGAATTTCCCTTTTCATTCTTCGTAATAAAAGACGTGCTCTTCAAGTCACTGTACAAAATAAAATATTGCAGATCTCAAGCGACTGTACAACAGCTTATCAAATGACTGTACAAATTCCTTTTGTCGACATGCCATTTTAAACGAACGATTATGAGGACTGTAGTCGATTTTGTCTCCAAACCTTTACATGTTTTCAAAAAAAAGTGAATAAAGAAAATATCTATACATTTTGCGTTCAGCAAAAAAAGCTTTTAAGGATGGTTAATCAAACAAAATACCTCGTTGTTTTGAGGCAAAATCATCTGTATTTTAGTATGGTTACATGATCAAGGCATCCCCATTCCTCCAAGAAAGATTTACAGAGCACATGGGTGTTCCTGATACGGTCTATAATTAACAAACAAAAAACTGGATATGAAGGTTTTATAATATCTATCAAAATAAACGAAAAATCACCAGCTTGACTTACTGTCATAGCAGTTTACAACGACCAAGTGACATTTCGCCACTTTACAGACTCCCAAGTGATATACAATCTCAAACACTGTACACTTCCGGTCCTACACTGTGATACGTACAAGTCTAAAAATTAAGCCAGTTCAGAAACATATTCAACATGTATTTACCACGAAGCAGTTGGATGTTTTTGTTTGTTTGTTTTTGATTGGACGATTGTTACTGCTTTCATCAAGTAATACTTATGGGGTGTTTCAAGGGAGTAGTTAGATTTTAATAATGTTACAAAACTTAAAAAAAAAATAATAATAATAATAATAAAAATAAAAAAAAAAAGATAAAAAAAAAAAAAATTCATCCCCGAATTAAGTAAGGCGATACCTGTCAAACAACCAGGAAGCAGAAGGAAACTTGTAAGAAAAATACTTTTTAGTTGTATTTCCTTAATTGGCTACGTAGCTTCTTAAGATATTGTTCAGATTCCGCACCACAATTTTGAAAAGGTTTGTTAGAATGTCACGAGATCAGTTATAAGGGTCAATCAAAATGTGGGATTATATTCAAAGGGTACGATTACGTCATATGTGATCTCACAAAAAAAAAAAAAAACGATTTAAAGATTGCAAGCGACCAACATATATGTGAATATCACATTTGCCTATTTCTGCTGCATGTAACCGTTCCGTTTCTTTACGTTTGCAGAGAAAGTGTCTTTTGTAGCAATTATTAGTGTTTAACTGAGAGCAATTATTACCATAAAAGATTTAAAAAAAAAAAAAAACTTTCCCTTTAAAAATGAGCCATGCTCTGGCAAGATGGGGCTTAATGCATTTCCGTAATACATCATGTCAAGCAAGTTATCACACGATCATGGATCAATAAAGTCCAGTTTGTCTAACAACCAACTTAATCGTGATGTAGACTGGTCCTTTAGCATCCATAAAAAGAAAATGACCAATAGCGAAAAGTTTCGGCCGAGGTCAGCCTGCGCGGACTGCGCAGGCTGACGTGTGTCGATTCTTTTCGCAGATGCATTAAGTCCTTTTTCCACAGAGCATGGCTCAAATGGAAGTGGTAGGCATTGTTGTAGAATGCTTTGGGTTTTTACAGACTGAAGTGGTTTGTCATCAAATTCTAAGAAGGGTGACTCTAGATAAGTACCAACTTAACTTCCTTAGCATTGTGTTTTCGAGAGCATTTTAGTTTCACTTCAAGTAGAATACATTGGAACCGTGCTCTGAGAAAACGGGTTCAAATGCAACATCGTGGTGCATAATACCATGCAAGTCAGTCAATAATTATGGATCTATATAATCATTATTATTACCAGCTGACTGAATCGTGACGCAGACAGGTCCTTTGACATAAAGAAAAGTTAACGTAACAAAACATTTCGGCCTCCGTGAATCTGCGCAGACTGTACAGGCTGACCTGGGCCGATGCTTTCTGCAGATGTTTTAAACCTCCTTTTCACGGGGCACGACTCGTTGTTTCTATAAAGCTTGGTGCTCGGAAAAAAAAAAAACTTAAAACCATTTTTTTTTCCCATGACATTTCCTTTGTAGTGCAGACCTATAAGGCTACTTAAAATTTTTCATCGGGAAAGTGTTTCTCTTTTTTCCTGCGTAGAAAAAGTCGAAAGACTACAAGTAAGGTTGTTGGGACAAAAATATCATTCCACTGTACATGTCACAAGTGTAGCTTGTTTTCAACAAGTCTTGCAAAGGTACCAATACGAAGAATATTTCATTCACTTATCAGACAGGTATGTTCGAAAGTATAAGTTTATTTCTCAATCATGATCTTAAATTGCATGTCTTTTTTTTTTTTTTTTTTTGTCAAAAACAAAA
The DNA here is from genome assembly GCA_945859785.2 of Tridacna gigas. Lineage (NCBI taxonomy): Eukaryota > Metazoa > Mollusca > Bivalvia > Cardiida > Cardiidae > Tridacna > Tridacna gigas. Next base: position 8,386,985 of record OX244028.2, read on the forward strand.
AAAGCATATATACTGGGCTTATAATAGTTATGATTATAATTCTAAATGGAAATGCCATGATTGCACAGGTGGAGGGACAACGATTAGAGTTTCGCTCGTCCCACGACATATTTCTCGACGTTTGTCTTTTTGTCTCGTAGGTCTTTTTTTTTTTCCTATTCTGCTTGACCAATCTAAATTTGTCTTTTTAAATTGATTGATTGTTTCTCCGTTCTTGCTTTTGTAGCAGCAACCTGATTTTTAAGACTCTGTTTATTCTCAATTACAAGAATTTACTGACTTTCTAAGTTAATTTCTGCTTGGCTACACCATTTGGATTAACCAATTAAAATGCGGTAAAATTCAGAAATTAAACTAGGAATGAAATAGAAATGGTCAGGAAGTACGAGCCCTGTTCTCTCCTTTTCTCTATCTTCCTTTTCCATTTCTTGTTTCTCCCTGAAACTAATACCAATGAGCCATGCTCTGGCAAAAGGGGGCTAAATGCATCTCCGTGATGTATGATACCAATCAAGCCATCGCATAATTATGAATCCATAATAGTTACTTTTTTTAGCAACCGACTTAATCATGAGATAGACTCGTCCTTAGGCACAGAAAATTGTCCAGTAGCGAAAAGTTTCGGCCAAGGTCAGCCTGCGCGGACTGCGCAGGCTGACCTGATCGATGCTTTTCGCAGATGTATTCTAGATGCATTAAGCACCCTTTTCACAAAGCATGGCTCAAATTTAATAGTAATTTGCTAATTTCTAGAGCTTCTTTCACGTTAATGTTCCCCTTTTCGACTTTTTTTATCTTCTTTCGTCCCATTCTCTCTTCTGATCGATAAATCGGTTACGCTTTCTGATCTACATTTGAGCCATGCTCTGACAAAATGGGGCTTAATGCATCTACGTGATGCATTGTACCATTCAAGCCAGCATATCATCATGGCTCCATTTTTTTAACAACCGACTAAATCAGGAGACAGACTGGTCCTCGGACATGCAGAAAATTAACCAATGACGAAACGTTTCGGCCATTTGGTACTTTTCACAGGTGTATTTAGTCCCTTTTTCACAGAGCATGGCTCATTTATTTTCAGCATTCTTAGTTATTTCAGATCAGAAATATCTTTCACGCACGAGTCCAAATGTTCTCTTAAGTCCATGATGTGCAACTTAACAGGGAGGCCTCCTTTTTTTGTGACATGGTGGAACAACTGGCTGTCCAATCAACTCTGGGGATGCTTTTCTGGACTTCTTTTCCGTAACATTATGGAACAAGTAGGTGTGCAGTCACTTCTCAGTCACCAGTAACTCCTGATACCCTTGGATCTACACTGTTCGATAAGGAGATACCCCCCTCCTCTAGAATACCTTTCAAATGCAAGATTTGGGGTTTTCTTACCAGCCTGAAAGTTTTCTCTCTCTCTCTCATATAGAAGGGTAAGGTTTAACATTCATTTTAGGGTTTACAACATAACCTCCCTTGCTGTCAGTGTAATTTACCCATTAAGAATTGTCTTATCTTACACACGTTTGTAATGAGCAATGTGTGATGTCATATATTACCTTGTTTTTGAACATTTCTTTCAGAGACGTGAATATTTCTATTCTTTGAAATTGCTTCGTATGCATGTTTGGTTTTGCATATGCTGGTATATATTGCCTGAAATATCGTGATATAAAGAAAAAAGCACAGACAATACAATATTCCTTTAATGATATACGCGTACGTAGAAATTTTAACAACAAAACATTTCAAATTGTATACAATCTTATTCACAAATGGTATGATATGAAAGACAAGTATCAATTTAGTGGATGAAATTTTCTATTTCTTATAAATGGCGAATGAATATTATAACCGTACATTGTGGCCTATCAAATTAGAAACCAAGTGAAATAGAGTCACCACGTGGGTTAACGTATCTGGAACAATATTGGACACTGTGAAGAAATGGAATTTTCTCATCGTGTGTACTTTTTTTGCATTTCATGCCTGTTCTGGAGTCAGAAAATCTATAGGTACGGGCGAAAGACCACCTATAGGTTACACTTATAAGTTATCTTAACTCTGAAGAACAAGTTTTGATCGTTTTGAATTTCCCTACATGAGGAAAAAGTTGGACTGTATCAGTAATTCAACCGAGGCGAGATGAAGATGAAGGTACCATTTGTTAGCACCTGCTAAGCATGTGAGCATGTTCTTTCTTCCCATATTGAATAGCTGAATGCGCTAGCTAATGGCATGCTAATAACCTGCTTTGACCCATATTTATAAACCATTAAAACCTGTATGTCTACCTGACTGTATTGTCAGACACACCATTTTGGCAGCAACTTCTCATTTCCCAGAGGTGGTTTGGATTAATATCTAATCTTGAGAAATATGAAGATCTATAATTGAAATTTTCGCGTTTCAACGATTTGCAAAGCTGGGAAAAAAAAGGCACTATCTTGCAATTTTACATTTCATTCTTTCTCTTCACATTGAATCCCCAAAGAGTTTTGATACTATTCGTATTGAAGTGCATTTTACGCTGTCTACCTATGTTCGGCGATATTTCTTTTACAACGTGTATACAACATTCCTATTTTATGGATAGGTTTCTACACCCTAGCATAACGAAATGAAAATGATTAGAAATATAATATTTCCTAAATATACAAAACGAAACGTATTTGTATGTTTGTTTAGTGTCAACGCCTCTTTAAACATTATTTCAGTTGTATCGTGGTGGCCGGTGCTCCAATCCTTGTTTCCTGGAGTGCTTTTTATTAGTATTTAACACTTACTTCTTCCCAAGCCACTGGCTACTTTCCCTTCATCCAAACAAAGATCAGCGATAACAAGAGGAATGAACCTAATCGAAATGACTTGCATCAATCCTAAGATAATTAGCCCTGCTGTGGATTCCAATAAGCGCGCACTGATAATTTAGAGCTAAGATTCTTCACAAGTTAAAGGAATAGATATCTACTGCCATAAAAGTTGATAGGCAAAGTCATGTAACCATATCTGAACTGATCAGTTATTGTATCGATCATGTTTAACTATTTGTGAGTAAAAAGGCTCCTTTGCCCGTTCCTAGGCTTTACCTACTTTCATATTATGTATGATTTGTATGAAATGTTGGCAAAAGAGTTTAATATCTGAACAAGTTTGGCAATGAACTATGGTGTTTACACTATGTAGACAATAGAATATCAAGTATATACTATTTGGACACGATTACACAAATAATTAGCATCTTTACAATAGTTACAGTAGAATAAAAGATCTATACCATATTGACCAACGAAAAGAAGATCGTGTTAACTACTGTTTTAGGGTCAGCAGAGTGTTTCACTATTATTTAGAATTAGCAGAATGATTGTTTCCATCTTCCAGGTAAACTCAAGCTTCTCAAGAATGTCTAACGAGACAGAAAGTGGCGACCTTTTACAGGATGTCGCACAGGACTTGCTGACCTCTTATATACCCGTTATAGTATTCCTTGTCCTTTTGGCACTGATTGGTATTCCCGGTAATGTCACCGCGGCAGCCTACTTTAAACAAAAGATGGAAAAAATGTCAACTTATATGTTCATCTTTATACTTTCAATTGTTGACTTGCTCGTCTGTGTGTCGATTTGTGTTTACATTGTTCAACTAACTCTGAACATTTCGTTGTTTACGAGTTCATTTCTATGCAAGCTAACGTACTTTAATTATCACTGGGTAATCCAACTATCTGTTTCAGTTGTATGTGCAATAGCAGTTGACAGGTTTGTAAGGATGTGTCTGCCAACTGAAAGACACTTTAAATGCACCACGGCACGGAACATATCATTGGTGTTAGTACTTGTCTCTTTTGTGCTTTCGTTACGTGACTTTTGGACGTATGATAGCTTTGCTGTAAACATAACGATTTCTGATGTCACTGTCGAGGGGCGTATGTGTATGAATGTGAGGAGTGAGGATTTGCAATTGGCAGTTAGGGTTTTTCATGTAATAGATATCGTAACTGTGTCAATCATTTTAATCATTCTCGTAGGCACATATGCTACAATCATTCACAAGCTTAAAACACACAGAAAGCAAAGGAAAAGCAATTTACAGGAAAATCCAAACGCTATTTCAGGAGGTCCAAGTCATGAATATCAGCAAAGAATGGGTAACAATGTATTTAGTGTAGCCGAACGCAACGCTACCTGGATGATGCTCTCTGTTTCGGTGGCACTTATTGTTTGCTTTGCACCATATTTTATCGTTAATTTGATAAAGTTACAGGGAAAGTGCATAGAATTTGAGCTCACAGCTGGTTATAGATTTGCAATTGGCTCAGTGCTAGCAAACAGTGCTTGCAATCCAATAATCTATAGTATATTTACCCCTGAATACCGACGGTATCTGGTTGATAAATTTATTCCATGTTTTCGAAGGAATACACAAGAAGGCGCTTTTTTCTACAGAAATGCGCCGACAATGAGTATTCTGATCTTTGGTCCACGCCTTTAAATAATTTGCGAGACATTCAAACCATTAAGGCGTATTCAAACATTTGTTGTTCAGTTTATGTATGTATATATTTTTCACTTGCGCTAATTGGAGAGGTCATCACTCCAACAGTGGTGAGTTTAAAAGGCATACTGCCTCAGAAATTGCAATTTAAAGACACCCTTTTTGCGAAATTGTTCTGATACACTGTCTGTTTCGTCATGGTTTTTTATAAATAAACTGAAATAAAAAAAAAAACAAACAAAAAAAAAAAAAAAACCAGGAAATAGACGTGTTTTGTTTTTATGCGACGGATTTCAAATAAAAAAAAAGTATTGATTTGACTGCAAATGTGTTTCGACGGTCGATACAAAAACCAAGATTATTCTCGATATGTTCTTCTTTTATTTTCTGTCCCATCAGGGATCTTATATACATGTGTATATACGATCCCTGGTTCCATCATCCATCTTTTCGAAAACAAGAAACTAAAACCAAGGGAGCTAATTCTTGCTTAACCGCAAAGGATAGTTTCAATTATTCATTATTTCTATTCAAAGGATAGTTTTAATTACAGTCATTATCTTCAGAACAAAATGACCTCTCCAATAGTTTAAATTTTTCATTAAACAAATAAATCTAACTGGAAAAAGAAAAAAGAATTTCGTTAAAAAAGAAAAAGAACACCGGAGGAAAAGATCACGCGACTTGAAACGCGGGAAGGTCACGTGTCTGTCAAAAAATTTAAGCCAATAAACTATATGAAAACATTAATGCTGACCTCTCCTGGCTTCTTTTGTAAAGAAGCCAACTTCTTTAGTTATTATTCGAATTTTCACATTACATTGATCTTAGGCGGAAATGTATAAATGAATCAGCCATGCTGTGTGAAAGCGGGGGCTTAATGCATCAGCAAAAGGTATTGCATCAGCCAAAGCAGTCCGCGGTGACAGATATGAGTCGAAACATTTGCTACTTGTGAATTTCATGCAGGTCCAAACCTCGTAATTTAGTCGGTTGTTTAACAAAACGGGTTCCATGGACCCATCATTATAGCATGTCTTGCTTGGTAAGCATAATGCGTCACGGAGATGTATTGACCCCCTATAGCCATAACATGGCTCAATTATTTTACTGCCCTCCCTAGAAGCTCAGTGTTTAGCGTATCTGACTCGTAACGTGGTGATTGCGAGTTCGATACCCGGTTGAGGCAAACTTTCTTTCAGGCGATTCTTCGCCTCTCACCTCTGATGCATGTGAGAAAAGTAGTCAGTGGCTTTGGAAAAAAAGCTGTGTCAGCACAGGTGTGAGAAAGCCAGGAAACACATGGGTGCGTCACTGACCGCCATGATATGACCTTAGCTGTTAATATGGCGTTAAACTCCAATACAAACCAAACAAATCAAATATTTTACTAGAAGGCCAAAAATTTTCAAATTAGTTTTATGTTTGAAATCTAGAAAATGACAAAAATCTTACGTAATCTGAGATCATACGTAAACTATGCCTTTGAAATAAAAAGATAGATGTTTAATAGTAAAGATAAGAATTATAGTCCACACAAATATTATACGCTGAATTGACACTAATGTCCAACTGTAGTTGGGCTAGCTGTGAATGTATCATCAGATTGTCACACACACACACGCACACACACACGCACGCACGCACGCACACACACACACACACACACACACACACACACACACACACACGTGTGTGTGTGTATATATATATATATATATATATATATATTTTTTTTTTTACGATATTCTTTAAGATTACTTTGTTGCATTCGTATAAAAAAGAAAAGGTATGTGTACGTGTGCTTATTCTACCATCTGGGTCCATATTCACCAAGCATTTTTAAAAACGTTCTTTATTCTTTTTCTCCAAAATTTTCTAAATTTGAAAATAACACCCAAAACTAACTGGTATAGCCGATCAGAAGTTGTGCTACTTTCTAAACAAATAGTATGACTGAACAAGTTTCTTAAATTGTATCTTTTTTAAGATTTTTTTTAGAGTTACATTTATTATCTTCATAGTCGAAAAAGACTTTATGAATCATTTCGTTAAAGTGTCTTGAAAGATCAGAGTTACTAAAGGAAGCAACACAGTATAATGTATCTTAATGTATGTGTAGGTTTTTAATTTTGGATATGGACCTGCCTCTTTGTATTTCTAGAATCTATGCACATATGCGTGTATTTATTTTCATGTCATAAGTAAGCAATGTTCTATGTTTTATTCTCGAATTAACTATACATCTATGTAAATATCATTACTGTCCAAAACAAATGATATTTCATTTTGTTCAAGTGCATTTACCCTTTTCTTTGTAACCCCTAACTTTAATAACTTAGATTAAGAAGCCATTGGAAACATTGCGAGAACAGCAAAGAATACTCGTCGTCAGAATTTTCTCCTTTTTCATTATGTTTTCTGCGATTTCAAAGACAAATGCAGTCATTTTGGCTATGTCCGTTTTGTTCTCCGCAGATTCCATTCATATGGTTGAGTCTAAAATTTTACTGCTTTGTTAGGGTAAACAGGACAGCATACCGTTTTCATGTACGATAATAAGTTTACAAGGGAAGATTGATAAGTTCGCTGAATTGCGTTATTACTGAGACCTGGAATAGAAAAAAAAAATAAATAAAATAAAATAAATAAATAAATAAATAAATAAATAAATAAACTTTACATGACACATTGAACAACAGTACACTGTAGTACTTGAAGCACGCCATCAACGTTGGGTCAGGCTGATGATACTTAGGCCAAAACGTTTGTCGTCTTCTGTGAGAATGTGAGGTACCAAACGTGCAGCCACGTTTCGACATACGTATTTAGCTTGCCTGTATGAATACGTTGTACTGTGTAACACGAGAAAGATAGTTTCTCTGCAATATCATGCACCTAAACTGTCTGTCATTAAAACTTCCTTCACTAACATTGCGTTTCGAACAGTAACTGTCGACATCGAACGACCTGGTCTTTGGTCATCAAACACTGAGATTTCAACCATCCTAAAACCGCTCGTGCCATTTGTTGACATTTGTGTGTGTGCGTGTGTGTGTGTGTGTGTGTGTGTGTGTGTTTCTTTTGTTTTTGTCTTTTTTCCCCACCAGTTGGTAATGAATGCGAGTTTTTAACTTGTTTTAAATAATGTTTCTACGAATGAAAGTTTCAGTACCACACAAAATTAGAAAACCGCACGCAACTTAATGTCAGCTGTTAAGGTCAGGCGCCATTTTAAAGTCATAACCATAAAACGCTGCTGCGAAATAACCGTTAAAAAATGACATCTTCAAATTTGCCCGAAATGATGTCGAAATGTCATGCTAAGGTCAATTACATTCGCGCCAAATTTGCGCAAAACCTGACTACGCACATGATGTTGAATCAACTCAGAACACCCGAAATAGTAGCGTACGTCGAGTTACCAAACAGTTGCTATGGATACTATTTATTCTTAGATATATCTATTCACCTACCTAATAATGAAATGAAAGAGAAAATAAGTCGTGTTATTTGTATATGAGTTTTCGTGTGATTTGACAAAGAAAAAGACCTTCTTTAGGAAGAATCCCTAAAATTTATAAATCAGCCATCGTAGATTTTACGTTAAATGCGCTCTAGGGAAAAGGGGTTTAATGAGTCTTTGTAATGTATCGTGTCAAGCAAGCCGTTGCAAATTTCATTTGCATATTGCAAATGAAATTTGTATAAAACCAGCTGTATTTTGATGTACAATGGTCTTTTATCATTCAGAAAATTTACTCAAAGCAAAAAAAGTTTCAAATCATGTCAGCCTGCGCAGTTCGCGCAGGCTGACGTGGGTTGATTTTTTTTTTTTTTTTTTACAGTAGCATGACTTTTTTTCCCCCCAAAGAGCTTGGCCAACATGTATTAATCTTTGTTGATATCATTTAAATTTCTGTTTTTTATGATAGAAGATCTTTCTTGTAAGAATGATCACGGCCATTAATTTCCATAGTAATGTTTGATCTGCTCTGGACATATAATGGAAGTTCGACCCTCTATTACGATCAGATTGTTCACCACAACGACCATCGGACAGCATTTAAAGCAAATGGAAAACAAAAACGACAGAAATAATTGTGATAAAATTCAAGGAACTAGTGAGAAGCAACGAAGGCAAAGTCGGCTCTTTTCAGTCTAAATGGCAAACCAACAGGTTTCAGAAAATGTTAATTTTCAAAACTACATTTATCAGTTGGTAACCTGGTAATGTTGTTATTAGAAAAAAAAAAAATCGGAAAAAGTACTTTATTCCAATTTGTATGTCTGCTTTTAAGTTTTCACGACATCGCTTATCTCCCTTACTTACTTGTTGCCTCCCTTGATTAATGACGTCATAGGCGAACTTGTTTAAAAATGGAAGTTGTGTTAAATAGCGACTTGAGCAGTATTGAAGACGAAGAAATAGATGATTCTAGTCACGTAAGGCCGTACGTGTATGAACAAATTCGTAGAGAAAATAATGTAGTTTTGGAGGATAAGGAGTAATTCTTCGTTTGGTGAAGACTATGAAATTGACTATTTTGTGGCGGACGTTTCAACATGGTGAGTATCACGCATCGGTTAATTTGGATACGATGAGGCAGATATTGCTTATTGAAGAAAATGATTTATACGTGATAGAATTAATTGTATTGCATACAATTTGTTTCATCTGAAGAAGTTTCAGTCGGTCAACGGGCGGAATTAGTAGAAAAAAAACTTGTGAAACATTTTTAATGTACTTTCATCATTTCTGGACTGTTAATTTCTGTTTCGATATTGGGAACAATTGTTTCATCTAATTATATGGTCTGCGGATATATATATATATATCAACACACGTGACGAATTTCCTTGCAATGAGATTTGTATCGCTATTGGTTAACCCTTTACCTTAAAATCCCTACTTTAAAAGACCTTGAAGAAGAAGGCTTTTTGAAAATATTGTGGGAAAAGAAAATGCTGTAACCAGCATTTTCTCCTTATTCCACAATGTTTTCTACCCCATCAAGGACAGAAATTGTCATCTGAACTAGGTTTAATTTGTCTTCTGCGAACGTTTTCAATTTGTTTGAGTCCAAAATTTTGTCATTTGCGAAAGAGTTAAGAAAGGGTTTAATAAAAGTAGCCATATATTGTATTATATGATCTGTAATGTAATACTGTAGAGTACTAGGATAATGTCAAACAGCAAGTGGCTGCACAGTAAGACAAAATTTAGTCTGATTATTTACTGGTCTAAAGGATTCACATTAGAAAAGTAGGTGTTGTATGCCTGCTAGAATTAGAATAATTTTAATTAACTCACTGAAATATTTTCCCCATTCTTAAAATCAAACTTCTCTGCACAGACAGCAAAAGCCAATGTTAACACTCTCCACAAATTCCCAAGTATCAAAAAACTAAGGACAGAATATTTTTCAAACATTGGAAAACGCTTTATACCTTTATTCACAATATTTTCTGTCCTTTAAAAGACAAATTGCGATCCATATTTTATTTGTTATATTCAAATGCTTTGAATTTGGACAATTCTAAAACCTAATAATTTGGTAAAGGGTCAACCCTTTACTCCCTTTAGTAAACGACAGAATTTTAGACTTGTCCACACTGAAAGTATTTGCAGACGACAAATATGTCTTTGACAATGGGAAGGGTCTGACAAAGGATAGAAAGCATCGCAGGAAAAGGAAAAAATGCTGGTTTCCAGGAGTTTCTCTTTTTCCCACCATGTTCACAAAAGCAGTCTCCGTAAGCATGGTTAAAGGTCCAGACTGTGAGGTAAGAGTGTAGGACAAAACCCACCAGGAAAAAACCCCACCGGACAAAACCCCACCAGGACAGAACCCCACCAGGACAAAAACCCACCAGGACAAAACCCCGCCAATATATAGAATACAGTATACATGGTCAGAAATGTGACATAAAAAAAAAAGATTTGATGAATGAAAGCATATTTTTTTTATTTCATCTAACAAATCAATTATTACCAATCATGATCAGGAGATTAGATAATTACTTAATAAAATAACTAATGATTCGGCTCTTCTTGCATATTCTTTGCAAATACACAATTTTATCACATATTTTCTCACTGAATCTATAATTCAAATACAATTTTTGAACATCTAAAACAAATTTTAATTACCATTACTTTTTTTTTTTTTTTTTTCAATATACAAATTTAATTCATAATTTGTCACTGCATTGATAATTCAAATACGATTTCTGATCACTTATAACAAATTTTATTACCATTTTACTATCTTTCTAAATAATTAAAATAGATATATAGATAAATAAAATATTAATTGAAATGAATAAAATAATGAAATATATTGAATATGAATAGGCCTATTTACTATATATACAGATATTTTTTTTAATCACTTTACGATTTATATAAAAAAAAAAAATGCAAAAAATAACAACATAATTAAACTGGTGGGGTTTTGTCCACCTTACCAATTTTGGTGGTGGGGTTTTGTCCAGTGGGTTTTTGTCTGATGGGGTTTTGTTCTGATGGGTTTTGTCCTGGTGGGGTTTTGTCCGTACCCCGTGAGGTCAAGACTAAGAGCATTGATTTGTAAAACGAGTCAGGAACATTCTGATTCCGATTACCTTTTTTTCCACTTTACAAAATCTAAATTTCCAAATTGAAAGTATTTGCAAACAACAAATTCACTGTGTTTCAAATGATGAAGTTTGTCTTGAAAAGGGTGGACACATCGTGAGAAAAAGAGAAAATGCTGATTATTATCATTTTCTCTTCTTCCCAAAAGGCTTTCTATGGGTTGTTAAAACCAGGGATTGTGTGATGAAGTGTAATTTCAGCAAAATGCAGATCTGTATTTTTTTTCCCATATGCACACTTCTTTGTGATTACCAGGCAGCATGACTTGTATCTAAAGTTCAAATTTCACAATTTTTGTAATGACACATGAATTAAAAAGATTGGTCTAAATAGTTTGGAAGATATCATATGGATGCGAAGAAGGGAATACTTTGCAAAAACCAGAATCACATACAGAGGTTGTTCGAAAAGAGGTTACGAATCAATTTTCAACCAAAGTAAAGAGAATGACACCGTCACAAACAAACATAACAGTGTAAAGGGGTGAGATATGCAAATGTTATGTAATCATTTCCTGTATTGCTTTAACTGGTTGGTGATAACAGGGATCGTGTAATAAAAACATCGTGTTATATACGATCCCTGACCATAAACATGGGAAGCAAGAGCCTGAGTTCACCTTTTACCAAACAAAGCTAGTTTTGACTACACGTGCCCTTAAAAGGTGTTTGAAAATCACTGTGGGGAGAAAAAGATACTAAATGTGCAGGGTTTTCCCTTCATTTTCTAATATGGGGTTTATTGGCCTCCTTTCAAATGAATAAAAGAAAGCAAACACTGGAATTTTGGGAGGTCATTAAGAAAATTTGGACGTCCAAAGTCAAAGAACCAGGGGAGGCGAGGCAAAAGCCCTTCCAAAAGGTAACCAGCATTTTTTTTTTTTTTTTTTGCTTTTCCAACAATGATTGGACGGTTAACCCTTTACCACACAACCCACACTTTTAACTACCCTGAGGAATATTGCTTTTGAAAGCATTGTGGGAAATCGAGAAAATATTGGTAACCAGCATTTTCTCCTTTTTTTCGCAATGTTTTCTATACATCCAAAGCCAAAAATCATCATTTTAATCACTTTCAATTTGTCGTCTGCAAATGCTTTCATTTAGGAAAGTCTAATATTATGTCGTTTGGTAGAGCTACCATAAATCATATGATCAAAATTGAATGCTTTCTGCAAAATTTTGAACTCAGACAAATTGTAAATTTCGTTTTCTGGTAAACACTTACGTTTTACCACATAACCCTACCCCCGAGATTAAACCTTGAGGAATGATGCTTTTTAAAACTGGTCACACTAACATATGCAACAGCATGAATTTGAAAACATTTCGGAAAAGAAAGCAGCTAGTAAAGAGCATTTTCTCCTTTTCCCACAATGAAGAGATGATTTAGAAAACGGTAAAAGAGTACAAATAACAGTTCAAAACATCTTCATTTCAAGAAAAAAGACTTTTACTTCATGCTGAGGCTTGTTTACGGAAATGGCTCTCGCAGAGTGTCTGGGTTTTTATTCTCTCCGATTTGGAGTTTCGAATAATGTTGGCACAGCGTCAGGTTTCAATCGAAGCTTAAAATTGCTATAACCGACTGTCTTTGCTAGATTTGGAATTATTAAATATTGACTGTCCTCAAAGTGTTTCGGACCAGGGATCGTATATAACTGTAATTTACGATCCCTGTTCAGACAAGGTATAACAGTATAATTCATTCGTTGGCAAAATGGCAAAAAATCCACCGACACTGTCCGACCCCGATTTAAACGTTGAATCCATCAGCTTTCTCCTGTTTAATTCTCTTGCAAATTTGAACATACTAATTCTACGAATTTCCGAATCGACGTTGCAGCCATAGGCTGCGCAAATTGTCATTTTTTCGGCTTAATTTCCATTTCACACTTGGATAACCGCGTCCGAATATCAACATCCCTATGTAAAGGAAGAAGACTAAGTGCCGCTATGACGTCACACAAGGACGGGAGGTAAGCAAATCAAGGGAAGTAAGCGATGCACCATTTTAGGACAGTAAATCATCGTGACAATTGACCGTGGTTTATGGTATGTTACAATGTAGTAATTGCGGAAATTGATGCACAGATGTTTTACTGACATCATTTACAGATGATTGAAGGGGGAAAAAAAGCAAAGTCAAAAAAATTTCGGATTAGCCCTTTAAAGCAACATGTAAGATCTTCACCACTTAATTTTAACTCGCGTATAAATTATAGTTTGGTTCAGCCAATCAGAAGTTGTGTTACTCTTTTATTATTGACCTACGTATATAAATAATTATGTATGTGTGTCTGCCTGTACGCATATGTGTATATGTATTTGCATGCCATATTTTTTGTTAAAGTAAGCAAGCAATATATATATATATATTTTTTTTTTTTAATTTATACTAACATTAACTACACATATATGTAAATATCATTCTGGTCCTAAATAATGTGGGCCATGCTCTAGCAAAGGGGGGTTTAATGGATTGTTCTTCTTGTACCAAGCAAGTCATTACAACAAAAGTATGGATCCCCAAAATATATTTTGTCTGAAAGAAACCAACTGAATCATGAGGTAGAATAGTCCTTTGAACTTGCAGAAAATTGACCGAAAGCAAAATGTTCGACCTAAATCGGCCTGGGCGAAATGAGCAGGCTGACGTGGGTCGTTACATTTTGGCAGATATATCAAACCTCTTATTCACAGAGTATAGCTGATTTATATATTCTTTTCGTTTAAATGCATTTACCCTTTTCCAAGCAACCCCTTATACTAACGATCATAATGAAAGAAGCCATTGAAAGCATTGTGAGAACAGGAAAGATTGCTGGGTAACAGCATTTTTCTCCTTTTCATAATGTTTTCTACGATGTCAAAGACACAGCAAATCATTTTGGCCATATCCGTTGTGTTGCATGCAGAGTCCATCAATATGATTGAGATTAAAACTGTGCCACTTTGAAGGGTAGACAGGGCCTGCGTACCATTTGTATGTAAAATAATTAGTTCAAATTTTAACTTCACGATCAGGTGCTCTAGGAAAAAGGGCTTTAATGCGTCTTTGTAATGTATCGTATCAAGCAAAGGTAACACGGAAGGTCACTTAACACTTTAAAAGCTGCTGAATAACTGAAACGCAAATTTCTACCCAATACTAAAAGCCCAAACATTGCGGTTTCAAAGTTGATTTCACCAGAAAGAAACTACCGTAGCGGACAGTGTAGATCAAAGATCAGACTGCACGTTCTGTGCAGTCTGATCTTGATCTACACTGTCCGCAAAAGGTCAGTGGGTCGCGATCAGCAGCTTAAGGGTTAATTCTAATTCACGCAGTAAATTACAGTATACTCCAAAGTCGTTTTTATTCCTTATGATACGCCCACTCACCATCCGTGTTTTTGTTTTCTATATCTAAAATATTTGGCACCAGCCAACAAACTATGTTCTGTTTCATCTGACTTGTTTGCTGCTCAGGGTCCAGTTTCAAAGGACTAATCGCGTCGTCTTACACGCCAATCGCAAACGGACGACACAGTTCTATGACGGACATTCATAAAAAGAGCCTAATTCATTCTGATGTTTTCTATCACGTTTACAAATATCGTGTTTATTTATTGTTTTAAATTCCATACTCATTGTCACCATTTCATCATTGATTTACACTTCTTTGTTGACCAGATCATTAATAGGTTTTCTGCCTTTGGCATTTTATAACTTTGACCTAATATATCCTGCCATTTTAACTTCACTGGCCGAAGGCCAGGGGCTTATGTTATGGCCTTCTGTCCGTCGGGCGTCCGTCCGTGCGTACGTGCGTTAACTTTTATTTCAATCATCTTCTTCTCTGGAACTACCCATCGGATTTTAACGAAACTTCACAGAAATGATCCCGGCATGGTCCTCTTCAGACTCTTCAAAGAATTTGATTCCTATCAAAACTGTGGTTGCCATGGTAACAAAACTGAAAAATATTGGAAATGTTTAAGAATCCTCTTGTTCAAAACCATAAGGCCTAGGGTTACTAAATTTGGCATGTACCTTCATCTATTGGACCTCTACAAAAACTCTTCAAATTATAGCCCCGGGGTCAAATTGGCCCTTCCCCAGGGGTCACAAGTTTTGCATAGGTTTATATAGTGAAAATTTTAAATATCTTCTTGTTCTAAACGATATAGCTCAGAGCTACCAAATTTAGCATGTAGCTTCATCTAAGGGACTTCAAAAAAAACCTTTCATATTATAGCTTCAGGGTCAAAATTGGCCCCGCCCGTGGGTCAAATACTGAAAAATATTAAACAAAATTAAAATTCTTCTTGTCTGAAATCATACGGCCTAGGGATACCAAATTTAGCATGTAGCTTCACCTAATAGACCTTTACAAAAACCATTCAAATTACAGCCCCGTGGTTAAAATTGGTCCTGCTCCGGGGGTCACAAATTTTCCATAGGTTTCTATAGTGAAAACTTTAAAATATCTTCTTGTCCTAAAACCATATGGCCTAGGGCTATTAAATTTTGCATGTCGCTTCATCTAATAGACCTCTACTAAAAAACTGTGGTGAAAATTGGCCCTAACCTGCTGGTCACAAGTTTTACATAAGCTTACATATTGAAAACTTTAAAGGTATTTTTGTGCTAAATCATATGGCCTTATTCCAATTATAGCCCCGGTGTCAAAACTGATCCAGTGGAGCGATACATGGCCATCATGGCCCTCTTGTTTCTGTAATGATTTTTTTTTTTTTTTTTTTACCACACAACCTCGAGTTTTAACTATTCCTTGGGAAAAGCATTATGGAAACATCGTGGAAAAAGGAGAAAATGCTGGTAGCAAGCATTTTCTCCTTTTCCCACAATGTTTTTCACCCTTTTAGTGTCAATTATCATAAATTTAGCAACATTTAATATGTCGTCTACAACAGCTTTGAATTTGGACTCATTTAAAATTTTGTCGTTTGGTAATGAGTTGAAGGTTAACCTCCCTTTAAGCGCCCTAAAGGCTCAAGGCAATCATGAACCTGTTTCAGACGCAAAATCAGAACCGAAGTTATCAGATTATAAAACTATCATTTCTGCACTAAAATCTGTATTGTCGGTCCTCATTTGACTTGTCTTAATAAGAAGCTATAACACAGGTCTTAGTTAGACTCGAAAGAAACCTTTAGCAAATAATTCCTGAGGAAATGCCTGCTTTTGAAAACATTATGAAAAACGGAGAAAACGCTGGATAACAACATCTAATCATTTTCCAACAAAGTATTTTACATTTTCAAAGACAAATCACATTATGTTTGCAACAATTAAGTGGCAAATTGCAAATCCTTTCAATTTGGACACGTCTAAAATGGTGTCAGTTAAAAAATGCATCGTAAACATGTATGACAGTTAGTTTATACTAAAGAGAATTATTTCTTTAATGTATTTTCATATGTAACATTTTTCAAGACGTGAATATTGAACAATGGATGGACCCTCGATAAATTTAACATCAAAAATGGTTGCCTAGGAAATTAAGTAGATTTATCGTTTCGTTTCAGTTCGACTATTGCATCATGTATTTACAACTTGCTATGTACTTTGTATGGTTTTTGATGCCGTTTTTAAAATCATTTCAGTTATACGGAAATAGCAAGTGCACCTATCTATACTTTCCAGGAGTTTCTGTGACCATAACTTTGCACAATATTTAACCCCAGCCACCGGCTGCTTTTAAACAATAATAATAATAATAATAATCATCATCATCGAAACAATATTCAGCGGTGAAAGACCAAGTACTTTGTTCAGTCATGATATGAATGAGCCGTGATCTATGTAAATTGGGTTTAACTCTTTCGCTGCCAACTAAATGGAGCCGACTTTTTTCGTTTAAACTCATTTTTGATTGAAGATTTAGCATCAGATAGCGGACGGTGTAGATTCAAGATCAGACTGCACGTTTTGTGCAGTCTGATCTTGATCTACGCCGTCCGCAAAAGCTATCAACGGCCACATTGACAGTGAAAGAGTTCAAGCATCAGTAGTATCGATCCAGATCAACCTGAGCAGTACGCACAGGCTGACCTTGGTCAAGCCTTCTTGCTATTGGTAAATTTTCTGAAAGTCCAAGGACGATTGTACCTAATGTTTCCAGTCTTTTCCTCGACAAAATGTATTTTATGGATCCATAACCATGAGATGACTCGCTTGGTATCATGCATCAGGGAGATGCAAAAAAGCTCCTTTTGCCAGAGAGTGACTCATACGTACTGTCCATGTTTTAATCTGATTCCATTTATCAATTTCAAGTATTCAGGGAACAACCTGAAGCAAAGAGAAATGTATGTGTAGGTCAAGCTAGTTAGTGCTTGCATACTTTGACCCGTCAGTTATTCTACATTTCAATCTGCTATCGTTCACGTCTAAGTAACGCAATTTCTGATTAGCTAAACCCATCAGATATTACGCTACTTTAATCTTGGCAATAAGAATGCTATCGAGAACACTTCGTGAAAATTGTTCCTCGTCTTGATTACGATTTGTGGCTGATAACCTGCTGGAAAGAATTTTCCATTGTGTGGGTTTTCGATTGTGTGTACCATTTTCCCTCTTTTGTTTCACATCTACATAAACTTACCTAAAAACTAGCATTCAAAAGTTCTTGTGCAAATTACAGTTACCGTGATGCAAACTTTGACGAAAGCAAACACAACGAAATTTTAGATTTACTTTGTTTAAGGACATATGCCACAGTTTTTTCGTACGGACATAATTATTTTCATTTTCCCTCGCATGAAAATATTTTATAGGCGGAGTAAAAGAAGGAATAGAAAATCATATGCTGTGGAGTAAAATACAAAGATACAGTTCTTCAAAAGAAAAATATCTTGTTAAAATTACAGAAAAAAATAGGATTTAATTTCAAATCCAAAAGTTGTTAAAATAACAAATACTTCTCAATTAAATAATAACTCTTAGATATGTGATGTTTGTCAATAGTATAAAGGATAAATCGAAAGAATTAATGCACTAAACAGAGCTAATCAGTAGTTACAAATGCTCTTATCTGTCAACAAGGACTTATTTTCTGATCATTTTTCAGCAACACAAATATATAAGGGAACATATTTATTTCTAAATTTTGCACAGGAAAAGTACTTTCTAATATATTGTTTTGAGAAAATAAAAAGGAAACATATCAAGGGGGACAATGTTGCATTTTTAAGAGTTATTTATAAAATGAATTATCCGCCTGTGTAATAAACGTATATTTTGGCGTGATTTGGCTTCCGATCAATTGCAAATTTCCCCTTTTTCTTCCGCATCTGTGAATAAAAGATTTTTAAATGGCATCTCACTGTCATATTAACCCAAAGGAATATAAAAGAGTTACAATTGGGGCATGCACAAACCGATTAGCAGCGTTGTCGGCGCATGTCATAATTATTCTTCGAAGATTGACCTGTCTGCTATGACGCATCACTTGGTAAAAAATGGACATATATCAATACGCGGTGTGTAAATTGCCACTCAAAAGATGCAGGCGAAAATGGCAATAAATAGTACGTCTGTAGAAAAATCAAGCCAGTTTGTCACTACAAATTTTCTAGAAGACGAAATGATTTCAAACGGGAAAAATATTTTTTTTAGAATACCAATTGTTTACTGCAAATCTCTGTCAACAGTTTCTAAATACAGACATGAGGAAACAGGGATTTGTGCAACAGACTGACAACAAAAATAACGTCCCCACCTTGCTGGGCTTATACCGGGGCTTTTTCCCAAACTCATATCAGATAGGTTATGTATTTGAAAAATTCCACCTAGCGGAAGATAATGCGGTTAGCAGAGAAAACTGCCATTCAACCAACAATGCAAACTCGCTTAAAATTAGATTTTTTGTTTCATGATACTGACGAATTCAACCCTTTACCACACGATCCTGAATTTAAACGACCCTGCAGATGAAGGCTTTGTTTGCGGGAAAAGAAGAAAATGTGGGTACTCTTTCAAAGTAAACCTTAGCATTTGAGCGATATTTTGTTCCACCAAAACAATTTGAAATAGTAACAATTAGGTTTTTACTATTGGCTTAAATTTTTCATTTAATTTATTTACAAGATTAAGGGTTAACAGGTGTACTCTGCGAGGACTCCAACAGTTGGGTTGTAACTTTGATAATCGTACTCGCGACCGCTGTTACATTTATGCTCAGCGATGAACTTCGCCTTGTTGCGGTTACCAATCGCCATGTAAACACCGCAGTACGGTCCATAGTTCTTGCCCACTTCGAGTGTAAACTCGAATTCGTCAGATTTTCCACTGTAGGACTGCACAGTAAAGTTAGATACATGTTGGTTGCTGTGGCTGAAATAGTAGATTTCAAAAGTGAACTATCAAATGATTAATAGCAATATACACGAGCAACATATTAACCCTGATCCTACTAAATAACTGAAATGAAACTTTCAAGCCGATAGTACGAACCCGAATAACTATTTCAATTTGTTTTTGTTTTAGAGAAAAAATCTCCATATAGGACAGTGTAGATCCAAGATCAGACTGAACGTTCTGTATCGTCTGATCTTGATCTACACTGTCCGCAAAAGATCAATAAGTCGCTCTTAGCAGCCTAAGAGTTAAGTTTTTTCAGTCTCATTAAATGGCTGAAAATACAACGAACTAAAACTGAAAAGAGTTTTTATCTTGTATGCATGATTAAATTAGCGGACCTTATAGATCAAAGATCAGACTGCATATTCTGTCAAGTCTGATCTTGGATCTATGCCGTCCGAAACATCCCCTGCTTTCCCCTATTGCTCTGAAAATGGTTAATAAATAAGTATGCTCATTAATTCTAAAACAAATTGGAAACAAAAAATCGAAAGTTTATTTATATATAAGGGTGCTATTTCTAAAGTATTATTTTTCCAAGAGAGGGGGTATTACTTAATTACTATAAAGTTCATCCTGGTTTGGTTTGGTCTGTATACGAGTTCAACGCCATTTTAACAGCTCAGGTCATACCATGGCGGTCTGTGACACACATATGTGTTTCCTGGCTTTCTCACACCAGTACTAACACAGCTTTCTTTCCAAAGCCACTGACTACTTTTCTCACATGCACCAGAGGTGAGAGGCGAAAAACCGCTCGAAAGAAAGTTTGCCTCAACCGGGTATCGAACTCGCAACCACCAGGTCACGAGTCAGATACGCTAACTACTAAGATACCCTGGCGGGCAGTTCGTCCTTGCCATGACTCATGAGCTCAATAGCGTAAAAAACGGACAACGAACATTTCCTTACGTTAAGAATTACCTTAAAGTGCACGTTCCATTGTTTTTGCCATTTATAGCCACTGTAACAGCAGTATCGCTATTCACTCCACTTATTGTTACAAATGGACATCTAACTTCAAGACAAGCAAATCGGATACTTCCGGTTATACCGGAAGTAGCGTCTATCGGACCTGCTGTAAAGTTTCCATACTCCTCATCGCCTATCGTGGAGCTGACGGCTGTCAGAATGGTGTCGACGGCTGAATTCTTTGATTGGTCGGGAAAAAAAATACAAAGATGTGACAAAACAAAAAGTATTTTTCAAAGACTACTATCTCATTTGAAATTTACATGGATGTTCTCCGTTAGTAATACGAAAAAGTGTTCAGTTTGAGAGCCATGAATATTTCTGTTTAATAAATATCTGTCAAATTCAAACGACGAATATCGGTACATGCTAAAATGCACACACGTTGTCGAAATGTATCGCCGGGGTGACGAAATACGGCGTCTAAACATAGACAGTCTTTACATCCAGGAAAGTTAAACATTCCAAAATGTATTATTGATATATTACAAATAGAGTTCGTAAGTGATTTTTTAATTCTGCGTTGAATTGTACCGAGCTGTACATTCTGACAAGCACAATCTAAAACGCATACATTATACATCCCTTTAAAGAAGCCACATATACATTGAAAATTAAGACGATCATTTCCCCCTCCCCCAAGAATAAAAAAAAAAAAACATTGTTTAAACTGTCCATTTTTGAAGCCCTGGTGGTACTGATCCGGTATGTTTCAATATTTATACATTTTTTTTTTTTTCTAATATGTATATATTTCGACACTATTTACTTGAAATACATGTATGTCACCAATAATTAAACATTGACATGCTTTTTTTTTTTTTTTTTTTCGGAGAACGAATATTGTCTTCGTTTTAATGCAGGTTTTGAAGACCCCTTTCGGTACATTCCACAATGTGAATACAGTAACGCATTCGCCAATAGCGTTAAAAACGACAAGCTGTATAAACAAACAGATTGCGAGTTCGAATCAAAAACACTTTTTGGGG
This sequence comes from Tridacna gigas, assembly GCA_945859785.2. Taxonomy (NCBI): domain Eukaryota; kingdom Metazoa; phylum Mollusca; class Bivalvia; order Cardiida; family Cardiidae; genus Tridacna; species Tridacna gigas. The sequence goes on from OX244028.2 coordinate 8,408,443, forward strand.
ATTTTCAAATCATTGCAATAGGATTCAGCTTTCCCTCACAACTGAATGTAAATAGGGCACACGAAGGCAAGCGAACGAGGAATAGAGTGAACTAAAACAGTGTGATCGGTTCAGGGACAACAGTCTCGGATTCTCTTAACATGACCTAGTTTCGCTTTCGTTGGTAATGCTATGTTTACACTATTTTCCCGGCACGTTTACACAATTGTCCGGAACGTGGTGTGCCGTGAGATTTTGGTAGTTTTTTTCTCCATATACCGAGTTCAGTTAGGTCTAGCTAGGTTTCTTTACGGTACCTAAAGGTATCCGTGACAAGCCGTGAAAACAAGGGTTGCTCAGTTCCACGCTGCCCAAAGATCTACTACTGTTCGACCTGCGTTCTATCACGGATGCGAGTACGTTTCATCCCGGACTTCAAGTTCTGATCAGCAGCCTCACGTTTCTAACGTTCCTGTCAAGGTCTTTTACGTTCTCACGTTCTGTCAAGGTGTAAGAGGGATGGAACATGGTGGACGGGCAGTTTTGGAGTACGTTTGTGTCCACGATATAGGAAGGCCTCCCATACAGTAATTATCTTTGTAGTCTAATACTTCGACATGTCGACATGACATGCAAAGATGAAGAAGATTCTGTTTTTGTATATTTGTTTGGGGGCATACATTCAATCTTTGTCTCAGGATGGAAGAGAATACAGTAGAGACGGAATGCCATATTGCAGTAGGCAAGGGGAATGAGAAGAAGGAGGCGGAGAAAAGCAAGATCACATTGGTCATATGGGTGTCATTTGACCTCCTTTACATGAATTTAAGAAGGTAAACATCTACATTCTGGGGGACATTCAGCAAATTCGGGGGTCCAAATTAAAAGGAACATGGGTTCAGGGAAAACTCTGCAAGATCCATGTTGCTGCGCGAATGGATATAGAAAAAGGAAGCAACATACCTGCCACAGCTAAATAATTATCATCAAAGAGTTTTTCAAAGACGATATAACAACAATCCAGAACTATCTAAGGATGCATCCAGTGCCCCTTTGACAAATTCTTGGAAAGGGTAACACCAGTTGAGAGACAGAACAGGCGGTACTGCTTTGCATTACAGCCTCGTCGAAAGTTATTCATGACTCTGAGATATCTGGCTAGAGAAGACAATTACTCGACACTTTCCTATGCATTTTACTTGGTGTAGTATAGCAGCCAGATCTGCCATATAGTGTAAGAAGTGTGCAATGCTATTGTAGAAGCGTAAACTGATGAAATGTTTGCTTTTCTTGCGTCGCCTGATGACTGGAGAGTCCTAGCACAGGTGTTCGAGGGACATCAGGCCCTCGAGGATCATCAGGTTGAACCTGGTCCTCCACTGGTAGCATTGATCGTGGGGCGGTTAGTTTAACCATATTTTTTTTACATCGATTGAGAAACCAGTACTTAAAACTTATACTAATCTGTCTCGGTTCTGCATCATGGGAACTACACCAGTACTCCTGCCGAATGTGTGGGCAAAATGAACAATCCCGAAGTTGACATCCGCTCCCGGGTTTCGTACTTGGGACCTTACAACCACGGACACCACACAGTGGGGCAGTTAAGATGGACTATGAGCGTTTTTGTGTTTTGGCTTGTACAATGCGGACTATGACTGCTTGAACTTATTTTTTATTGCAGCTTTCATAAGCTCCGGGACCGTGCACGTCCGGTCAGGCCATAGTAGAGCGCAAAGCACCATAACACGCCAGATCAATAATCGGTACAATCCGGAATGTGCCTTAATAGAAAGCAACGAAACGCCTGGGATATAGTTGAGCTTTCAGGGAGAAGCGCGAAGCAACGCAACAAAACCTGACAAAACTTGAAAGAACCGCGAAATACCGGTGAGAACAGTGCTTCTATGTCCCAATACGGATCGTCTCCGAGTCTTGATGCGGCTTATTACGTGTTGGTAAATTCTGTTGCGATCGACCCGTTCCGCTACGGTCTGTTAGGTTTCTCATCTGAACCGGGACTGCTGTGGCAAATCTTTTGACAGTTTAAAAATCTGACACGGCAATCACAACAAACCAAGGCAATCACGGTCTGTCAATTTGGCTTATACCGTTCCTTTGCCTTGCCCTACGTCAATCCCATTTCGTCCACGGTTGTCTGAAACGTTTCTGCCGTGGCTGCCTGGAACATGGTGTAAACGTAGTTTAAGAAATGTTATTATTGTACATTGAAGTTGTTCAAATATTTTACTAAAAATAAAAGAAACACAAAGAGAGATCCATGTCCTATATTGCTCACCGGAGTAAACATGTTACGGGTATTTGCATGGAAAAAGATATATTCCCAACCGGTTCCAAGACGAGTACTCGCTTTTGTAAGACGTATAGTACGTGTATCTTAATTCATCGTATCTTTTCTTAATCTGACAATTCAGATCTAGCACCGTGTCAAGTTTTATAACCATTGAATATTGAATACATTGTAACATCAAGCACAGACTGCTCGAGTGCGCATCAACGTATTCACTAAAATCTGATCTCCTTGAAGATTTATACAGAAATGTCAGTATAGAAATCTGCACTGACTTGTGCTTGCATCCAACGAAGATTCTCTGATTATGATTTTGGGCGCTGACCCTTCTTTAGTCATTACTAACCACATGTATTTTAGGTTCAAAACTTTCGAATTCATTTATGGATGTTTTCATGGACTCTATGCTAGTAACTCATAGGTCACACCCTTGAATATCCGCAATGTGGCGGATAGAAGAAACAGTTTTCAGCCTAGTGCTGTTTTTAAATCCAATGTACGTTTATCTTTCCCGCCATTTTTTTTTTTTTTTTTTTTTTCCAACTTCTTTTATAACGCTGACTTTATGAAATAATGTTCACCTAATCTCCACAGGAGGAAATAAAGAGAATGAATATTATTATTATAATATATATCACTATTTTAAATTTAATTAACTGGATAAAAAACCAAACATGTTTCGGCTAACGCCTCATCAGTGGTTATGTAAGTATATATATATATTTCCTTTTAGAAATATTTACCGTGGCTTTTACTTTAGTTACACCTCTGATGCGTGACCTTAGCACTTGACAGTGACTGACAGTTTTCAAATGATCTGCATAGCAATATAAATCAAATATATAGATTCATTATTGTAACTCAAAGATTCTTTAAGCTATTGTTGATTCCATACTTTCCGTTATAAGTATTGTTCAGTGACACACACACACACACACACACACACACACACACACACACGTATAGATATATATATATATATATAGAGAGAGAGAGAGAGAAACAGAAAAGTCGGCAAATGCCGGTCCGACACAAGGTTTAGTAGGTGAACTGTGTTATTAAAACATCACACGCCTTTTACTATTTTAAATTTAATAAACTGTATAAAAACCAAACATGTTTCGGCTGACGCCTCGTCAGTGGTTATGTAACTATATATATCATCAAAAATACTACAGATGAGAACTCAAGGCTTAATGAATTAAGACACGATGACTTTTTATTAAAATAATCCTTTAGAACGCGTAAAACAACCCCCCAATGAGATGCCATCTTTGACCCCAAAGGCGAGTGGGCGGTTTGAACAACACTGATAACGGTTTTTAATCGGTCTGTAGACCGATTAGAGAGATGGCAAATTTCGGAAACCCGTCCGCTGGGTGCAAACTGGTGTAACTGCAACTCGTAACAGCTGTTACTTACAGCGTTTTAACGCTTATACCTGCTGTGATGGCCTTATTACAAAAACTACTTTTGACCCAGATAAGCGCAAGAATAGTAACTAGCAGTAAACAGGCGTCAAGTAATGTCAAGTAATCCCATGATAACTTTTCAGTTATGTTATGAACGACGGTTACAATTTTTTTATCATTGAATTATGTCAAAATTATAATATAATCAAAATCTCTGGCTAGCAAAAGCTGGAAATTTTGCAGCAATCTACTTTCAACAAAATTTTAAGAAATGGGGTCAGCAACTTTATGAATGAAACGAGTGCGAATCAAGTGTATAGGGTGATGTGAACACATCTTGTAGTCGTCTGCTGTCCATATCATTCGGCAATCTTCGTGTGATCCGTTGATCGTTATACGTAATTACGGGATCGGCCGAGTTATGACGTGTGCTCTCCGTATAAGTAGCAGGTGTTGAAAAGTTGATAGGTCATTTTGGCCTTGAGCAAGGATAAAATCGCAACAGAAAGGAGTTTGTAAGGAAACGTTGCTTTAAATGAATTTGAAAATTTAGATTGCCCTGCCTTAGAGCAAACTGATGTAAATGCAACTCGTAACAGACGTAAGTTTAAAACAGTAATCGGTCGTTGGTCGCTTAATGTTAGTGAGGCGAAGTGTGTGAAGCTGTGAGGGACAAAGGGTGTAAAGTTGTGTAAGGGTTACAACCCTAGCGGAGAGGCCATTACGTAAACATTTTCAGAATGGACTGGCCGTCCACCGCTTGAAACCTTCGTAACCAGACTGTCCATTCACAATACTGACCAGCATAGATCTGATTACGCATCTTTCAGCGTAGGATGTATTAACCCTTAGGCTGCTAAGCGCGACTCATTGATCTTTTTTTGCGGACAGTATAGATCAGGATCGGACTGCACAGAACGTGCAGTCTGATCTTAGATCTAACATGTCCGATAAGGAGATATATCTTTTCCAAAAAAGAATAAGTCTGAAATAGAATTATTCAGGTTTTACTAAATCTACCGGTTTGATCATTAATGAATGGTGTTTTACGCCGCTTTCAACATTATTTCAGTCATACCACGGCGACAGCTCACAATTCACGTATTTCCTGGGTTTCACCAGTACTAGGCTAGGGCTCTACCGGTTTGACATTTCATTTCAATTTTTTAGCAGGATAAGGGAGTAGTATATAAAATGGGTATTCTAGCCAATCCACCATATCGCTACCACATTATCCAAAGTTTCACATAAGTCATTTTTATGATTAAATTTCAATCATAAAAACTTGTTTTCCTGATGGGCACAACTCACCAGCTAACCCTCAAAAATCGTATAACCACATGCATGCTTAAAATAATTTATAACCATGAACATGAACAAAATAATTTATAACCACAAACATGCATAAAAAAGTAATTTAACCAGTGTATGGTTGAAAATTAAAATTTCCAGATTTTTTTTTTTAAATTTTTGTTTAATTATTTTAAAAAATTGATTTTAAAGTTAAGTAATTATAAATATTACATAAAATGACAGTGTTGAATAAAATTGATTACCAATTTATGTATAAGTTAGAAAAAAACGTTAAAAAATAAATTAATGTTTAAACAAATTTATCAAGAAGATAATCAACTAATGCATTTTCATCTAACTGATAATATTAGAGAAAATGATCATCTTTATATATTAGGAAAAGTAAAACCTGCTATTTATTATGAACATAGCAAACATAGACTAGAAGAAACTGGTTATGACACAACGTTTTACGTGTCTTGGCCACGAGAGACTGAAGGTGTGTTTCGTAGTATTGGAGATCCTCTTTTTAAAGGTATAAGAATTCCATTTGGCCAAAGTGATAAATTTATTAGTGTTTATGACAACGCTTTACTTGATATGATTAAAAATGATGATAGACCACCACAGCCTAGTAATTATAATTTATATCCATTGTTAACATTTAAAAATATTTATCCTGCGGAGTATTTTTCTTTCACTTCCTTCATAGCAGTAAACGAAGATTACTGGTATAGTCTATAGCAATATACAAGAGGTGCAGGTTATGAAGAAAAATATAATGAAGATGAGCATTAATTTATTAATCAAATTCCATATTCTATTAATGATAATGAAATCTTTTACGAAGATAATTGTGTTATATGTCTTGATAATAAACCAAATATACTTTTTTGTAATTGTGGACATATACCAATATGTGATAGTTGTGATAAATTAAATCCATTAGATAAATGCCTAGTATGTAAAACAGAAAACCAAATAACACGTAAACTATACTAATTTAATTTCTGTCTATCAAATCTTCTAATATATACCTTTTATTTAATTTAAAAAATATTGTTATATATAAAATGGCATACAGTGTAGATACGAGAAAAATAACTTTCGAAAAAACCACCATTTGAAATAAATACTTTTATATAAGCAGTTTAATGTGTAATGGTAAAGAAGGTGTTTATTATACAGTAGACTCCTCTACGCCTGATAGTAAGAAAACCTTAGAAGAAATTTATGATTCTGAAAAAATTCACGCAGTTGACTACAAAAACCACATTCAATATATTAATATGAAATATACTGAAGATCTTCACCACTTTTTATCAACCACATTTGAAAAGTGTGTTGAATATGACGAAAAAAATATGATGTTAATATATCAAGTGTTTCGTGCTGGTGAAATGTTAAATAAATATCATTTAGATGGTTTTGTTGCCTCGGCAGTTGTTCCGGAACCTATACAAAGAAGGATAACTGATTTTAGTAATTGGCTAACCAGTAATGTGGAAACAACACAAATACCGCAAGTGTTGGATGAAATTGTTGAACATGTTAGAGAAAATTACTCCCCAAGATAACCGTTTGAGATTAGAGTTGCTCAATCCGCAATTAGAGAGTATGCTACTCAACATGTTATAGAGGGTAAAGAAGGTTATACACCCCCTAGGTTTTTTGCAGAAACGAGGGATGTTCTCCAAAACACTCTTCCAAGAAACCTACAAACAAAGGTAAAACTTGTCCTCAGGTGTAGATTGTATAAACCTACAAGCATTGGTATAGAACATGAATATGTTTTTCACTCTAGGCAATTAGTAAACTTAAATGAGGAAGGAGTAGCAGAGTTGTTACAATATAAGATAGATGAAATTTTAGAAAAGTTAGCTAAGTTCCAACGAGAAGGTAGTGGTTTTACTTTTTCAAGTATAGTGCGGTTAGAACTACACACAGCTGCTTATGTTCCTTTACGTGCTGAAGGTCACTTACCTTTACCAGAATGGATTGTAAATAAACGAGCAGTTATCAACATAAAAAATCAAGATAATAAATGCTTTTTATGGTGTGTTTTAAGAAAATTAAATCCTAAATACAACCATGCAGAAATAGTTGACAGGGTTTTGCAAGCAAGGGAAAATACTATAAACATGGAAGGAATAGAGTAAAGATATAGATAAGTTTGAGAAACAAAATCCAGAAATTAGTGTAAACGTTTATGGATATAACAAAATAAAAGAATATATTTACCCTCTTAGGATTACAAATGATGAAAAAAGTAATCATACTGACCTGCTTTTTATCAAAGATGGAGAAAATATGCATTATGCTCTCATAAAAAACTTTAAAGCTTTAATGAGAAAACAAGTAACAAATAGTCATAATGGAAATATAGAATATTGCAGGCGTTGTTTGAATCATTTTGGTAGTAAAAAACTTTTAGAAAAACATAAAAAATACTGTAACAATCACGACCCTATTTTTTTAGAAATGCCTGAAAAAGGCAGCATGTTAAAGTTTGAAAACCATGCTAAAAAACTCCGTGTTCCCTTTGCTGTACACGCTGATTTTGAAAGTATTTTAGAACCTTTACACACATGCCAGCCAAACCCAGAAAATAGTTACACTATACAAGACAATATGTAGGAAAAAACGCTGAAAAAGTTTTTATAAACTGGTTAAAAAGAGATGTAAGAGAAATTTACCAAAGGTACCATCAAAATCCTTTACCTGTTAAAATAACAAAAGAGGAAAAAGCAAAACACAGAAGAGAAACACATTGTTGGATTTGTGATGAAGAATTTACTCGTGCTAATTACAAAGAGATCATTGTCATTTTACAGGTAAATATAGAGGAGCAGTGCACAATGAATGTAACCTAAAGTCTAAAAATCCTAACTTTACACCTGTGTACTTTCATAATCTTAGTGGATATGATGCTCATCTTTTTATTAAATATCTTGGTAAATCTGTTGGAAAGATTGATTGTATTCCAAATAATGAGGAGAAATATATTAGTTTTAGTAAAATCGTTTGGGTTGGAGAAAATACAAGTCATAAAATTAGATTTCTTGATAGCTTTAAGTTTATGAGCACAAGCTTAGATAGTCTTTCAAGTAACTTTAATGAAAACCATTTAAAATTTTTATTATTTTTTTTTTTTTTACAAAAGAACAACTACCACTAGTTAGAAGAAAAGGAGTTTTTCCTTATGAATACTTAGATTCTTTTGAAAAACTTAAAGAAACTCAACTACCACCTAAAGAAGCATTTTACTCTAGTTTAAACAAGGAACATATTAGTGATGAAGGCTATGCTCACGCATTGAAGGTTTGGAAAACTTTTGGTATGAAAACGTTAGAAGATTACTTGAAACTTTACAACAAAATAGATGTATTGCTTTTAGCTGATGTTCTTGAAAACTTTAGAGATGTTTGTTGTAAAAACTATGACTTAGATCCTAGTTGGTATTATACTGCTCCGGGTTTAGCTTGGGATGCAGCGTTAAAGTATACTGGGGTAAACTTAGAACTTTTATCAGACTGACATGCTTTTAATGATAGAGCAGGGTATTAGAGTTGGAGTTAGCATGAGTACAAAAAGGTACGCAAAAGCTAATAATAAATATATGAAAAAAATGTATGATTCAAGTAAACCTTCAAAATATTTATTATATATGCAAACAGTTTTTGCCCTTGGGCGATGAGTCAACCTCTTCCTATTCATAACTTTGATTGGATGAGTGAAGAAGAATTAAAAAATTGGATCAATATTTCCTGTATTTTAGAGGTAGATTTAGACTACCCTCAAGAGTTGCATGATTTACATAATGACTTTCCTTTAGCACCAGAACGTTTAAAAATAGAAAAAGTAGAAAAAATTAATTCCTAACCTAACAGATAAAACAACTTATATTTTACATTATAAAGCCTTAGAAACATATCTTGATTTAGGTTTAAAACTAAAAAAGATTCACCGGGGAATTAAATTTGAAGAAAGCGCTTGGTTAAAACTATATATTGAACTAAACATTAGACTAAGATTAGAGGCTAAAAATGATTTTGAAAAATATTTTTTTAAGTTGATGAATAATCCTGTTTTTGGCAAAACAATGGAAAACTTGAGAAACAGAGTAGACATAGAATTAGTTTCTGATGAAAACCGTTATAGAAAACTAGTAGCAAAACCAAACTATAATCATTCAACAACATTTGATGAAAAATTAGTAGCTGTACATATGAAAAAAAAAAAAAAAAAAAAAAAACAATATAAAATATAACAAACCTGTTTACTTAGGAATGAGTATTTTAGATATTAGTAAAACACATATGTACAACACTTATTATAATTACTTTAAAGCAAAATATGGAGAAAAAGTTAGATTATGTTATACGGATACAGATAGTTTTATACTTGAAATAGAAACGGAAGACCTTTACAAAGATATTACCCCAGACATTCCCGCAATGTTTGATACAAGTAACTACCCTTCCGACCACTCATGTGGTATTCCAAATGGTTACAATAAAAAAGTAGTTGGCATGTTTAAAGACGAGTTAGGTGGTAAAATTATGACTGAGTTTGTTGGTTTAAGAGCAAAAAATGTATGCTTATAAACTATAGATGGAAAGGAAGATAAAAGATGTAAAGGGGTTAAAAAGTGTGTGATTAAAAATGAATTAAATTTTGACAATTATAAAGAATGTTTGCTTACAGGAAAAGACCAGTATAGAAATATGTATGTATTGAGAAGTCGCGGTCATGAAATATATACGGAGGAGGTTAAAAAAAAAGGCGTTGGGCTCTGATGATGATAAAAGGTATTTATTAAAAAATCTGATAGACACCCTAGCCTGGTTTCACTATAAAATTTAAAATTAAATATAATTCAAAGAAAAAAGTTAATCCAAATTTTCCAGAAAATTTTAATTTTTAACCATACACTGGTTAAATTATTTGTTTATGCATGTTTGTGGTTATAAATTATTTTGTTCATGTTCATGGGTATAAATTATTTTAAGCATGCATGTGGTTATACGATTTTTGAGGGTTAGCTGGTGGGTTGTGCCCATCAGGAAAACAAGTTTTTATGATTGAAATTTAATCATAAAAATGACTTATGTGAAACTTTGGATGTGGTAGCGATATGGTGGATTGGCTAGAATACCCATTTTATATACTACTTAAGGGTTAACCTGTTTAGCCCCTCTTCCTCTCCTTCCAGCCATGGCACTACAATTTTACAGAATCATTTACATGGTTCTTCTTGATGAGATTCTAAAGACTGGAATCAGTCTGTTAACCCATGACCAAACAATCCTATGGGGCTTTGAAAATATAGCTGGAAAAACTGCATGTATTCAGCATGTTTCTCTTTTTTCCCACAGCGTTTTTAAAACATTTTCATAATTTTGTCATTTGGTAGAGCTAAATAGAGTACATTGTATTTTCATCGAGGAAAGAAAACTGAAACTGCAACACAAGAAAGCTCACTTAACGCTTTATTCTCCATATCTCAGTCAACGAACCAGGGAAAAAGTCTGTGCGGAGCATGCAGATTCAGACCAGACTGCTTAGAACATGCAGGAAGATCTTGGATCTGTCATGCCAGTTTTCTGAGATATTCTAGTCAAGACATCAATGGTCCTGCAATATTAAGGCTGCTTTTCCAAGCTTAACATGTCTATTTTACCAGTTTGGCGCTCTAAGCGTGTAACTCGCAGCACGTGTTTGTCTCATCAGTTAATCCTTATTGGTTGATTCTCATCCTTTCCACATTTCAGAAAAAGGGCACAAGGTTACTGTAGTTATGCTCTTGCTTATTAGAATGACTCAAATACAATGATCTTGTTGCCTGTATCGCTTTTGAAGACAATAAGAGCTCAAGATCAGACTGTCATTTGAACGCTTTGCTGAATAATATCACAGACGTTCATGTCTTACATCTAATTATCTCTTTATTTTGGATATACATGTATATGGGAAAAAAAAAAAGACCGTGAAATTGTAATGTTTGGATATTGTTTTTCTGAATGTAAAAAAAACAGTCGATTAACTGAGCGTTTTAACTTTTAGCCAAAATATCCCCTTTTTGATGCCAATGAAGAAGAAAGCTGTTGAAAACATTCTGGGAAAAAGGGGAAATGCAGGCAACCATCATTTTCTCTTTTTCCCGCTGTTTTTTTTTTTTTTTTTTTTTTTTTTTCCCCACCTTTAAACGATTCAAGTCATCATTTGGTCTACAGTTAATTCGACATGTGCAAATGCTTTCGATTTGGACGAGTCTGGAATTTCATCATTTGGGTTTAGGGTTAGGTAGCTACTGGGTATCTACATTCCTTGAGTAATGTAGGAGAAATTTGCCAGCAGACGGTTTGTCTAGGTGAATACGATGGCTTGTTAAAAATGAAGTCATAATGCAGGCATATTTCATACCACTTTTATATGTTACAGTACAGTTACCAAAGTAAAGCTGCCAAAGTTACAGAAAAGAATATCTGTATTTTTTTCCTACTCATTTTAAAGGGTTGGGTGCTACTGCTATTCATGATGAGTGATATCTAAAGCTTGATAATGGGTATTGCTGATCAGAATTGTCACGTATCTTGTACGTTTTATTGCCGTCGGCTGGCAAATATATCTATAAACTAGTTATTTGTAAGAGACATTTAAAAAAAAAAAAAAAGGGGGGGGGGTATCCTACGTGGCTCATTTGTAAGGTGTAAGATTTTTTATCCCATACATAGTTCAAACATCTACCATTTGTTTTTGTGATTTCAAACCACTGTAGTTATTCAGTGTCGACCGATCACAGTGCTTATAGCGCTTTGATTCTATGATTCCACTGACCAACGTATTGACGCTCAAGGCGTTTGGATTTCAGACAGGAATATTTTGTAAATATTTCTATTAAATTCTATGCACGTACAGCATGTGACCCCACTTCCTGGACGGTATCATCTTTTAACCCAGGGGTATAATTTAAACAAGCTGATATGTCCATTGTATGATATTTCAGGCATTAACAAAGTATAAGGTGATTGTATTTAGGTCCGACCCGTATTTCATGTTCAGTATATCTCTGGGTCTTTTGGTTGCAGATAAGAAGATTTCTTCTTCTTCATATTATTGTTATTAGTAGTAGTAGCAGTAGTAGTGGTAGTTGCTGTTAGTGGTGGTGGTGTAGTATTTTTATTTTTTTCTATTTATAGAACTATTTGTAAAATATGTGATCCCCATCTATTACCAAGGGGTACAATTAGAACAACTATGATAAAAGTTCATCCTATGATACTACATATACATACTAGTTACTAGTACCGTACCTTTTCTTGTTTTAGACAAGAGGACCTTAGAAGTTTCCGGATGTTTGTTTTCCTTTTTTTAATCTTTTAGTAACCTAGGGACTCGAGGTGGGGCTACCTTTGTCCACAGAGATAGAATTTGAGCAGTTATGATACAGGAAAATCTACGATACTCCGTACCAACAAACAACACCCACGACCATTTTGTTTCAGACAGACGATCATAAAGCTTGTATAATGTATATAACATAAAAGCCTCAAAATTCAACCTCTCCAAAAATAAAACAAGCTTCAAATTTTGGTTATTATCTGAACATTGTTTGCAGTGCCCATAATACAGATTTGCCACCCCAGGTTTCAGTGGTAGCTAACTCCTGTCTCTGGATTTTTTAGCACTGCTTTATGAGTGATATGACCTTAATAATTTCGTTTCGTATACCTTGTCCAAAGAAGTTTAGATATAAAACTTCTTTCTTTTGTGTGAATCATTTTGAGGAGAAGTCATTTATGAGATTGTGGACAACCCACAGACTGACGAGCGTTCGGACAGATTGATGGACGGATGGACAAAGAACAATGACCTTTCAGGATAGCTTACCTTTAGCATTTTGTGCTCAGGTGAGCTTAAAAGGGAATATGTTATGTTTTTGTTCTTGTTTTTTATCGAAAGATAACCCGTGAGAGTAGTGTATAATATGTATGTTGACGGACTTTCTGGTCCCGTCCAACCATCTCCCCCAGAAATTTTCCATCCCCGAAAAATCCTGGTCCCGCCCAACCATCTTTTTCCGAAATGTTCATCCGTTTTTTCTGCTTGCCGTCCAACCATCTCCCCCCAAATTCCCGATTTTGCGATCCCCCGATCCCCCGATCCCCTGATCCATTTTCGTAAAAAAATAAAAACAAAGAAAAAAAGAATATTCCATTCTTTCCGATCTTATTATCTTTTTTTTCTTATCCCCTTCGCGTACGCGTCTTCTCGAGAAAAAAAAGAAAAAAAAAAATTTTTTTTTTAGTTTAAAATTCCATATTTTCAAAAAAAAAAAAATTTTTTTTTTCGTTTGTAAAAAAATATTGAATTTAATAAAAAATTTTTTTCGAATAAATCTGGAAAAAAAATATGAGCGTTTTAAATAATTTAAATAGCAATTTTATTTTACATCTAGTTAGAACGTTAGAAGCTAAAATTTATTTCGGGCGTCGGAAATATGGTTCTCCGAATTTAATAGTATTTCCTCCATTTGAATGTAAAAACTATTACTTAGCATTGTTGCGAATAAAACCGGTTGTATACTATGAATGTAGTAAAACTAGCCCCCTCCCCTCTTTTTTTAGGGCAGAAACGCTAGTTTTAATTCTTTCAGACGACGCCTTGCTTACAGAAATTATGGATGAAGCGGTGGGATACGATGATATCGCGCGTAAATATTTATTACCGAAAAATGTAGAAAATGGATCGCTATCTTTAGGTATTATAGTTCACGCTACTGCGTTTTCTCCCGAAAATGTTCCGCATTCCTGGCAGGAGGGTAACTTTGATATCTTTAGTAGATGGGGCGATCCCCCTATACAAGAACAAGGAGAGTTGGAAGATATATGGGATTTTCACGAACAAGTTGTGCGACCGGAAAACCTACTACGTGTGCCTACAGTATTACCGACGCAAAGAGAAGGGTTAATCCATAAAAAAGGAAACTCGACATTTTTAGAAGAAGAATGCGTCATTTGCAAAGATGCGAGACCAAACGTATTATTTTGTAATTGTGGTCATATAGCCGCATGTGAGGATTGTGATACAGCGGGTAATTTAGAAAGGTGTCCTTTATGCAATACAGTGTGTCAAATAAAACGCAAATTATAAATATAATATTTTATTTAAAATATTATATTTTATTTAAAACTTCTTAAAAAAGTTAATTCACGTTTTTTTTTATTTTCTATTAAACGTCTGTTTTCCTTTTTTAGTTTATTTATTATTTTATTATTAATACTTCTTTTTCTAACATTAATTATGGATTGTTTAAATTTTTCGTTCCTACAATTTATATCATATTCGTCAATAATCGACGGTAAAGACTTATTTTCCTCTTTTAACGCGTTAATACGATTTTTATTTTCCGAGATTTTTTTGTCATAATCCATTCTCGTAAAAAAATTATTTTACTCGCTTAAAATTCGATATTTATTAAAATTTAAGAAAAAATTTCTCGTATAAAAAAAAAGATGAATAGTTTAAACATCAGATTTATTTCGTATTTAACTAAAGTACAAGAAGATAAAATTCATTTCGGTAAAGTAACATATCAAGATCCGAATATAATAACATTACCACCATGCATGGACGAGAATTATTTTTTATCGATGCAAAGATTAAAACCGGTTATTTACTACCAATATAGTAAGATAAATTATATTTACAGAAATGTATTAACTCGTGTAACGTTAGTATTAAAAGGTTTTATTACGCGAGATTTAAATAATCTACGAACCTACAATATATTATGGTCATATAATAATTTAGCTAGCGCGCATGAATGGGGGGATAAAAAAGAACCGTTTTTCGTAAATCTTGTTATGGATCGTGTCTATTTTAATCCGACAGATTTTTCTCATTCGTGGGAAGAGGGTTTCTTTACTAAATACAATAAATGGTTCGATTATCCTATGTCAATAAATGATTACTCTTTATCGTCGGAAGAAGAACTTAGCGATAACGAATTACTCGATATAGAAACTCACACAGAAACCACACCAATAACGGATCCCTCCGAAATTAGAATAACGAGCGAAGTACAAAATATCGAAACAACAACGTCAGTTTGTTATCGAGGCGAAGTTTTTCAATAGGAAGAATGCGTTATATGCGGAGATAAAGAACCGAACGTATTATTTTGTAACTGCGGTCACATGGTAATATGTTTTGATTGTCTTGATGATAGTGAAAAGAAAAAACGAGTGATAACTGAATGCCCAATATGCAGACTAAAATCGACGTGATAAGGATATTCTAATAAATTTATAACTTTTTTTAAAAGTTATAAATTTTCGTCCAACTTATAATGCCCCAAAGCTAACATATTTATACTATCTTTTAATATAACTCTTTTATCATCATCGTGACTTAACGCTATTTTGTTTATCTTTTCCGTATACATTTTGTGACCACAACTTCTTAGTACACGCGTTTGCCTATACTGATCCTTTTTCGTAAATAAACAATCTTTATAATTCGCGAAATGTAATTCGTTTTTGACGTTTTTTTGATCCCCTTACATCTTTTATCCTCCTTATTATCTAATGTTTTATAAGAATACATTTTCGCTTTTAATCCTACAAATTCCATCATAATTTTACCTCCCAATTCGTCTTTAAACTTTCCTATTACTTTCTTGTTTCCACTATAATAGCACGGATGATCGGTCGGATAGTTACTCGTATCAAATATTTTAGGTATGTCCGGACGAATATCTTTGTAAAGGTCATACGTTTCTATTTCGAGTATAAAACTATCGGTATCCGTATAACACAATTTAACTTTATCGTTATACTTTCTCTTAGAATAATTATAATAAGTGTTATACATATGTGTTTTACTGATATCTAAAATGCTCATACCCAAATAAACGGGGTTGTCATATTTTATTAAGGTTCTCTTCATGTGTAAAGCTACTAAATTTTCGTTGAATATAGTCGTATGATCGTAATTCGGTTTTGCTACCTGTTTTTTATAAAAATAAGATTGATCGGCAGAAAGTAATTTTATATCTACTCTGTTTCTTATATTTTCCATCGTCTTACCAAAAATGGAATTATTCATCAACTTAAAAAAATCTTTTTCGAAGTCATTTTCGGCTTTAGTTCTTAAACCGTTGTTAAGATCGATGTAAGATTTAAACCAATTACTTTCTTTCAATTTAAATCCTCGGGTAATGTTTTTTAATTTAAGGCCCGAGTCAATATACGTTTTCAAAGCTTGATAATGCAAAACATATTTTTCTTTATCGTATAAATTGGGAATTAATTTTTTTACCTTTTCTACTTTTAAATGTTCGGGCGCTAAAGGAAAGTCGTTGTGAAAATCGTGTAATGTTTTAGGGTATTCCAATTCTACCTCTAAGATACAACCTTCTCCTTTTTTACCGCAATATTTTTCCCAATTTTTTAATTCGTTTTCGTCATCCATTTAAAATCGTGCGTGGGTAAAGGCTCACTCATTGCTCCGGAGTAAAGACTATTTGCATCTACGTATATTAAATACTTCGGAGGTTCGTTCGTTACATATTGATCCCCCATGTATTTATTATTTGCTTTCGAGTATCTCGTTGTACACATACTAACTCCGCCTCTTAGCCCATTGTCTACCATTAAAAGCATATTCGGGTCCGATAAAAGTTCTAACTTTACCTCGGTTATCTTTAACAAAGCGTCCCAAGCTAAACCGGAAGCGGTATAATACCAACTAGGGTCTAAGTCATAGTTTTTGCGGCAAACATTTCTAAAGTTTTCGTAAACATCGGCTAAAAGTAATACGTCCGTTTTGTTGTATAATTTTAAGTAATCTTCTAACGTGGTCGCGTTAAAAGTTTCCCAAACATTTTTCGCGTGAGCGTAGTCTTCATCGGTAATATGTTCCCCGTTTAAACCGGAGTAAAATTCTTCCTTAGGCGGTAATTGCATTTCTTTAAGCCTTTTAAAAGAGTCTAAGTATTCGTAGGGAAAAATTCCTTTTTTCCTAACTAATGGCAGCTCTTCTTTCGTAAAAAATTGCGATAAAATTGTTATTTGGTCTTTATTTAAATTGCTCGAAAGATTATCTAAACTCGTACTCATAAACTTAAAGGTATCGATAAATCTAAGTTTATGCCATATCGTTTTTTTCTTATTCTCTTCTTTTACCTCGTCAACGACAATATCCTTAGTAAAGCTGATGTATTTTTCCTCGTTATTTGGGATGCAATTAATTTTACCGTAATGTTTACCGAGACTTTTAATAAAAAGGTGAGCGTCATAACCACTAAGATTATGAAAATACACGGGGATAAAGTCCGGCGTTTTTGCTTCTAAGTTACACGAATTATGCGCGGCACCCCTATATTTACCCGTAAAATGACAATGATCTCTTACTTTATCGTTATTAAATTCTTTACCGCAAAACCAACAATGCGTTCGATTTTCGTAATCCGCCTCTTCTTCCTTAGTCATGATAATAGGCTTTTTATCTCGGTAGTATTTTCGGTAAATTTCTCGCGTGTCGGATATTAGCCATTCTATAAACCTTTCCCCAGCATCTTCTCCGACATAGCTTCTCGTAATAGGCTGACAAACATTATCCTCGAAACACTTTATGAGATAATAAAAACTACAAGGAACATGATGATGTTGTTTTATAGTAAAACTATTTTCCGGGTTTAAATCGCACGTATGTATAGGTTCCAAAATACTCTCAAAATTGGCGTACACAACAAAAGGAACCGGTAGTTTCCTATAATGGTTTTTAAAACTTATCATAGTACCCTTTTCCGGCATCTCTAATCTAATGCTCTCGTGATCGTTACAAAATTTTTGGTGTTTTTCTAAAAGATATTCGTTACCAAAATGGTTTAAACACCGCTTACAAAATTTAATATTTCCGATATGCCTCGTTACCTGGCTTCTTAGTAACCGATTAAAGTTTTTTATGAGAGCATAGTGCGTTTTTTCTCCGTCTTTAATATATAACAGGTCTACGTGATTAGTTTTTTCGAAGCTCGCGTTCCTAAGGGGATAAATTTTTTCATTTTCGTAACCAAAAACATTGACGCTAATTTCCGGATTTTGTTTCTCGAACTTATTTATGTCTTTAATCGAGACGGGGTATTCGATTTCATCCATGTTTAAACGGAATTCTCTCAATCGTAAATCTCCATCAATTCTATCCGCGTGATCGTTTTTAGGATAAAGATGCCTTAAAACGCACCATAAAAAACATTTATTATCCTTATTTTTTACATTAATAACGGCCTTTTTATTTTTAATCCAGTCCGGCAAATCTAACCACCCATTAGCCCCAAAAGGTTTGTAAACGACTGTATGCAGTTCTAATACCGTTATACGTACAAAAACCCATCCACTGCCTTCTCGTTCAAACTTATCCATTTTTGCCGTAATTTCGTCCCACATATCTCGTAATATATCATTTACTTCTTCCCCATTTAAGTTTAAATATTGATTCGAGTGAAAAGCAAATTCTTTTTCTTCCTTATTGGGGTCCGTTATATAATAGTATCTGCTTCTAAGAACTAGTTTCACCTTTTTTCGTAGGTTACTTCTAAGAACGCCTTCAATAAGCTCTTCCGTTTTGTTAAAAAATTCGTCCGGCAAATAACCCCTTTTTCCATCTATTTTATACACTCTAGCATAATTTCGAAATGTGGATTGTTTTAAACTAATATTAAATCGTTCCCTAACAGGAGGAGCCCTAGGTACTAAGGGTACCCGGGCAGAAGGTCTAGTACGCAACCTAATTCTTGACTGAGTCGGAGCTCTAACGCCCGGCGTATCTGGTACTATGGATCTTCTTACGTGTAATCTAAAGGCATCCTGTACTTGCGGTATGTCCGTGGAATCTACATTATCGACTAGCCAGTTATTGAAATTAGTTATTCTTCTCTGTACAGGTTCTGGGACAAACGCCGAGTAGGCCTTAGATGCGGCCCGTCTCGCCGTCGAAAATAAATTCGAAATATAACGCGACATTCTTTATATTATAATAAAAATATTTTTTAATTTAGTAATCAATTTTATTACGATTTTCTTAATCGTAATAAAATTAAGTTATAGTTATTTTATATTTATCTTTCCAAACTCTACCATTCCAATTACAAACCATTTGAGGACTGGTCCCAATAAATTTGCTCGCTTTATAAATCGAGTAAAAATCACGTACGTTTCCCGTTTCAACGTTTTCTACGCAAACTTTTTTTGGATTATTCCTAATATCTTTTAATCTATCGTACCTAGGATCTATCGTTTTTTCCGGTTTAGGAGGCTCTTCCGGTAATACTCTGTGCTTTTTCGCTAAATCGATCAATTGTTTATTATCTAAATAAGAAAAAAATTTTATATTATTTTCTTTAAGAATATCTTTTATATTCGATTTGCTTATCATTTTTTATACTAAAGAAAAATCTTAATACACTACGCTCATTTTATTTCCGTCGGATTGGAAGTTTACTCGCCTATCGCTAATCATAGCGGCATACGCGTGCGTGTTTGCGGGTATATTAACGCCAAAATTTGCTTTAACATGAATATCGGCTACGGAATATTTTAACCTTTCACTTTGTTTGCTAACATCAAACAAAAACAATGGATAAAGGTTTTTGTACTCTAATGGGGTAAAGGTAGGATTTGACGCTAAATCATCCACGAGAAAAAACTTAGATCTAAATGCGGCGGCATCACCGTACGCTCTACTAAATTTATTGTTTTCAAAGGAAAGTTTGTAGTCTGTTCTAGGATATTTATAAGAATTTAACGTAATGTGAATATCCGTTACGTAAACGTGATCAAATAGGGCTGGATTTCGCACTTTATTATCTTTTTTATCCGTCTGAAAACCGATAATGATGTAGCGCGGAAACTCGGGTGCCGTTTTAACGGCGAGTCTCCAGGTAAATGATCTTGTTTGAGTAACTGTAGCAGTATTGCATTGTATCATTCTATAATTAACCGGAAAACTTTCTTTATTCTGGATTTGTTTATAAAGTTCCATTTTATACTTATCCGTGGGTAACACATGCGGCATATACCACGCTATTTTTTCCAGCACAACTTTACCATCATCGACAGCGGCAACTTTAAAAATAGCATCATTATCGCCGGCTCTTGTCAAGTAAAGAGTTTGCTTCATTCCGTACAATACTTTATCATAATCTTCGCAAAAACCAAAAATATGTTTTAATGGAACTTTAAAGCTAAATGTACCCTTTTCTCCAGGCATTGCACCAGCGGGTATAATATCATCAATAATGTAATTTTTTCTAAGATTCCAACCCAGATTAGCAGCTTCTGCTAAGTCTGTCACATCCTTCTACCACAATTGGTTAAGCCCTCGCGATTTATAAAAATCTTCATCATATTTTAACAATCCGAGCATAGTGGTGGCCCACCCCGGATGCGCTATTCTTTTGATCTCTTTATCCGAAAGGTCGTATCTAATATTACTAAAAAGATACATTAAGCCGTTGTTTGTTAAAGCAATATTGTCCGCATTCCCGTATCTTGTGTCATCATTTTTTACTAATTTACCTTCTATAAGTAAACAGCTTTCGCTAGGATGCATAAAAATATCTTGAGTTTCGATGGTAATCACAATATCTCCGGTATTGTTAAGAGTATTAACGGCACCTACAATCGGTAAATACTCGAAGTATTCGTACTCTTCGATACTATCGTCGTTAAAACCCGTTTCAGTAATGTCTAAAATGCTCATTTTTTATTATTACGTCGTTTTAATACCGGCCCCACTATTTAATTTTCTAACTAATTCTTGTATAGCGATCGCCTCATTACCACTTCCAGCTATTAAAGAGTTTATGTTTTGCAAAGTCACGGGCGTTGTCGTCGTAGGTATAGCGTTATACTTTTTTAAAATTTTCTTAGATTTCGGCGTTAAAGCCTTTTCGACTAACTTTTTTCCCGCGTCTATAGCGGCGCTCTTTCCGGCTTCTAAAGCTTTTTTCCCTCCTTCCTTAGCGACGCTTTTTCCACATCAACGGCGGAGGACGCGATTTGTTTAGCCGCGCTACTACTAAAAAGTCTCGCGAGAAAGTTGACTAAGCTGTCAAAAATTCCGGCTCCCCCGTATCTATTTCTTCTTACAAATCCTCGTTTCTTATAGATGATCATATTTTTAATAAGGACATTATTTTTTTATAGATATTACTATCAAAAATGCCTTGCCTTTTTAATTCGTCGCACACGCTCACGAGTTCGTTTCTTACACCCGTATTACCCGCAGCTTTACTAGCCATAAGTAAGTCAAGTTTTTCTAGCAACACGTTAGGGTCAGCGGGGATAACAATTCCTTTTCCGATGATTGAAGCATCATTCCAAATATGGGAAAGAACGTTTTTCCATTTGTAACTTTTACCGCTTTTTGGTAATTTACTTTTCGGATCATTACTGCGACGAAGAGTGTTGGATTTTATCATTATCTCCTTGTAATTATCAAAGTCCTCTTCATTATATTTACTTTTGTCCGATATTTTAGCTACAATAAGTTCCCATAAACCAGGCGTACCTTCATAGGTTTTATTTCCAATTAAAATATCATCTCCTAAAATTTCGACTTCCTCGCTGCCGATATAAAATTTACCTTTTTTGTCATATATCCCGTACGTTGTATCACCTTCATCTTTATTGGTAAACCTTCTTAGTTGCTGCGCCGCTAGTGGTCGAATAAGTAATAATGGTTCTTGATCTTCGAGATCATCTTCTTCCGATTTTTCGTAAGCCTTGATAGAAAGAAAGGCTTTAAACGTAATAGCTTGAGGCAATTCTTCTATGCCTTTTTTAATAGGTTCAAGACCTTCCGTAATTGCCCTTTGTGTTTTTTCTTGCGTTTCTTTTTTGCGTTTCTGTAATAGGTTTAAAGAGCTCCAAAAGATCCGCTCGTAATTCTATTTTTCCCGTTTTTTCCGCTAAGTCGTTAGCGCGAATATTCTTTTTTATCGCGAGAAATTCTTTTACAGTTTGTTCCCTTTTTATCGGATCAGTGATTTTTAAAAAAGACATTTTTTTTATTAGGATTATTTCTTTTATTACAGTTTTTATTGCAGTTTTTATTACAGTTTTTAATGCAGTTTTTTTACCAGTTTCGTAACTAAAACTGCACGAAAATTTAATTTTAGGTTTTTTAGGCATCTTCAACGCCCGGGTCCCTGAAAGGGACCTAAAATTCCAACAGGACACCGTGATGTTTTTCAACCAACCTCCGAAAGGACTCACGCTGTTCTCTTCTCCCTCTTTCTATTAACGACGCTTCCGTTTCACTCGTAATCTTTTCTTAAATTTAGACTTAATTTCTTCCTTCATCTTCTTATATTTTTCTGATTCCTCCATAATCAGTTGAAGCTCTTCGTCTGTAACTTTATTATCTGATAAAGCTTTCGAGACGTGCGAGGATATAGTATTTAATTTCATATCGGCGATGGTTTTAATCTTTTCGTGTTTTTCGGCTTTAGCCGTAGAATTTTGATAGCTTCCCGAGATAATATCGATGTTAACAAACACGGAATTTATACTAAGAATGTTTACTACGTTTTCAGATTCGTAAAAGCCCGCTTCATATTTGGAGTGAGTAAAACCTAAAACTTTAGAAATGGAATTTGGATGATTAAAATCTACTTGATAACCGTCTTCAAGATTAAGAATAGATTTTAGCGTATTCGTGTTTGCCGAAATATGAATAGGATATTCGTCGTTAATTAAATTGAAGTGACCTTTTTTCCTCATTTCTTGATGAACGGTATCATCAATATCTGAAAGGTCATAACTTCCTTTCGGAATTAGTATTTTAATCCACGAAACGCCATTGTCCGGAGATAAATAAACACGTTATTCAACGCATCAATGTTTGGAAAAGAATAGTATGTTTCGAGTTTTACTAAAGCTATTTCGTATTGTCTATCATATTCCAGTCGAATTGGCAGATTAAACGTTGTCGTAAAACGCGTTTTATCTTTACTTACTATAATTTGAGCGGACATTTTATGTTCCGTATTTTTAGCTATTTGTTTTAAAAGATCTTCCATTTTTTTTATAGTAAAAAAAATTTTTAAAAATATATCTTTCGTTAAAAAGATATATTTTTTAAGATAGTTGTAATCTTCTTAAATGGGAATATTCCCTTTTAAAATTTCCGTTAATCATTTTACTTAAAGTAATACCTCCGAGCCTAGCGACAGCTGAGCATTCTGGATGGAAAAATAGGGATATATATCCTATTTTCTTTATATAAGGTAAAATCTTTATTATGCGTTTTCTATGTTTTTTATTCGTTCTATCTTCTTCCTCAGTTTTGAAAATCTTCGCCGACTCATTCGCTTCACTTAATAATTCGAAAACGTGTTTTTTTATAAAAGGAGCGTATGATTCTTCTTCGCTAGCTCCGCGTTCTTTAACGAAGGAACGAAACTCTCTTTTTAGATTAAAAAGTTCTAAGATTTTATTAAAAATTTTTTTTGTACCATATTCATCAATATTTTTTAGCTCACCTTAGCACAACGTGCTAAAGGTGAGCTATTGTGATCGCCCTATGTCCGGCGTCCGGCGTCCGTCGTCCGTCAACAATTTCTTTAAACATCTTCTTCTCCTAAACCACTGGGCCAATCTTGATGAAACTTGGCAGGGATGTTCCTTGGGTAAAGCTCTACCAAAACTCTTCAAAGAATTGAATTCCACCCACAACTCTGGTTGCCATGGCAACTAAAAGGGAAAAAAAGCAAAATCTTTGAAAATCTTCTTCTCTGAAACCAGAAGGCGCAGAGCTTTGATATTTGGTATGTAGCATCTCCTACTGGACCTCTACCAAGTTTGTTCATTTGATGCCCCTGGGGTCAAAACTGGCCCCGCCCCGGGGGTCACAAGTTTGAGCACAGTAACAAAGAAGGAAAACTTTAAAAATCTTCTTCTCTGAAACTTGAAGGTGTAGAGCTTTGATATTTGGCATGTAGCATCTCCTAGTGGATCTCTACCAAGTTTGTTCATATGATGCCCCTGGGGTCAAAACTGGCCCCGCCCCAGGGGTCACAATTTCCAACATAGGAACAAAGAAGGAAAACTTTAAAAATCTTCTTCTCTAAAACTAGAAGGCATAGAGCTTTGATATTTGGCATGAAGCATCTCCTAGTGGATCTCTACCAAGTTTGTTCATATGATGCCCTTGGGGTCAAAACTGGCCCTGCCCCGGGGGTCACAAGTTCGAACATAGGAACAAAGAGAGGAAATTTTAAAAATCATCTTCTCTGAAACTGGAAGGCGTAGAGCTTTGATATTTGGTATGTAGCATTGCCTAGTGGACCTCTACCAAGTTTGTTCATATGATGTCCCTGGGGTCAAAACTGGCCCCACCCCAGGGGTCACAAGCTTGAGCATAGTAACAAAGAAGGAAAACTTTAAAAATCTTCTTCTCTGAAACTTGAAGGTGTAGAGCTTTGATATTTGGCATGTAGCATCTCCTAGTGGACCTCGACCAAGTTTGTTCATATGATGCCCCTGGGGTCAAAACTGGCCCCGCCCCGGGGGTCACAATTTCCAACATAGGAACAAAGAAGGAAAACTTTAAAAATCTTCTTCTGTAAAACTAGAAGACATAGAGCTTTGATATTTGGCATGAAGCATCTCCTAGTGGACCTCTACCAAGTTTGTTCATATGATGCCCTTTGGATCAAAACTGGCCCAGCCCCGGGGGTGACAAGTTCGAACATAGGAACAAAGAGGGGAAACTTTAAAAATCATCTTCTCTGAAACTGGAAGGCGTAGAGCTTTGATATTTGATATGAAGCATTGCCTAGTAGACCTCTACAAAGTTTGTTCATATGATGCCCCTGGGGTCAAAACTGGCCCCACCCCGGGGGTCACAAGTTTGAGCATAGTAACAAAGAAGGAAAACTTTAAAAATCTTCTTCTCTGAAACTTGAAGGCGTAGAGCTTTGATATTTGGCATGTAGCATCTCCTAGTGGACCTCTACAAAGTTTGTTCATATGATGCCCCTGGGGTCAAAACTGGCCCCGCCCCGGGGGTCACAATTTCCAACATAGGAACAAAGAAGGAAAACTTTAAAAATCTTCTTCTGTAAAACTAGAAGGCATAGAGCTTTGATATTTGGCATGAAGCATCTCCTAGTAGACCTCTACTAAGTTTGTTCATATGATGCCCTTAGGGTCAAAATTGGCCCTGCCCCGGGGGTCACAAGTTCAAACATAGGAACAAAGAAGGAAAACTTAATTTTTTTTTTCTCTTAAATGGGAAGGCATAGAGCTTTGATATTTGGTATGTAGCATTTCCTTGGTAGAAACTTGGACTTCTACCAAGTTTGTTCCAAGGATGCTGCTTGGGTCAAAACTGGCCCAGCCCCTGGGGTCACAAGTTCGAACATAGGAACAAAGAAGGAAAACTTTAAAATTCTTCTTTTCTGAAACTGAAAGGTGTGGAGCTTTGATATTTGGTATGTTGCATCTCAGAGTGGACCTCTACCAAGTTTGTTCATATGATGCCCCTGGGTCAAAACTGGCCCCGCCCCGGGGGTCACAAGTTCGAAGATAGGAACAAAGAAGGAAAACTTTAAATTTATTTTTCTCTTAAATGGGAAGGTGTAGAGCTTTGATATTTGGTATGTAGCATTTCCTAGTGGACCTCTCTACTAAGTTTGTTCATATGATGCCCCTGGGTCAAAACTGGCCCAGCCCCGGGGGTCACAAGTTCGAACATAGGAACAAAAAAGGAAAACTTTAAAATTTTTCTTTAAAACTGGAAGGCGTAGATCTTTGATATTTGGTATGTAGTGATTCTCTTCTAAGTGTGCTTGCCCATCTAAGCGCAACAAGTTCATTGAGTTCAAAATTGGGTCATCTTGGGTCATAAACTAGGTCATTAGGTCAAATTAAAGAAATACCTTGTTGGCACTCTCGAGGCCACATTATTTGCTCAATTGCCTTGAAAATTAGTCAGAAAGTTTGTTTTTATAAAGTCTCACATAAGATTAATTTGGGTCAACTTGGGTCATAAACTAGTTCACTGGGTCAAATTAAAGAAATACCTTGTTTGCACTCTGGAGGCCACATTTATTGCTCAAATGACCTGAAATTTGGCCAGAATGTTTGTCTTGATGAAATACCAGTTGAGTTTGGATTTGGGTCACCTGGAACCATAAACTAGGTCACTAGGTCAGAATAAAGAAATACCTTGTGGGCACTCTAGAGGCCACATTATTTGCTTAATTGTCTTGAAAATTGGTCAGAATGTTTGTCTTTGTAAAATCTCACATGAGTCTGAATTTGGGTCAACTGGGGTCATAAACTAGGTCACTTGGTCAAATTAAAGAAATAGCTAGTGGGCACTCTAGAGGCCACATTTATTATTCATTTGATTTTAAAATTGGTTAAAATGTTTCTTTTGATATAGTCAAAGACCAGTTCAAATTTGGGTCATCTGGGGTCATAATCTAGATCACTAGGTCAAATTAAAGAAATATCTTTAGGGCACTCAAGGCCACATTTTTTGCTCAATGGACTTGAAAATTGGTCAGAATGTTTGTCTTCATGAAATTAATAATGAGTTTGAAATTGGGTCACCTGCGGTCAAAAACTAGGTCACATGGTCAAATTAAAGAAAAACCTTAAAGGCACTGTACTAAGGTGAGCGACCCAGGGCCATCATGGCCCTCTTGTTACTATATCATTTTCTACATAATTTCTAACAGTTGCCATAACCCTATTTACTTTAAAACCATTTAATCTATAATCGAGGGTAGCTAAATTTAAATCATCACCTTCCGCCATTTTTGACAATTATTATTTTTTTAAATTTTTCTTGCCTTCAATTCTTTTATAGTATAATTTTTTTTTTTTTAAATATATCTTTCGTTAAAAGATATATATTTTTTTTAAAAAAAAATGGGCTAATATTAACTAATCCTAGTACATCTACTGTAAAATTTCTTGCTAGAACTCTGGTTTAACTTATTCCTTAAAACAGCTGGGTTAGTTTTAGAAAATGATTGACTTTCACTTTGTTCAAAAAGTAAACTTATTTTTATTATTTCATTTAAATACGGCAACATTTCTTTTATGTGTTCTCTATGTTTTTTATTCGTTCTATCTTCCTCTTCAGTTTCGAAAATCTTTGCCCACTTACTCGCATTAGGCAATAATTTGGAAACATGTTCTTTTATAAAAGTAATGTACAATTTTTCTTTAATAATACCACGTTCTTTAACAAAAGTAGAAAATTCTTTTTTTGTAGCGAAAATGTCAATGGCTTTTTGAAAAACGCTCTCCGGGCTACTTTCGAGCTTTACTGGTAATTTGTGTTCCACTATATATCTAGCACCAGCCATAACATGATTTACTGTCATACCATTTAATCTATAATCGAGTATTGGAAGAGTCATTTCAAAATTAAGTCTAATTCTTCCTAAATCCATTTTGAGAATTATCATTTTTTAAAATTTTTCTTACCTTCAAATTTTTTTACTCTATCGAATTAGGTATATAAAAGTTGTCAAAACCATCCCTATATTTTCCTTCATCTTTTTTACTCGATAAATCGATAACGATAAAACCAAAAGGCTTTTCCCATACTTTTTTGCAAAATTTTCTAAACTCTTCTTTCAACATATCTTCGCTGACATGATCGCTATAAATATGATTAATATTTTTATGATCTTGACGAAAAAGGCAGATAAAATTCGCGTTTTCTCTAATAGTTTGCCTCGGCAATCTAAAATAGTTTTGCGAAAGGTAAAAGCAATCGACGTTACTATGTCTTCCGCGAATATAGTAACACTCGCATTTATTTTGCTTTTCTAAAAGTAAATCGTCGAAGATCATTAAATTTTTGTTTTCCGATTTTAACTCTCTCGGATCAGGTACATCATCGGCAGTTTCGAAAAAACTACATTTAATATTGATTTATTCGCTAAGGTTTCGATCCATTTCTCGATCAAAGCCGCGAGAGAAACGTTTTTATCTCGAATTTCGTCGCGTATGTTAAACAACTTTAAAATTGCCTCTTTCGGTAGTTTTTCTTCGAAAGCTTTTTTAAGTATACGATATTCGGGTTGAAAAAGACTTTTTCCAAAAACGCATAAATTATCGTAATCGAGCCAATCCGGTCTTAAGAAAAGATTTAGTAAAAGCGTCGTTTAACCGCATCCCGATTTACCCACGATTAGTCCTCTAATGCTTTTAGGTAAAAAAGGATTATTAAATCTCTTCGATACTACTTCATTCCACGATAAATCTATGACATCCATTTTTTAATATACGTTTAAATAAGTTTAAATTATATATTAAAAAAAAAGATGTATTGCGTTAAATGTAGAAAAGATACTAAGACAGACAACATGACTTATACCGTTAGTAAAAATGGAAGAAATATGGCGCGCGGAAAATGCGTCGTATGCGGAACAACTAAAACGAAATTCGTTAAAAAAAAGGGCAGTTCAATACTAAATAAGTTTATTAAGAACTTACCGGTTGAAATGCATCTCCCGGGTCATAATTTTACTGGACCCGGTACTAAGCTAAATAAAAGACTCAATCCCGATTTAACGCCAAAAGAATGGAGTAAACCGATAAACCGGGTTGATAAAGCGGCTTACCATCACGATATTTACTATCTTAATCATAATGACACGGCTACCAGAAATTCTATTTGTGACGCTAATATGTTAACGGAGCTAAAGGGAATCTATAATCTGACGATTAGAGAAAAAATGGAACGATTCGTCGTTAGTAATATGATTGGAACGAAGAAAAAATTTAGAATGGGGATTAAAAAAAAAAATTCGACATGACATCGTTGTCGGAAGAGCTGCATAAACCCGTAAAAAGAAAATTTAAGAAAAGAAGAGTTTTAGTAAACGGTATCGATAGAATATGGGCCGCCGATTTAGTAGACATGCAAGCGTTTTCTAAATTTAATTGGGGTATAAAATATCTTCTCGCGGTCATCGATATCTTTTCCAAATACGGTTGGCTAATTCCGTTAAAAGATAAAACGGGAAAATCTGTTGCCGCGGCATTAAAGGGTATTTTTAAAGAGAGAAAACCGGAAAAAATGTGGGTAGATAAGGGTAAAGAGTTTTATAACAAGGATGTTAAAGACTTGATAGAGTTGTATTCTACCGAAAACGAGGAAAAATCTAGCGTCGTCGAAAGATGGATTAGAATGATGAAAGAAAAAATGTGGAAATATTTTTCCGCTAATTACACTAACGTTTACATTAACGCGCTGTCGGATCTCGTTAAAGAATATAATAACGCCGGTAAATGCTAGTAAAAAAGTAAACGAAACCAAAGTTTGGAAAACTCTTTATCCCGATCATCACGAAGTAAGAGATATAAATCCTAAGTTTTCCGCAGGCGATAAAGTAAGAATATCTAAAAAGAAAAAGACCTTCGAAAAGGGTTATACTACAAGATGTACTGAAGAGGTTTTTACGATTTCCGAAGTAAAACGTACATCGCCCGTAATGTATAAAATTACGGATCTTAACGGAGAAGAAATACGAGGTACTTTTTACGAACCCGAACTACAAAAAACTAGTCAGGAGTTGTTTAGGATAGAAAAGGTTATTAAAAAGGGAAAAAAGAAATCTTTGGTAAAATGGAAAGGGTATTCCGACGAGTTTAATTCTTGGGTAGACAACGAGGACATTAGGCTCCTTTCAGGAGCCCGGGCGTCGAAGACACATAAAAATATTTCGGTTTAAAAAAAATGTCGGATATCGCGATCAAAAACGTAATTTTACCGAACAAACCGTTAAGTAACTTCGAACTAGAAAATGCCGCGAAAAAATTAAAAATTCCTTCTTTTAGGGGAATATTTTTACGAAATGCTTTACCAAGAAAGTGTAGAAAAAAAGAATGCGGCATATTAAATCTCGATGATACGAGCGGTCCCGGGACGCATTGGGTCGCTTGGTATAAAGATGGTAAACTAAAAATTTATTTCGACAGTTACGGTATACGACCACCTCTCGAACTTCGAAACTATCTGGTAGATCCGATATTTTACAATTCGGACCAATTACAACGAGCCAATCAAGTATTCTGCGGATATTTATGCTTATATGTTCTTAAAGAGCTAAGCTCGGGAAATAAATTTCAACGAGTTTTAAATAAGCTTTTTTAAATATTAAAAAAATGCCGGTCGATAAATTCGGAAGAATGGGTGACGTTAAATTGAGCGATGATGGAGCGTCGTTGACCTACATAAATAATAATTTTTTGCATAAAGACGGAACGACGGAAGTTACCGGTTCTATAAATATGAACGGTAATACATTAACTAGGGTTAGTAATCCCGTAAATCCTCAAGACGTCGCGACTAAAGATTATGTCGATTCCAACGCCGGGATATTTGACGAAAATGGGGGTTATATCATGAGAGAATATTTAAACATGGGATTTAATAAAATAAAAAACTTAGGCGATCCTACGGAACCGAGCGAAGCCGCTACTAAAAGATATGTAGATGATGGCGGTAAAGCGATAGTAAAACGAGAAGACGGAAGTTTTTCGGCAATCGTGAATATAGATATGGGAGGTTTTTATTTATCAAATCTTTTAAACCCCGCAGAAAGGCAAGACGCCGCGACTAAGAATTACGTAGATTTCACTAATCGAGCTTTCATTTACGGTCCCGGAGGTTATATAGCGACTGCAGACGTTTCTATGGGAGGACGAAGACTCGCCAATATCGGAACTCCTTTAGAAGGGCATCAAGCCACAAATAAATTTTACGTAGATAGTACAGTTTTAGCGGCTACGGGAGGAGAAGTTTTAACGAGAAACCCTGACGATTCTTTTACCGCAAATGGTCAAATAGATATGAAAGGAAAAAGAATTATGAGCTTGCCCAAACCCGTTGATAAGGATGATCCCGTAACAAAATATTTTTTAACCGAGCGGCTATTCGCTTTATCCGAGCACTTAATAGCTTTATCTAAACAGGAAAAAATTAAACCTATGATAAGCATCCATGCCGAGGAACAAGGAAGTTTATTAGAAGGAAATTACGAGTTTTCTTTCGGTAATGGAAGCAGCGGAAGATCTCACGGATTAGGGGGTTATTGCATGTCTGCTCCGGGTAGAATTATAAGAGGTTCTTTAATGGTTTTAAAAGAAAATAAGTTTTTAGAAGAAGAGGTAAAAATTAACTTAGTCGTAAACGGCGAGGAAAAAACTGACTACTCTTTAATTAAAAAAATAGGAGAAGGTTGTAGTTGCATAGTTTTTCCTCAGCCTTTAGAAATAAAGCAGTGCGATGTCATAAACTTTTTAACGAAGACTAGCAATCTACACGTAAAAAATGCTTATTTAACGATACTTATAGAACTCGATTTATAAAAAAATTTATAACTTTTAAAAAAAAAGTTATAAATTTACTTTTTTAATATTATAAAGCGGTAACATTTTATTGATCATCTTCGGTTTCACTTTCATCGTCGGAACCGAGCGTTAATTCCAAAAGAGGGGTAGATTGGTTTCTGCCCGTTTTTATAGGTTGAGGAACATCCTTCTTAATAATAAGAACTTCGGAAACGCTAGTACGTATTTTAATCGTAGTATAATTAATAAAAATATCCGTTATATCCATATAAACAATTACTTTACATCTTATTTTTGTAAAAGAAAGAGGGTCTCTTTTTTCGAGATTGTTATCGTTACCTTTTTCCAAAAGAACAGTAACTATATCGTTTTGTACGTGATTTCCATGTTCGTCATATTTTTTAATTTGTTTTAGTTTCAGGTAAAAAATATTTCCGTTAACAATTTCTAAATCATCGAAATTCTTACTTTTAATATTTTTATCTTTTTTTATACATTTTTCGGGCGCTTCTTTTCGTAAAAAGCCGAAATATCATCTAATTCTTTTTTAAATCCAGTTTCTTTCGGCGTCGGATTTTCTTCATCGTAGAAAGATAAGATGCTCATAAAGTAATCTTTCAAATTATCTTTATAAGATTTTATTCCATACGTAAACAAGGGACCTGAACGTAATCGTAAACCTCTCGTTTCTCCATCCGGATATTCATATAAGATCCCTATTGATTCATAATTGTAAGCCGTATTTTTTGCGCCGTCGCAAATTCTTAGTTTATTTATATCGAAGTCTTGAAACTTTGTATAATTTTTCGCCATTATACGCTTTTTTAATGAAAACATTTTTTCTTTAAGTCAATTTTTTTTTTTTTTTAACTTTTTTTTAAATTAAAAAAAAAAAATGAAAAATAGGAATTTTTGTTCGATTAACTAATTTTTTTTTTCTTTTAAAATGAACGAAAAAGTTTCTACCCAAGTCTTTATGGCTTATACGAACATAGATGATCTTAACATAGAAAAGTTGCAAAAAGAGATCATTCAGACGCCCGAATTAACGCGTATGTATTATAGTCCGAACAAAAGTAGGAAAAAAAAACGATCCGAAAAGTTTTTTTTAGTTGTATTTTATTTTTTTTTTCTTTTCCGATGAAAAAAAAATCAACTTAAAACTTTTTAAAAACGGAGTAATACAACTTACCGGGTGTAAGTCTTACGATCATTGCGTAAAAGGTTTAGTCCTTTTATGGAACGTACTCAAGAAAACCCCGTCATGTATTTTACTCGATAGTCTAAAAATTTACTTGGTTTCCATAATGAGAAACGTTATTATTAATTTAGGGTTTTCCGTTGACAAAGAAAAACTGAGAAACTATTTCGCTCGCAATGAACGATATGGCCTTTTACCATCCATAGGAGATTCTATAGGAATCAAGTTTATGTTACCCATAGATTCTATCGATGATATGCCGGTTTACGAGCTCGATATAAGTAGGGAAGATAATGTCGTACATTTAGAAAAGGAAATACCCTACGATAAATTTTACGAGTTAATTTCGGAGACACGAAACGCACGTAAACTATCTAGAAAATACGATACCATAACCGTATTTCACACGGGGCGAGTATTGTTTTCCGGAATACACGAAAAATACCAAAATCCCTCGATAAAATGGTTTTTAGATATCATGTTTAGTATAAAAGATAAGGTCGTGATAGAAGAACCTCCAGTTTGTCATTTAGCGGATTACTTGCGTCCAAATTTATAACTTTTTTGCAAGTTATAAATTTTTTTAATCTTTCTAGAAAAAAATTCTTAATAATCTTTCTATTATCGTGGGACTACGATCTTGTTTAATTACATAGAATTATTTATTACCGTTCTGCAAATAGCGCATTCGTTTCTTCCTACGTTTTTAGTATTACAATCCTTACACTTACAAACGTGACCGCAAGGGATATTAATTATAGTAGGTTTCTCATTTAGGCATACGCAACATTTATCCTGCATTATTAAAGTTTTTTCTTCGGGTATTTCATCACGCCAGCTTACCACATTTTCTCCATCTAAAACTTCGAGAATTTCTTCTGAATTATCTTCGGAAGTATCATCGGAACTATCTTCAGCTTCTACATCCTCGTAAGTATTGGGATCATATCCTACAACCATAAATTTATCTAACCTACGATAATTTTCGAGAATATCTTTTGGAATATCTTTTTCAAAGTCTGGTTTATAAGAAGTTCTATCAAGTATGTCTACCATTTGACCCCATATTTCATCCAAGTCATCACATTCGTCTCTTTAATTATTGTCCTCCGTTAATAATTCTATTTTCCCCGCTTTAAAATCACTTAACAATTTTTTTAGGTGATCGAGAAAAGCAAAAGCAGCTAATATTTCATTTTCTATATCAAGTCGTCGTTCTATTCCACCAAAAATTAATGTTGATAGGTTTTCATTTTCTAGTAAATGAATACGAGATAATTCTTTCGCTTTTGCACGTACTATTTCGTAAATTTGTCCGTCTATAAAATTAATCTCGCTGGAAATTCTTTCTAATTCCGCTTCTTTGACTTTTAATTGTTTATCTAGTTCAATAAACTTTTGATAAGCTTTCCGATGCCAAAAATAATTTTCGGCTTCTAACGTTCTAACTAGATGTAAAATAAAACTACTATTTAAATTATTTAAAACGCTCATCTTTTTTTCCAGCTTTATTCGAAAAAAAAATTTTATACATTTCAAAAATTTTTTTTACGAAAATTTTTAAAAAATTAAATATTTTTTTTTTCTTTCTTTTTTTTTTTTTTTTTTTATTCTTTTTTTTTTATGAGAATGGATCGGGGATCGGGGGATCGAAAAATCGGGAATGGAAAATTTTGGGGGGAGATGGTTGGACGGCAAGCAGAAAAACGGATGAAAATTTCGGAAAAAGATGGTTGGGCGGGACCAGGATTTTTCGGGGATGGAAAATTTCTGGGGAAGATGGTTGGACGGGACCAGAAAGTCCGTCAACATACTTATTATACACTACTCGTGAGCACGAAAACAAAACAAAACAAAAAAAAAAAAAATGCACTTGTAAGAGGGAAAACATATATACTTATAGAAGCAAAAAAAGCAGAGTGTGCTAAATTTCATTGGCTGCATAAGACGTTACGTCATGAGACGTTACGTCAGGTCTATGCTGGCGAAAAATCATGCGTTGATCCGTAGACGAGGAGGCCTTAACAGATACCGATTAATTATCACGCAACTTGACAAATATCGCAAGGCAAACAAGCACAGAAAATGTTTTTCTGTCGACACAATTTTCTTCTGAGGGAAAACACCATGTAAATATCGAAAATACCGCATAATGTCATTAAGGCCTTCTTGCAAGAAAAGGTCAATAAAATGCTACATAGAGTGATTCCGTCTGGGTGCGGTCGAACATTAGAGAATTCAACGATCATCCAAAGAACAATATATGTCAAGTATACTACAACTACGATATTTTTTTTCAGTCAAGATTAGATGGGAAAGTAATTGCTGCGGTTTTGAGGCTGTACTTTAAATGGAACAGAATAAAAAGGAATATCAGTATTAGCCATAGCTGCACAAGTTAAGTTTTTAACTCGCAACAAAGTTGATTCCTCCCCTAAATCTAAAGCGGTATGACCGCTAAAGTGATTCGCTTGTTATAAAAGACCTACATACATGTATACTTGTAGCTTCTTTTGAGGCTTGGTTGACAAAAGTGTTTAACATCACATCGGATACTGAAAATTCGACAAAACTTGCACGTTTTTGAGGTCCGAACATGATTTACAAAACCTGCAATTCTAAACACTACGAGGTGTCCTCGGCATCCTTAAAAGCCTATGTAAATGAACCATTCTCTGTTAAAAGGGTGTTTAATGTATCTGCAAAACGTTTCGACCCATGTTAGCCAACGCTGTCCGCGCAGGCTGACATGAGTAAAAAGGTTTTTACTTTTGCTCACTTTTCTGCATGCCAAAGGCTCATTCTTCCTCATGATTCGTTCGGTTGTTAGACCACATGGTTTTTACGTTGTCTATAGGATTACTGGCGTGGTATAAAGCGTCACGGAGATACATTCAACCTCCAACTGCAAGAGCACGGTTCAGATATAGGTTATAATTAGTTCTCTGTAACTTTCGTGAAATTTTTACGGATTAATTTATGTGTTTTGTACCGTTATCTGGCCTCTCCCCAAACAGGCAGGCAGTAAGTCAATAAGATTGATATTTTTATTTCTATCCCTCAACTTGCATGTAGTCCTTCAGATAATCCAAGTCCTTTAATCGAACTAGTGGTAAAGGTTTTTGGCTTTCCTGCATGAAAGAATTCAAAAATGCAAGGGAACCTTAAAGTTGTTTAATACCATAACTAACAGACAACGTTTTTGTGAAGTGAAAATGGTTTCAAAAATATCCGTTCATATACCAATAAGTTCTTGTAACTTCTTCTAGAACGGCGACTTCACTGCAGTCCGGGGTTTGTTAGTTTGAATTGGACCTTTTTGTCAGAGTCATTTTGACAAGAATCATTCCTTTCTTGTTTCTGAACATTGTTCAGACATTTTATCGGAGAAATCGCCTATAGGCTCGCCAACAAATTTGTCCGTAGAACTGGTATACAAACAATCGAGAAATGAATTGATAAGCCTACTGGACTATCTAAAATCACTAAAATGTTATTGAAAATGGCCATACCTAAACGCGCATAGAATATCTTTATTAAAGCGAAATCAGGTGCCCAAGATGTCGGATGTCGTAACATGAATCATAGCCGTCACTTTTAAGCTTGCAACACTTGATTGATAAATCAATTAATCCTAGAAACACGCAATCCATGACGGTACCATGCGAAAGGCGGCAACAAACTAAATGTAGATGACACAAACCTTCACTAGAACTTTAGCGTAACACACTTTATTGCTGTCTGAAAATGGAGGATCCGAATACCATGCCAATGGATCAACAAAGTTGTTATCGTTACCGTCAATGACAGGGTAAAGTTTTGGCTTCAGGTCGTCTGCTAAAGCATGGCCTGGGGGAGGAAAAACAAAATATATTCATAAACGATATTATTTCAACGAATAAAAAAACATTAATTGTTCGAGATTGTCATTATAATAGCCATAGTCAGTCGGATGTTATAAGCAATATTATTTTGACAAAAAAAAATAATCAGAAACATGTGTCTGAGCCATGCTCTGTGAAAAGGGGTTTTCATGCATCTGCAAAAAGTGTCGACTCGTGTCAGCCTGCACGGACTGCATTGGTCGAAACTTTTTTGCTACTTGTGAATTTTCTGTATGCCCACAGACCACTCTATCTCCAGATTCATTCCATTTTTAGATTAAATGGATTTCTGGATTCATAATTATGTGATAGCTTGCTTGGTATAAAGCTTCACTATAATGTATTACACCCCCTTTTGCCAGAGCATGGCTCATTGGAAAAAGCAACAGCATTTTCCAATGGAAAAACATGAGTTAGAACGAATTTCCATATAGGGATAAAAAAAGAAAAGAAAAATATTTAAAAAGAATCATCATTGTACGAAATGTGCTTTTGATCTTTCAAAGAATTGAAGTAGAAATATTCAAATTGCGAAAAGACCGAAATTCAAGGTGATTTTGGTCAAATTATCTTACATAATATCTCACAGCTAAGCTAAGATTGCATGTTCTGTGCAGCCAGATCTTAATCTGCACTTTCGGCAAAACTAAAAGGACCTGTCGTTTCTATGGTAATGGCTCGATCTTAATGCTACGGGTAACACAAAGTATTTTTTTGTGAACAGTTTCATTTTCAATCAGGCTTCAAAGAAAACACGGTCTGATCTTGAATTTTTATCGTCGAAATGTTTGCAGATCATCTTTTTCACGTTCGTTTTGCTACTTACTCTTCTTTAATGTATAACGCCGTTTTTAACAGAATTTCAGTTTTGTTACGGCTACAGGCAAGCTCATGCTCAGGCGCTTTTTGTGCTTTATACTTTTAGCACGACACTATTTCTAAACCACAACTTTCCCACATGTACATGTACTCTCGTTCTTGCATGGCAGATTGCAGTAATCCAATAATACCAAGGCTAAACATGTTGCATTTTCGATGGACGCGGCCACCATGTCGGACTCTGATCAGGCTCATTACCTGACTACCAGAACCGCATATCTCAGGTCTCTGTGATAAAATCTGCGGATAATTCCACAAGAACCGAAGAACCCGAATGTTACATACCCAGTTCACATCTTTGACCACGATAACCAAGTTGGCAATGACAAGTACCATCAGCTATACATGTACCCTCATTCTTGCATGGCGGATTGCAGACTGGATCGTCTTTAAAACAAATAGCCACAATTACTGAAAAGGCTACCGTGCTAGCAGCCAGAAGAAAACTATTAAGAAGTCAAAATGCACGTAAATTTAATGTATGCAAATTAAAAGTTAATATGTTATAATGACTCTGTCAATGTGTTACAGTACACTCTGTCATTTGAATTTCAAGGTGATAGCAGAATAAATGAGATAGAAAACTAGAATTAAAGTTACCAATTCAAATAGCTGAAGACAAAGAGTAACCAACAACAAGCACTCGCAAACATCTTACTCATAATCTGTGTCGCTATATAAATCATTATTTCATTTTCGCCATTAATGAAGGGCAAAATTATTTTTATATACTTGATCTTGTATTTTATGTAGAGATGGGTCTATCTGTAAAATAAAACTTGTAGAGATGGGTCTATCTGTAAAATAAAACTTTCAGCATATAATCGGTATAAGCAAAGATTACAGATTGTAATTTTTAACAGAAACATGTTATATCACTCTATTTAGCAATCAATATAAAAGAAAAAGGAATGCATTCAAATTGTACTTACTCGAAAACCCAAGAAAGAAGCCATAGGAAATAAAATATCCGGTACCGTAGAGAACAGCACCAAAACGTGTACCGGTGTCAGTGTGCGTCAACTTGTGCTTTCCTTTGCCTGTTGTTATTTGAACAGCGCTGAAAGTCTATTAAAGCAAAACAATAAATGATAAATGTAATAAATGTAGACGAAAATGCATAAAAAATGTTTGGTTTTGTGGTTATCAACGACGTATTATTATTTAAGCAGGTGACTTTTTTTTTTTTTTTTTCTAGTAAGGTATTTGGGATGACTTGCTATTCTAAACACCACAAAACATTATCATAGCTTGGATTTTTGTCCAAGAGTCTGGTTATGCGGTACGGGCTCTCCCATGACTAACATGTCAAGATATTTCACCTACAGATACGAATAGATGTGACTCCCACCGGCTTTTTTTTTTTTTACTTGTTTTCCCTCTAAATAACAAGGGTTAAGAGAATATTGCAAGGACCGAATATAGATGTTCGTGTATTACCATTCAATTATGCATTATGAGGTAAAGTGTGTGTGGTATAGAGTCGCTATTAAAACCTTATTTCGGATATTCTACATGAATATCTGTGTCGGAAGGGTAAACTGTAACTGACTGACGATAAGTTTCATCTGAGTGTCATCGACAACAGGCCTAAACCTTATAGAAGTTTGTATAATTTTCATTTCAGATTTTAACGAGAAAGAAATCTTGAGGAAGGAAAGAGTATTTTGTTTTTCCAAAAATTCTCATGGTTTCTTTTGTCCCTCTACCTTTCAAATCAAGTTCGTGCGAAGTGGGTTATTCATGTTAACAAAATAAAACGATGTTGGGAGAATTTACCGTGCAAAGGCTTTCTGCACTGATATTATATATCTTATTTTAAGCAGATATCATTAGTATTTGTAGACGATTTAAAGACACTTAGATAATATCCTATTCATTAATTTATGTAGTTTTAAAGCTACATAAAACTTGATTTTGAAAAAAAAAATCATGAATGCATTTGTTGAAAAAAGTTAATCTTGACTGTTTAAAATCGGGGGGGGGGGGGGGAGAGAATCAAAAGAAATACTAACAGCCTTATTTGCCACCGTTGGGACCCGAATCTACGACCTTCAAAATGGACTTAGCTCTCCATGCATCTATTATCTATTTTCTAGAATGTATCTGTCATTTATTACGCCATAAAGGCTATCCCATTTGAACGGGATAAGAAATCAAACAAAAAAAAAACTATTTTTTTTTTCTTTTAAAAGAATGGCACTGTTATTTAGAGAAATATTTATGGGTTTTTGCTGATTTTGTAGTGTTTTCCATTTGATTAAGGGTTATTTTCTCCATCTCTAGATTTATTTGGGATTAGGCTGGCATTTTGTGCTGTCTTATCTACAGTCAGGTGCTAAATTAAAGTCCTCAAAATGGCCGCCATTATTCACTAACTTAAAAGATAATAAGACAAATAAACTTTGAATCACTTTAGAACTGCAACACAGACTTGCTTGAATTTTTCAATATTTTGTAATACATCCATTAGCTGCAAGGACGGCGCTCATTCTCTTGGGTGGCTGCTTACAGAATGATTTAATATAATATTATGTTGGAGATAAAGATGTCCAGATATCTATAACATTGTTTATCACGTCGTGCTTACTTTTAATGTTTGTTACTCTACTTTATAGTTAGATTTTCAGTGTTTTCCAAACATATTCATTAATGTTGATATCTGGGGACTGTGGTGGTCAGTTCATACATGGAATATCGTTTTCTTGCTTCTAGTTTATTGTCTCTCTAGATGTGTGGACAGGGGTATTATCCTCTTGAAATATTTTGGGAAAATTTGGCAATGGCAGGCCACAAATGTTCATCAAGTATTTCAATATACTTTTTTGAATTGATATTACCCTCCACAAGTCCTAATGTTCCAACTCCTTCATATGTGACCCATTCCAAGAACACAACACTCAAAATTGGAACAGACTTGTCCTTGTCACCTTGGTCTCCACTTTTCCTCATTAGTTCTCCAAACATATACAAGCTGATCTTTACCTATTACAACTGTAGTTTCATCAGAAAGAATTACTTTTGACCAATCTTCTTCAACTCGCCAATGAAGATGTATTCTAGCAAAGGGCCTCCTCTTCAGCCTATTCCGTTTAGCAATTGTAGTGGTCTTTTTCACAACCCTTCTAAATAGCCATAAAAATGTAATCTCCTTTGAACTGACCTCTTTGATAAGGGATAGTGTCCACCTTCGTTGTACAAACTTGTTATTTCTAATGTCTTTCTTCTGTTGGTTTTTACCACTTTCAGTAACACCCTGTCGCTCCTCTCATCTGTCTCTCTTTTTCTACCACAATTCCCCACCTGCTCGCTTTCCTCAATATTTTCTGAATTCTGGGCTTGTTTTATCCTTTTCAAACACTTGGTTACCGTAGAACTATTTCATTTCGGTAATTCTGCATTTTTTTCTGCCACTATAGCCTTGCTAAGGTAGTCCTAATTGGATTCTTTGACAAAGGGTCGTCAGATCTTCACCTCTTCTCCCCATGACATTCTACAGACGACAATGACATCATTGTAAACGAAGGAGTTGCTTCCCTTTGCTGAACATAAAGTGTAACGGTAAAATAATACCCTGGTGAAAAATTCTAACCTTAATTAGGGATTAATTTGCTAAAATGAGGTATTGAAGTTGAACCTCGCTCAAAATAAAAATTTTGGCATCCATTTTGAGGACATTAATTTTGCACATGGGTGTATAGCTATACTATTCACCATTATGTTCAAGATAGAAAACCCTTGCCCTAGACCTGAAAATAGCAGTTTCATTAATCTCTAAAGCCTGCAGATTACTTGAAAGCCGTTAAGTTAGAAGAAGTTACTTCTTACAGTACGAGTGTTTCTTATATTACACATTTCTCCTGGTTTTGGTGTTTAAGCCACGTTGGCAGTTTAATTTTAGTGCTAGCCATGATAAGAGATGGACGTTAGACTGAAAATAAAGAAAATAAATTGAAAACAGGTTGTATGCAACTTTAAGAGACAACCCAGCGGATCGCAATGTTGCATTTCTTTATCTGTATACATAGGTGTAACTGATAGTAATGAATCAACTTACAAATGCGCGTATTTACTCACCTTTCCCAGGTCTGTTGCATGTACGCTTCTTCGATTGGTTGGTTTGACGGCTCTGTCATCTAGTCGAAGGCCATCTATTTTTCCAGTTTCAACGTAAATTTCCAAGTAGTTATTGGAAAAAATCGATGATACTTCGAATAGATAGTGCGTCATGAACTGATCAATGGCTGGAATGTTCAACATAAAAACGTCGGACCCTTTCCTGTCATGGAACTGTACAATATTAATTGGTTTACTGGCTTCAAAAAATTCCAAAGAAGATGATTGCGATCGCCGTCTGTCGTGGTGCTGTCCTTGGTTTAAAGAAACCAAATGTTTACCGTTGATCTTAATGTTTGTATTATCCTCAGCGGCCATTACCCTGGTGACAGTTTCAACATCGTTTGCGAACTCTGAAACAAGGAATTCTGTTTTCCAATCAACCAATGGTGTCATTTGTGCAAGTGTGACGTCACACGCACCCTGTATTTTTAAACATTTATTTCCTGACAGCACGGTTATTGGCTTTGAACTTTTGATAAAGGTCCCAGTAAGATCTCCACGGCTCTGAAGCTGTAATATGTCATATTTGTTTAGAACTCGGTGAAAGATTTGACCATTTGCAAAATTTTGGCTATTGAAATTGATCACACTGTAGGATAGTTTTATTCGTATCTGGATATTAGTACTGTCAAAGAGAGCGGCAATTAAGAGTTGGTTGTAATATCTTGTCGACGTATATGTGGCAACATAGAACTCAGTAGATTCATCTTTAAGCGGTAAAGCAAGGAAGCCGTCACTGGATGGATTTGCATCATTTATAATCACTTGTACCAATATTGGCTCGTCTGATTTAATGTAAACAGATTTCTTCGCAATGGATGAACCTTGCATTTGTAATCGTTTGTCTAACCTCAAGGAAATTGAATCCTGGTTGATGGAACGAGTGTAATTCAAACCAACAAAGGGTGCTTCAACATGAACACGCGTAGAGTAGATTGATGAAATGTACAACGAAACTGTTCCGCCAGAAGTTAGTGATTCTGGAATGCCGAATACGTATTCACTTTTGCCGGATGCCACTACAAAATACGATTATCCTTGTTTTTTTTTTTTTTTTTTATGTAGACGGTATCTTACACTCTCTCGCCCTCTCTCTCTCTCTCTCACAGATATCCTCCATAGAGAGAGAGAGCGCGCGCAGAAAGAGAAGATTAACTATAACCCAGAGAAAACTACTTTTCAGTTGAAAGAGACTGTGAAATTCTGTTTTGAGATTTTTTATGCTCTAGAATTATGCCCCCCCCCCCTTGCCGGAAACATGGCGCAATGCGGGACACATTTGACCTCTTTATTTGATAAATGGTTTGCCAATAGGTACTCTGCAATTAGCCTGCGAAATGCATTCAGCATCAAATCGAATTACAGCTAATAAATTATTTGTCTTTGTCAACACA
Organism: Tridacna gigas; assembly: GCA_945859785.2. Lineage (NCBI taxonomy): Eukaryota > Metazoa > Mollusca > Bivalvia > Cardiida > Cardiidae > Tridacna > Tridacna gigas. The sequence continues at coordinate 8,451,311 of OX244028.2, forward strand.
AAATTTACCCGTGGATATTTTTAATGCCAATTTATCATCATCTTGACTTCTCCTTTAATGTTCATGTACTTTCCCCAGAATTACTACAAACTAATAAATGCAATGAATGACAATTTTGGATTTTGCCCCTGCAGCATATTTTGGATACGGTGCATGCACTTTTGTTTATAGCATTGCTAACCAATCTACTCTCTCTCTCTAAAATATGAGGTTCATGAACTTACAATCTGTCGACCAGGCATATGCGATGACCTGAAAAAAAAAAAAAAAAAAGTTAAAACTCCTGATGAATATATCCCGAAGGTCTGGCCCATGGTAGATACACGCACACAGGAAACAGCTGGAAATGTCAACAAATATTTACAAATATTAATCGTACAAATATTTTCAAATATTTACCGTAGAGCAAGTAAGGATTCTAATATCATATCATTACTTTCGACTCACACGTACCAAATGTTTATGATTTCATTGCCCCAATGTTTTCTTATAATTTGTACTATTGATACATCGCCGTATTTAGTTCTAATCATTCTTTATAATATTTAAGAGTGTCATGTGTATCAAACATACCAAATTTGTACTTTGTTACGCACCATTAAAGATCTTTTTCGTTTTACCAGAGATAGTTATTTTGTGTGCCGGAGAATGCCAGTTTATGAGACTGTTTGTACAACGGTTAGTAATACAGTCGCAAAAGTCAAAGTCTCGTAAAGATTTTAGACCTGACTGTTCAAAATACACTTTACCCAGCACTTTCTGCAATGTTCCAGAAAATTCGCTTTTGGTGTACCGGATATGGTAAATTTGTTTTCCATGGACAATTGCTATTACATGTAATTTGTTGACATGTACCGCATTGCAAGCCGTAAATAGTCTATTTATGAAAATGTTGCCTCCCGAGTGTCCAAATTGTATTCTTCAATTTGACCAAGTGACCTAGTTTATGACCCTATGTGACTATATTTCAAACTCATCCGAGATATTATCAAGACAAACATGCTGACCAATTTTCAGGGCAACTGAGCAAGAATTGTGGCCACTAGAGCGCCCACAAGATATTTCTTTAAATCTGACCAATTGTCAGGTCAATTGAGCTGAAAATGTTGCCTCCGGAGAGTCCAAATTGTATTCTTCAATTTGACCTAGTGACCTACTTTATGACCCTATGTGACCATATTTCAAACTCATCCGAGATATTATCAAGGCAAACGTGCTGATCAATTTTCAGGTCAATTGAGTAAGAATTGTAGCCTCTAGAGCGCCCACAAAAAATTACTCATCCGAGATTTTATTTAGACAAAGATTCTGACCAATTTTCAAGACAATTGAGCAATAAATGTGGCCTCTAGACTGCCCACAAGATATTTCTTTAATTTGACCTAGTGACTTAGATTATGTGCCAAGGTGACCCAATTTTGAAGTTATCCACGATTTCATCAAGACAAACGTTCTGATTGATTTTCGGGTCAATTAAGCAATAAATGTGGCCTCTAGAGTGCCCACAAGGTATTTCTTTAATTTGACCAGTGACCTAGTTTATGACCCCAACTCGTCCGAGATTTAATTAAGACAAACATTCTGACCAATTTTCAAGTCAATTGAGCAAACAATGTGGACATTCTCTAGAATGTCCACATGGTATTTCTTTGATTCGACCTAGTGACCTAGTTATGACCCCAGGCGACTCAATTTCAAACTCATCAGAGATTTAATTAAGACAAACATTCTGACCAAATCTTCAAGTCAATTGAGCAAACAATGTGGCCTCTAGAGTGCCCACAAGGTATTTATTTAATGTGACTTGGTGACCTACTTTATGACCCCAGATTACCCAATTTCAAAGTCATCTGAGATTTAATTAAGACAAAGATTCTGACCAATTTTCAAGTTGATCGAGCTAAAAATGTGGCTTCTAGAGTGCCCTCAAGGTATTTCTTTAATTTGTCATAGTGACCTCGTTTTTGACCCCACATGACCCAATTTCAAACTCGTCCGAGATTTTATCAAAACAAACATTCTGACCAAGTTTCATGAGGATCGGACTGCAAATGTGGCCTCTAGAGCGTGCACAAGGTTTTTCTATGATATGACCTAGTGACCTAGTTTTTGACCCCACATGACCCAATTTCGAACTCGTCCGAGATTTTATCAAGACAAACATTCTGACCAAGTTTCATGAGGATCGGATTGAAAATGTGGCCTCTAGAGCGTACACAAGGTTTTTCTAAGATTTGACCTAGTGACCTAGTTTTTGACCCCACATGATCCAATTTCGAACTCGTCCGAGATTTTATCAAGACAAACCATCTGACCACGTTTCATGAGGATTGGACTAAAAATGTGGCCTCTAGAGCGTACACAAGGTAAAAAGTTGACGACGGACGACGCACACCGCACGACGGACGACGGACACAGCACGATCACAATAGCTCACCATGAGCACTTTGTGCTCAGGTGAGCTAAAAATTGACCAGGATATCGGTATTAAGAAATTAATTGACTTACGTTGGACATTTACTGCTAAAGCTAGCTTCAAAACGGCTTGACAACTTTTTTTCGGAAATTTCAGTTTACTGTGGCTAAAATTATAAACGGTAATCTTTACAATTACAATGTATGTGTTGAACTCTTTATGATTAAAATGGTAACAGTACCAGGAATTTAGTTCGAATTTCCATTTTTAGACAGAAAATATCAATATCACTTCTTTACCGTTCAAAGAGTTAATTAATTGAAGGTACTGTGTTTTACATTTTAACTGAGAGAAAATTCTTACTTGAAGGAGAAAAAGAGCCAGTACAATGCGAATTTCCATTCTTGCACACGGTCGGTTAAGTCGTATGCAAACGTTTAACTGTTGTACAACGCTCCCTATCTAAAATGCCTTTGATAACAAGATGCACATAATCACATTCAAAAGATAAGATAACCACGAAAATCCTTATTTAGAAAGATGACGTGCGTACTTTCGCGTGTGCCGAATCGCCTGTTGAATATAATTGAACATTGTATTTAATCTCACCACACGTAGCGTAAAAACACACGAGTCATGCTCTGTGAACATGGGGTTTAATGCATCTGCAAAAACAACAACAACAACAACAAAACAAGAGGGCCATGATGGCCCTGGATCGCTCACTTGAGTCAATAGGCCAAATTTCACTCCAGGGTCATAATGACCCAATTTAAAACTCATCTGAGATATTATTAAGACAAACATTCTGACCAGTTGTCAGGTCCATTGAGCTGAAAATGTGGCCTCCGGAGTGTCCAAAATGTCTTTCTTCAATTTGACCTAGTGACCTAGTATATGACCCTATGTGACCATATTTCAAACTCATCCAAAACATCAAAACAAACTTGTTGACCAAGGTTCAGGTGAATTGGGTAAGAATTGCCGCCTCTAGAGTGCCCACAAGGGGTTTCTGAAATTTGACCTAGTGACCTAGATTATGACCCTATGTGGTTTAATTTCAAATCCATTCAAGATATCATCAAGTCAAACATGCTGACAAATTTTCAGGTCAGTTGAGCTAAAACTGTGGCCTCTACAGTGCCCACAATACATTTCTTGAATTTGACCCAGTGACCTAGTTTATAACCCTATGAGATCCAATTTCTAACTGATCCGAGATATCATCAGGTCAAATATGTATACCAATTTTCAGGTCATTCTAGCTAGAATTGTGGCCTCTAGAGTGCCCAAAAGGTATTTCTCCAATGTGACCCAATGACATTGTTTATGACCCTATGTGACCCAATTTTGAACTCATCCGAGATATCATCAAGACAAAAAATTTCGAACTCGTCCGCAATTTTATTAAGACAAACATTCTGACCTAATTTCACAAGTATCTGACTGAAAATGTGGCCTCTAGAGCGCACACATGGTTTTTCTAAGATTTGACCTAGTGACCTAGTTTTTGACCTGACATGACCCAATTTCAAACTCGTCCCAGATTTTATCAAGACAAACATTCTGACCAAATTTCACAAGTATCTGACTGAAAATGTGGCATCTAGAGCGTACACAAGGTTTTTCTAATATTTGACTTAGTGACCTAGTTTTTGACCCCACATGACCCAATTTCGAACTCATCTCAGATTTTATCAAGACAAACATTCTGACCAAATTTCACAAGTATTTGACTGAAAATATGGCCTCTAGAGCGTACACAATGTTTTTCGAAGATTGCCCTAATGATCTAGTTTTTGACCCCACATGACCCAATTTCAAACTCGTCCCAGATTTTATCAAGACAAACATTCTGACCAGATTTCACACGTATCTGACTGAAAATGTGGCCTCTAGAGCGTACACAAGGTTTTTTCGAAGATTTGACCTAGTGACCTAGTTTTTGACCCCACATGATCCAATTTCAAACTCGTCCCAGATTTTATCAAGACAAACATTCTGACCACACTTCACAAGTATCTGACTGAAAATGTGGCCTCTAGAGCGTACAAAAGGTTTTTCTAAGATTTGACCTAGTGACCTAGTTTTTGACCCCACATGACCCAATTTCGAACTCGTCCGAGATTTTATCAAGACAAACTTTCTGCTTAAATTTCACAAGTATCTGGCTGAAAATGTGGCCTCTAGAGCGTACACAATGTTTTTCGAAGATTTAAGCTAGTGACCTAGTTTTTGACCCAACATGACCCAATTTCAAACTTGTCCGAGATTTTATCAAGACAAACATTCTGACCAAGTTTCATGAGGAATGGACTGAAAATGTCGCATCTAGGTTTTTCTAAGATTTGACCTAGTGACCTAGTTTTTGACCCCACATGACCCAATTTCGAACTCGTCCGAGATTTTATCAAGACAAAGATTCTGACCTAGTTTCATGAGGATTGGGCTGAAAATGTGGCCTCTAGAACGTACACAAGGTAAAAAGTTGACGACGGACGACGCACGACGCACGTCGCACGACGCACGACGGACGATGGACGACGGACACAGCACGATCACAATAGCTCACCATGAGCACTTCGTGCTCAGGTGAGATAAAAAAACATCGATTCTTGTCAGCCTGCGCAATCCTCGCAATCCTCGCATCCGCGCAGGCTGATATCGGTCGAAACTTTTTGCTATTGGTCAATATTCTGCATGCCAAAGGACCAGTCTACCTCGCGAGTCATTTGGTAGTTAGACAAAATTGATTTTATGGATCAAAAATTAAATGATGACTTGCTTAGTATAATGCATCACGGAATTGCATTAAACACCTTTTTACTAGAGCATAGCTCATACATTTTTTTTTTTTTTTTTTTTGAAAATATTATCCATATATGTAACATGTATTTTACGATCCCTGAATGCAATAATCAAATGCGTTATTTGCTTAATATTTGGCATCATATAACTGCTTGATGACATGAACATACGTCAAAGTAAAGATATAAATACCAATAGTTCGGAACTTTTGAAATTCACGTGATTTCACGACCAGCCTGATTATTGTTCAGCGTTATTGCTTAATTTACAGACGATTCTTTGAAATTGTTAAAACGAGAAGATAATTTAATGACAATTAGTTACCCCAAAATGAATAAACACCAACCTGTGAAATACTTACAAATAAGCCATGCTCTGGCAAAAAGGGGCTTAATGCATCTCTGTGATCCATTATATCATGCAAGTCATCACATAATCTAAGATCCATATCCACTTTTCTAACATCCGATTTAATCATGAGGTGAACTGGTCCTTGAGCATACATATATTTACTAATAGCGAAAAGTGTCGGCCCAGGTCAGCCTGCGCGGACTGCGCAGGCTGACCTGGGTCGATAATTTTCGCAGATGGATTAAGTCCCATTTTCACAGAGCGGGGCCCATATATTTATACTTTAATCTCGCCTACCGAATCGAGAACATTAAACAGCAGTAAATAATACAGGACCGAGCTTTTGTTCCTTTGAATAATTCACTACAGTACTTTTAAATGTACAGGGGAAAAAATCTGTAAACACTCTGAAGAAGCCATAAGCCAAAACGTTGATAATAACTTATATCATCGAGAAACTGTTTCGTGTATAAATGGGGTCATATTAATTACTTTAGTACTTAGAGCGCCAAAAATTGAAGAATGAACATTTCAGCCAAGAGACGAAAAACAAATATGTTGTGGTCAAAGAGTCGTTGCAGAGCGGACAATGTAGAATCAAGATAGGGCCACACATTTAATACAGTCCAATCTTGCTTCAAATGATAACTGTAAAGGTAATGATGGAGCGCTAGGTAGGTACAAGTAAATACAAATTTTGAATTAAGAAAAGACATCAATAAGTTTTGAAGCTTATTTTATTTTAGTAACAGATTCAAGTAAGCGGACAGTGTAGGATAGAGATAAGACTGCTCTTTCGTGCGCCCGCCCGGATAGCTCAGTGGTTAGCGTGTCAGACTCGTGAGCTGGTGGTTGCGAGTTCGATGCCCGGTTGAGGGAAACTTTCTTTCCGGCGATTTTTCGCCTCTCACTTCTAACAGATGCCCGATTGAGGGAAACTTTCTTTCCGGCGATTTTTCGCCTCTCACTTCTAACAGATGTGAGAAAAGTAGTCAGTGGCTTTGGATAGAAATTTGTGTCAGTACTGGTGTGAGAAAGCCAGGAAACACATGGGTGCGTCACTGACCGCCATAATATGACCTGACCTGTTAAAATGGCGTAAAACTCCAATACTAACTAACTAACTAACTAACTAAACTAAGCTCTTTCGTGCACTCCGGTCTCGATTTACACTTAAAGCAGACAATAGCTGTACAGATAATTAAACAGCGTTGTGTAAACACATGTGAAATCAAATTTTCAATCAAGAAAAGACATATGAATAAAGGTCTTCTGAAACTTCAACAAAGCCGATAAAGTAGAGCCAAGAAAGGGCCACAGTTTTCGTGCTATTAGATCCTGCTCCACCCCGGCCGTAAAGTATGATTGTAAGAACAGTCACAGAGCGCTCGATAGGTAAAATAACACTTTCTGGCAAAATGACAACCAAATGGCTGTTTTTGAAGCTTGTGATGAATCAATATTAGACCGCACTATTTGTGCTGTCCGATCTCGACTCACAAGTCATACACTATAATTGTAAAAGGTAATATAGCGCAAGATGATGAAAATAAACGTCTCACTCAAGACGACCTAAATGAATGCCTTTTGGAGTTTGCTTTGGTCATAATGTCTCAATATAATCGCCTAAAAAAAAACATCTCTTTTACAACCTCATCATGGATCCTTATACACTCCTTGAAGCCCTCTTCAATAGCTATGAATAAACAAGAGAGTTCTGTCGAAGAGTACCAAACACTATTGGGGAGATGACAGAATCTTCAAAGTCGAAGCAGCAGACTGCACACCGTTAAAGATTACAATTTACTCAGAACGTGCAAAGTCCTAGAGTGCGGTGATGTTAAGAAGCTGATGAGAAAAAGGATTACATGAATGAATCATCGCTGTATTCTGTCAGTATAGAAAACAGTTTTGATGTCATCAAGCGTGCTCATACAGCAACTGGACATGATAGAAGATACAAATGATCAGAGAGCTGAGTAATAAATACACCAACGTAACACAAGAAGCCCTAACTTGTCTTGATTAATGTGCATCAAGTATCAGAAGACTGATTGATTGATTGTATAGTGTTTAACGCCGTTTTCAAATTCATTTCAGTTATATCGCGACCGCCAGTGCACCTATCAAAGCTTTCCTGGAGTTCCGTTTACCAGTACTATGAACAATATTCTTTCCAAGCCACTGGCTGCTTTCCCAAATAGTCATCGTCGAAATAATGGTCAGCGGTGAGAGAGGAATGAATCCGGTCGCAATGACCATCGTCAATCCTCGGAAAGATATTGGCTGAGCCGGGGATCGAACGAGCGACCTCCTGTTCTCAATTCCTGTACACTACCGACTGAGCTACCGGGGCTCGGCGTATCAGAAGACGAAGAAGAGAATGACAACCAAAGGAGTCATTGTAAAGCCAACTTTGTCAAAAGACCTACATTATCGCGAAAAGTAGACTTTGTAGATATGCAGTGCGAGCGTACACTGCAAATAGATCATTTCACAAAATTTCGCTTTGAACGCAGATTTTTAAAACGCAAAACGTGCATCAGAAGGGCTTTTCAGATACTGTATATATTTCTGATATTAGGAGCACCTGTAAACCTTCAGTCTGACAACGGTTTACAGTTCACTGCTTGTGCTTGATGATGTGCTTGATTATGCTCGAGGAAAAACGGCCAAAAAAAAAAGGTTCAATTTAGGCTACACCTTTACTTCATTCGGTTTACTGAAACATTTCGTTTGCGGATTGAGGGCCGATTTTAATAAGACCACAAGTCTTACAATGTTTTTTTTTACTATTTATTTTTTAATTTCCTTTCTTCTGCAAAATCGGTATTGTAGTAAACGCTAAAGACAAAGCATAAAAAATTAAAACAATATTTTAATACGTTTGAAATGACGGACATTTTAAAAAAATACAATTCATTTACATGTAGACATATTTTTCACTGGACATTAAACAAAATTCGTTAAAAGGCAACGCATAAAAACCGCAAATAATATTTCAACATATCTTATATCACGAACATTTTAAAAATCACATTGAATTTGCTTGTAGATATATCTTTCACAAGACATCAAACACATTTCGTTAAAAGGCAACGCACACAAAATTACAAACAATATATCAACATATCTGATATGATGGACATTCTAAAAAATGCAGTGCATTTACATGTTGACGTATTCTTCATAGTACATAAAAAACAAAATTCTTTAAAAGGCTGACTATTTCTATGTTAAGGCTTTCTCTTTGACAAGGCAAAAACTAAATATGTTTGTTATTTTTCCAAAAATTCTTAGAAATATTGAATACTTACGTGAAAGATAAAACTGTTACAGTATAAAAAAGGAAATTGGGCGCTGAAAATACATTAAAAAATTGTCTTTATGAAAATCAGACAAGTAGCAGAAAATTCAGTATATGTCGGAGAAGGCTTATAAAAAAAAAACAGACACACACACACACACACACAGATAAAGTTTAGCGTGATCTGGAGCGAAAGTACATTCATTTATCATCAAAGACGGAATTTCTTTTAGCTCTACTAGCTGTAAGCCAGCAGAGCATATTCTGTCATGACGTGGTTTCCGTCGTCCGTCCATCTCTCCGTCGATTAGTCTTTTTCTTGTTTACGCAATTAAGACTGCATTTGTAGTCGGGCTAACATGAAACTTGCACAGTTTATTGATCTCATCATAAGCTTGATCCACATTGATTAAAACTTAGAAGTGAAGTTGTGCAAGATGCAATTCTCCACTGTCTATCACACGTGGTTCACGAAATGTACCCCAAATAACTTTCTCTGCATTTGAAACCTAAGCAAAAGGAGTTGCAGTTAAGAGATGTTCTGACTCATCTATACACATTTCCTCATCAGCTGTGTAAGTATCACCATCTAACACTAACTCATCTTCATGCAATTCAGTGCGTTTCAGATCAGTATCTGGACTAACTTTCAAGTTGTAATTTTCACAAGCAGTACTATTTTACAAATTAATATCGCAATCATAATTTCGCAATGCCATTTCACAATTGTAATCTTTCTTTACCTGCCACAAGATATTTCTTTAAATTTGACCTAGTGACCTAGTTTAAGACCCTATGTGATCCAATTTTAGACTCATCCATAAATCTTATCAAGACAAACATGTAGACCAATTTTCAGGTCAATTGAGTAAAAATTGTAGCCTCTAGAGCGCCCACAAGGAATTTCTGTTAGTTGACTTAGTGACCTAGTTTATCGCCCAAAGTATCCCATATTCGAACTCATCCGAGATTCTATTAAGACAAAGATTCTGACCAATTTTCAAGTCAAATGAGCAAAAAATGTGGCCTCTAGACTGCTCACAAGGTATTTCTTTAATTTGACCTATTGACCTAGATTATGTCCACAGGTGACCCAATTTTGAACTCATTCTAGATTTCATCAAGACAAACAATCTGACCAATTTTCAGGTCAATTGAGCAATAAATGTGGCCTCTAGAGTGCCCACAAGGTATTACTTTCATTTGACCTAGTGACCTAGTTTATGACCCCAAGGTGACCCAATTTCAAAATCATCCGAGACTTATTTAAGACAAATATTCTGACCAATTTTCAAGTCAAATGAGCAAAAAATGTGGCCTCTAGAGTGCCGACAAGGTATTTCTTTAATTTGACCTAGTGACCTAGTTTATGACCCTAGGTGACCCAAATTTGAACTCATCCGGAATTTCATCAAGACAAACATTCTGACCAAGTTTCAGGTCAATTGAATAAGAAATGTAACCACTAGAGTGTCCACAAAGTAAAAGTTGACGACGGACGATGGACGACGCATGACGGACATCGGACAACCACAAAAGCTCACCTTGAGCACGTTGCGCTTAGGTGAGCTAAAAACGTAAAACTTTAACTTACAGACAACAAAGAAAACTTTTTCACAACAACAGGAAATGCTTCCTTTCAGCAATTTCTCGATTAGACAAGGTTTTTTTTTCTCTAGATTTACCTTGTTATAGTAACTAAGGGTGCTTCCATGAGAGAACTGGAGAGCACATTCAGTTGTATTACGATGTCATACTAAAACTAAAAATCACATTGATAAAGAATCTGTCGTAAGTTAGCTTTATAAAAATTCTTCAAACCAGTCTATAAAAAGATAATCAAGCGAGCCTTTGGACGCTTTAAAAACATTTTTTTCTTAACCAGTTGAATAAAATCTAACTAAACTCCGACAAATGACAGACTTTTGCAACCATATTAGTGTGTGTAAAGAATTCCATGTGTAATGGTAAGATCTAAATGCAAATCTACAAATTTATGAATAAGACTGATTCACTGCTTTGACAAGAGTGTATGTTTGCAATAGAAATACACTTAGTTCCAAAGAAGCTGACATGTAACTACATGTTCCTGAATTTAAATCCGAAAAATAATAATTATGATAACAAAGAGAAAACCCCAGCTTAACCTTGATAATTCATTTCGACTGTTTGATTTGTGTCTGATGTGTTAAGGAAGACGAGCAGGAGAACAATGCTTCATCAAATGACTTCATTTATGGTATACAAAATCTGATCTCAAGCGAATATAAGAAACAAGAGGGCCATGATGGCCCTGTATTGCTCCACTGGCTTATAAATATAAACCATGAAGAGAAGTCTTCACTATATAAGCCCTTATAAAACTTTGACCCCAAAGCTACAGTCGGACTAAATGGGGAATATGTGTATTAGAAGAATAACATGCCAAATTTGGGAGTTCTTGGCCTTATGGCTAGTAACAAGACGGTTTCTGAACTTTTCACTCCATAAACCCAAGTAAAACTTGTGACCCCTGGTGCAGGGCCAAACTTGATCCTAGGGCTGTAACTTGGGCCCTCTTTGTAGTTGTCCACTAGATAATGCTATAATTATGCAAAATTTGGTAGCCTAAGCCTTATGGCTATGTACACCAAGATTTAAAAGTTTTCCCTATGTAAGCCTATGTAAATCTTGTGAACCCCCCCCCCCCCCCCCCAGCATGAGGCCAAATTGAACCCAGGACTATAATTTGGGCATTTTTGGTAGACCCCAACTAGATCAAGCTAAATGCAAAATTTGGTAGCTCTAGGCCTTATGGCTAGGTACAGGAAGATTTTTAAAGTTTTCTCTATATAAGCCTTTGTAAAACTTGTGACCCCTGGGGCAGAGCCACTTTTGACCCCAGGGCTATAATTTCAAGAAACATGATAGAGGTTTACTACATAAAGCTACATGCCAAATTTGGTAGCCCTATGCCTTATGGTTTCAGACAAGAAGATTTTTAAAGTTTTCTCTATATAAGCCTATGTAAAACTTGTGACCCCTGGGGCAGAGCCAATTTTGACCCCAGGGCTATAATTTCAAGAAACATGATAGAGGTCTACTACATAAAGCTACATGCCAAATTTGGTAGCCCTATGCCTTATGGTTTCAGACAAGAAGATTTTTAAAAATTTCCAATATTTTTCAGTTTTGTTGCCATGGCAACCAGAGTTTTTGAAGGAATCAAATTATTTCAAGAAATTCTGAAGAGGACCATGGCAGGATCATTTCTGTGCAGTTTCATGAAAATTGGATGGGTAGTTTCAGAGAAGAAGATGCTTGAAATAAAAGTTAACGCACGGACGGACGGACGGACGCACGCACGGACGGACTGACGGACGGACGGACGGACGCACGACGGACACCGGGCCATGACATAAGCCCGCTGGCCTTCGGCCAGTAGAGCTAAAAACAAGAGAGCCATTGGCACTAAAGCGGTCACCTGAGTAAAGTCATCTACAGTTGATAAAGCTGAAGAGATCCTGGTTTTAATGATGAAAAACACATGAGTGTAAGCGACTTACTTTTTGCACCAATGTGACTAAATTCCAAACTTGTCCAAGATATCATTAAAACAAACATTCTGACCAAGTTTCATGAGTATCAGACTGAAAATGTGGCCTCTATGGTGCACAGAAGGATTTTCTAAGATTTGGTCCAGTGACCTACTTTTTGACCTGATGTGACCTATGTTGAAACTTGTCCAAGACATTATCAAGGCAAATTTTCTGACCAAGTTTCACGAGAATCAGGCTGAAAATGTGGCCTTAAGAGTGCACACAAGGTTTATCTAAGATTTGACCACGTGACCTACTTTTTGCCCCGACATGACCCACTTTCAAACTTATCTGAGATATCAACAAGATAAACATTCTGACCAATCTTTATAAGTATAAGACTGAACATGTGGCCTCTATGGAGCACCCAAGATTTTCCAAAGATTTGGCCGAGTGACCTACTTTTTCACCCAGCATATCCCAATTTCAAACTTGTCTGAGATATTATCAAGACACAGTCTGACCTAGTTTCATGAGTATCCACCTGCAAATGTGGCCTCTAGATTGCACAAAAGGTTTTTCTAAGATTTAGCCCAGTGACCTACTTTTTGACTGGACATGACCCAATTTCAAACTTGTCCCAGATATTATCAAGACAAACATTCTACCCAACTTTCATGAGTTTCAGGCTGAAAATGTGGCCTCTAAAGGGCACATACGGTTTTTCTAAGATCTGGCCCAGTGACCTACTTTTTGACCAGACATGACCCAATTTTAAAGTTGTCCAAGATATCATTATGAAAAATATTCTGACCAAGTTTCTATGGTATTAGGCTCAAAATGTGGCCTCTAGAGTGCACACAAGGTTTTTCTAAGATTTAGCCCAGTGACCTCCTTTTTGACCCGACATGACCCAATTTTGAATGTGTCAAAGATATCATCAAGACAAAGATTCTGACCAGTTTCAGGCTGAAAATGTGGCCTCCAGAGTGCACACAAGGTTTTTCTAAGATTTAACCCAGTGACCTACTTTTTGACCCGACATGACCCAATTTCAAACTTTTCCAAGATATTATCAAGACAAACATTCTGATTAAGTTTCATCAGTTTCAGGCTGAAAATGTGGCCTCTAGAGTGCACACAATGTTTTTCTAAGATTTGGCCTAGTGACCAATGTTTTGACCCGATATGACCCAATTTCAAACTTGTCCGAGATATCATCAAGACAAACATTCTGGCCTAGTTTCAAGAGTATCAGACTGAAAATGTAGCCTTTAGAGTGCACACAAGGTAATTGTTGATGCTTGGACGACAGACAACGCACGACGGACGCTTGACACAGCACGATCACAAAAGCTCACCTTGAGCACTTTGTGCTCAGGTGAGCTAAAAATATGTAATGGCTACCAACTCAATACATTATACAGAAAACAATAGATTATGTAGTATAGTATGATATGTATCAACCAATTGCATGGTATATGACATTGTGTAGGTCAAGAAATCGCATGGCACAAAATGAGTAAAAATTCACAATAAAAATGGTATCAACAGGGGATAAAAATGAAAACAGAAAATATTGCTGCTATGTTTTATGGAACCTCATTATAAAAGCAAAGATTAGAACTTACCTTTACCAAAAGAATCCTGTGTTTTAACTACCTTGAAGAAGAAGCCTTTAGAAAACATTTTTCTACCTTTTTTCCCCTTTTAGACATATTCAGTTGTTGGTTTTTTTTTCAGGGATATATACTAACGATGAATAATGCCTATTAAAAACATGGAAAAAGGAGAAAAACTGGTGAACAACATTTTCTCCTTTTCCCACAATGTTTTCTGTCCCGTCAAAGACCTTTAGTTCATTTGTATCACATTCAATTTTGTCATCTGTGGGTGCTTTCAATCCTGAAGCTGATAGGGAAAGGGTCAATCTGCTTCTATCTACATATTTATTTTTGGTGTTTTGAAAAAAGAATGGTTTATTCTATTTCTGTGCTCATAAGAGAATGTCATGAAGAATGAAAAATAAAAGAAAAAAGATCTGGATCCAAACAGGTAATTCAAATCATTCAATGGTAACGAAATTCAATTCACAAAAAAAATGTAAAGTAATATTTAACTGTTGAATTTCACTTCAAAATTTCTACAGTCGACAAATAACAAAATTGTATGTAAACTCTACAAGAGAAAAATGGAACTGAAGTTTCTTCATGAAACAATGAATAATCGAAATGAAATTTCAACTAATATCTGTTTATTGTCCACTCTGTATATCTGTCTATCAATGTAGATAATCAATTTCACTTTTTCTGTAGGCAACCTTTTCACTCTTTACCTGATGACAAAATGTGGAACTTGTCCAAATTGATAGTATTTGCAGACAACAAATTAAATGTGGCTCAAATGATGATTTCTATCTTTGAAAGGTTAGAATTGATTGATTGTATGGTGTTTAACGCCATTTTCAACGTTATTTCAGATATATCATGGCCGCCAGTGCACCTGTCAATGCATTCCTGGAGTTTCTTTTACCAGTACTCCGCACAATATTTTTTCCAAGCCACTGGCTGCTTTCCCACATAACCATCGTCGAAACAATGATCAGCGGTGAGAAAGGAATGAATCCTGTCGCGATGACTATCATCAATCCTCGGAAAGAAATTGGCCAAGCCCGGGATCGAACCAGCGACCTCCTGTTCTTGAAAGGTTAGAAAACATTGCCCAAAAACCAGAGAATGATGGTTATCAGCATTTTCTCCATTTTCCTAAAAAAGCACTTCTTTCCCAGGACTATTAAAAGTTGGGATCCTTTGGAAAAGGGTTAAAACAATAGCATAATGGAAACTTGCTCATCTTGCCATCACGTTTTCACTTTATAATTGTGTTAAAATCTATGATGCATGTCAACAATACAAAGTATTCTGTCACAAATTTGCTTCAGGGAGTATAGAGTGATGATATATGGCATGTGACTCTTGAGAAATTATGTTCAATTTTCCTTATGAAATTTCTCTTCAAAAGACAAAGTATATCAGATTTTTTTAATCACACCATAACTCAAGAATCATAGTTAGATACAGAAAACATATGCCTACATGCACATGTACATATGATTGCAAAATACATGAAATTTACATGGGTGAGACTTTTTCACTTCATTGACAGATGTGTGTAACAAGGATTGCTTTAACACTTTTGAAATGACAGAATTATATACTTGTCCAAATTCAAAGCTGTGGCAGAAGACAAATAAAATGTGGTTAAATTAATAATGAAATTTCTCTGAAAGGATATAAAAATTGTGAGAAAAGAAGAAAATGCTAGTTACCAACAATGTTTTTAAGAGCTTCTTTTTTCAGGGTAATTAAAGCTTACATTGAATGGCTTAAATCAAAATATAAAAATAAGAAAATCATTAGCTCTGACATGATCATTGACATTCAAATAGTGGAATCTAGGTTGGCTACAATTTAGACAAGAGTGGCAAATTGTCGCAAGATACGCCTGTCCCACCGCCAGTTGTTGAGGGGGATAGTAATCGTAAAGGGCCAGTACAGGAAAATAGTAGTGCAGCAGAAATCATGTAAGTGATTGAAATAGGCATGAATGTCTCCGGCCAGAGCATAACTTTGTCATCTCCAGTCTGAACATCTTGAAATTTGGAATGCATGATTGTTAAAAAATTACGGAGTGCAGTGCACAAGAATCATAACTCTTCCTAGTATGAATTTTGATTTATTTCCCCTTTGATCTTCATTTTTATAGCATTTCTTGCTTGTCCAGAGCATAACTTACATAACCATTTACCTACATGAAGTAACAGGAAAATGTTAAATTCGCAGGTTAAATATAAACTGTCATCTCTGCTGCGCCCATATAATATTTGTGCAAAGCAAGCTACATCCATTGTCACAACAGTACTGTTGTACAGGTTGTAAAAACACTCAGAAACCTACTTGTATAAAGTTTGATATCCACTGCAAACTTGCACTGCTGCAAGACGTGCCTGGAATAAATCTTCCTCAGAATTCTCTACTAAGAAGATAGTGAAATAATTAAAAAACTACAAATAAGATGGTTAAGTTATGCGGTACGAAGATCAAAGGGGGAATAACTCAAAATTCATGCTAGGAAGAGGTATGGTTCTTGTGCACTGCACTCCATAATTTTTCAACAATCATGCATACCAAATTTGAAGATTTTCAGACTAGAGATGACAAAGTTATGCTCCAGACAAGCAAGAAATGCTGTAAAAATGAAGATCAAAGGGAAAAAAACTCAAAATCTGTGCTAGGAAGAGTTATTGTTCTTGTGCAGTGTACTCAGTAATTTTTCAACAATCATGCAAACCAAATTTGAAGATGCTCAGACTAGAGATGACAAAGTTATGCTCCGGACAAGCAGAAAATGCTGTAAAAATGAAGATCAAAGAGGGAATAACTCAAAATTTGTGCTAGGAAGAGTTATGGTTCTTGTGCACTTCACTCCGTAATTTTTCAACAATCATGCATACCAAATTTGAAGATGTTCAGACTAGAGATGACAAAGTTATGCTCCGGACAAGCAAGAAATGCTGTAAAAATTAATATCAAAGGGCGAAAAACTCAAAATTTGTGCTAGGAAGAGTTATGGTTCTTGTGCACTGCACTCCGTAATCTTTCAACAATCATGCATACCGAATTTAAAGATGTTCCGACCAGAGATGACAAAGTTATGCTCCGGACAAGCAGAAAATGCTGTAAAAATGACAATCAAAGGGAAATAACTCAAAGACAGCACGAGGTAGAGTTATGGTTCTTTCACACTGCTCTTGGTATTAAATGCAACAAACACAAATCTCAAGTCTCAAGTCAATCGGACTGAAGATGACAAAGTTATGCTCCGGACAAAGAACTGGACGCCGCCCGCCCGCGCGGATGCCCGTACGCCATGGGTGATCCCATAATACGTCCCGTCTTCGACGGGCGTATAATAAAAAGCATATAATAACATGGCTTTGACCAATCACGGCACTACATGTATTTGCTTATCTCAAACATGCATGAGTCAAAAAAGAAAAAAAAGTCATGATGGCTATATTACACTGAAAACTTGGGGAGTTATATGATAAAAAAGGCCGATATTTCACAGATGAATTACCCTGGCTTCATTTGGATGACATTCCAACAATATCTCTACAAAACACAAATTCAAAATTCTGGAGATAAAAATCATTGATTGGCTAAACAATAAGTAGATAAAATGATCAATGGATAAATTGACTAATACTAACTGGGAGACAGACAGATGAACCAATCCAACACACAACCCAAACAGCAAAATCCACAAGCAGGAGTGCTGCCAATACAAGCAAATGAATCCAAACATTCCAGAAGTGGCTTGACAATCAAAACTCCTATCTGCTTGAAAGATTATGTTACATAAACAGTTATAGACAGTTTACACCAAGGAGTGCAGTAATTAGTGTTTAAGTTCAGAAATTTTGACGAGACATATAAAATTCAGAGGTACAGATTAAATGATTTCACACTGAAGTGATTATCACTTACAGTGTTTATACTCTATAGATACTACAACAAGACTTCTAAAGATTACAGCTTATGGATTTCCAAAACTTTTTAGAGACATAAGACTGAAACAATACATTCTTGTTCTTGTTGAATCATAATTGAAGAATGTTAAACTATGTTTTGTTTAATCAAGATCTATTCTGGAAAAGATTTTTATCAAATAAAACAATTAAGCTTAAGTGAGTAACAGCATGGTTTTGAAATAACATTTTCTTCTGTAAAAGGAAAGGGATGTAACAGTATTAGGTATTCTGAAATTATAACTGTTCACTACCAACCAGTTTGGCAATAGTAGCCTCCCTTGGAAAACGTGCACAAGAAACACACCTGACAAGATTTGTTAGGAAATATCACGGTTTTGGCATGACAACAACAACAGTGCAGATGACCCTGATGATGCAGAAGCCAACAAGCCTATGAAGATACCAGTATGTTGTCTTCAGAATTTTCCTTAATTGGGCAATGACCGCTTTGATGCTTCAAAATTTCCACCAAATGGTAATTTGTAGATACAAACCCACCACCCAGCTGAAAGTAGTGTCATGACTAAAACCAGAAATGTCAAATAAAACTATATTCTTTATACTGAATATAGTGTATTTACAAACACAATCTTGAAATGGCTGCATCATGAAAAAAACTGGTATTTTTTTTTTTCTTTTTAAACAAATAAAACCGGTACAGCAAGAGAGGAATCTTTCTTGTTGCACTTACCATCTAAAACATGTGAGCCATGGTCTGGAAAAATGGGGTTTAATGCATCTCTGCGATGTTTTATACCAATCAGTCATCATATAATTATGGATCCATGTAATCTATTTTGTCTAACAACCAGCTAACTCCTGAGGTAGAATGGTCCATGGACATGCACAAAATTACCAAATGCAAAAATGCAAACTTAGGTTCAACAAAGCTCAGATGAATTTAATCCCCCTTTCACACAGCAGGGTACATAAAACAGGTTTTTCACTACGCCCAAATTTATTTTACAGCCCCTAAATTGCATATCCTTTGCTGTAGCAAGACATAGATACAAAATTGTTCAGAATTTTGAAAGACATGAAGACTAAAGTAGATGTGTTGCTAAACCTTAAAAATCATAACCACAGTTTTTCACAACCAGTCTAAAATGCAACAGCCAGCCAACTGGAAGCCTATAATTGATCTTTATAACAACAACTAGTAACACTCAAATCCTATCAAGCAGAATCCTGCCTAATGTGAGACTTTGAAAGACATCATAAGTTGTTAGACTTGCAAATTCAAACCAGTACTTAATTTATGCACAAGATTCGTCCTTCTCATTACAGCAGGTCAAACTCATTAGTGTGTTTGGTAAAGATCCTGGCCATAATAGCCTTTAGCTGAGCAAGAATTCCCCCATGATAATAGATTTTAATGCACTCGACTACACACTGTGTGATTGGTGAATATAGCTTCCTGTGGATAATTAGGTGCTGCCTGTGGTTTATTGGACATCTATGAGAGATACAATAAGTACTAGTTAACTTCTGCCAGTTGTTGCTGCAAGTTTCTTCCTCCCAGATAGAGGGCCCGACCAGGTAGCTAAGTGGTTAGCGTATCAGACTTGTGACCTGGTGATTGCGAGTTCGATACCCGGTTGAGACAAAACTTTCCTTTCGGCGATTTTTCACCTCTCACCTGTGAGAAAAGTAGTCTGTGGTTTTAGAAAGAAAGTTGTGTCAGTACCGGTGTGAGAAAGCCAGGAAACACATGGCTGCGTCACTGACTGCCATAATATGACCTGAGCTGTTAAAATTGCATTAAACCTCAATACAAACCAAACTAAATTAAATTTGTATTAAATACAAACCAGATAGAGGATAAAACATTTTGACTTCGAGTAAATTTTTATCAAAACCACTGAATAATTCTGTTGAAAAAATTATGGAATTTCAAGAACCATCAATAATCTCAACTGAAACACACTACTTTTCTGGAATTCATTATTTTTTCCTTTACTCTTTACCAATAGACAAAACCTTGGGCTTACCATAATGCAAATCATTCACAGACGGCAAATTTGATGTTGCTAAAATAAGGAAGACAACCTTTGAAATGGTAAAAAAACACTGTTGTTAAAAGAAAAAAATGTGCTTTTTCAAGTCTTCTTCTTCTTCAAAAAAAAAAAAAAACATTGTCTTTGAGAAAAAGAAAACCCTGCCAAACACTCCTAAATAGCTTTATACTTATCTTTCTTAAAAGTAGGTTTTTTTCCACAGGCCATGCCCGATATGTATGAAATTTTAAAATCCTATCTTAAGGCAATCTGTACATCATCACCTCATAATCATGATCTTTCAGATGGTTTTTCAGTGCAAATGCAAGCATCGAATGATGCAGGGCATTATCAAGGCCACTGAATGCTTGAACCTGCAGTAAAATCTTAATGGTCAACTGAAGGATTATGATCGTATCTTATGATGGATGGGATTACCCCAAGAGGCTTTTGAGCCAGAGAGCAGGGACCACTATATCTAAAGATTGATGTATAGACAGATGGACAGACCGCTCTAGAGAACCAGTACATCCTCCTTCAACTTTACTGTTTAACTCTTTACCAAACCACAAAATTTAGGACTCATCCAGATGAAAAGCTGATGCAGATGACAATTCAAATGTGATTTAAATAATGAGGTTGTTTTTACAAGGATAGAAAAACATTTTGGCAAAAGGATCAAATGCTGGTTTCCAGAATTTTCGCCTTTTCCCCAAACGTCTGCAAAAGGCTTATTCTTCTGGGATGTTAGAACCTGTGATTGTGTAGTAAAGGTTTCAGGAGGATAAATATATCTTAAAGAAATTTATATTTCTCCTTTAGCTGTGAATACGGCTGACTTTTACTTTTACTCTTTGACTGCTTTGCATGGAATGCATCATCCAAATCTTGGTCAGGGAGACAGAACTGAAGTTTACTCCTTCGTGGTCCTCTTTAAGTTCAACTGTCCAAAACAGTTTTAAAGCTGGGTATGATCTCTTTCGAGAGTAAACAACACAGCCAATTATAAGAGATAGCACTATGATGATTGCTACAACAATGGCTGCTATCAGACCAGCAGGTGGTGGGGAATATGTCTTTTTTCCTGAAACTTTTAAAGGAAAAAAAAAGATGTTATGAAAATTAAAAATAAATGAGCTAATATGAAACATATCATACAAAATTTGTCCATTAAAACCTTGTATCACTTTTCCTGATCATTTTTGGCCCTTGATTCTTTACCTCACAATCACAGGTTTTAATGACCCTGAACAAAAAGTCTTTTGAAAACATTGTGGGAAAAGGAGAAAATGCAGGTAACCAGCATTTTCTCCATTTCGCCATTGTTTTCTACCCTTTCCAACATAAATTTTAATTTTTGAGTCACATTAATTTTATTTTATGGTCTGCAAATGGTTTCAATTTCGACAAGTCTAAAATCTTGTAGTTTGGTAAAGAGTTAAATACCTGGAAATAAACCTGAGAAAGAGTAATGATATTCATTCTTGAAAGAATGTAAAATAATATCAAAGTCAGTTCATATGTCTTTTTCGTAATAGATAGGGACCAAAATCAAACATAAAACTAGTCCTGAAGGTGTTGTAAAAAACAAATTTTAATAATTCACTCACAAAATCATTTGCAAATGCTAGGTGAGAACTGTATTCAATTCTTATCATTAACCCTTTACCACACAATCCCAACTTTTAACGACCCTGAGGAAGGAGCCTTGTGAAAACATTGTGGGAAAAGGAGAAAATGCTGGTAACCAGCATTAGCATTTTCTCCTTTTCCCACAATGTTTTCTACTCTTCCCAAAACAAATTTCAATTTTTGAGTCACATTTATTTTGTTGTCTGCAAAAGCTTTCAATTTGGACTGGTCTAAAATTTTGTCATTTGGTAAAGAGTTAAAAAAGTACCACTAATGCCTGATGAGCCTTGTGCTCAAGTGAGCTGCTAAAAAAATAAAAAAAAAAACATCAAGGTCATATGGGAGAACTGACCAATCAAACCTTGTATCAGCTATTTTGATTGATCTGTCATTTCATTGCTTAATCCTTTACCAAACAACACAATTTTAGACTGGTCCAAATTGAAAGCATTCGCAGATGACAAAATAAATGTTACCCAAAATTTGAAATTTGTTTTGGAAAGGGTAGAAAGAAAACATTGTGGGAAAAGGAGAAAATGCTGATTGCCAGCATTTTCTCCTTTTCCCACAATGTTTTCAAAAGCTTTCTTTTTTTTTAGGGTTGTTAAAAGTTGGGACTGTGTAGTAAAGAGTTAACTCTTTATCAAACTACAAAACTTTGGACTCCACCAAATTGCAAGCTCTTGCAGATGACAACTTCAATACAGTGCAAATGATGATTTTTGTCCTTGAGAGAACAATCAAAATACTGAAAGTACTGACAGACTAGCGAATTTGATTGATTGATTGTTGACAAGTATGGTATTTGACCCTGTTTTCAACATTATTTCAGTTATGTAGCAGTGGACAGTGCACATATCCATGCTTTCCTGGAGTTTCTTTTACCAGTACTCCGCACAGTATTCTTTCCAAGCAACTGGCTGCTTTCCCACATTTATAGAGAAATGAATACTGTCGCAATGACTATCATCAATCCTCGGAGAGAAATTTGCCGAGTCGGGGATCGAACCAGCGACCTCCTGTTCCCAAGTCCTGTACGCTACCGACTGAGCTGCCAGGGCTATGCATGCTATCTGTTAACTATAATCCAGTTTAAGTTTAACCCTTAACCTGCTAAAAATGTTAAATGAAACTTTCAAGCCGATGATAAACACCTGACTATTGCTATTTCAAAGTTACATTTTGGAGAAAATATATCCTCTTATCTGACAGTGTAGATCCAAGATCAGACTGCATGCTCTGCACAGTCTGATCTTAATACACACTGTCCGCAAAACGTCATTGAGTTGCGGTAGTGCTGGTAAAGGAAACTCCAGGATAGTATGGATAGGTGCTCTGGCCGCCGCAATATCACTGAAATAATGTTGAAAACGGCGTTAAACACCATGCAATCAATTAGTTAATATCCAATAACACAAGATGCGGTTAACTACATGTATTTAACTCTGTTTACAAAACAAAAAAATTTACACTAGTCCAAATTCAAAGCTGTTGCAGACCATAAATTAAAAGTGGCTGAACTGATGAAACCTGATTCCAAAAGGGCAGAAAACAATGTGGGAAAAAGAGAAAATGATGGTTACCAGCATTTTCTCCTTTTCCCGCAATGTTTTCAAAGGGATTTTTCCCCGGTATCGTTAAAACTTGGGATTGTTTAGTAATTAATATTCAAGGCTAGAATAACAGTTTAACATAACAGAAAAACTGTACACAATGATCTAAATAATGAGTGACTGAAGGAATGACAAGGGTTCCCTGTCCATTGAAGTAACTGGGATTTGCTACAAGTTACCTAGGTGTATCTATTAACCCTTTCCCAAACAAGCCCTAGTTTTCACGTGTCTGCAGTACAAGTCTTTTGAAAACGCTGTGGGAAAAGGAGAAATTGCTCGTTACGAGCAATTTCTCCTTTTCCCACAGTGTTTTCTACCCTTTTTGAGACCTTTCTGCCATTTTTATCAAATTTAAAATTGTCGTCTGCAAACTCTTTCAATTTGGACCAGTCCAAAATCTGTCGTTTGGGAAAGGGTTAATAGATTCATTCATAATGTTACAGTGATGTAGGAGTGGTAGAGATTTAGTGGTTTTTTTTTTTCTAAATTGTCATATATAACAGAATTAAGATTTATAACAGAAAGAAGTATTTTCTGTGAGGCAGTATTTGGCAACTGTGGGTTTTTTTGTTTACTTTGACTCTAGGTCAATCTTGCTGCCTATAGACTAGCTTTGCTAGTCTAAAAAGCATTGCATGAAATGGAGAAAATGCTGGTTACTAGCATTTTCTCCTTTTCCCACACTGTTTTTAAAAGCCTTCTTCTACAGGGTCATTAAAACTCAGGATTATGCATTAAAGAGTTTTCCATTTTTAGGCAATACTATAAATTTTGAGGTAAAATTCTAGCATTTGAAAGCATATATACTACCATTTTCAGACATAATAAAAAAGCCTTCCAGATTTCAGACACAAGTAACATAGATAATTTGATACAAACCTTTCATCGGTATACAGGAAACATTTTTGGAAGGATCACCAATAAAACCCTCCAGACATTTCTCACATTTATGTCCTGTAGTGTTATAGTAACAGTTCAAACAGCTACCTGTAAAAGATCAAAGCATTAACCCTTACCAAACATTCCAGACTTTTAACGACCTGGGATAAAAAGGCTTTTGAAAAGATTGTGGGAAAAGGAGAAAATGCTGGTGACCAGCATTTTTATCCTTTTCTCGCAATAATGTCATATCTTATCACAGATAAATCTGACCATTTCAGCAACAGAATTACTTAATTTGTTGTCCACAAATGCTTTTAATTTTGACCAGTCTTAAATTTTGTCATATGGTCAAGAGTTAACATATTTTAAGTCAGGTTTATAGCCAGAATATAGCTACATGGAGCATGAGTTTCCCCTTTTAAGGCCTACCACACAATTCTGTTTTCTCACAGCCCTGAAGGCTGGTTTTGATAAAAAAAAAAAAAATGAGAAAAGAAAAAGCTGGTAATTGGCAATTTTTACCCTTTTTCACACATTAAACAAATATCCCATTGGCTTTGTCAGATGTAATGGAAACAGTAATTTGTTGTCTGTTACTGCATTAACCCTTCTCCAAACAAGCCCTGGTTTTCACGTGTCTGTCGTACAAGTCCTTGAAAACACTGTGGGAAAAGGAGAAATTGCTCGTAACGAGCAATTTCTCCTTTTCCCACAGTGTTTTCTACCCTTTTTGAGAACTTTCTGCCATTTTCATCGAATTTAAAATTGTCGTCTGCAAACTCTTTCAATTTGGACCAGTCCAAAATTTGTCGTTTGGGAAAGGGTTAAAGGGTGTGAAATCTGAAAAAAAACCTTAGCAGACTGTGTAGCCCATGAAGGTAATACCATTGAAAAAAAAAATTTCTTTCTTTTGTAATCTTTTCAAAGATGATTTGCCAGCTATTGCTTTACTGAACTCGGTGTTAAATAATTTTTGAAGTTGATGATTTTTTTTTTTGCAGCGGGGGGATGGGCACTGGGTTGAGACAATAAGAACACTTTTTTTTTTTTTCATTTTCATATTTTATTTCTTTAAAAGTCGTTGGTCTAGCGTACGCTAAAGACAAAGCATAAAAAATTATAAAACAATATTTCAACGTATCTGCTATGACGGATATCTCACAAAGCACAGTGAATTTACATGAATGACACATTTTTAAAATAACAACTAACAACTGTGTGTATACATATCTATTCACAAAAAATATCAGTTTTTAAAAGGATAGCTGTTGCTTTATCGTGGTATAAAGTTAACTATTAAAAATCGTACCAATGATTTTTCTTTTCCCCAAAGTTTTGTAGAGTTGTCAAGTTATGTAGCAGGTAAAATGGTACAGTTAAAGACAGGCAATTAAACACTAAAATAAAGATAAATGACAGAAAACTTCAAACAATAACAACAGAAAACTTTAAATAATAACAAAAACGCTCAGATATGTAACAGAAATGTTGATAAAGGTCTTATAAACCACTTAACCCTTTACCACACAATTCCGACTTTTAACGACCCTGAGAAAGAAGCCTTTTGAAAACATTGTGGGAAAAGGAGAACATGCTGGTAACCAGCATTTTCTCCATTGCCAACAATGTTTTCTACTATTCCCAAAACAAACTTCAATTTTTTGGTAACATTTATATTGTCGTCTGCAAATGCTTTAAGTTTGGATCAGTCTAAAATTTTGTAGTTTGGTAAAGGGTTAAATATGCACACATAAAGTTAAACATTCTCAAAAGCTACAGTAATTTCACGTAGTTCATTACCCAAGACTGGATTTTCCATTTCAGTATCGGGTTTTCTTTTGTTCTTGTTCTCTCATATTTTATTACCAAAATCATAAGAAAATTTACAAAACTGTTTGATATGTATGATAATTTAGTGACAAGGCAAAAGGGTCGTGACTTAGACTTAGTCATTCACTTTCACAAATAACCTTTTTAATCATCAGCTTTTTAATCATCAGATTTGATTTTTGCGTTTCTAACCCTCTACATTAATTTCGTTTTTTTTTTTTTTTTAGCTGAAGACGATAATTTTGTTCTACTTGCATTAAGGCATTGTAATGGCAGTTAAAATGTCTAATAAAAGGGCTGAAATAGCTATGATATGTAATGTCACAAAGAGCGGTAATCCTGTTTTTTTGGGGAATCCACTCCACACATTTTTCAATGGTTTAACATTGCATGAGAGAACTGTAGAGTATATTCAATTGAGCAATGCTCTGTGAAAGTGGGGCTTAATGCACCTGCGAAAAGTATCGATCCAGTCCGCACAGGCTGACCTGAACCGAAACTTTTCCCTACTGGTCAATTTTCTGTATGTCAAAGGACCAGTCTACCGTATGATACAGTCGGTTGTTGGACAATTTTCTGTATGTCATAGGACCAGTCTACAGTATGATACAGTCCGTTGTTGGACAATTTTCTGTATGTCAAAGGACCAGTCTACCTTATGATACAGTTGGTTGTTACATAAAATGGTTTTTATGGATCCATAATCATGTGATGGCTTGCTTGTTATGATGGATCACCGAGATGCATTAAGCCTCCTTTTACCAGAGCATGGTTCAATTGTATTACATTGTAATATTACAAACAAGAATTACATAAATAAAGTGTTTGACATATGTTGGCATCAGAGATGGAATTTCACGTCTAGGAAAAAATCATTTAGCAGCCTTTTGGCTGGCTCCAAATCATTTCACGACGAGTTTTATAAACTTTTATCTCAAATGCCAACAAAGGTCATGTTCTTTTTATCATATGACTATATCTCAATAACTACAGGTATAAAGGTGAGCCCAGCCAGGTAGCTCAATTGTTAGCGTATCTGACTCGTGACCTGGTGGTTGCAAGTTTGATACCAGGTTGCGGCAAACTTTCTTCCCAGTGATTTTTCACCTCTCACCTCTGATGCATTTGAGAAAAGTTGTCAGTCACTTGGAAAGAAAGTTGCGTCAGTACCGGTGAGAGAAAGCCAAAAAAAAAAAAAAAAACACATATGACCAAAGGTTAAAACAGCGTCAAACTACAATACAAAAAACAAAACATGAATAAAGGTAAGATCTATACGTGGAACCTACATATTCATGAAAAAGACCGACTCACTGCTTTGCTATGAAAATAATTTAAAATAATCTTAATATGAGACATGTTCTGTGAAAAGGGGACTTAATACATCTCCAAAAAGTATCTACCCAGGTCAGCCTGCGCAGGCTGACCCGGCCTGAAACTTTTAACTATTGGTAAATTGTCTGTATGTCAAAGGACCAGTCTACCTCATGATTCAGGCGAGTGTTAAACAAAATGGACTTTAAGGGATCCATAATTAGGTGATTTCTTGCTTGGTATAATGCATCACGGAGATGCATTAAGCCCCCTTTTTCTAGAGCATGGCTCATATACATACTTCACTCTTTCAGCGCCATAGGAGAAAACGGCGATGTTTTTTGGACGGCATTGATCAAGATCAGACTGCATGAAACGAGTAGTGTGATCTTGAATCGATACCATCAAGCCTGTGAGATAAAAGTCTTTCTAGGTTTCCGGGGATTGTATACTATGCCATCAGAATAGGTCACTTTCATTTATTCGGCACTGAAAGAGTTTAACCTTATCCTGCTAATAAGTGAAATGAAACTTTCAAGTCCATAGTACAAATCCAAATATTGCTATTTCAAAGTTATCTTTTGGGGGAAAACTATCTCCTTGTCCGACAGTGTAGATCCAAGATCTGACTGCATTTTCTGTGCAGTCTGAACTTAATCTACATTGTCCGCAAAAGGTCAGTGAGTCACGCTTAACAACTTAACCCTTTCCCAAACGACAAATTTTCGACTGGTCCAAATTGAAAGAGTTTGCAGACGACAATTTTAAATTTGATGAAAATGGCAGAAAGTTCTCAAAAAGGGTAGAAAACACTGTGGGAAAAGGAGAAATTGCTCGTTACGAGCAATTTCTCCTTTTCCCACAGTGTTTTCAAAAGACTTGTACTGCAGACACGTGAAAACCAGGGCTTGTTTGGGAAAGGGTTAAGGGTTATTAAGAAATACAAAAATTATACAAAACTAACAGTACCTTTCCCACAACCATCAACTGTTAGCAGAAATTTGTGTCTGTTATGATTTTGAAAAAATGTGCAGGAACGCAAAGCTTTATGAAATGGCTTCATGCAATGCTCCTATGGCACCACAACATCCGACTGTGAGATTTAAAAAAAAAAAAAAAAGTGAGACGCCCAGATTAAATAGGAAACAAAACAGGTAATGTGGTACAACATGATATGTATCAACAAATCACATGGAATATGTGTACTTAACCCTTTACCAAATGACAAAATTTTAGACTTGTCCAAATTGAAAGCATTTGCAGACAAAAAATTAAATATGGCTCAACTGATGGAATTTGTCTTTGATAGGGTAGAAAACATTGTGGGAAAAGGAGAAAATGCTGGTTACCAGCATTTTCTCCTTTTCCCACAATGTTTTCCAAAGGTTTTTTGCTCAGGGTCATTAAAAGTCGGGATTGTGTGGTAAAGGGTTAAGAAATCACATGGCACAACAAGAGGGCCATGATGGCCCTGGATCGCTCACCTGGGTCAATAGGCCAAATTTCACTCCAGGGTCATAATGACCCAATTTAAAACTCATCTGAGATATTATTAAGACAAACATTCTGACCAATTGTCAGGTCCATTGAGCTGACAATGTGGCCTCCAGAGTGTCCAAAATGTCTTTCTTCAATTTGACCTAGTGACCTAGTATATGACCCTATGTGACCATATTTCAAACTCATCCAAAACATCAAAACAAACTTGTTGACCAAGGCTCAGGTGAATTGGGTAAGAATTGCCGCCTCTAGAGTCCCCACAAGGGGTTTCTGTAATTTGACCTAGTGACCTAGATTATGACCCTATGTGGTCCAATTTCAAATCCATTCAAGATATCATTAAGTCAAACATGCTGACAAATTTTCAGGTCAGTTGAGCAAAAACTGTGGCCTCTACAGTGCCCACAATACATTTCTTGAATTTGACCCAGTGACCTAGTTTATCACCCTATGACATCCACTTTCTAATTGATCTGAGATATCATCAAGTCAAATATGTAGACCAATTTTCATGTCAATTTAGCTAGAATTGTGGCCTCTAGAGTGCCCAAAAGGTATTTCTTCAATGTGACCCAATGACATTGTTTATGACCCTATGTGACCCAATTTTGAACTCATCCGAGATATCATCGAGACAAAAAATTTCGAACTCGTCCGAGATTTTATCAAGACAAACATTCTGACCAAATTTCACAAGTATCTGACTGAAAATATGGCCTCTAGAGCGCACACAAGGTTTTTCTAAGATTTGACCTAGTGACCTAGTTTTTGATCTGACATGACCCAATTTCGAACTCGTCCCAGATTTTATCAAGACAAACATTCTGACCAAATTTCACAAGTATCTGACTGAAAATGTGGCCTCTAGAGCGTACACAAGGTTTTTCGAAGGTTTGACCTAGCGACCTAGTTTTTGACCACACATGACCCAATTTCGAACTCGTCTCAGATTTTATCAAGACAAACATTTTGACCAAATTTCACAAGTATCTGACTGAAAATGTGGCCTCTAAAGCGTACACAAGGTTTTTCTAAGATTTGACCTAGTGCCCTAGTTTTTGACGCACATGACCCAATTTCGAACTTGTCTCAGATTTTATCAAGACAAACATTCTGACCAAATTTCACAAGTATCTGACTGAAAATGTGGCCTCTAGAGCGTACACAAGGTTTTTCGAAGATTCGACCTAGTGACCTAGTTCTTGACCCCACATGACCCAATTTCGAACTCATCTCAGATTTTATCAAGACAAACATTCTGACCAAATTTCATAAGTATCTGACTGAAAATGTGGCCTCTAGAGTGCACACAAGGTTTTTCTAAGATTTGACCTAGTGACCTAGTTATTGACCCCACAAGACCCAATTTCGTACTCGTCTCAGATTTTATCAAGACAAACATTCTGACCAAATTTCACAAGTATCTCACTGAAAATGTGGCCTCTAGAGCGTACACAAGTTTTTTCGAAAATTCGACGTAGTGACCTAGTTTTTAACCCCACATAACCTAATTTCGAACTCGTCTGAGATTTTATCAAGACAAACATTCTGACCAAGTTTTACAAGTATCTAACTGAAACTGTGGCCTCTAGAGTGTACACAAGGTTTTTCTAAGATTTGACCTAGTGACCTAGTTTTTAACCCCACATAGCCCAATTTTGAACTCGTCCAAGATTTTATCAAGACAAACATTCTGACCAAGTTTTATGAGGATCGGACTGAAAATGTGGCCTCTAGAGCGTACACAAGGTTTTTCCAAGACTTGACTTAGTGACCTAGTTTTTGACCCCATATGACCCAATTTCAAACTCGTCCAAGATTTTATCAAGACAAACTTTCTGACCAAATTTCACAAGTATCTCACTGAAAATGTGCCCTCTAGAGCATACACAAGGTTTTTCGAACATTTGACCTAGTGACCTACTTTTTGACCCCACATGACCCAATTTCAAACTCGTCTGAGATTTTATCAAGACAAACATTCTGACCAAGTTTCATGAGGATTGGACTGAAAATCTGGCCTCTAGAGCGTACACAAGACTTTTCTAAGATTTGACCTAGTGACCTAGTTTTTGATCCCACATGACCCAATTTCAAACTTGTCCGAGATTTTATCAAGACAAACATTCTGACCAAGTTTCATGAGGATCGGACTGAAAATGTGGCCTCTAGAGCGTACACAAGCTAAAAAGTTGACGATGGACGACACACGTTGCACAACGGATGACGGACACGGCACGATCACAATAGCTCACCATGAGCACTTCGTGCTCAGGTGAGCTAAAAAGAAAAAGTAAAAAATTCACACTAAAATTGGTATTTACAGGGGGTTAAAATGAACACACAAAATACTGTTGCTATGTCTAATACAACTTCAGCACAAATGCATAGATTTGAACTTGACTCTTTACCAAAACAGTCCCGAATTTTAAGTACACTGAGAAAGAAGCTTTTTGAAAATATTATTGGAGAAGAAGAAATGCTGGTAACCAGCATGTTCTCCTTTTCCCACAATGGTTTCTATCTCATCAAAGACCTTTCAATCATTTGTACCACATTTTTATTTGTAACTTGCTGGTGCTTTCAATTTGGATAGGTCTAAAAGTAGCTATTAGGGTAAAAGGTTCATCAGCTTTTATCTATGTCTATATTGTCTTCGTGTTTTGGGGGGGGAGATGAGCCATGTTCTGGCAAAAGGGGGCTAAATGGATCTCCGTAATGCATTATATCAAGCAAGTCATCACATAATTATGGATCCATAAAAGCCACTTTTTTTTTGTAAAAATTGACTTAATAATGAGGTAAACTGTTCCTTGGACACAGAGAAAATTGACCAATGGCAGAAAAATTTGGCCCACGTCAGCCTGCGCTGATACGTTTCACAGATGCATTAAACCCCCTTTTTGCAGAGCAATTTTACTGTGAAACTTGGCTGTTTCTACAACTGTTGAATTTCACTGCAAAATTTCAACAATTGACAGACAACTTGAAAACAAATTGTAAAATGTGATCTATACAAGATAAAAAATTAAACTGAAAGTCACATGAAATACAAGAGGTAGTTTCTACTTGAACCAATGAACTAGAGGCCCTTGAGGGCCTGAATCGCTCTACTCACAGTGATTTTGCTTTTTTTGTCTACCATATGTTATGAGCTCATGATACAAAAAGGAAAAAGACAAACACACAATAAACAAGAGGGCCATTAGCTCTAAAGCGCTCACCCGAGGAAAATCATCTACAGTTGATAAAGCTGAAGAGATCCTGGTTTTAATGATGTAAAACACATGAGTGTTAGTGATCAATCTTTATCAGTATAAGGCTGAAAATGTGGCCTCTATGGAGCACCCAAGGTTGTCCTAAGATTTGGCCCAGTGACCTACTTTTTGACCCAACATGACCCAATTTTAACTTTGTCTGAGATATCATCAAGACAGATAATCTGACCTACATGTAGTTTCATGTGTATCCGACTACTAATGTGGTCTCTAGATTGCACACAAGGTTTTTCTAAGATTCAGTCCAGTGACCTACTTTTTGACCCAGCATGACCCAATTTTCAAACTTGTCAAATATACTGTATCATCAAGACAAACAGTCTACCCAACTTTCATATGTTTCAGGCTGAAAATGTGGCCTCTAGAGTGCACACAAGGTTTTTCTAAGATTTGGCCTAGTGACCTATTTTTGACCTGACATGACCCAATTTCAAACTTGTCCAAGATATTTATCAAGACAAACATTCTGACCAATTGTCATAAGTTTCAGGCTGAAAATGTGGCCTCTAGAGTGCACTCAAGGTTTTTTCTAAGATTTGGCCCAGTGACCTACTTTTTGACCCAACATGACCCAATTTCGAACTTAACCAAGATATCATCAAGACAAAGATTCTGACCAATATTCAAGAGTATCAGGCTAAAAATATGGCCTATAGAGTGCACACACTTTTTTTTTTTAGATTTAGCCCAGTGACCTACTTTTTGACCCAACATGACCCAATTTCGAACTTGTCCGAGATATTATCAAGACACACATTCTGACCAAGTTTCATGAGTATATGATAGAAAATGTAGCCTCAAGAGTGCACACAAGGTAACTGTTGATGCCTGGATGTCGGACGCCGCACAACGCCCCACGGACGCTGGACATAGCACAATCACAAAAGCTTACCTTGAGCACTTTGTGCTCAGTTGAGCTAAAGATAGAAGTGCTGCAACTCGGCTTGAACCCACTATGACAGCATAAGTAGGCATGGTGAATTGAACATTATGGTGAAAAAAAATTGAAGAACAATTTCTCAGAACCAATTGTTTTGAATCCAGCCAAATTCGATAGGGTTTCAGTGCTGAATGTATCAAACAATCCCTTGACGTTTCAAAGAAATGTGACCAATAATGAAGACTGTGTTGAGTAAACAATACTAAGTCATCAAATGGCTGCTTTTCCTAAACTGATTGCTAGATTTTCTTCATTGTTAATAGGATACTATCCCTCGATGATACAAACGATCTTTGCAAGTTTCAAAGGAATTGGGTAAAAAATGCAGACTTAATTGCGTAAATAAGAAATGTAAATTTTCAACTTTAAATTGCTACTTTTCCCATACTGACTGTCAGATTTCTTTTCAAAATCAATAGAGTTCAAGCTGTTGATGATACTAAGCAAGCATGCAAGTTTCATGAAGATCCGATTACAACACAGACTTTATCACGTAAACAAGATGTAAAGTTTCAACTTCAAATGGCCACTTTTCTCATACTGACTGTCAGATTTTTTTCAAAATCAGTAGGGTTCAAGAGATAAACTGAGCAAGTTTCATGAAAATCAGAGTACAAAGCAGACTTCACTGTGTAAACAAGAAAAAGGACGGATGGACTGACGGACGGACAGACAGACAAAAACCACACCATGACATAAGCTCTGCTGGCTTTCAGCCAGTAGAGCTAAAAATCAAAATGAATTTTTAACTAATCTCTGTTTATTGTCAATTTTGTACTTTCTGTCTATCTATGTACAACCACATGAAGATAACTATTTTCACTTTGACACAGACAAACTTTAAATTGATACTAGACGACAAAATTTTGGGAGTTGTCATAATTGAAAGCATCTGCAAGTGACAAACTGAAGTAGTCCAACTGATGATTTCTATGTGACAGGGTAAAAAGCATTGTAGAAGAAGGAGAAAATGCTAGCTAAACTTTTCAAAAGCCTTCGTCCTCAGATTCGTCAAAACAAACATGGATTGCTTGAAAGGGTTAAAACAGTGGCAACAGGGGAAGTTGTTCATATTAGGCTTTTGCCTTTTTGCCATCATGTTTTCACACATAATTGTGTTGAAATCAATGACACATGTTAATTATACAAAGTCTTCTGTCACAAGTTTTTTTGGGGGAGTACAGAGTGACAGATATTTCACAGATGAATTACCCTGGCTTCATTTGGGATGACATACCAACAATATCTCTAAAAATTACAGATACAAAATACTGGGGATAAAAATGATTGCCAGGATACAGAATGACAAAAAGGTTAAATGATCTATCGAGAAACTGACTAGTACAAACTGGGAGACAGATATGTTAGAAAGTATAAATCCATTGTGCTGTAATATTTCACTTTATCCTTCACCAAACAATCCTGACTTTGAATGCTTTTGAAAACATTGTGAGAAATGGAGGAAATGCTGGTGACTATGTAATTTGCTGTCCGCAAGTGCTTTTGATTTGGTCAAATCTATAACTTTGTCATCTGGTAAAGATCTGCTGTCATGGTTCTGTAGTCTGCTTTAGTGTGAGATACATATCTATCCATCAGATGATTAGCATGTTACTTAACCCTCTACCACACAATCTCGAGTTTTAACAGTCCCTTAGAAAAAAAGCTTTTGAAAACATTGTAGAAAAAGAAAAAAATGCTGGTAACCAGCATTTTCTCTCCCCCCCACACAATGTTTTCTAACTTTTCAAACCTTTCAAACACAATCTCATCAAATGAGCCACATTTGTCTTGTTGTCTGCAACTTCTTTTAATTTGGACCACTCTTAAATTCTACCATTAAGTACAGGGTTAACTTCCATCCAGATAAAGGCACCAAACCAGATTGCTGAAAAAACCTTCAATCTCACTCCCGAAAGCAGGTGAGATCACAAGTTAACCCATTACCACACAATCCCGACTTTTAATGACCTTGTTAAAGAAGCCTTTTAAAAGCATTGTGGGAAAAGGAGAAAATGCTGGTAACCAGCATTTTCTCCTTTTCCCAAAATGTTTTCTATCCTTCCCAAAACAAATGTCACATTTTCATCCGATTTATTTTGTCATCTCCAAATGCTTTCAATTTGGATGAGTCTAAAATTTTGTCGTGTGGTAAAGAGTTAAGGCAACTCCATTTCAACAGCAGTCCCTTATCATACTGTAGTTTATGCCACTTACAACATTATGTCACACTTATCACAGCAATGGCTCACTTTTTCATGTGTTCTGGGTTTTACCAGGACAAAGTTAATGAGAAAATGTCTAACTATTCACATGCCAACAACAACAACAAAGACGACCCTGATGACGTAGATGAAAGCAAGGCTATGAACAAACATGGCTGTTTTCTTCAAAGTTGTCCTAAAATGAATAAATGACTGCAAAATTTCCACCAAATGGTAATTCATAGCTACAAACCTACCATCCAACTGAAAGAAATGATATAATCCAGACCAGAAATGTCATATAGGAAATACTGTTCACAGACTCTATATTGAATACATTCTATTTACAAACACAAACTTGAAATGGAAAGCTCACATATGAAAGCAACTGGTAGTTTTTTTTTCACACAAACAGAACCACTAAGAGAGGAATCTCTCCTGTTGCATTGACCATCTAAAACATTTGACCCATGCTCTGTTTAAAGGGGGCTAAATGTACATGCAAAAAATGACCCAGGACGGCCTTTGCCATCTCTGCAGGCTAACCTAGGTCAAGATGTTTTTCTGTAAGTCAATATTTTGCATGTCAAAGGATCAGTGTACCTCATGATTTAGTCTGTTGTTCTACAAAAAGAATTCATGGATCCATGATCATATAAGGACTTGCTTGGTATAATGCATCACAAAGATGCATTGTACCCTCTTTTAACCCTTTCCCAGACGACAAATTTTGGACTGGTCCAAATTGAAAGAGTTTGCAGACGATGATTTCAAATTTGATGAAAATGGCAGAAAGTTATCAAAAAGGGCAGAAAACACTGTGGGAAAAGGAGAAATTGCTCGTTACGAGCAAATTTCTCCTTTTCCCACAGTGTTTTCAAAAGACTTGTGCTGCAGACACGTGAAAACCAGGGCTTGTTTGGGAAAGGGTTAACAGACTATGGTACATTTAAAAAAAAAAGAAGATTTTTGCTATGCCCAAATTTTTCTCACTGCAACTTAATAACATACCCTTTGCAGACCTCCAGATAACAGGGAGTGGTAGTACTCTAAATCCATTATTTCTCTTCCAAACACTATGTTGTGGGTACTCATTAGAACATCTCGATGAGACAATTTTAAGTATCCATAACATAGGGTTTAGCGAAGAGTGATTAATATTTTCAATTTTGAAATCAGAATCACTCCCTCTATCTGGAGCTGTGCCTTTGCATGGCCAACTGTGTTGAAGCCAGACCGAGAGATAAACATTTCAAAGTTTCTAAGACATGAAGATTAAAGTAAAAAGTTGCTAAACCTTACATCATATACCTTTGAAACTCCATTGGTCTATCACATAATACTAAAATTTTCCTTGGTCGACCATTAAACACCTGTGCACATTGGTGCATTGCCTGTATATCACGGAATACTCAAGTTTTCCTATACACCATTACTATAAATAGCACATTGACGACTGCCTCTATATTGTATATATAAAAAGACTATTAAGGATATAGAGGCAGTTGCCAATTTGCTATTTATAGTAATGGTGTCCACAATGGAAAATTTCGTTATCCTGTGATAGACCAATGGAATTTCAGTAGCCTATGCTTATATCATAATTCCGTCAACAAATCTATTTCTTCACAACCTTTCTAAAACAAAAAAAAATTAGCCAGTGAAGTTGCAGGCTGTAATCAACCTCTGTAACAATGAAATTTAATGCCTTGGAAATGTTATTGGGCTGAATTCTGCCCAATACAAGACCTTGAAAGACATCAGAAGAGGTCCTTATCACAGCAAGTAAAACTCTTTAGTGTGTTTAGTGTTGATCCTGACAGAATAACCTTTGCCCATACTGAAAATTTTAGCTCAGTGAGATTTCCTGTTATACTAAAACAGATTTTACTGCTTTTCAGAACACACTGTCTGATTGCTGTATATGAGCCATTCTCTGTGAAAAGAGGCTTAATGCATCTGCGAAAAGTATCTGCCCAGGTCAGCCTGCACAGTCCGCACAGGCTGACCAGACTGCAAAGGCTGACCTGGGCCAAAACTTTTCTCTATTTGTCAATTTTCTCTGGGACCAGAGACCAAGGGACCAGGGTCTGTATTCACCAACCATTCTTAAGAACATTCTTGGTCTTGTTCTTCAAAATTTTCCAAATTTGAAAGTAACACACCTTCTGATTGGCTAAACAGTACGGTTTAGCCAATCAGAAGGTGTGTTACTTTCAAAATTGGAAAATCTTGAAGAATAAGTCTAAGAACGTTCTTAAGAATGGTTGATGAATACGGACCCAGTCTATCTCATAATTTAGACAGCTGTTCAACAAAAT
The DNA here is from genome assembly GCA_945859785.2 of Tridacna gigas. Classification (NCBI taxonomy): domain Eukaryota; kingdom Metazoa; phylum Mollusca; class Bivalvia; order Cardiida; family Cardiidae; genus Tridacna; species Tridacna gigas. The sequence continues at coordinate 8,488,815 of OX244028.2, forward strand.
GGATTTTATGGATCCATAATTATATGATGACCTGCTTGCTATCATCAATCACAGAAATTCACTAAGCTCCCTTTTGCCAGAGCATGGCTCATATATAGCTTCCCTCCATAAATTGGGTGTTGCCTGCTGTTCATTGGATGTTTATGGGAAATCCAAATGGTAGCAGTTTACTACGGCCAGTTGTTGCAACAAGTTTCTTCCTCCCAGACAGAGGACAAAACATCATGACTTCGAGTAATTAGTATCAAGACCACTAAATCATTCTATTAAAAAAAAAAAAAAAAAACTCTGGAATTCCAAGAACCATAACTAATCTCATTGGAAACACACTACTATTCTGGAATTCAGTATTCTTTACTTCACTCTCACCAAAGACAACATTTTGGCCTTGCCACAATCCAAAGCATTGATAGATGGCAAATAAGATGTTGCTCAGATAGTGAAGACTGTCTTTGAAATGGTAGAAAACATTGCCGGAAAAGAAAAAAAAAAAAATGCTGTTTTCAAGAATCTTCTTCCAAAAAGTAAAAGCTGAGACATAATTCACATTGTCTTTGAGAAAAAGAAAACCCATCGAGACACTACTGAATGGCTGGATACGTATCTTATTTCATAGTAGTCTTTTTCCTTGGGTCATGCCCATTACATAAGTTTCAAAATCCCACCTCAAGGCATTCGTCAATCATTAATTCATAATCATGATCTTTTAGATGGTCTTTCAGTGCAGATGCAAGCACTGAATGACCCGTGCATATCTCCATGTCATTGAATGCTTGCATCTGCACTGAAATCTTAATGACCACCTAAAGGATCATGATCATTTTTAATGATGGATGGGATTACCCTAAAAGGCCTTATATTCAGAAAGCAGGGACCACCATGTCTAAAGATTAATGCAACAAAAGGTGGATAGACTGCCTTAGAGAGCCAATACACCCTCCCTCAGCTTTGCTGTTTAAGGAATATCAAGATAAGATGTTAAAGACCTTCATATTTCCTCCTTTAGCTGTGAATATGGCTGACTTTTACTTTTACTCTTTGACTGCTTTTCATGGAATGCATCATCCAAATCTTGGTCAGGAACAGAACTGAAGTTCACTCCTTCGTGGTCCTCTTTAAGTTCAACTGTCCAAAATGGTTTTAAAGCTGGGTATGATCTCTTTCGAGAGTAAACAACACAGCCAATTATAAGAGATAGTACTACGATGATTGCTACAACAATGACTGCTATCAGACCAGCAGGTGGTGGGGAATAGGTCTTTTTTCCTGAAACTTTTCGAGAAAAAAAAAGGTGCTATGAAGATTAAACATATCATACAAAATTTGTCCATTCAAACCTTGTATCATTTTTCCATATCATTTTTGACCCTTAACTCTTTAACACAATTACAGGTTTTAAGGACCCTTTTGAAAACATTGTGGGAAAAGAAGAAAATGCTGATAACCACCATTTTCTCCATTTCCACCATGTTTTCTACCCATCCCAACACAAATTTCAATATTTGATTCGTCTGCAAATGCAATTTTATTTTGTCGTCTGCAAATGCTTTCAACTTGGACAAGTCTGAAATTTTTTTGTATGGTAAAGAGTTAAATACCTGGAAGTAAACCTGAGAAAGAGTAATGAGATTTATTCAAGAATGTAAATTGATATCAAGGTCAGTACATATGTCTTTTTTGTAATAGATAGGGAGCAAAATTAAACATAAAATTAGCCCTGAAAGTGTTGTAAAAACAAATTCTAATAATTCATTCAGAAAACCATTTGCAAATGCTAGGTGAGATCTGTATTCAATTCTTATCATTAACCCTTTACCACACAATCCTGAATTTTAAACACTTTGAGGAAGAAACCTATTGAAAACATTGTAGGAAAAGGAGAAAATGCTGGTTACCAGCATTTTCTCCTTTTCCTGCAATGTTTTCTACTCTTCCAAAAACAAATTTCAAATTTCAGCTTTCAATTTGGACTGGTCTAAAATTTTGTCATTTGGTAGAGTTGGCTGATGAGCTTTGTGCTCAAGTGAGCTGCTAAAAAAAAAAAATCAAAAAAAAAAAGAAAATTAAAATCAAGGCCATATGAGAGAACTGACCAATCAAACCTTGTATCAGATATTTTGACTGATCTGTCATTTCACTGCTTAACCCTTTACCAAACAACAAAATTTTAGACTGGTCCAAATTGAAAGCATTTGCAGACGACAAAATGTAACCAGAAAATTGAAATGTGTTTTGGAAAGGGTAGAAAACATTCAGGGAAATGGAGAAAATGCTGGTTACCAGCATTTTCTCCTTTTCCCACAATGTTTTCAAAAGTTTTCTTTTTCAGGGTCGTTAAAAGTTGGGATTGTGTGGTAAAGCATTAACTCTTTATCAAGCCACAACACTTTCGACTCAAACAAATTACAAGCTCTTGCAGATGACAACTTCAATACAGTGCAAATGATGATTTTTGTCCTTGAGAGGATAAAAAGCATTGCATGAAAAGGAGAAAATGCTGGTTACTAGCATTTGCTCCTTTTCCCACATTGTTTTTAAAAGCATTCTTCTATAGGGTCATCAAAACTCGGGATTATGTGTTAAAAGAGTTTACCATTTTTAGGCAATACTATAAATTTGAAAAAATTCTAGCATCTGAAAGCATATATACTACCCTTTTTAGACATGATAAAGAAGCCTTCTAGATTTCAGATACAAGTAACATTGATAATTTGATGCAAACCTTTCATCGGTACACAGGAAACATTTTTGGAAGGATCACCAATAAAACCCTCCAGACATTTCTCACATTTATGTCCTGTAGTGTTATAGTGACAGTTCAAACAGCTACCTGTAAAAGATCAAAGTATTAACCCTTTACCAAACAATCCAGACTTTTAACAACCTGGGATAAAAAGGCTTTTGAAAAGATTGTGGGAAATGGAGAACATGCTGGTGACCAGCATTTTTTCCTTTTCTCGCAATGGTTTCTATCTTATCACAGACAAATCTGACCATTTTAGCGACAGAATTACTTACCGGTAATTTGTTGTCCACAAAATTAATGCTTTTAATTTTGACCAGTCTTAAATTTTGTCATATGGTCAAGAGTTAACATATTTTAAGTCAGGTTTAAAGCCAGAATATAGCTACATGGTGCATGAGTTTCCCCTTTTAAGGTCTACCACACAATTCTGTTTTCTCACAGCCCTGAAGGCTGGTTTTGATAAAAAAAAATATGAGAAAAGAAAAACCTGGTAAGTGGCAATTTTTACCCTTTTTCTAAGATGGTTTTACAAATTAAACAAATATCCCATTGGCTTCATCAAATGTAATGGAAACAGTAATTTGTTGTCTGTTACTGCATTAAAGGGTGTGAAATCTGAAAAAAAACCTTAGCAGACTGTGTAGCCCATGAAGGTAATACCATTGAAAAAAATATTTCTTTCTTTTGTAATCTTTTTCAAAGATGATTTGCCAGCTATTGGTTTACTGAACTCTGTGTTAAATAATTTTTGAAGGTGATGAAAACGAATCATGCTCTGTGAAAAGGGGGCCTAATGCATCTGCAAAAAGTATCAACTTAGATCAGCCTGCACAGTCCACACAGGCTGACCTGGGCCGACACTGTTCACTACTGTCAATTTTCTGCATTTTGGAGGACAATTCTACCACATGATAATGTCAGTTGTTAAAGAAAGTGGCTATTATGGGATGATTACGCGATTGCTTGATAAGTATAATGCATCCTGGAGATACATTAAGCCCCCTTTTTGCCAGAGTGTGGATCAAATATATATAAATCCACATAGCTCCCTCTAAAATGGACGAGTAATTTTGTTGTCTGATGAAGAGTGCAAGTTGTAATAAAATGTTCATTTTGCTTAGCTCATTGCCAATAAACCTTGTATGGAAGAGAACCCAGTGGCCCAGAAGGAGTACATCTTGCATGTTACATATGAAAGGAAACAATGGGAATAAGTGCATAAGGAACTATTACCATTATTTAAATAAAATACTGTGAAAAACAGCAAACCAAAAAAAGTATTTTAAAAAAATGAGCCATGCTCTGACAAAAAGGGGGCTTAATGCATAATACCAAGCAAGTCATTGTACAGTATTATAGTTCCATAAAGCCTTTTTTGTATGACAACCTAGGTTACTAAATCAGGAGGTAGACTGGTCCTTGGGCATACAGATAAATGACCAATAGCGAAAAGTTTCATTTTAGGTCAGCCTACACGGACTGCCCAGGCTATGGGTTGATACTTTTTGCAGAAGCATTAAGCCCCCTTTTCACAGAGCATGATACAAATATATCTCTCTTAAATGTGGCTCAAAAATTAAATTTTGTCCTCTGTTGCCAACATTTCCTCCTTTTTCCCACAATGTTTTCAGAAGCCTTCTTCTTCATGGCCATTAAAACTTTGTGTGGTAAAGGATTAAACACCAAAATGAACAAGCAAACATATCTTACCTGTAAAGGGGTCACAAATAAGACCAGGTTTAACATCGTGACACCCTTCACACTTTTTGCAGAGAGAAGGGGAAGATCTCAAATCTCTAAAATAACCGTTGCTACAGCGGTGACAAAGTTGACCCGTATAACCTTCTTTACACCTTGCACATCTTAGATAGGAATCCACTGAAGTCATATTGAAAGAAGATGATATTTGTCATGTATTCTTTGATATAAACTGTACATCGTTCTTTTAACAATTTACCTGAGTTTTAGCATTACCATAGAACAAGGCTTTTTAAAAACAGTGTGCGAAAAAGAGGAAAAATGTTTGTTGCTGGCAATATTTCCTTTTCCCACACTGTTTTCTTACTGTTTCAGATACAAAAGCCACCATCTGATCCACATGGAATTTGTTGGAAAGCTTTTGTGGGTAACCACCAGAATTTCTCACCAAACCAAAATCTAGTACTGACAAGCAATGGCTATTTCAGCTGTTGTCTCACGGGTGCCTGGCAGGTCAGTCAGTAACATAAAAAGCTTCAAAGAAACAGGTTGCGGGTTTGATTCCTCAGTTCATTCAAATTCTTTCTGAGCTCTGGTGATAGTCACTGCAGCATGAATCACTCCTCTCTTCCAATTAACCCTTTACCACACAATTCCAAATTTTAACACTTTTGAAAACACTGTCGGAAAAGGAGAAAAAGCTGGAAATCAGCAGTTCCTCCTTTTCCCACAATGTTTTCTACACTTTTAGAGAATTTTATCATTTAAACCATTTTTAACTGCCATCTACAAATGTTTTTAATTCGGACAAGTCTAAAATTTCCTTGTATGGTTAAAAGTTAAACATTGTTTCAATAATGTTTATGTTTGAAAGCAGCCAGTCGCTTGAAAGGAATGTTGTGCAAAGTCCTGGTAAAAGAAAGTCCAGGAAAGCGTGCATAGGTTCAGTGTTCCCCATTATATAACTAAAATATGGTTGAAAATGGCATCAAACATCACTAAAACCAAACACCAAATTGTGCATAAAATAGTTTAACCCTTTACCAAATGACAAAATTTTAGACTGGTCCAAACTGAATGCATCTGCAGACGACAAAATAAATGTGACTGAAATACAGAAATTTGTTTTGGGAAGGATAGAAAACATTGTGGGAAAAGGAGAAAATGCTGGTTACCAGCATTTTCTCCTTTTCCCACAATGTTTTCAAAGAGGCCTCATTCTCAGGGTTGTTGAAAGTCGGGATTGAGTGGTAAAGGGTTAAAGACATTAAATATATTCAAGACTACACCAGACTACAATTTCTTTTTTACATTTTTCAACTGAAAGCATTTGTAGAGGACAAAATAAGTGAGTGTCAAATGAGGGTTGACCTTAATGATAGGACAGAAAGCATTATGGGAAAAAAGGAGAAAAATAATGTTTATTCTGCCAAAAACCTACTGCTTTCAGTTGAGCAACATTTGATCTGTCACCTGCAATGGCTTTGGATTGGGACAAGTCCAATTTATTGTCATTTGGCAAAGAGGTTAACCCTTTACCAGACCACAAAATTATAGCCTTGTCCAAATTGAAAACATTTACAGATGACCATTTAAATGTGGCTCAAATGGTGCAATTTTTCTTTGATAGGGCAGAAAACATTGTGGGAAAAGGAGAAAATGCTGGTTACCAGCATTTTCTCCTTTTCCCAAAATGTTTTCAAAAGGCTTCTTTCCCAGGATCGTTAAAAGGCCGCACTGTGTGGTCAAGGGTTAAAAGGTGAAACCAGAACAGAACAGAACAGAACATATATTTATTTATGACTTGTACACAAAATACATCGTCAGTAAACAAATTTGACATTCCAAATATACGGTTTCACATAAGTCATAGCAAGCAAAGGACTATAATAGCAGTGAGAACAGGAATGAAAGAATCTAAATCTGAAATAATGTTTTGGAGAGTAAGTCAAAAAGGAAAATTTTACAATACAATGCAAATTAATTGAGTCAGTTATAAATTCTTAATTCTAATTGCAATTTATTTCGCAAAAAGAACGCTTCCTTAAGGAAGTGAGCAATGCTACACAATGTTTTCTTCTCATTAGATTGAAATAGCTGGCATAGTTTATACATAGAAGGTTTTCTGATAAAGGATGCTGGTAGGTATTTTTTTCTAATTTGAACAAAACTTGGACATACACATATAAAATGATACATATCTTCTAATTCATTTGAATTACAAAGCATACAAAACCTCTCATGTCTTGGTATTCTATTTTGTCCATATCTACCAGTTTGTATACGTAAAGAATGAGCAGACAGTCTGATTCTGGTTATATAAAATCTAATGTCAAAAGGAACAACATCCAAATAATATTCGTACGTAAAAGAATGTTTAAAGTGTCTATATTCTTCTAAAACTACACTCTGGTCTAATGACCCATACCATTCTTGCACAAAACAATCCAACACACGTTGTTTAAAAATACATTGAAATGATTTAACTGAAGAATGGTTAAGATTATAGAATAAATCGGAATAGCCGAAATGGTCAAGAAGACATTTCACACGAGATACCCAGTTTTTCTTGCCATTATTGAAATCATTCAAAGCCAGACTATATAATTTATTCAAAATTATATTATCTGTATGAATAACCTTACACCAATACTGTATAATTCTACAGTACCGCGCTATATATAATGGATATTGTGCGAGTTCTCCATATACCCCTGCTGTACATGCATTTACAGGAATTTTCAAAATACGCTTACAAAATTTTAAATGAATTCTTTCAATTTTGTTCGTCTTATTGAAACCAAATATTTCACAAGAATAATTCAGTATCGAACCAACAAAAGAATCGAAAAGTTGGCAAAGTGTTTTAGGTTTCAGCGGGAGGTTTCTACAATTATTAAGTAACACATACATGGCTTTTAGAGCTTTTCCGATAAGGAACTCCTCATTTACATTAAACTTTCCATTGAAACTAAAAACTGTTCCTAGATAGTTAAATGTGTCAACAATTTCTAGAACTTGTCCATTATAAGTCCACTTCTCATCGTGTAGCAGACGACCCCTTTTTCTAAAAACCATTACCTTCGTTTTTGACTCATTTACCTCTAGCCCCCAGTGCAAACAATACTCTTGTAAAAGGTCTAAATTATTTTGTAAATCTTTTGGGGAATTACCAAATAGTGCCATATCATCAGCAAATAGTAATAAGATGAGTAACATATCATCTATGAAAATTCCAGAATCTAAATTTCTTTGTAAGAATAACTCTATATCATCAAGAAACAGCGACACTAAAATTGGTGATATTACCTCCCCTTGTCTTAACCCCACTGAATACCAAAAAAAGTCGGAGTAATTATCAAAAACCTTTACGCATGATTTAACATCTTCATACATATGTTTAACAATACGAAGGACTTTACCACGTATACCATGTTTGAAAAGTTTCAGCCACAATGCATTTCTATAAATACTGTCAAAACATTTTTTTAAATCAATAAAAGCCACATACAATCTTTTATTGTCATTTGGCAAAGAGGTTAACCCTTTACCAGACCACAAAATTATAGCCTTGTCCAAATTGAAAACATTTACAGATGACCATTTAAATGTGGCTCAAATGGTGCAATTTTTCTTTGATAGGGCAGAAAACATTGTGGGAAAAGGAGAAAATGCTGGTTACCAGCATTTTCTCCTTTTCCCAAAATGTTTTCGAAAGGCTTCTTTCCCAGGATCGTTAAAAGGCCGCACTGTGTGGTCAAGGGTTAAAAGGTGAAACCATTTATTGTTTGTCAGCTTACCAAAATAGCATGAGCCAGTGGAGGAATAAAGGTCACATGGGCAGCTGTGGCAGGGCAGGGAAGGGGTAGTTCTGTAGAACCCACGGGCGCAAATCTCACAAAAAAGTCCCCCATATCCTGGGTTACATCGACACCATGGCAGCTGACTTAGGCTGAGATTGCAGGTTTTATACCCTCCAATAGTTCCATATTTGTCACAATAGCATACCTCTGTAGAAATGGAAAAAAAAAAAGAAAGAAATATTGATCATTAAATGATGTAATTCAGTCTAAAACAAACACTATTGGCTTTTATAGGGAAAATCACATTACCGACATTAACCTACATTTTTTTCCTACAAGGATTAGGTCCTAAACTTTAAAAACAAGAGGGCCATTGGCTCACCTGAGCAAAGTCATCTACAGTTGATAAAGCTGAAGACATACTGGTTTTAATGAAGTGAAACAGTGTATGTGACCTACTTTTTGAACCCTTGTGACCCAATTTCAAGCTTGTCCAAGATATCATCAAGACAAACATTCTGACCAAGTTTCATGAGTATCAGGCTGAAAATATGGCCTCTACAGCACACATAAGGTTTTTCTATGATTGGTCCAGTGACCTACTTTGAGACCAGATGTGACCCACTTTGAAACTTGTCAAAGAGATCAAGACAAACTTTCTGACAAGGTTTCATGAGAATCAGGCTGATAATGTGGCCTTAACATTGCACATAAGTTTTTTCTAAGATTTAGCCCTGTGACCTACTTTTTGACCCAATTAGACCCAATTTCAAACTTGTCAAATATATCATCAAGACAAATTTTCTAAGTTTGATGCATTTCTGCCTGAAAATATGGCTTCTAAAGTGTACACAAGGCTTTTCTAACTTTTTGCCCAGTGACCTACTTTTTGACCCTACATGACCCAATTTAGCTCCTGTCTAAGATATCACTGAGACAAACATTCTGACTATGTTTCAACAGTATCAGGCTAAAAATGAAGCCTCTAGAGTGCACGATTTTTTTTTTCCTAAGATTTGACCCTGTGACCTACTTTTTAATCTGAGATGACCCAATTTCAGCTTCATCTGAGAGATCAATGAGATAAACATTCTGACCACGTTTTATGAGTATATGGATAAAAGTGTGGCCTCTATGGTACACACAATGTTTTCCCGAGATTTAGCCCTGCCACCTACTTTATGACCCATCATGAGCCAATTTCAATGATGTCTGAGATATTACCAAGACAGACAATCTGACCAATTTTCATGAGTATCAGGCTACAAATTTGGCCTCTACAGTGCACACAAGGTTTTTTCGAAGTGACCTACTTTTTGACCCAACCTGACCCAATTTCGAACCTGTCTGAGATATCATCAAGACAAACATTCAAACCAACTTTCATGAGTTTCAGGATGAAAATGTGGCCTCTAGAGTGTACACAAGGTTTTTCTAAGATTTAGCCCAGTGACCTACTTTTTGACCTGATATGACCTAATTTCGAACTTGTCCGAGGTATCATCAAGACAAACATTTCAACTAACTTTCGTAAGTTTCAGGCTGAAAATGTGGCCTATAGAGTGCACACAAGGTTTTTCTAAGATTTGGCCCAGTGACCTACTTTTTGACCCAACATGACCCAATTTTGAACTTGTCCGAGATATCGTCAAGACAAACATTTTGGCCTAGTTTCAAGAGTATCAGGCTGAAAATGTGGTCTCTAGAGTGCACACAAGGTAAATGCTGACAACAGCATGACGGACGTTGGACACAGCAAGATCACAAGCACTTCATGCTGGGGTGAGCTAAAAACAGATAAACAAATCTATCAACTCATTACCCAATGACAAAATCTTACTCTCGTCCAAGCATTTGCAGGTGTAAAATTAAATGTAGCTCAAATGATTGAACTTGTCTATTAAAGGGTAAAAACATTATTGGAAAAAGAAAAAATACAGACTACCAGCAATTTAACTCTACCCAGACAAAAAAAAATTAGATTTGTCCAAATTGAAAGCATTTGCAGACGCAAAAAATAATTTTAATTTTATTCACATGATGTGTTTTGCCTTTTGAAGGGAAGAAAACATTGTGGGGAAGGAGAAAATGCAGGTTACCATCATTTTTTCTTTTTCCCTACAATGTTTTCAAAAGCTTTCTTTCTAAGGGTCATTAAAACTCGGGGTTGTGTGGTACATGGATAGTTCATTTCCTAGACAACAAAAATTAAGCCTTGTCTTAATAGAAAGCATTTGCAGGCAACAAATGTGCCATGCTCTGGCAAAAGGGGGCTTAATGCATCTCTGTGATGCTTCATACCCAGCAACACATCACATAATGAGGGATCCATAAAATTCAATATGCCTAACTATCGACTCGATCCTTTGACACACAGGAAATTGACCAATAGCGAAAATAGCGAAAAGTTTCGACCCAGGTCAGCCTGCGCGGACTGCGCAGGTTGACCTGGGTCGATACTTTTCGCAGATGAATTAAGCCCCCTTTTCACAGAGCCAAAATTTATTATGGCTCATAATAAACATTATGAAGAGATTTGTCTTTGAAAGGGTGGAAAAAACATGTGATGAACAGCCAAAAAAGCTGTTTCTTTTTCTCCTATTTGCCACAAAGTATTCAAGAGCCTTTCACCTTACCAACAATTTCCCCCTTATACACAACGTTTCCTCCCTTTCTGAGGACAAATCCTATCATTTCAGTGACATTTATTTTGCCATACAGACCAACTAATTGACTGAAATGGTAAAATAAACCCTTTACCAAACAAGTGAATTATGGACTTGATCAAATTAAAAGCATTTCATGATGAAAAATAAAATGCAGCTGAAATGAGGATTTCCGTTTTTGATATGATAGAAAACATTGTGGGAAATTGAGAAAATGGTGGTTACCAGCATTTACCAGCATTATCTCCTTTTCCCTCAATGTTTTCAAAAGCTCTTCTCTTTTCTGGTTGCTAAAATTTTTGGGATAGTGTGGTAAAGGGTTAACATATTTCATCTTAACTTAACCAGTGCTAAACATAATCATAAGGCAGCAAAATTCAAGCATTAAACCCACTTGGCCTGGATTTATCTCTCCTTGTTAGTGCGATGATCTTCGGCGATGATACAGAAGTGTTTGTCAAGTATACTGCCGTCAGTGTGATGTAGTATTTTGTTGAATCATTAAGGCCCTCAATTTTGGCTTCTGTCTCATTTCCAGCAATTGTTCTGTTGACAAACTCTTTGCCTGTGAAATAAAAAAAAAAAACATATGTAACAGAGCTCCAGATACAGGGAGTGATTTTGATTTCAAAATTGAAAATATTAATAATTCTCCACTAAACCCTATGTTATGGGTACTCATTAGAATTGTCTCATCGAGACGATTCTAATGAGTACCCACAACACAGGGTTTGGGAGAGAAATAATGGATTTAGAACACTATCACTCTCTTTTATCTTGAGGTCTGTATGTACACACTCAGTCATACAAACAGAACTTTACTTTACTTTTTTCATCCTTTACCACACAATCTAAACCCCAAGGTAAAAGGCTTTTAAAAGCATTGTAGAAAAAGGAGAAATGCTGATAACCAATTTGTCCTCCATTTCCCATAATGTTTTCTATCCGTTTAACCCTTTCCTAAACAATCCCTGGTTTTCACGTGTCTGCAGTACAAGTCTTTTTCATCAAATTTAAAAATTGTCATCTGCAAACTCTTTCAATTTGGACCGGTCCAAAATTTGTCGTTTGGGAAAGGGTTAAAGATTATTTTATCTTTCAAGCCACAATGAATCTGTCATATATGCAAATACCTTCAATTTCCCCCCTCCATCTGAAAAGTAGGGGGGATTTTCAAAAAATAGGCAGGACAAACTTTGAACAGATAGAAAAAATATAATAGATTTATTTCCTGTCCAAACTTACATGTTAAAAGAAGTTTCTGAAATATCCTTCTCGTGAAATCAAATTAATATTTGAAAAATAGAGGAGAATAAGACAGTTGTTAAATTCATTCTGATTACTTTCTGATAAAATTCATTACAAAATAACCGTGGTCTAAGAAGACGTAAAGTGAACCATTTTGGATCGGGTAGTTTTGGAAGTGGGCCGTTTTGACCCACTTCCTGTCAAGGAAGGTAACTTTCATGGGCATAATATGTTTCTGTACAGCTTTGGAAATGATGTGGTTTTTTTTAATCAAAACAGCAATATTTTCTGCAAGGCAAGAGTCATTTCTTTGGTTTGGACATTTTTCAGTGTTTACTTTTTATGCGGGACTGTCATGCATTGGGTCTGAATTTATATGGGATCTGGAAAAAATTAGCGTGAATCCTGCAATCCTAGAACAGACACTGAGATCAGACTGCAGTCTGATCTTTGATCTACACTGTCTGCATTTCTAAAGCACTATAGACAAAAAGCAACCATGATATTGCAATTATTTAGGTCTTATTTCAGGACTTATAAAGTCTGTTAGGTTTATTCTGTACCCTGAGTGTTAGTTTGTCATCTGCAAATACTATCAATTTGTACAAGTCTAAAATTTTGTTTACTGGTGCAGAGTTACATGATCTTGGAAAGCTTTTAAAAGTCATTAACTCTTTACCAAAAGGCATTATTTCAGACTGGTTCAAATTGAAAGCATTTGCAGACGACAAAATAAACATTAATAAAAGATAAAAAAATTGTTTTGGGAAGGGTAGAAAACATTGTGGGAAAAGGAGAAAATGCTGGTTACCAAAAGGATTCTTTCACAGGGTTGTTAAAAGTTGTGATTGTGTGATAGCGGGTTAATTATTTTTTGTTTAGCAGTCAAAGGGTTAAAGAAAGAAGAGAAAATACTTTACCTTCAGTCCTGTAGGACAAAATGTAATGCTTCAGTTGAGCAAAGTGAAAAGGCACAGGATTTCTTCCAATGTAATCACTCAGATTTAAAGCAACCCCTCCTTCGAGAGATATTTGTCCATTATCTGTACCAGAATTTTCACCAGAATTGGTGATTGCTCCTGCACTATTTTGAGAATCGTTCTTTGTTTCATTGTTTGTACTATTCTTGGAATTAATGTTCATATCTTCAGTTCTATTCTTAGAATCTGAGTTATCTGTTGTGTTATCTTTAGAAACAGAAGTCAAATCTGTTACATTTGAAAGACCTTTGGCACTTTGATTTTGAACTTTAGGTGTGGTTGTTGCTATCACTCTCTCCGTTGTAGCTTTAGCTGTGCTTATTGTTGAAGACAAATCAGGTTTGATGGTAGCAATTTTATCAGTCACAGGAGTTCCTGTTGCAGTTTCATTTTCCACATGTAGGTCATAGTTGATTGGTGGGTACCAGTATAGAAAAATTGTGTCATCTAGGGTGTATCCAACAGTGACATTCTCAGGTGGGTGTAAAAACACTAACTTTTCTAGAATAAACAAAAAAAAAGAAAAAATATAACCCTCGTTTTCAAACTTCATGGTTTTCTAAACATTCTGCCATTTATGTTTTACTAAACAATCAAGTGTATTACCAGCCCTGATAATGGGAAAAGCAGAACATGCTGGTTGCTAGCATTAAGCCACCCTTAAATTGGCATCTGAAAATTTTAACCCTTTCCCAAACGACCAATTTTGGACTGGTCCAAATTGAAAGAGTTTGCAGACGACAATTTTAAATTTGATGAAAATGGCAGAAAGGTCTCAAAAAGGGTAGAAAACACTGTGGGAAAAGGAGAAATTGCTCGTTACGAGCAATTTCTCCTTTTCCCACAGTGTTTTCAAAAGACTTGTACTGCAGACACGTGAAAACCAGGGTTTGTTTGGGAAAGGGTTTTAAAAGGTGTAATGCATCTGCAAAAAGTGCCAACCCAGGACAGCCTGCACAGTTCATGCACGCCAACCTGTGTCAAAAGGTTTTGCTTTTAAAAACTATCTGTATCTATCTCATCATCCAGTTTTTATTTTCACAAATAAGTTTCTATGTATTCATAATAACAAGATGATAATAAAATGACTTTCTTGGTATTATGAATCATGGAAATGTATTAAACCCCCTTTTAGTCAGAGCATGGTTCAAATATTTTCCATATGGACAAAGTCTATCAGGGTCATCTTTTACCAAACAAGTTTTTGACTAGTCCAAATTGCAACCACCAGCACACAACAAAAAAATAAATGTGACTCAAAAACTGAAATTTGATGTTGGAAGGACAAACAATATTGTTGGAAAGGAGAAAATGCTGGTTACCAGTATTTTCTCCTATATGTTTTCAAATGCCATCTCTTCCAAGGTCCTTAAAACTTGGGATTGTGGCAGAGGGTTAATTTAAGTTGTAAAAACTTGTTCAACAATAGTTGTAAAATAACTAGGTATACTTCTCATTTCGATTACTGGAACTCTGCAAGTTAAAGGTGAGTTTAGACCTACTACTGGGACCATACATAAACAAACATCAGTGGCATCATATATGAAGTACAATCAAAGGCAGTCATCTGTACCAATATACGGTCACCTTCCATCGTGGTGCAGTGACTATAAGTATATTAACTATTTACCACACAACAAAATTCTGGACTTGTCCAAATTCAAAGCATTTGCAGACGACATATTCATTTGTTGCTAAAATGATAATTTCTGTCTTTGATAGGGTAGAAAATATTGTGGGAAAAAGGAGAAAATGCTGGTTACCAGCATTTTCTCCTTTTCCCACAATGTTTTAAAAAGGCTTCTTTCCCAGGGTCGTTAAAAGTAGGGACTGTGTCGTAAAGAGTTAAGGCTTTCATCTTGAGCTACATGTACATGTACATTCAATTTGTCATGTGCAATTTATTGCTTTTAATTTGGACTATTTTTCTTTTCCTGTTATGGGTTACTTAATAATTTTGCCATATTACAGGCACTGTGCACATTCCAATAGAATCACCCTGTCTCGCGAGATTTGTTAATTTTCTTACCATATATGCACAAGAGTGCTCAAAGAGAGATAACTATCGGACTGACCATAACATTCATTAGATATGGCATGGTTA
This sequence comes from Tridacna gigas, assembly GCA_945859785.2. Classification (NCBI taxonomy): domain Eukaryota; kingdom Metazoa; phylum Mollusca; class Bivalvia; order Cardiida; family Cardiidae; genus Tridacna; species Tridacna gigas. Next base: position 8,504,060 of record OX244028.2, read on the forward strand.
ATGGAAAACAGCTATGCTTTTCACAATGATATCCACAAAAATTTCATATTAAAACTTGGAACAACTGCATTTACTTAACTCTTTACCAGACAACAAAATTTTAAAGAAGTCCAAACTGAAAGCATTCGCAGACAACAATTTCAATGTGGCTCAAATGGTGCAATTTTTCTTTGATAGAGTAGAAAGCATTGTGGAAAAAGGAGAAAATGCTGGTTTCCAGCATTTTCTCCTTTTCCCACAATGTTTTCGAAAGGCCTCTTTCTCAGGGTCGTTAAAACTTGGGATTGTGTGGTAAAGAATTAACTGTGCCGCATTTTTCAGTGAAAGGATTCTGTGTAAATTATTGTTTATGATTATTACTCTATACTTTCATTACAAGTAAGTAATGAATTATCCCCCTTTAATGACAATGTACATTGACTAATCAACTGTATGGTGTTTAACATCTTTTTCAACATCATATCAGTCATATCACAGTGGCCAATACACCTATCCATGCTTACCAGTCCTGGACTTTCTGTTACCAGTACATCACACACTATTCTTGCCAAACCACTTGCTGCTTCCCCACATAACCGCTGGTGAAACAATGATCAGCCTTGAAAGAGTAATGAATCCAATCGCAATGAACATTATCAGTCCTCAAACAGATATTGGCTGAGCTGGGGATTTGAACCAGGTGACCCCTGTTCTCAAGTCCCATAAGGTATAAAATGCCCTTTAAGGGCTATGGAAAAATGTACAGAAACACTATAGAATAATATAAAATTGCTCTTTTTCTGTCCATCACTGAGTTCATAGCATTACTCATGTCTGTCTTGACTAAAAAAGTTCAACAACTCTACTATATACCTTTACACACCACATAACAATCCTTTTCGGTCTGGAATCGATTCTCATTGCCTCCACACCCTCCATAGTAAAACTCCCGACAAATATGTAATTTGAAATCGTAGAACCACATTTTAGTTGAAAATTTGTAGCACAAGCCAACATCTGGCAGCTGAAAGCAGACCTCTGGAACAGAAAAACAAATAAACACTAATCAACATCAAGCATTTAAAACCCCAAAACTTGCACAAGTATCATACAATCCATTATTTAATCCTTTACCACACAAAGCCGCCTTTTAATGACCGTTGGGAAGAAGCCTTTTGAAAACATTGTGGGTAAAGGAGAAAATGCTAGTAACCAGCATTTTCTCCTTTTCCTACAATATTTTCCACTCTATCGAAAGAAACTTGCACCATTTGAGCCACCTTGAAATTGTCATCTGCAAAATTTTTGCTTTCAATTTGGGCAAGGCTAAAAATTTTGTCTGGTGAAGGATTAAATGACCCTGAGAAAGACAGCTTCTGGAAACATGCAACAATACAGATAATTTCACTAACAAAAAGAAAAGAAAAAAAAAAATCTTTCACATTTTCAGCAGTGTTTTACAAAAATGTTTGATTTATGGCATGTAATCATTCTAACCTGCCTCATTTAGCCCTTTACCACGCAATCCTAAGTTTTAATGACTTTACAAGTTGAAGCCTTTTAAAAACATTGTGGAAAAAAGAGAAAATGCTGGTAAGCAGCATTTTCTTCTTCTCCAACAATGTTTTATATACTTCCAAGGACAAGTTTCAATTTTTGGGTGGCTCAAAAATTCATCATCGGCAAAAGCTTTGAGTTTGGGAAAGTCTAAATTTTTTTTGTTTGGTAAAGTGTTAAAAGAAAAATGTGAGAGGGGTTTAGGACATTGGTAACACCAAATCAAGATGGTACCTAATACTAAAAACATGCACTACAGTGTTTTTCTACCCTTTTTGAGAACTTTCTGCCATTTTCATCAAATTTAAAATTGTCGTCTGCAAACTCTTACAATTTGGACCAGTCTAAAATTTATCGTTTGGGAAAGGGTTAATGTATCCCCGCAAATTATTACACCAAGCAAGCCATCACCAATTACACCAAAATACGCCACAGCATTAATTTATACTACAGGTATGCCACAGGAGAAAATGACATACCACTGTAGATTTATAACTTCTATAATGTTTATATCTAAATATCTTAATTAAGGTGTAATCTAAATCATTTTCAAGTATAGCTAAAACTAGAGCTGTCACTGAATGTGACTTAATACCCCTGCCAGAGCTTTGACAGAAAAAAAGTGTCAAGTTCAAGGGGAGATAATTCCTTAACCAGGGGGAGTTGACAGTTGAAAATTACATCTTGCAAATCTTCAATATAATTATGATCAATATATGTGCAAAGTTTCAATGCAATTGAAGGAAAACTCTAGGAGGACTTCGCGACACAAAATTGCTAGTATTTTGTACACAGATGGACACACGGACGGACGGACAGGCTGATTCCAGTATACCCCCGAAAACATTCATTTTGCGGGGGTATAAAAATATTAGGTATTTTGGTAGAATTTGATCCTGAAAGACACCCATATTCTGTATCACGATCTCAATGACAACATTTGCATGGATGTATAAACCCTTTACCACACAATCCCAACTTTTAACAACCCTGAAAAAGAGGTTATAAAATCCGCCCGACAACAAGCTATTTGTATCAAGTAAACGGTTGATTCCTTTGACAAAAACAAAACACAATAACAAGTTTACCACAGCTAGTGGCTGCACAAATGTGTGTCACCAAAACACTGTGGTCACATTGATGCCCTTGAAAGATTGAAATTAGCGTAAATAAAAGACAGGTTGTCTGCAGCTAGAGCATTTTTGCCTGTTCAGACCAGGCTTTTAATAAAGCATACTCAAGATACTCTATGAAAAAGATGTCATCTAGACTGAAAGCCCCTCTGTACAGAGAAGCCCTTACATCTTACATCATTCAATAATTCATAAATAGGTTATATAAAGCTTTGGGATGAATAAGAAACACAAAAACACACAATGTTTCATACATAGTAGTCTTTAATGTTTAACCTAATTACATTTTTTTGTGACCCCCTCAAAGTCCAGAATGACCCCTATTATTTATGACTAGGGGGTCACAATGACCCCCTACTTTTGTTGCCAAGGGAAAACCCTGATCTTAACATAAAAAATATGTATTTAAATTTATAAATGTGCTGTGGTGTGTCATTTTCTCCGATGGCGTACCTGTGGCATAAATTACTTCTGTGGTGTATTTTAGTGTGACCCGTGTGACCCAGTCATCACAAGATTATGGATCCATAAAATTCTTTCTGTCTGAAAAATGGCTGAATCCTGAGACAGAATGGCCCTTTGACTTGCAGTATATTTACTAAAAGTGCAGGCTAACTTAGGTTGATACTTTCTGCCGATGCAGTAAACCCCCTGTTCACAAGAGTCACACTAAAATACGCCACAGCAGTAATATACACCACTGGTATGCCACAGGAGAAACTGACACGCCACAGCACATTTATAACTTTCAATACGTAAATTTAATGCTTAGAGATCTTAATTAGCATGTTATCTATAATATATTGAAGTATAGCTGGGAAATTTTATGTATTTTGGTAGAAATTTGATCTTGAAAGACAGCAATATCCTGTGTTGTTTCCAAGTCACGATCCCAATGACGCCATGGTTGTAGAATACATTAATTTCTTAAAGATTTTTTCTTTACAACTTTCAATGGACTTATTTTTCATTTCTTAGGATACTTAACAATGCTTAGCATTGAATCATCATTTTGTTAACTGAATCATCTCCAGACTAACGATTATTTAAAGTGACAAGTATCAAACATTTGTTAGAGTTATCTTCCTTCACCATCTTCCGATACAGACCCGAGTTAACACATTTAAGTCTGGAGACGAATTGGTTTACAAAGTTACAATCCAGTTCTTAAAATCGCGAAGTATTCTTAGAATTGAAAAATAAATCTATTTAAAGTTGTACAATTTACATCTTCAAGAAATGTTTATACAACTATGGCGTCATTGAGATCGTGACTCGGAGTATGGCTGTCTTTTAATATCAAATTTCCATCAAAATATATAAAATTTCTCAGCTAAACTTCAGTATATTTAAGATAACACCTAAATTAAGATATTTAGACATAAAAATATGCATTAGATGTTATTTATGTGCTGTGGCGTACCACTTTCTCCCTGTGGCGTACCTGTGGCATATTTTAGTGTGACCGGTTCACAAAGCATGGCTCATGCGGATAAACTCAACCTCTTCCAATTGCTGAAAGTTCACTGAATGCCAGACGGTCTGATCTTGAATTTTGTACTCTGCAAAAGAGTACCTGCAATATAGTGGGTAGCTCTGATTACATTTTCATGATTGTGCCTGGCACAATCCACCAGATCTATCGGAGGTACAAAAGCCCTTGTGTTAGGCCTAGGGCAATGGTTTATTATGTTGCCTGCAATTGTTTCAAAATGGACAAGTCCTATATTTTGTTATCTGATTAATGGACAAGTATGTATTTGTCGTTAAGATCTAAGTGCTACCAAATACCAAAGGCGTCTAAATTGTTAAACCCGACCTTCTCGTATGGCACTGGGTGTCAGAGAAGAAGTTAGTCCAAATATTTAGACGTATACATGCTTATTTACCTTTCAACATTTATCATCGGACATTTCACATTTTATTTTTCTTATTGCATGTAACGTCTAAACGGGTCCCATTCAGTTCAATGTAGCAAATCCGATCTCTCTAAAACCAGTATTATAACGAAAGAGAACTTCATTTACCTGTAGGAAGAACTTTTTTTGAAAATATTCAGCCGCTGTCTTGATAAATAATGAGCAGATTCATTCAGAATTCAATAAAATCACTCGCAAGTGGGATTGCCGACACAGTTGCCGCCATGTTTTTCAGTCATGCAGACGGTTGCATAACAAATAAGAATTGACGTTAAGTTTATGAACGAAATCTATTACAATAATCAAACAAGACCGAAGCGAACAAAATTTCGTTTTAAAAAAAGACATAATACCATTCTGTAAGTTGCATTGACCCGCACATGACGTTTCATTCGGAACAATCATATCTCTTCCACGGCAATTCATAACAAAACAGAGTGGTGTTGAATCGGAATGGATTTAGCTCATAAATAGGCAAGTTTTGGACAAATATCCTTTTTCAATCGAGAAATTATTCATTTATCTTACTTCTGATGTAAATTTTATTGAACAAGTTCACTTGAAGGTATCCAAATTTGCTGTTCAAACAGCGACAAAATTCGATGTCGGAGTTTGCTGAAGGAAACTATGAAGGAGCCGATAAGACCCTACGTACACGATGAATGTCAGAATGAAAAATAACGTACGTAGGGGCTTATAAATAGGACTAAGAAGAAGTATGACTCATTTTCCTTAATTTTAAATAACAGTATTGTTCATAACAACTTACTCTCTGGATCTGGCTTTTTGGCGATGTCCAACGCCATACTGATGCTATACTGGACAAAAAATAACAGAATTAGTTCATTTCTCCTCATTTTTTAATAATAAGGGAATGAAACAAAACTTCTACGTAAAAACACTCTTTCCCGAGACAACCTCTGTGTATATTTCTAAACCGCTTCCGGGTTATGCGTTTACATGATCGAGATTCGTTTGGGCAAGTTCGAGTAGAGATCTCCTAACACTAGTAATTGTAACTGGAAATTGGTTTGTTGGTGTCAATATACTGTTTATATCGGACTGATTTATAAGAAATAATTTACACTGTTATAAATGATAGATATTTTGACAAATCTCGAATTCTTTTGACATCATTTTATCTCAGAATTAGGAGAATCGGAAACCATTGTGTGTTTGTTGTAATAGATGAACATAACTGATTTAAACCATTTTTGAATTCAGCATTATTAAGACCCGAGTTATCCGAGATATTTCGCATCGTTAAACCCGAGTTATCAGAAAATAACCGAAACTAAATGAGCTATGAGACAAGTGACGAGAACGACAAACTTAAGTGCCGCTACAGTTATCGACCGTAGAAATGATACTGAATTACCATGTGTTTTGTTTTAATATAGGTCTTAATAGAGTTAAAAAATGCAGCTTATTGTTAAAAAATGCAGCGTATTCTTGGCCTAAAACTTTCCAGATTTATTCAAGCTTGCTTTTCTGATGACGGTGACGTTCAAAATGGAGAAGTCTGATATCTCACCGTTTGGTAAACAGTAACATAAATTAGATCTACCAGGAAACATGGGTGAGTAGAATAAAAATCCCTGTTTATTGATACAGAGGAATAATAAAATGAACAAATGATTTCTAGATGCCACCAGTAGGCTGGCAAAACAGTAATTCATATATATTTGTGTTAGTGACCTCGGTGGTAGTTATCAGTTTCAGATAGATGATTACTGATGGTTATAAATTGGTTTCTATTTAATTATTCTAAAAGTGTGTTATTCTATTCTTTCATTTGACTACTACATGTATGCCAAGTATATGTACACATGCATTTCTAAATTCCTTCTTTTCGAGGATACTTTAAAAATCACCAGCTGCACAATTTGTGCCAGGACTGTAGGTCATTATGCAGTAATAAAATTTAGACTGGTCCCGATTGAAAGCATTTGCAGACTCTCAGCGAGCATGTCTCAGTTTACAATATCGTTTTCACTTGTATAAATTCTGTTAAATCTATATCGCAGGAGAAAGTTATGTTATAAATTAGAAGCCGCAGCAGACGACAAATTAAATTTGGCTAAAATGATGAAAAACTTGCCTATGAAAGGAGAGAAAATATTGTGGGAAAAGGAGAAATGCTGGCTATCAGCATTTCTCCTTTTCTCACAATGTCTTCAAAAGCCTTCTTTCATATGGTGATTAAACCCATGTGGAGGTAAAGGGTAAACCAGACGACAAATATTTAGGTCATCCCAACTTGATAGTGTTTGCAGACGACAAGTTGAACGTGCCTCAAATCACATATTTGTATTTGAAAGAAAAGTAAAATATTGGGTAAAAAGGAGAAAGTGCTGGTAGCCAGCATTTCCTTCCCTGGCCTATAATGTTCTCGAAAGTTATTTCCCTCCAGGGTTGTTGAAACAAAGAGATAGCTTAGACGAGAGTTTTATTTAAGCAGTGAGTGAATGGTGCCAACATGTAAAATAATCAAACTTTTTCCAACGGCTGTATTGTGTTTTAATCCCTCACCAAACAATCCCTCATTTTTATGCCTCTGGGCCAGCATAATCTTCATTTCCAACAATGTATTCTACTATTTCAAAGACAATGTTCGTCATTTGAGCCACATTAAATTTGTTGTCTGCGACTGCTTTAGATTTGTAAAAGTCTAAGAGTTTATTCAACTGGTGAAGGGTAGATTCTTTACCAAACCAAAAAATTTTGGAATCGACCGAATTGAAAGCATTTGCACGCGAAAAAAATGTAACTCAAATGACGTTTTCTGTTTTAAATTTGGTAAAAACATTGTGGAAAAAAGAGATTTTTTTTTCTTTTTCCCGCAATGTTTTCATAAGCATTCTCTTTCAGGGCCGTTAAAACTCGAATTTGTGTTGTAAAGGCTCAAAGTAAAACCAAAATTTTACATTTTACATTTTACATGACCTCCAAAACGTTATATATATATGTGTGTGTGTGTGTGTGTGTGTGTGTGTGTGTGTGTGTGCGAACCTGCCCGGACGACCACCCGCAAAAACGAACCCCTGCTGTAAACGGCCACATTAAATTCCTCCCGACGAATTTTGCTATGTAAATGACCTGTAATAAGCGACCACCTGGTGTCTCCGACCAGCGACGATGCAAATTTTGACTTTTTAGACCATCATACCCCTATAGGCGACCATTAAATTTCATACAAACCGTAAAAAACAATGCCAGACTGTTCGTATGTTTGCGTCAGGGACTACGCAAATTATACTGTTTCTGTCATATTACTCCACGATGAAGATCAGAAACCACAGAAATTTCAATATTTTTCCATCTTTCTGTTCAAATGAGGAACTATTTTTTGAGTACAATCCCCAAAATTATCTGGACGACCATCCAAATACAAAATATTTTCAACATTAATCTCTAAGAGGAAATCATAAATTTCCTGTGTACACCTTTACTTGCATATGGCAGAGCAAGCAGTATGCGTTTTGATTGGTTGATGTGCTATAAATAACTCAGGTCTATTGCAAAGGTAGTGCAGTAAACCAGAAAATCAATAAATAACAGCGATGTGTAAAGTTTATGTCTATTCAACTGTATGGACCCTTGCAATGCTAGACTGATAACGAGTGCAGGTAAAAATGAAGTAGAGTTGGATTTGCATGGCCACACAGTGAGTGATTAGAAAGTTTTTGTTTATTTTTCTGAACAAATCGCATTTTGATTGTTTGTTTGATCTTTGATAGAAAAGGTCTGCTATATAGATTTTTTTTTTAAATTGTCAACGTGCCATAAATTGGCGATGTGCCAATTTTCATGTCTCGATGTCAAGATTACGACATATTAACTGTGATAGTCGGTCAACATAAAAGAACTGGTTAAATTTTAAATAAAAGACAGAGAATTTGTTTGTGTGTGTGTGTGGGGGGGGGGGGGGGGGGGAGGAAAGAGAGAAAGTGGGTTCAAATGAAACAATGAAACATGATTTCTAATTCCTAAAACATAAATTTTACATGCAGATTAATGTGAAATATGTTATATTTTTTGTTATAGATCTATTTTAAGTGTATGTATTAAGTCATTCAATAGTTTGATCTCCTCCACGGGCATATTAAGAATGGTCTTAAAATGATATGGAAAAAAAAATTCAAGTATAAATTGAATAGTTCAACCCTGCAATAAGAGACCACCTGCTGTAAGGGACCGCTTTTTAGATTTCCCTTGGGTGGTCTCTAAAACCAGGTTCGAATATATATATATATATATATATATATATATATATATATATGTGTGTATATGTATATATATAATTCCTCTCATTTCTGCTTCTGAATGGTAACTATAGGTTAACATTTTTTCTACAATTTGGTGGCTTCACTTTTGATATGTATTTACGCATGTGGCATCATTCATTGAAAAACTTATATTTTGACAAGACAATGTATTATGTATACGTCCGAATAAAATGTCTGTTCTGTTCTGTAATAACGCTTTTGATCATACAGAGAGCAAACAAGGGTTTGTTTCTTTGGTGCTTGGCGCCATTCTCAACACTATTTGAGTTAGCAAACAGAGTTGCTGTTCAGGCGTTCCTGACCAGATCCATTCACAACACTACTTCAAATCTACTGGCTGCATTCCCAAATGAACACTATTTCAACGCAACTGGTTGTCTTTCAACAAATTCGAAGTCCATGTAATGTTCAGCATAATAAACCCGGTTGCAATGACTTTTTTCAATGCTCGGAGAAACTTTTCGCCAAGCTGGGGATCTAACTACCAATCCTTTGTTCTGGGCTTCCGCAGGGGTCAAAGCAACAAAAATGAATTTAAGAGAGAGGTTTTTTTTTTCTTTTTTCTAAATAAGTTTTATCTAAAAAAAAAAAGATTGATAAATTTTCATAGAAGTATATCAATCCTGGATTAACCTTAAGGCTGCTTAGTGCGACTCAAGGACCTTTTGCGGACAGTGTAGATCAAGATTAGACTGTACAGAACGTGCAATCTGAGCTTGGATCTACACTGTCCGATAAGGAGATACATTTCCCAACAATACCTTTGAAATAGCAAAATCTTGGGTTTTACTATCGGTCTGAAAGTTTCATTTCACCTATTTAGCAGGAAAAGGGTTAAGCAAGAATCACAGGGATATTGGAAATGTGGTGGCTTAGGACATAAGTTTGCTTACTGTAGATTTACTTCAACATACTTGCCTTCTCTGTGAACTTGATATGAACCATGCGCTGTCAAAAGGGGGTTTAATGCATCTGCAAAAAGGATCGACCAGATGGGCCTGCGCATTCCGGAAAGCTTACCTCGGTCCAAACTTTTTGCTATTGGTAAATTTTCTGCATGGCCAAGGTTCATTCTATCTCATGGTTCAGACGGTTGTTAGACAAAACGGATATTGTGGATCCACTATTATGGGATGATTTGCTTGGTATAATGTACCACAGAGATTCAGTTAAACCCCATTTACCAGAGCATGCCTTATACATGCTTGCATGATACATGTTGTTAAACTGTTTTCAAAAGAAATCATTAAAGTTGTACTCAGCGCTCTTTAGATTGAATTTATAGTTTATTGTACTTTATTTTTCATAACACATATGTGTATAAAGCTGATCAAATAAGACAAGAGGTGCTGTGCTGGTTTTAAGTCGGAATATAATGTCAAATTTCAGATTCTCTACACGCCAATCCAGAAGAGGTCTCTTTAGTTGTCGGTCTATTTTTTTCACCTTGCACTGTATTATTCTTCCCATATTGATAAATTCATGCCACCTATCTCCGAACAGCTTGTTCTGAAATAATGAAGAACAAATTTTACCTTTTATTGTACAGACTACTTCAGGTCTATCAAGGATTTGTTTGTTTTTCTTTTTACACAGTGGTCATACATCTGACTGATACGAATTTACTTTTTATTTTGTTTGTTTGGCTTGCAAATCAGACAAATAGAACATTGCATACTTACAGAAATAAGGTAACTATTAAGAGAATACATAGCCTCCAATGCTTTAACCTATACCACACGACAAACTTTTAGCCTTGCTCAAACCCAAAGCATTATGCAGATGCCAAATTAAATGTGGCAAAAAGTTTGATAGATTTCTACGATGGGTAAAAAACATTGTGGGAAAAGGAGAAAATGCTGGTTACCAAAAGCTTTTTTTCTATAGTTTGCTAAAAGTTGGCATTGTATGGTAAATGGCTAAGGTGCATATATAAAATATTTTTTTACTATTATAAATAGTATAAAGCATCATCTCCTAGCCCAATAATTTGTTGTTTACCTTTATCCTGTCAGAAGACTTAACTTCAGATGATGATTAATTTCGTGTCGGTCGTGCAGACATTTTGAACGTGGAATTCCAGAATTTGTCTATCGGAAACGGTAAAACTTACTTTGTTGAGCTTGCCTTAAACACTTCCGCCGGAAGTCTGTCGATTTCTAGATTGTCACACAACACCTTGGCCAAGGTCACCTTCTTGATTTCATCAAGCTGTTCTAAAAATAGAAAATGAGAGGAGCAGATGTAGTCCAGACAGGAACGTTTACTAGAATTTCGAACGACATATCGTACATTTTCTGCCCAAGTTTGTCTTTAGGTTAAGTTGGTAATCAGATGCCATTTTATCATCTTTGCTGGCTAAGGTGGCGCATAAATACCTTATGCCACTGCTTTCTAAATTTGTTTCAGGTAGATATTATGATTTCAGCGATAAGCTGTCCAACGAACTTTGTTTGTTTTCGCCCTTCGAATCACAACACCCAAACCGATCAATTGCAAATGCCGCACATGAAAGTCATTTCGAAAATTCACATTCCAAATCAATCTTAAAACAATTATGTTAAGAAAAGTAAATATCGCTTGTCTGACTTTTTGCCGTTTTGGGGTCTCGGTCACAATGTCCGAACTGGTTTGTTATTTATAAATAAAATAGCCGTCTGTGCTTTCAAAAATCGAAGCCCTGAATACTTTCCAGAGACAAACATTTGCATTCAACAGCACACGATTTTGAAAGCATTGTGGGCAAATGGGTAATTGTATGACAATAGCAATGTTTCCATATTTATTGAACATCTTTTTACACTAATGATAAATGTTTTTGGTAAGTGATTTTTACTTCGCCTGCTACGAATTCGGTTATTCAGTCAACAATTAATTAAGCAAGGCAGAATTTCAAAAGCTTTGAGAAAGAAGGCTTTCAAAGTCAATGTCGGAAAGGGAGAAAATGTTGTAACCAGCCGATTTCCTTTTCTTGCCGCAATGCTTTAAAAAAGCCTTTTAAAGAAAGAGTTCAATATTTTAAGCGACGTTCAAGTTGTCGACAGAAAATGATTTCATTATGGCGTGCAACACACGAAAAGGGGCCTTCGGACAATTGCGTAAAGTGCTGTCCCGGATTAGCCTGCGCAGTCCGCGCGGGCTAATCCGGGACAGCACTTTACGACTACATAAGATTTTTTCATACAGTAGACTCTAGTGAAACAGAAAATCGCACAAAAACGGGAAGTGTCGTCTCGGATTAGTCGCAGACTGCACAGGCTGATGTGGGACGACACACTTTTACGCATATGTCCGAAGGCCCCTTTTCGTGTGTTGCACGCCATATAGAAGAATCTGAAAATGGGTTTGTCTGGTAAAGAGTTAAAGTTAAAATATAGCAGACCTGACGAAAATCCGACTGTCGAATCAGACGTTTCGTACCAAAACCGATCGCCATGTTTTAAGTTTGAGAACTGTTTACCCAGAATGCAGGACAACGTGGGCCCCGCTAGGGAGCCGGTTTCCGGTGTCTCTGTCACTGTACCCGTCCATAAGTCGATATCCCTGGGGTCGCTGTGGTCAAAAGAGACAGCAGAATACATCTTAGATAGATGTACTTCTTATGCTACTAGATAAAATTGATTAATTATTATAGATATTTTCCGGCGAGAAATTACATGTATAAATTTTGAGTGAAACAACTACATGAAGGTTACCGATCCACTGTAGTTGTTTTGCACCCGACTTCAACGTAAGAATAGTATTTTGCGTTTTTAGATATGGGCTCTAAAATTGATCACTTCACATAATTGATGATGGAATCACTTTGTGACTCTAAATTTTGATGACTTCAATTCAAGACGACGTCGTGATACTGTGGTAGAAATGAATGAGTAGAAAGCATAAGCGTTCCTGCTTTCACACTCCTTCAGTAAACAGGAATAGGATATGGGGAATAAAATGTTTATACCTATAACAGAGAGAACTCTGCTGTTTTCTATCTCGTTCTTATCGTTTAAGTGGAGATTATTTACTCCGTCGTTTTAGTAGATCCTGTGAACACCGATAAATACTAATAAAATGTATTTTCTTTGCAAGCATAAAGAAATAAGGTGGTTACATCCTATACGTATTTGCATATGATAAGCTAGCATAAAGGGAGATGTATGCGTGAAACGTCATCCAGTGTAAATAAACCATCAAAAATATCATTAAGAATAATTGCACAATCATCATCATCATCATCATCATCATCAACAACAACATCAACAACAACAACTGCAGCAACTCAATAACAAGAGAAAAATAATGCCTACGCGTAGACCGTTTTCAAAACCTCTACTGTATCGCTGTTGTGCGTTGTATCCACAAGATCATCCCAGACCTCGACTGCTCCAATACCGCATAGTGTATCGCGATACTCGGTATAGGATGGTGTACCCCATTCGCGTCCCCTCTGAATATTTAAGGTGGCAAGGTCGAAACTGTCCCCCACTGCGTCCAAAAACAGTTTGTTTCGCGCTGCGTCCTCCATATATCTGTTCACAAACATAAAAATAGGTAGGAATGTCAGGTCCGCAACCATTATGTTTTCCTTTTGTCACAGTGTAATCACATGTATTCTTGTAATAAACTTTAATTCATGATAGTTATCAATAGTCATTTTAAATCTGTCACTGCACAACTCCTCGCAAACCTTTGGTAAATTAATGCGCATGATTGAGAAATTACTTGCAGACGACTTATCTTGGTTTTGCAGCTGACCGCCTTGAAAACGTTTTGGCAAAAGAAGCAATTTTCCTTTCTACCACGTGTCTTTAATTGATATGGTGTCATGTGTTTTGATTAAAATCCTGTCGATAATACATATATTCTTTTAAAAGTTTTCAAAGCTTTTAGTTCGGCTAAGTTTATTTCAAAAAGGGACAAGTTAACTCGAGTGTTCTCGAGTCTTGTTGTCATAACTAGGTTCTCGTAAATCATTTTCTCGTAGCAACTTGCTGCATTTGACAGAACTCAAATTAAAGTCTGGCTCTTAACTTCTCGCCACGTAAAATTTTGATTTTGCAGGAATACAAAATGTTTATTGATTCAGTATTTATAGTCTAAAGGAGATGAAGTAACGGGAGAGGTTTTTACCTGTCCGCATGGGGGCAATCCGAGTAAGCCAACCAGGTGGTTGTTTCGTCAACACCAGCATAGTTATGCTCAAACAAGATGGAGGGCAACAGATAAACATCTTCTGTGTTCCAAGTAGAGGCATCGGTCACCGTATTTGCGTTGTCAACGGTCGACAGGGAGAATGTGCTGGGTATCAGGGAATGACCGAATCTAAAAGACAATGGTAATGTGCATGTAACACTATATAGTGTCCACAGTCTACATGGAGAATGCGTCGGTCAACAGTGATGAATCGGATTAAATAGTAAATGCTTATGTAACAATATAGGTATCACGGGGATAGAAATAATGCACCTGTGAACGGTTGGAATGACCAGATCTATAAGTGAATAGTAACACAAAAAAATGTGCATGTGACGTATGTATGGCTAAGATAGAAATAATGGATCGGATAACAGCGAGAAACCAAATTTAAATGTAAAATCGTTATGTGACACAGAAGATGGTAATTGACTGGATAACAGCGAGTGACCGAATCGAAATGAGTCACGCTCTGTAAAAAGGGGCTTAGTGCATTTGCAAAAACTATCGACCATGTCGGCTTGCGCATTCCGCGCATGAGTCAAAACTATTTGCTGTTGGTCAATTTTCTGCATGTCAAAGGACCATTCTACCTCCACATTCAGTCAATTGTTAGATGGACTGGACTATTTTTTATCTATACTTACTTAATGTCTTGCTTGGTATATGCATCAAAGAGATGCATCAAACCCCTTTTTTTCAGTACATGGTTCAAATATTAATTAGACTTTAAGGCTGGTTTGTGCGTGTTATGTATGTTTGATTCGAATAGAGAGATAGACCGAGTCTGAAAATCAATGGTTCTGTCAAGGGATAATCTACTTTATATCGCAGTTTTTCCTCACTATTCTTTGAAACAAAGACACAGACGGATGGATGCATTCGAACTAGACAAAGACCCAACGAGACTAAGGCAGGCAAAAAAAGGAGAACAAGACAGACCGAGACAATATTAGGAAAAAATTCGAGACAGAGACATGTAGAACGAGAGAGAAGCAGGCAGAGACAGACAGAAACAGAGCCAGACGAAACCAGGTATTACCAGAAACAGACAACATGACCAGACAGAGACAGATAGAACCAGACAGAAACTGAGACAGAGACAGATAGAACAAGACAGATCCACGATAAGAACGGTGCGGTGATAGAGAGACAGGGAAATAGAAACCCGGATGACAGAATGACAGAGACAGGAAGACAGAATGATAAAGAGGTTTCAATAGTTTTATCACCTAAAAGCTATGGAGAATCCAGAGTATATAGAGGCATCCATACTGGAGTCGTAACTGTAGGTTGTAGACACATTGTATTCAGATAGCCTCCCGGAGGTCAGTACTACAGGTAGGAATTCACTGGAATGAAACCATGAACTTTAACATAAGCATATTTAGATATGAGCATCTGCTATAAATTTCGACCCTGGTCAGCCTCTACAATCTGACTTGGGTCGTAACTTTTTTCCGTTGGTCAATTTTCTGCATGTCAAAGGACCAGTGTATCTCATGATCCCAGTCAGCTGGGTTTTATGGATCCATAATTACGTGATGACTTGCATGGTATCATGCTTTACCGAGATGGATTAACCCTTAACCTGCTAAGTAAATGAAATGAAACTTGCAAGCCGATCGTGAAAACCAAATTGCTATTTCAAAGGTATATTTTTGGGAAAAATATTCCCGTATCGGACAGTGTAGGTCCAAGATCAGACTGCACGTTCTGTGCAGTCTGATCTTGATCTACACTGTCCGCAAAAGGTCACGGGATCGCGTTTAGCAGCCTATTTGCCAGTGCCTTAGCAGCACATTCCGCACTTAGACTATAGGGTTGAAAAAAAGCTCATAACAATTTCTTTGCAGCATTCTCTCTCTCTCTCTCTCGCTTGCTCCCAAAAACGGATTTAATACAAGGTTTTATGGCGTTATGCACTAAATCTGCTGTACCTGCAGCGTATAAATACGAAGTCGGGTTGTAGAGGGATCATCGGTGCCGGGTTTTATGGTTAAGTTAAAATATGGAAACCATAAAATCCAGGACCAATAGTCCGATTACAAGACGATACAATTTTAATATAATAAGGGTAGCAATAATCTAAAAAAAAAAACATAATGTCTCAATCAGTACTACATAAGTGGCAATGGCTAAAGCCGAAAGACCTGGCTTTATACTGTTGCCTCATGTTCCTTACTCACCAGATCATGCACCGTCCAACTCCTATCTTTTTCCTAGACAGAATTTCCAACTTCGTGGTTGCCATTTTCAAAATTATAGTGATGTCATTAGTGCTGATGTAGAATATCTTGAAGAACAAGATGTCCCCCAAGAAGGGACTGCAAAGCTTGAACATCCATGGGCCGAGTGCATAGAAGTTCATGGAGACTATGTTGTAAAATAATTAACCCTTATCCTGCCCAATAACTAATATAAAATTTTCAAGCCGATAGTAAAAGCCCGAATAATGCTATTTCAAGCTAATTTTGTTGAGAAAAGTCTCTCATTTTCGGACAGTGTAGATCAAAGATCAGACTGCACGTTTTGTGTAGTCTGATCTTGATCTACACTGTCCGCAAAAGATCATTCAGTCGAGCGTAGCAGCCTAAGGGTTAAAGACCTCTCCTTGACGTATTCGTAGCGAAACCGAACACTTTTTGAAGTGCCCTCGAATATCACATCTTTTTACTCAAAACTATCCTTAGTTCATTTGAACTGTATCTAATCCGGAAACGAAACGTCTATGAAGAAAATGACAAAAGAGTCTTAACAAAGCGAAAACTCATCTTGTTGTTCAATCTTACTTGAACGTAATATGCTGCATTTGAGCTGCCACGATTTTCCTTGATTGTTGAAAGATTTTCTCGTCACTCCAGTCCGGATTGTAAGTTCCCAGTGCCTTGGCTATTCTGTTGTGTTCCCGCAAAAACACTGTGTGGTATCCCGAAAGGCCAGGGTAAACGTTAGCTCGACTGTCACCTGAAGTAATTTTGCGCTTTTCTTTAGAAAATTTAAAAATTTATTCGCGGATGTAGTACCTTCCTATTTATCATATATGAGCTCTGGCAAAAGGCGACTTAAAGCATCTCCGTGATTCATGATACAAGGCAAGTCATCACTTTTAACCATGGATTTATGAAATCCATTTTGTCTAACAACCGACTTAATCACGAGGTACACTAGATCTTTGACATGCAAAAAATTTATCGAAAGCAAAAAGCTTCGGCAATGGACAGCCTTTGTATATCTGTTGGAGGGGAATACTTTGAGGGAACAAAATAAGAATTTCAGTAAAGCCTATGAAAAATCAAATTTTAGGTGCTTAGATGCATTCATATTTGAACACTTCTCGTAAGGGTTTCACTTACCCGTTGCAAAACAAATCCCGGGCCATTGTTCATCACACTCTATCTCGTCAGTATCGTTCACTTCCGGTGGAAAATCTTGGGTACTCGTCTTCAATAAGCCTTGTGATTATCAAAATGAGACGAGGATCAATAATTTTTCTCGACGTAATATCCGATTAGACATTCTATGACTGGCAACGCCATATATTTGAGAAAATATTGAATATTGCTGTTTACAAAAGAGATATAGATCTGAGCCATGCTCTGTGAAAAGGGGGCTTAATGCATCTTCGAAAAGTATCGACCCAGGTCAGCCTGCGCAGTCCGCGCAGGCTGAACTAGGCCGAAACTTTTCGCTATCGGTCAATTTTCTGTATGTCCAGGGATCAGTCTACCCCATGATTAAGTCGGTTATTAAAAAAGTGTCGTTTTGGGATCCATAATTATACATGATTATATGAAGACAGCCTAACATCTAAACAACGACATGAATTTCTATTCAACATACTTTTTACACGATAACGCCAATTTCATGACGCAAATACTATGGTCTCGGTATCAAAAAGTTGAAAAAAAAAACTGACAGAAAACATCTAACATCAAATAAATTACTTCGATTCATGGATTTGTAATTTTATAAAAATACCTTATCTACATGTGTACTTGAAGATGACTGTTCACTTGCCTTAAAATAGTATCTCTATACATGTATGCAATTGTTGGCAGATTTAGCTGTAAAAAGCCGCTTTAAAAGTTTTTAACAATTAAAGCAAAAATTATAAAGCCAAAAGTCAATATAAATGAGCTATGCACTGTCATATGGGATGGGTACATCTGCAAAAAGTATCGATCCAGGTCAGCCTGCGCAGTCCGCGCAGGCTGACCTGGGTCGAAATTTTTTGCTATTAGTCAATTTTCTGAATGTCAAAGGACTGTTCTGCCTTAGAACCCAGGCGAATTTTAGACTAAATGTATTACATGGATCCATAATTATGTGATGACTTGATTGGTATAAAATGCATCACGTGGGTGCACTAAGCCGCCTTTCCCAGTGCATGGCTTATATATCAGAAATGACACTCTAACAAAGACTTTGAGAAAGACAGACATTTACACAGACAGAAACAGGGACCAAGACACAGCAAGACAGACAGATTGACAATCAGGCAAAGACACTTACCACCAAAGAATGTCCGGAGATCTGTCATTTCCTCGTCCGATGATCCGTAAATTTGACTGGCGTCTATATAAGCCGTCACCTCGTTTATCTGATTTTGGAAACCGGAAGCTGAAACAAACATGTACGAAACATGTTCCCGTCACGCAGATTACTTAAATCCTCTGATACAGCAAATCATGTATGCACAATGGAGACCAGTTAACCCGCTAATTATTCCTTTCTGCCCCAAGGCGAAAATATGGGCCTCTGCGGATGAGTGTTCCAATATATATATATATATATATATATATATATATATATATATATGTGTGTGTGTGTGTGTGTGTGTGTGTGTGTGTGTGTGTGTGTGTGTGAGCCATGCTCTGTGAAAAGAGGGCATAGTGCATCTGCGAAAAGTATCGACCCAGGTCAGCCTGCGCAGTCCGCGCAGGCTGACCTGGGCCGAAACTTTTCGCCATTGGTCAATTCTTTGCATGTCAAAGGACCAGTGTACCTCATGAATAAGTCGGTTGTTACTCAAAATGGATTTCATGGATCCACAATTATGCAAGGAAAGCATGGATAGGTGCACTGGCCGCCGCGATATAACTGAAAGAATGTTGAAAAACGGCGTTAAACACCATACATTCAATCAGTCAATCAATCAACCACAATTATGCAATGACTTGCTCGGTATCATGGGTCATTGAAATGCATTAAGTCCCCTTCTGCGAGAGCACTGCTCACATATATATATATATATATATATATATATATATATATATATATATATATATGTGTGTGTGTGTGTGTGTGTGTGTGTGTGTGTGTGTGTGTGTGTGTGGTTTCAAAGATCAATTTCGCTTCCTAATATTTAACATAACTAGATGGCTCTTTGTAATATTAAGAAAAAAACTGCACAAAAAAAAAAAAAAGATTGAGCCATGCTGTCGCAGAAGGGCTTTAATTCATCTCTGTGATACATAATATGGCGTGCAACACACGAAAACGGGCCTTCGGGCATATGCGTAAAACTGTGTCGTCCCAGATCAGCCTGTGCAGTCTGTGACTAATCCGAGACGACACTTACCGTTTCTGTGCGAGTTTCTGTTTTCACGAAAGTCTACTGTATGAAAAAATCTTATGTAGTCGTAAAGTGCCGTCTCGGATTAGCCTGCGCGGACTGCGCAGGCTAATCAGAGACGACACTTTACGCAAATGTCCGTAGGCCCCTTTTCGTGTGCTGCACGCCATATACCAACCAAATGCATAATATACCAACCAATTCATTACATAAATAGGGAACCATATCAGCCATTTTGTCTGAATCCTGAGATAGACTTGTCCCCTGGTCTGATCTTGATCTATGCTTTCTACAAAAGCCCCTTTTTACAAGTATACCTTTTGTACGAATCAATGCCTTAATCAAGTAAGTGTTGTAATATATTATATAGGATGTATAAATATTTAGACAACTTACACAAACTATCCCCTGACATCAGAAAATATTTAACAACCATCGATACTCTAAAATTATAGTGCATATTATGTTATTATCTAAAAGTCACTCTAAATATATGACATTTCTGATTTTTTTTGTATTTTGGGCCAGTGGCCTTATGTATTCTGAATAAACTATATGTATTTGTATTTGTATTTTGCACTTGTCCCTTGGCACATGCAGAAAATTTACAAATAGCATAATGTTTCGACTCATATCAGGCTGCGCAGGCTGACATGGGTCGAGACTTTTTTTGCTGTTTGCAGATACTCCCCTTTTCACAGAACATGACTGTTACATTTTGTAGTATTTGTCAGTTTTTAACAAAATACTACTACTTCTACGAACACTTAATAATAATAATAATAATTTTTGCAGAAAAAATATGAGAAAGTCACCCTTAGCAAACAATGATCTGAGTCATGCTCTGTGAAAAGGGGGCTTAATGCATCTTCGAAAAGCATCGATCCATGTCAGCCTGCGCAGTCCGCGCAGGCTGACCTGGTCCGAAACTTTTCGCTATTGGTCAATTTTCTGTATGACCAAGGCCAAGTCTGTCTCTTGATTCAGTCGGTTGTTAAAAAAATGGGGCTATTATGGATCCCTAATTATGTAATGGCCTAATAGGTACCATGCACTAAGCCCTCTTTTGCCAGCGCATGACTCAATTATATAAGTAAGACAACTCACTGTCGTCACAGTCTAGTACTGTAAAGGATCGTAAAGCCGGCATGCAATAACCTTCCTCGAAATAAGGATCGCCAGCCTCGATTGTGATCGGCATACAGAACTGGCTGAAATGTTGAGAGCAAAAAAGGATCAAACACAACCCATTACCCAGCAGGAGAAACAAACGATAATAGGTTATATACCATTATGGCCAATGACCATCTATTGAGTATTACGACGCATCTCAGAGAGAGAGAGGGAGAGAGAGACGACAAAGAGAGAGGGAGAGCAACTGATGAGAGAGAGCGGCAGACGAGAGAGGAAGAGACAGAAAGACAGACGAGAGACAGAGAGAGAGAGACAAGAGAGAGAGAGCGAAAGACGAGAGAGAGGGAGAGAGCGACAGACGACAGAGGGAGAGAGACAGAGACATCTACAGAGACAAGACACAGAAAGAGACTGACCGGGCCAGAAACAGGTTTGAAAAAAGTCGACAGACAGACAGATAGACAAAATCACCTACTTTGTCGTAGTTTCGTTACAGCAGTCAACTGTATCTCGGACCGTACCTAAAATGTTATCAAAATAAACATAGAAGACTTACAGGTAATTTGATACTATGTTATTGTTTAGCCCTTGGTCTGGCTTTCAGCACGACTTAATGACCATTTGCACGTGCAGTCTGATCTTTGATCTACACTCTCCGACGATGGTTATGTTGGAAAGTAGCCAGTGGCTTGGAAAAAATATTGTGCGGAGCACTGGTTAGAGAAACCATATGAAAGCATGGATAGGTGCACTGGCCGCCGTGATATAACTGAAATAATGTTGAAACGGCGTTAAACATCATAGCTTTATTACAATCAATTTATTACAATAAACCGATAGGGAGATATGTTTGTAACCTTCTTTCCCCCCCCCCCCCCCCCACCGAAAAAAGCAACATTTCTGTTATTACTGTTTAATATATTTGGTGGGTTTTGAGTTGTTAGTATTTTAGTTGTGTCATGGTGGCAAGTCCACCTGTTCATGTTTTCCCAGAATTTATTCGACTAGTACAATTTACCTCACTCTTTTCGAGCCATTACTGCTTTCATACATGGAAGTCAATGATTTGAGCAATTGGAGGTAATCTTGTCACAATGACTTCCGTCATTCCTCGGAAAGAGTTCAAGACGAGCCAATATTCGAACTGTTAAAGCAAACTGATTTTGTTAACCTAGCACTGGTAAACAATCTTCAGAAAAGCCTGGATAGGTATACTGGTCGCCTGTCATTGAAAGGAAATGTTAAAACAACATTAAACACTACAAACACTTGTAGCGGCGTAATGATGGAGGATAGAAAGTGATATTGACTTGTACAGTAATTGGCCATTTCCGCCAACCGTTCTAAATTATATTGTGTGTTTTATGATTAGCTAAACCAAATGTTTAACCCTTTACCTCACATTTCCGACCATTAACGACCCTAAGGAAAAAAGCTTTTGAAAACACTGAGAGAAAAAGAGAAAATACTGGTAACCAGCATTTTCTCCTTTTCCCAAAATGTTTTCTACTCTATTAAAGACAGAAACCATCATCTTAACAACATTATTTTTTTCGTCTGCAACTGCTTTCAATTTGGTCCAGTGTAAAATTTTGTCGTTTGGTAACCAATAAAAAATTATGTAGACTTATAATCCAATGTAAAATGGTTGTTTAATACGACCCCTAATATTTTTACCTTCAGGGGTGCTGATTATATCGTGGTCAAGAAACTGACCCCACTGGAAGAAAGCCAGGGATACGCCCTCTGTGTTGGTCGGGGTTGTACCGTTATAACTGTGTACTGCGTTACTTATACTGCGGGCGGACGGTAGCGAGACGATATTTCCGCGAGAACTGGTCACACTTCTGCTACGTTCTGACCACATTCCTGCAAACAATGTAGATTGAAAAAAAAAAAAAATATATATATATATATATATATATATATATATAATGAGCCGTGCTCTGTGAAAAGGGGGCTTAGAGCATCAGCGAAAAGTATCGACTCAGATCACCCTGCGCAGTCTGAGTAGGCTGGCCTGGGCCAACACCTTTCGCTATTGGTCAATTTTCTGTGAGTTTAAGGACCAGTCTACCTCATGATTCAGTCGGTTTTTACACAAAATGGATTTTTTATAGATCCATAATTATGTAATGACTTGATTGGTATCATGGATCACGGGGGTGCATTAGGCCCCTTTTCTCAGAGCACGGCTCATATCTATTCGTGTGTGCGTGTATACATAAAGAGATTTTAAAAAAAGGACCATCCAACAAAAACAAAAGAAAAACTATGGTTTGAGGGGAAAAAAGATAATAATAATAACCATAAAAAAGAAAGATTTTGAAAAAATACACATATATACAATATGTCCATGTTGAAAGCATTTGAAAGACGCTAGGAAACTGTGCATACATTTATATCCTTGCGAAGGTAGTAGCTATTGTTGAAAAAAGTGACTAACATGTTTTGCCTTTTACCGTTCCTCCCAAGCACTACATTGGTCCTGATAAGGGGATTACTTGGCTTTTATCCTTGATTTTCTTGTACTACACAGATGTGTTCTTGAGATAATATCTCAGCTAAATCTGGTAGGATTGTTTTAATAATCGATACATACACATTTCTCAGATGATTGAGAGCAAATTTTTCTCTAAAATCATACTGGGACCTTACACATAATCAAATTATATTTATCGCAACATCCCCAAGGGGATCAAGGATAAAAACAAGGGAATACAAGTAAAAGGACCAATCTGTTATTTGGTTACCTGTAGTCTTTATCCAGCAATGGGGATAATTGACTTACAGGAATGACCCCCATTAACTCACCATTCTGATAAGCATTATCCAACCATCTAAGATGTTGAACTTCCGCCATGCCCCACGTGTACGTTCCAAGGTTATTACATGACCCGGAAGTAGTTCTGTACTCGATGGACGAATCATTGCCATCAAACACTCTGTTTGATATGTCAGAACAATCAATATCGACATTACAGTTCGGGTCTTCATCCGCTCGTCTGGAGAGTTCAAGCTCGATCAGTTCTGTCAAAGCATCCTGGTGGTTTCCTTCGATGGCTCTGTAACGCAACGGGAGATCTTTATAATGAACAAGCACCGACAACACTTTGCCTAGCCTATTACAGTTCAGTCATGCTCTGGCAAAAGGGGGTTGAATGCATCTCCGTGATACATTTTACCAAGCAAGTCAAAACATTTGAGCCATGCTCTGGCAAAAGGGGGCTTAATGCATTTCCGTGATCCATGATACCAAGCAACTCATCACGTAATTATAAATCCTTAAAATCCATTTTGTTTAACAAACCGACTGAATCTTGAGGTAGGCTCAAGGACATACAGAAATTGACCTATAACGAAAAGTTTCGGCCTGGGCAGGCTGACCTGTGTCGATACGTTACGCAGATGCATTAAGCCCCCTTTCACGGAGCATGACTCATATTTATTGATATATAAAGTCTAATTTGTTTAACAACTGACTTGATTCTGAGGTTGACTGGTCCTTTGACATGCAGAAAATTTACCTAAACTGGCAGCCTGTTATCGATCTTCGTAACGGACGGCTACGGGAGATACAACGGGTACCAGTTTAAAAATTTACCAATAGCAAAAATAGTCGACCCAGATCAATATCTCCTTCAACCCACCATAAGATTGCGGCATACACCGGTATACTGATGTTAAACAGATAATTAGGTAGCGGGTGTACTATTTTGTTCCATATGCAAATCAGTGCATCCTAGCTGCATTCTTAGATCAGGCAACGCAGATGCGTTAGCTGATCCTTGTTCACACTAACAGCAAAAGTGAAATGTTGTCGAGGGCGGCATGTTGAAAGTTAACTATAAATTTATATCAAATTATATGTTGTATGGGAAAGACTTAATTAAAGGGAGGTAATCATGCCAGTCAACCTCATTCGTATATTTAGCCAGAACTAGGTTTGTATTCACCAACCATACATTACAACCTTCTTAGTCTTTTTCTGAAGAATTTTCTAAATTAGAAAGTAACGCAATGTGTGATTGGCTGAACCAACTGTTTCAGTCAATCAGAGGTTGCGTCACTTTCTCAATCTAGAATTGGACTTGGAATTAAATTAAGAATGGCAGTCGAAAACGTATCTTCACCCTTAAACTGCTATATAAATGAAACGAAAATTTCCTCTCACTAGTAAGCACCTAAATATTGCGAATTTAACACTGATTTCACCATAAGAAATGTCGTAGCAGTCAGTGTAGATCAAAGATCAGACTGCACGTTGTGTGCAATCTGATCTTGATATACACTGTCCGCAAAAAGTCAGTGAGTCGCCCGTAGCAACTTAAGGGTTTAGTTTGTACCTTTTGTTTGGTTCACACTGCTTGACCTCCATTCAAAAAAAAAAAAAAAATGGGTGCAATGAGGCGGGTAGTATTCTTCCAACAGTAGCTACGGTGTCTCAGAGACATTTGAACACATAGGCTGCTAAGCGCGACTTACCTTTCTCGGAGAGTGTCGATTAAGATCAGACTGCACAGAAAGTGCAGTCTGGTCTTGGATCTAGACTGTCCGATAAGGAGATATTTTCCTCCAAAAAATGAGTCTGAAATAACACTATTCGGGTTTTTACTATCGGCTTAAACGTTTTATTTAACTTATTTAGCAAGACAAGGGTTAAAGTATTTGCATTCATAAGACGCAAAATTGTTATTGGACTTGTATTATTTATGTGCACTTTGATATCGGATGTAGACTACGGTTAAAACGAGGGGGCATCTCAAAATTGATTTTCATTTACCACGGTAGCACAAAGGAACACGCTAGTAAAAGAAAGTATATTTAAACTTGACCAAGGGGTGTAAAGACGATTCTGATTACTTCTTTCTCCCAATATAATATACCCAAGACACATCCAACAAAATTTCAAACTTTTGGACTTAAAATTCGACTGCAGTATATCGTCCCTCGTCCTGAAAGGAAGTGTGTTTTAGAGTATGGGATTTACCTCGATAAAATGTCCTCCATCCGCAGCTGCTTTCGGTCCTTTATTCTTTCCAACATTTTGAGAGTACGTTTGGCGGGACGTCTAAAGGCTCGCATAAGTTCTACTGATGTCATGTGTTTATGTGGCGAGCGATCCCTTAACTTGATAGTCGCTTTATTCAGCAACAAAAACAGAAAAAAGTAGATTATTGTATGAGAAATGGTTCTTTCTTTTATGCTTCTCAGTAGTTTATAGAAATCTAACTCACCGGTGAATGTTATAATTTTTGACTTGCCGAGGATATTTATAAAACATGAATGAATTTTAGCGGTTGAACGTTCCCCACCATCGCTCATGACGTCAATATTACAGCTAGTCTATATCTGACTAAACTGAACAGGCTGTTTCGCTCATATTTTTCATGATGAGCAAAAAATTATATGTGAAAAGAAAGGTTAGAGTAAAGAGCATAAAAGAAATACATGTAGGATAATTGTTCGTTTCAGTGTATGATCGAAATTTCTTTCATCTCGTGAAAAGCTAAGGTCATATTTTAAAATATAGCCTTTGCTTTTCACTCGAACATACACCGAAAAAGACAATCATCCTCTATATATTCATCAACAATTCTATAAAAGAGAATTTTTAGTTCTAATTATAAATCTAGAAAGTAACACAGTTTCTGACTGGCGAACAAATTTTCTTACGCCATTCAGAAATTGTGTTTTGTGTATAAAATGGTCACCTCTTACAACAAAGGGCTGGGCCGAATGCTTTCCAAAGCGGATCTCGTGGCATGTATAAATAGGCCTAGATGAGGGCACTCTGGTAAAACGCGTTTAATGCATCTGCCTGATGTATTCTACGAGTACCAATCAAATCATCAAATAATCATGAAACCATAAAAATCCAATTTGTATGACAAACGACTGAATCGTAAGGTTTACTGGTCCTTTGACATTCAGAAACTTGTCTAGTAGCAAAACGTTTCGACCCAGGTCAGCCTGCGCAATCCACACAGATTGCGCAGGCTGACCGAGGCCCGTGCATGAACTCTTTACCACACGACAAAATTGCAGACTGGCTCAAAGCCAAAGCATTTACAGACAACAAATTAAGTGTGGCTCAAATAATTCGATTTGTTTCTAAAAGGTTAGAAAACATCGTGCGAAAAGAGAAAATGCTGGTTACCAGCATTTTCTCCTTTCCCACGATGTTTTCAAAAGTCTATTTCCCAGGGGCGTTAAAACTCGTCATCGTGTGGTAAAGAGTTACACAGTTTTCACAGAACATGGCTCATATCAATGTCCAGTTTTATCTTGGTGCCAAAATAGAGACCGTAACTTTGATTAACCCCTTTTTCCAAACGACGGGAACTGAGGCTTGTCAGAATTGCAAGCGTTTGCAGGCGACAAATAACATGTGGTTCTAAAGATGAGAAATGTGTTTGAAAGGGAAGGAAAACATTGTACGACAGTGAGGAATTTAAGCCATGCTCTGTGGAAAGGGGGCTTAATGTATCCGCGAACAGTATCGATTCACGTCAGCCTGCGCAGTCCGCGCAGGCTGACCTGGATCGAAACTTTTCGTTTTTGGTCAAGTTTCTGTATGTCAAAGGACAGTTTACCTCATGCTTTAAGTCGATTATTAAAAAAGTGGCTTTTATGGATCCATAATTATGTGATGACTCTATTGGTACTTTGCATCACGGAGATGCATTAAGCCCCATTTTGCCAGAGCATGTCTCATTTGAATAATTTAGGTCCCTCCTTGCTCTAGGTATATATTCGGTATCGACTCTTAATAAGAGAAAAAGATAGGAGGAATCGGATAAAAGATATGCCCGGTACAAGACCCTAGATCTTCTTTGAATAGACCGCTTCAGTTGTTTTACGCATCCAGTGTAAAGGTTGATTTTGAGTGTATGGGATTAACGCCGTTTTCAACATTATTTCAGTTACGTTGCATCGGCCAGTGCACCTATCAATGCTGCCATGTAGTTTGTTTGACCATTACTTAGCACAATATTTTTCCCAAACCGCCGGTTGCTTTCCAACATAACCATCGCCGAAACAACAACTCCTCTAGTTTTGTGGGAAAGTACAAAGCGTCACTTAAAATTCCTTGCACAGACCGAAAATCGAATCTGGGACCTTCAGATCGTTAGTCCCGACTTCTACCACTACACTACCACTCAAACCCTTTACATATCTATACTTAGACGGCAAGGTCATGTGACAGGATCGACCAATCAAATTTTGAATCACATTTTTTTTTCCCCCGTGACATCGTAATTTTGTATTTTCATTTGTCGGTTATTTGCAATGAATATTCTGCAAAAACGTCGTTCTGTGAACCGTTTACCACACAAACCCGTGTTTTAACGACCTCGAGGAAGAAAGCTTTTGAGAGCATTGAAGGAAAAAAAGGAACATGCTGATATCTCTCAAGGTTTACCACCCTTCCCAATGACAATTCTATCATTTGAGCCACATTTAATTTGTCATCTGCAAATATAAAAATGTAAAAAGAAAAAACATGAGCCAGTCTGACCTGGGTCGATACTTTTCGCAAATGCATTAAGCCCCCTTTTCACAGAGCACGGCTCATAAGGAAAGTGGCTTGAAAAAAAGGTAGCGTATACAGAAATGGTAACTAAACTTAATGCAGTAAAACAGTGATGAAATTATGACAGTAAAATCTGTTTTACTGACACCCTTTTTAAAGCAAGCAACCTGTATCATACCGGCCTTTAATTATGGTCCAAGAGAAGGCGAATACACTGAGATGTATATGAGCCATGTCTAGCAAAAGGGGGTTTTTTGGTGCATCTCTGTGAAGCATTATACCGAGTAACTCATCACAAAATTATTAATCGATAAAATCCATTTTGTCTCACTAAAAGACTGAACACTGGGGTAGAATGGTCCTTGGATATGCAGAAAATTGACCAAGAGCAAAAATTTTCGGAATGCGGAATGCGCAGGCTGACCTGGGTCGATACTTTTTCTAGATGCACGAATCTACTTTGTCACAAAGCATGGTTCATTTTCATTGTCCCTCTGTGTGCTTGCTTAATACTTAAGCTGCTGAATAAATGAAACGCAAGTTTCTACTCAATACTAAAAGTCCAAACATTGCGGTTTCAAAGTTGATTTCACCGGAAAGAAAATACCGTATCGGACAGTGTAGATCAAAGATCAGACTGCACGTTCTGTGCAGTCTGATCTTGATCTACACTGTCCGCAAAAGGTCAGTGAGTCGCGATCAGCAGCTTGAGGGTTAATACAAGTTTGTATATGTGAATAATATCGAATACCTGTTCTGGTTTTCTCAGGGATAGTTGGGTTCAAAATTTCTTCGATTTCTTCAAGTAATTCGTCAAGTTGTTGATCTCTCCCATTCCTGTTGTTTATGGAACCGGCTTGGGTATAGACTGTTAGTATCCCCAACAGAATGGCAAATGGAAGTAGTCCTTTCATCTAGAGGAGTTAGGATAATTAAGTCAATGCCTCATATCTTTGTTTGTTAGTGTGTTTGTTTGTTTGTTTGTTTCCAGGAATATATTTCAACTTCAACCGTTCTAGTTCTTAATAATGTCAAAATGTTGAACATTGAAGGAAATCATCCGTGGCTTCATTCTTACATTCTAATAATTAATCAAATCGTAATCGTGTTATTCGAGGCATATTTTTATTCTTATTATTATTATTCCGGACATAGTTGTGCAGGACAAACAAACAGATGAAAATGGTATTCATACTCGATTTCGCTTTTGATATTGTATCGATTCTCATAAAAAATTAGCGCTTCTGATCCCTTTCTAAACCCTTTTTTTAATCATCATCATAAGTAGTAGCAGCAGTAGTAGTAATTACTATCGTTCATAGCTAATGTTCAGTAAAGGCAAACAGTTTGAGTGCATAAATAACGAAATTGGGAGCAAAAAAAAAAAAAAGTCATGCCAGATGTTCGTTCATACACGTTTACATGGTCTAGTTCATATTTGTTTGTGGTTTTCTGGCTGTCTCATTTTTTGCAAGAAATTAGGACAAGTAAACTTATGCGATATCTTGCTAAAACTGGTTCTGGTTTGGAAAAGAACAAAAATGAAAAATCGGTAAATACTTTTTTCAATGATTTATCAGATATCGACCAGAATCTAAACACGTCGTGATGAAATTGAGAAACCTTAGAAAGGCGTTTTGTTTCTTTTGTCTTGAAAAAAAAAAAAAAAAATATGTGTGTGTGTGTGTGTGTGTGTGTGTGTGTGTGTGTGTGTGTGGAAAGATATTTTTAATTTACCCATCTAATTTACTTGTGTCGGTCCGGTAATAACCGGGTTATTTCATCCCCCCCCTCTCTCTCTCTCTCTCTCTCTATATATATATATATATAAAATTTTGCTAATGAGAAGAACAATATTTTCAATATTTATAGATTAAGTTGATAAAAACTGTACTGTATCATGATCAAACCTATTTGATTTTAACTGTAAGATATGACAAAACATTGACACAAAAATGATTCGGCTGAAAAAAAAAGTAACAATGATGAGAGATTTTCATACTTCGTTCATATTAAATAGATCTAGAGATTTTCTTAAACTTTATCTACTTATTTATATACATGTTTATTGACCTATTATTACATTTTTTTTTTTTTTTTTTTCTAATCACGAGAGGTTTTCATATTTCCATTTTTAAACCGATTTTTGTTTTATTTTTCTTATTTTTATATATTTATTTATCTATTTATTTATTTATGAACTGAAAAAGATGCAACATACCTTTTGGCAGCCCTGAATATGAATGAACGCTAAAAGACTCTGTTGCTGTGATTTTTCTGTTTAATTAGATATAGATATATGAGCCATGCTGTATGAAAAGGGGGTTGAATACACCAGCAAAAAGTATCGACTCATGCCAAGCTGCATAGTCCACGCAGGTTTACATCGGTGGAAATTTTTTGCTATTTGTAAATTTTCTGTATCACAGAGGATTACTCTAAATCCAGATCCAGTCGATTTTTTGGACTAAATGGATTTTATGGATACGTTATCATTTGATCAATGGCTTGAATCAAGGAGATGCATTAAAATCCCTTTTGTCAGGACATTGCTCATTCACATATCTTAAATCTTTACCAAACGACAATATCTTAGACCTGTCCAAATTGAAAACATTTGCAGGCGACAAATTAAATATTACTAAAAAGGTAAAATTTCTCTTTGGATGTGTAGAAAACATTGTGGGAAAAGGAGAAAATGCTGGTTACCAGCATTTTCTCCTTTTCCGACAATGTTTTCAAAAGCCTTCTTCCTTAGGGTCGTTAAAATTCGGGATTGTGTGGTAAAGGGTTAAGACGATCATTCTGCTGGTGGGTATTTTCTTTAGCCATTAACTCCGCCATTCGGTTTCTTCGTCTTGGAGCAGACCATGATTTAAATCATTGCGACGGAAGGACACATTGCCCATAACGAGCAAATGTCTCCACTTGTCATGATGTTTTCGCATACATTCATATATTGAATCTTTATTTACGTGATTATCAATGTTATTAATATTTAGAAGAATGTTATTATGATTGTTTTGTGCAACTCCGATGAACCCTTTGCTGCACAATGCCGCCTTTTAACGACCCTGGAAAAGAAGCCTTTTGAAAACATTGTGGGAAAAGGAGAACATGCCGGTAACCAGCATTTTCTCTTGTTCCCACAATGTTTTTTTTTAATCCTATTAAAGAAAAATTGCGCCAATTGAGCCACTTTGAAATTGTCGTCTGCAAATGCTTTCAATCTGTACAAAATTTTGTTGTCTGCTAATTGTTAAAGGGGTGGGGGTGGAAGGGATTCATAAATGAAGTCTTAACTCTACCAAACGATGGAAATGTTACACTCATCCAAAATGAAAGCGTTTGCAGACGACAATCAAATATTGTTCAAACAACTGGATTTGTCATTTTAATGGTCGTAAACATTGTGGATAAAAAAAAGAAGATTCTGGTTCCCAGCATTTTTTTTTTTTTTCTTTTTTCCACAATGTCTTCAAATGCCTTTCTGCACATTGTCGTTACAGAAGGGACTGTTTGGTGAAGGGATAATGATAAAAATAAACATTATATAGGTTTTATTTTTCTTTGGATTTTATTTTTGTCAACGACATGATTGGTTTTTCTATTGTAGCAAGCGCTACCTTCTTAATTGGATTTGCTTTCAGAACAGAACAGAACAGAACAGAACTTTATTTACCCAGGTATACAATATACAACATGGGGGTAAGATTTTTTTTTTTTTATTATTTTAGTAGACAGTTAGTTGATTAAGTTGAATCAGGAATTCGAGCGGTCAAGAGCGTGCTATGATAAACTATACTAAACTTTACTATACAGTACAAAGTAGACCCGTAAAATATCTATTCCCTGAGTTAACTCTTTACCAAACGACAAAATTTTGGACTCGACCATGTTAAAAGCACGTGCAGAGGACAAAATAAAAGGAGCTCAAATGATGTTTTTTTTTTTGTCTTTGATGGGATAGAAAACATTGTGGGAAAAGGAGAAAATGCTGGTTACCAGCATTTTCTCCTTTTCCCACAATGTTTTCAAAAGCTCTGTTTTTCAAGGTCAGTAACACTCGGGATTGTGTGGTAAAAGGTTAAAGGATCACACATGGATTTTTCTGCCTTGAATTAATTTCTCGTGTGTGTCTTTCGTATAAAATAGTGATAAATGCCACTGATCCGTGCTCCGGCAAAGGGGGCCTTAATGCATCTCCGTGATCCATGGTACAAAGGAAGTCATCACATTTTTGTGGATAGATAAAATCCATTTTGTATAACAACCGACTGATTCATGGGGGTACGCTTGTCCTGACATGCAGAAAATTGACTAATAAGCCAGCCTGCGCGGACTCCAGAGGCTGACCTGAATCGACACCTTTTCGCAGATGCACCAAGCCCCCTTTTCACCAAAAACAATCCAAATAAAGTTATTTGGTGTCGAGAGCACCAAGGAGCTTTTGATGCTTTAAAAAAAGCTTTAGTTACGTATCCAATCCTGCAAAACCCAGACTGTTCATGTGAGTTCATACTACAGACAGATGCTTGTGATAGGGGTTTAAACTGGCAGCCTGTTATCGATCTTCGTATCAACCGGACGGCTACGGGAGATACAACGGGTACCAGTTTAATAGGGGTTATGGGTCAGTTTTGCTACAGGCAAAAGGCGGTTACAGACATCCTATCATATTCATTAGCAAAAAGCTTCTTCCAAGAGAACAACATTATGGTACAGTAGAGAAAGAATGCCTTGCAATTGTAAAGTCTTGTCAAAGCTTAACCTTTTCCCAAACGATGAATTTTAGACTGGTCCAAATTGAAAGAGTTTGCAGACGACAATTTTAAATTTGATGAAAATGACAGAAAGTTCTCCAAAAGGGTAGAAAACACTGTGGGAAAAGGAGAAATTGCTCGTTACGAGCAATTTCTCCTTTTCCCACAGTGTTTTCAAAAGACTTGTACTGCAGACACGTGAAAACCAGGGCTTGTTTGGGAAAGGGTTAAGGGAATATTGGTAAAGAATTTACCATTGAAACAGACCACTTCCCTTTAAAGTGGCTCAATAGAGTAAAAGACAAGAATATGCGTCTTTTAAGATAGAGTCTTATTCTTCATGAGTTTCGTTTTATTGTACAGCACACTGCAGGTAACAAGAATGTCCTAGCTGACATACTTTCGAGAATATATGACCCTTAAATTTGTCGGCTTAGCAAGACTACATGTGAGCCATGCTCTGGCAAAAAGAGCTTTAATGCATCTCTGTGATGCATCACATCATATCAAGCAAGACATCACATCATCAATAAAATCCATTTCGTCTGACAACTGATTCAATCTGGAGGTAGAATTGTCCTTGAACATGCAGAGAGTTTACAAATAGCAAAAAGTTTCGACCCGTGTCAGCCTGCTCGGACTGCGCAACCTGACGTGAATCGATACTTTCGCAGATGCATGGAATGCATGGAACCCCTATTTCACAGAGCATTGCTTATATATATATATTTTTTTTTTTTTTTTTCCTCTGCAAACGTCATTTTGACTGGACGGTCACAGTCGGT
Organism: Tridacna gigas; assembly: GCA_945859785.2. Lineage (NCBI taxonomy): Eukaryota > Metazoa > Mollusca > Bivalvia > Cardiida > Cardiidae > Tridacna > Tridacna gigas. Next base: position 8,537,915 of record OX244028.2, read on the forward strand.
AAAAAGGTGCGATTTTGGCGTTTGAAATAATGGGATGGTTGTTTTCCAGTTTGATCTGTTGACTTTCGTTTATTCAACGTTGCCACCGCTTATCCAAATGGGCAACGCCGACAGAAGGCTTTTGGTAATGATATAGGGAATAGTGCAAGATGCAGGACGAAGCCCATCCTAAATTACACCTAACTGTTTAACCCTTAAGCTGCTAAGCGCGACTTACTTACCTTTTGCGGACAGTGTAGATCAAGATCAGACTGCACAGAAAGTGCAGTCTGGTCTTGGATCTATACTGTCCGATAAGGAGATATATTTCTTCAAAACATAACTTTGAAATAACATCATTCGGGTTTTTACTATCGGCTTGTAAGTTTCTTTAACTTATTCAGCAGGATAAGAGTTATCGTGCTCGGTATAAAGCACCGTCCCACGCCTCATAGGTTTACCGTCCGAAAGCAGGGTCCGTATTCACCAACCGTTCTTAAGAACATTCTTAGTCTTATTCTCAAGAATTTTCTATATTTGAAAGTAACACAACTTCTGATTGGTTAAATCATTTGGTTTAGCCAATCAGAAGTTGTGTTACTTTCTAAATTTAGAGTTAGACAGTGAATGTTCTTAGAATGCCAGCTGACCTCGGTTTGCAATCGGAAAGCTCCGTTTCCAGTCGGAAAGCTCCGTTTCTAATCGGAAAATCCCGACTATAGACAAGTTATGACGTCGTAGTAGCTATTTAAATACCATTCCGCCTTATTGTCGTTGTTATTGATCATGTCTTTGCAAAATTCTGGCTTGAAATCTTATCACACCTTAACAGGCTACGTATCAATTTAAGGAAATACTTTTTTTTTTGTAAAACCTCTCGTTCTTATCTATTATTTGTTCGAAAATTAATACCTCGCTTGATTCAGTCATAGAGCATTATAAACATTGATACTATAATTTGAAAAATAAAGCCATTCTCTGTGAAAAGAAGCTTAGTTGCATCTGCAAAAGGTATCGACCAAGATCAGTCTGCAGTCGATCACACCCGCGTTTTAACCACCCGGAAGAAAACGCTTTTGAAGACATTGGTAACCAGCATTTTCTCCTCTTTACACAGTGTTTTCAAAAGGCTTCTTTCTCAGGGTCGTTAAAATACGGAATTGTGAGGTAAACGGTTAAGTGTCACAAAGCAGGAATATTCGAAGTGAAAAAGTCGATTTTTCTATTTCTATATTGCACGGCAAAATTATTTTGGGTTGGTGCACTTTCAAAGCATTTGCAGACCCCAAGCCTAAATGAGCTTAAATCCATCGAGTTTGCCGAGTGTGTCGTAGAAGTGGTAGAAAACATGGTGGTGGTGGGTGGGGGGGGGGGGAAGCCAATGCTGTCCATCAGCATTTTCTCCTTTCCTCACAGTGTTCTCTGTGCTTTCAAAGACATAATACCATATATCATTTGAGGCATATTATATTTATCGTTTGCGAATTTCTGAATTTCGGAGGAAAGTATGAAGTCTTGTTATCTGGCAAAGTGTTTAAACACACGTTTCTTTAACCATTCAAGTCTGCTTAATACAAATATTTGAACCATACTCTTTGAAAAGGGAGTTTAATGCATTTGCGAAAAGTATCGACCCATGTCAGCCTGCGCAGTTCGCGCAGGCTGACATGGACCGAAACTGTTCGCTATCTTTAAATTTTCTGCATGTCCAAGGATAATTCTATCAAATAATTCAGTCGGTTGTTTGTCAAAATGGTTTTTATGGGTCCATAATTGAATAATGTCTTCCTTCGTACAATGCTGTACGGAGATGAATTAAGCCCCTTTTTGTCAGAGCACGGCTCATTTATATTAAGTTTTATTGTAATCCTGCAGGTTGTCAATCTTTATTGTTAGTATATCATTATTTATTTGCCCGGGGCCTTGTTCCCCGTCACCATGCAGAGCTACTTCATACATACATACTTTCAACTAGTACCACGAGATCCAGTGATCAGTAGGTAACTTGTGTTTGTTTGGTGTTCAACGCCTTTTCCAACAGTTATATCGCAGTGGAAGGTGCACTTATCCATACATTCTTGGAGTTTCTTTTTCCAGTATTTCGTACAATATTCTTGCAGTGCAACTGGCTGCTTTTCCACATAACCATCGTCGAAACAATGGTCAGCGATAACAGAGGGATGAATCCTATCCCAATGACAGTAGATAAGATAATACTTGATCTAGGACATTAACCTTAAGATCCTCATCCCCCTTACGCAATACGATATACGGCTTATCAGATCAACCCGCCCTTATCCCCTCTGCTAGCCCTTATCCCCTCCGCCATGCATTATCAATTTCATGTAGCACACACATCCGCATGCTCATAAAATTATTAAAACCAATAGGTTAAGCATTCATAAATAAATCAAACTAACTTCTATCTTAATCCTTTTACCTTTAATTCAATTATTAAAAACCAATAGGTTAAGCATTCATAATTAAATCAAACTAACTTCTATCTTAATCCTTTTACCTTTAATTCAATTATTATAACATATCAAACCCTTATGTAGTAGATGAAAAATTTTCGAAAAAAAAAAATTAAAAAAAATTTTACCTTTAAGCCGCTTTAACCCATTTCCCACTTACTTGCTTTAAACCGCTTTAACATCATCATACCTTGATTTACTTAATAAGTCTCCTCTAACAAAGTGCATCAGTTAGCCAGTCAAACCCCCCCCCCCCCATCAACCAACGCATGACGCAATGGCTAACCGGTTTATGAGTTAGTGGGCGGCTTAAGATTTTTAATTAAAAAAAAAAAAAAAAAAAAAAATGATTAAGAAAAAACTAATGCCAACACATATTAATTAAAAAAAAAAAAAAAAAAAAAAAAAAAAAAAAAAAAAAATTGAATTTAAAATAAAGCGTTTATTTAACATATATACAAAATGAGTGAGTTAATAAGAGATATCAACCGTTTTCCTCATGTTATACCTGAGTCACTAAGAGATATTACCTTAACCATAAAAAGTAAACATATAGATAGCTTCTATAATAAACATGTTGATGGTTTAAGAGAAGTGTATTTTTTCTATATAAATGATATTTTACCTTTTGTAGGAAACTACACTAACTCTAATATTTACTATGAATATAGTAGAATGAAATATGAAAACCCTAACATGAAAACATACTTAAACTTAAACATATTGTTTCATGAAGGAGAAATACCAGGACAAGAAGGTAAATTTCTTAACCCTCAACACCTTCATCTAACAAAAATATTTTTAGACTTTAACGAAAATGAAACAAGTTTTTTATCAATGTTACAGGAAACATTAATTAAAATAGGTGAAGAAGCAGATAGAATTTACAGTCAATTTAATGTAAACAAAGAATCATCTCTTTTTATCTACTTTGAAAAAGAAGGTGAAATAAACTATCCTCCTTTTATAAAGTTGTGTGAACTACCACAAATAGAAATGTCTGACGAAGAAGAAAGTGAAGATGAAGAAGAAAGAGTAGCTCGTTTTAGAAGAGAACATCAACAATCATTAGAAACAGTAGAAGAAATCAATCAACGTTCAGCCTTTGAATTTACAGAAAGTGATTTTGAAAGGTTTTGGAAAGAAAATAAAAATAACTTTTTAGATGGAACTTATAATATAACATATGGAAGTTTAGGTATAGAAAAGATAGAAAGGGTAACCGAGGAACAAACTACTATAAAAATAAATGGATATAAATCATTTAAATCAGAAACATGTGTACTATGTTTAGATGAAAAAGCAAAGGTTAATGTTTTATTTGCTAACTGTGGTCATATAGCTACATGTAAAAAATGTTTTGAAAATTATAATAATCTTATTTGCCCTATTTGTAAAACACAAAACAAAACAATAAGAATTATTTAATCTTTTTACCAGATTAAATATTTTATTTTGTTTCATCAGTCAGCCTATAATGACCCCTTGCTAAAGTTCTATAACTTCCATCCAAGAGTATCACTGTTTTATCATCTTCAAAGCTTAATGCTATTTTATTCATTTTTATAGTGGTTAATTCATGATGTTTACTTTTTATTCTTCCCATAGTTACACAAAAATCTTTTTTAGTATCCAAACACTCCTTATAAGTTTTAAATTTTAGTTCATTTTTAATCACAGACTTTTTAACTCCTTTACATTTTTTAGTTTCTGTTTTCTCATTATATACCATATTACCATCTTTATCTTTTTTAACAGGTTTATCATAAATAAATTTACCATCTTCATCGGTTAAAGCATTACCATTTTTATCTTTTCTTAAGATAAATTTTTTCATAGCATAAGTTTTTGCTCCAGGACTTACAAATCCAGTTAAAAGATCTCCCTTTAGTTCATCCTTAAACTTACCTAACACATTACAATTTTTATCACTATATAATGGATGATTTTTCGGATAATTGCTAAAGTCAAACAAATCATTGGCATCCTCTTTTAAATCTTCATATAAATCTTCAGTTTCTATTGTTAAAACAAAACTATCAGTATCAGTATAGCACATAAATACTTTATCTTCACTAAATTTATTTTTAAAATATTTATAATAATCTTCTAACATAGTTGTTTTACTAATATCTAGTATGCTTACTCCTAAATAAATTGGTTTATCATATTTAATCCATGTTTTTTTCATATGAACAGCAACCAAATTTTCATCAAATATAGTATGATTATGAAAGTTATGTTTTGCTGTTAACTTTTTAAAACGTTCACTATTTTCACCATTAACTAATTCTATGTTTACTCTATTTCTTATATTTTCCATGGTTTTACCAAAAACAGAATTCATTGCTAACTTCCATAAATTATCTAAAAAATTATTTTCATCCTTCTTTGCTTGTGTTCTTAATTCTACACACTTATCAACATATTTTTTAATAGCGGTACTTTCTCGATATTTAATCCCACGATGTATTTTTTTAATCTTTAATCCTAATCTCTGGTAAGTCTTTAAAGCTTCATAATGAAGTATATATTTTTCTTTATCATTTAAGTTTGGTATTAACTTTTCTACTTTACTTACCTTTAATCTTTCTGCTGCTAAAGGCATTTCATTATGTAAATCATGTAACTCTTTAGGATACTCCAAATCAACCTCCAGGGTACACGGATATTTTTCCCAGTTATTTAATTCTTCTTCAGTCATCCATTTAAAACCACCTACAGGTAAAGGCTTACTCATAGCCCAAGGATAAAGACTGTTTTTATCAATATAAATCCCATATATACTTGGTTTAGTTGAATCATACTCACCACCCATATACTTATTGTTTGCTTCAAAATGTCTAATACTAGTCATACAAACACCACCCCTTTTAGATGCTTCAAAAAAGTTAAGCATATCAATATCAGTAAGTTTTTCTAATTTTATTTCAGTTATCTTTAGCATAGCATCCCATCCAAATCCAGGTAAAGTATAATACCAAGCAGGATCTAAGTCAAATTCTTTATGCATAGAAAATCTAAAGTTTTCCATAACATCAGCTAAAAGTACAACATCTGTTTCATTGTATAGTTGTAAATAATCCCTAATATTTTTACATTCAAAAAAATCATATACCTTTAACGCATGTGCCAGATCTTCTTCTGAAATTCCTTCTCCATTTAAGCTTGAATAAAATTCTTCTATAGGTGGTAGTTGTGTTTCTTCTAATTTTTCAAAACTATCAAACCATTCATAAGGAAAGATACCCTTTCTACTTAACAATTTTATTTTTTCTTCTGTATATCCACCACGATGTTTTTCTAAATAATGCTTTAAATTTTTAAAATCATCATTTTTTAAATTTTCTACAATTTTTTCTAAACTGCTTGATAAAAACTTAAAACTATCAAGAAATCTTAAATTAATATGATTATTTCCTACCATAAGATGTTTTGTAAAACTAATATATTTTTCTTCTGTGTTGGGTAAACAATCAATTCTACCACTAGTTTTACCAAGATACTTAATAAAAATATGTGCATCATAACCAGATAAATTATGAAAGATAACAGGTATAAAATGTGGAACTTTTGCTTTAAGATTACATTCATTATGTGCGGCACCCCTATACTCACCAGTAAAATGGCAATGATCTCTTACTTTATAATTTTTATGTGTAAATTCACCACCACATAACCAACATTTTACTTCATTTTTATGTTTTTTAACTTTATCTTCAGTTAATTTTTCCATTTCTACCGGGGTTTTATAAAATTCATTAAAAAGTTGTTTAGCATCCTTAGTTAAAGTATCTATAAAATGTTTTTCAGCATCTTTACCAACATATCCTCTTAATACCGGTTTCATAATTTCACTATCAAAACAACAAATTGAATAGTTATAACTTACAGGTATATGCTTTTGTGTTTCAATGGTATTACTTTTTTGTTGTGATTCTATTTTTTGTAATATACATTCAAAATCAGCAATAACAACAAATGGTACCATAATTTTTCTGCAATAGTTTTTAAACTTTATTAAAATTTCTTCAGGATTTTCAGGATTAAACTTAGGCATTATTAAATCAACTCCATCATGATCTTCACAACGCTCCATATGCCCATTTAAAAGATTTTTACTACCAAAATGGTTCATACAAAGCATACAATATTCAACATTATTATTAGAGGCTGTTTGAGTTCTCAGTAAAGCTTTAATATTTTTTATTAAAACATAATGAGATTTTTCACCATCTTCAATATATAACAAATTTACATGATTTTCTTTTAAACTTTTTATAGCTCTAATACGTTTGATTTTTTCCTTACCTTCTACTATCCCAAAAACATTAACACTAATTGTTGGATTAAGTCTTTCAAACTTATCTATATCAAGTAAAGAAACAGGATAATTAATTCCTTTCATATTTAAGCTATTTTTCTTTGATTTTAAAGGCTCTGTTCTTTCAGGATGATTATTTGTTGGATTTAAATGTCTTAAAATACAATCTGTAAAACATTCATCATTCTCACTTTTCATATTAATACATGCCTTTTTGTTAGCAATCCACTTAGGTAAAGGCAACAAACCACTTGCTCTTAATGGTTCATAAATAACACTATGCAATTTTAAATGAACCACATTTTTAAAAGTCCACCCACTACCACCTGAAACAAAATTAATAAAATTTTCTATAATTCTATTTATCATTTCTAAGTATACTTTTGTTATATCAGTTCCTCGTAAATTAATCTCATATTCTCCAGAAGAAAAATTAGCTTCTACTATTTGTTTATTTTCACCCTCTCCTCGTTCCATTAAACATTGAAGATTTAATTTTACTTTAATCCCACGCATGCTTTTTAAAAGATTAACAATTGTTGGTTGAACTATCTCCAAAAACTCTTGTGGTGTATCAACATCTATCCCTTCTATTTTATGTTCAGTTGCATATTCTTTTAAGGTAGATCTATTTTTTATTACGTTTATCTTATCCACTTTATCATATATACTTTTTATTTTATTTTTTAAAGCATTAAGTTCAGGTGTTATACTTGGTTGTTCTACTCTTACATTTTCTAAGCTCCTTAACAAATCATCAACTGAAGTAGTTGGTTGCCTGGGTGGTCTTTGTCTTGGTGGTATATAGGGTGTTGGTTGTAATATTGGTGCATCAATGGTTCTCAGGTCTCTATCTAATATAGAAGGTTCTGTATTAATCAAAAGAGTTATTAATTCATTACGTCTAAGCCTTGAGTATCCTTTTAATCCCCTTTCCCTTGCTAGATTTCTTAATCCAGCTACATTGTATCTATCAAATTGACGTTCCATTTTTTTAAATAAAAAATTCTTTCCTTAAGTCAAAATTTTATTATTTTTTTCATAAATAATAAAATTAAAGAAGGTCAATTTTATATTTACCATTCCATACTCTACCATTCCAGTTTTCAATCGTTTGTGGACATTTATCAATATACTTACTAGCCTTGTAAATTGATGGAAACTCTTTCACCTCTTAAGTTTCTACATCCTTTAAGGTAACCCTCTTTGGGTTTTTAGCAATATCCTTTAATCTATCATAATTAGGAATTTTTAAAAAAAATTTTTTTTCTTCCTCTTCAGGATATAGTCCATGCTCTTTTAACACATCAATATACTTTTTCTTGTTCCAATAGGAATACCACTTAATATTATTATCTGTTAATATTTTCTTAAAATCAGCAACTTTTTTCATTTTATTTTATTTAAGTAAAAATTTACTTAATACACTACACTCATCTTATTCCCATCACTCTGAAAGTTAATTAGTCTATCACTAAGTAAAACAGCATACGCTTCAGTATTTGCAGGAGGATTTACACGACCAGCTGCGTCTGTTGGAGCAAATGTTGCTTTAACATGTATATCAGTAACAGAATACTAAAGTCGTTCACTTTGTTTTGATAAATCAAACACAAACAAAGGAAAAAGAAATTTAAATTCATAAGGATTAAAACTAGGGTTTGATACTAATTCATCCATGTTAAAAAACTTTTTTTCTAAATGAAGCAGCTTCACTATATATTCTACTAATTTGATTAGCAGTAAAATCCATATTATGATCATATAGTGGATATTTTTTTGAACCTAACACTACATGAATACTTTTAATAAGTATGCTGTCAAATATAGCAGGGTTTTGTACTTGATTATTACTTTTTGCTGTTTGAAAACCTACAATTAAGAAACGTGGTACCTCAGGAGATGATTTAGATGATAACCTCCAAGTAAAAGCTGATGCTTGTGGAACTGCAATACTATCACTTTGTATCATTCTATACCCAACTGGAAATTTTTCTTTCTTCTCAATAAATTTAAAAAGTTCCAGCTTATTACCATCTTCTGGTATTACATGCGGCATAAACCAAGATACCATCAGTAATCTAACTTGTCCATCAACAACAACATGATTACCTGCACCATCTACAGCATTACTTTTAAAAATTGCATCATTATCATTATTTCTTGTTAAGGTTAAAGTTTGCTTCATACCATATAAAATTCTGTTATAATCTTCACAAAAACCAAATATATGTTTTAATGGTATCCTAAAACTAAATGTTCCAACAGGGAGTGAACTAAAAATATACTGTTTTCTGACTGCAAAACCACTATTATTAGCACTATTTGCGGTGAGATTGTTATCTTTATGCCATAGTTGGTTTTGCCCCTGCGATTTAGAAAAGTCATCTGGGTATTTTAACAGACCTAGCATTGTCGTAGTCTGACCAGGATAATTAATTGATTCTATCTCTTGCCCACTGAGCTGATATCTGATATTTTTAAACAGATACATTAAACCATTATTTGTTAAGGTAATCTCATCAGCTGCATTATAAACTGTACCATCATTTTTTACTAATTCACCTATAATTTGTAAATAAGACTGTGAAGGATGATAAAAAATATCTTGAGTTTCAATATCAATCCTTATATTTCCTCCAGGGTTGTTTAGATTGGTTCCTGTAATAGGTAGATATTCTTGATATTCATATTCATCAATACTATCATCTTTTAAAATCGGTGCTTTAATATTTAAAATATCCATTTTATTATATGCAATTATAATTTTTAAGTCAAATTATAATTGTTTATATTATTCAATCCATAGTTGAGGGAAAGACTTGTTTTCATCATTTACATACACTCCCTTAAGTTTAATATTTTTAAGTTTTTTTACTGTTGAGTTTTTTCTCATCTTAGGATACATCTTACTTCCATAAAGAATTTTTACTTTAGGAATACCATTCTTTTGTAGGTAATGGTTTACATCTGCTTCAAATTCCATAATGTTATTTTCCTTTTCAGGGGATAGCTTTAAAACAACCTTTTTATAATCATAATTTGTATCACTGCAATCTAATACTTCGCATTCATCATCAAGTTTTAGGTTTGCGTAAAGGATGCTAACCTTTTTTGTGTTGTATTTTTCATAAGTCGATAAATTAAATTTTAGATTAGGCATTTATTTAATGTTTATTTTTACTTAACTTAAATTTCATAATACTTTAACTCCTGAACCCTTAATACTATTTAATTTCTTAACTAAATCTTGAATAGCAATGGCACCACCATCCATTAACTTGCTAATATCTTGCATTACAGGTTGCGTTGTTGCAGTAGGCTTTTGAGTATATTTTTCTATAATCTTTTTAGATTTTGGTGTTAAAGCCTTTTGAACTAACTTTTTACCTGCATCAATTGCTGCCTTCTTTCCAACCTCTAATGCTTTCTTTGCTCCTTCCTTAGCTACACTCTTACCAACATCAACTGCTGAAGATGCAATTTGTTTAGCTGCGCTGCTTGTAAAGAGTTTTGTAAGAAAATTAACAAAGCTATCAAATATTCTTGCTCCTCCATAAGCATAATTTCTTTTAAATCCTCTCTTTTGTGATGTAATCATTTTTATAGTATAGACATTAATTTTTTATAGGTTTTTGCATTTAAAACACGTTGTCTTTTTAATTCATCACAAATGCTTACAAGCTCATTTCTTACACCTGTATGACCGGCTCCTTTACTTGCCATTAAGAGATCTAATCTTTCTAATAGTGCGTTAGGGTCAGATGGGATAACGGTAATTCCTTTTCCAAGGACTGAATCATTCCAAATATGTCTAAGCATGTTATTCCACTTTTATGATTTACCGCTTTTTGGAAATTTACTTTTCGGGTCATTATTGCGATGGAGGGTGCCAGATTTTAACAATATTTCCTTGTAATTTTTAAAATCCTCTTCATCATATTTATCTTCGTCTGGTTTCCTAGCTACAATTAGCTCCCACAGACCAGGTGTACCTTCATAGATTTTATCTGCAATTAAAAGATCATCTCCTAAAATTTCAACATACTCGCTGCCGATATGAAATTTACCTTTTTTATCATATAACCCATACCTTGTATCAGCTTCATCCTTATTAGTAAATCTTCTTAACTGTTGTGCTGCAAGTGGACCAATAAGTAATAATTTTTTTCTTTCTTCTTCCTCTTCTTCAAGAGCTCTCACCATTTCTTCTATTTCTTCCCGTTCTTCATCAGTCAGTCCCTCTTTTTTTTCATAAGCTTTTATAGAAGGAAATTCTGGAAACGTAATAGCCTGTGGTAATTGTTCAATCCCCTCTTTAATAGGTTTAAGCCCTTCTGTAATCTCCTTTGTTGCAGCTTTTTGTGTTTCTGTAATAGGTCTAAAAAACTTTGAAAGATCTGTTTGTAATTCAATGTCTCCTGTTTTTTCTGCAAGCTGATTATCACGAATTCTTTTCATTGTTGCGAGATAATCTTGTACTGTTTGTTCCCTTTTTAAAGGGTCTTTAATCTTCAAAAATGACATTTTTTTAAAGTAAAAAAAATTATTTTAATTCGTGTTATCAATCTCACATGTGCAAGAACATTTAAACTTGGGTGGTTTTAGTTTTATTCTTAATGGTGTCCATTGTTTCTTTCTACTAGTCTCCTGAATTCCTCCCGTGCTTCTATTCGACCCTTCTCTATTAAACTCTCCTGTTCCTCTAGCTTGCTTTTTTTCTTCGACTTACTTCTAATTTCTTCCTTCATTTGTTTGTATTTTTCCAATTCATCCATAATTAAAGTAAATTCTGAATGATCTATTTCGTTGTCTGTTATTGCTTTTGATATATGTGTAAGTAGTGTATTTAACTTTGAATCTGCTAACATTTTAATCTGAAGATGTTTTTCTGATTTTGTTCTGCTTCTTCTAACCAAAAACTTACCTACTATTGCTACTAAACCAACAGCTAAAGCACAACCTTCTAGGGCTATCGTTGCAGGTATCGCAACTACAGTTGAGAGTAAAGCAATTCCACCTGCTCCTGCACCTAATGCTATAACAGTTGGTCCAGCTTCAACATTATCTGCTGTTTTACTAATCTTTAAATACTTTTTACTTAGTTGCTCTCTTACCTTAACTTCATTTTCCAGAAAAGTCTGAATTTCTGATATCTTTTGCAGTCTAAAGGATTGACCATTGTCTCCTGTTGTTGTTAATAATGTCGGTGCATTTGGTATATTTCGTGCTTCTGGTAAATCTGGATAAATCTTTTCTTTTAGCTCCATTTTATTAATTACAACTTATTTTTTAAATAGAATAGTAAAGACGACACAAAAAGGTGTTTTCCTCTATTTTTTTTATTTTATCAGAGTTGTTTGTAATTGTTGTAACCATGTCATCCACTTCTTCTAGGGAAACCTCATTTGTTATAGATATCTGTTTAAGTTTTAAAACATAAGATAGAGAAATTAAAACAAAACCTTTACTCATATTATAACCCATACCTAAAGCTATAGTTCTTGTTTTTCCTCCTTCTAATACTAAAGGTTGTTGGGTAAAAATATCCCATGAAACAGGATTAACTTTTTTAGCTGGATACTTAACTTCCACAGGCTTCCAAAAAATAGTTTTTGGTTGAACTATTTTATGTTTTCCATTTCCAAATTTATGTACATTCATATTTTAAATTTATAATATTGCACCTACTATAGGAATATTAGCAAATGGGCTATTAGGTCCTAAAAGAAGACCTTTTCCATCATAAATTTTTCCACTTTGTTTTAAATATAATCCATCACCAACTTTACCTAATCCTTTACCTTTAGCTGGACCAAGAAATAAACCTTCACCATCAGTTTCTACTTGACAGACGCAACCACCTTTCTTAAGATACAATCCATTACCCATTGCTTTTTGAACTCCTGAAGAAGCTAGCCCAGATAGTGCACCAACTCCCAAAGCAGGTAAAACAGTCCTTGCTAATGCTGGTAATGCTGCTGATGCTAATCCTGCTAACATTCCAAGAAATCCACCTTCTACTTTCATGTTATGTTTAAGTTGTTTAGTCGACATTCTAAACGTTGCTCCCTTACCAGCTTTATAAGCTTTTGTAAGTTTATTTACTTGAGATTTGGTTAATGCTACTACATCCTTACCATGAATATCCTCATGCTTTAAACGAATACTTGCTGGACTTTTGTTTTTAAAAGAATGTAAAATTTTTTCCTTTTGTCCGTCTGATATATTTATGTTAGCGTTAATATAGTTTGTCATTTTTTATATTTATCTTGCTTCTCTTATATGAAATCTAATTGTTAAATTTTCCCCTCTTAGATTGAGTAGTGTTCCATCTTGGTCTGTAATTGATACATTTAAATTATGTATTTCATTTAATGTTAATGGAAGATAAACTAGATTTACTGGATTTTCTATTATTTTATACCCTGGTGATACATTAGGAAAAAAACTATAAATTGTATTTCTTTGTGAACCATTAACATAACTTCCTGAAATTAAATCTATATTAACTAGTAAGCTATTAATACTAAGAATATTTACTACATTTTCAGATTCATGAAACCCTTGTGTATATTTAGCACGAGTGAATCCTAATACTTTTGCAATAGAATTTTGTTGGTTAAAATCAACCTGAAAACCATTTTCTAAAAAAAGAACAGACTTTAAAGTATTAGTATTTGCTGAGATGTTAATATAATATTCTTCATTAACTGCATCATAATGACCTTTTTTTCTCATTTCTTGTTGAATTACATCATTAATATCAACTAAATCATAACTTCCTTCAGGTATTTTTATTTTTTCCCATGTTGTACCATTGTCTGGTGAATAAACAAAAATGTTATTGCTTGCATCAATATTAGGAAATGAATAATAAGTTTCAAGATTGACCAACGCTATTTCATATTCTTTATCCTTTTCTAATAGAAGTGGAGGAGTAAATCTTGTTTTAAACTCTGTTTTGTTGTTGCTTACGATAATTTGAAATGATGTTTTATGGTCAGTATTTTTTACTATCTTTTCAAGTAATTCTGTTTCCATTTTTATATTAGTAAAAAGGATGTTAAAATATGTAAAAGTATATCTTTTTGATTAAGATATATTTTAAAAAAAAAAAAATTATTTTTAAAAAAAAATTTTTAATAATAATTGCTATAGTTTTGCGGAATATAAAAGTTATCAAACCCACATCTATATTTCCCATCATTACGGTTCCTAGTTAAATCAATCACAACAAAACCATGTGGTTTTTCCCAACACTTTTTACAAAAATTAATAAACTCTGTTTTAGTCATATCATCCCCCACATGATCGCCATAAATATGATTAAGATTTTTTAAGTCTTGTCTAAACAAGCATATTAAATTTGCATTTTCTCTAATAGTTTGACGGGGTAGTCTAAAATAATTTTGTGCCAGATAAAAACAATCAGCATTACTATGTCTACCCCTTACATAATAGTTTTCACACTTGTTTTGTCTTTCTAAAAGTAAGTCATCAAATATCATTAAGTTTTTATTTGATGCATTTAAATCTCTTGGGTCAGGAACATCACTAGCATATTCAAAAAATTCACAATTGATATCAGATTTTTCCTTAATTGTTTTTGCCCATTCTTCAACTAAAGCAGTAGGTGAAATATCACGATTTTGAACTTCATCTTTAAGTGAAAACAACCTTAATATGTATTCTTTTGGTATTTTTTCTTCAAAAGCTTTTTTAAGTATGCGATATTCTGGTTGAAACAAACTTTTACCAAAAACGCATAAGTTGTTATATTCTAACCAATCAGGTCTTAACAAAAGATTGAGTAAAAGTGTAGTTTTACCACATCCTGATTTACCTACTATTAAGCCTCTGATGCTCCTAGGTAAAAGGGGATGATTAAATCTTTTTGCTAACACTTCATTCCAAGATAAATTAGCAATATCCATATTTTATATTAAAACTTTTATTTTAATATAAAAAAAATGTATTGCGTTAAATGTAAAAAGAAAACTGATACTACTGATATACAATGTGTAGTAAGTAAAAATGGTAAAAATATGGTGCGAGGAAAATGCGCTAATTGCGGTACAACTAAAACACAATTTATTAAACAAAAAGAAGGTGGTTCATTGTTAAACAAAGCAATTAATAACTTACCTGTTGAAATGCATTTACCTGGTCATAATTTTACTGGCCCTGGTACTAAGTTAAAGAGAAGATTAAATCCTGACTTAACACCTAAAGATTGGTCAAAGCCTGTAAATCGCGTTGATAAAGCAGCATATCATCATGATATATGCTATCTTAAACATAATGATACTAAAACACATAATGATGTGTGTGATGCTAATATGCTTAAAGAGTTAAAAGGCATCTATAATCCAACTATTCAGGAAAGAATGGAAAGAGGATTAGTTTCTTCATTGATAGGAACCAAGAAAAGATTTGGTATGGGAATGAGTAAAAAAAAAATTTACTAGCAGAAGAATTACATAAACCTGTAAAAAGAAAATTTAAGAAAAGGAGAGTTAGAGTAAATGGTATTGATAGGATATGGGCTGCAGATTTAGTAGATATGCAAGCATTTTCTAAATTTAATCGTGGTGTAAAATTTCTTCTTGCTGTCATTGATATCTTTTCAAAATATGGATGGTTGGTACCATTAAGAGATAAAACAGGAAAATCTGTTTCTGTTGCATTGAAGAGTATTTTTAAGGAAAGAAAACCTGAAAAGATGTGGGTGGATAAAGGTAAAGAGTTTTATAACAAAGATGTTAAAGATTTGGTTGAATTGTATTCTACTGAAAATGAGGAAAAATCAAGCGTTGTTGAGAGATGGATAAGAACAATGAAAGAAAAAATGTGGAAGTATTTCTCTGCTCACTCAACAAATGTTTATATTGATATATTACCAAATCTTGTTAAAGAATATAACAACACAAAGCATTCTTCTATTAAGATGACTCCAATTGAAGCAAGTAAGAAGAAGAATGAAAATAAAGTTTGGATAACATTGTATCCTGATTATAATCAAGTAAGGGAGGATATTAAACCAAAGTTTTCTGTTGGAGACAAAGTAAGGATAAGTAAAAAGAAAAAGACTTTTGAAAAAGGTTATACCGCAAGATGGACTGAAGAAGTTTTTACAGTTTCAGAAGTAAAACATACGACGCCTATAACGTATAAGATTGAAGATTTAAATGGTGAAGAAATAAAAGGTTCTTTTTATGAGCCAGAACTACAAAAGACGAGTCAAGAGGTGTATAGGATAGAAAAAGTTATTAAAAAAGGAAAAAAGAAATCTCTTGTAAAGTGGAAAGGTTATTCTGATGAGTTTAATTCATGGGCTGATAATAGTGCTATTGTAAATATTTAAATATATAAAAATGAAAAATATTTTAATTGATAATATAACTTTACCAAATAAACCATTAAGCAATTTTGAACTTGAGAATTCCGCAAAAAAATTAAAAATAAAAAATTTTAGAGGAATATTTTTAAGAGATGCCCTACCTAAAAAAGTAAGAAAAAAAGAATGTGGTATATTAAACCTTGATGACGCTGGTGGACCTGGCACTCATTGGGTAGCTTGGTTTAAAGATGGAAAAACTAAAATTTATTTTGATAGTCATGGTATACAACCACCTCTTGAAATTATAGATTATTTAAAAAGTCCAATACACTACAATACAGATCAATTACAACAAGCAGGTGAAGTATTTTGTGGACATTTATGTTTGTACATTCTTAAAGAATTGTGCTTGGGTAATAAATTTCAAAGTATTTTAAATAAACTTTTTTAGCAATATTAAAAAAATGCCTGTTGATAAATTTGGAAGAATGGATGAAGTTAAAACAAGCGGTGATGGTGTTTCACTTGCTTACATAAGTAATAATTTTTTACGTAAAGATGGAACAACTCTAGTTGCTGGTTCCATAAATATGAATGGAAACACGCTAACGAGGGTTAGTAATCCAGTAAATTCACAAGATGTTGCCACTAAGAGTTATGTTGATGCTAACGCAGGGCTGTTAGATGAAAATGGAGGATACCATATGACAGGATATTTAAATATGGGTTTTAATAAAATAAAAAATATAGCTGACCCAGAGGAACCGAGTGAAGCAACTAATAAAAAATATGTAGATGCTACAAATAATGCTTTTGTTTTGGGAGCAGATGGTACAGCATGAGGAGACATTTCTATGGATGGATTTAGGATTAACAATGTTGGTTCACCTATAGAAACTCAACAAGTAGCAAATAAGTTTTATGTGGATACCGCTGTTGAGGCAATAACTGCAGGTAATAATGCTTTAACAAAAAACCAATATGGAACTTTCTTAGCAACTGGTAAAATAGATATGAACACTCACCCACTTACTGGTTTACCAAATCCTACAGATCGTGATGCTGCTGCTAATAAAAATTATGTTGATAATGGAGGAGCTATTGTAAAAAATCCAGATGGAAGTTTTACGGCAATATCAGATGTAGATTTTCGAGGTTTTTCTATAAAAAATGCAGGAGCGCCTGTAGAAGAAAGGGATTTAGCAACAAAATCTTATGTGGATGGAAAAGTATCACTCCCTTCTCTCATAGGTCCTAAACCTATTATAAGCGTGTGTGCCGAGGAACAAGGTCCTTTAACAGATGGCCAATATGAGTTTTCTTTTGGTAATGGAAACTCTGGAAAGAGTCATGGACATGGAGGTTATTGTATGGCTGCTCCTGGTAGAATTATAAGAGGGTCTTTAATGGTAGTTAAAGGTGGCGGTGAACTAAAAGAAGAGTCAAAAGTCAATATAGTTGTAAATGAAGTTGAACAGGTTGACTACTCCATAATAAAAAATAAAGGAGAAGGTTGTAGTTGTACAGTTTTTCCTCAACCTTTAGAAGTAAATCAATGTGATGTTATAAACTTTATAACGAGGAGAAACAATGTAAATGCTAAAAATGCATATTTATCAATATTAATAGAATTAGACTTGTAAAAATATTTAACCTGGTAAAAAGGTTAAATATTTATATTCTTGCTTTTTTCCATTTTTCAAATCTAACTTTCATGCTTTCGGCAACTATTTCTATAATACGTTCTTCTACCGCGACTGTAAAACTCTTTGCTTCATTCTTTAAGTCTATAATATTATGGTACATGGATTTATCCAAGTCTATGGTTTCCCATAATGTCTCATATAGGTCTATGTTCTTTAAATCATCAAAAACAACGTCTATTGCTGTTTTTAAGCACCCAATTATGGGTTCCATGTCTCTCTCAAACTTTTTTTCAAACAGGGGTAATTTATCTTCTAAAACTTTTTTTTTCTCCTCTTGTGTAAGAGTTAAATAATCTGGCAAACTCATATATTTACTCATCTTTAACACAACCACTAACAAGATTTATAAAAATTTATTCAATTTTTTTATAAATCATACATATTTAAATTAACTTCATCAAACATGTATTTAACTACGATCCTGGTTGTGCCATATTCAATCCTTCTTACAAATTTTTTTTTTTTTATTTTTTAATAGAATTTTTTTTAATTCTTGAAAGTCGTTTTTTACCACATATTTTTTTATTCTTATCAACAGTAAGTTAATCATATATTTGTTTCTTAATTGCATCTTTGCTTTTGTAAACATTTTAATTAAGAAAAAATTTATACGAAATACTTTTTTAGTTTCTTCTTCCCATGTTTAATTGGAAATAATTATTTAGTGGAAGTTTAACTGAATTTACATAATGAGAAATTTTTAAACTACCGGGGTGCCAACACACAAGCTTGTTATTTAAATCTATAAACCCTTGCATTAATAAGAAATTTGATTGACTATCAAAAGATGAAATACTTTCTTCAGGATAGTGCTTTTTAATTTCTTTTTCTATAATATCTATTATAATTTTTCTATAACCTAATGATTTGACAAAATCATGATTTTTTATTGTTTCTTTGTCAATACCATATTCTTTTAAAATCTTAACATAATAGTAAAATTCTTTTTTACTCATTCTTTCTTTTCATATCTTATGCTTAGAACTTTTTTTATTTTTAACAATAAAATAAAAAAAGATTAAATATTTTACATTTCTTGTAAGTCGTTTTTTAATTTTTCATATGTCAATGGGCGACGTTAAAAGTTGGCATAGCGCGCCTGCTAATTTTTATGTAGCACATTTGTGCTATAGCTCCTATTTTAGAAATCTTTTCTATGGTTTTTATTTTCGGCTGTGAGTTTGCTGTTTGTAAAATATCTATGTAAATTTCTAAAATTTTTTTAATAATATTTTTTTTTCATTTCTTCATTTCTATTTTCACCTTTTACTTTCTTTTCTCTGATGAAAGCAAGAACATTTTGTAAAGTGTTGTTGCTAAATACTGTCTCGTTGATTTGTTTAATCGAATTATTTACATACTCTTTTATTACAACAACAAGTTGATCTTTAGGAATAGCATATAGGTTTAATCCTTGGATATATTTTAATGTTCGACTTGTTAAAAATGAATCTGGTATTTTTCTCAGTGCCATCTTTACTTCTATAAAGCATTGAGCAACATTTTAAGTTAAATTCAATTTTTATTTCTTAACAATAGAAATAAAAAAAAATATTTTAAATTTTATTTTATTTTTTTTAACCATTTTAGCTTACTTTTATCTCACTTGTTGTATTACACATAGGATACTTCTACCTCTTCATCATGTGCTTCACCTTCTGGATATCCGCTTAAATCCTCATATCTTCCACCAAATTCTATGCAGGGGCAAAGACAAACATTTATTCCATATGCACCGGGCATAAATGCTCCATCATAATTATATAAATTTTCTATTTTTTCATAATATGTAGTTAAGTATTCTTTATCTTCTGGGTTAATATCCAACCAATAAAGCCCTGTTCTATTAAATTTAATTTTACCAAGCCCAATCCACATTCTAAATTCATCAGTTCTTCCGCGTTCATACATCTCTCTCATTTTTTTTACTAAATTGGTAATAAATTGCAGACCTTGCTATATTAAATGTATCTATATAATCTCTTCTTGCAATTCCTGTAAAAAACACCATTCTACCATTATAATCAGGCTCACATTCTATTTTTCTCCATAAGGTCTTTTTTAACTTTTCCTCAAACTCTTTAGTGATTTTATTTAACACACTCATTTTTTTTAAATATATTTTTTTTAAAACTTACCGTAAATAAATTAATCTTTTCACCAACCATACTATCCTCTATTATTTGTAATGTAGAGTTGGGAAGAAAAAAAATTTGGCGTATATCAAACAATGCTTTCGTTAAATCTTTTACATAAACATATGTTTTAATTGTAAGGTTTTTATTCTCGAATCCAAACCCAACTTGCACTTCCTCAGGATTATGTTCATAAAACATCTTACTGCAATAATAGTAGATGTCAGCAAATGGGGTATGCCCGGTGTATGGACGGAGGCCTGTGTTGTTTAAGTAAATTATTTTACGACTGGATATAACATGCATATGAGCTTTTTCATGCAGTATACGGTTTAGCTTAAGTTTAAATTCATTATTGTTTTCCATTTTTATATCACATGGTTGATACTCAACCTTTTTATTAACATCTTGGTTTTGTTGTAAGTCTGTCATCCTTACATATAGTTATGCTACAATTTATTATCTTAAAATCAAAAAAATGAAATTTGCATCGATCGAAGGTGGCACCTGAAACTTAAATTTTTTTTTTTTTTTTTTTTTTTTATTAAAAATCTTAAGCCGCCCACTAACTCATAAACCGGTTAGCCATTGCGTCATGCGTTGGTTGATGGGGGGGGGGGATTTGACTGGCTAACTGATGCACTTTGTTAGAGGAGACTTATTAAGTAAATCAAGGTATGATGATGTTAAAGCGGTTTAAAGCAAGTAAGTGGGAAATGGGTTAAAGCGGCTTAAAGGTAAAATTTTTTTTAATTTTTTTTTTTCGAAAATTTTTCATCTACTACATAAGGGTTTGATATGTTATAATAATTGAATTAAAGGTAAAAGGATTAAGATAGAAGTTAGTTTGATTTAATTATGAATGCTTAACCTATTGGTTTTTAATAATTGAATTAAAGGTAAAAGGATTAAGATAGAAGTTAGTTTGATTTGTTTATGAATGCTTAACCTATTGGTTTTAATAATTTTATGAGCATGCGGATGTGTGTGCTACATGAAATTGATAATGCATGGCGGAGGGGATAAGGGCTAGCAGAGGGGATAAGGGCGGGTTGATTTGATAAGCCGTATATCGTATTGCGTAAGGGGGATGAGGATCTTAAGGGTAATGTCCTAGATCAAGTATTATCTTATCTACTAATGACTATCATCAATCCTCGGATAGAAATTGGCCAAGTTAAGGATTTGAACCAGCGACCCCTGTTCTCGTGTTCCCATGTTCTGTACGCTACCATCTGTGCTACGGTCGCTCAGTTTGTAAGATACAGAGATAGTGTTCAAAGGGTCAAGAGATCGACAGCCAGCTTTTTCAGACTTTTCTCGAGGATTTATGATAGCCATTGCGACTTGATCCGTTTATCTCTGACAGCCGAATATGTTGCTATCGGTATATATATTGGAAAGCGAACGGTTGCTTGTTATAGATGTGTTGTGCAAAGGAACGATAAAGGGAGTCCAGTAACGCCTGGAGTGGGGTACTAGGGTATGGCTGGAACAGGTCTGAAGATTGGTTTAACTCTTTACCAAACAACAAAATTTTAGACTGATCCAAATTGAAAGCATTCGCAGACAACAAAATAAATGTGACTCAAAAATTGAAATTTGTTTTTGAAAGGGTAGAAAACATTTTGGGAAAAGGAGAAAATGCTGGTTACCAGCATTTTCTCCTTTTCCCAAAATGTTTTCAAAAGGCTTCTCCCTCAGAGTCGTTAAAAAGTCGGGATTGTGTGGCAAAGGGTTACACAACAAAGGAACGCTTTTGCTCGATCATAGCATTTACATTTATTCAACGTTGTGGGCAAAGGAGAAAAAAGCTAGTTACCAGCATTTTCCCCTTTTCCCACCATGTTTTCGAAAGCGAACGGTTGCCTTTGCCAGGGTCAGTAAAACTCGGGATTGTGTGGTAAAGGGTTTACTCTTTAACCGGCCGACAAATTAGATTTCAAACCCATCCATACTGAAAGTATGACTGCATTTTGCATAGTGCTAATTAGATTTTACTAAAATGATCGGAATTGTATTTCAACTTACAGAAAAAAAATGCTGCAAAACGAGGGCCATTCTTCAGTTATTTCCCTTGATTCCTCTCCAGTACTGCATTGGTCCTAATTAAGGGGTTACTTGGCTTTTATCCTTGATTTTCTTGCACTGCACAGATATGTTTTTGAGATAATATCTCAACTAAATCTAGTCAGATTGTTTTACTAATCGATTGCATGCTTTTCGCTAATGATTGGGGAAAAAAATGCTTTAAAATTACATGGAGTCCTTACATATAAATCATAAATCATATTATATTTATCGCAACATCTCCAAGGGAATCAATGATAAAAACAAAGGAGTACAAGTAAAAGGACCAATCTGTTATTTGGTTACCTTTAGTCTTTATCTGAAAAGGGAGATAATTTGACTTATATGAATGACTCTCATTTGAACAGTTGGTTTACAACCCTTGGACAAGTATAAAACTTTGTCTTCTTGTAAGGAGTAAATGACACAAATAACATGATCAGATGTAACATTCAATGTAATGATTGTACAAAATCTTTTTGAATAAGCCCTGTACCTTGCATGTGAACTGATTAACCCATATCCTGCTAAATAAGAGAAATGAAATTTTCAAGCCGATAGTGAAACACCCAACTGTGTGTGTGTGTGTGTGTGTGTTTGTTTTATTTCCATAGGTACTTTTAGAGGAAAGATATCTCCTTATCGGACAGAGTAGATCCAAGATCAGACTGCACGTTTTGTGCAGTCTGATCTTGATCTACACTGTCCGCAATTAGGTCAGTGAGTCCAGCTTAGCAGATGAAGGGTTAAAAAAAGCTGGAATTTGAGAAAAGATGGTTAACGGCCCTTTTTAAAATACTTCCAAGTTAGACAAGTCACTTGAAAGAAAAAGTAGTTGGATTAAAATCAATACATGGATCCGTGGAAATCGATATTTGACCAATCAGGTCATCGCATTTATTTGGCCCGATGTGCAGCCTTGCTGACTAGTTTCCGGTTCCGGTTAAACACTGGTCGAACTTTTCTTCTGGTCAGGAGAAAAATAGGATTATTAAATTTTAAATTGGATATAGTATTTTAAAGTTGCACTAAAATAGATAACAGTGATACGAGTGATGGTTTATTTACAAACTGTGAACAAAATGTGGAATACAATGGAATTTTGACACAAAATCGTTTTCAGCTAAATGGCGCCAAAACAAATGCTGGTAACAAAGAAACCACGAGTAGTGAAAATCTAGTTACTGTACACAGAAAACAAGAAAAAGTACAGGTGATCAAAGCTCATGCTCCATTAGTGACACTGAACATGAAGGTCTTTCTATTGACGGCAAATTATCGGTCATGTTTCAGCAGAATAAGGGAATCAGTCAAAAGGTCGACGAGTGTCTTTCATTAAGCAATAAGGTCAACTCAATCGAGATATCCCTGAACGATCATGATCTACAAATTAAGAGACTAGAATATAAGGCCATTGATCTAGAAGCACGGTCACGTCGAAATAATCTACTCTTTGGAGGAGTTCCTGAGCAAAAATACGAGGATTGTCACTCAACGATAGCTACTTTTCTCAAGAATCAACTTCTAATTGATCCCTGTCCTGTGATCCCTCGCGCACATCGTTTGGGCCAGTACAAAAGAGGCAATACTAGGCATATTATTGTGTATTTCCTTGACTATAGAGATGTCGGTTATGTGTTGGAGAACGCTAACAAGCTTAAGGGTACTGACTATAACATTAATAGAGACTTTCCAAAGGAAATAGTAAATGCTCGCCGAATACTTTGGCCAAAGATCTCAAAAAATCCAACCCCGGAAAAAAGGTTAATATTGTTTATCCAGCGAAGATCGTCATGGATGGCAGAACAGTCAAGGACAAATTCCCCGATTGGGGCCCCGTTTTGTACCACGGGAGAAAGTCAACCAATCATAATAATGCTACAGCAAAGGGGGGTGCACCCACGAGCACTGACGCCATTCAAGACTGTTTTCCTCGTGTCACTACTCCCCCGCATAACAGTCCACCTAATCATAATGACAAAACATCGTCTATCAACAACGCTCCTAGACACAAATCCAGACGAACTCAATCACCGTCACCTCATCCAAATAGAGGGCGTAATCACGCCCCATCAAGAACTGGCGCATCTCACTCAAAGCAGTCTGATCCCAAAGCAGGTCATAGCTTCCAACGTCCGTGGACCACTGAAGATTCAAACCCTGGAAATCAGCATCACGTGATCTCTAGTCAACTCCATTCACAAACTGTTAATCCAACTAACGGTGATCCTCACTAGGACAGGTTGGGGAAAGGTGTACCAATCAACCCTGTGAATACACAGCTATTAAGATTTGGGTGTTTAAATGTTAACGGTCTAAATAGTCGTCTATTTTACCCTGAGTTTATTGCACTTATAAACAAATATGATGTGTTCTGTGTTTGTGAAACACATTTGGACAATGCAGATTTGGTTGATATAGAGCACTATACATTTTTTTCTAAAAACAGATCGCAACCTTACAAGCGTAAATCTGGGGGCATAGGCATCTATTTGAAAGATTCAATTGTGAAACATTTCAATCTTATTGAAAACAATTCCGAGTACATACTATGGGTAAAATTGAAACCCATAGTATGTACTAATCTATTTTTTTTTTTAAACGGCAGAATGTCTTTTGATAAAGACATTGGTAGCTTCACATTTCACGGGAAATCTACAATTGACTATGTTATGGCTAGTGCCGACTGCTTTAAAGAAATATCCTACTTCGAAATTGCAGAGACCGACGGGCTTTTTTCCGACGGTCACAGTCTTCTATCGTGGTGCATTAAAGTATCTAAAGAATCTTTAAAATCAACTGAAAATCAAAGTACCACAATTCGTCCAAATTGGATTCCAAATATGCACCTCGATTTCTGCAATAATTTAGATCATGTAAAATTACAGAACTTAAGTGACCAGCTAAACACATATCCCCAGTCACAAGAAACAATCGACTGCATCACGCTGAGCTAAATGTAATTTTTCAAAATTCGGCTAACGTTACCTTCCCAGAGAAGTCTATTCATAGACAACATGTAAAAAATAACGTAGCAAATAAAACATGGTTTGATCGAAAATGCCACCAAGCAAGAAAGGATTACCTGAGAGCAAAAAGCAATTACAATAAAGATAAGAATACTCAAAACAACTTATCACTAAAACTAGAATCTAAACAGTACAAAAGAACAATGAATTATATCAATAAAAAAAGAAAAACATGATAAGTCCCAAAAGTTAAGGGAAATGACGACGAAAAATCCAAAACAGTACTGGAAATACATAAACAATTTAAAACAGAAAAGGAAGCCTACTGAACCCATTTCATTGGATGAACTCTACAATTACTTTAAAACTATAAACTAAAACGATGTAGACGATGAACGACTTTCAGACATTGACATAAATACACAAAATCAAAATAACTATTTAAATTCACATATAAACTACTGCATAAACAATTTAAAGAATTCGAAAGCTGCCAGCCCTTTCGACAATATTATAAATGAATATATTAAATCCACGAAATATCTATTACTACCTCTTTACTGTAAGTTATTTAACTGCGTTTTAGACACCGGTTTTATACCAACAACTTGGCTGGAGGGAACAATTATCCCAATATTTAAAAATAAAGGTGATCCGAAAGACCCATCGAATTACCGTCCGATTACAATATTAAGCTGTCTAGGTAAGTTGTTTACGTCTGTGCTGAACCGTAGACTTACGGTTTATCTCGATGAACATGCGATACTCGAAGAAAATCAAGCTGGTTTCCGAAAACAATACTTGTGCACTGATCATATTTTCACCCTTCATTCATTGTTTGAAATTTTGAAAAAAACGTAAACTTAAGCTTTTCGCCGCTTTCATCGATTTTTCACAAGGATTTGATAAGATATGGAGGCCAGGACTTTGGCATAAACTTTTAGACTGTGAAATAAATGGCATTTTTTTTTTAGGGTAATTTACAACATGTATCAAAATATCAAGTCCTGTATCAAACATAATGGGTCTAGTTTCATCTCAGAAGTCGGAGTAAGACAAGGCGAAAACTTATCTCCTTTACTATTTTCTCTATACCTTAACGATCTGCAGTCAAACATGGAATCAAAAGGTTCAGCTGGAGTAGAGCTAAAGGATCCGAATGATCTAACTTTATGGCTTAAACTGTTGATCTTACTCTACGCAGATGATACCGTTATTTTATCGACAAATCAGCATGACCTACAAAACAACCTAATTATATTTAATGATTACTGCAAAAACTGGCATGTAAATATAAATGTTAATAAAACAAAAGTTGTAGTTTTCGGAGCCAGAACTCTCCAACATTATTCTTTTAAAATTAGTACACAGTCTCTTGAAGTGACCAATAAATACCATTATCTCGGACTCACTTTTACGAACAACGGTTCCTTCCTTAATCATATCGCCGAACAGGCAGATAAAGCTATGCACTATTTATATACTAGGATTTACAATGCTGATCTCCCGCTTGACTTATCGCTGAAATTATTCGATCATACTGTGCTCCCCATTCTATTTTATGGATCTGATATTTTTGGCTATGAAAACACTGACATGTTAGAACGTATCCATAACAACTTCTGACGCAAAATAACACACACCAGAAAATCAACGCCTGTGTCATTACTTTAAGTAGAACTCGGCCGATATCCTATCTCAATAAATATACAAAGTCGTATGGTTTCCCTTTGGAATCGCATGTTAGTAGGTAAAAATGAAAAATTCAGTTTAAAGATATACAAATATATGATGCACCTCCAAGATAATAACTTCAAATGGTCAAATAAAATCCGAGAAATACTCCATAAAGTAGGCCGGCCCGACCTGTGGGATAACCAATTTCAAATAACCCAAGAAAACATTCATAAAATGGTTAAACAAACACTCATTGATCAGTTTAAACAAAATTGGTGTGAGCAATTACGGTCAAGCAATAAAGGCAAAATATACCTCTCTAAGAAAACCATGGATTCGATGATTACCTAAAAAAGTTAAGTAGACAAGATTACACACCCCTTCTGAAATTTAGAACCGCAAATCACTTTTTACCCGTTGAAACAGGCAGATATGACGGCACACCTTTTCATGAAAAAAATGCACCCTTTGTAATCTTGATGGATCGGCGATTAAAAACACTACGTCCTCGAATGTACTTTCTTTGGAAATGAAAGAAGCTTGTATTTGGAAAATAATAATATCAGAAATTTTCAAACAATTATGAACCCTCAATCTATTGTTAAACTTAAAAAAAAAACTAGTAAATTTATTATGATAAAAATGAAGTCATTTAAGCAATAAATCAATCATTGTATGCCTATGCTCCCTGATTGATCCTTCAAAAAATGCCCGTGAGCAATTATGTCACTTTTGATAGTGGTATTGGCAGAGATAATCCTGCACAGAAGTGTAGTCTGATCTTTGCCTTCACCGCCTACTACACAACTTATCCTACAAGTGGTAGTGTTTTTTTTTTTTTTTTTTTTTCTTTTTTTTTTCTTTTACCAGCTTGAATTCTAAATACGTATGGCTGAAAAAACCCATGCAAAGGAAAACGGATTATCTCGCTATGTTGCTGATTTTCCAGCATGTTTATTTGATTGCTAGTGTAGCAAATTTTGCCTTTTTATTCACCACAAAATTCACATTCCCCACTCTGTCCAAACCGTTTGGCAGTATCTATACTCCTCTATGGTAATATTTCTACCTTTTAAAGAGCTCAAGAAGTCTTCATAGGCAGGTAGAGAATGATGTTCTAGCTTTTCTTTGCAGTCAAACCATTCATACGGAAGGAAACCCTTAGCTTCTTCTACGTTAAATGCTCGAGGAAACCCATCATAGGATGATCCAGCTGCAAGAAACTGCGACATATCCAAAAATTTGAGCTGTTCTGTTGCAATACAAATATACGAGTTACTCTTCTTTACAACAAAGATCCTTTTTGTTCGGTATCGTGCATGTTGAGGTGTCTGACTGTACTCCGTTTTATTAAATTCAGATCATACTTGGCTGAATTAAACCCAAGCACAGGAGTCTGGGATAAATACCCTTCAAACTGATCAAATAATTTATTCAAAGGATGATTTAAACTGATGTCATTTTCATTTTCCTTTGCCTCGTCACTCAAATTTTTACACAAGTCTTCGTTCAGGTACATTTCTTCATCATTATCATCTTCTTCAATCTTGTCTTTAATAGCATCAAGAACCCATCCCCATTTATCGTTTGCTAGCTCGTAGACCCTATTTGAAATGTCTCTCATAAGATCCACCATTTTCCTTACTAAAACATTCTGGTCTTCCTCAACAATACACTGTGGATGACAATATTCCTCGATATTGCTACATATGGAAACACTTACAGGTTCATGCTTTTGAGTCCATTTCAACTTTTCTGTGAAATTGTTACTGACAGGTTCAAAATCATAGCAAATGAACCAAGGGAATGTTCGGTCCTCTTCTGAAACATGTATGCCGTATTGTTCTAATCTTTCAAAAATGGATTCTGTAGGTTTGTAAAAACCGCCTGGATACACAAATTTTGTCTGACTAGAGCATGAACGTTGGTGACGATGTAGCAGTTGGGCCGTTCTAAAATGTCTGTCACCGGTTTTGCAGCGGTACTTCTGTGCATAAAGACTGAAATTCCGAATGAAGGACAAGTGGCTTTCAAACATGTTGAGATACATGATTGAGTTTTGTTTGCCCCTGGATTTATATACAGAGCTTGCAAACCCGTCTTCTTGAAGGTTATACACCTCTACATTAACGTTAAAGATTTTTTCGAATTCTGGAATATCTTTAAAACTTATGCCTTCATACGGTGATTGTTGATGTTTTGCCCACTGCTTATACAACCCTTTTGCTGGAATTTCCAAAGATTTAATATCATAGCCCTGATGCAACGCAAGACAACGGAAAGCGCAAAGATTGTCCGTGTACGTTCTTCCTGTTTGCTGATTTTTCACCAAAGGATAAATACTGTCCTTACGCAGAAGGTATTCTGGTAAATAACCATGACCTATAGGATAATTCGTCGTATAGACGATAAAATGTACGTTTGTCACCAATACAGGAATCCATTTTGTGTCGGGTCTTTGGCGCAACAGTAGTAGTATATGTTTTACCAATTTGAAAATATTCTGCCTCATACCAACTCGTTCTTGAAAATATTAATGCCTACGCACGCTAACGCCTCAATTT
Source organism: Tridacna gigas (assembly GCA_945859785.2). NCBI lineage: Eukaryota > Metazoa > Mollusca > Bivalvia > Cardiida > Cardiidae > Tridacna > Tridacna gigas. The sequence continues at coordinate 8,567,156 of OX244028.2, forward strand.
TCATCTACCCGATTGTCTACTAATCAGTGGACAGATGAAATTTATAAAAAAAAAAAAAAAAAAAAAAAACAATTTTATCTTCTCGCATCATTGTATCATTGTAACATTGCATCAGCTAACCGGTTAACCAACGCATCAGTTAACCAGTCAAACCAACGCATCAGTTAACCAGCTAACAAGGTGCATCAGGCTAACAAGGTGCATCAGGCTAACAAGGTGCATCAACCAACACGTCATGCAACAGCTAGTCAGTTTATGAGTTAGTGGGTGGGTTAAGATATTAATAAAAAATTGATTTTAAGGTAAAAGATCGCGCAGAGACAGTAGGTAAGATGGCAGACTTACAAGATAAAATAAAAAGGTATCTACCTCCAATAAAATATCCAGTTTTATTTTATCCAAGAAATTTTATACCATATTCATTATCACGCATAAAAAGTAGTGTTGATGATTTTAATTTATATTATGATTTAGAAAAAGCTATTACTTTAAAAGAAAAATATGAAAAATTAAAAAACGGAATAAACTATAATACAGAGAAAAAGATACAATATGGAAAAGAAACCTATATTAAACTTTTACAAAAATTAAAGAATCATGTTCTTTTACTTAACACAAAAGAAAAATATAGAGATACTTTAACAAAAGAAGATTTAGAGACAATTGAAAAGATAAATGAAGAAGTAGTCATCATTAATAACTTAATATCAGATTATAATGAAAAAAGAAGTGATCTATGTAAGAAAATGCAGGAATTAACAAATTGGAGAGAATATACAATTTTTGAAAATAAAAAATACGGTCTTTTTAAAGAATGTTATAACAATCTTCATCATGAAAATAATTGTTTAGGCAGATTTGAAAGAAAACTAAAAGAAAACATATCATTTAATGATATAATAAATTATATTACAGGAAGAAATATTGATGAAAACTATGTTTTAGAATGTATAACATGTGGTAAAATTAAAAATTTATAATTTTTATTTGTTCTTAACACAAATAAAAATTTATTTTTTGTATTCCTCTATCCTATGATGTCCCCAAGCAAGTGTATGAATTCCATCAGGTAAAATAAACCTTTTATCATCATTTGCACTTAATGCTATTTTATTAATCTCCTCTGTATAAATTTGATGCTTATAACTTCTTAAATTTGTCATTGTTCTATGCTGTATATTATTTTTTTCTAAACAATTCAGATAATCCTGATGCGTTATAGTTTTCTTAATTATATTTTTCTTAATCCCCTTACATTTTCTATTTTCACCCCCATCATCCATTTTAATACTATACATTTTTGGTTTTAAACCAACAGTCTCTTCTATTTCCCTCCCACTTGTTTCATCCTTAAACATACCAATCACCTTTTTATTTATACCAACTGGAATACCTGAAGGATGACCCTCTTTTGGATAGTCACTTGTATCAAACTTTTCTTTAACATCATCTGAAATATCTTTATAAAAATCTTCTGTTTTAATTTCATACAATAAACTATCCGTATCAGTAAGTCCTAAAGTTGCTCTATCTCCATATTTCACTTTAATATAGTTATAGTGAAAATCATACATCAAAGTTTTACTTAACTCAAGAATAGAAAACCCTAAATAAATAGGTTTGTCAAATTTTATTTGTGTTTTTCCCATATGAATGCTTATCAAATTTTCATTAAATATTTCTAAATGCTTAAAGTTTGGTTTGTTTACAAATTTCCTTGCTGTTTTCCTACTTCTGACAAGCTTAACATTTACCCTTTTTCTTATATTTTCCATAGTTTTGCCAAATACTGAATTATTCATTAACTTATAAAAATCCTTTTCAAAATCATTTTTTGCTTTTGTTCTTAGCTGTGTGTTTAAATCTATGTATTGTTTTAACCAATCGCTCTCCTTAAACTTAATCCCTCTATATATCTTCTTCAATTTTAAACCAAGACTTAAACACTGTTTTAAACTTTTATAATGTATAATATATTTCTTTTTATCATGTTAATTTGGTACCAGCTTTTCAACTTTATTTACTTTTTTTCTCTCTGCAGCAAGAGGAAGCTCATTAAAATAATCATGCAGTTCTTTAGGAACATCTAAATCAACTTCTAAAAAACAGGGATGACGTTCCCAGTTGTTTAATTCCTTTTCCGTCATCCATTTAAATCCGTCAATTGGAAGCTTCTGACTCATTGCCCAACCATACAAGTTATTAGCATCTAAATATTTACAAAATACTGAAGGCATATTTGAATTATACCTTTTACCTAAATATTTATTATTTGCTTTTATATACCTTTTAATAATCATTGAAATTCCACCTCGGATCCCCCTTTCAATAAATTGGATTTTATTTTCATCTCTAATCAGTTTTAACTTAACCCCAGTTAACTTTAATGCAGCATCCCAAGATAAACCAGGTGCAGTAAAATACCAAGCAGGGTCTAATTTATAAACGTTAAAACAAACTTCTCTAAAACTTTCAAACACATCAGCTAAAAGAAGAACATCCGTTTTTAAATATAAATCATGATATTCGCCAAGAGTTTTAATTTTAAATGTTTTCCATACCTTTTTTGCATGTTTATAATCTTCTTCTGTAATTCCTTCCCCAACAAGTTTTGAATAAAATGCTTCTATAGGTGGTAATTGTGTTTCATTAAGTCTTTCTAATGAATTAATATATTCGTATGGATAAACACCCTTTCTACGAAGAAGTTTAAACTCTTCTTCTTTTGGAAATTCACTTTTTAAGTTTTTGAATTGATAATCTTTTAAATTTTCTACTAGTTTTGCTAAACCGCTACCCATAAATTTAAAACTATCTAAAAACCTAATATCCTCATAAATATCTTTACTTTTATACTGACCTACTAAAGTCTTTTTTGTAAAGCTTATATATTTTTCCTCATTATTTGGAATTACATTAATTTCCCCCTCACTAACACCAAGATTTTTAACAAACAAATGAGTATCATATCCAGACAAATTATGAAAGAAAACAGGAAGAAAGTTTGGTTTACGAAATTTAAGATTACATTTATTATGTGCGGCCCCCCTATATCTACCACTAAAATGACAGTGGTCTCTTACTTTTTTCCATCTATCTTCATCTTTTTTCTTTTTTTCTTCTTTTTCTTCCTCTTCTTCCACTCCATCTTCTTCATCGCTTTCCTCTTCTTCATCCCTTTTTTCTTCCTCCCCAAACTTTATATTACAAAGATAACAAACATCCGCGGTATTAAATTCTTCTGCATCCTCTGCGGTAAGTATCATATCTTTTTTTGGTAATTTAAAAATCTCTTTGGTCAGACTTTCTATTTCTTTCACAAACTTTTCCTCCGCATCTGGTCCTCGATATAGTAACAATCTAGACTTAAAAACATTTTCATCAAAACTTTTTAAAAAGAAAGCATAGCCTGTTGGGACGTGCATATGAATTTTTGTTGTTGTACTTTTACTTGGGTCTGGTTTTGCATGTTGTATTGGTATTTGCATCGTTTCAAAATCGCCATAAACAACAAAAGGATGCCATTGTGTTTTAACCCAGTTTTTAAACATTACGGTACACTGGTTTTTTGTTGGCATTTTAATTCTTACAGCATCTTCTTCATAGCAAAACACTCTATGATCTTCTAAAACTCTTTCACTCGTAAAATGTCCTAAACAACTCCAACAAAAAGAAAGTTTATGTCCATCTTTGGATATTTTTGATGCTAATAGTGCACTCGGGGTTTTTACCCAAACATAATGACTATTTTCATCTTCATCTTTTATTAACAAAAGAATCACTAAATGTTTTCTACCAAAAGTTTCTTTTCTTTGCCTTCTAAGAGGATATAACCCATCTTTCTCATCATAACCTATAACAACGATAGAAAAATCCGGATTTTGATTTTCAAATTTATTAATATCACACAACTTAACGGGACATTCTATTCCCTTCATATTTAATTCTTTGATTTGTTCTTTTAATTTTTTATCAGGTATTTGTGGATTTTCTTTTTTTGGATATGCTACCCTCATACAACAGTATAAAAAACAGTTATGATCATCTTCATTTTTAATATTAACAAGTCCATTTCTGTTATTTGCTCTTTTTAATCCTGCTGGTAAAGGCATCCATGAACCTGCAAGCCCCTCCCATAGCGGCCTATTTTCTACAACATGTAATTTTAAGCTTATAACCCTCTCAAATTTCCATCCACTTCCTGATTGTACAAAAGACACAAAATTTTCCATAATTCGTTCTACCATATCATCATAAGCGTCATTTACATCACGTTCCCTTGATATAGTTTCGTGACTTGAAGAAAGTTTAGCTTCTTTATATTCGATATCACCATCAGATTTCACCCTTGAAAATAAACATACTAGTTCTAGCTTTACCTTTATATTTCTATTGTTTCTTAAAAAATTAGTTATGCTTTCTCTACATACTTCTAAAAAATCATTTGCCCCCCATCCCCCTACTCCATCTATAACATATTGTGTTGCAAATTCTCTTAATGCAGACGCTTCTTGCCTTAATACAGTGTTTGGCATCTCTCTTCTCGTCAAGTTCTCTTCTACATTTTCTAAAACCTCGTTTATAACTTGCGGAATTTGCTCTTCTGGAACATTACCAGTCATCCAATTGGTAAAATTAGACACTCTTCTTCTAACACTCTGAGGAATTACTGCTGAGGCAACCCTTTGAGCACCACTATATAAATTAGTTGCAATTGACTGACTAGCATCTACCAGTCTATTGATAAATCTTCGTGAAAAAGAATTCATCACTATAATTTTTAAAATAAATAAAATTACCTTAAGTCAAAATTTTATTATTTTTTTCATAAATAATAAAATCAAAGAATGTCAATTCTATATTTACCATTCCATACTCTACCATTCCAGTTTTCAATCGTTTGTGGACATTTATCAATATACTTACTAGCCTTGTAAATTGATGGAAACTCTTTCACCTCTTCAGTTTCAACATCCTTTAAGGTAACCCTCTTAGGGTTTTTAGCAATATCCTTTAATCTATCATAATTTGGAATTTTTTTAAAAATTTTTTTTTCTTCCTCTTCAGGATACAAACCATGCTCTTTTAACACATCAATATACTTTTTCTTGTTCCAATAGGAATACCACTTAATATTGTTATCTGTTAATATTTTCTTAAAATCAGCAACCTTTTTCATTTTTTATTTAAGTAAAAAATTACTTAATATACTACACTCATCTTATTCCCATCACTCTGGAAGTTAATTAGTCTATCACTAATTAAAACTGCATAAGCTACGGCGTCTGCTGGTGCATTTGCAGCAAATGTTGCTTTAACGTGAATATCAGTAACAGAATACTTAAGTCTTTCACTTTGTTTACTTAAATCAAACACAAACAAAGGATAAAGGGTTTTGTAATCTGAAGGAGTAATATTAGGGTTTGATACTAATTCATCCATGTTAAAAAACTTTTTTCTAAATGAAGCAGCTTCACCATATATTCTACTAAATTGATTAGCATTAAAATTTATATTATAATCATATATTGGATATTTTTTTGAACCTAACATTACATAAATATTATTAACTCTTAAGTTGTCAAATATAGCTGGGTTTTGTTCCTGGTCATCATTTCTTCCATTTTGAAAACCAACAATTAAAAACCGTGGTACTTCAGGAGATGATTTAGATGATAACCTCCAAGTAAAACTGGTTGATGGTGGGACAGCTATATTATCACATTGTATCATTCTATATCCAACAGGGAATTTTTCTTTCTTCTCAATAAATTTAAAAAGTTCCAGCTTATGACTATCTTCTGGTGTTACATGCGGCATAAACCAAGATACCTTCAGTAAATTAACTCTACCAGCATCGGTACCACCAGCTCTATAAATTGCGTCATCATCACTATCTCTTGTTAAGGTTAAAGTTTGTTTCATACCATATAAAATTTTGTTATAATCTTCACAAAAACCAAATATATGTTTTAATGGTATCCTAAAACTAAATGTTCCAACCGGATTTGAACTAAAAATATAATCCCTTCTTATCCTAAAACCTATATTATTAGCAGCATCAGCTGTTTCAGTAGTATCTTTATACCACAGTTGGTTTAACCCTTGTGATTTAGAAAAGTCATCTGGGTATTTTAACAACCCAAGCATTGTTGTAGACGTACCAGGGTAAATATTGTATTCTATCTCTTGTCCACTAAGTTGATATCTGATAGCTTTAAACAGATACATTATTCCATTATTTATTAAGGTAACCGCATTGGCAGCTCCATAAACAGTCCCATCATTTTTTACTAATTCACCTACAACTTCTAAATATGATTCTGAAGGATGATAAAAAATATCTTGAGTTTCAATATCAATCCTTATATTTCCTCCAGAGTTGTTTAGATTGGTTCCTGTAATAGGCAGATATTCATAATACTCATATTCATCAATACTATCATCTTTAAAAATCGGTGCTTTAATATTTAAAATATCCATTTTATTTATATGCAATTATAATTTTAAGTCAAATTATAATTGTTATATTAACTTGCCCATAGTTGAGGGAATGACTTGTTTTCATCATTTACATACACACCCTTTAGTTTAATATTTTCAATTTTTTCTACTGTAAGGTTTTTTTTCATTTTTAGATAAATTCTATTTCCGTAAAGAATGGTTACCTTAGGCATATTATTTTTTTCTAGATATTGATTTACATCTTCTTCAAATTCCTTAATGATATCAGCTTTTTCAGGTGATAATTTTAAAACAACCTTATTATAGTTGTATTTTGTACTACTACTATCTAATACTTCACAATCTTCATCAAGTTTAAAATTTGCATAAAGGATGCTAACCTTTTTTGTGTTGTATTTATCATAATGTGTTAAATTAAATTTTAGATTTGGCATTCTTTTTTATTTAATGTAATAATTTACTTAACTTAAATTTCATAATACTTTAACTCCACCACCCTTACTATTTAATTTCTTAACTAAATCTTGAATAGCAATGGCACTACCATCTATTAAGGTATTAACATTTTGCATTGCAGGTTGTGTTGTTGTAGTAGGCTTTTGAGTATATTTTTCTATAATCTTTTTAGATTTTGGTGTTAAAGCCTTTTGAACTAACTTTTTACCTGCATCAATTGCTGCCGTCTTTCCAACCTCTAACGCTTTCTTTGCTCCTTCCTTAGCTACGCTCTTACCAACATCAACTGCTGAAGATGCAATTTGTTTAGCTGCGCTGCTTGTAAAGAATTTAGTAAGAAAATTGGCTAAAGTATCAAATATTCCTGCTCCTCCATAAGCATAATTTCTTTTAAATCCTCTCTTTTGTGATGTAATCATTTTTATAGTATAGACATTAATTTTTTATAAGTTTTTGCATCTAATATACGCTGTCTTTTCAATTCATCACAAATACTTACCAACTCATTTCTTACACCTGTATTACCAGCTCCTTTACTCGCCATTAAGAGGTCTAATCTTTCTAATAGTGCATTAGGGTCAGATGGGATAACGGTAATTCCTTTTCCAAGGACAGAATCATTCCAAATATGTCTAAGTATGTTATTCCACTTGTATCCTTTACTGCTTTTTGGAAAATTACTTTTTGGGTTATTATCTCGATGAAGAGTGCCAGATTTTATCATTATCTCCTTGTAATTATCAAAATCCTTATCATCATATTTATCTTTATCCGGTTTTTTAGATATAATTAACTCCCACAGACCAGGGGTGCCTTCATAGGTTTTATTTTCAATTAAAAGATCATCTCCTAAAATTTCAGTTTCAGCATTACCAATATAAAATTTACCTTTTTTGTCATATAACCCATAAGTTGTATCAGCTTCATTCTTATTTGTAAATCTTCTTAGTTGCTTTGATGCAAGTGGTCCAATAAGTAAGAATGGCTCTTCATCATCCGCATGTTCTTTAAACCAAAGTATTTTATCATAATCTTCTTCAGATAAATCATCTTTTTTTTCTTGAGCTTTTATAGAAGGAAAGGCTGGAAACGTAATAGTCTGTGGTAATTGTTCAATCCCCTCTTTAATAGGTTTAAGCCCTTCTGTAATCTCCTTTGTTGAAGCTTTTTGTGTTTCTGTAATAGGTTTAAAAAACTTTGAAAGGTCTGTTTGTAATTCAATTTCACCTGTTTTTTCTGCAAGCTGATTATCATGAATTCTTTTCTTCAGTGCAAGAAATTCTTTTACTGTCAATTCCCTTTTCAAAGGGTCTCGGATCTTTAAAAATGACATATTTTTTTAAAGTAATTAATTTTTTAATTAGTGTTATCTATCTCACATGCGCAAGAACATTTAAACTTGGGTGGTTTTAGTTTTATTCTTAATGGCTTCCATTGTGCCTTTCTACTAGTCTCCTGAATTCCTCTCTTGCTTCTATTCGTCCCTTCTCTATTAAACTCTCCGATTCCTCTAGCTTGCTTTTTTTCTTTGACTTACTTCTAATTTCTTCCTTCATTTGTTTGTATTTTTTCAATTCTTCCATAATTAAAGTAAATTCTGAATGATCAATTTCATTGTCTGATATTGCTTTTGATATATGCGTAAGTAGTGTATTTAACTTTGAATCTGCTAACATTTTAATCTGAAGATGTTTTTCTGATTTTGTTCTGGTTCTTCTAACCAAAAACTTACCTACTAATGCTACTAAACCAACAGCTAAAGCACAACCTTCAAGGGCTAACGTTGCAGGTATCGCTACTACAGTTGAGAGTAAAGCAATTCCACCTGCACCGGCACCTAATGCTATAGCGGTTAGTCCAGCTTCTACATTGTCCACATTCTTACTAATCTTTAAATACTTTTTACTTAGTTGCTCTCTTTCCTTAACTTCATTTTCCAGAAAATCCTGTATCTCTGATATCTTTTTAAGTCTGAATGATTGGCCATTGTCTTCTGCTGATAGTATTGGCTGTATTGATGGCGCATTTGGTATATTTCGTGCTTCTGGTAACTCTGGATAAATCTTTTCTTTTAGTTCCATTTTATTAACAACAACTATTTTTTAAATTGAATAGTAAAGACGGCACAAAAATTCACCTTCATCAATTTTTACTAACTTTTTTGAGTTGTTTGTAATTGTGGTAACCATGTCATCCACTTCTTCTAATGTAACTTCATTTGTAATAGATATTTGATTAAGTTTTAGAGCATAAGATAGAGAAACTAAAACAAAACCTTTACTCATATTAAAACCCATACCTAAAGCCAACGTTCTTGTTTTGCCTCCTTCTAATACTAATGGTTGTTGAGTAAAAATATCCCATGAAACAGAATTAACTTTTTTAGCTGGATACTTACCTTCAACAGGTTTCCAAAAAATAGTTTTTGGTTGAACTATTTTATGATATCCATTTTTATTTCCATTTCCAAATTTATGTACATTCATTTTTTAATTTATAATATTGCTCCTAATATAGGAATATTAGCAAATGGGCTATTAGGTCCTAAAAGAAGACCTTTTCCATCATAAATTTTTCCACCTTGTTTTAAATACAATCCATCACCAACGGAACTCAATCCTTTACCCTTTGCTGGACCAAGAAATAAACCTTCACCATCAGTTTCTACTTGACAGACAAAACCACCTTTCTTAAGATATAATCCGTTACCCATTGCTTTTTGAACACCTGAAGAAGCTAGACCAGATAACGCACCAACTCCTATAGCAGGTAAAACGGTTCTTGCTAATGTTGGTAAAACTGATGAAGCTAAACCAGCCAACAAAGGTAAAAATCCACCTTCTACTTTCATATTGTGTTTAATTTGTCTAGGAGACATTCTAAACGTTGCTCCCTTTCCGCCTTTATAAGCTTTTGTAAGTTTATTTACTTGTGATTTGGTTATTGCTATTACATCATTACCATGTATATCCTCATGCTTTAAACGAATACTTGCTGGAGCTTTGTTTCTAAAAGAATGTAAAATTTTTTCCTTTTGTCCGTCTGATATATTTATTTTAGCGTTAATATAGTTTGTCATTTTTTATATCTATCTTGCTTCTCTTATATGAAATCTAATTGTTAAATTTTCCCCTCTTAGATTTAGTAATGTTCCATCTTGGTCTGTAATTGATATATTTAAATTATGTATTTCATTTAATGTTAGGGGAAGATAAACAAGGTTTACCGGGTTTTCTATTATTTTATACCCCGGTGATACATTAGGAAAAAAACTGTAAATCGTATTTCTTTGTGAGCCGTTAACATAACTACCTGAAATTAAATCAATATTAACTAACAAGCTATTAATACTAAGAATATTTACTACATTTTCAGATTCATGAAATCCTTGTAGATATTTTGCTCTATTAAATCCTAATACTTTTCCGATACTTCTACCTTGGTTAAAATCAACCTGATATCCATTTTCAACATAAAGAATAGATTTTAAAGTATTAGTGTTTGCGGAAATATTAATATAATATTCTTCATTAACTAGGTCATAATGTCCCCTTTTTCTCATTTCTTGATGTATTGTATCATTAATATCAGCTAAATCATAAGATCCCTCTGGTAATTTTAGTTTTACCCATGTTGCACCATTGTCAGGTGAATAAACAAATGTGTTGTTGTTTTTATCAATATTAGGAAATGAATAGTAAGTTTCAAGGTTAACCAACGCTATTTCATATTCTTTATCTTGGTCTAATTTAAGTGGAGGAGTAAATCTTGTTTTAAACTCTGTTTTGTTATCGCTTACTATCAACTGAAATGACGACTTATGGTCAGTATTTTTTACTATCTTTTCAAGTAATTCTTCCATTTTTGTATTATTAAAAATGTAATTTAAAACGAATTTTTTTTTAATGGTAATCCTTGTAATCTCGTGGTATGTAAAAGTTGTCAAAACCACATCTATATTTTCCATCGTTACGGTTCTTAGTTAAATCAATCACTACAAAACCATGTGGTCTTTCCCAACACTTTTTACAAAAATTAATAAACTCTGTTTTAGTCATATCATCCCCTACATGATCACTATAAATATGATTAAGATTTTTTAAGTCTTGTCTAAACAAGCATATTAAGTTTGCATTTTCTCTAATAGTTTGACGGGGTAGTCTAAAATAGTTTTGTGCCAGATAAAAACAATCGGCATTACTATGTCTTCCTCTTACATAATAGTTTTCACACTTGTTTTGTCTTTCTAAAAGTAAGTCATCAAATATCATTAAGTTTTTATTTGATGCATTTAAATCTCTTGGGTCAGGAACATCACTAGCATATTCAAAAAATTCACAATTGATATCAGATTTTTCCTTAATTGTTTTGGCCCATTCTTCAACTAATGCAGTAGGTGAAATATCTTGGTTTTGAACTTCATCTTTAAGTGAAAACAACCTTAGTATGTATTCTTTTGGTATTTTTTCTTCAAAGGCTTTTTTAAGTATGCGATATTCTGGTTGAAACAAACTTTTACCAAAAACACATAAGTTGTTATAATCTAACCAATCAGGTCTTAACAAAAGGTTAAGTAAAAGTGTAGTTTTACCACACCCTGATTTACCTACTATTAAGCCCCTGATGCTCCTAGGTAAAAGGGAGTGATTAAATCTTTTTGCTAACGCTTCATTCCATGATAAATTAACAATATCCATATTTTATATTAAAAATTTTATTTTAATATATAAAAATGTATTGCGTTAAATGTAAAAAACAAACTGAAACAACCGATTTTGAATTTACGGTAAGTAAAAATGGTAAAAATATAGCACGAGGAAAATGCGTTAATTGTGGTATCGTGAAAACACAATTTATTAAACAACAAGAAGGTGGTTCGTTGTTAAACAAAGCAATCAATAACTTACCTGTTGAAATGCATTTACCTGGGCATAACTTTACTGGTCCTGGTACTAAGTTAAAGAGAAGATTAAATCCTGACTTAACACCTAAAGATTGGTCAAAGCCTGTTAATCGTGTTGACAAAGCAGCATATCATCATGATATCTGTTATCTTAAGCATAATGATACTAAAACACTTAATGATGTGTGTGATGATAATATGCTTAAAGAGTTAAAGGGTATCTATAATCCAACTATTAAGGAAAGAATGGAAAGAGGATTAGTTTCCACATTAATAGGAACCAAGAAAAGATTTGGTATGGGAATGAGTAAAAAAAAAATTTAGAAAATATAGTGCTAGCAGAAGAATTACATAAACCTGTAAAAAGAAAATTTAAGAAAAGGAGAGTTAGAGTAAATGGTATCGATAGAATATGGGCCGCAGATTTAGTAGATATGCAAGCATTTTCTAAATTTAATCGTGGAGTAAAATTTCTTCTTGCTGTCATTGATATCTTTTCAAAATATGGATGGCTAATACCATTAAAGGATAAAACAGGAAAATCTGTTTCTGTTGCATTGAAGAGTATTTTTAAGGAAAGAAAGCCAGAGAAAATGTGGGTTGATAAAGGTAAAGAGTTTTATAACAAAGATGTTAAAGATTTGGTTGAATTGTATTCTACTGAAAATGAAGAAAAATCAAGCGTTGTTGAGAGATGGATTAGAACAATGAAAGAAAAAATGTGGAAGTATTTCTCTGCTCACTCAACAAATGTATATATTGATGTATTACCAAATTTTGTTAAAGAATATAATAACACGAAACACTCATCTATCAAGATGACACCAATTGAAGCAAGTAAGAAGAAGAATGAAAATAAAGTTTGGATAACATTATATCCTGATTATGACCAAGTAAGGGAGGATATCAAACCAAAGTTTTCTGTTGGAGACAAAGTAAGGATAAGTAAAAAGAAAAAGACTTTTGAAAAAGGTTATACCACAAGATGGACTGAAGAGGTTTTTACAGTTTCAGAAGTAAAACATACATCACCTGTAACATATAAGATTAAAGATTTAAATGGTGAAGAAATAAAAGGTTCTTTTTATGAACCTGAACTACAAAAAACGAGCCAAGAGGTGTATAGGATAGAAAAGGTTATTAAAAAGGGAAAAAAGAAATCTCTTGTAAAGTGGAAAGGTTATTCTGATGAGTTTAATTCATGGGTTGATAACGATGCTATTATAAATATTTAAATATATAAAAAATGAAAGATATTACAATTGATAATGTAACTTTAAAGAATAAACCTTTAAGTAATTTTGAACTAAATGATGCTGCAAAAAAATTAAAATTAAAAAATTTTAGAGGAACATTTTTAAGAGATACCCTACCAAAAAAGAATAAAAAAAATGAATGCGGTATATTAAACCTTGATGACTCTGGTGGCCCTGGTACTCATTGGGTTGCATGGTTTAAAGATGGAAAAAGAAAAATTTATTTTGATAGTTATGGTATTCAACCACCTAATGAAATTATAGATTATTTAAAACAACCTATATACTACAATACTGATCAATTACAACATGCGGGTGAAGTATTTTGCGGTCATTTATGTTTGTTTATTCTTAAAGAGTTATGCGATGATAATGAATTTCAAAATGTTTTAAATAAACTTTTTTAGTAATATTAAAAAAACGATGCCTGTTGATAAATTTGGAAGAATGGATGATGTTAAAACAAGTGGCAATGGTGGTGTGTCACTTGCTTACATTACTAACAACTTTTTACGTAAAGATGGAACAACCACTGTTACCGGTTCTATAAATATGAATGGCAACACATTTACGAGGGTAAGTAATCCAGTAAATCCGCAAGATGTTGCGACAAAGGATTATGTTGATAATACAGCAGGGGGAAGCCATGAATCACCACTATTAAAAGAAAATGGAAATTTTATTGCTACTGCTCCATTCAATATGGGTTTTAAAAAAATACATAATCTACATGACCCTGAAGAACCGCATGATGCTGCTACAAGAAGTTATGTGGATAAGGTTAGTAGAGAAAGTGTCATTGTTAAACGTAATGATGGAAGATTTGTTGCTACAGGAAATATAGATATGAGGAATTATGGGTTAATTAATGTCCTGTCACCGGCTGAACCTGATGATGTAGCAACAAAGGGGTATGTTGATAGTCAATCCTCACCATTTTTGTATAACCCTATTGATAACTTTTATACTGCAATAGGAGAAATATCTATGGGTAACCGGCGAATTCATTTTGTTGCTCCTCCAATTGAAAATAGCCATGCAGCGAATAAGCTTTACGTAGATAGTGTTATTGAGATGGCTACCGCAGGTGAAAAGGCTTTAACAAAAAACCAAGATGGGTCTTTTTCAGTGGCTGGTAAAATAGATATGGGTGGTAACTCAATTACTGGTTTACCAAATCCAATAAATCTTAACGCTGCTGCTAATAAAAATTATGTTGATAATGGTGGTGCCATTGTAAAAAATCCAAATGGAAGCTTTACAGCAATATCTGATGTAGATCTTCAAGGTTTTTCTATAAAAAACGCTGCGATACCTGTAGATGAGGGAGATTTAGTAACAAAATCCTATGTGGATGGAAGGGTATCGCTTCATAAAACAATTATAAGCGTGTGTGCCGAGGAGCAAGGTTCTTTAACAGACGGTAGTTATGAGTTTTCTTTTGGTAATGGAAGTGCCGGAGTAAGTCATGGGATGGGTGGTTATTGTATGTCTGCTTCTGGTAGAATTATAAGAGGGACTTTAATGATTGTTAAGGGAACCGGTATTCTAAAAGAAGAGGCAAAAGTTAATATAGTCGTAAATGGAGTTGAACAGATTGACTACTCTATAATAAAAAAGAAAGGAGAAGGTTGTAGTTGTGTAGTTTTCCCACAGCCTTTAGAATTAGACCAATGTGATGTTATAAACTTTATAACAAGAACAAATAATCCTAATGCTAAAAATGCATATTTAACAATACTGATAGAGTTAGACTTGTAAATTTTTTAACCCTTTACTGGGTTAAGAAATAATAATATTTGCTTTGGTTAATGTGTTATCAATCATAAACAGATTATCAAATTTATTTAGTATCTCTCTTCTAAACAAAATCTTTCTTTTTATGGTTGGATATCTTTTAACCATATTTTCAATTTCATCAAAAATACCATTAATATAAAAAATCACTATCATCCTCATTTCTTGATTTTTATTCTCTCCTTTAGGTTTAGGAATATGGAAAAATCTTAATATAATATAAAGGGATGCATTAGAAACTTCAGTGGTAGTTAAAATTTGTTCAATTTTATCTATAATAGATTTAGCAGTCTTATTAAGGTCTTCAGTTTTGATTTTTCTTAATATTGTATCGTCTCTCGAGTAAGAGATTTGTGCATTTTTATTAACTCCTAGGGCTCTTCCTCTGTTCATCTTTGTAAACTGTAGGAATCTATAAATTTCAATTCAAAATTTATAGATTATATAAACTTAAAGTTTATACTAAATTCTTCAATTTCGTTAAGACAGCTTTCTAGGTATTGATGTTCGTTTGGGCAATCTATAAATCTTTGTTTAAAGAGAGATAGCAAATCAGTTAAATCTCTAACATAGAAACAATGCCTAACATGCATGCCATTACCACCGGCATAGAATATTATCTTTAGAACATCTTCTTTAGGTTGTTCATAAAGCATTTTACTGCAGTAGTAGTAGATATCGCTAAACCATCTTGGGTTTTTATAAGGCATTAGACCGGTTCCATTTGTGTAAATGATTTTATCTGTGTTTATAGGATAAATATTTGATTTATCCCTAAGTAGGTTACTTAACTTTTGCTTGAAATCTGGCTCTAGTTCTAGCATTTTATTTTAAAAAATTTTTGTTTAATATTCTATTTCTGCTATTTCATCCACGATGTCTTCTTTAATTTTCTCATATTCTTCTTCCACCACAACTTTCAACTGTTGTTCTGGTACCGTGATACCCTCTTTCTCTTTCAACAAAATATTTTTTAGTTTTTTATAAATTTCATCCTCTTTCTTTACTAAATATGTTCTTATATTAGCCAGGGTTTCTCTTTTAAATTCATCATAAGCATTGCAAAACTGTTCTTCCATTTCAAATAAGCGACTATCTGTTGAAAAGGGATTATAGTCTTCATCTTTGTTATCGCTGCTACTAATATATAGATCTTCATATCCAGGAGAATCTGGATTTAAATCAACCGGTGGTGTTTCTTCTGCGTCAATTCTATCAATGTTTATTAAGCCGTTTTTTAGATCTTCTCTTTCGGATACTAGATCATCTAGATAAAAACATTCTTCTGCAAATTCACGATTTTTATCAAACCATTCTTGCATTACACCACCGTAAACGCAATGGGTTAGGTAGTAAGTATAACAATTTATTTTTTTATAAAACTTTTCTAGTTCTCTATATTTTTTTATCACATTTACCACGTGATTGTATTCTTCACCCTCTACGGAAAATGCTGCACATGCTCTGTTTGTTGTTTTTTTAAATAACTCATAATTACGATCCATATTCATAGATGCTCTTGAATGGAATTGTTCTATTACCCATTTGTATTTTACAGTTTTACTCGCTTCAATTTCTTTCTCAATTTCTTCCATATTTTATATATCTTTGGTTCTTTAACTAACTATGTTTGCTGAAACTTTTTAAAGTAAAATTCAAATTTTTATTTCTATCAAAAGGAATAAAAAATTATTTAAATTTTTTTTAAAAAAAAATTAATAACGGAAGTCTTTTTTAGCTTCTTCTAACCAATTACTAAAATAATCATTAAGATAAGTTGGGAAGTTATCTTCTATAAAATTTATATAACATTCCATACTTATAGTTTTTTCATACTTAATCTTCCATAGTGGGGCATCCTTTAACTTGCGTTCATCATTATCCATTTCCTCTTCCATTTCACTAGTTAACCAATAACTAAGTTCATCTCTTCTTTCATCAAAAAAATCATCAATAAAAATTACAAGGCGGTTTTTTATACTTTCAGCTAAGGCATTATATTCACATATAACATCTTCTTCATCAACTTCTATTTGTTCTTCTCTTGTTTTGTCTTTATAACCATGTTTTTTATTAAATTCTTTACTAAATTCACTATCCCTTTCATATCTATCACGAAAATTTGTTTCTTTTTTATCACATGGTTGATACTCTTCAACCTGTGTATTACTCGATGTGGGTTTATCTTGTAAGTCATTCATCCTATTTACTGTCTCTGCGCGATCTTTTACCTTAAAATCAATTTTTTATTAATATCTTAACCCACCCACTAACTCATAAACTGACTAGCTGTTGCATGACGTGTTGGTTGATGCACCTTGTTAGCCTGATGCACCTTGTTAGCCTGATGCACCTTGTTAGCTGGTTAACTGATGCGTTGGTTTGACTGGTTAACTGATGCGTTGGTTAACCGGTTAGCTGATGCAATGTTACAATGATACAATGATGCGAGAAGATAAATTTTTTTTTTTTTTTTTTTTTTTTTTTTTTATAAATTTCATCTGTCCGCTGATTAGTAGACAATCGGGTAGATGAAAATTGAGGCGTTAGCGTGCGTAGGCATTAATATTTTCAAGAACGAGTTGGTATGAGGCAGAATATTTTCAAATTGGTAAAACATATACTACTAACAGTTCTCCAAGAATGTCGATTCTACGTAGCCTGAGACGCAGTCGATTCAGATCAGCTCTCTTCGAAACACAGAATGGGCGTTCAAATATCCCATTGTTGTTGTATGGGACGAAATAGCGATATCGCCCTGTTTCTCTGTGCTGTAATATCGTGCCAAACACGATATTTAAACGAAATGCTCGTTGCTCCCTTCTGTAAATTTCATTAGCCAAATCTAGAAGCTGTACAAGTGTGACATTATTGTCTAAGGGAAAATTGTATACTGATCGTATTGGCCCAAGGTTATGGGGCTCTAAAATCACCGGAGCATTGGCTTCATAGACCTGACGCAGGTTTTCATCTTCACCTTCACGAATCCAAGGTGCATTATTGTCATTCTAGGGTCTTTCCTGCAAAGCATCACCAGTTTGATAATGCTCTCTCATGCCGTGTAGATATAGCTGGTGACGGTTGCTATACACTTGCTGACAGCGTCTATACCTGAACTGGTATGAACTTGAAGCTCTTGGATTGTCCGATGGTTTCATCTCTTTTGGTTTTTTAATAGGCGATTTTTTCTTTTAGGTTGTTTTTCATGCCATATCAAGTGGCGTCTTAAACCATGCGCGGATGAGCAACGTTTGCTACATTTTGGACATTCGTGAACCGACCCAGAGCAAGTTTTCTCATGCACATTTCTATTCCAGGCATGCTTGAATTCTTTATTACACACGGTACAAGTGTGCTTTACGTCCATATGTTCGACTCGGACGTGGACATTGAAATGATGCTTGTGTTGACAGGACTTACTGCATACTTCACAAACATATCTGTCTGGGTTAGATCTTATTGGAGACGGTTCTGCGTGTTCCTGAAATGATACCATATTTCTCATATATAATAGGCACATACAGGAATGAACATTGATATGTTAGAAAGTATTATTCGTTCCTTTAAGCTTAAAAAAAAAAAAAAAAAAAGGGTTTACTTCTTGTCTAAGACTGGAATTATATGTAGAGTTAATGGTAACATAAGTTTGTTGACAATTATACAAGGAGAAACCTACCACAGAATTTTCATTCAGGAAATCGAGAACCCTGTGAATATTTTCGTGATCAGTCAATTCTTTTTTGTCTGTAAAAAACACTCCGCAGTATTTACAAGGTCTTGACATCTGAAAAAGAACGCATGAAAACTGCATTCAATTCTATAATCAAACAGACAATCAGACAGACAGACATAATTTAAATGAACTGTGTATTATGCCGCTTTCAACATTATTTCAGTTATATCAAGGCAACAGGCCACATAACTTTTATTATTCAGGTCTTTCCCGGGTTTCACCGGTACTGGGCTGTCTTACCCAAGGACACTCCCACGAAAAAACTCAGTGGCTCCAGTGCGGCTCGAACACAGGGCTTTCAGGTCACGAGTGCCACTTTACCACTGAACCACGCAGGGCCTTAACAAAGAAACATAGCCAGTACAAGTTAAGGTTGGCGGACAGCAGTCCAAGGACGTGTATTTCTTTTTTGTTGGTGGAGGAAATGCTATCAGTGAGAAAATGAAAAGACAAATCGGATCCTACAGCATAAGAACGGGTCAGATCGGACTGCTTCTTGAAGACTGATACTTGTAAAGCGATAGCGTCATTTTTGGTTTCCTGTGAGAAGGGATAGGTTATGAGATAAGTTTAGTTATGCATGAACGTTTTTTTGTGTGTGTGTAGGTGTGGGTCGTAAATTGCTGTGTTCACACAGCGAAACACTTGGGATCAGGAAGTTCGAGGATGGTTAACGGTGCATTTGATATAAAAAAGAATCTAGTAAGTCACAACTATTGTACTTAAATAAAGTTTGAAAGTAGTTTTTATATTTTTTTTTAACATAGATCAAGATTTTTCCAGCATTTTTTTTCAGAGTATGTAGGTAATTACAGACAGACAGACAGACAGACAGACGCACATTGAGTTGAGGAAGAACATAGATAATATATGAGTGACTAGAGATAGATTTTTATTGTAGAAAAAATGTAATAGTCATTTAGCTTTTCACAACACATTTAATGTTGCAAATGGAGCATTTGCTCGTTATTACAGTCAGAGCAGACAGACAGACAGGCAACAGACTGAACTACACCAGACAGATTATCTCAACAAGGCGATAGCTCACATATTCATGCATTTCCTGGGTCTCATCAGGACGATGCTGGGGCTCTGTGATGGCTAGCCCAAGGGCACTCCCAAGAGAAACCAACTAGATCCTGTTGGGCTCGAACCCGAGGTCTCCATCCTTTAAAGCCCTGAGTGAGGGGTGGAGGAAAGGAGAAACAGGAAAAAAAAAAAAATCCATAAATTACACGTTTAGAACACCTTTACAAGACATTGTTGCGTGTGGAGAAGTTGCTCGTTGTTTTGAAAAATCAAACCTAAAAATGAGTGCCTTCAGATAGATCTGTGTAGTAGAATACATGATATTGACAATCAGCACTTTTGAACACTTCAAAAGGGATTGTTGCGAGTGGAGAAGTTGCTCGTTATTTTAAAATCAAACCGAAAAAAATTGACGTTTTAGAAAACTGTAGCTAAAAAAAAAAAAAAAAAATGTAATAGTCATTTAGCTTTTCACAACACATTTCATGTTGCAAATGGAGCATTTGCTCGTTATTACAGTCAGAGCAGACAGACAGGCAACAGACTGACCTACACCACACAGATTATTTGAACACGGCGACAGCTCACATATTCATGTATTTCCTGGGTTTCTACAGGGGCTGTGTGATGGCTAGCCCAAGGGCACTCCCAAGAGAAACCAACTAGATCCAGTGGGGCTCGAACCCGGGGTCTCCATCCTTTAAAGCCCTGAGTGAGGCGTGGAGGAAAGGAGAAACTGAGAAAAAAAAATGATCCATAAATTACACGTTTAGAACACCTTTACAAGATATTGTAGCGAGTGGAGAAGTTGCTCGTTGTTTTAAAAAATCAAACTGAAGAATGAGTGCCTTCAGATAGATCTGTGTAGTAGAACACATGATATTGACAATTAGCATTTTTGAACACTTAAACAGGCATTGTTGCGAGTGGAGAAGTTGCTCGTCATTTTAAAATCAAACCGAAAAATTTGGCTGTTTAGAAAACTAGCCAGCATTGTTGCAAATGGAAAAGTTGCTCGTTATTGCAAATCCAACCGTGTGCACTTAAACAGCAAGTACAAATTTAAAGATGGTCGACAGCAGCTAAGGACGTGTAATTTTGTTTGTTGGTGGAGGAAATGCTATCAGTGAGAGTTTTTGTAACGTTTAACCACCATATACTCATGTAATGTATAATGTGTAAAGGTTACAGTCGAATAATTTCTCTTTCATTTCAGACTCTGTGTACCATGTGGGTGGAAAGATAAAGAATGCAGATTATTCTAATGAAAAGGACGCGTTTTGTGAATTGATATGTATCTGATGTCACAAAAACATTTCATATGGTGTTTGTTATGGATCTCCACTTCTGAGCTTATAACGGCTTACAAGTGGTTGTGTACTCGACATCGTTCACCTGTCCTGTTCTTTCACTTTATATCTAAAAAGGTGGAATGTGATGTTGAGTACCTGAAATTTTGGTAAGAGGGAGAGACCGAGGTATTGACAGACAGACAGACAGAGCGAAGAGAAGGGTGGGAGAAGAGAGATAGTTGCTGCTTTCAAGACTGTTTCAAGTATGTCTTGTTGATCAGAAATCCAATCCTGGCATTTGGATTTGGGTACCAGTCCACGTTATTTCTAACCCATTTTCTCGCACTGACTTGGTTAACGTTTTAAAATTATAGTATGTTCTAAAGTACGGAATCCTAATGGGGCTAGTTAGCCTAACTGCGCGTTCAAAGTATTTGCTGATAAAGTAAACGCTATTTTTACCCTGTTAATTGATTGATTGTATGGTGTTTAACGCCGTTTTAAACGTTATTTCAGTTATATCGCGACGGCGGCCAGTGCACTTAGCCATGCTTTCCTGGAGAATCTTTTACCAGTACCCTGCACATTTTTTACCCTGTAACCCATATCCTTACACATATTAACATATACCCTCTGTTGGTAGCATTTTGACGCTGGTACACACTATTTCCAACTTATTTTCTCACCTTAATTTTGTCTAGATATCTACAAGGATTTATCGTCGCTTTCAAAATTGGTTAAGTTATAACCCGTTGAATCTTACTTTGTCTATCCCTTGTTCCTTGCATTTTCGCACCGTTGCCTGGCTTTATTGCGAGGATGACTTTATTGCCGTTTTCTGCTGTGTTTCGATAACTAAGTTATGGTTCTTTCGTGTGACATTTCCATTCGATACAGGAACAAGAATATCAAAGTTAAAGTGTTCTCTGTGTTTGGGGTTCACAGAATTTATTACTCATGGTAATAAATACGTCCCCCGATATTCTTATTTCTGTGTGATACAATGATTAGAAAACTCTTACCGTTTAACTTTCTTGGTGAAATTTGGTTTGTAAATATCCCATGCTAAGAAAACACAATACATTCCATATTTAGCACTACAGGAACAAAGCACAGGCTAGATAAAAACAAAAGGTGGTTTGGGGTTAAACAAAAATAAAACTGGTTGAAAATTATTCTAATTTATCACTCAAAGTAATCCAGTCTCAAACTCATATTATTTGGATTTACTCCACATTATGCAATTTTACAAATCGTGCGATGGCCCAGTAATTCAAGCACTTATACCAAGCACTTGGTCGAAGTCACGTTCCCAGACCGTCCTGGACGTTCCCAGATCATAAAAGCCACCTGCCCTTTTGATCTAACCAAGCATTAATTCAATCTGATAAGACATTTTCTGACATTCCTGTGGATTTTAACGTCACGTTCCCAGATCATAAAAGCCACCTGCCGTTTTGATCGATGAAAACTGAACATTAATTCAATCTGATAAAATGTTTTATGACATTCTTGTGGTTTTTATCGTCACGTTCCCAGATCATAAAAGCCACCTGCCCTTTTGATCTATGAAAACTGAACATTAATTCAATCTGAAAAAACGTTTTATGACTTTCTTGTGGTTTTTATCGTCACGTTCCCAGACAGTAGGCGCCACGTGTTCCTTTGAAGTGCGGAAATGCCTCATTAACTTTGACACCTTCATCAGATAAGATTTTGATTAATGGACTTGTTTACCTACATAAGTAGGTCACTAGGTCGCCCAGTTCGAGGACAAGGCTTGTTAAAGTACATATCGCCATCCATGTTAAAAGGGAAATAAAAAGTTTACAATACTACTAACATCCCTCCTGGGAGCTGTTTTTCTTTCCAGAGACCAGCCTCCTTACGTTTTTTTTTTTTAATCGGACAACAGTTACTGATATAACGTACCTATCACATGAAATTCTTATATAAATCCCTTTTGACGTGTGTCTCCCTTCCTCTCTTTCCGTCTCCTCTTTATTTCTCCTGTCATTTACCGGAACAGTCATTATTATCATCATTACTTTTTTTTTCTCAAATCCTCTAGTTGTATTTTATGTACCTTAAGAGTGAAAATAAAGAAATGTTCTGTTCTGTTCTGTTCTGCTATTTCGACTCACAAACAAGTGACTGTTAATGATGGAGAGGTGCGATATTATGTGTGTTTACAACGCTTGAATTTTAGGAAAAAGTTTAAAATATGTGCTTTGCGATCGTGTACTGCTTACGTGAGATATACGAAGAGATTATAAGTTTGGATTATGATTATGATTGACAATGGGAATGAGCAAAGAGTTTGATCAACGCTATATGACGCAATGGATTAATTAATGTTCGGTTTTTTTTTTTTTTTTCCCTCTGAAACTCTCCGAAAAAAAAAACTTTAACTGTTTTATAGTGGCAAACAAAGGTAAAATTTATGAAATACTAATAAAGAGAAAGTATGTTCACTCAAATAGTAAATCTTGTTTAATAACATCTGCACTTCCAAAGAGGGGCAAGTGTCATGAATGTTTCAGTTTGACGTAAACATTAACCCTTGGTGCGTGAAGAATGCTGAATGTGTAGATACAGATCAGAGTGCAAAAAATGCAGTTTATTCTTGGATTCAAACAATCTGCTGCTTAAATCAAGTACATTTACGTGTATTTTTTACTGAAGGTACATGTAGATTTCAATTATGAAACAGAGTAAGTTCTGTTTTGTACAGTTTTGGAAGGTTAGCTCAAAATGCAACCTATGTTAATTAAATCAGCTTTTGACTTAGCCATATTTAGGTGGATTAGCACATCTGCCATTTCAAAGAGTATGTCGGTAAGCTGTTAACCGATAAGATGTGTGTTTGATTGCCGCTGTAATCCACTCGACAACCCGTTGTCTTCAGTATATCATAAGATAAACAAACTACCGCCAGTGATATTAACAGGTTTGTTAATTGACAGCTCACTTTACCCTTTTTCAAAATCGTCAGGCAACCATTTTCCCTTAACTTGAAATTTAAACATTTCTCAGACTTCCACCTCCCTATTGAATGAGACAATCTATAAATATTTCAAAATGCTTGTAATATAGTGTAATTTATTATCGAATGCGATGTTGAGACAACCTAACAAGCCTTACAAAAATATGAATCATCTTTAATTCTATTATTTTTATGCAAAACTGGGGATTATGAGTTGTTTGATTCTTCCTCGTAGAAGGGCAAAACTTTGCTGACACAGGTTTTACATCGTCCGTAGCCCCTGAAATTCACACTTTTTGTACAAGTCTTTGTTTAAATACATGTAAGTTTAAGTATCCTCATATTTCTTGCCGAGAGTCCATCATCGGCAGAAACATATGAAAAGGAAAAATTTTCCGGAATTTAATCGAAAGAAACAGGCATGACAGCACGATTTAAGTAACCTTTCTGCTGTACTGTATATGTATTTACTGCGTTTGTTTGTGAGCCCTCAACGACGGTAACCAAGGAAGTCGGTTTATCTCATCGCCACGGATCCATGTATACGCTAGGTAACGAGTAGATTGGTTACCTACCCTAATACAGCAAGTTTATAGGGATCTGTATAGGCTACTAATCAAAGGACTAAAATTCCTGTAAAGCGGATTTCTAAGGTAGCATAAAGCTGTACATCACATGCAACACATGTGCAATTATTTTAAAATAGAGTTAGCAAGGGCAGGGAAAGTCAAACTTGTTCTGCCGAGCGGGTCGCGCAGTAACTGGCATTCTATTGCTGTTTAAGGAGTAGTAATTTGATCCGTCAATCTTACGCAGTTTTTTGTTAGGATTAGATTTCGGTCTTTAGGTATACACGTGTAGGACGGTATATACGGTAGTGACAAAAGCGAGGTTGAGGTGTATTCGCTAAAACTGAAAGTAGAATGGGCGCAAGCGGGAATGACAATATAATTATTTCAGGTCAAACCGATATCATAGTACAGTGTGAGGTATACACGTGCAGGACGGTATATACGGTAGTGACAAAAGCGAGATTGAGGTGTATTCGCTAAAACTGAAAGTAGAATGGGCGCAAGCATGAATGACAGTATAATTAGTTCAGGTCAAACCGATATCATAGTACAGTGTGAGCGCGCATGCGTGGTTACGCATGATGTATTTAGTTCCTGTCAGAATAATCACAGTAGGCGGATTTGCTATACAAATCCGCTAAAAACGGGCGGAATCCTGCCCGTCTATTTTTAGAACAGCCAAACGCTAGACTAATATAGAGACTCAGGGGAGGTTACTCTCACTTCCAGAGCAGTAGATTTCCGATATTTTTGACCTCACAAATAAGTGAATTGTATTTTTGCTATCAACTTATATGTTTATGTCTGCTCATATTCTTTTTAGTTTCGATTACCAATTTCAAATCGTGCAAAAAATCGCAATGTTACCGCTAAAGCCAAACTGCAAATGTGTATGCTGCTCTGATTGGCTATTCTGTGATATACATGCAGCCCAATGAAAAGCAACGACACAATAGCCTGTGCCAGTTGTAGTATTTATATCTACAACGGGGACCAGTTAAGGTAACGAGTTGATTTTACCCTTAAGCTGCTACATTGGTTAAATGAAACTTTCAAGTCAATAGAAAAAAAAAAAAAAAAAAATGTGACTATTTCAGAGTTATTTTGGCGGAGAAATATTTCCTTAACGGACAGTGTGGATCCGAGATCAGACTGCACGTTCTGTGGAGTCTGATCTTGATCTACACTGTCCGCAAAAGGTCCGTGAGTCGCGATTAGCAGGTTTAGGGTTAATAATAGTTCGTTCACCGAACAAAACTTGTAAAACGCCTTCTTATAAAGTACAAGTTTTATGTACTTATACAAACAACATTAACTCTTTCGGTGCGAACTAAAGGGAGTCAGCTTTTCTGGCGGTCTAAAACTACAGGACTTGAGAACATGGGGTTGCTAGTCCGGAGGATTGATGATAGCCATTGCGACAGAATTCATTTCTCTCTCACCCTTGACCATTATTTCGACGATGGTTATGTGGGAAAACAGCCAGTGGATTGGAAAGAATATTGTGCAGATTACTGGTAAAAGACAAACTCCAGTAAAGCAAGGATAGGTGCACTGACCGCCGCGATATAACTTGAATAATGTTGAAAACGGCGCCATACCGTCAATTCGTCAATCGTGGTCTAAAAGTAAACATTCTTTGCGATTGAAGCCAATTTTGGTCAAAAGTTATCTAAGGCAACACTGGTGGTGACAGAGTAAAATAGTCATACCGCATTTTTACAACATACATGTATTTATATTTTAAACACTAAACGGGTAATAAAACAAAATTCGAGCCATGCTGTATAAATGGGGAGGGGGGGGGAGGAGGCTTAATGCATCTGCAAAAAGTATCGAAAGTACTCCTTCTGGTAAAACGTGTGCATTCAAAGGACAAATATACATGTACCTCCGGATTCAGTGGGTTGTCAGACAAAATGGATTGTGCAGATCCGTAATTATATGATGTCTTGTTTGGTATAATGCTTCACAGAGATGCATTAAAATCCATTTTGCCACAGCAGGACTCATTTATAACTTTTGCTTAACCCTTTACCAGACGACAAAATTTTAACCTTGTGCAAATTGAAAGCATTTGCAGACGACAATTTAAATGTTGCTCAAATGGTGCAATTTTTCTTTGACAGGGTAGAAAACATTGTGGGAAAAGGAGAAAATGCCGGTTACCAGCATTTCCTCCTTTTCCCACAATGTTTTCAAAAGGATTCTTTCCCAGGCTAGTTAAAAGGCGGCATTGTGCGGTAAAGGGCTAATGTGTAAGTACCGGTTTACTTTTTTTTTAAATGAGATCCTTCCAATACATTTGATAACTAAATGCTGCTTGTCCTACAACGGGAACTCAGGTCCATAAATCATAATGATGTATCATATTGTACTGTTTCATGCCAAAGCTGTCATGAATTAGCATATTTTTCCGGCCCATTTAAACTGTCGCCCATTTTTAAAGACCTTTATTTCAAGGAAAGCTTGAACTGTGTTCGAGATATAGAGCATACGTATGTAGTGTTGTCGTAGATAAAAAAATATCTAAAGAGGTTGGGAGAATTGATAATTGTCGAGCCTTGGCGAGATAATTATCAATTCTCCCAACCTCGTTAGATATTTTTGATCTACAACAACACTATGTACGTATTCTATTCATCTTTTATCCTCTGATTTGTACTCATTGTGAAAAAAGATGTGAAAAATGTTGCTGACAAATACATTTTAAAAGTTTATTTATATCGGAACTCCCATTTTAAAATTGCATTACCCACATACATAGTACTTTATCGTAGTATTAAAACGTGCAGTCTGATCTTTGATCTGTGCCGTCCGCTGAATTAGTCAAGTCCCTACGATAAAAATGTCTCTGGGTACCTGTGGATTGCATTTACAGCCACTGAAAGAAGTCGAGTTTATTTATTTGGCGCCGAAAGAGTTGATCGGACTTGACAGACTTAACGGAGTTAAGTTCATTATTTTGCTAAGTTGAGTCTAAAACGTTGTGTCAGCTCAGGATTTGAGAATGCTACTAACGTATCTTAATGTTAGTGAAATTCGTCTCAAATAACACACTCAGCTTAAGTAAGTAAAATAGTCTTTTAAAGGACTTGAGCAAAACAAGAGGCTTAAGTTTTTTTACGTGAAACTGGGCCCTGGCTTTAAGAACATCTTACAAATATTCATAAGCGTAGACATAATCACATACAGTCCTATCGATCAAGATTAATTTTATTTCAAACTATCTCCTTATAGAATAGTGTAGATCCAAGATCAGACTGCACATTCTGTGCAGTCTGATCTTGATCTACATTGTCCGCAAGACAATCAGTAAGTGGCGGTTACCTTTGTATTGGACTTTAACACCATTTTAACAGTTCTGGTCATAGCATGGCGGTCAGTAACGCACCCATCGGTTTCCAGGCTTTCTCACACCAGTACTGACACAACTTTCTTTCTAAAGCCACTGACTACTTTTCTCACATGTATAAGAGGTGAGAGGCGAAAAATCGCCGGAAAAAAAAGTTTGCCTAATCTCGCAAGAATCCTCCTGGCTATGTTTGATCTTCCTTTTTCCCTGACTAAAAGATATTGCATCCATGCTCTGTGAAAAGTGGGTTTAATGCATCTACAAAACTTATCGATTCAGGTCAGCCTGCGCAACCCCTTTCAAAATAGCACCGTGCTTTAGCGACCCTGAAAGGGTAGGCCTGTGAAAACATTATGAGGAAAGGAGAAAATGCTGGTAACAAGCATTTTCTCATAGTACCACCATGTCTTCTTTCCCTTTAAAGCCATTTCCCGTGGACCATATCTAATTTGCCGCTTGCTTCCAGTTTGTATCAGTCTAAAAGTCTGTCGTCTGGACAAATCAACCTAATGGTTTAATACCATACTACATAGAGGATATTTGTTTTTTTCGGTGAAAGATCGAAATTTATTTCATCGAGTGAACATCATCGGTAATATTTTCACGAGTGGCGCAGCCACGAGTGAAAATATTACCAATGATGTTCACGAGATGAAATAAATTTCGATCTTTCACCGAAAAAAAAAAAATTATTTCATGCTTCTAACGCCTTTTTTTTTTTTTGTCGAGACTTCCATAAAAAAAAAAATCGGTATTCTCACTGGTCGTACCCGTGTAATATCGAAAAATATTTTCGCCGCTATTTCTCGATATCCTACCGGAAAGCATGAAATAAATATTTCTATTCTTAACCAAACAGCAAAGATTCAGACATGATCCAAGTGAAAGCATTTGCAGACGACATCTCAAATGCAACTGAAATTACAGGCTGACCTGGGCCGAAACGTTTCGCTATTGGTCAGTTTTCTGTATTTGAAAGGACCAGTCTACCCTTTTATACAGTCGATTGTTAGAAATAAAGGATTTTATGGATCCGTGATAATGTGATGACTTGCTTGGTATCCTGCATTACGGGGATCCATTAAGCCCCCTTTTGCCAGAGCATGGCTCAAATGTGAGTGGCATTTTCTCGCTTACGGACAATGTTTTCAAAAGCCCTCTTACTTAAGGTCGTTAATGTCCTTTGTCATTGGAAAGGTGGAGAACATTGTGGGAAAAAAGTGATGGTAACCAGCATTTTCTCCTGACCCCATAATGTTTACAAACGCCGTTCTACTCATTGACGTATTTTTTTTTAACTCTTGTCATTGAGGAGGTAGAGACTGGAGCGGGAAAAAATGCTGGTGTCCAGCATTAGAAAATTGCTGGTGACCAGCGGTTTCTCCTTTTTTCGAAAAATGTTGTCATTGGCCCTTTTGCTCAAGGTCGTTAAAGCTCGGAAATGTATGATAATGAGACAAACCCTTTTTCGCACAATGCCGTCTTTTAACGACCCTGCGAAAGAAACCCTTTAAAAACATTGTGGGAAAAGGAGAAAATGCCGGTAACCAGCATTTTCTCCTTTTCCCACAATGTTTTCTACCCTATCAAAGAAAGACTTCACCATTTGAGCCACATTGAAATTGTCGTCTGCAAATGCTTTCAATTTCGACAAGGCTAAAACTTTGCCGTTTGGTAAAGGGTTAATTATTACGTCAAATCTGCGAAAGAAACCCTTTAAAAACATTGTGGGAAAAGGAGAAAATGCCGGTAACCAGCATTTTCTCCTTTTCCTACAATGTTTTCTACCCTATCAAAGAAAGACTTCACCATTTGAGCCACATTGAAATTGTCGTCTGCAAATGCTTTCAATTTTGACAAGGCTAAAACTTTGCCGTTTGGTAAAGGGTTAACTATTACGTCAAATCTGCGTCGTCTGCTATTAAATACAAAACAACTGGAGAAGAAATGAAGAAAACATGAGCTTATAAAACGATATGCGGTAACATTTATTTCATTTCAACAGAACAATATATAGTACCCTGTCTTATAGTTTACTTCAACAATTTTCCTCCGAGACCAAACTTGGGCGGGACTATATTTGGTCCACTGCCGACAAAGCATGCTGAAATCAGAACGAATGTATTAAAAACAAAAAAGAAATGGGTTATGTTCTGGCAAAATGAGGTTTAACGCGTTTTACCAAGCAAAGCATCACATAATTGTGGATCCATAAAAACTATTTCGTTTAACAACCGACTGAATCACAAGGTATAAATGGTTCTTTGAAACGCAGAAAATTTACCGAAAGCAAGCAAATTCGATTCAATGTCCGCCTGCGCGGACTGCCCAGGCTGACTTGAGTCGATACTTTGTGCAGATGCATTCAGCTGCCTGTTCACAGAGCATGGCTCAATTATTTGTGTGCATGGTGTTTAATGCTGTTTTCAACACTATGTCAGCTATATCATGGCACTTTTCCATGCTTTCATGGAGGTCCTTTTTATCAGTTCTTTGCACAATATTCTTCTCAAAGCAAAGCCTGCTGTCCCTACATAACCATAGAAAAATGAATCCTATCGCAATGACTATCATCAATCATTGGAAAGATATTGGCCAAGTTCTGGATTCGAGCCAGCGACTCCCTTTGTTTCAAGCCCTGTACGTTACTGGCTGAGCTACTGGGCAAGGGAACGTATATAAGCCACGATCTGTGAAAAGAGGGGTTAAACTGCATCTGCAAAAAGCATTGACCAGGTCAGTTTCGCTTTTAGCTTTCGTAAGTTTTCTGTGTGTCTAAGGATCATTCTACATCAGGATTTAGTCGGTTGTAAGACCATCTGAATTTTATAGATCCATAATTATGTTATAACTGGATTGCAGTAATGCCTCATGAAGATGCATTAAACCCCTTTTGCCAGAATATGAATCATATACATAAAATATTGCGGGCTTTAATCTACCAAGCAACAACCTGTTTTCAGGACGCTGAAGAAGACTGCTTAAAAAAAAAAAAAAAAAAACCTTAAAGAAAAAGTAGAAAATGCCGGTAAATGGTATCTTCTCCTTTTCCACAATGTTTTCTACAATTTCAAGATCAACTTCCATCATTTGAGCCAAGTTTACAATGTCGCCTACAAATGCTTTCAGTTTGGACGCGTCTTCAGTATTGTTGTCTGGTAAAAAGCTAGGTGGAGAGGTAAAATACTAAAATGGAGCTCTCCCAATTCGGAAAAGCAGCGAACAATTTTCTATATCAAGAATATGTAGCAAAGAAGCGGACAGTGTAGATGAAACATCGGAAGGCATGTCCTGTGCTAGCCATAAGATAATGAGTTTGAATCTAATCGGGGACCATTGTGATAGGGCCCGCAACATGCGAAATTAGACCTTCGGACATTTGCGTAAAGTGTCGCCCCGGATTAGCCTGCGCAGTCCGCGCAGGCTAATCCGAGACGACACTTTACGACTGCCTAAGATTTTTTCATACAGTAGACTTCTGTGAAACAGAAAATCGCTCAAAAACGATAAGTGTCGTCTCGGATTAGTCACAGACTGCACGGGCTGATCTGAGATGACACGCTCTTACGTATACGTCCGAAGGTCCCTTTTCGTGTGTCGCACGCCATATTTACCACGAGATTTCGAGGCTTTGTCACAAGACAAGTTATGTAATTTGTTTTCATAAGGTAGAAAGGTCATGGTTACAAGATTATGAGTTATGGCCACAAGGTCCTCGCGACCTGATATTGATTTCTGTACATGAGATAATGTGTCTAAGCCACGCGATATTGAGTCTTGGCGATGAAACAGTTAACTCGTGACCATAAGATAGACAGATCTGGTACGATTAAATGAGTATATGCCACGAAATACTTAACCCTTATCCTGCTAATAAATTAACCGAAACTTTTCAAGCCGATAGTAAAGACCCGAATAATTATATTTCAAAATTATTTTTGTGAGAAAAATATCTCCTTATCGGACAGTGTAGATTCAAGAGCAGACTGCACGTTCTGTTATGACTCTAGGCCACAAGAAAGTTAGTCGTGGCCCTGAGTCGTCAAAATCGTGGTCACGGGCTAGGAGAAATTGGTGGACAAAAGGAAAAACTATAATTTTTTGTTGTTGTTTGCATTTTCTACTTTTATAACTTAGGGTTTCAAACGTGTTCTATCTTTCAATATCAGAATCATTGGATTAAGAATTATTTATCAATAATTGATTCCATAAGCAAAAACAAATACTTACGATTGTTCTGCTTGTACAAGGTTAAATCTCCAAGATCTAATCCGAAGAAACTCATAAGAATATATTCAATGGTCCGCCATGTTTTAGGAGAAGGAATAGCCTGCCTGGTTTTTATTACGATATAGGGATCTTCACAGACACTGCGCAAGACTCGTTCGGCACAGCCCCATTTGATAGCAAATGTTTCGTAGTCTGTTTCAACGACGATGCTGTCTCCAGTTATGATATCACCTGTGATACAAAGACAAATCTCTCATCCCTAGCCTGGTAGCTCAGTCAGTAACGAGTCTTGAAACAGGGGAACGCTGGTTCGAATCCCTAGCACGGCCAGCTTCAATTCAAGATGAATGATCGCCATTACATGACAGGATGTCTTTCTCTCTCACCACTAATCATGATTTCTACCATCGTTTATGGTAGAGTTTGATTTTTCCCGTTCGTAATCGATAGATATCGTCGATGCATCGATATTTCGTAATATTTCGTGCTGCGATAGTATATCGCGATACATTCGTGATGTATCGATAAAGAACACATTTGGCGCTATTTGCAAAAAATATTTTTTTTATTTCAAGCAGATACAAATTTACGGAAAGGAATGGCGCCGGTCCCATCAACAACGTTACAATAATGTCAATCCGCTTAACTAGTGTAAAATGATAGGTTTTGAAGTTACTTCTACCCTTATTTACACATTTCCGTAAAATCATGCGGAAATATCCACCCAAAAATTAGCTGACATAGAAAATTTAGATCTTTGCGAAAAAACGCGAAAACCCATGATACAACAAAATGTCAGTTTGCCATTGTCCGATCAAAGGCATAGTATACTGTCTTTTCAGCTCGAATAATGACTGTAAGCAGTGAATTTACACAAATATCTGTATAAAAGAATAACTGGGAGACAAACTCTCTGTCTAAGGCGAACGTTTTTTTTTTTTTTAATTTTCATTTTACCGACCCACAGACTCGATTTTTTTTCATGAAGCCGAAAAATAAAGTACTTTTTACTTTCAATTTTATTGTACGTCACTGTTCCGACTCGATAAACAGAAGGGTATGACAAAATACATGAACGTCTTTTTAACAAGCACCAACAGGGTTCCCACACTATCAGTATCTTGAAAACGGTTAACAAGTTCAGGGTCCGTATTCAGCAACCATTCTTAAGAACATTCTTAGTCTTATTCTCCAAGAGTTTCTGTGTTTGAAAGTCACAAAACTTCTGATTGGCATCAAAACCATTACCTCTCAGTGAAGGTGCACTTGTTCATTGACCTAGATATATGCAACTGGTCAATGAATGCTAGCATCTACAATGACATCTAAGTCGAATGACCATCTAAAGTATCCTGATTATGTATAAATGATGGATATACTATTTTGACTGCAAATGTTCATCGTGGGTCAGTATAGCTAAGTCATGGCCACGAAATAACCATCACATGTAAATGAGACACTTGTTGTTGTTGTTGTTTTAATTTCATTAGGCAAGAGATAACTCTTCCTTTCTGGCGTGTCCCGGTGTTTCCATAATTTTTGTGTTAATTGAAGTTTCAACGAATAAAATACCAGCATGCTATCTTGTTTGAAACTTATTTATATTTGTATCTCCTTAATTATCTCTATTCACTCTCTGTGAAAGGGGGTGGGGGTTAATGCATCTGCACAAAGTAACGACCCATGTCAGCCTGCGCAGTCCGCAGGCTGACATGTGTGGAAAATTATTTGCTATTTGTAAAGTCTTTGCTCGTTTAAGGACCATTCTAAATCACGCTTTTGTTTGTTGTCAGACAAAATTGATTTTATACATCCTTAAGTATGTGATGACTTGCTGGTATAATGTATCACGGAAATGCATCAAACCCTTTTTGTCAGAGCATAGCTCAGAGACAGTTTCATTAGATGTCCACTCCCAGGCTCTTTTCTGCATTCATTTCTCTGGAATGTTTTTCTAACTCTCGAGAACTTTCTAAATTTCAAAGAAATGAAGTTACATTTTGAAATGAGAATTAAACTTTACGAATGCATATGTTAAATGGTTGATGTATGAGGACCCAGAGATTTACGTACCCAAGTTATCAAGAAGCAGAAAGACTCCAGGAACATCTTGTGGAACGTATTGGTGGACAGCTGTTGTGCAAGCAATTTTCCTACAATATAATCCACGATTTAAAAAGGTATGTTAGTTATATTAGATTTAATCATTGTTTGAGATTTCCTATCAACCGTAAGATATGCAAAATATTATAAATGGTTTAATTATTCATATATCAAAATGATGGTGTGATATTATACTTCGTGAAAGATGGATGTTAGAGCTTATGAGTGTGAAAGGCGTAATTTTCATTCTAATGATAATAAGATTGTATGACAAAATACTATGTAGCTTGGGTTAAATAAAAAAAAAAAAAAAAAAAAAAAAAACCTAAGCTGTGCTCTATGAAAAGGGCCTTAATGAATCTT
This sequence comes from Tridacna gigas, assembly GCA_945859785.2. Taxonomy (NCBI): domain Eukaryota; kingdom Metazoa; phylum Mollusca; class Bivalvia; order Cardiida; family Cardiidae; genus Tridacna; species Tridacna gigas. The sequence continues at coordinate 8,601,696 of OX244028.2, forward strand.
CGAGAAGTATCGACTCATATTAGCCTGCGCAATCCGCGCAGGCCGACCTGGACCGAAACTTTTCGCTATTGGTAACATTTCTGTATGTCAAAGGAATAGTCTACCTTACGATACAATCAGTTTTCAGACATAATGACCTTTATGGATCCCTGCATGATGTCTTGCTTAGTATGATTCATCACAGAGATGCATTAACCCTTAACCAGATAATCCAGTGTTTTCACGTCCCTGAGGAAGAGGCTTTTTGAAAACATTGCAGGAAAAGGAGAAAATGCTAGTAACCAGCATTTTCTCCGTAACCCATGTTTTCCACCCCACCAAAGACAGAAATCATCATTTGAACAACATTTATTTTGCTGTCTGCAAATGCTTTCAATTTGGTCAAGTCCAAAATGTTTTTGTTTGGTAAAGGGTTAAGTTCTCTTTTATCAGAGCTTGGCTCACATTCATTAAACGATTTTATCACTTTCTTGCCATAATTCAAAAGAACAGTAAACCCGTTTAAAGGGCAACATCTTGTATGCGTGCAACCCTTCTTCAGAGTTTCCATAGAAGGCAAATCTATTTGACCCATGCTCTTTGAGAAGCGAGCTTTATGTAGCGAACCAAGTCAGCCTGCGCAGGCTGACCTGGTTGGAAATCATTTTCTATCGGTTAATTTTCTGGCTATCAAAAGCCCGGTCTACCTCATGATTCAGTTGAACGAAATGGATTAGTCCTACTATTGATAAGTTTGAGCCGTTTTTGGTTCTTTTCGTTAGACTTCTTTTGTTTGCATATTGACTTAAATTTATTTCTATGAATTTTATACAAGGATAGATCTAGCATGTTATTGGTGCGTCTGAATTTCCGTAAATATCCCTTTTTCTTCTTTTGTAACTTCGAACACTCGTCATCCCACCAGTTTTGATTAACAGTTTTCTTACTTTTGGGTTTACATAACATTTTTCCAGCTGCTCTCTGAATCATCTGAATAAAGTCGTTTAAAAGCGGTAAAAAAGTTGAAAAGAAAAGTGCAATGTAATGGAAAATGATCGGACGAGTCATTTCCTAAGACACGAAAATCTGAAACGTATGCAAAAACTTCTGAAGAGCAAATGATATAATCGACTATGCTAGTAGTAAAGGAGGGTAGACCTCGGACAAGCCCGTTTTTGTCCGAGGTCTACCCTCCCTGAGTGCCATTTTGTCCGAGGTCTACCCTCCCAGAGTGCCATTTTGTCCGAGGTCTACCCTCCCGAACCTAGGCCTGGAGCCGCACCGGAAGTAGATGTTCACTTTTTCTGCCCCCCCCATCACACCACTGCAAAAATGTAAAAACAAAGAGGAAACCGGAAGTGGAATTCCTACCAAAGAATGGTGTGCCACCATGTTTTGTTCGGTTGATCCTGCATTTTGATTGGTCGAGACGTTTTTCCCACCAAAAATTGAAATGAAAACGTGTGACACCACAGACTGTCTCGGGGTGAAAGAAGGTGTGCCACCATCTTCACTCGGTTTTGGTCTTTCTCTATTACCGTGTTGGACTTAGTCTTTTTTCTCTATCATTGTTGGAGTTAGTCTTTTTTCCGTCTTTATTCGTCTCGAACTTTCTCTATCACCATTGGACTTAGTCTTTTTTCACTACGATATGGATTATTTCTCCTTCCTCACAATGATCCAGGCAGAGAGCTTCGTTGAACTTAGTCTTTTTTCCGTCTTTATTCGTCTCCATTTTTCTCTATCACCGATGGACTTAGTCTTTTTTCACCACGATATGGATTATTTCTCCCTCCTCACGATGGTTCAGGCAGAGATCATCGTTGAACTTAGTCTTTTTTCCGTCTTTATCTACCCTCCCAGAGTGCCATTTTGTCCGAGGTCTACCCTCCCGAACCTAGGCCTGGAGCCGCATCGGAAGTAGATGTCCTCTTTATTCGTTTCCATCTTTCTCTAGCACCGTTGGACTTAGTCTTTTTTCCACGATATGGGTTATATTTCCACCTCACACTGGTTCAGGTAGAGAGTATCGTTGGACTTAGTCTTTTTTCCGTCTTTTGTTCGTCTCAATCTTTTCTCTATCACCGTTGGACTTAGTCTTTTTCTTTGGCTCCTAGCAGTATGATCTTTAGACATTGTCTGACTATATGATCTGAATGTGGGTTTTTTTCGACATTTCCCGGAAATCAATTCGTCTAGACTTAGCCGGTCTTAGATTTATTCGTCCCTAGTTTTATTCGTCCCTAGTTTTTTAATCTGTAAAAAACTTTTTTAAATTGTAAAAATTTTTTATCCGAAATTTTTGTCCGATTTTTTCTATGATAAAAATTTTTAAGCATAAAGTTTTTCTATTGCTAAAATTTTCTCTGCAAGATTTTTTTATTTGAAAAAAATTTTTTCTCTACAAGATTTTTTATTTGAAAAAAAAATTTTTTCTCTGCAAGATTTTTTTAATCGTAAAATTTTTCTATCACTAAAAAGTTTTTTCTCTCTGTAAGATTTTCTATCGCGAATAAGTTTTTCTCTCTGCAAAAAAGTACAACAACACATCTGCAAAATTGACAATTGTTAAAGATAGGTTTTTCTAAGGTTTTGGTTAGTCCTGAAAAGGACTGTTTTTGGAGATTAGACTGTCTTTTTTCCTCGTCTAATGACAGCAACCAAAATTTGCATGACAGATGGGACAACTTCCAGTTCTTCTTGTGATTGTCATTGTCCCATCCTTCGTGGTGATCTTTCTCCCGAGTTCAACGTCAACTAATATGAGCTCTGGAGTTGTTGTCTGCATAAACAGCTCAAGTAATTTTTCTCCGAGCTCTCTGTATGGCTGTGTTATCTGCTGTAGGTGTCTTTGAACTGCTACGAGTTGCCTTCTTAATACCAACAGATCTTCAACAGCATTTAAATAGTCTTGGAGAGCATCAATTATTTGATGGTTTATCTGTTCCATATTTTGAACTCTTTTTTCGCTTTGGTGTACTTTATAATTTATTCGTCTTACTCGAGAGAACGAGAGTCGAATGACTATAGAAGAAGTTCACTGATTTTATAGCTTGGTAGAGGGATTGACCCACTTTGACTTGGAATTAACGTTAACCAATCGTTAGTTTCGTTACATTTTTTTGGAGCTGATACTCTTAGACATTGTAGATAGATCATATAGTACGTTATGTTCTATCTACATGCTCTCGCCCACGTTCGCGCTTTTAATTCTAACGTGAAGTAGGTCAATCCCTCTGTCAAGCTATAAAAGAGCCAGCATTTTTTATTCTTGTATTAACTCATTTCACGATGAAGTTATCGAAATTCTGCTGTGGGCTGTTTGGCAGCAAGAAGAATAAGAAAGAAATGAAAGAAAAATGGGAGCAAGAGGCCATGGAAAAGAAAGAAGACGAGGCAGAAGAAAGGAAGAGCCTAAAGCATAAAGCTCTTCGGGAGTCCTTTGCAAGACGAGGGTATGAGTTTTATACTCGTACCCCAATCGTTAAGATGGGTAATATTTACCCGGACTTATCAGAACTGATACCGCCAACAGAGCATCGCGGTTGGCAGAATAAATTAATGAGAATGTATCCTTCATTGAAATGGTGAAGAATACGCTCTCTTTAATTTTAAAAACAGTCCTTTTCAGGGCTACCCAATACCAAGAAAGTTTTTTACTTTCTTCAAATTGTCAAAAAACAAAAAAAGTCAAGTCCTATATGTTTTTATATCTTTTATTTAAAACTTTTTATTTAAAACTTTTGTACAATAATCATTACAATGAAAACATTGAACTGATAAAATATATACAATGAAACATTGAACCGTAGAAATATTTGAATCGTTTTTTGAAAACAGTTCTTTGAAACAGTTCTTTGAAGAAATGTTTTTTACAGACACGTTTTTCTTTTTTTCTTCGGGATGTCAGGCTCACATTCACTCTTGCGTTTCCTCTTATTGTTTCCATCATTGTGTTCGTCATTGTTATTTTTCAACACAATATCTGAACAGATTTCTGCACCATGTTTTTTTGTTTTGCAGAAGAAACAGTTCTTCTTTTTCTTTTCTCTTTTCTCGTTGATTTTCTTTTCTTCAGATCCTGAAGATTTTTGAGACCTCTGTTCGTTGTTTTGCCCCTCTCCAGACAGTGAAGAGCGTTCGTTGTTTTGATCGAGTATAAGAGTATCCTCTGAAGAAAGTTTATTTTTTTGGGAGCTTTGTTGCGGCTTATCATGTATTTTTACTTGAATTCTACAGATTTCTGTGTCGTTGATTTCTGTGTTATCATGCTCCATATTTTCGATCTCCTGCTCGATCTGATTTCCAGTCGATGAAGTTGTAGTCTGTGACGATCTTGTCTTCCATTTATTCTCGTCTACTTTATAGGATAATAGAGCTCCAACGTATTTCATATGTTGGAATTCTCTCCCGGTTTCCATTGTTGGTGAAATTTTAACATCGTGACTGTAGGGGTCCACGAAGACGGAGACGAATTTCCACATCAGTTTTTCTTTTTCTGGACATTGTCTAGCCCAATGTCCTGATCTGTTGCATGTAAAACAGATATTCGTTGTCATATCACTCACCCCATAGCGCTTGTCGAATGTTGCTTGATCCAGGACTCTGGTGATACGATAGACATCTTTTTCTGCAAAATGTTGGTGGGATAGAAATGATCCCACGTAGTTCCCAGTATGGTAGACTTGATATCTTGACGGTATATTGGTAATCTCATAATACATTCTCTTTGGTGTTGTACTTTGTAGCTTGAACCCACTCATTTTTCTACCAGTTGTCCTGTTTGAAATCTTTCCGAAGAATGATGAAGATTTCAGTCGTAACACCTCTTTTTATACACGTTTGGTCTGAAAAAGATATAAAAAAGCTAGGTTTTTTTGAGTTTTGTGTCATTGTCTGACTTATCATCAGCCATAAAACAATGTCTAAAAGACTAGTACCTTATTCAGACAGTACAAGTGACGATGAGACAATTCAGACCATCCCGAAAAAGAGAAAAAAACTACTGCCGGCAAAAAAAAAAAGAAAAAGAATCCTAGTCTACCCAGACAGTAGCAGTAATGATGAAACCGATGATGAGAAATTTTCACCCAAAAAGAGAAAAAGTTCACCATTGAAAGAAGAAAGTGATGGTGAAGACAAAAAATCTTTGAAAGAAGAAAACGATGAGAAATTCCCACCGTCAACCAAAAAGAAAAAAAATTTGAAAGAAGAAGATAAAAAATCTTTGAAAGAAGAAACTCATGCTGGGTTATTTTTACCCAAGGAAGGAAAAAGTAAAGACAAAAAATCTTTGAAAGAAGAAGACAGGAAATCTTTGAAAGAAGAAGACAGAAAATCTTTGAAAGAAGAAAGTGGAGACAAAAAATCTTTGGATATGAAAAGTCTATACGCCTTAAAAGAAGTGGGAAAAAAGAAGTCAAGAAAATTCAATACAGATTCCCGTGTGCTGGAGGCGTCTTTTAAGAAATTCGATGAGTTACAACCACAGCAACTGACTGCCTTATTCGACGATGTTATCCAACAAATCGTTCAAAAGTTAAAGGCTGAATCGAGGGATATGATCAGAATTACCATCAGTCACCGTTCATTGGATATGGGGATTCATATTCCCTTTCTATATGTGTAGGAGTTGGAGAGTCATACTATATTGGACGAGATTGAAAAAGTTCTACAGTCAAATGAGGAATTCGTCTTGAACGATGGTCGCATGACATTCGATATCACACATACGGTACCCCCAAGTGGAAGTGGTAAAAGAGTTAGGGGCACAGAAATATTGGATTCAAAAGTTTTCGCAAAGAAGAAACAATCGATTATTGAAATTAATAATGAAGATCATCTATGTTTTGCAAGAGCTGTTGTTGTGGGGCTTTATCACCATGAACGTGAAAACACCCAAGAATGGAATCGAAGATGGGATATCATCAAAAGATCAAACAGATCACTTCAAAAGACTGAAGCCGAGAAATTGATGAATGAAGCTGGAGTTTCATCGACGCAACCTGTAGGGCCTGAAGAATACAAACAAATTCAAGATTTCTTGTATGAAAAAGACTATGTTATTAAAGTCCATCAACAGCAATCAAAATTGGAGAAAGTGTTTGAACATCCAGAAGTGAAAGACAATAGTAAAATCATACATTTGTACTTTCATCAAAAACACTATGACTACATCAAATCCATTACATCATTTTTTGATTGTGGTTATTATTGTGAGTTCTGTGATATGCGTTACAGGAATCGGGAAGATCATACTTGCTCAAAGATCTGTAAAGGTTGCTTTCGTGCTGGAAAATGTCCATCGGAATCAAAAGAGTATGTCTGTTCCAAGTGTCATAGATGTTTTTTCAGTGCAGAATGCTTGGAAAAACACAAAACACTTCAAGGTAAAGAGAAGAAAACCATTTGTGAATTAGTGAAACTCTGTTCGAAATGTGAAGGTCAGTTCTTTGTCAGAAAGAAAAATCATGTCTGTAAGGGAAAGAAAAAGTGTCATCTCTGCAAGAAAATAGTTGACTTCTCTCATCGCTGTTTTATTCAGCCTTACCAGAGTAAGATGAAGCACGACAGTGACGATGAGACGAGTTCTTCTGTAGTCAAAAAAACTTTGTTCATTTTCTTTGATTTTGAATGTCAGCAAGATACAGGGATACATATTCCGAATTACTGTAATGCACACCGAGCCTGTGCTGAATGTATCGATAAACCACTTGATTTTCATTGTTCCACATGTAGTAAATTCGAAGAAGGAAGAGAAGTTATTTTTCAAGGAAAAGAAACTTTGAGTCAATTCTGTAGCTGGCTCTTTACAAAGCATCATAAAGGAATCATAGCTATTGCCCATAATCTCAAAGGTTATGATGGTCAATTTATTCTCAATCATATTATAAACGTTCGAATGAAAGAACCAGAACTGACCATGAATGGGAATAATATTTTGAAGTTAGAATTGAATGGTGTGTGTTTGATTGACTCCTTCAGTTTCATGAACTTTGGGTTGGCAAAATTTCCGACTACATTTGGTCTTCAAGAAATGAAAAAAAGGTTACTTTCCTCACTGGGCAAATACAGATGAATTCTGGGATTACGTTGGGCCATACTTGGACATGTCTTGTTACAAACCCGATTCAATGTCTGAAGAGGCTCGATCGAAATTCATAGTCTGGTATAATGACAAAGTTCAAAATGGTGAGGAATTCAATTTTCAAAAAGAGATGGAGATGTATTGTCGTTCGGATGTTGATATCCTAAGACGAGGATGTGGTGAATTCAGAAAGTTGTTCATCGAACAGAGTGGGATTTGTCCATTCACAGAGTCGTTTACCATAGCTGGAGCCTGTAACAAGATTTGGAGAAAAGATTATTTACCAAAAAATCAGATAGCCATCATTTCAAGCAAAGATCCAGTCAGACGCCGGTTTTCTATGAAAGCAATACGGTGGATTCAAAGCATTGCTAGGGAAAAAGGGATTCATATTCAACATGCCAAAAATGGTGGTGAATTTCGAATAGGGAGATACACTGTAGACGGATTTCACCGTCAATCAAAGACTGTCTATGAATTCCTCGGGGATTTATTTCATGGATGCCAGACATGTGTCAAGGATCGGAAATATATCAATCCCATCAATGGAAAAACAATGGATGAATTGTACAACAGTACCATTGAACGATTAGAAACCATCAAAAGAATGGGATATAACATCGTGACCATATGGGAGCATGAATTCGACACCAAGATGAAGAAGGACAAAGAATACAAAAAAAAACATTGAAAGTCTATACCCGAACTGCGACCCCATCGAACCAAGAGAGGGCCTGGCTGGAGGTAGATGTAATGCAATAAAAATTGCCTATGATGTTGAGAAAAGTAGTGAGAAGGAAATCAAGTATATTGACATTTGCTCTCTATATCCTTACGTCTGCAAACATAAATTCTATCCTGTAGGCCATCCAACAATCTTGACTGCTGAGAGTATTGATATGAAGAATATTCGTCAGTATGAAGGACTCATTAAATGCAAAGTTCTACCCCCAATTGATTTGTTTCATCCTGTTCTTCCAGTTCACTGTAACAACAAGATGATGTTTCCACTCTGTATGAAATGTGCACAAGAAAGCTCAAACGTTTGTAACCATGAAAAAGAAGAGAGATCCTTGGTTGGAACTTGGGTTACATTTGAACTGTTCAAAGCTCTCGACTGTGGTTATCAGCTAATGCAAGTGTATGAAATCTGGCATTTCCACTCTGTTTCGGATCAATTCTTTAAAGGCTATGTGGATAATTTCTTGAAAATTAAGCAAGAAGCCAGTGGATATCCCAGTTGGTGTCAGACAGACTCGGAAAAGAATCAATTCATTCGCGAGTATGAGGAAGCTGAAGGGATTCGTCTCGACCCCAAATGTATTAAAAAAAATCCTGGTAAAAGATCGTTTGCTAAGATTATGCTGAACTGCCTTTGGGGGAAATTAGCACAGCGTGAAAACATGAGCAAGACGAAATACATCAGAGAACCATCTAAATATTTTGACTTGATTACCGACCCGAAATATACGGTAAAGCATGTGGAAATTTTTGACAACGCGTGTCCATTCACTTTGGTCAACTATGAAGAAAAGATGGACTTTGTCGAAACGCATGCAACAGCCAATGTTATTGTAGCATCCTACGTAACAGCTTATGCAAGGTTGGAACTGTACAGTGTTCTTGAAAGATTGGGGGATAGAGTTCTGTATTTCGATACAGATAGTTGTATGTACATTCATGATCCTGAATTGTGGAACCCTCCCATCATCAACAGTAGGCTAGGAAAATGGACCGATGAAGAACCTGATTGTAGAATAACTCATTTCAGAGGATTAGGTCCCAAGAATTACGCTTACAAAATGAGAACAAAAGATGGAAAAGAAAAAAGCAAATGTAAAGTCAAGGGAATTACTTTGGATTACAATACAAATCAGATGGTAAATTTCGACACCTATTCAAAATGTGCTTTGGATCGTACAATAGAAATCAAAGTTCAGTATGACTGTAGAATCAAAAGGCATAAAGACAGAACAGTGACCAGTGAACCGCAGACAAAAACCTTTCGCTCTGTATACACCAAAAGAGTGATTGTAAACGATACTGATACTGTTCCCTATGGTCATAAAAGTTTAAGGGTATAAATATCTGTAAGAAACAATATCGTGTTACACTGTTTTGAAGTGAGCGATCGAAGTAAGACGTTTTTTTAAAAACAGTGAAAACTATCAAAAAGTGAGAAATCATGTCAAGCGAAATGCTACCTTTACCGATAGAACTACGTGAAAAAGTTTATAGAGATTTTATCCATCTGCACACGCTCGATGAACAACTACAGTTTGACATTAAATTCAAATGTGTGAATCTTTGGATAAACAAATTGCATAAGGGAGTTGGAAAAGGAGAGACATCCTGTAAGTTGTATAGGATGCACGACTTTATTGTGATAATGGGGGACGATACGAATTTCGATCTCCCTTTCAAAGCTTATTTAGCAATTTGTCTGTTGGAAGACAACTATATTGCTAAACAAATGGATTCCACAAGTCAGTGGCGTTTCATCATCGTAGGAAGAACAGAAGAAAGTTTTCTGAACGTGCTGAAAATGAAATCAGTTCTGTTTAACTTTTACTTACGCTACAAAAGAGGATCCATTCAAGACGGTGAGGAAACAATGGAAACCTTGGAAGGCTATATTCTATTTGATAGAGATGTCACAAAAGAAATCGTATTTTCAACTCTTTCGACAAAAGATATTTCAAAATATGTTTATCCATCTAGTGGAGTACGTGAATATAGTGAAATGGACAGCAAATTTCCATTGTTTTTGGGTAATGAACAATTGCATAAAGTTATTGTGGAACATGAAGACAAGTGGAAAAATCGAGGTATCTGTGAATTCGCATTGTAACGATACTGCACTCTATGACCTATAAGATTTGAGGGTATATATAACTGTAAGGGACAACACCATGTTACACTGGCTTGAAGTGAACAATCAAAGTAAGACGGCTCTATCGAAAAGTGGAAATCATGTCAAGTGAAATGCTGCCTTTGCCGATAGAACTACGTGAACAAGTTTATAGAGATTTCATCCATCTGCACACGCTCGATGAACGAACACAGTTCAGCCTTAAATTCAGCTGTGTGAAATTTTGGATAGATAAATTGCACAAGGGAGTTGCAAAAGGAGAGACATCCTGCAAAATGTATAGCATGCACGACTTTATTGCAATGCTGGTGACTGAGTCAGATTTCGATACCACCATCAAAGGCTATTTGACAGCTTGTTTGTGGAAAAGTGACTATTTCGCTAAGAAGTTGCAAGCCACAAGTCGATGGCGATTCATTATCATAGGAAGACCAGAAGAAAGTTATCTGAATCTAATGAAAATGAAATCAGACCTGTTTAACTTTTACTTACGGTATACAAAATCAAGAGATAATGCAGAAGGAGTGGATATCATGGAAGGCTATCTCCTATTTGATAGAGATGTCACAGAAAAAATCGTACTTTCAACTCTTTCGGCAAAAGCAGTATTCAAAAACGTCTTTGAAATTAGAGGAACGTGTGAATATAGTGGATTGGACAGTGTATATAGTTTGTTTTTGGGCAATGAACAATTGCACAAAACTGTTGTGGAACATGAAGACAAGTGGAAAAATCGAGGTATCTGTGAATTCGCATTGTAAAAATGTTCTGTCATTGTTGTAAATAAGAACTGTATTGTCAATGCTTTGTATATAAAATGTACCTTCATTGTTTTTTGTATATAAAATGTCTTTGTATATATAAAATATAGTGTTAGAACATTTGGTTTGTTTTAAACGTTACTGTTTTTCATGATATTGTTAAGAACTTTTGAATGAATAAAGAAATGATTTTAAAAAAGGTCGTCTGTTTTGATTTTCTTCCCCAAAAAAGTTCAGACTTAGAAAAATGTAGCTAGATCATCACATTCTATGTGAGATCATATAGTACGTTATGTTCTATCTACATGCTCTCGCTCCCGTTCGTGCTCTTAATTCCATAGCAAAAGTAGGTCAATCCCCTACCAAGCTATAAAATGTTGGCAAAAATTTTTCCTATCTTTTATTCTTTCTCTATCTTTTTATCCTAGCGATATGTCTGTGAGACAGGGTTTTGGCACTCCGCCTCAATCTTATTATAGCGGACAATATTTACGCTATAAGAAGTACTTCAATTATGAGCATTTCATTAGAAAACAATATTTCGATGCAGAACGATACTTGGATGAATCTCAGCCTAGTTTGTTCTCTAGAAGATTTTCCGTTTCAGAAATTTATGAAATGGTAAAATCTACTGTAGAACATAGTGATAGTATTAAATTGCAAGGTTTCAACAAGATAATTTTTGAAATGAAATTTCCTGTTGAAATCGGAAGAGATGCAGACGGTAAAGAGGCGTATGTTTGTAAAGTCGTCGCCTGCTATGATGGATTTGAGTTGCCGGACGTAGTTAAGTATAAAGATCTTTCTGTCATCACGGCATATCCTGTATAATGGATAAAAATGGTTCTTTTTTTAAAGAACCACTCTCTCCTTCTTTTAGGATTGAGGGCTCTTTTCAGAGCCAACCAATACCCAGGAAGACTGCTTCTTCAAATTGTCAATTTTCACAAACGTATTTCTCAGATCAAAAGACTGATTGCATCAGACTCAAAAAAAAAAAAAAGACTAAATCCTATCCGAAGAGTCGTCGTTTTTCCCCAACACCCGCTAAGATCAACCGTTTTTCCCACTCCCGCCATTCCTTTTCTACAAAAGAATATAACGAGTCTGACGATTGGTCTACGTTAATTCTGAGTCAGAAAAAGTAGGTCAATCCCTCCACTAAGTTATAAAAATTCAGTGAACTTTTCCTATAACCATTCGACTCTCGTTTCTCTCGAGTAGCACGAATAAGAAATCGTAAAAGTATACCAAGAGGAGAAAAAATGCTTATATCTTTTCCTTATTGTCCACAGTGTGATAGACCATGTGCAATAGAGTGTGGAAAATGCTTTCATATCCTACACCATCTTGGAGAAAAGCACAATTGTCCAGAACCAGATGAGGGATTCTATGACTATGATGAAGACTATGGTGTAGTGATTTGGTGTCATCATTGCTGTCAAGCTTTCATTGTGGTACAGTTTGAAGAAGAAGAACAACAACTCGATCGCAATCAGTGAAGGATGAATCTTCATCAAAAAAACAGCCCTTTTCAGGGCTAACATGCAACAAGAAAGTTTTTCTACTTTCTTCAAATTGTCAGTTCAAGTCAATTCTGAATTAAGAAATATAACGAAACTAACGATTGGATAACATTAATTCCGAGTCAAAGTAGGTCAATCCCCCTACCACTCTATAAAAGAAGGGGCTATTTTTTCTTTTTTAATCAGTTTTTCCCTCTCAGAGCTCAAAAATGAAGACCCTCGACAAACGGTTCAAATTGCTTGAAGCAGAGCGACGACTTAGAAAGGGATGCAAACAGATCGAATTGCTTAAAATTCGTCTGAGTGGGATAGAAAAACGATATGATAAGTGTAAAAGCAGAGCCGTGCAGTATAATCTAAAAATTCAACTTTGTTCAATCAAAGGAGTACTCATTATGTATAATGAGTATGTCCAAGCCAAAGTTGAAGAAATCAATGAACTTCGGCGTGAGCTATACCCCGAAGATTCAGATGAGGAGGTTTAGAGTCCTCGATCTTTTCTCTAGTTTTGAAATTAAGTTAACCGATAGTTAAATTAATTTCATTACAGAGAATAGTGAAAAAAAACAGCCCTTTTCAGGGCTAACATACACCAAGAAAGTTTTATTTCTCTCTTCAAATTGTCAGACCAAGTCAATTCTGATTTTAAGAAAAAAAGGTATTTTTTACTTCAACTTGTCAAAAAAAGACTAAGTTCATCAGAAAGCCTTGATCCCTACCGGAACGTATAGACCTGTTTTACTTATTCAAAGAGAATATAACGAAACTAACGATTGGTTAACGTTAATTTCGAGTCAAAGTAGGTCATTCCATCTGTAAAACGTATAAAGAAACCCCAGTGAAGTTCTCATTTAATCATTTTTACCTCTCAATACTCGAGAATAAAAATGTTTTGTATGTTCATGTTTGGATCAGTGGCATATTACTCAATACTGAACTGGGTAGAAGATTGGTTTCGTCGACGACAGATACGTCATGAGATAGCACTACTTATCATGCTAATTAATGAGTTCGAGGCTGTGAGAAATAGACGAAGAGGTTGAAAAAAATACAGATCTTCGAAAAAACAGTCCTTTTAAGGACTACCAAACGTTAAGAAAGTTCTATCTTTTCAAATTTTTGTCAAAACAAAATTCTACATAACTCTAAGAAAAATTTCACCCCAAATAATATTTCCTAATATAGTGTAGTTCATCCTTTTGCAAGTAAGCAATATAACTATGTAAAAATCGAAAGATTATCATTTCTGCTTGACTAGAATCCAGTTGTTTTCGTTCAATCATAGGATATGTTACATTCGCAATAGAGCTCAGATCAATCGGTTAGCTAGTACCCCAGATTTCTATCATTTTCTCTCTCTAAGTGTTATAATCATTCGTGGGTGCTTCCGACCGGGTCCGCGCTCTTAATTCTGTATCAAAGTAGGTCAATCCCCTACCAATCTATAAAACGTTGACGATATTTCTCTACAATCATTCGGCTCTCGATCTTCGAGTAGTACGAGTAAAAAACATACTGTTAACGGGAAAGATGAATCTCAGCTTAGCCAATTACAACTTAGCCGACTACATCTTAGACAACTCCTTACCACAGAGTGGAAACAGTGGAGATATTCTAGCGTCAGCCATGAATTCGACATTCATTGAGCCAATGGCAGCGCCAGTTAACAAATTCGAGGAAGAGATGAGACAGATGATATCAAAACAAGATGCTACAATAACTCAGATTTTAGAGGAGTTGAAAACATTGAACAGAAACATCGAGACAATATGTCAGCAAAGACAGTCAACTACGCCTGTTATTGTGAAGATTCCGGTGGAGTTCGACTTTGATAAAACCAGCCTTCGAAGACTAACAGATTCCCTCGTATCAGTTGTAAAAAAGAAAGATCAGAAGTCAAAGGAAAATCAGTCAAAGGAAAATCAGTCGAAGGAAAAGCAACACTCAAAGGAAACACAGCTAGAGAAAGATCGTCAACCAAAGGAAGAGAAGATAAAAAATAAAAAACCGGAGAAATAGAGAAAGACGATGATGAGCAACTTCACAAAAAACAACGATACGATCCCACCTATGTATCACCGACAAAAATAGGGCTGGGAAAACATGGAAAAAACATCGACAACTTCAAAGACTTCAAGATCCCAAAGGTTCCAAAACTCAAACTCAAAAAGACACCCAAAGAAACAAAGAAAAGTTCTCAATAGAGGAAAAAACACAACAAAAAAAGCCAAAAAAAGACACAGAAAAAAGACAAAAAAAGACAGTTCAATCTCCAAAAAACAGTCCTTTTCAGGACTAACCAAAACCCTAGAAAAATCTATCTTCAACAATTGCCAATAAGTAAGTCAAGCCGCCTCCAAGCGTATAAAAGACGATGATATTTCCAGTACATTAATCATTCGGTTCCCGAATAGATGACAGCCAAAGAAATGGTGATGGACTATAGTGTACAATTTCTACTTCTCTCGATGACAAAATGGTATCTGACAACCTTTCTACTGGCCATGATGCATGACTCCACTTTGTCTATGCATAAAATAAACAAAATAAGAAGGTTAATAGCAGATCGAGGAAGAGTCGTGGAGTGCCCTATCTGTCAGACGAATTTTGGATACTGTCATTAGAGGAGGAGGAAAAAACAAACTCCAAAACAGCCCTTTTCAGGGCTAACCATTCCCCAAGAAAAGTCTATCTTTCTCAAATTGTCAATATCGCTAAGACCAATAGAAGAGTCTTTTGTCTTGGGAAGTCCGACGGTAATAGAGACAAAGGACAACTCTCCAAAAAAGACTAAGTCCAACGAGGGTCTCTGCCTGAATCACCTGCCGGAACTACTTTTTAAAGGCAATTGTGAAAAAAGACTAAGTCCAACGAGGATCTTTGCCTTGATCCAAGCTGAAAAGGGGAAATAACCCATTGAATTTTGGCGGGAAAACGTCTCGACCAATCAAAACGCTTGTTTACGTTTGTTTACATCAGCCGGAACTACTTTTTAATCCAATTGTGGAAAAAAGACTAAGTCCGACGGTAATAGAGACAAAGAACAACTCTCCAAAAAAGACTAAGTCCAACGAGGGTCTCTGCCTGAATCACCTGCCGGAACTACTTTTTGTCCGAGGTCTACCCTCCCGAACCTAGTAGCGCACTATTTTAATTGTATTTCTACGCGCGGAAGCCGAATTACCGCCAAATTCTTCGGTGATGCGGTTTTTTTTTCCTCCCGGGAGGGTAGACCTCGGACAAAATGGCACTCTGGGAGGGTAGACCTCGGACAAAAAGGGGCGTGTCCGGGACTCTGGAGGGTAGACCTCGGACGCTGTCCGAGGTCTACCCTCCTTTACTACTTATGCTAGCTCCATTATTCGCGATACAAGTAAAATTTCCGTCGGTATCCCCAAATACGCGCCCATTTAAGGTGTGAATATTGAAGGAACAGCACAAATTAACTAACGATAGGCCAAACCGGTTGTAACTTCTCTCCTTTGACTTTCGAGGAATACTGAATTAATCGGCTGGATACGATATGTCATCTCCAAATATATGTGTACGATTGTCATCTAATATAAAGTCTTGAAAATCTTTAATTCGCGCATTCCGATCGCCAACTAAAAATAGACTTACATTGATGTGATAATGCTGAAATAATCATATAGCCGCTCTATACCATTATCATCATGATCTTGGTATACAGTTGAATATTCTGGCGATACATATGCAAATACCAGTATGATATCCTTGTATGATGACAATAAACTTGATAGATAAAGATATAATACAACGCAGTTCTTAAAATTGTTGAAAATGCGTTTAACTTTACCCTGATCAGTTAGTACTTTTATAACAAATACAGTTACTCCACCGGAACCTCGTCTTGCAGAACTTTTCTTAGGTCTCATACAGTCAAACTTTGTGAAATCTGGGAGCATACTGTTGATCTGATTCGCAACAAAAACCGATGATATGGTAACCAGAGCAGTATGTTTTGTAAATTTTGATCATCAATATATTTAGCTAACTCCTCAATGTTCCATGAGCATATATTGAATTTAATACACTGTTCTTCCGCTGGTGATTGATCCTTGCAGTCGGTGAGCGTTAAGCCTCCTGGGCCTTGCGTGGTGTAACACAAAGCGGAGATGCATTAAATCACGTTTGCTAGATCATAGTCATTTAACCCTACGGCTGCTAAGCGCGACTCACTGACCTTTTGCAGACAGTGTAGATCAAGATCAGACTGAACAGAACGTGCAGTCTGATCTTGAATCTACACTGTCTAATAAGGAGATAGTTTTCTCCAAAAAATAAGTTTGGAGTAGCATTTTTCTGTTTTTTTACCCTCGGCTTGAAAGTTTAGTTTAACTTCTATAGCAGGATAAAGGTTGAGTCTAAATGAATTTCGACAAGCGTTACAAACTTAGGGTATTTTCATTGACGACCATGTACAATATACCTAGAAAAAAACAAGACCGATCGGCTCTCTGTATTTAGTCACTTCTTAGACCATAGCTCTCACTCGATAAACCTTTAATTTTCAGTTTATATTATTGTTTATGTTTGGGATAAAAGGTTTAAAATCACTTACCGTGACAAGATAATTTATAAACCCAACTCGATAATATTTATATTATCTCGTAACGGTTTGTGATTTTAAACATGTATTTCCAAAAAACAAACACTAATGTAAACTGTTAATGAAAGGTTTATCGAGTTACAGTTATACCCACAGCCGTGTTGAAGTCACAAATAAACCCGATTAACCCGGCACCCAACAATTTTGTTTGAATCAGTTTCCTGACGCGTTAAGTATTCAGTGTATGCTATGTAATCAACGCGCATTTATTATTGCTTTTGTATTACCTATGAGCTTCCAAAACCGTTTGTTTCTGTAAGTTACCATTAATTCCCTTTGTAGACTAATGCATTCGAAACATTATGCGGTGAACTATTTTTTTTTTCCAAGACCACACGTGTATACATAGTTATAACTTAAGCTTACTTCATTTATGGCAGCTTTACTAGATCTATTTAAATTTTCCTCATTACTCATTTTAAGCCAGATATAACCCATTCCGTTGATATTTTATAAAACCATAGTCATTCTTGAGGCTTCATGACAAATATGGCCCCTAGCGATTGCGAGATTGCATAGATTACGACCGACAGAAATTGCAATTTCGGACTTGACGGAATCCACTCGCTCAATCAAGGATATCGCATGATGCTTATCACGTGATTGTGTACGTACAACCTTCACCTTGTATATTCATGCGGCTGGAAAGTGGAGTCGAGATACTATACACAGGTGTACTGTCGCAACAATATATGTCACAAGAACCCAAAAGAAATTTACTCGAGGATGTCGGAGTTTTATATCGAGAGTGCAGTGGAATGTTTTCAAAGACTGTAGAAATGTAAATGTCGAATGTGTAAGTTAACATTTAGCGTTTTTGCCTGAAAGAATGAGAAAAGACATGATCCTAAAAATAGACGAGTGCGCCATTTACCGTGATGAAACAAACAGTAACTTTCTATTTTTAGAGGGGGGATGTGCAGGTGACTCTAGCGAAAAAAACACGATTCCTCAATTGTTTATAATTTTGACGGACGAAATTTTCTCCCGATCAAGATTCATTTTCAGTAGCAAATCTGAAACTTCTTTTCATTCTTTGGGGCCATAGATGATGCTGATTTATTGATTTAAACAAATTTCTATATTTGGCTAAAACGAGTAGCCAGGGAACTTTAAGTTTTAGCCACGAGTTAGTGAGTACTTGCGGAGAAAGTATGAGTCTTAATCTCGAAGTAATGTGTCTCAGCCATAGAGAGTGAGTCTTCGCCCCGTAATTGTTAGTTTGTGGCCACCTCTTCAAGATTGTTTGATATAATTTATTATACTTGTTCCATAATTGATGTAAAGTACATTAAAACAATGCCATAGTCATAGGTTATCATTTCTATAGAAAATAATGCAATAGCATTTCTAATTGCCTGCCAAGGTCATCTGAGTTAGTGCTACAACATTTTCCAGCCTATACTTGGACAGAAACAATAATTTCGAATATTAGTACCTTCGAATAATCGACATTTAACTGTTGGTACCTTTTACTCATTTTCCCCTATTTTCCCTTATTTTCACACTTGCACTAATTTTGTTTCAATTTTAACTATTTCTATTCTTTTTTCTCCTTCTTTTTTACACCTAGTTGTATCCCTCTTTCACTTCACTTTTTCAATAATCTTTCACTTTTCACATTTTTGGCACTCAAACGATAGAGATGTTACATTCACCATGGGATGCACCCGGGTCATTGTTTTGACAGAAAAGTGGCCCTGTTTTAGAAAGTGATATCAAAAACTTCTGCTGCTCTGTTTTAATATTTTCTAAGAATATGGAAAGAGATGTCTAAACTGTCCTCATGATGCTAAAATCATAATATAAGATACTGGGCGAATTCTGGTATTTCTTTGGAAACTATTCGGTGAAGGAACATGGTTTATGTTCATTAAAGGCCTCTCTTCGCTGTGATCTTCTGGCTTGTTGTGTTTGAAAGGAACAGCAAAAACCAGGATTGTGAAGAAGCAGTTTTTGTCCCTTTTTATTGAGGAAAATGGACACTTATCTTACAGTAGATAGACACTGAACAGTAATTTTCGTTCTATTTGCAGTATAGAAAGAACGTGGTGGGGGGAGAGCGCTTTCAAGGCACATTAGTAGGCAAACGTAAACAATTCGGAAATCAAAATGCAGAAAAGATTAATTAATACTATTTGAAAGCATGGATATGAATATGAGTTTGATGATAAATGTGTTACAGTGCCATCTGTCAAAGTTCCAGTTACTGGAAGAAAAATGTAAAATGAACAAAATTTGGCAACGTATTCCTTTATATCATATTATCAGACTCAAAAAGATATGAGCCATCCTCTGTGAAAAGGGGCTTAATGCATCTGCGAAAAGTATCGACCTCGGTCAGCCTGCGCAGTCCGCGCAGGCTGACCTTGGCCAAAACTTTTCGCTTTTGGCTAATTTCCTGTTTGTCAAAGTACCAGTCTACCTCATGATCAAATCGGTTGCTAGCCTAAGTATTGTTTAAGGATCCATAATTATATAATGACTTGCTTGGTATAATGCATTACGGAAATGCATTAAGCCCCCTTTTACCAGAGCATGACTCATATCCTTTTCTTTAAATGCATTTCACCCCGGATATGTTTACATATGGCAGCTGGTGGGCAATTGATAAGCTAACGGTTCAGTGAAAATTACCTCCACGTGTGAATTAGTTCAATTCTGCCTTTTGGTAACACCCTGTACTGGCTGACAAAGTTCGAAAATTTTCTGGCTCCCTTCCAACTGCAATACTCCGTGTAGCCTTGGACGAACCAGGTACCAAGATACTGCAATTGGCGAAGAAATTTGGAGGACGAAACAATACAGGGAACGTAACCATGGTGCGTATCCACCAACCATTCTTAAGAACGATCTTAGTCTTATTCTGCATAATTTTCTAAATTTGAAAGTAACACAACCTCTGATTGGCTAAACCGTTTTGTTTAGCCAATCAGAAGTTGTGTTACTCTCAAAGTAAGAAAAGTTTGAAGGGTAAGACTAAGAATATTCTTCAGGATGGTTGGTGAATGCGGACCCAGGTCCCGTATTTACCAGCTTCTCACGCGTTTTCTGAATTTTTCAGTAACGCAAATTCTGATTGGCTAAACGATTTAGTTTAGCCAATTAGAAATTGTTTTACCTCTAAATCTAGAATTAGACTCAATATGCGCTTACAATGAAACCATGGGTTTTACGGAGAAGAAATTTAGAGTCATTATTCATCTTTTCATTGAGACTAAAATCAAACTTCTAGGCCTAGATGAATAAATGGATTTTCTCAATCAGTGAAAAACAATCAGTTTCAAAGACCGTTTTTGCCAGCATATATTCTAAAAAAACATCTTTACAGTTAGAATATATTAAAAACCACATATAGATGAGCCATGCTCTGGCAAAAGGTGGCTTAACGCATCTCTGTGATGCATAATACCAAGCAAGTCATCTCATAACCACGGATCCATAAAGTCCATTTTGTCTAACAACCGACTGCATTATGAGGTAAACTGGTCCTTGGACATGCAGAAAATTGACCAATAGCAAAAAAAGTTTCGGCCCAGGTCAGCCTGCGCTGGCTGTGTAGGCTGACCTAGGTCGATACCGTTTACAGATGCATTAAGCCCCCTTTTCACAGAACATGGCTAAAATAAATATCTCTCGGAAAGTCAAAAGGTTGGTTTATACAAGCAAAATGAAATTGTTTGTTGCGTGGTTAACGCGATTTTCAACATCATTTCAGTCAAGTAACAAAATATGACTTTTCTCCTTCTCCTTCTTCTCCCCCTCCTTCTCCTGCTCACCCTCCTTCTTCTTCTTTCTTCTTCTTTCTTCTTCTTCTTCGTGCATGATGTTCTCATGGATTCAATCAAATGGTAATAAACCATAAGCCAATGTTAAATCTCTACCAGACAATACAATCTTAGATTAGTCTAAATTCAAATGATTTGCAGACTACTCACTTAAACGTAATTCACGATAGGGTTTGTCGCTAAAACAAAGTAAACTAAAAACCTTGTGGAGTAAGAAAGAAAAAAGCTGGTTACCGTTATTGTCTGCTTTTCCAAACCAACAGGGGGCTTGATGCATCGCCGTGATCCATTATACCAATCAAGCCATCACATAATTATGGATCCATAATAGCCATGTTTTTAACGACTGACTTAATCATTAGGTAGACGGGTACTTAGTCATACAGAAAACTGACCAATAGCGAAAAGTTTCGGCCCAGGTCAGCCTGCGCGGACTGCGCAGGCTGACATGGGTCGATACTTTTAGCAGATGCATTAAGCCCTTTTTTTCACAGGGCATAGCTCATTTTCAAAAGCCATTTTCCTCGGGATCATTAAAACAGGGGATTAATTGACAACAGGTTAATGAAGTAGAGTAAGTCTCCAAACGAAATTCAGAAAATACTTACCCTCTCAAGAATGACGTTTTCTTTAGGCAGTGGTGTTTTTGACAATTTGGCCTTGATCGAACCGTAGACCGATGGTAGACAGACACCAGCTAAGACCAATAGTAGCCCTGGTTTTATGACCCTCATCTTGCAAACTGCGCTAGATTTTACTTTTTAGCAAACAACAAAAACTCAATCAATGATCGAAAGCTTTTACGGACGACAAACTAAGTGTGACCCAACTGAGGTTTTTCTTTTTCTTTTCATTAAAGTAGGAATGGCTGCCATAAGTAAACAAAGCAAGCCTTTTTAAAATGTATTTAAATTTAATTCATATCATTTAAAAGCATGGGAATTATTGTGAAGATGACACTCTATTATTGTACGGTCTGTCCAAATTAAGAGAAAGTATTTTCAAAACTAGGTTAAAAGCTGCCAGGTCACTCTTCCTTTGGTTTACTTTTTGCCTGATTTTAAAATTCATTTTTCTGCTAGCGAGTAACACTTCGACCGACTGCACTATAACATGATTTTAATATGTGTGATTTAAATTTAAATGCAGTTTAACACCAGTGTTGTCTTTTTGGCCGCTATTGAGCCTTTAACTCTTTCAGAGCAAAATACTATTTAGCCATGCTCTGACAAAAGGGGGTTTAATGTATGCCCTGGTGCATCATACCAATCAAGCTATCACGTCATTATTGATCCTTGATAGCCACTTTGTTAACAATCGACTTAATCATGAGGTAGACTGGTCCTTGGACATACAGAAAAGTAACCAATAACGAAAAGTTTCGGCCCAGGTCAGCCTGCGCGGACTGCGCAGGCTAACCTGAATCAATAGTTTTTGCAAGTGCATTAAGCCCCCTTTTCACAGAGCTTGGCTCATATAAACTAATCGACCACTGAAAATACAATCTACGAAAACTCAAATTATGTCTCGTAGAATTGACTAAATAAGCGGACGGCACAGATCCAAGATCAGACTGCACGTTCTGTGCAGTCTGATTTTGATTTATGCCGTCTGCTAAAGACCGCTTTTTCTCCTACGGCTCTGAAAAGGTTAAATGGAGAGAAACATTCTAAGGAAAAAAAAAAAAAAAAAAAAAATACTGGTTACAAGCATTTTCTCCATTTCTTACAATGTTTTCAATAAACGTCCTCCTCTGCGTCGTTAAAAGATGACATAATTTTGCTAAAGGTTTAATACATTAAAACCGAGCCCGGTAGCTCAGTCGTAAACAAAGGTTGCAACCCTCGGACGCTCGTTCGGTTCCACAGGATGGCCGATCTCATTCCGAGGTTTGATGATAGTCACTGCGACAGGACTCATTCCTCTCTCACCGCTCATCGACGATGGTTTTGTGGAAAAGCAGTCAGTGGCTTGGGGGGAATATTGTGCGAAGAGCTGGTAAAGGATACTCCAGGAACGCACAGATTGGTGCACTGGCCGCCCCATTGTAACTTTGAGTAATGTTGAACACAGCGAACAAACAAACAAATTGTCTTATAATCCCGTTTCTACAGAATAACTAATCGCTAAATAACTTCCATTAAGAAATCCCACACTGGCAAATCACACAGTTATTGTTCAAGTCTTTACCAGTCAATCCTGTGACCCCCGAAAAGAAAGCTTTTGAAAGCACTGCGGGAAAACGAGAAAATGCTGGCCACTCGCACTTTCTCTTTTTCCCACAATGCTTTCTATCCTCTCAAAAAAAAAAAAAAAAAAAAAAAATGATCCATGTGAAATCTATCGTCTACAAGTGTTGTCAGTTTGATAAATTCTAGTTTTTTTTGTCGCCAGCTAAAGAATTAGTTTTACTAACAAGCACGTTTTTCCAAATGAAGACATGCGCAGGAAAATAATTATGCCTCAAGCATGCGTTAATTATAGATTCATTTAACCAATGAAAACGAGGATTAGACGTTTTTAGACAGGCCCATGACATGTGAAGTCGACATGAAAAGAGATGTATTTTTGATAATGAATATAAGCTGTTTATGAATCAAGGTAATTACTTTTTTCCTCAACGACTTTTGATAGATCGTACACCATTTACTTAACTTTGAATACATACATACATACATACATACATACATTTTATTCAGCAATCGACATAAACATGTTTTTAGCCATTTAAGTAAATACAAATACAATAATGACAGACATCATTTAAAGTAAATAAACAAAACCCAAACATGAATTAAAGCAGACAAAAAAAAAAAAAAAAAAGACGGAAATAATATAAACCGGACAGTTTGCGTATTACAGGGCACCAACTGAATACATGTATATGATTATGATTAAATATGAATGCATAACTTAATTGACTTATACATAATGTACATAGTCAATTACTGTCACAACAACTGAGGCTGAAAGAGTCTAAAGACTTGTCGCTAAAAACATACGAGAGAGTATCGTTAGGAATATAATCAAGACAATCTGCAGTGCGTGCATTCAAATCTCCCGCCAAAAGTATGGACGCATTCGGATACTCAGATATTACATTGTCAACAATGACAATGACAATGACAATGACTTTATTTCAAGTAATATGGCCAACGGCCCATAATACAAAAAAAAAAAAAAAAAAAAAAGAAATACCGTTTGTGTCATTGTGAAAATAAATTGTAGAGTTTTCGGGAGCGACATATGCTAATATAAGTTCGATTTCTTTGATACATGTTTCGAGATTTTGCAGATGTAGAATTACAGCCTCATTTACATTACAGAAAATTCTAAGTATATTATATATCTCACAAATATTATTACGAATAAAAACTGAAACACCACCAGACCCCCACGAGCACACGTTGTCTTTTGCCTAAGATAATGAAACTGTTTGTAGCCGGGCAAGAAGTTTGTAAAATCACTGTCATTTGTTCCCCATGTTTCTACAAGACTAAGTATATCAAACTTCGAACAAAACTGCTTAAAACAATTGTCAAATTCGTATTTTAACAGACCTGCAATATTCCAACTACATACTGAAATGCTGTTAGGCCTCGGTTTTATTTCATTTGAAAAATTATAATGATTGTCTCCCTTGGATGATAGTTCACACGACAAACCTTGGCCTGCTACCTATCTAGATAGAAGTACTGGTTCTTTCTTCAAATCATCAAAAGTGTAACGTTCACCATTAATAACAAGTTTGTCATACTGTAAGAAGGCCCCTTTTCCTTCTTTTATCGCTTCACGCAGGAAAGGTGTAAAATCGCGGCGTAACTTGCTTACTCTCTGTGGAAAGTCTTCAACATTGATTTTCGATCTCGGCACCATATCGCCCTCCTCACCTTGTCTTCTTTTCTCTCTGAAAATCTTTAGAACTCTTTCTGTATCTTTAAAGAAGGAAAACTTAGCAATAATAAGTCTCGATTTGTATTTACCCGGTAGACTTTGAGCGCGCTCAATACTTATAGTAGAATCGTCTATATCTAAAGTTTCCCGCATAAATTGTCTCATCTGTTCACTTTCTTCCCAACTTTCCTTTTCAGTTTCGGGGACATTGAAGAATTTCAAGTTTTGGCGCCTAGACTGGGCTTCTAGATTCTCTATTTTTGAATTCAAATGATCCATTTCATTCATTAATTTACTGTTTTCTTCTCTGAGCTGTCTATTTTGTTGCTTTAAGTCATTCATTGATCTTTCTAAATTGTCAAACTTAGTATCTAGTTGTTTAATGCTCCTTTGTATGTCAATAAGTATAGGCAAGGCAACATTTGTTGTTTGGGAGCTTTGAACCTCGTCTTTATCAGTACTGGTATGATCGCTGTTTCGACCAGTAAACCACTCATTTATTGTTGGTTGTTCTGGGTTTTGCCTGGTAGTAAAGACAGGGGTAGAAGTTAAGTCGGAGTCACTCACTGTTTTAGAACCCATTTCGGTTTTATCAGAGATAGTTCTATTCCGGGCACCACTTCGTTTAGGGGTATCCTTTTCCATGACGCGGCTTGCATGACTAGACCTGGTGGTTCGCTCCGCATCAGAGTTACCTCCGTTGCCACCTTTGCCGGTCCGGGATTGGGTTCTATACACTGGGCCACTAGCAGCGCAAAAAGAGCTAATCGGAGAGAAAGTGATAGAACTTTAAAGACTGACTTCAGCTTTACAACTCTGGAAGACGATTTTCGAAGAGCTAATTGAGTGAATCTTCCTCTACGACTTCGCCAAGATTCTATTGATATTCCCATCTTTGTTTATAAAAACAGTTTCACGGTCATGTGATTTCAAACAATGTTACTTGGCAAGTTTCTATCTATAGACAGACTTCTGTAAGGTTGAAGTTCATTCCTTTGTTCAAATAATTTCACCTTTTTGAGTTCAAGAGCACACTTTCAGAGCAGTTTATGCAATATTTACGAGGTGCTACTTAGCTGGAACAGCTTATGCTCAGATGTCGTCGAGTTTGAATCGTCAGTTCAACGGCACCGTTGAGATATCGCAAAAAAATCTTCCCGACGAAATCTCTGCTCAAAATAATGCGGCCATGACGCAAGGCCGGTCACTCACAGAATAGTAAAGAAGTAATTGAAAAGGAACAGAATAGAAATCAGAATCAGATTTCACTGAAAAAAACGCTCTGTCAGACGTCCAATGAAAGCTCAATGAATGTCAATACTTTACATTCATGGCTATCTCTTGCAAAAATTCTAAGGCTGGGAATTCATTATATTCACTGACAGTACGAGATAGTCTTGTTAGCTATCTGTACCTTGCGAGATCGTAATTAGTGCAAACAACTTTCAACCATTTGTCGTACCTGAAAAAAAAAAAAAAAAAAAAAAGTCGACAAACTCGTTATTTGACAAAATGGCAATTTGACAAAAGTCTGTCGACCAAACATCTTTCGACCAACTGTCTTTCGATGAAATGTCGTGCACCAGAAATATGCAAGAGGGAGCTTGGTCAGACATAATCACAAAAGCTACCATATTTGATTTAATTATTTATCTAGATGGATCTGAAGATTAAACACGATCGAGAGCTCCAGATAAGAGGGAGTGATGGTATTTTAAATCCATTATTTCTCATTCAAACCCTATGTTGTGGGTACTCATAAATAAGAATTGTCTTGATGAGATGATTTTATTGAGTGCAAATAACGTAGGGTTTAGTGGAGAATAATTAATATTTTCAAATTTGAAATCAAAATCACTCCTCTGTATAGAGCTCTGAGATTGACACTTACTGTATGTATTTCCACTAATATATTCAAAGCATGAATTGCACTGATATCAAGCATTCGAAAACAAGCCTTTGTGAGTGTGTACTTACAAAGAGTGTGATAGCTCTTTTGGCAAAAACATGTATCCTAATTAAATCAAATATAGTAAAAAATTAGGTATACATTTAAACAAAGAAACACTGTTGTTACTTGTTTGTTAAATCGAAGAATATGGCTACAAGTATAAGCTAATTGTGTAAACAAACTACACAGATCTATACATCTAAAAAAGCAATTCCATCACCACAAAACCATTACCAACGAAAGAAACTATAATACCACATTCTTGTATACCGTACACACCAAATATCTGGAAGTGGATCCCTATGAAATCAGATCAGAAAATATTGATGATGATAAATAACAATGCATCATTTAGCAACACATTCATACATTTCCTTCGAATTGAATTCCATTTCTTGCTTCCAAACATATAGTGATTTTATTGCTGTAGTAATTACCTGTAACAGTCTGATGAACTGAAAATTTGTACAAAATTGAATTCATTAAGCCTGACAGTAAAAACATAAAATGTTCAATTTTTCATTCTTTTTTCTCTAAACATGGACAATTAAACATGGACAACAAATCATTAACTGGCATACAGTATAATGGAGCTCAGGATTAGCGTTCTCAGGAGGAATAACAGTTTTCCAAAACTATGTAGATGGGACTATTGCTTTAACAATTGGAAATACTCATATTTTAATTGATATACTTGACAAATTTTCCATTGACCTAGTAAGTCCGGTAAGTAAGTAAGCAGTTTCAGAGAAGATACTTTTTTTTTGTCGACTCGGAGTTGGATTTTAATAAACATATCACATCCAAAATAAAACTAGCTAACCGAAATCTTGGAATAATCCATCGGATGTTCACTTACCTGGACAAAACACTATTTCTGAATCTCTATAAATCTTTGGTCATGCCACATCTGAAATAGGCCTGCTCTGTTTGGTCACCTCACCTGGAGAAGCATCGAAAAGCAATCGAAAATGTACAGAGAAGGGCAACAAAGCTATTGAAAAAAATAAAGACCTTTGTTACAGTTAAAGACTAAAATATTTGGGACTACCAACTTTAGAATACAGACGTTTAAGATGCGACATGATCCAAGTATTCAAAATTGTCCATCAGTACAACAAAACCTCGACTGAAAATTTTCTAAACCTCTATTCTGAATCAAAAACAAGGGAAAATGCCAAAAAATGTTTAAGAAGTATGCTAGAACGGAATTAAGGAAAAGTAGCTTACCCTGAAAAAGGTATGTATAAAAATCACTAAGTATAAACAATGTAACAAAAGTAAAAAATGTATGGAAGAATGATAAATGAATACATGTAGTTTCAGCCCAGTGATACATAGCAGTTTTAAGGATGTAAAGGATTATTATGTCAGTTACTGACATACCAATCCTTTACCCTTCGATAACCAAACAAATAAGCAAACATACAAAACAATACAATAAAAAACATGGTTTTGAATTCAAACTATACAAAAAGGTATACAATGCTCTTATGCTAACTGAACTTATTTTAAGGTAAGTTTAACTTTACAATATGATATTATCAAATGCAATAATTTCTCAATTCTAATTCAAAAACATCTACACTTACAAATTTGTGGAATTAAGTGAATTCACCACCCTCCGCAATGTTTCTACTTTCTTTCTCTGCCAAACTCTCAGTGACTGCTAGTGCTGAAATATAAATAAAAGAAGTGCAAGCTATGGAAAGGTAAAAAAACTGGTTAAGAAGAGAGTTGCCTTACTACTTGAAATTGCTTGAGGGAAACACTTTGGGTCAAAAGGATGAAAACAACTGTAAAGGGTAAACTGTTCAAAGAGTTAAAAAGACTTCCAAGATTCTTCAGAAAAAGGTGAGACTTGGGAAACATCTAGATAACCATTAGAAAAGGCAACTTACATAAAACAACTGTCTTTTTCCACAATATATCAGTTCCTGAGACAAAACAGTGTTTTTTCTTCTGAACTGGTGAAAAACTGAAGCGGGAGTGAAGAAATTAAAAAAGGTCATGTGATCAAAAGGCGGAAACTGACCAATCAAGCAGAACACAAGTAAATCAAAGTATTAGCTGACCAAATGGACATGGCACATAAAAAGTGACACTACTACATGCTTCCCTGGCCTTTAAAATGACGTCCCGTCATTGTCATGTCAGAAACAGTCTTACTGTTAATTAAGTACATTAATACTAAATATAACAATCCAATATAACAGATAATGGCATCAACAACTCAAGAAGCTGAAAAATACTACAACATCAAAATAATCATATGAAAAATACATTCATAAACTGTCCCTCCTCCTCCTTGGTAAGTATGCGTCCACGCCAATGTTTTATTAACAGCAGTCAGTGCATCTACTTGTATGTTCTTGAAATTTCTCCACTCACATGATGTAAATTCCTCTTCTCTGTAATCTGACAAGATAAGAAATTACTTCATAGTACAGTAACACAACGAAAAAACCTGTAAATGAAATAAATTATTTGATTATTGCATCCAATACACTAAAAGCAACATTTCTTTCCATCTTGTCTAAAATACCGGAAGACATTAGCATATTGAAAGCTTCAAGTTTTGAGTCATGGGGTCTAAAAACGACGTGATTCATCTGGAAAGAGTCAAACCATGTTGGCTGTTTTCTTGTTCTAGTAGAGCGTCTAGGTGCTGGAACGGGTTCTGACCTTTCTGTTTCTGTGACTCTTCTCTCTCTCCATTCTGTTTCCCTTTGTTCTGTATGTTCTGAATCATTTCTCTTTGTGTCACACTGTTTTCCTTGTAGTTCTTCTTCTTGCCTCTGTTCTTCTATACTTTGACCTCTGTCTTGTTCAACTGATTCATCTTCTTGTCTTGTTGTGACTGCAGCCTGATTTTCTTCTATTCTCTCCTCCTCTCCTTCTTGTTGTTCCTTTTCCTGATTCCTCTGAGAGCTATCAATACTTTTCTCATTTCTAGAGCACATATCACTCCTCTCCTCTTTTTTTTTTCACATTCTTCATTTTCAGGAGCTTGGGCGTACCCATGTAAGTTTGTGCTATCCACAAATCTCAGCCCTGATTTTCTTCTGCACTCTTCAGGATCTGATTCGTCACTAGAATCTGTTTGATCCCTGGTTACGTAACCATAACTCTTATCTTCTTCGTCACTCTTCTCTCTTTTTTTATTCTTGGTGGCCACCACTTTTTTTTTCTGGAGATTACCTCTTTCTTGGAAGCGGTCCTCTTTCTCCTAAAGGGAAAAGATGATTTCTGTGCTGGGTCTTTCTTGATGATGACGTTTCAGACTTAACCTTGTACACAGGAATCTGGTCATTTGGCTGATCTGTCACAATATATATGTCTTTTTCGAATCTATCCTGGATTTTGTGTTTTCCTTCAAAGGCAAGCACTTTTACTAGGACTTATCTCCCGTCGCTAGTTTTGCAGCTTTGGCTTTTTGGTCGTAGTAGTTCTTTTGTCTTCCTTTTGAGCTTTCTAGGTGTTTCTCAATATTGTTTCTAGTAGTTTCCATTCTTTGTTTTAAATCATCAATATACTGTTTTGTTGATTTGGTATTGTTTTCTGTGACTTGCTCAAATAAGGCATCAATGGGTAATTTTGGCTTTCTCCCAAACATTATTTCAAAAAGTTAGTGTTTTGTTGAGCTTTGTGGCGTACAGTTGTAGGCGTAGACTAGCGAATTAACATACTTTTTCCAATCTGCTTTCTTTCGTTTTCCAAAGTTCCTAACATTCCTAGCAACGTTCTGTTAAATCGTTCTGGACCCGAGTTTCCCTGAGGATGATAGATGGAAATTCTGGTTTTCTCCATGTTGGTCAAATGGCAGCGTTTTTGTAAGATGTTTGATTCGAAATTGGTTCCTTGATCTGAATGTATTCTATTGGGAATTCCGTAGTGGAAAATGAATTGGTTGTAAAATGTTTCTGCCGTAGTCTTTGCTGTCTGGTTTTTTGATGGAATAGCCATGGCAAATTTTGTGAAATGGTCCGTTATGACTAAAATGTCTGAAAATCCTCCTTTTGATGTTTCCAAGGTCAGGAAATCCATGCAGACCAATTCCAAGGGATAGCTGGTCTTAATGTTGACTAAAGGAGCTCTGATCTCTGATCCGCTTTTTTCGACGAATAGATCTTTCACATGTTTCTACCCATTTTTCAGCATCCTTAGTCATCCCAGGCCAGAAGAATCTTTCACGTAAGAGTCCAAGTGTTCTGTCACGTCCAGGATGTCCTACTTCATTATCGAGGCCTTTCAGGACTTCATTCCTGTAACAGGCTGGAAGAACTGGTAGTTCAATGATCTCTGCATCCTCTTTTACATTTCTGTACAAAACTTCTCTTTTCATTACAAAGTGTTTGTATTGTCTCTTCATTATGAGATCGTTTTTTGACGGAACACTGGAAGGCATTCTCTTGTCAATAACAGCAATGCGCCATTTTTCTATGACTCTATCAAGTCTTTGCTGTTTTCTAATCTCCCGTAATTCTATTTGTGCCATTGGGAGTCCTTGATCTTCTGTAGCTTCTAAGATGTTGATGTTGGAGCAGATGGTTTCAATAACAGGATCCACATCTGTGCAGCTACACATTGCCTTCACAACATCATCTTTTACTTTGACTCTTTCTTCCTCACCACCTAACTTTCGTGTGGGTATCTGGACATTGCATCCGCATCTGTGTTGTTGAGTCCAGATCTATATTAGATGTCAAAGTTAAACTCTCCAAGAGCAGAGGCCCATCTCTGTCCTGTTGCATCTAATTTTGCGCTGGTCAATACATAGGTCAGCGGATTATTATCTGTCAGGACAATAAAGTGGTTCAAAGCCAAATAA
Organism: Tridacna gigas; assembly: GCA_945859785.2. Classification (NCBI taxonomy): domain Eukaryota; kingdom Metazoa; phylum Mollusca; class Bivalvia; order Cardiida; family Cardiidae; genus Tridacna; species Tridacna gigas. The sequence continues at coordinate 8,633,015 of OX244028.2, forward strand.
TTGGAGAATTTCTCTGTCACAGCCCATTTTAATGCCAGAAATTCTAGTTTGTAGGCACTGTAATTCTTCTCTGACTTTGATAATGCTCTGCTGGCATAAGCTACTACTTTCTCCAGATGTCCGTCATGTTGATATAGAACAGCTCCAAGTCCTTGCTTTGATGCATCTGTATGCAGTTCAAAGGGCTTCGAGAAATCCGGATATGCCAGAATTGGAGGTTTTGTAAGAACTTCATTCAGACTTTCGAAAATATGCTGTTCATTTTCTGTCCAGGTCCATGGCTTCTTTGTGGTCTTCTTTTTTGACACTGTCGGAGATAGTAGGTCTGCAAGTGGTCTAGTAATTTTTGAGAAATCTTTGATGAATCTTCGGTAATAAGCACAGAATGCCAAAAACGATCGCAGCTCATCCTGGTTAGATGGTGTTGGCCAATTCTTTATTTTATCAATTTTAGCTGGATCTGTTTCAATTCCCTTTTCACTGACAATGTGTCCTAAAAATGGTACTTGGTCCTGAATAAAGAAGCATTTTTCAGGTGATAACTTCAGGTTACATTCCTTTAGCCTGCTGAAGACAAGATCTATCCGTCTTAGATGTTCTTCAAATGTGTCGGAGAAAATGATAAGGTCATCTAAGTAAATGACACAGATGGACATATTATAATCTCCTAGACATTCCTCCATTAATCTCTGGTAGGTGGCTAGCGAGTTGGAAAGGCCAAAAGACATCTTGACATACTCGTAAAATCCTAAGTTTGCCACACTGAAGGCTGTTCTTTCTTTATGTATCTCCTCCATTTCTACCTTCTACACTTCTATTGTTAGGCTTTCGGTAGTTCACATACATTCGTAATTTTCCGTTTCTCTTTCTGACCAGGACTAAGTTTGATGACCAGAGTGACTTTGACTTTCGAATAATGCCGGTAGATAGTAGCTGTTCAATAGTTTGTCGAACTTCATTTATCATGGCTGGAGGTATCCTTCTGGTCTTCTGCTTAAAAGATGTCTCATCTATCGGGTCAATTCTGTGTTTAATTCTATCACAAAAGCCAATGTCTGATTCTCCTGTGGAAAATATGTCTACATGTTTCTCAAGTAATTGGTTGATGTCATATAGTTGGTCTTTATTCAGTTTCTTGTTGGTATCTGTGTGAACCTGTTTTAAAATCTTCTGTTCCACTATGTTTTCTATGTGATTCTCTATGTCTTCCACTTTAACTGGTTGCAGATCACATAGTCTACTTTTTTGGAGAAACCACAACGCTGTTTGTGGTAACGTTAGAGATGGTTACATTTATGGCTTTTGTCTTCCCATGTTCGTAATTGATTATTTCAGGAGATATGTCAACATATTCGGGCAAGGACGAGTCTGATGATTCATGTAGGAGAGCAGTTGTTTTCGGATGGCCTATTTCTTTATCTGTAACTCCTTTTATTGTTCGTGTCTCATTCGGTCCTAGTATGATCTTTTGCGGCTCTGCAGATCTTATAATAGCAATTTGATTTCCATTCTTCCTTAATTCTCTGCTTCTGAGGACCAAATATCTGAAGGCCAGATACCAAGGCGTTTGCAAGGCAGCACAGTGTAAAAATTGGTGTCCAAAGTTCTCTTTACATTCCTGTAAAAACGTATATAAGATGTTTGTTCCAAGTATTACAGGAGTATCTTGGGAGTACCTTGTGTCAGGAGTCACAAGAAATAAACATGGAGTTGTTGTAGACCTAGGGATGCCATCTAATACTGAAAGATTTGCCTCGATGTAGCCAGAGTAGGGTAGTTCTTTTCCATCGGCGCATTCAACTTTAATAATGTTGTCTAAGGGTTGTAATTTCATATCGGGCAGATTTTCTTCATAGAACGATTCCGAAATTGTGCTTATGCAGCTTCTAGTATCTACCAAAGCTTTGATCTTGTTGCTTTCTAATTCAATGTTCACTTCGTTCGTTGTTCCAACTAATTTTGGGTCATTTTGTCGTGTGCCAGAGTTCGACCCTCCAACTGACGCACATATTAGTTTGGGCAATCCTTTGCTATGTGTCTATATTGTTGACAATTGTAGCACTGTTTTTTACTGCATTTGGACAATCTTTAATCATATGGCCTTTTCCACCGCATCCAAAACATGTAGGTGCAAAAGTGGTTGAACCCAAAGGTCTCTGCTGTCTGTCTCCACCTTTAGTATGGCTATCCTGTCTATTATTTCTCCTTGAAAACTGTTGTTTCTGTCTCCCTCTGTAATTTCCATGACGATAATTTCCTTGGTTCTGTTTTATGTCTTCTTGCTGCTTTTCTATTTTATCTATTCTTTCATTCAGCTTCTGTAGCAGCTCTTTCACCTCTCCCAGTTCAGATGTCTTCTTTTCTATATTTACTTGGGCATGGCATTGTTAATGATTGATGCTTGTCAAATCGGCTTCAATTTTCCGCAGCTCGATCTTGAACTTGTAATCGTGAATCATGCCGTTCTTGTAAAAATCCATGTTTTATATCGGAGGTAAACCCATGATGGAGAACTCTCTGTAAAATTGTGTCATCTTGAGGTAAAGCACCAAGTGTAACTGCTTGGGAGTAAATTTCCCCAAGTCTGGTAGAGTAAGCAGTTACAGTTTCCTTCGACAACTTTTGACACGAGTAAAATTTTCTCAATATGCTTTCTTCGGTCTCTATCGTTCCAAAGATGCTCTCAAATTTCAGGTCCTAATCTCCTGAGAATATTTGCTGCTGTGCCCTTCGCTGGTCTCCTGATTTCTAAAAGTATCTCATCCTTGTTGTAAGCTTTATCAGCCAACAGCGAGTCTATTTCATATCTAAAAGTTTTCCATGTTGTCTCGCCTTTCTTCTCTTCCCCGTAAAATATAGATAGCTTGGGGTAACTGTGCGAGCCTTTTGGTTTTGAAGTATCATGATCCGAGACAATTTTTCCAAATCTAGTCAAAAATTCTACTAAATCCCCTGTTGTTTCTACATGAGGAGTCAAATGCAGGTCATGGAATGCTTTAATCAGCTTTTCATCCTCCACTGTTAATCCTCCAGCAGCTATTCCAAGTTTACTCTCCTCTTTCTCCTCTAAATCCTTATTGGCCATAATTGTGCTGTTTTAGATGGGTTAAATGCACAGATATAACAATGTAAACTATGTAAGCTCCCTGTTCCACAATGTAAAATCGCCAGACTGTCTATCAATTTTAATATTGAATTCTTGGCACTGTAGGTGAATTGGTAACACTGGAATCTCCTTGTACCACAATGTTATTTTGCCAGACTGTCTATCAGTTACAATATTGTATTCTTGGCACAGTAAATAGATATGTAAGTATAACACTGGAAACACCTTTTATCACATTGCCAGACTGTTTATCAATTACATTGATTTCTTGGCTTGGTGATGCGTCAAAATATGTGATTGCCTTTACCACACTGTTTATCGCTATAAACTTCACAATCGCGGAATGTAAAGACTACTATGAAGCTTTGCACAATAACATGTGGCCAGCAAAGCTGAGGAAAGTAGGATTGTCCTGAAAATGAATCGCAGTTATCTCCCTTTGAAAGATAGATATAATATGTACATCCTAGCACACTCTGCGATGTATCAAAATGTTAAATTTTAAAATTAGGAACACTCTTTAAAAAAATTAGGGAAACCCCCCTTTTTGTTATTTTTTTTAAAATTAGGGACTTCCCTGCGACAATTCTATAACTCGCGAAAAGTTATAAAAAAAAAAAAAAAAATGAAATATTTTTTTCTAATTTATTATCCGAATTTTCGGTTATTTTTCTCGCGCGAAAAAACTGGATGGCAACAATTTTTAAGGACCCGTTGAACTTCTACCATCCCCGCGAAGGACCTCGTAAAAAAAATATAACTTTAAGGAGTTATAAATTCTGATTAACCTCTATATATTTATGTGAGAGTAAAGCTTATTTTTTATCTCCTCGGTTGAGGATCGTTGATTATCTTTAACTCCTTTACGAATAAAGAAACCTCGAAGTCTTTGTCTAAAAAAGCCAATAAATTTCTTCTTCGCTTTCCATTTTTGCATTGATAAAATTGATCTCCTCTACATACTTTAGTTCTAAAGATATCCATCCTCCTTTTTTTTTTTTTTTTTTTTTTTTCTAAAAAGGTCTTTAAAAGCGGATGCCGCGATCAGAGAAAAAACTCTCAGAGTTATTTTTTCTCCCGGAGTAAAAACGGAATAGTTTTTTAGATTAACTATTTCTATCGGAGGGAAGTTTCCAGTTTGGATCTAAAGCAATCCTTTCATGAAAATATTTCCGTTTACTTTTTTTTAGTATTTCGGAAACCATTTGTCGGCTGCCCCTTCCCCGTTTAATTATATTGAGGATCCGTGATTAGTAACGGATTTTCATTACATTCCAGCATTAAAATAACCCAGTTTCCTCTTCTTTCTTTTAAAAGTTCAACGAAAGCAAAGTTCTCTAGCTTAAAAAAGTCTCGAGGAGATAAGTCTTTAGCTTTTGGCTCGAATAGTTTAGTAAAAAAATTATCCATTCTCCTTTTTTTACATTGGAAAAAAAAATCTTAAACCGATTAAATCAATAAAAAATTTATAACTCCTTAAAGGTTATAAATTTAGCGCGATTTTAAAAAAACTTTTTTCCCTAAATAACTTAAAATAATTTTTGTGGCGTATTGAGGCGTTCCTATTGACCTCGTAAAAGTGTAAAATGCGATAATAGCGCCCAAAGAAATTTCGTTGCCGAATAAAGAATCTCCCACGGATTTAACTTTTTCGTAAGTAGGAAATCCCAGTTTTCGTTTCATCGCGGTGAATTCCTCGGCAAACTCGGTTTCCGTTTCTGATATTTTTTAAGACATTAAAAGAAATAGTAAACTTGCAATGGCACCGGCGGTTATCGTTTTCATTGCCATTTTTTATAAAACTAGTAATAGTTTAGATTAAAAAAAATTTAAAAATCGATTTAAGAAAAAAAATATAGTATTAAAAAAAAAAAAAAAAAAAAAAATGTCGTTCGTTAATGTAGAAAACTTCGATGAAACTCAACTTAGGGTAGGAGACCTAAAAGTTTTTACCGCGTCCGTGTCTTATCAAAGGCTTTGTATTTGTTACGGGTACGATACAGGAATAGCTCCTCTCATAGTTTGTACGCCCGTACTATTTTCCTACGGAGTTTCGGAGCACAAAGATCCTGTTAGTAAAGAAGTTACTGGATATTCTTTACCTTTAGTTTGTCACGATGAGGAAACTACTTAGGAGAACGAAAAGAAATTTAGAAACGTAATGGAAAAGATTACGGGATTTATTAGAAGCGAGTACGCGGAAAATGCTAGTAAAATAAAGAAAGGAGGAAGAAGAAAGCCTATCGACCCAGAGAATCTAACTATTTTTAAATATGGCGATAAAGCGAGTACTCGCGCAATTTATGCCAAGCTTTATACCGACGAAAATAAAAAAAATAACCACGCCATTTTTCCGGAAAGCTACGCGCGCGGAGCTTAAGTCTGGAAAGGCAATTTCTCCGAATTATTTTGCGGAAACTCCAGCGGAATCTTATATTAAAGAAAAAATTAACGTTGTAGCGGTTATAAGAATAGACGGAGTTTTTATAAATTCTTCCTTAGAAACGATACAGATTCGTCTTAAAGAAGCCGTAGTTATTAAGAAAGTTAAAAGTGATAGACAAAGTATACTTTTAAACCTCAACCTAGATATAGAATCTGATGACAACGATGATATTTCAGACTTGGAAAACTTAATTTATAACCCAACCAAGGTTATAAATTTTTTTACAAGTCCAACTCTATCAGTATCGATATGTAAGCGTTTTTCGCGTTAGGGCTATTAGACCTAGTTATAAAGTTTATCACGTCGCATTGGTTTACTTCTAAGGGTCGAGGAAAAACTACGCAACTGCAACCTTCCCTTTTCTTTTTTACTATGGAATAGTCAGGATCTTCGTGCCCGTTTACGACTATATTAATTCTCGCCTCCTCTTTTAGAATACCGTTCGTTTTAACAGCCATTAAAGACCCTCTTATAATTCTACCCGGAGCCGGCATGCAGTAGCCTCCTAATTCGTGTTCCGGTCCCGAGCTTCCATTACCAAAAGAAAACTCGTAATTGCCGTTTCCTAAAGCCCCTTTTTCTTAAGCCTGGACGCTTATAATCGGTTTACGTCCGATAAGAGTAGGCGCTTTTACTTTATTATCGTCTACGTAGGTCCTAGTTGCGGCCGCGCTCGCGTCTACGTATTGTTTGTTTGCCGCTTGTTGGTTTTCTAGAGGCATAGCAATACCTTCCAATCTACGATTACCCATGCTTATAATAACAGTAGCTAGAAATTCTTTACCCGTGCACCGAAAAGGTTTTTCGACGCTATCCACGTAATTTTTAGTAGCGGCTTCGTGCGGGTTTATAGGATCGGGGAGAGCTTCCAACTTGCGATTGTTCATACTTATATCCCTATCCACCAGGTATTTTCCTCTTTCGAACTTAAAAGGACTTTGTAAAAGATCCACGTAATTTTTATTAACGGCTTCGTTCGGCTCCGTAGGTTCGGCTAGGTTTTTTTTTTATTTTTTTAAACCCCATATTTATGCGATCGAGAGCTATATAAGCTCCATTTTCCTTTAAAAATCCGGTTCTTTCGTCGATATAAGATGTAGTCGCGACGTCGTGAGAATTTACGGGGTTCACGACGTTCGTTAGCGTATTCCCGCTCATGTCAATGGAACCCGTGACAGTATTTTCTCCGTATTTACGCAAAAAGTTTTTATTTACGTAAGCTAGAGAAACGCCGTCGGATACGGCATCCGACTTTACGGCTTTTCCGAACTTATTGACCGACATTTTTTTTTTTTTTTTTTTTAGTAAAGATTATTTATTACGTCTTGCAGACCCACGCCTTTTTCCATCTCCATTAGCACGTATAAACTCAGATGACCGCAAAAAGTCTGATCCTCTTTTTGCACCTGCTCCGAATTATAGTAAATAGGCCTCTTTAAGTACTTTATTAACTCTTTCGGAGGAGGCAAGCCGTAGCTGTCAAAGCAATGCTTACTTTTTTATCCTTATGCCAAGCGACCCAATGAGTTCCAGAGCCATCACTATCGTCTAAGTTTAGTATACCGCATTCTTTAGTTTTAGGTTTTTTAGGCAGCGTGTCTCGTAAAAATACCTCCTCGAAATTAGGTATTTTTAACGCTTTAGCGGCATAATCTAGCTGAAGGTTGCTTATAGGCTCTTCGGGCAAAGTAACGTCACCAATCTTAATAGCCGTCATTTTATATTAGAGGCTGTATATTTACGATGTCTTAGTTGTTAACCCAGGAATTAAACTCGTCCGAATATCCTTTCCACTTTACTAAGGACTTTTTCTTCCCCTTCTTAATAACTTTTTCTATCCTGTATACTTCTTGGTCCGTCTTTTGTAGCTCAGGTTCGTAAAATGAGCCCTTTATTTCTTTGCCATTAAGATCTACTATTTTATAAGTTACGGGATCAGTAAATTTTACCTCGGAAATGGTAAAAATTTCTTCGGTCCATCTCGTAGTGTACCCTTTCTCAAAGGTTTTTTTCTTATTGGAAATTCTTACCCTATCGCCGACGGAGAACTTGGGTTTTTCTCTTTTTCTTTCTTCTATAGGATAAAGGGTTCCGAAAACCTTGGTTTCGTTGACTTTTTTACGCACGTTAACGGGAGTCATCTTAATAGAAGAATGTCGAGTATTATTATATTCTTTAACTAGATCGGGGAGTACGTCTATGTAAACGTTCGTAGACTGGGTGGAAAAATACTTCCACATCTTTTCCTTCATAGTCCTAATCCATCTCTCAACGACGCTAGACTTTTCTTCGTTTTCCGTAGAATAAAGCTCAACGAGGTCTTTAACCTCTTTGTTCTAAAACTCTTTACCTTTATCCACCTACATCTTTTCCGGCTTTCTTTCCTTAAAAATGCTTTTTAAAGCATCAGCGACTGCTTTCCCCGTCTTGTTTTTTAGGGGTATCAGCCAACCGTATTTAGAAAAAAACGTCTATAACCGCTAAGAGGTATTTTACTCCTCAGTTAAACTCGGAAAAAGCTTGCATGTCCACCAAGTCCGCTGCCCATATTCTATCTATACCGCCGACTCGAACTCTCCTTTTTTTAAACTTTTTCCTTACGGGTTTGTGTATTTCTTCGGCTTGAGATTTTTTTTTTTTTTTTTTTTAGTTCCCATACCAAAGCGTTTTTTAGTCCCAATTACGTTACTTACCAAAGACCTTTCCATCCTTTCCTTTAGAGTGGGATTATAAATACCTTCCATTTCTTCTAGCATGTTTTTATCGTTACCTTGTTCCTTGTCTCGCTGTCATTATGCTTTAGATAGCAAAGATCGTGGTGGTAAGCGGCCTTGTCAATACGGTTTACGGGTTTGCTCCATTTTTTTAGGAGTTAGATCCCGGTTTAGTCTTTTTTTAAGATTCGTACCGTAATGTTATGCCCCGGAAGATGCATCTCAAAAGGCATGTTAGTAGATTATAAAAGGCGGCTTCATTATCCAAATCCCTATCCCCCCTATTTTTGTCCGATAGCCCGCCATCACATTTTCATGTCCCAAAAAATATTTTAACCATAACAAACCAGCAAACCAATCAACCCATGCAAAAATCAACCCCTTATCCAATCCCCCCACCCTTAACCAACAAACCCACGCTTAAGCATATGGCTAGCCCTTATATGATAAAACAATATAACAATAAACAACAATATAACAATTTTATGTAACGTTAACATGCTCATAAAATTATCAAGTTCATCTAACTTACGCAAAAACCAATTGGCTAGCCTTCATAAATAAAATTGGTTAACCTCTTTATTAATCGTTTTGACTTAAATTCAATTTACTAAAAAATTAAAAAAAATTGATTAAGAAAAAAAAACCAACGCATCAACAAACCGGTTAACAAGGTGCATCAACAAACCGGTTAACAAGGTGCATCAGCTAACCCTTACATCAAACAATTGCTTAACCTTTTTTCCACCCCCATCAACCAACGCATCATGCAACGGCTAACCGGCTTATGAGTTAGTGGGTGGGTTGGGATATTGGTAAAAAAAAAAAAAAAAATTAAATTTTTATTTCTATTGACAAGAAATAAAAAAATTGATTTTTAAGTTAAAAAATTCAACGACATAATAGGTAAAGATGAGTGTATTAAACAAGCTTACGCAAAAAGAAATTAATAAATTAGAAGAAACTTTGAGAAGTTTCCGTTCTTTTAAAAATACATTTGTTAAAAATAGAAGATTTTTTGTAATTTGTTATGATACAGGTATCAGAGACTTTCTTTATGTGTTTTCAAAATCACTTCCTTTTGTTTATTATAAATATAGTAATCACAGATTAAGAAATAGTGAATTTGATACAACACTAATTGCATCATGGCCTGATTTACGTGAAAATTATACAAATGAAGAGGATAGAATGTGCCGTTATTTACATCGTCCTGTTTTTTCCGGTATTAGGATACCATATAACCAAAGTGATAACTTTTTAAGTACTTATAAAAATGCTTTATTTGATTTACTTAAACATGATGAAAGAGAACTAACACCAGTTACTTTTAATATATTACCTATTCTTACATTTGAAAATATTGAACCTGCAGAGTATTTTGATTTTACGTCTTTTGTTGAATATTATGGTTACTATTGGGGAGGTTTAGGTAATTTTTTAAGAAGAAATGAAGCAATGGGTAGAATTGATACACATCACGGTTATTTAGGTGCGCCCGGTCCAATGTTTGTACAATCAGCGGTTCCATTAAGTATAATACAATATGGAAACTATGAATATGAGGAAGAACCAGTGGTTAATATAGAAGAAGATGAAGAAAATGAAGAAAATGAACGAGATGCGGCACGTTTAAGACAAGTTCTTGGAAATCTTAAATAAAAAATCAATGAAAAGAAAACCTTTTATTCATCAGAATGTGTTATTTGTATGAGTAAAAAACCTAATATACTTTTTTGCAATTGTGGTCATATACCTATATGTAATGATTGTGATGATTTACAATTTGAAAATTCAAACAAGTGTCCAGTTTGCAAAACTGAAAGTGATATAAAACGTGAAATTTAACAGGAATATCGGGGGACGTATTTATCCAAGGATAAATTCTGTGAACCCCAAACACAGAGAGACTTAAACTTTGATATTCCTGCCTTAGTTAATGTTGAAAAGCGTTAAACTATCTTAAGAATCACCTTTAACTCTGTTTTCTATACCTTAACATAAGAAAAAGTATAGATAAAGTAAGGCGAGTCATGACACTACCATGATATAACCATTTTTACATGCCTCCTCACCGAAAACGAAAGAGGAAGTTATTTAATGCACAACAAAATGGTAGTACATTATAATATTAACAAACATTTTTACCCTGTTTTCTAAAAGTGATTAACTTGTATAATAATTGTATAAAATACTTAATATTGTTTTTTTAAACAGCAGCCTTACAACATTGTGATATGGTATTAACTTACGGGTTGTTAGACCGCGCCAGAGGTGTTATTATTAATAATTTTTTACAACAAGGAAGTAAGACTGCTTTATTATCATTAAATAAAAAATTATATTTTATACAATTACCATATTCAGTTCATTTTTTAGAAAAAACAAAAGCAAAAAAAATTATTAATATCATAACATACTACCATCTCCCTAAAAAGTCCAGTCTAAAGTGATATTATATGCGTAATACACATTTCAAAATATTGGAAAAAGTTGTGAAATACTATACCACGTGATCTTGGTGTGTGTATCGATAAACCCATTTTAAATATTTAACCCTTTACTGGGTTAAATATTTTTTTACAAGTCCAACTCTATAAGTATCGACACATGCGCGTTTTTTGCGTTGGAGTTGTTGGACTTTGTTATAAAGTTTATAGTGTCACATTGTTTTACTTCTAAAGGCTGAGGAAAAACTATGCAACTACAACCTTCTCCCTCCTTTTTCACTATGGAGTAGTCAGCCTTTTCAACTCCGTTTAAGACTATGTTAATTTTTGCCTCTTCTTTTAGGTTACCGCCAACTGTAACGACCTTTAGAGACCCCCTTATAATTCTGCCCGAGGCTGCCATGCAATAGCCTCCTAATTCATGATGTATTCCCGTGCTTCCATTACCGAAAGAAAACTCATAATTACCATTTTTTAATCCTCCTTGTTGCTCAGCATGAACGCTTATAACGGGTTTAAAGCCTATTTTACCATCCACGTAGGATTTTGTCGCTAAATCTCTCTCTTCTACGGGAGTTGCTGCATTTTTTAGGGAATAACCTTGAAGATTTACGTTAGCTACTGCAGAGAAACTCCCATCTGGATTTTTTATGATAGCCCCACCATTATCAACATAATTTTTATTGGCAGCGGCACCACGGTCAATAGGATTTGGTAATCCGATAATCGAGTGACCCTTCATGTTTATTTCACCAGCCATTGAAAAAGACCCGTCTTGGTTTTTTGTCAAAGCCTTTTCACCTGCGGTAAGCCAGCTCAATAACACTATCTACGTAAAGCTTATTCGCTGCATGGCTATTTTCAATTGGAGAAGCAACAAAATGAATTCGCCGGTTACCCATAGATATTTCTCCTATTGCAGTATAAAAGCTATCAATGGGGTTATACAAAAATGGTGAGGATTGACTATCAACATACCCCTTTGTTGCTACATCATCAGGTTCAGCCGGTGACAGGACATTAATTAACCCATAATTCCTCATATCTATATTTCCTGTAGCAACAAATCTTCCATCATTACGTTTAACAATGACACTTTCTCTACTAACCTTATCCACATAACTTCTTGTAGCAGCATCATGTGGTTCTTCAGGGTCATGTAGATTATGTATTTTTTTAAAACCCATATTGAATGGAGCAGTAGCAATAAAATTTCCATTTTCTTTTAATAGTGGTGATTCATGGCTTCCCCCTGCTGTATTATCAACATAATCCTTTGTCGCAACGTCTTGTGGATTTACTGGATTACTAACCCTCGTTAATGTGTTGCCATTCATATTTATAGAACCGACAACAGTGGTTGTTCCATCTTTACGTAAAAAGTTGTTAGTAATGTAAGCAAGTGAAACACCATCACCGCTTGTTTTAACATCATCCATTTTTCCAAATTTATTAACGGGCATCGTTTTTTAATATTACTAAAAAAGTTTATTTAAAACATCTTGAAATTTATTATCATCGCATAACTCTTTAAGAATGAACAAACATAAATGACCGCAAAATACTTCACCTGCGTGTTGTAATTGGTCAGTATTGTAGTATATAGGTTGTTTTAAATAATCTATAATTTCATTAGGTGGTTGAATACCATAACTATCAAAATAAATTTTTTTCTTACCATCTTTAAACCATGCAACCCAATGAGTACCAGGACCGCTAGAATCATCAAGGTTTAATATACCACATTCATTTTTTTTTATTGTTTTTTGGTAGGGTATCTCTTAAAAATGTTCCTCTAAAATTTTTTTAATTTTAATTTTTTTGCAGCATCATTTAGTTCAAAATTACTTAAAGGTTTATTTTTTAAAGTTACATTATCAATTTTTATATCTTTCATTTTTTTATATATTTAAATATTTATAATAGCACTGTTGTCAACCCATGAATTAAACTCATCAGAATAACCTTTCCACTTTACAAGAGATTTCTTTTTCCCCTTTTTAATAACCTTTTCTATCCTATACACCTCTTGACTCGTTTTTTGTAGTTCAGGTTCATAAAATGAACCTTTTATTTCTTCACCATTTAAATCCTCAATTTTATATGTTACAGGTGATGTATGTTTTATTTCTGAAACTGTAAATACCTCTTCAGTCCATCTTGTGGTATAACCTTTTTCAAAAGTCTTTTTCTTTTTACTTATCCTTACTTTGTCTCCAACAGAAAACTTTGGTTTGATATCTTTTTTTACTTGATTATAATCAGGATACAATGTTCTCCAAACTTTATTTTCATTCTTCTTTTTACTTGCTTCAGTTGGTGTCATCTTAATAGAAGAATGCCTCGTGTTGTTATATTCTTTAACAAGATTTGGTAACACGTTAATATAAACATTTGTTGAGTGAGCAGAGAAATACTTCCACATTTTTTCTTTCATTGTTCCAATCCATCTCTCAACAACGCTTGATTTTTCCTCGTTTTCAGTGGAATATAATTCAATCAAATCTTTAACTTCTTTGTTATAAAACTCTTTACCTTTATCCACCCACATTTTTTCAGGTTTTCTTTCCTTAAAAATACTCTTCAATGCAATAGAAACAGATTTTCCTGTTTTATCTTTTAATGGTATCAGCCAACCATATTTTGAAAAAATGTCAATGACAGCAAGAAGATATTTTACACCACGATTAAGTTTAGAAAATGCTTGCATATCTACTAAATCTGCAGCCCATATCCTATCGAAACCCCCTACTCTAACTCTTCTTTTCTTAAATTTTCTTTTTACAGGTTTATGTAGTTCTTCTGCTAATGTTATATTTTCTAAATTTTTTTTTTATTTCCCATTCCAAATCTTTTCTTGGTTCCTATTAATGAGGAAACCAATCCTCTTTCCATTCTTTCCTTAATAGTAGGATTATAGATACCCTTTAACTCTTTAAGCATATTAGCATCACACACATCATTACGTGTTTTAGTATCATCATGTTTAAGATAACATATATCATGATGATATGCTGCTTTATCAACACGATTTACAGGCTTTGACCATTCTTTAGGTGTTAAATTAGGTTTTAATCTTTTATTTAACTTAGTACCAGGACCAGTAAAATTATGCCCAGGTAAATGCATTTCAAAAGGTAAGTTATTAATTGCCTTGTTTAACAATGAACCACCTTCTTTATCCTTTTTAATAAACTGTGTTTTTGTTGTTCCACATTCAACACATTTACCCCTTTTCATATTTCTACCATTTTTACTTACACCATAACTTAAATCATTTGTTTCTGTTTGTTTTTTACACTTAACACAATACATTTTTTATATTAAAATAAATTTTTTAATATAAAATGGATATTGTTAATTTATCATGGAATGAAGCTTTAGCAAAAAGATTTAACCATCCCCTTTTACCAAGAAGTATCAGAGGTTTAATAGTAGGTAAATCAGGATGTGGTAAAACTACACTTTTACTTAACCTTTTGTTAAGACCTGATTGGTTAGATTATGATAACTTAAGCGTTTTTGGTAAAAGTTTGTTTCAACCAGAATATCGCATATTAAAAAAAGCTTTTGAAGAAGAAATACCAAAAGAATATATATTAAGGTTGTTTTCATTTAAGGATGAAGTGCAAAGAAATGATATTTCTCCTTTAGCATTGGTTGAAGAATGGGCTAAAACAATTAAGGAAAAATCTGATATTAAGTGTGAATTTTTTGAAAATGCTTGTGATGTACCCGACCCAAGAGATTTAAACGGGCAAAACAAAAACTTAATGATTTTTGACGATTTACTCTTGGAAAGGCAAAACAAATGTGAAAACTATTATGTTCGTGGAAGACATAGTAACGCTGACTGTTTTTATCTATCACAAAATTATTTTAGATTGCCTCGTCAAACTATTAGAGAGAATGCAAATTTTATTTGTTTGTTTAGACAAGACTTAAAAAATCTTAATCATATTTATAGTGATCATGTAGGGGATGATATGACAAAAACTGAGTTTGTTAATTTTTGTAAAAATTGTTGGGAAAAACCTCATGGTTTTGTTGTAATTGACTTAACCAACAACAAAAACAACGGAAAGTATAGAAGTGGTTTTGATAACTTTTATATTCCACAAAATTACGGCAACTATTATTAAATTTTTATAAAAAATATATTTTTTGTTTAAAATATATTTTTAGTAAATATAAAATGGAAGAAGAATTACTAAAACAAATAGTAAAAAACACTGATCATAAAACATCATTTCAAATTATAGTAAGTGACAACAAAACAGAGTTTAGAACAAGATTTACTCCACCACTTCAATTAGAACGAGATAAAAAATATGAAATAGCTTTAGTCAATCTTGAAACATATTATTCATTTCCAAATATTGATAAAAGAAATAACACTTTTGTTTATTCACCAGACAATGGTAATACATGGGTTAAGTTAAAAATACTTGAAGGTAGCTATGATTTAGTTGATATTAATGATTATATACAATTAGAAATGAGGAAAAGGGGTCATTATGATTTAATTAATGAAGAATATTATTTAAACATATCCGCTAACACTAATACATTAAAATCTGTTCTTAATGTTGAAAATAATTATCAGGTTGATTTTAACCAAAATAGAAGCATTGGTAAAGTATTAGGGTTTAACAAAGCAAAATATCTACAAGGATTTCACGAATCAGAAAAAGTAGTAAATATCTTAAGTATTAATAGCATACTTGTTAATATTGACTTAATTTCAGGTAGTTATGTTAATGGTTCTCAAAGAAACACAATTTATAGCTTTTTTCCAAATGTGGCGCCGGGTTATAAAATAATAGAGTCTCCAGTTAATCTGGTATACCTACCTTTAACATTAGATGAAATACATGATTTAAACGTAACGCTAACTGACCAAGATGGAAACGTATTAAATCTAAGGGGTGAAACATTAACGATTAGATTTCACATAAGAGAATCGCGTTAAATATAAAATGACAAATTACATTACAGTTAAAGTAAATATAACAGAAGGGCAAAAGAAAAAGATACAACATGCTGTTAAATCAAGTTGTCCTGTAAGTATTAGATTAAATCATGATGACCTAACAGGCGAAGATTTAATGGCGGTAACCGAGTCACAACTAAACAAATTAAATAAAGCATTAGAGGGAGGTAAAGGGGTAACCATTAGAATGACTATTAAACAACTTAAGCACAACATGAAAGTAGAAGGTGGATTTTTACCTTTGATAGCAGGGTTAGCTTCATCAGTTCTACCTACATTAGCAAGAACCGTTTTACCTGCTATAGGAGTTGGTGCTCTATCTGGTTTAGCATCAACAGGAGTTCAAAAAGCAATGGGTAACGGGCTTTACCTTAAGAAAGGGGGTTGCGTATGTCAAGTAGAAACTGATGGAGAAGGGCTATATCTTAAACCATACAAAGGTAAAGGGTTAAAAAATAAAGGTGAAGGATTGTATTTAAAACAAGGTGGGGAAATTTATGATGGAAAAGGTCTTCTTTTAGGACCAAATAGCCCATTTGCTAATATTCCTATATTAGGAGCAATATTATAAATTAAAAAAAATGAATGTACATAAATTTGGAAATGGAAAACATAAAATAGTTCAACCAAAAACTATTTTTTGGAAACCTGTTGAAGGTAAGTATCCAGCTAAAAAAGTTAATCCTGTTTCATGGGATATTTTTACTCAACAACCGTTAGTATTAGAAGGAGGACAAACAAGAACGATAGCTTTAGGTATGGGCTTTAATATGAGTAAAGGTTTTGTTTTAGTTTCTCTATCTTATAATCTAAAACTTAATCAAATATCTATAACAAATGAAGTTTCATTAGAAGAAGTGGATGACATGGTTACAACAATTACAAACAACTCTAGTAAAATAAAAAAAATAGAGGAAAACACCTTTTTGTGTCGTCTTTACTATTCAATTTAAAAAAAATAGTTATAATATAATAAAATGGAGCTAAAAGAAAAGATTTATCCAGACTTACCAGAAGCACGAACTATACCAAATGCGCCAACATTAGAACCAATAATATCAGCAGGAGACAATGGTCAATCATTCAGACTTAAAAAGATATCAGAGATTCAGGATTTTCTTGAAAATGAAGTAAGAGTTAGAGAACAGTTAAGTAAAAAGTATTTAAAGATTAGTAAGACTGTGGATAATGTGGAAGCAGCCTTAACAGTTGGAGCACTAGGAGCTGGAGCTGGGGGAATCGCTTTACTATCAACTGTGGTAGCGATACCTGCAACGATAGTCCTAGAAGGATGTGCTTTAGTTGTTGGGTTAGCAGCATTAGTAGGTAAGTTTGTGGTTAGAAGAACCAGAACAAAATCAGAAAAACATCTTCAGATTAAAATGTTGGCTGATTCAAAGTTAAATACACTACTTACACATATATCAAAAGCAATATCAGACAACAAAATAGAACATGAAGAATTCAGTTTAATTATGGAAGAATTGGAAAAATACAAACAAATGAAGGAAGAAATTAGAAGTAAAACAAAGAAAAAAAGCAAGCTAGAGGATCAAGAGAGTTTAATAGAGAAGGGACGAATAGAAGCACGGGAGGAATTCAGGAGACTTGTAGAAAGGCACAATGGAAGCCATTCAAATTAAAAATAAAACCGCCTAAGTTTAAATTTTCTTGCGCATGTGAGATAGGTAATAGTGATTAAATTAATTAAAATAATTTTTTTTTTACTTAAAAAATGCCTTTTATAAATGTTGATTATAAAACAAGAGATGAGATGGTAAAAGATTATCTTGTAAGAAAAAAACAGGTTCGTGATAGGTTACTTGCAGAAAGAGTAGGTGATATTGAATTGCAACAAGACTTAACTAAGTTTTTTAAACCCTTAACTAAAGCACAAAAGGAGATACAAGAAGAAGCAACTAAAAATATTGGTGCGTACCAACTAGAAGCAGCTAGAAGAATTACTGAGGGATTAGCACCTATTGGGGAGGGAGTTCAACAATTACCAGGAAGAATTACTGAGAGATTAGCACCTATTAGGGAGGGGGTTATTCAATTACCAATTCAACTTTCTAAAGAAATGAAGACTAGTCAATTACAAATGGGAAAACTTCCTTCTTATGAAGATGTTAAGATAGAAAAAAATAAAGAAGAAATTATGCATTTTGTTGAAGTTTTTAATGAAAAACTTACAAAAAAATATAAATATGATTTTGATAATATCTATAGAATAGTTTTTGATAAAAATTCTGGTGTATTTAAATTTGGTAATAAAGAAATTTTTTTAGACCCAAATGATAAAGGTTTTTTTTATTTTGAAGAAAAAAAATTTCCTGCTAGTGATGGGTTATGGGAATTGATTTTATTAAAAAATCCGAAAAATTATACCAAAGAAGATTTAAAAAATTATCAAGATATGATTCGTTTAAGTGATATTATGTATAAGGATAATAATCGAGAAAATGAATTTAAAAACTATTATTTAACAGATAAAAAATGGAAAAACATAATTAAACCTAGTTTTTTTGCTGGTAGTGGGTTAAGAAAAAAGAAAAAAACAACCACGGTAATACCATCTGACCCCAACGCACTATTAGAAAGGTTTGACCTTTTAATGTCTAGCAAGGATGCGGGTCATACAGGTGTAAAAAATGAGTTGGTAAGTATTTGTGATGAATTAAAAAGACAAAAAGTATTAAATGCAAAGAACTATAAAAAGTTAATGTCTATATTATAAAATGATTACATCACAAAAGAGAGGAGTTAAAAGAACTATGCTTATGGTGGAGCAGGTATATTTGATACCTTAGCTAATTTTTTAAGTAGGCTATTTACAAGTGGTGCGGTTAAGCAAATTGCAAGTTCTGCAGTTGATGTTGGTAAAAGTGTGGCTAAAGAAGGAGCAAAGAAAGCTTTAGAGGCAGGTAAGGCAGCTGCAGTTGATGCTGGAACAAGATTAGTTAAAAAGGCTTTAACACCTAAATCTAAAAAGATTATTGAAAAATATAGTCAAGTTCCAACCATACCAACAATACAACCTGTTGAACAAAATGTAAGTTCATTGATTGATGGTGGTGCCGTTAATATACAAACAATGGTTAAGAAGTTAAACAAAAAAAGAGGTAAAGGGATAAAAACAATATAATTTTTAATTTAGCTTAAGTAATTATTACATTAAATAAAAAAAAATGTCAAAGCTAAAATTTAATTTAACACATTATGAAAAATACAACACAAAAAGGGTTAATATCCTTTATGGAAATCTAAAACTTAATGATGATTGTGAAGTATTAGATAGTAGTAATACAAAATATGACTATAATAAAGCTGTTTTAAAATTGTCACCTGAAAAAGCTGATATCATTAAGGAATTTGAAGAAGATGTAAATCAATATTTAGAAAAAAATGGTATGCCTAAGGTAACCATTCTTTATGGAAATAAAATTTATCCAAAAGTAAGAAAAAATGTTAATGTAGAAAAACTTAAAAATATTAAACTTAAGGGTGTTTATGTAAATGATGAGAATAAATCATTCCCTCAACTATGGTTAGAAAATTAAAAACAAAACACAATTATAATTTTCAACTTAAAAAATTATGATTGTATATAAAAAATGGACATTTTAAATGTTAAAGCACCAATTCTAAAAGATGATAGTATTGATGAATACGAATACTTTGAGTATGAACCTACCATAGGAACTAATTTGAACAACTCAGGGGGTAATATTAGGATTGATATAGGAAACAAGGATGTTTTTCTTCATCCTTCTGAGAGTTACTTAAGTTTTGAGGGGAAACTTGTAAGAGAAGATAATGGAAATGTATATGATGGTAATCCTGCAAATGCAGATGACAATTTGGTAACGTTAACAAATAACGCAATGATGTATTTGTTTAAAAGTATCAGATACCAACTTGAAGAGCAAGATATTGAGTATATTAATTACCCCGGTTATGTCAGCACAATGTTGGGTTTGTTAAAATATCCAGATGATTTTGCTAAATCGCAGGGTATGAACCAACTTTGGTATAAAGATACCCATAGAAATGCAGATATTGATACTAATAATGGATTTGTTGTAAGAAGAAGCTGGATTTTTAATTCAAATCCTGTTGGTTCATTTAACTTTTGCGTTCCGTTAAAACATATATTTGGTTTTTGTGAAGACTATAACAAAGTAGTATATGGTATGAAGCATAGTTTAACCTTAACAAGAACCAATGATGATAACGCTATTTTTAAAAGATTTTCGGAACCCCTTGGTGATGCGGGTGTCGCAACTAATAATTTAAGAGGAAAAGTTGTTTTAAGTAAAATTACTTGGTTTATGCCACATGTAACACCTGAACTTGGTAATAGATCAGAACTTTTAAAATTTATTGAAAAGAAAGAAAGATTTCCTGTTGGGTATAGGATGATACAATCAGATACAATAGCGGTTCCAGCAAATACTAACTTTGCTTGGAGACTAGCAACTAAATCATCTCCAGAGGTTCCACGTTTTATCATTGTTGGTTTTCAAACTATTTCTAATGATAATATTTCTACTGATGATAGATCTGGTGAAAAAAATATACCAAATAATAACAGACAATTACACAACCCTGCTATATTTAATCACTTAAATGTAAGAAATATTAAAGCTGTGTTATCCACAAAACAATATCCACATAATGAACATAATATAAACTTTGAAACAAATCTAATTGGAAGAATATATGAGGAAGCTGCAACATTTAGAAAAAAATTTTACAACATGGATGAATTGGTATCAAACCCTAATATTAATCCATCTGATTTTAAAAATCTTTTTCCTTTGTTTGTTTTTGATGTTTCAAAGCAAAGTGAAAGAATTAAATATTCTGTAACTGATATTCGTATTAGAGCTAGCTTTACGGTTAATCCACCACCTAATACTGAAGCATATGCTGTTTTGCTTAGTGATAGGTTAATTAACTTTCAGAGTGATGGAAATAAAATGGCTGTAGTATATTAAGTAATTTTTTGTTTAATATAAAAAATATGCTAAAGATTGCTGATTTTAAAAAGATATTAACAGATAACAATATTAAGTTTTATTCCTATTGGAACAAGAAAAAGTTTATTGATGTCTTAAAAGAGCATGGATTGTATCCTGAAGAAGCTATACCACTTAAAAAAGAACCTAATTATGATAGACTAAAGGATATTAGTAAAAATCCTAAAACGGTAATATTAAAGGATGTTGAAACTGAAGAGGTGATTGAATTTCCATCGATTTACAAGGCTAGTAAATACATTGATAGATGTCCTCAAACGATTGAAAACTGGAATGGTAGAGTATGGAATGGTAAATATAGAATTGACATTCAATAATTTTATTATTTTTTTAAAAAATAATAAAATTTGACTTAAGGAAATTTTATTTATTTCAAAAATTATAGAGATGAATTCTTTTTCAAGAAGATTTATCAATAGATTAACAGATGCTAGTCAAGTGATTGCATCTAATTTATATAGTGGTGCTCAAAGGGTTGTTAGTGCCGTAATTCCTCAGAGTGTTAGAAGAAGAGTAAGAAATTTTACTAATTGGCTAACCGGTAACGTTGAACCAGAACAAATTCCACAGGTAATAAATGAAGTTGAAAGAAATATAGAAGAAACGTTACCAAGGAGAAGACCAGAAGATATTAATGCAATACAAAGCAATTCTTCATTAAGGGGTTGGGCAAGACAATATAGGATAGAAGGGTTTCCCGTTGATTCTCCTGCTGATTTTTTAGAGGATAGCAAACAAGCTATTACAAATATCTTAAGAAATAATCGTAGAGTTAAAGTAAAGATGATACTTAAATGTTTAATGTATAGATTTGATGATATTGAACATCCAGTAGAAGCATATTTTCAATCAGGTGAAAATTTAATTAACTTAAATGGAACCGATGTAGATGAGACGTATCAAATAATGGTTTCTGAAATTTTAGAAAAATATGAAAACTTTTTAAGAAAAGGTAGTGGTTATGCTTTTCATAGTGTGGATTATTTAGATTTACATACAGCTATTTATAATCCCTTAAGAGCTTCATCATTTATTCCTCTTTCAAAATGGATAGCTGATAAAAAAGCATGTATCAATATAAAAAATGAAGATAGTCAATGTTTTAAGTGGTCTGTCTTAAGAGCATTTAATCCAACAGATAACCATCCAGAAAGAGTTGATGGTAATTTAAAATCAAAGGAAAATAGCATAAACATGGATGGTATTAATTATCCTGTTTCATTGCATGATATTAGTAAATTTGAAAAACAAAATCCTAACATTAGCGTTAATGTTTATAGTTATTTTTTTAGTTATGAAGATGAAAAAAATAAATTTTATCCATTAAGAATTACTAATGAAGAAAAAAGTAATCATGTTGATTTACTTTACTTAACAAATGAAGAAAATTGTCATTATGTATTAATAAAAACTTTTAGCCGTTTAATGTCAAGTCAAATATCAAATAACCACCGTAAAAAGTATTTTTGTAAAAGATGTTTAAATGCGTTTGGAAAAGAAGACCTTTTAATAAAGCATAAAAAATATTGTGATAAGCATGCTCCGGTTACCTTAGATATGCCTAAACCTGGAGAGGTATTAGAATTTATAAATCACAATAGAAAAATTAAGGTTCCTTTTGTTGTATATGCTGATTTTGAATGTGTATTAGCTCCTATACATACATGCCAGCCAAGTGAAGAGAATAGTTATACTATAAAAACTCAAAAGCATATTCCCTGTAGCTTTAAATATATCATTAAATGTTTTGATGATGAAGTTTGCCCACCTGAAATGAAAGAATATACTGGTGAAAATGCAGAGCAGGTTTTTGTAAATAAGATAACTGAGGATATTAAAGAAATATATAAAAAATATTATAAAAAACAGGTACCAATTAAGATAACTAAAGATGAAGAAAAAAAATATGAGGATGAAAAAAAATGTTGGATATGTAATGGTAAATTTACAAAAAAAAATTATAAAGTAAAAAATCATTGTCATTTTACAGGTAAGTATCGTGGTGCAGCACATACTAAGTGTAATCTTAAAGCAAAAATTCCTGACTTTACACCTGTTTTTTTTCATAATTTAAGTGGTTATGATAGTCATATTTTTATAAAAAATCTTGGTAAAACTGAAGGAAAAATTGATTGCATACCAAACAATGAAGAAAAATATATTAGCTTTAGTAAATTTATTAAGGTTGGAAATAATAAAACACATAAGTTAAGGTTTTTAGATAGTCTTAAATTTATGAATAGCAGTTTAGATGAGCTTTCAAAAAATTTAAATGATGAACAGATAAAAATTTTATTAAAATTTTATCCTAAAAAACATTTATCACTGTTAAGAAAAAAAGGATTTTTTCCATATGAATGGTTAGATACTTTTGAAAAATTAGAAGAAACTCAGCTACCACCTAAACAAAAATTTTATTCAAGCTTAAATGATAAACATATTAAAGATAAAGATTATGAGCATGCAAAAAATGTTTGGAAAACTTTTAATATGAAAACGTTTAAAGAATATTTAGAGCTTTACAATGAAATAGATGTTTTACTTTTAGCTGATATAATTGAAAACTTTAGGGACCTTTGTCTTAAGCATTATGAATTGGACCCTTGTTGGTATTATACCATTCCAGGATTAGCATTAGATGCTATGCTTAAAACAACAAAATCAAAATTTGAGCTTTTAACAGACCCTGATATGCTTTTAATGATTGAAAAAGGAATACGTGGTGGGATATCTACGTGTAGCAAAAGATATGCAAAAGCTAACAACAAATATATGAAAAAAAAGTATGATAAAACTAAACCATCAAAATACTTAATATATATAGATGCAAACAGTCTTTATCCTTGGGCAATGAGCAAACTGCTACCCACTAGTTGTTTTAGATGGATGGATGAAGATGATTTAAAAGAATGGAAAAAAATACCATGCTTTTTAGAGGTTGATTTGGAGTATCCTGAAAAGTTGCATGATTTACATAGTGATTTTCCTCTTGCTCCTGAACAGTTAAAAATAGAAAAGGTAGAAAAATTAATTCCTAACTTAAACGATAAAGAAAATTATGTTATACATCATGAAACTTTAAAAAAATATTTAGAATTAGGATTAAAAATTAAAAAGATACATCGTGGCATCATGTTTGAGGAAACATATTGTATTAAAAAATATATTGATAAAAATGTTGATTTAAGAAAAGATGCAAAAAATGATTTTGAAAAAGATTTTTTTAAATTAATGATAAATAGTCTTTTTGGTAAGACAATGGAAAACTTAAGAAATAGGGTTGATATTCAATTAGTTAATGATGCGGTCAGCTATCGTTATAAAAAGCTTGTTGCTAAACCAAACTATCACCATACAACAATATTTGATGAAAATTTAGTTGCTGTTCATATGAAGAAAACAAATATAAAATACAACAAACCCGTTTATTTAGGTATGAGCATATTAGATATTAGTAAAATACATATGTATGAAACTTATTATAATTACTTTAAAGCAAAGTATGGTAAAAAAGTAAGGATGTGCTACACTGATACTGATAGTTTTATTTTTGAAATAGAAACTGAAGATTTTTATGAGGGTATGAAAAAAGACGCTGATACAATGTATGATATGAGTGATTACCCTAAAGAGCATGATTTACACAGTGAAAAAAATAAAAAGGTATTAGGTATGTTTAAAGATGAATTAAATGGAGATATTATGATTGAGATGGCTGGTTTGGGTGCAAAAACATATGCTTATGAAACATTTCCTATATTAAGAGAAGAAAAAACTGATGAAAATCCAAAACCAAAACCAATTTTAGATAAAAATGGAAAATTACAATGGAAAGGTATTGATGAAGGTAAAAGATGTAAGGGGGTTAAAAAGTCTGTGGTTGAAAACAAAATAAAATTAGAAAATTATAAAAATTGTTTGGATACAAAAGAAAATCATTATAGAACTATGCCTGTGTTAAGAAGTAGAGAACATGAAATGCACACTGAAGTAATAAACAAAAAAGCATTAAGTTATGCTGATGATAAAAGATATATATTAAAGGATGGAAGTAATGATACTTTAGCTTGGGGTCATTATAGGATTTCAAAAACATATTAAAATATTTAACCTGGTAAAAAGGTTAAATATTTAAAAAAATTTAAATTTTTTTTAATTTTTTTATTTAGTTATATTTCTCTAATTACAGAATTTTCTGTTTTACACATGGGGCAAGCATTTTTTGTATATAATGCAAAACATGTAGCACAACAACATAGATGACCGCAGTTAGCAAATAAAACATTAACCTTTGCTTTTTCATCTAAACATAGCACACATGTTTCTGATTTAAATGTTTTATAGTTATTTATTTTTGTAGTTGTTTGTTCCTCGGTTACACTTTCTATCTTTTCTATACCTAACCATCCATATGTGATATTATAGGTGCCATCAACAAATTTTTTTTTGTTTTCTTCCCAGAATTTGTTAAAGACAAGATCAGTAAATTCAAAAGCTGAACGTTGATTGGTTTCTTCTACTGTTTCTAATGATTGTTGATGTTCTCTACGAAAACGAGCTTCACTTTCTTCTTCATCTTCACTTTCTATTTGTGGTAGATTACATAACTTTATAAAAGAAGGATAGTTTATTTCACCTTCTTTTTCAAAGTAGATAAAAAAAGCTGTTTCTTTGCTTACATCAAACTGACGGTAAATTCTATTTGCTTCTTCACCTATTCTATTTAATGTTTCCTGTAACTTAGATAAAAAAGTTGTTTCATTTTCGTTAAAGTCTAAATGTATTTTTGTTAGATTAAGACATTGAGGGTAAAGAAATTCACCTTCTTGTCCTGGCATTTCTCCTTCATGAAACAACACGTTTAAGTTTAAGTATGTTTTCATGTTAGGGTTTTCATATTTCATTCTACTATATTCATAGTAAATATTAGCATTACTAAACACACCTTCGTATGGTAAGGTATTACCATAGAAAAAATACACTTCTCTTAAGCCATCTACATGTTTATTATAGAAGGTATCTATATGTTTACTTTTTATTGCAAATAAAATATCTTTTACTTTTGCTGTGTAAGCATAAGGATAATTTCTTAAGTCTTTTAAAATCTCCATCACTCACTTTATATGTTATAGGAACGTTTTAAGTTAAATTCATTTTTTTTATGATAAGTAAGGGTTTTTAAAAATTTTTTTTTTTTATTTTTAAAAAAAAAAAAATTAAATCATCTATTAACTATTCTTGAAAACAAAAATTTATAGAAAATTCATCAATATCATTTATACTTTTTTGTAAAAATTCATAATCATTTGGTTTATCTAAAAATCTTTCTCGTAAAAGAGATAGTAGGTTTGTTAGATCTTTTACGTAAAACATATTTTTAACAGTGATATTTTTCCCACCAGCATAAAATGTAATGGTTAATGTTTGATCTAATGGGTTTTCATATAACATTTTACTACAATAATAATAGATATCAGTAAACCAACTATAACTTTTGTAAGGCATTAAACCGGTGCCATTTGTGTAAATTATGTTATTAGTGTTAATAGGATGTATATTAGATTTTTCTCTAAGTATACGATCAATATTTTGTTTAAAGTCTTTTGTGATTTCCATTTTTAAATATTATATTTTTTTTTATAATATTTAAAATTTCAATAGCATAGGTTCCTTATTTAGGTAATGATTAGTTGCAAAAGAAGCCATACTATGTTGTAAACAACTAGTAAACATTTTTTTAATTTCTTCTTCTGGAAGTTCATAAAAATCTTTTTGTAAAGGATTTATACAATATCTTGAAGAATCGCATATTACAATTTCCAATATGTCTTTTTCAAACTTTTCCCTGATTTTCATTTTTAAGGCTTTAAAACCTTCTTGTAAGTTTGAATTTATAAATTCTTCTTGTTCATTAAAGATTTCATCTAAAAAATCTTTACTTAAAATTTTACTTTCATCTTCTTGAAAAAAATATTTTGTTTTCATTTTTTTAATTAAATTTTTTTTGTTAAATATTTTTTTTTTTTTTTTTTTTTTTTTTTTTACCAATATCCCAACCCACCCACTAACTCATAAGCCGGTTAGCCGTTGCATGATGCGTTGGTTGATGGGGGTGGAAAAAAGGTTAAGCAATTGTTTGATGTAAGGGTTAGCTGATGCACCTTGTTAACCGGTTTGTTGATGCACCTTGTTAACCGGTTTGTTGATGCGTTGGTTTTTTTTTCTTAATCAATTTTTTTAAATTTTTTAGTAAATTGAATTTAAGTCAAAACGATTAATAAAGAGGTTAACCAATTTTATTTATGAAGGCTAGCCAATTGGTTTTTGCGTAAGTTAGATGAACTTGATAATTTTATGAGCATGTTAATGTTACATAAAATTGTTATATTGTTGTTTATAGTTATATTGTTTTATCATATAAGGGCTAGCCATATGCTTAAGCGTGGGTTTGTTGGTTAAGGGTGGGGGGATTGGATAAGGGGTTGATTTTTGCATGGGTTGATTGGTTTGCTGGTTTGTTATGGTTAAAATATTTTTTGGGACATGAAAATGTGATGGCG
The DNA here is from genome assembly GCA_945859785.2 of Tridacna gigas. NCBI lineage: Eukaryota > Metazoa > Mollusca > Bivalvia > Cardiida > Cardiidae > Tridacna > Tridacna gigas. The sequence goes on from OX244028.2 coordinate 8,660,326, forward strand.
GGCTATCGGACAAAAATAGGGGGGATAGGGATTTGGATAATGAAGCCGCCTTTTATAATCTACTTATGTTATTAATTGCTCTGTTTAGCAAAGAGCCTCCTTTTTTTACGAACTGAGTCTTCGTAATTCCGCAAACGGCGCACTTTCCTTTTACTATGTTTTTTTTTTTTTTTTTTCGTTTTTAGAAACGGCGGGAGTCTCGTTTAACGTTTGCGTTCGTTTTTCACTCTTGACGCAATGAAGTATTTTAAATATGTCCGATATATTTAAAATGGATATCCATAATCTTTCTTGGAACGAAGCTTTGAGACGCAGAGCAATCACCCCATGTTGCCGAAAAGTACATTGGGAAAATTTGTCTGCGGAAAAACTACTCTCTTGCCTAACCTTTTACTAAGAGAAGGTTGACTAGATTACGAAAAACTTTACGTTTTCGGAAAAAGCCTTTTTCAACCGGAATACCGCGTGCTTAAAAAGGCTTTAGAAGAAAAACTGCCTAAGGAGGTTATTGAGCGAGTGTTTAATTTACGCGATACGCTCGTACAGGCAAACGTGTCTCCTTCCGTATTTCTGGAAGAATGCGCGAAAGAATTAAAAGAAAAATCCGAGATAGAGTGCGCTTTTTACGAAAACGGTAATGACGTTCCCGATCCTAGAGAATTAAATCCCACTAGTAAAAACTTCATGGCCTTTGACGACTTGTTGTTGGAAAGACAAAACAAATGCGAAGATTACTATATTCGCGGAAGACATAGCAACGTAGACTGCTTTTATCTCTCGCAAAACTACTTTAAACTCCCGAGACAGACTATCAGAGAAAACACCAATTTTATCGTGCTATTTCCTGAAAACGTAAAAAATATTAACCACATTTACGACGATCACGTCGGTCAACAAGACATGAAACCCGAAGAGTTTAGAAACTTGTGTAAAAAGATTTGGAGAAAACATTACAACTTTCTCGTCATAGACCTAAGCAGCGATAAATACGGCGGAAAGTATAGAGAAGGCTTTGACAACTTTTATATTCCGGAAAAGTTTAAAAACTTTTTAGTGCATTAAAAAAGCTTTACTGGTTTATATACCTTGCAACAAGTTCCTCGAAAGACCACTCTAAACTTCTCTTTCTGGTCGATAAGAACACTTTTAAGGCTGCTAGTGACCAGATCTTAAACGACTCTAAAGTCATTTGATCGAAATTCACGCATTCATCACCTCCAAGAGGCGTCAGATTACTTTTTGAGACGTCTAACAGCTTTTTCGCTATTATCGGAGACGTTACGCGTGTACTTGTTTACTCGAAATCAGGTCAGCGCCTCGCTTTGATACGACCTTTACCTTCCGAAATGTTGCTATATTTAGCAAACCGTGACTGTGTGAATAAACCTTGATCACGTAACCAACTGACATAATAAACCTAGTCACGTGGTCAAGTGATCGCATATCACCAAGATTATGAGACACCCTGTTATATGACAGGATTAACAAAATCAGACGTTCTATGCACAGAATGGGCCGTCTCTTTTTTCATCTATACTGCTGGCGTGTTTCGTAAAGCATATAAAATTAAAAGATCTATATATGAACCAAGCTCCGAGAAAAGGGGGTTTAATGGATCTGGGAAAAGTATCGATCCAAGTCAGCCTGCGCAGTCCGTGCAGGCTGACCTTGGCCGAAACGTTTTGCTTAAATAATGTTTCTGCATGTCCAAGTATCATCCGTGATGCATCAAACCAAGGACGTCATGACATAATTATGGATCAATAAAACATCCATTTTGTCGAACAACCGACTGAATCATGAACAGTGGTAATTAGACTTGCAGAAAATTTACTAAGAGTTACACTTTGCTGATGAAACAGTGTAGCAGTATCGCCTGACATCCAAAGGGTACTGCTTTTCGATAAGTGGACCCGGAAGCATTCAAATCTGGTGCAACACCAGAACTGCCTGTATCAAGCCTAGGTACTGTGATTGCTACAGCCGATGGTTCGCTATAATCCTGATCGCTCCATGTGAAGTTTGTTGTAATTGAAAACTGAAGGATTCATGAAACATTTGGACACTGTGATTTCGAAAATAAATAAAGTATAATTATATTTTGACAGTGGCGTCACTCAAGTAAATTTGATACAAGGTAAATAGATTATGGTTATATTGTCATAGTTTAAACCGTCGTGGTTCATATATTTCTGAGTTTCATTGGATTTTATCTTCAGCCGCCGAAAAATGGCAAGAGTTCATACAATATATGAGCGGCGTTCTGGCAAAAGGGGGCTTAATGCATCTCCTTGATACATTATACCAAGCAAGTCGTGACATTATTATCGATCAATAAAATCCATTTTGTCGAACAAACGAATTAATCATGAGGTTGAGTGATACGTGAACATGCAGAAAATTTTACAGATAGCAAAAAGTTTCAACCAATGCCAGCCAGTGCGGAATGCACAAATACATTTAACCCCCTTTTGTGGAAAGCAGCCAGTGACTTGGGAAGAATGTTGCGCAAAGTAAGGATTAAAAAGATAGAAAAGCACGGAGAGGTGCACTGGCCGCCGCAGTATACTTGTAAATAATGTTGAAAGCGCCGTTAAACACCATACACTCAAATGTATTTCGATGAGAATGCTGAAATGTGTGTTCAGTGGGCTCCACAAAAAGGTGGAGAAAATGTCGTCCTGAGCAATGCTTTTGCTCCTCAAGCACAACAATTGTCGGATAATTACAGTAGAAAGAGACCTTCACTGGCTGTTGACCATGTTCCCTTATGTGATGACTCCACAAAAAGTGTCCAAGTAATAGTAAAATTACACTCACATTTATCGAGAAAACTTCCAGACCAGAAATGTATTGTAGATCTGTCTTTTAACACCTTCGATCCCACTGTAGAAAGCAGGAGTTTTTGTGAACGCCATGGATCATGACCGTACAGCACAGAACTTGCAATCTAATCTTGATCTACACATGCTTCTTGTTTAGTCAAAGCCCATTAGATAAAGATCTGTTTGAATTTCAAAGGAATCCGGTTCCGGTTATGGAAGACTAGATTTGTTTTTGTTACGTGGTCTGTTAACATTGTTTTTTGTAGGAACTACTATGAATTGCGTGTCATGAATGAGCAAGTAATAAGATTAACATTCAAGGTTTATAAGCAGAATCTCTCCAGGTACATTTTGTGCATTTTGTGCGACATTTGTGAATATTTTATTTACCGTATTTATTGTTTTTAAACTTCCCCTGTCCTCTCCAGCAGATCAGGTGGAACTGAAGAAGACTAAGCCTGTAAGTGAGAAAGAAAACACAAGTTTTACCATCCCCGAGGGAGCTGAAGCTGGTATTTCTCCAACACAGATCACCCTCAGTGAGGACAACTTAGCACAGATTAACGTCTATTAGAGGAGTTCTTTTGAGAACGAGCTACCGTCTCTAGTGTCGAGTATAGTTGAAGGTGTGGTTAGTAGTTTAAGTGAGAAGATAAGTCTACTCTCTGATGAAAATGCCCAACTGAAGCGTCGTGTCGAGGAACTTGAGATTAAAGTGGACAGAGTGGAACAGTATAGTAGGCGCAATTGTCTCAGGATTTCTGGCATTCCTGAAACTGATGGTGAGTCTGTCGATGAAAAAGTGGTACAGATGGCTTCAGCAGTAGACAGTGACATTTCAATTATTGATATTGATCGTAGTCATCGGTTGGGTAAGCCTAGACGAACGAGCGGACAGAATGTGAAACCTAGAGACATCATCATTAAGTTCACAAGTTATAGGGCAAGACAGAAATTAATGAAAAACAAACCAAAGTTAAGATCCAGAGGTTACAATAATGTGTTTGTAAATGAAAATTTGACCGCCCTCAGGGACAACATTTTCTATCAGACGAGAAAACTTGCGAGAGATAGAATTATTAATAGTACCTGGACCAGTGATGGCACCATTATTGTTAAAGACAAACATTTAAAGCTACACCGTTTGGAATCTCATCAAGACCTTGAGCGGCTCAGGTCCTCTGTCGACAGTGCTTAGGTTTCTGTAGAAGCATTTGCTGTTTAGTGTTTGACCTTTATCCTGCTAAATAAATGAAATAAAAACTTTCAAACCGACAGTGAAAACCAAAATCTTGCTATTTCTCAGGCAAATTTGGGAAAGAAATCTCCGTATTGGGCGGTGTGGATCGGAGATCGGACTGCACGTTCTATGCAGTCTGACCTTGGATCTAATGTCTGCGGAGAGTCCTTGAGTCGCGCTTAGCAGCATAGGGATTAATTTGACTCAGTCAGAGATCACTCACATATTGGATTGTTATTATTTCATTACATGTATGTGTCATTATCGTAAACATCATAATAATTGCGTCACATTGGAAGGTGTTGATTGTGATCGGGCTGTACATAACACGCTGTCTGATCTTGCATCTACATTGTCCGTTTCTCTGATGCTGTTGTTTTGCAGTTGTTGAAGGAGGGCATCTAGAATGAGCGGTTCACGGGCACTGCGAGTTGAGGAACATCAGCCCTTTTTCGGCTGGTGGTCCTTTTGTCGCATTGCTTTATGAATAAGTTAAGCGTAATGTTGAATTATTGTCCATGTAGTATGTTCACTTTTTCGTAGAGTATACAGGACAGGGTTTTCCAAATTGGGGGTATTGTTGAAATGCATGAATGCACTGTTCGTAAGGAAAGAATGTGTTTTGACAATTGACCCTAAACTCTTTACCAAATGACAGAATTTTAAACTTGTCCAAATTCAAAGTTATTGCGGACGATAAGTTATATCTGGCTCATTGACGAAATTTACCTTTGAGCGGGTAGGGGACATTGTGGAGGGAGGAGAAAATGCTGCTTCTAGCGTTTTCTCCATCTCCCTCAATGTTTTCAAAGCCTTTTGTTTCGGGATGTGTGAGAGTCGGGATTGTGTGGTGAGGGGTGAGGGCGCTTTGCTTTCCTTACTTTGCCGCACAGTATGGATCTTGACCAGACTGCACATAAATGCGGTCTGATCTTTGATCTGCGCTTTTCTATGTGTCTTGACAATTAAACCCTTCTAGGCTTGTGCACTGCTTTCGTTGTGGTCTTGTACATTGTTGGTTGAGATTGGACAGCACAGAATTGTGTTTTGAACTTCGATCGGCACTGTACTCTGTATTAAGATAAATGCTGGTCAAGACCAGCAATTGATTTACCAAGTTTGATTGCCTTTCCTCATTATGACAGTCCATTTCATTTATATTTTAACTCCATTAGTTAAAAACGAAAATATGAGCTTGGGATAGAAAACGGTTGTCTCTCTGTCGGCAAGTCTGAAAATTTTGACAATTTGACAATTTCATATTATGATCAGAAATGATAATATAAACTTGTAAAAGAAAAACGGTTGACTCTCTGTCGGGAAGTCTGAAAATTTTTGACATTGTGATTCTGTAGATGTAAGTTCAATGTACATAGATTTGAAATACGATTCCTAGTGTATTTCAACCTAACGCTAATTCCGGATGACAGAGTCGGTCGTTTTCAATAAAGTATCGTTGTTACTAGGGTAGGCTGTCAAACCATATACTCTTTACTGTGTTTTTTTTTTTTTTCATTGTGCATGATAAAGTTTTAAACATGTGCATAATAAAAGTATTTGAAGACAATTATAAATGACTCAGCTAATGTGATTCGTCCTTGAATAGCTGGAATACATTGTTGGAGAGCGGAAAATGTGTGTTGATCGTTTTTTTTTTTTTCTTTTTCTTCCATCAATGTTTTTATAACGCCGTCTTATGGTTGAGCAAGGTCATTGTGAGAAGAGGACGGGTTAGTACTTTAAGCTCGATTAGTATTTAATAATTCTTTAGTATTTATTATGAGTATAGATACTATTGCTCTCTCCAACTGTGTGTCTGTCTGTCGATCGGTCTGTCTGTCTATCTGTCGGTCCGTCTGCTTGTCTGCCTGTATCAGTCTCTCTCTTCTCTCTGTCAAACAGTCGGCTGAATTTTTTAACCCGCCTGTTTGCCAATAGTTCCAGCTTTGTATGTAAAGCCAAAATGATGACCTCCACGTCTGCAGTTACGACTGCCGATTCCATTGCCCCTGTGTTTACTATGTACATGCTTATTTACATTGTCTGATTGATTTTGTTCGACCATTATTCCTCTACAGTCAAGGTCATAATTTTTATATTATTATGTAAGGTATTTTTTCTGTACTTCTACATGCAGTCATTCGTTGAAATGTAGACTATTTATAAATAGTGTAGCTTTGCACTTTGCATTGAAGACAAATCCTACAAATTTACTATAACGAACCAATGTTGGAATCTACTTGCACTTATCTGTCAAGATGATTATTTGTAGTTATTGCCTAACAGTGATGATATTAATTTATAAACAATGTCCATTTCCATTATTTATTTCATACTATTGTAAATATTGCGATTAAGTGATTCACATGTACATGTATTTTACTTTTGACCACTCCATTTTGATTTTCCATTTTTAGATCTATGTATTGTCTATTTTCACGTTTTTCTTTCTATTATTTTTTGTTTTTGTCATGTTGTTTCTTTTTCACATCTTTATTCCCTTATCTAAATAGTGTGGAGTGTAAACCGATTTTGATTGACTTGACTTACATTATGACTATAGGGTATTATAAATTTTGTAGATTTGATCACGTGTTGTGCTGCTACATATTGTTCTTGTACTTATTATATTCGGTTACATGAGCTGTAGATTTTACAGGTATATCTGTAGCCAGCCAACACATTGTCAAAAACTTCACTTCCATTTGACTATCACACTTATTTTTATTCTCCCAGTTCTTCACACAGTCTTCCACTCATATTCAGTTCTAATTGATATTAGACGATCAAGATTACTGACAAGACACATCGTACAACACAATAAAAGAGGGTTATTGATAACCAAACGCTGTAAGGTGAACGTTGAATTTTGCAGACTGATAATCCACTTCATTCTTTTCAAATTATTACCTTTGTCACTAGTGATTCTTTTATTGATATTACAAGCAGGCGATGTTCACCCGAACCCTGGTCCGCGTTCTGACGAGTCTTCTTGTAGTGTGTCCACTACATCTGATATTTACAATTTTCTTAATCTTCCAAATCACCTGTCAACTGTACATTATAACGTACAAAGTATAGCTACTAAGCTTGATACTTTGATTGCAGAGTTCTCGATTTTTGATATCGTGTCATTCTCTGAGACTTGGTTGCATAATGAATATTCATCAAACGATCTGATTTTCCCTTCCTTTCACCCACCTGAACGGAAAGATAGAATCGATGACAGATATGGTGGTGTTATCCTATATGTTAAAAATACTTTGTCTTATATCCGAAGACATGATCTTGAACCGAACAGACTTGAGTGTATATGGATACAAGTCAAGTCCAGTAATAAAAGAAATATTTTGTACGGTGTATTCTATAGACCACCAAACTCTGACTCCGCTTATTACTCACTTATCGAAGATTCAATTGGTCTTGCTATGGATTCGGGTATTTCTGATGTCATTATTACTGGAGATTTTAATCTGAATGTAATGAATCAAAACCAATTCCGTAAAGTGGAATCCCTGTGTAATGAATATAACATGACTCAATGTATAGATGAACCCACTCATTTCACAGAAAATTCTATGTCTACTATTGACCTTCTTTTCGTTAACAATAAAGAGTCTGTTTTAACAACAGGCGTTGGGGAACCCTGTCTCGGTCTTACAATGCGTTATCACTGTCCTGTTTTTGGCGTTTTTAATTTCCTTAAACCTAAGTTTAAAAATATCAAACGAACAGTTTGGAAATATGACCAAGGAAATTATGATGAGCTCCGAACTACTCTGACAAATTTTGATTGGAACTCTTTACATGATTGTAACATTAATACTTATGCTGAAAGAATTGCGGATGTCATTACTGATAACGCAAAAAGGTTCATCCCTAGTAAGGAAGTTATTGTTAATCCGCAAGAACCACCCTGGATGAATTTTGCAATCAAAAAGGAAATTTGTCGTCGTAAAAGATTATATAGGAAAGCGAAACTTTCAAACAATGTTAATCACTGGTCGAAATTCAAATCTGTTAGAAACATTGTGATCTCTTTAATTCGACAGAGTAAATCAACCTATTATGAACGATTGTCATTGAAGCTAAAATCTGGTTCCCTGTCTCCGCGTGATTGGTGGAAAACCCTCAAGTTAATGATATCTTCACAATCATCAACATCTATTTCTCCTCTCTTCGATATTTTTAGTGATTCGCTGATTATCGACGAACATGAGAAAGCAAATGTATTGAATAATTATTTTGCTAACCAGTCATGTATAGATGATTCATTCAGTACCCTTCTTGATGAACGTTTCAACGTCATGCAAGAAACTTTGGACTCAATTCATGTCGAGCCGTCTGAAGTGCTGGATGTTCTAAGAACACTTAAAACGGGCAAAGCCTCTGGCCCTGACGGCATAAATAATAGGATTCTTATCGAAGCAGCTGGTCAGCTGGCACCGCATTTGTGCGATCTATTTAATCACTCACTATATACCAGATCTGTTCCTTCATCATGGAAAATATAGAATGTGTGTCCCATATTTAAGTCGGGTGACCCTTCTCTTCCTGCTAATTACAGACCCGTTTCATTATTAAATAATATTGAAAAAGTCTTAGAACGAATTATATTCAAGCACGTTTATAACTATCTAAAGGACACCGATTTCTTTACTCCATATCAGTCTGGTTTTATGTCAGGTGATTCTACTGTTAATCAAGTGACATGTCTTTATAATAATATATGTAAAGCTTTAGATGATGGATTGGAATTTAGAGCAGTATTTTTTGACATAAGCAAAGCATTTGACAAAGTCTGGCATAAAGGCTTGATGTTTAAGTTGCGAAGAGCGGGTATTAGAGGTAATTTATTGTCCTGGTTTTCTGATTATCTTTCTAATCGTTTTCAACGAGTTATTGTACCTGGTGGTGTCTCAAACTTATGTCATATTCAAGCCGGTGTGCCTCAGGGATCCATACTGGGACCTCTTTTATTCTTAATTTATATTAATGATATTGTTGATGACATTCATGCAAATATTAACCTTTTTGTAGATGACACCAGTTTATCAATGGTTGTAACGGACCCGATTGCCGTTGGAACTATGTTACAAACAGATATCGATAAAATTACGCATTGGGCGCAGAGGTGGTTGGTCAAGTTTAATCCATCAAAGTCTGAATCTTTAGTTATATCTGGTAAACGTATTAGGACTAACCATCCAGACCTTTTTATGTCAAATATTGAAATCCCTTCTGTTACTAGTCATAAACACTTAGGCATATTTCTTTCTAACGATAGGTCGTGGGACATCCACATAGGTAAATCTATCGAAAAGGCATGGAAACGAATCGGAATTATGCGACTCTTGAAAGCCCGTCTTGATCGCCTTTCACTCCAAATCATGTGTTTCTCTTTTATCAGACCTATTCTTGAATATGGTGATGTTATATGGGACAATCTGTCTCAAGGGTTGAAAGATCGACTGGATAAAGTGCAAAATGAAGCTGCTCGGATTGTTACCGGTTGTACTAAGCTTGTTTCTATCGTTGATCTATATCAGGAGTCTGGGTGGGAAACTTTAAGCCAACGACGGCGCAAGCACAAGCTTATTCTTTTCTATAAAATGATTAATGGGCTTTCCCCAAATTATCTTAATACTCTTGTTCCACCTACAGTTGGCAATTCTTGCTCTTATAACCTTCGAAGGCCTAACAATTTAAGAAACATTGTTTGTAGAACTAGCTTGTACAGTACTTCATTTTTGCCATCTGTGATTAATGATTGGAATTCGCTGCCAGATGAAATTAAAAACTCTGAATCATTGTCATCTTTTAAATACCGTTTGAATGTAGATAAACCCTGTCCACGGAGGCTTTACTTTTTTGGCGATAGGAAAATTCAGATCATACATGCTAGATTAAGAAACAAATTTAGCTGTCTCAATGAACATTTGTACTTGAAAAATTTGGTGCAATCACCACTTTGTAGATGCGGTACAGTGGAATCAACCCAACATTTTTTTTTTTTTTAGAATGTCCGTTTTACAATAACCAAAGAATTATTCTAAGCCTAAGTATTAACAGTATAACAAGACTTACACTCCAAATCATTCTATTTGGAGATGAAAACCTTAATCTGCTTGATAACCAAAAATTATTTGCTGCTGTGCGCACATACATCCGTGATAGTAAAAGGTTTACAAGTAATGCCTGATTGCCCACCTTTAAATAGTTAAACAGTTACAATTTGTTAAATTGTGATGGTCAAGCTGGAGTTTCTATAGCCATTATACAAGAATCTTCAATTGAAATCTTTATCAATAACACTCCACACTCTTCTGTTATTTTTCCTATCTTTTTTCTAAATTAATTTACTTTTTTGCAATTAGTAATGATACATTCATGTAATACTAGTAACCGTTACCCGAAATTTGGAGAAGAACTTTATAAGCTTAAGCTTCCGTTCTTATCCTTTTCTTCAGTATATTTGTCATATGATTGTATTGTATTCTGTTAACCTGTATCTTATACTGTTGAATAAAATATGTTAAAACCTTAAACTAATTTCAAAGGATTTTGCAACAATCGAAAGAGGTCGGGTTTATATCATTGCCTCTGAAAAAGCTCAACATTTCTGATGAAACAGTGTAGCATTACCGACTGACATCCAGTTTTCAAGAGGTACTTCTTTGTTATCAGAGGACCTGGAAGCACTCCAAACTTGTGCAACATCAGAACAGCCTGGATCAGGTATTTGCTCTGTGTTCGCTACAACCGATGGTTTGCTATACAGCGTGAAGCACACCAAAAGGGACCTTCGGACATATGCGTAAAAGTGTTTCGTCCTTGATCAGCCTGTGCAGTCTGTAACTAATCCGAGACGGCACTTCCCGTTTTTGTGCGATTTTCTGTTTCAGGAAAGTCTACTGTATAAAAAAATCTAAAGTAGTCGTAAAATGCCGTCTTTGATTAGCCTCAACATCCGGGAAGACACTTTACGCAAATGTCCGAAGGTCTCATTTCGCATGTTGCGGGCCAATTATAGTCATGACCGCTCTATGTGAAGTTTGCTGTAATTGAAAACTGAAAGTTTCGTGAAACATTGGACACTGTCATCTCCAAATAAATAAAACATATCATATTTTGACATTGGTGTTAGTCCAAGTTAATTGTGATACAAGGTAATATAAATTATGGTTATACTGTCAAAACAAAAAAAGAGTTCACATGATTGGTAAGTTACATTTCACGCCACTTTCACCGACCTTTTGGTCAAATCACGGTGATAGCTCAACTTTCTTTAAATGTCCTAGGTTTCACCAGATACAGGCTAGGGCGCTTCATTTTCTAGCCCAAGCAAATCACCCGTTGAGAGAAGATCGAAACCTGAACCTCCGGGTTACTAATTCAAAGCTTCACCACCGAGCCACGCACAGCTCTTCTGTGTTAACTTCTTACCAAACGATTAAATTTTAGACTGGTCCAAATTCAAAGCATTTGTAGACGGCAGAAGTTGTAACTCATATTGGGAAGGGTAGAAAACATCGTGGGAAAAGGAGGAAATGCTGGTTACCAGCATTTTCTCCTTTTCTCTTTATGTTTTCAAAGGGTTTTTTCTGGCATTTGTCGAAGACAGTGCCACTGTAAGTTCAATACGGCATTTTGAAAATCGTGTACCGTAGTTTGTGCAAAACCGAAGGAAGTAAACCCAGATTACATCAAATTTTCACAGACAAATAAATGCTTCGATAACACTCGGTTATAAAATTGAAAACGGTGTATTAAAATAAATTGAATTAGGCCATCGATGGTGGAAATATTTCTTTTTTATTGAAAATAGATTTACCCGCTCATAGCCTACTATTGGCGCAATGATACACACAATCTTTTTCTCCTAGGCTTGTTCGTCCCAAAACCAGTTCGCCCGAATTTGTTCGTCCAACATTATTGCATGCTACTCTAAATTGGATTGTGCATGAATATTTTCATATCGAAATAATTGACCTTCAAGCGAATATTGGATAATATTTCGTTTTTTTATCTTTAAATCATTAATTCCACACAATGGCTCCCTTGACAAATGCCACACCAGTGCTTTCAACGCTTTGATTTTCTTTAGAGTCGTTGAAACTCAAGATAATGTGGTAAAGAGTTAGTGCGTAACTGCCTACAACGATTTGCAACAGCCTGCATTGGCATAGAAAATAAAATTCGGATAATCAACATAAATTTAGATTTTAAGTCCAATAGCGGCCAAAAGGAAACAATGCAGGTGTTAAGATGCATTTAGACTTAAATCATACCATTGAAAAATATGCAAATTATTGTGAAGTTAGCAATTAGTTATTGTGCGGTCGGTCTAAATGTTAGTAGCTGGTAGAACATGAATTATAAAACTAGGTCAAAAGTTATCAGGTTTGTTTACTTTTCACCTGATTTGAAAATTAATTTTTCTACCAGCGACTTACACATTGACCGACAGCACAATAACAGATTGTCATCTTTATTATAATTTCGAATCTTTTAATGGTTCAAATTTAGGTGTATTTTAACACCTTTATTGGTAACCTTTGTCAGCTATAGGGTCTTTTGCTCTATACCAGACGACAAATTTTAGACTCGTCCATTTTTGTCAGCATGCATGACAGATGACAGATGACAGATGACAAATCGTATATGACTAAAATGATGGAATTAGTCTGAAAGAGTAGAGATCATTAGGAACAAAAAGAGAAATGCAGGTTACCATCGTTTTGTCCTTTCCCCCAACATGGTTTCAAAAGCCTTCTTCCTCAGGGTTATTACAACACGAGAAATGTTTGGTAAAGGGTAAACTTGTTCACTGCGAAATAAATAAACGAAAGCATTTAACCCTTTACCACACAATTCCGACCATGAGAAAGAGAAGTTTTGAAAACATTGTGGGAAAAGGAGAAAATGCTGGTAACCAGCATTTCTTTTTCGTTTTCCCAAAATGTTTTCTACTCTTTCCCATGACAAAACCCTTCAATTGAGAGGCCACTATTTTTCATCTGCAAATGCTTTCAGTTTGTAACGGTCTTAAATCTTGTCGTTTGGTTAAGTGTTAAGATACTTCAGCCCAGTATTTTGTTAAGTTTAGCCAGGAACATTGTGTCAGCTCAGGATTTGAGAACGTTACAAAAGTCTGTTAATGGTAGTAAAATGTGTCGAAAATAAAAACACTCAACTAGAGTCGATTTACGAGTCCGTTTGCAGATTGAGCAAAATAAAAGGCTCAAGTTTTTTCGTTTCTTTTGTGGACAGTCTTATGAATATTCATAAGATGAGACAGAGTCAAAAGTTTCAGCTCCATCCATCAAGATTTGGGCGTCAAAAAATGACTTTTATTGCCTGTTAGATATTACAGTAACTCTTGGAGCGTTTTACAAAACTGGAGTTGTTTGAGTATGCTATATTACTTAAACAACTTCAGTTTTGCACAACGCCCCAAGAGTTAATATCTTGAGTATGTTATGTTACCTAGGATAGCAATGCCTTTTGCAGATAGTGTTGATCAAAATCAGACTGCACAGAACGTGCAGTCAGATCTTGGATCAACACCGTCCGCCAATTTTAAGAAACAACCTCGCAAAACACCTTTGGCATAGTTGTGTTGGGTCTCCTTTTTTTGTCCCTGCCTAAAATAAATTTGAAAGTAGGATTTAGTGCATCCGCGAAAAGTATGGAACCAGGTCAGCATGGGCAGTTCGCACAGACTGACCTGGGTGGAGACTTTGTGTTACTGATCAATTTTCTGCGTGTCAAAGGACAAGTCTATCTCATGATTCAGTCGGTCGTTGGAAAAAAAAAAATGTATTTTATACATCCATAATTATATGGTGACTTGCTTGGCATAATGCATTTCAGAGGCTCATTAAATCCCTATTTGCTAAGGCATGGCTCTTTTTTAATTTTCAGCACCCTTTGAAGTAAGCGTAAGATTTATGCGTCTATGCACATTAAGTAATACATTTAAGTACTTTTAACCTTTTACTGATCAATTTCACGCTTTAACTACGCTGAAAAAGTGAGCTTTTGAAAAAAATGTGGAAAAAGGAGAACAATGCTGGTAAGCAGCATTTTTTTTCCGTATATGACCGGTATCAACTACTTTCCTCATAACGTTTTTGAAAGCCTTCTCCCTCGGGGTCTTTCAAACGCCGGATTTTCTGGCGATGAGTGATATAATTTAGAAAAAAAAAAAAAAACGACCGGAGAGGGAAAAGTTGTCAGTTGATCGCTTTTGTCTTCAAAAAGGTAGATACACTGTGGCAAAAAAAAAAAAGGGGGGGGGAACAAAAATGCTAGCGACCAGCATTTTCTCCTTTTTCCACTATGTTTTCAAAAGCCACCACGATTAAGGTTGTTAAGACTCGGAATTGTGTAAAATGAAATAAAGAACAACCAGAGAGAAAATTAAAATAACATGATCTTATAAACTGCTATGCAGTACCATTCACTTTATTTCAACAGAAAGGCATGTTTTACTTCAACAATTTTCCCCCGAGGCCAAACTTGGGCGGGACAATATTGGGCACACTTCCAACAAAACATGCTGAAATGAGAACAAATGTATGAGTCATGCTCTGTGAAAACGGAGCTTAATGCATCTGCGAAAAGTATCGACCCAGGTCAGCCTGCGCAGTCCGCGCAGGCTGACCTGGGCCGAAACTTTTCGCTGTAGGTCAGTTTTCTGTATATCCAAGGACTAGTCTGCCTCATGATAGAGTCGGTTGTTACAAAAAAAAAGTGGCTATGATGGATTCATAATTATGTAATGGTTTGACTGGTATCATGGATCATGATGATGCAGGAAGCCCCCTTTTGCCAGAGCATGACTCTCATATATATATATATATATATATATATATATATATATATATATATATATATATATATATATGGGCCATGCTCTGGTAAAGAGGTTTTAAAGTATCTCCGAGATGCATTATACAAAGCAAGTCAGTACAAAATAGTGGATCCCTAAAATCCATTTTGTCTAGCAATAGACTGACATTTGACAATCGGAAAAATCTAGCAATACCGAAAAGTTTCGACCCATGTAAGCCTGGAAGGACTTGGTTGACACTTTTTTGCTTACGCATTAAGCCTCCTTTTTACAGAGCATGGCTCGCTTTATTTTATTTCAACAATTTCCCTACTAGGCCAAACTCAGACGGTACTATATTGGGCACCTGCAGACAAAGCATGCTGACATTAGAACGAATTTTATTCTTTGCATGGTATTTTGTGCCGTTTCAACAATATTTCAGTTATATCACGGCGGCTAGTGCACATTTTCATGCTTTCCTGAAGGTCTTTTTACCAGTACTACGCACAATATTCTTTCCAAGCCACAGGCTTCCTTCCCACATAAACATCGTCGAAACAGCGATCAGTGGTTACAGCGGAGTGAATCCTATCGCAATGACCATCATCAATTTTCGGAAAGAAATTGGCCAATTTTAGGCTTCGAACCAGCGTCTCCCTTGGTTTTAAGCCCTGTACCTTTCCGACCGGGCAAGACTCGTTATCTCTCGTGGCTGAGAGTCACTACATCATGATGATAAGTCTTTACTACAAGGTTTTTAGCTCGTGGCCACGAGATGATGAATCTTAGCCACGAGAAAATCAGCCCTAAACATAATGTATGATAGTTAATGCATGTTCTCGTGGCAATGAGTCGAAGCCACGAGATAGTTAGGTTGTGGGTACGAGTCTGCAACGTGGTGGTCACGAGTTAGGAGAAAATAGTGGAAAGAGAGAAAATGGTGGTTCCTAACATTTTCTCATTTTCCCACTGTTTTCAAAAGCCTTCCTTATTTAAAACTCGGAATTGTTCAAGAGCTAATAATCAATAATTGATTAGATACCCCCTCCCCCCCCCCCCCAAAAAAAAAAAAAAAAAAAAAAAAAAAAAAAAACTTACGATTGTACTGCTTGTACAAGGTTAAATCTTCAAGATCTAATCCGAAGAAATTAATCATGATATATTCAATGGTCCGCCATGTTTTAGGAGAAGGAATAGCCTCCCTAGTTTTTATTACGACATAGGGATCTTCACAGACACCGCGCAAGACTCGTTCGGTGCAGCCCCATTTGATCGCAAATGTTTCGTAGTCTGTTTCAACGACAATGCTCTCTCCAGTTATGACATCACCTGTAATTCAAAGACAAAGTCAATCATTTAATTACCATTCCAGTCCAGTAGCTCAGCCGGCGTAATGCACAGAAATGACCCTCCCCTACAAAATGACCCATGGGTCATTTCACTACGTAGGGGAATGACCCGGGTCATTATTCTACGTAGAGAAATGACCCGTCTGGGGTCATTTCTCTACGTAGAATAATGACCCGGGTCATTCCTCTACGTAGTGAAATGACCCATGGGTCATTTTATAGGGGAGGGTCATTTCTCTGCATTACACCGGCAACATGCATGGTTTGAAACGTGGGCTTGAAACGCGACAAGATTTATTCCCCTTCCATTGCTGATCGTTCTTCGATGATGATTCAGTTGGAAAACAGCCAGTGGCTGTAGAAGAATACCGTGCAGAGCTCTGGTAAAGAGAAACTCCGGGAAAGCATGGGTAGGTGTACTAGCCGCAAAAGGTACAACTGAAAACGGCATTGAACATTTCATAAAGAGACAGACACGTAGGATCTGACATAAGTTAGCAAACTTTATTAAAAAAGTCCAGATAACTGTTATTCAGCCAGCCACTGGCGAGCCTAAAAACATCTCTATTAATGAGTTTAATAAAACTTGAACCTGAAAGGCCAACGAATGTGAGATGGTTTCAATCACGTAATGATATATAACAAATTATGTCAGATTATATGAAAAGCCATACAGGCACTTGAGGAAATTTATATGTCGGATCGTGATTCTGCAAGCCGTCATTAAAATTCAAGCCCAGTTACAATCATGCATTTGCAAATGACCTGGATAATTATATTGCCCTAGGGAAACGAATGCTTGCATCTGCACTGAAATCTTAATGCCCATCTCAAGGATCATGAATTAACCCTTAAGCTGCTAAGGGCGACACACTGACTTTTTGCGGACAGTGTAAATCAAGATCAGACTGCACAGAACGTGCAGTCTGATCTTAGATCTACAATATCCGTCAAGGAATTATTTTTCTCAAAAAAAAAAAAAAAGTTTGAAATAACATAATTCGGGTTTTTACTATCGGCTTGAAAGTTTAATTTATTTTT
The DNA here is from genome assembly GCA_945859785.2 of Tridacna gigas. Taxonomy (NCBI): domain Eukaryota; kingdom Metazoa; phylum Mollusca; class Bivalvia; order Cardiida; family Cardiidae; genus Tridacna; species Tridacna gigas. The sequence continues at coordinate 8,677,621 of OX244028.2, forward strand.
TTAACAGGATAAGGGTTAAGAATTAACGAATGAAAAATTGACCTTCACAACAAACAATTTACTTGGGAACGAGTCGCCATAAATCTCGTTCGGTCACGTGATACAAAATGGAGTGGACATGTTTTTTAATTCTTTAGATCGATATGGACTATTTTCAGTCTTGTGAGTTTGTGGGGCACTGATTCTAAAACTTTTTGATATGTGTTGATCGTCTAAACCAACATGTTCATCATCATTGACGTGTTATGGAAAAAGCTAGCAGAAACAAGGCAGGAAAAACAAAGAAGAACAATAGTGAGTGTTTATTTTTTATTTCTAATCATAATACTTTTCAACTTGTTTCTTTCCTATATGTCTTTTTTTTGTAACATCTTGATAGTATCTCCATGTACCACGTTGTTTTGTATATTGTAGTGCAACTGACGATGTACTTTGTACAAGTCAAAATAGAATTATGTTCTGTTCTGTTCTGTTCTGCCATTAGACATTTTCACATATAATACTTTTTAAGAAAATTTGTTTTCGTTTGATACGAGATAAATTTGCCTTACACGAATTTCAAGCCATGTGTTATCCGTATTTATGTGCTTTCTAATTAAAGTTTCATCGAAAAGGAAAATAATGACAGAGTATCTTGTTTAAGAATAATATTTGTCTTTGTATCGGCTTACTCTATTTTTACTATTAACACTATTAATAGAAACACTGAAAAAGGTTGGTTACGTTTGACGCATTGCATTAAATGTCAGGTGTCTTAGGCTCCTTCTATGTTCATTCCTCGAGCTTTTAGTTTTTTTTTTTTTTTAGTTTCATAGAACTGACTGAACCAAATAGTTAGTTTTTCATTAATTGTGTTATTTTGTTCTTTCATATTAAAAAAAAAAAGGCTAGAGATGCATATTTTGAATGGTTGGTGAATACGGACCCACAAATTTACGTACCTAAGTTATCCACAAGCAGAAACACCCCAGGAACATCTTGTGGAACGTATTGGTGGACTGCAGTTGTGCATGCAATGTTCCTACAATATAGTCCATGATTTCAAAGGAGTATATTACTAGTATAGGGCGTGCAACACACGAAAAAGTGCTTTCGGACGTATGCGCAAAAGTGTGTCGTCCCAGATCAGCCTATGCAGTCTGTGGCTAATCCGAGACGACACTTCACGTTTTTGTGCGATTTTCTGTTTCACGAAAGTCTACTGTATGAAAAAATCTTATGTAGTCGTAAAGTGTTGTCTCGGATTAGCCTGCGCGGACAACATTTTACACAAATGTCCGAAGGCCCCTTTTCATGTGTTGTACGCCATATTACGATTGGTCTAGTTTGGAAATTTCTTATTGGGCTACACGATATGCAAATATGATAAATGGTATAGCTATTCGTCTGCCAAAAGATGATGTGACTGTTGTACTTTCTGAAAGATGTATGTGAGAGCTTGAGACTGTGTCGTTTTCGTTATAATGATTATTACATTGTAGGACGAAGCACTATGTAGTTTAAGTAAAACAAATAAATAAAAGGGAGCTTAATGCATCTCTGCGATACCTGATACCTCACTCTCTTGCACTACGGATCATTCCCATTCACCTCTGTAGTTGGCTCAGAAAGTAGTCCGTCATCACGTGATATTTTCGTCACATGACCATAACTCAAAATGGCGACACAAACGCCGGTGAAAGAAAGACCAATCGATTGTTTTGTGTGCTGTTCAAACAGCATACGGCCAATCAGACTTAGTGGTAGGAAATGTGAAAAAGAGGGATTTTCTGAAATTTTAATTTTGTTTAAATTGTCATCATTCATGGGCGCAGCCATTTTTTTTTTCTTTTTTGTTTGCAATTGGCGTAAGATTCTGATCAGTAAAGAAGTGGCAAGTACAGTTCCAAGATCAGACTGCACGTGTTATGCGGTCTGATCTGACTCTGCACTGACCCCACAAGTAAGTAAAGTTCTGAAAGACACTCCTGTGGCTTCAATGTTATTTCTTTTACATTTTCCTACAAGTACCTTATGCCTTATGATATATGAAACTAGTAAATATTTCTCTCTCTCTCTCTCTCTCTCTCTATGTATGTCACTGTTGACTATTGTTAATCTGAAAAACATAGGATGCTGTAACATGATGTACACTATCATGTACAAGTGAAATAAAAAAAAATATCATTATTTAAAATAAAAACAGTAAAACCCGTCTTCATGGCAACCTCTATTAACCCTTCACCGCACAATCCCAACTATTAACGACCCTGAGAGAAGCCTTTTAAAAACAGTATGGGAAAAGAAAAAAAAAAAAAAAAAAAATGCTGGTTATCAGCATTTTCTCCTTTTCCTACAATGTTTTCTATCCTATCTATAACAAATTTCAAATTTCCAGTCACATTTATTTTGTCGTCTGCATATGCTTTCAATTTGGACTAGTCTAACATTTTATCGTTTGGTAAACGGTTAAGCATGCCATCGTTATTCAGCGTTTCTAATGAAGCAAATATATGTGAGGCAATTCTCTGTGAGAAGGGAGCCTAACACATCTGCAAAAAATATCATATACCCATGCCAGCCTGCACAGTCCGCACAGGCTGAGATGCGCCGAAAATGTTTGGTATTTGTAAATTTTCTGCATGTCAATGGACAATTCTACCTCCAGATCAAGTCAGTCGTTAAACTAAAACGCCCAATTTAAGTGTGTTCTGAAGATAATAAAAGTAATTGAAACTATCCTTTTAATAGCAATAACGAATAATTGAAACTATCCTGTGAGATTAAGCAGGAATTAGCTTCTTTAGTTTAGTTTCCGATTTTCGAAAAGATTAATGGTAGAACAGAAAATAGATAAAGAAAATATCGAAAATAACCTTGGTTTTTGTATCGACCGTTAAAACAAAGTGTAGGTGCAACTGAATTGGGACAAGCACCTATTCTGGGCAAACACAGTTTCAGTGTGTCTTAGGTGTCTTAGGTGCTTGAACTGTGCCGTCTGAAAAGCCCATGTGTTCGCCCATGGCGCTGAAAGGGTTAACGAATATCACAATCTTAACCTTTATCCTGCTAAATAAAAGAAATGAAGCGTTCAAACCGATAGTATAAACCCCAATTTTCCTATTTCAAAGATATGTTTGAGTCATGCTCTGGCAAACGGGGGCTTAATGCATTTCCGTGATTCATCATACCAATCAAGCCATCACGTGATTATGAATTTAGAATAGCCAGGTTTTTTTTTTTTTTTTTTATTTAATCATGAGGTAGACTGGTCCTTTCACATACAGAAAACTGACCGATTGCGAAAAGTTTCGGCCCAGGTCAGCCTGCGCGGACTGCGCAGGCTGACCTGGGTCGATACTTTTCGCAGATGCATTAAGTCCCCTTTTCATGGGGCGTGACTCATTTGGAGGAAAGATATCTCCTTATCAGACAGCGTAAATTGAAGATCGGACTGCACATTTTGTGCAGTCTGATCTTAATCTACGCTGTTCGCAAGAGGTCAGTGAGTCGCGCTTAGCAGTTAAGGGTTTTTTCTCATAATTAAGAAAAAGTAGTGTTCGGATAGAGTGTGGACAGCACTGGGTACGAGATCCGTACTAACCAGCGCCAACCTTTAAAACTACCAACAGTATAGTGGGAGTACTGTGTAGGGTCTCAAAAAAGCAATCGTCAAGAATGGTTCATAGTTAAATAAATAAATTTAAACAGCTTGACTCTTTACCAAACGACAACAATTTTAGACTGGTCAAAATTGAACGTATTTGCAGACGACAAAGCAGATGTGGGTCAAAATTGAAATTTGTTCTGTGAAGGGTAGAAAACATTGTGGGAAAAGGAGAAAATGCTGGTTACCAGCATTTTCTCCTTTTTCCACAATGTTTTCAAAACCTTTTTTGTTCAGGATCGTTAAAAGTCGGGATTGTTTGGTAAAGGGTTAAACTTAAATTTAGCTTAACTTAATCTAAATTATAGAATATCGTATTGAAAATAATGTGGCAGCATTTCTGAATGCCCGCTAGGGCTATCTGAACTGTTAACACATTATTTTCCAGAAGCATTTCCATTCCAGCCCATACTTCTCACCTCTGATCATTATTTCGATAATAACTAAGTGGAAAAACGGCCAGTGGCTTGAGATGAATATTGTGCGAAGTACTTATAAAACAGAAACCCCAGGAAGGCATGGATAGATGCACTGGCCGCCGCAGTATAACTGAAATAATGTTGAAGACAGCGTTAAACACCCTGAACTCAACCATCAATCCAGCCATACCTCGACAGAAACAATAGATTCAAATGACTGCCGTGTCCGAATTATCGAGCTTTAAGCGTACACTTTCACTCATTTCCCCTTATTTACACTTATTTTCACATCTCACTTATTTTGATTAAATTTTACCTATTTTCACTTGTTTTTCATTTTAACGTTTTCATTCATTTTGTTTCTTTTACTTGTTACTCGTTCGGTACACTTTGGTGAAGGAACACGGTTTATGATCAGTACGGGCATATTTTCGGTGTGATTTTCTGGCTTGTTGTGTTTGAAAGGAATAGAAAAAAACTAAATCGGCGAAAGAAGCATTTTGTATTTTTTTTCTGGTGGCAAATGTACACTTATCTCACAGAAAGAAACAGCAAAGCTCCGAGCAGATAGGAATAGGGCAAAAAAGAAACGGCAATGTCTATTCTATTTCCGGTACATAGATAAGCTAGTGGTGTGCCATCTTAGTGAGCTAACGGTTCTGTGAAAATTACCTCCACGTGTGAATCAGTTCAATTCTTCCATTTGGTAACGACCTGTATTGGCTGACAAAATTCGAAAATTTCCTAGCTCCTTTCCAGCTGCAAAACTCTGTGAGGCCTTGGACGAACCAGGTTCCAAGATACTGCAAACAAGATGTAATGGGCGAAGAATACAAGGACGGAGAATACATGGAACGAGGAAATCAGGGGACGCATTGTGGACACCACATGTATTCAATTTCTCAACAGTTTCCTGAATTTTGCAGAAGAGCAAATTCTGATTGGTTAAACCACTTGGTTTAGCCAATCAGAAATTGCGTTACGGTCTTAATCTAAAATTAGACTCAATATGCTGTTTAGCATGAAACTGTAGTGCCTATGAAGCACGGATTTAGAATCATTACACATCCCTTCATCAAGACTAAAATTCAACCTCTAGGATTAACCCTTAGGCTGCTAAGCCGACTCATGGACGTTCTGCAGACAGTGTAGATCCAAGTACGTGCAGTCTGATCTTAAACCCACACCGTCCGATAAAAAGACATTTTTTCCCGAAAAACGCCTTTGAAATTGCAAAATTGGGTTTTTTTAATATTGGCTTGAAAATTTCATTTCACTTCTTGAGCAGGTTAGGGGTTGCATGAACATACGGACTTTCTCAATAAGGGATCAGTGTCAGTTTCAAAGGACGTACTTGCACGTTTGTATCTAAAACAAAAGCTTTACCGCTAGTGCATTCAAAAAATCATATATAAGTAAGCCATGCTCTGTGAAAAGGGGGCTTAGTGCATCTGCAAAAAGTATCAACCCAGGTCAGCCTGCGCACTGCGCGCAGGCTGACCTGGGCCGAAACTTTTTGCTACTGGTCAATGTTCAGTATGTCCAAAGACCAGTGTACCGCATGATTCAGTCAATTGCTTGACAAAATTGACTTTATGGGTCCGTAACCATGTGATGGCTGGCTTGGTATAATGTATCACAGAGATGCATTAAGCCTCATTTTGCCAGAGCATGGCTAAAGTATATTTCACTGGGAAAGTTGACAGCCAAAATGAAACCGTTTGTTTGGCGTTCAACGCAATTTTCAAGACAAGTTCAGTCAAATAACAAGATTTGAATGTCTTCTTCTTTTCGTTAATCCTCTTCTCCTTCTTCTTCTGCTTCTTCTTCTTGCATGATATTCACACGGACCAATCAAGTGCCAACAAGCTATAAGCCAATTTCAGTTCTTTACAAGACGACAAAACTTGAGATTGCTCCAAATGCAAATGATTTGCAGACAACAAACTGAACGTAGCTCACGATAGGGTTCGTCCCTAAAACAAAGCAAACCATTTTGTGGGATAAGAAGAAAATGCCGGTTTCCGGCATTTTCTACTTTTGTCACAATATTTTCAAAAGACATCCATTTTTTCAGAGTCATTAAAACAGGGGGAGGGGAGGGGAGGGAGGGTCATTTGGCACCGGGTTAATTAATTTCGAAAGATTTCAAAATATTATTTAAAACAGACTTACCCTCTCAAGAATGAAGTTTTCTTTAGGGAGTGGTGTTTTTGACAGTTTGGCTTTGATCGAACCGTAGACCGACGGTAGACAGACACAAACTGAGACCAGTAGTAGCCCTGGTTTTATGATCCTCATCTTGCAAACTGCCCTAGATTTAACTTTAGCAAACAACAGAATTTCAGAAGTAATCAATGATGAAAATCTTTTGCAAGCATTAAATTGAATGCGACTTAACTCATCTTTCTGTAACTCTTTCAGCACGAAATGAATGAACCATGCTCTGGCAAAAAATGGGTGGAGTGGGGGGGTTCAATGCATGTCCGTGATGCATTATACAAAGCCAGTAATCACACAATTAAGGATTCATAAAATCCATTTTGTCTAACAACCGACTAAATTATGAGGTCTACTGATCCTTTGACATGCAGAAAATTGACCAATATCGAAAAGTATCGACCCAGGTCAGCCTGCACGGACTGCGCAGGTTAACTTAATCGATACTGTTTCGGCGGCTGATGCACTTAGCCTCCTTTTCACAGAGTATGGCTCATAATAAACTGGATCTATTTCGACAACTGAAAATTCAGTCCACTGAAAGTCATGTTTTTATCTAAAGGCTTGACTAAACAAGCGGACGGTATAGATCCAAGATCAGACTGCACGTTCTGTGCAGTCTGATCTTGATCTATGCCATCCACTAAAGCCCCTACATTCGCCTCGAGAAAAAGAAGATACTGGTAACCAGCTTTATCTCCATTTCTTGCAATGTTTCCGGACGGCATCCTTCTCAGCGTCGTTAAAACGCGAGATAGTTTTGTTAAAGATTTAACTCTTTAAAGCTGGGCCCTTTAGTTCAGTCGGTAACGTACAGGGCTAAAAATCAAGGGGTCACTTCATCCCCAGCTCAGCCATTTTTTTTTTTTTTTTCTATCGAGGATTAATGAGAGTGATTGCGATAGGATTCATTCGTCTCTCATCGCTGATCATCGTTTCGACGATGGGTAGGTGGAAAAAGTGGTCAATGGCTTGGGAAGAATATTGTGTGAAGTACTTTATAAAATATACTCAAGAAACGCACGGATTGGTGCGTTGGCCACTGCAGTATCCTAATTGAAATAATACCGAAAAGAAAGAAACAAACCAAATCCTTATATTCCTGTTTATATAGAATCACTAATAGGTAAATAACTTCCTATATAAATCCACACAGTGATAAATCATACATTAATTGTTTAATTCTTCACCCAACAATCCCCTGTTTTACGGCCCTGAGAAAGACAGCTTTTGAAAACAATATTGGAAAAGGAGAAAATGCTGGTACCCAGCATTTTGTCCTTTACCCACAATGTTGTCTATCCTTTCAAAAACAAAACCCATCGTTTGACCCAGGTTTAATATATCATCTGCAAGTGCTATCAGTTCGATCAAGTCTAAGAGTAGGTAAAAAATTAATTTCACTAACAAACACTTTTTTCAAAATGAAAAAAAAAAAAACGTACGAATAATTATATGTCAAGAGAAGATCCAGTTAACCAATCAAAACGAGAACGTTTTTTTTTTTGACATGCCACTGACATATAAAATCGACATGAAAGGAGATGTATTTTTGACCTAGTTTAAGTAACAGAAAAGAAATGAATAGTTACTCATTTTATGATTTGCTAATTATATGTTAACTATACGCAAAAAAATAACGGTCGGAGTAGAAATTTACCGATAGGTAGGGGCCTACATATATGAGATTGTTCATGACTAAATAATCCTGTCATGATCAGATTCATCCATGTAAAATTGTACTATATGGCATTGCAGATGTTAAACAGTGAAAAAAAAAAAAATCATAATTTAAATAATATGAATAAAATGATAACAATGAGTATTGGCGAGTTTTCTGTTTTATTCAATGTAAGGCATTTGGTACCCGTTTCATGCGCGGATCCAGCCATTTTTCTCAGGGGTGCTCCAGAAAAAAAGAAATATAGATCACGTCGGCCAAGAACAGATCCAGGGCAAGGGTCCGGGCATCTGAATCCCCCTGGAAAATTCTTAAAAATAGTAAAGAATTCTTTACTTTTTACGAATACAGACGAACTACCGGCGCTTATCGTTGTCTGTCATATCATATCCTTCGAAGATGGACCTGTCTGCTATGACTACACAATATGAATATTAATACGCTGTTCGTAAATTGCAGCTAAAGATAGTAAGCAGAAAATGGCTATAAACAATACATCTGTGGAAATACCAAGCCATGTTTTCGCTATAAATTTCTTCATAAAATTAATATTCTTTGTCATAGAGATATACACTGATACTTCAAAGATGCTTTGCTTACGAACGCAGATGGAAAGTGTACTGGAAACTTAAATACAGTGACGTAATTTTGTAACGTTGTATTTTTTGTAACGATTTTAAGATATATTATTGCACACAATGTAAGTTTCCAGGCCGTTATATACGGAATATTATGTTGTAGTGTGTTTCCTGGGGCTTGTATTTACTTCGAGCTGCGTGGGAAAATTTGATATCGCGCAAGACCGAAGGTCGAGCGCGACATCAAAATTTTCCCACGCAGCGAGAAGTAAATACAAGCCCCAGGAAACACACTACAACATAAGATTCCATTTATTATATACCTAAACTACCAAAAACAAAAATATATGCATTTAGTGACAATTTTATTCGAAAACGAAGCATAGTTATAAGAAAAAATGGTTTAGTAGGCGTTAACATCTTTTTTTTTTTCATGAATGGCGGATGAATTTTATTTAGTATTATTTCCACCACGCCCATTGTGTTAACATATAAAACAATCAAAATGGCTGTCATCATACCATATTTGGAACCGTATTCCACTGAGTGGAATACGGATTTTTTTTCCGTCGTGTGTGATTTTAGCCGCCTGCGACGCATGTATTTAACCCGGAAAACTTACAGGTATATAATAAAAGCATGTATTAACGGGGGGAAATCGGGCGTTAACGGGAGAAAACGTGTATTAATCAGTAAAATCACGCGCCGTTAACGCCCGGCTTTGTACTTTAAGTATCCTCGACCGGAGCCTACCTTGTAAACAATGTACGCTGAACGTTTGTTCTTATTATACATCCCAGACTCCGACCTACAACGGTGTAGGAACTTGTACCATATTAGATCCCTGTTATGGCTTTTCTTTGATGATTTTAGTACACCACACAATATTATCGAGATATGAGCAAAAAATAAATCGTAATGCACTCTATATCCCACCCACTTTCTGAACGTGGTCGGCAATTCCTTCGCTTGATAAATCCCTTTGACGTTTTTCAGTTACAGAAATTTCATATCCAGTCATTTATCCTGGTTGTAATAGATCCAAAAATGTGCAAGCTAATCCCACCAAAGTTCGCTATGCATTAAATATCATTAGAAGTGAATTACAGCGAGAGTCCAAAACAGTGGCACAGGACTATGGCCCTTCACTACGTGCAACAAAAATTACATTGTCGAATTCCGGTTTTGACCGGTACAAGTCCGGTACATTTCAAGTCCGTTGCTTTGCATTTCTATGGAAATATTTTTTACTTTCGTTGCAAATTATTGCTAAAGCACATTTATTTTATGCAATAATAGCGTTAATTCACGTTTTTTCGGTCGTTTGCATTCGCAGAGGCCCTCAAAAAGGTTTAACACCCTTGTGCTTCGCACTCGGGCGTTCAAGCATTTTTCGGTAGTCTGCGAATGTTAACGATCTCAAAAAAGAGAATTAACCCTATAAGAAAATCACTAATCTGGTCGATTATAAACTGATTTGTGTTTTTAGAATATAATACTAAAAACTGTATTTGTTTCTAAAGGGACAATACGGCATCATTGACCAGTTTGAGATTGTTTTACAAATGCATATTGTTGCATACATGTAGTGATGACAGTTCGATACGAGTCATATGAACATCGACTCCCCGCAAGTATGGTATTAATTAAATAGTACACTTAACGACGTAAAGGCATTTTATTTCCCAATTCCCACTCTATTTCTCATTGTAGCCTCAATAATTAGACTTTTGCGGTGCTTCTTTTCTTATTTGGAAATTTACTGTCCACACGCGTTGAGTGTTAACCCTTTACCAGACGAAAAAACAAAAATAGCCGTCAAAATTGAAAACATTTGCAGACGACAATTTCAGTGTGGCTCAAATGGTACACTTTTACTTTTATAGGGAAGAAAACATTATGGGAAAAGGAGAAAATGCTGGTTACCAGCATTTTCTCCTTTTCCCACAATGTTTTCAAAAGGCTTCTTTCCCAGGGTAAAAAAGGCGGCATTGTGCGGTAAAGGCTTAAACTAAATGCTGCTTCCAATTAACGACCACATCATAGGCCTCATCTAGTCGGAATCGTATTTAACAGCAACCACATTCAATATGAATCCGGTCCCAGAGTTGCTCCATTCGGACAAATCCGATAACTACATATTTTGACAAAATTTCGAGGGGGAGGGAGGAGTCCGGACCCTCTGTCCCCCTCTGAACTGGTTCCCGTTGTAGATATACATATTACAACTGGCTCAGGCTATTGTGTCCTTGCTTTTCATTGGGCTACATGCATTTCACAAAATAGCCAATCAGAGCAACATACACATTTCCAGTTTGGCTGTAGAGGTAAACATTGCGATTTTTTGCGCAGTTTGAGATTGGTAATAGAAACTAAACAGAATATTAGCAGACATACCCATAAAAGGCGATACCAAAAATACAATTCACTTATTCGTGAGGTCGGAAAATCTGCTGCTCTGGAATTGCGGGTGACCTCCCCTGAATTTCTGTTAGTCTCGCGTCATGGCTGTTCTAAAAATAGACGGGCAGAATTCCGCCCGTTTTCAGAAGCCTGTACCGATCCCTATACACTTGCTGTATCAGGGGAGGTAAGCAATCTATCCCCCCACTCCCCTCTCTGGATCCGCGCTAGCCTTTTGTCTCGCATATAACCGCATACGAAGACCAAAAACAGGCTACCGCTTTATCGTCTCACGGGAAAATGGGTAGTATAAAACCATTTCGTTCGTCTTTAAGTTACAATGAGAAACGGAACTATGTCTTGTATTTCGGTGCTTTAATTCGCAACATCAATATTAAACCCTTATCCTGGTAAATAAAAGAGATAAAATTTTCAAACCGAGTTTGAACCCAAATTTTCCTTTTTCAAAGGTATTTCTGAAGGAAAGATATCTCCTTAGCGGACAGTGTAGATCCAAGATCAGACTGCACGCTTTGTGCAGTCTGATCTTGATCTACGCAGTCCGCAAAAGTTCTGTGAGTCGCGATTAGCAGCCTAAGGGTAATGTCTGCCTAGCGGAACAATCCGTTTTATTGCGATGTAAGCAGAGAAACTTGGTTTTTACTCAGTTTTTCCCAGTGAGAGTAAGTGGGCGTGGTCAAGCGTTGAGACAATGTGACGAAACCCCCGTCTTTTGGTTGCGCCACGTCATTAATGTTGAAAGGTTTTATTGTCGTAAAACAAAACAAACAAAAAAAGACCGCACAAATCTATTTTTTTAAACGTTTTATTGTATGGTCTGAATAGACGTTTATTTATACATGACTTGTTCATGAGAATTAGAATAAATGATTTATCCTTAGACACTGCAGAATATAGTCACTCAAAATGTGAAAGAAAGTATTACCCAGCTCTACCTATTGCTCATTACTAGAGGGTACTTATTCTTACATCTACCCAGTAATTTCACTTTTCAACAATATGCAAAACAACGAGGTAAAAGAGGCAGTTTCTGGGGAGGTTACTTTTAATAATTTCTCTTCATATTGAACCACAAAAGAATTCAAATATTCATATCTCAGCGCTTCTTACGCCGTCTTTCTTTCTTCTTTTTAAGATATTTCTTGTTTGGTAATGAAAATAGGATATTTCTGTGAATGGAGGTGACTACTGTTTTTTCCCAACGACCTTGATAGATTGCACATCGTTTACTTATGTTTGAGTATCATAGAAAGTTGCACGGGAAAAAAAATCGCCGGTGACCTTACACAAATTTTAAGTGCACGAACTTAAGTCCTGTGTGGCTCGATGGTGAAGTGTAGGACTTATAACCCGAAGGTCCTTCGTCCAAGCCTCGCAGGAGGCACTGAACTTCTCTGGGCAAGAATCATCAATGCCCTAGCCTATTACTGGTGAAATCCAGGGGATATAAAAATATGGGAGCTGTCGCCATGATATGATCGAAATGATGTTGAAAGCGGTGTAAAACATCAATTAATCAATCAATCAATCCAGAAACTGAAAAAAATATTTTAGTAAGCTAGGGATAACCAATGGAAGTAATCCTTTCAGCCCCATCGGCGAAAACAGGGACTTTTGCGGACAGAATTGATCAAGATCAGACTGCACAGTACATGCAGACTGATCTTGGATCCATACAGTCCGCTTGCAAAGTATGGACAAGCCCATAAAATATCAACCGACCCGAGTTTCTGTGGACTGTATTTTCAACCGTCGACCGACGTCGAGTTTATATATTCGGCGCTAAAACGATCAAGGTCAACTCTTTCCCAAGCGACACAACTTTAGACAGGTTCAAACTGAGAGCATTTGCAGAAGACAAGTTAGATATTGCTCAAATGGCGATATCTGTCTGTGGTAGGATATTAAACACTATTGGAAAAGAAGAAAACGCAGGATATTAGATATTACTTTTTTCAAAAGCATGTTTTCCCCTCAACGTTAAGATTCGGCATTGTTTGGTAATGAGTTAATTCCCTCAGAATATGTGAAACGCACGTAGACCAATGAAAAATTGATCGTTGTCAATTTTTCCTTTATCTACAATGTTTTCAAAAGTGGCCGGCTTAAAGACGTTAAGAAAGGGTTCTGTGTCGCTCACTTGTAAAGTGTAGGACTCGCGACCTGGACGCCTCAAGTTCGTGTCTGACTGGAAAGACTGCATTTTTCGTGTGAGTGTCATCAGGCAAGACACTTCGAAGCCTTAGAATTGGTGAGACACAGGACATATATAAATATGTGTGCTTTCACCGTGATGTGACTGAAACAATGTTGAAAGCGGCGTATTCAATCAATCAATCATGACGAAAAGGTGGTCCGAAATCGGGGGGGGGGGGGGGGGGGGGATCAAAGGACTGAAAGTTCTGAACACAGATTTTCTGGAGCAGAGATTATGGATAATGTTGCTGAATGAAAAATCAGCTTTTCATCAAATACATGTTATAAATGTAAATGAGCCGTGCCCTCTGAAAAGGGGTTTTAATGCATTTGCAAAAAAAAAAAAAAAAAAAAAAAAAAAAAATCGACCCAAGTTAGCCAGTGCATTCCGCACAGGCTGGCATGGGTCGAAAATGTTTGCTATTGGTAAAATTTCTACATATCCAAGGACCATTCTGTCTCACGATTCAGTCGTTTGTTTGACAAAATGGCTTTTACGGATCTGTAATTATGTAATGACTTGCTTGGTAAAAAATGCGTCACGCAGATGCATTAAACCCCCTTTTCCCACAGCACGGCTCAAATAAAATTGTTTGATTGAACATGAAGGGGTGTTTTTTGTTTTTGCTGTTGTTTTTCTACTGGTATTAGATGTAGGACTGTATCCACATGTGTTTATGCGAATAAGACTGTAGAGATGATGTTGATGTTCGTGTGTGTTTTCTTTTTTTTTTTTTTTTTTAACCCTTTGGCTGCTAAGCGCGACTTACTGACCTTTTGCGGACAGTGTAGATCAAGATCAGACTGCACAGAACGTGCAGTCTGATCTTGGATCTACACTGTCCGATAAGGAGATATTTTTCCCAAAAAGATAAGTTTGAAATAGCATTATTTGGGTTTTTACTATCGGCTTTAAAGTTTCATTTAACTTATTTAGCAGGATAAAGGTTTATTGTGTCGACCTGTCGCATTTTGGTGAGGTCCCATACGGCTTTTCGTTATGTTACGGGGAATATTTGCAAGGTTATGGAAGAAACTTATCCAAAGTTACGGTTTGTTCTTTAGGTGCACGATGTATGGCACCTTCACACAAGACCGAGGTTTATCGTCTCATCCAAAATACCTTTTTAAGTTGGCCAGCCCTGGGAATCGAAACCACACCCTCATATGTGCCGAGTATGTCGCTGACCAGTCTCACGCCCAACCACCTGAGCTATTCAGGCTGACGAATATAGTGTTGTTAAGAAGTGTTGGCAAAATGTGACGGTAGAATGTGCATAGCGCATGCGTATTCAGAGTATTGGCTTCCGGTCATAAGGATCACAGAGATGTGTATAGGAAGTAGAAAATCAATTTACTATAATATCTCGCTTTTGTAACAAATGACTATTGCCGTACCAGTAAACTTTCCACCAGATGACAAAATGTTATACTGGTTCCAATGATTTGTGTCAGTCAGAATAGGGAATATTGAGTGAAAAAAAAAAAAAAAAAATTGGTCTTCAGCGTTTTCTCTTTTCCCCACAATGTTTTTAAAAGCCCTTTTCCCCAGTGTCGTAAGAATCCGTGATTCTTTGATGAAGGGTTCATTCTTTCGCTGCTGAGTGAAAAGTCTTCTCTTTTCTATGCCAGAAGAGAAGTAAACAGAATTCGGTCACAGTACAGCATCAGATAACGGTCAAATATCAGACTACACTTTAAGTGTAGTCTGGTCCTGATCTAAGCCAACTTCTGAAGGTTTTTTACGTCGCTGTTGTTACAACTGGGATTAAAAGCACCGGTATGGTTTTCTATCTCCCACCATAAACTTTATGTTTCAGTGTATACAGGCGAAAGGCTATAGCTTACACCGACTGTAGGTTACACGTATAAGTCTTCTGAAGGCCATTTTGAATTTCCCCACACGAGGAAGAAGTTGGACTGTTCCATAATTCAAATTCGTTGACAACCGAAAGATTGACTTAACACAAAAAATAATTTTACACAATCTAAATCACAAAATTGAATTCCAGTTAAATTTTGTTTAGCGTCTCTTTACATTATACACCATTTCGCATTTGTTCGCGTATCATAACAAGAATAGTTATAAATATATGTTGATACATGTAGCTTCAATGACGTATGAACTACTCGATACGACACGCGCAAACCTCAGGTGATCCGGTGATCAAGTCCCTCTGCTGTATCACGTAGCTTGATATGCACCTACACAAAATGGAAGTCTCCTTTAGACGAACGAGGTAAGATGTAGGTACGAAATCGGCCGAGTTGTGACAAGTGGCGCTTGCTTTGACGTCATTTTCTGATGTACGGCCTTGATTCCGTTCGTCGTTTTGCAGTTGGCCTTATTTCGTGTTTGTTCTGGTTTCTTCAACACCCCTATCCACGTCCTATGCTCTTTCACCTTTGTTTACAATGCTTACGAAAGCCCTACCTCTCCATTGACTATTTAATTAATAAAAAGAGGATAGTAAATTCAATTGTTGTTGTTGTTGTTTTTTTTTTTTGAAAGCTGACACGAAGACGCGGAACAGATAGTTAGGTATTACAAGTAGAAGAATGGATAAAAATATTTTAGGCTAGTTGGGGAGAGAGACAGAGAGTGGAAGAATGCTTAATGAATTGTGTTTGGGATGGTTTGATCATTTTCGGAGATGGGTGAATGGATGGATGAATGGATTAACGATTTAAATATGAAAGAAGAGGAATGGATAGATAGACGGACATTAAGATATACAGATGTATAGATGGATAATAAGGTTACGTTTTAGTATCAATACATGCAGCTTACAACATTTCCAAAAAATCTCACTTGTCCAGGTCATGAAGATCTACTCAGAGTTAATTGTAATAGAGTAATTCAGACGTGTAAAAAGTATGATAAATTCTTACAACTGGTAAGCAGAGCTAGAGACAAAAAGTGTACACACATATTCGCGCATTATGCGGGGGGGGGGGGGGTCGAAGGGGGGGGGGGGGTCATACTGGTACTGGAATATGTCGTCGCCGGAAGGAGTATTGTGTATATAGAGACCCCCACTCGCTAAACTGGGCACGGGGGTGAAGATGAAAATGCCATTTGATAGCACCTGGTGAGCATACAAGCATGCATTTTTTCGATGTAGCTGAATGCGCGGCTTTTGACCTGCTTCTTGATATCGATAAACTCAAATGAGTAAATGGTAATTTGCAACTCGTCAAAACGTGGCCATTTTTTTTTTTTTTTTTTTCTGCAGGCCTCTTGCAGATCTATTTGCAAGGACTATTCAAACCATAGCAAATTAATATGATTGGGAGAGGTAATCCTTTCCTTGTACTTCATTTGTTGATTTGATTTGATGTTTTCTAAGTGTCAACCTATAACCAATAAGAACTGTAAGTTCATATGACTGTTTTTATCAGGCACATAAGTGTGGTTTGGATTAACTTCTAATATTCAAATATATAAAGGTCTATATATTGATATTTTCTTTTTTCGACGATATGCAAAGCAGGAAAGCGAGGCATTTTCTGGTGATTTTACATTTCAGTATTTCTCTTCATATTGAACCCCAAAAGAGTTTTGACAATATTCATATTAAAGTGCCTTGTACGCCGTCTATCTTTGTTCAGAGATACTGTTTGTTCAACGCGTGTAGATCTATACAAAGTTCTTTTTTTAAAAAAGGTTTTAACACCACTCCATTTCAAAATGAAAATTGTTAGAATTTCCCAGATACACAGAACCATAATAAATACGGGTACATGTATGTGTATGTTTGTTTGGTGTTAACGGCACATTCAACATATTTCATTTATGCAGCCAGCGCACCTATCCTTGTTTTCCTGGAGAGCCAATTAACAGGATTTCGCACTATTTTCTTACCAAGCCACTTCATCCAAACAACGATCAGTGGTGACAAGAGGATGAATCCTGTTACATTTACCATAATCAATTCACAGAAAAAAAAAAAAAAAAAAGCCCAGCTGGAAATTCTATCTAGTAACCCCCGATAATTTTGGGCTAATAGATATTCTAAATAAAAAAAGTATTTCACGGAGTGTCTGAGACTCTAATTTTCATTGTCTCATTATGTCTTGGAGAAATTGAAATATTGAGCTGAAATAGCCATTTATACAAATCTTTAAAAAAATATTCCTTATCATTGACCAATATTAAACCTCTACAATACGACTAAATCGTGGGGTTGTCTGAATCGACGTGTCTAAAATAATAGGATTTGACATTTTAAAGTCAGAAAACATTCTAGGAAAAGGGATTAAAGATGGCTACCAACCTTTTGTCCTTTTACAATGTTGTCAATAGCCATTGTCCTCGGGGTCATCAAGATTCAGAATCATTTTGTAAAGGATTAACCCTTTACCAAACGGCAATTTCGGCCTTTCCTAAAGGGAAGCTGCGGTAGAAGACACATTTGTAAATAAGTGTAAATAAGCGTAAATTCTCAGATATGCTAAAAACACTGTGGGAAAAGGGGAGAATGGTAACCGGCATTTTCTCCTTTTCCCACAAAGTTTTCAAAGACCGTCTTTCTCTGGGTCGGTAAACATGGGGTGGTTTTGAAAAGGGTTAACACATCGTTACCAAGCAGATGTTACGTACTCGTAGTTCTGAATTGTTTTCAAGTGCGTTCCCTTTTGTTGTTGTTGTTGTTGTTGCTGCTGTTGTTGTTGTTGTTATTTGTTTGTTTGTTTGTTTGTTTGTTTTTTTTTTTTGTGGTGTAGATATGTGTTGCTGCCGCTGAATAGTGCCAAGATTACATAACAAAGTGCACCCTATATTATACAAATTCACAAACAATTTTATAATCATTGTTACAAGTCCTGTCGTACCATTTTCTCGGACTTTGATCATCGGCCATACAAACTTCCGTCCGACCATTACTCGGTTCACCTGATTTCCAGTTGCTATAGTTACCAGGTCCAGTCCCATAGCTGTACTCCCAGGGTGAAACGTTGTCTTTTCGACGAGCGTTCAGCCAAATCGGCTCGGTTGTTATTCCTTTCGACTGTAGAAAAGTATGCAGATCATCTGACTTCAATTGAGTAGATGGATTAACAATAAAACTGCGTTTTTCCTCACAAAATTTGCCAGCATCGTCTCTGTACATTCCAGTAGTGTTAAAAAGGAAGCAAAATCCATTGCCTGTTTTGGTAAAACCTGCTGGACAGTTCTCGCCCATACACACCTTAGAATCCATCTCAGTACTGATTATATTAGGTGCGTTTGGCTGACAAAAAGACGGACCTTTCCCACATTCCCTTGACCTTGTGGTCATTCCAAAGTGTCCTTTAGTTGCCGCTGGACAGGCTGACCCCTCCGACCACTCACCACATCTATTTAAGGAACAAATCTTTCGAAGGACGTCCATTTTACTGTTCCTCATGGCGGTTCCGAGTAAACGTAGAAGTGGGTTCCCGAACTGTCGTCCCATCTTAAGAACTGATGTCTCGTCGATTGGTTCAAACTGGACATTTGCATCTGGTAGTTGACCATTTATGCTGTCCACCATCAAAATATTCACGAACATAAACAAGCAAACAACCAATTTCATCTTCTGTTTTTTTCTTTTTTTTTTTTTTTTTTTTTTTTGTTGTTGTTGTTGTTGTTGTTTACCCGACGATACAGAACGAACTAAATAATCGTTTGCTTTTCACGGAAAGTTATTTTTAACAGACCTTCCCGTCGAAGCTGCAGTAGAAGAGTGGGGAATTACCACTTAGAACCAGCCGAAGTATTTTTTGTTAAGTACGAGGGCCCATCAATAATATCGAGAACTAATTCCACTATTCAAATACGCGTTGACGTACTGTCATGAAAATTCGTACGATTAAAGCTCATTCCTTTTCCAATTAACTCATCTAACTCCAATACGATGACGTCAAAAATATATGAAGTCATAACAAAAATATGACGTAATATCAAGAGCGTTCGTTTAAAAATGGCGTCATCCTGTACCAGCGAGCAACGCGTTGTGATAAAGTTTTATGTGTTACTCGGTAAATCTTTTACGGAGATCCGTGATGATTTGCATAAAGTGTATGGAGACTCATGTTTAGCGAATAGTGCTATTTCAAAGTGGATGCGACGCTTTAAAGACGGTAGAGAATCAACGGAAGATGATAAACATACTGGCAGACCTGTGACTATAACAACTGAGAAGAAAGTTGCTGAAATTCAAGAGTTTATTCTTGAAGATAGAAGAGTAACTGTTGAAACTGTAGCTAGACACTTTGACATTTCGTATGGTACAGCTCAGGACATTATGACCAATAAGCTCGAAATGCGCCGCGTTTCAGCAAGATGGGTACCGCGCTTGCTGCTTCCTGATCAAATGGGACAAAGGGTCAAAAGGTGTCATGAATACTGTCAACGTTACAATGACGAGGGCGAAAACTTTCTGAATCGAATAATTACATGTGATGAGACATGGATACACTTTTTTGAGCCGGAAAGTAAACAACAAAGCTCAATGTGGAAGCATCCTTCTTCGCCTTCGCCATCAAAAGCGTTGATTTCCAGGTCTGCCGGTAAGGTAATGGCCATAACTTTTTGTGATATCCAAGGAATTATTTTGAATCACTTTGTTCCTCCAAAAACTACAATTACTGGTAACTATTATGCATCATTAATTAAATCTGATCTGCTACCGGCTATCAAGAGAAAGCGCCCACAACTTATGAGGTCCGGGATTCTGCTGCACCACGATAACGCGCCAAGCCATAGCAGTCGCGTTGTATTAGACACTATTAAGGAACTGGATATAGAAATACTACCACACCCTCCGTACAGCCCAGATTTGGCAATTTGCGATTTCTGGCTATTTCCAAATTTAAAAAATAAGCTACGTGGTGAGAAGTACGAGTCAAGAGAGGAGTTGAGGCGTGCCGTTGACAGATATTTGCGGGATATGTCACGTGACGGCCTGCATCACGTGTTCCGGGCATGGGTCGAACGGTGGGATAAGTGCAAACTGTGGAAGGGACGTTACTTTGAAAAGGAGTAGATGTTGAATGTATGTTGGTTGACGTGTTTTTCTGATATAAGATTAGTTCTCGAAATTATTGATGGGCCCTCGTACTTTTAAGTGGGACGACAATACTTACATTTTACTGTGTAGAAGTACAGTGTTACATTCTTGCCAGAGAATAACGGCGTTATTTTTCAAAAGACATACATTCAGGGGAATAGGGTATCGAAAGAAAAAAATGAGTTGAAGCAAATACTCTCTGCGAATGGGCGGTTATATCATCTGTCCAAAGTTTGGGGTTTTTCTTAACAATTATATGGTGCACCATATCAGGGATACGAACGACGGACTTCTAGCTGGTCTAGAGATTGTACTGGCTTTAGCGGCGATTTATTTGTTGTCCGATATATGTTGCATGTATAATTACTCTGCATATATTTAGCTTAAGCTGTTTTAGAATTAATGAAAAAGAAGATACCAGTTATGTATATATACTTATATATGAAAAATGCTCTGTGAAAAGACGTTCGGGGCATCTGCAAAAAGTTTCGACCCAGATCAGCCTGCGCAGTCCGCGCAGGCTGATCTTGGTCGAAACTTTTTGCTATTGGCCATTTTTCTGCATGTCAAAGGACTAGCCTTTCTTATGTTTCAGTTGGTTGTTAGCAAAAATGGATTTTATGGATATATAATCATATGATGATTTGCTTGGTGTAATACATCAGCGAGATGCCTTTCAACTCATATTTGTCCATAGCGCCGCACGTGTACAGTATATATACAATAACATGTGTGTTCAAAGACACTGTGACATAACAATTAAGTATTGCAGATCTGCAATTCTTTACAGGTGTTGATGACAGCCATTGCGACCGAATTTTTTCCTCTTCCACTATGTATCGCCTAGAATTTGTTAATGTGGGAAAGCAGCCTATAGTTGTGAATCTGTTGTACCAAGAACGATGCAGAATATCAAGAAAGATATGAAATGGTACAATAGCTGATATCGCATTAGTAAATAAACTTCGCTAAGTAATTGTTGAAAACGTTGTGAAGCACCAACGCAACTCAACAATATCAAACAAACCCTCCCTCCCCTCTTTTCCTTTCCCTCCCCTTGCGCCCCCCCCCCGCATCTCTCCCTTTCTCTCTCTCTCTCTCTCTCTCTGATCTGATTTTTCACTCAGATAGCAACCCTGAAACACAAACATAGTCACGTCCCAAAAGCGTGGCAAGGGTAATTATCAAATAAGTCCCTCCTCCCTTCCTCTTCCTTTCCCCTTCATATCCCATGTCTGTCTATCTGTCTGTCTCTGTTTTTCTCTGTCTCTCTGTCTGTTTCCCTTTCTCTCTCTCTCTCTCTCTCTCTGAGAATTGTAACTTTGTAACTCAAGTGGCAGTCCTGAAACACAAACAAGTCCACTTCCCGAAAGTGTGTGACAAACCCCTCCTCACCTTTCCACCGCCTCTCTCTGTTTCTCTGTCTGTCTCTGTGTCCCTGTCTCTCTGTTTCTCTTTCTCTCTCTCTCTCTCTGTCTCTGTCTCTGTCTGAACTTTAACTTTGTAACTCAGGTAGCAGTTCCGAAACCCAGACAAGTTCATGTCCCGTAAGTGTGGTTAGGGTGTAAAAAGATCTGCCTGAAGTTCAAAAACAGAATAGTTTATGATATCCTAAAACCACACGATGGTCGGACAATAAGTTTCTGTTGGGAAAATTAACAACGGTCCTTTCGGGCTTACATAGTTTAGAATTAGCTGACATTACACAATTACGAAAAGCTAAAGATATCAATTATAAAAAGATAAAGATATCAATAAAAATTGCACGATTACGGAAAAAAGAATATGTAACACATTGTTGAATCTATACTATTATCACTTTTTGTCTCAAAAAGAAAATGAAAAGTTTGAAAACATATTGTGGAAAAAGGAGATATTGCTCGAACTGAGCAATTTCTCCTTTTTATCACACTATTCTTATAGGGATTTATGTAAATAAACCTTCAATAAACAATCCTGAGTTTTAACGACCTTTTTAAATCACTGTTGGAAAAGGAGAAAATGCTGGTAGCCAGCATTTTCTCCTTTTCCCACAATATTTTCTAACCACCTTGTCGTTTGCAAATGTTTTCTATCTGAAAGAGTCGTAAATTTATCGTTTGGTAACGGGTTAACCTTTGTTCATGCTGACTGTCCTTTGTTTAACCCTTACAGCGCCGAATAAACCCAACAGACCTTTCCATGCTAGAATAAGTCCCATATTTTAGCAATTTAGTAAAAGTTTTTTGTCTGTAGTGTCTCAGTAAAGCGGACAGTGTAGATCAAAGATCAGACTGCACGTTTTGTGCAATCTGATCTTGATCTACACAGGCCGCAAAGGCACCTGTTGTAGTGAAAGTCGCTTTAAGGGTTAAAAAGGATGGCTTTATCTTTTTATTTAATCTCCTGTTGTTAATTGTTGTTCAAGTGACAAAGACTTAATGAAGTCGAGACTACCATGAAAGAAAAACAAAATACTTCAGCAATACAGATGGCCTCTTCAGATTTAGTTAGTGTTTTGTAGAAATTTATGCTACATCAACACTTCTATATTTTATGTGATTTTATGCGCCGAGCCCCGGCTCCGCAATCGGTAGGGTACAGGACGTAAGAGGCTGCTTCGAATACCTAGCTTGGCCAATTTCTTTCCCGTGGATCGATGATAGTCAATGCGACAGGATTAATTCCTCTCTCATCGCTGATGATTATTTTGACGACGGTTACGTGGGAAGAGCTAGTTGCTTGGGAAGAATATACTGCAAAGTACTGATAAACGAAAACTGCAGGAAAGGATGGATAAGTCCAATGGCCACTGAGATATAGCTGAAATAACGTTTGAAAACGGCGTTTAAAGGTATATTTATGATTGACACCATGTAATTGATTGGATGGTGTTTTACGCCGCTATCAACATTGTTTCAGTCATAATATGGCGACAGCTCACATACTCACGTATTTTTTGTGTTTCACAAGTACTGGGCTAGGGCTCTGAAGTGCCTTGCCCAAGGACACTCCCAGGAAAGACCCAGTGAATCCACTGAGGCTCGAACCCGGGGCGTCCAGGTCACGAGTCCTACACTTTACCAATGAGCCACGTAGGACCCTGTTAAACAGCACAGAAACACTCAAACAAATTTTTTGCGCTACACTCTGTACCACAAATTGCTGGGTTTGAATGATCTTTTGGGGGAAAGCTTTTGAAACATTTTGGGAAAAAGTGAAAATGCTGGTAACCAGATAGGTTTTGTCAAGATTAACTCATTAAAAGCTGAGTTTTGTCGTTCAGTTGGTACCGCACAGGAGTTGAAACTAGGGTATCGCTTGTTCGAATTCCCAGCTCGACCAATTTCTTTCCGAGGGTTGATGATAGCCATTGCTAAATTAAGTTAAGGGTCATTCATTCCTCTTTCTCTGCTCACTTATTTTCAACGATGGCTATCTGGAAAAGCAGTCGGCGGTTTGAAGGATTATTGTGCCAAGTGCTGGGAAAGGATACTCTAGGAACGCACAGATTTGTGCACTGGCATCTGCGATATAACTTTGCATAATGTTGAAAACGGAGAACAAACAAACAAATTAGCCATGCTCTGTGAAAAGAGGATTTAGTGCATATGCGAAAAGAAGCGACACAGGTCAGCCTGCGCAGTCCGCTACTTCGGCTGACCTGGGCCGAAATTTTCGCTATTGGTCAATTTTCTGTATGTCCAAGGACCAGTTTACCTTAAGTCGATAATTTAATAACAATGTGGTTTTTATGGATCCATAATTATGTGATGACTTCCTTGGTATCTTATGAAGATGTATTAAGCTCGCTTTTGCCAGAGCTCGGCTCAAATCGTCTTATATTTCCGTTTCCATAGAATCACTATTAGACAAATAAATTCCGACAAGAATCCACACAGTGGTTATTCACACATGAATACTTTTATCTAACAATCACGTGTTTTAACGACCCTGAGAAAGAAAGCAATCTGAAAACATTTTGAGAAAGGGAAAAAATGCTGGTCACCAACATCTTTACCCACAATGTTTTCTATCCTTTCAAAAGCAAAACCCATCATTGGAGAGGTCATCAGACCTCTCCAACAGTGGTGAGTTTAAAACGCAGACTGCCACAGAATTCGCTGTCTAAATCCATTTTTCTTGCGAAATTAGTATGGTACACAGTCTGTTTCGTCATGGTTTTGTAAATAAAGCGAAATCAAAAAACCGAAATAAGAAATAGACGTGGCTCTATTTTTAGGAATGACAAACAACTCGCCCCAAAGACAACTCGCCAAAGACAACTCGCCCCACAAAAAAATCGTTGTGTAGTTTTATAAATACGTTCAGGTGATAGTAATAAGAGCGGGGCGAGTTGTCTTATATGTGGGGCGAGTTGTCTCATAACTTGGGGCTAGTTGTCTTCTGAAGGTGAGTCGAGTTGCCTTGTGGCGAGTTTTTTGGGGGGCGAGTTGCCTTGGGGCGAGTTATCTTTGGGGCTAGTTGTCCTGCATCCACTTTCAGATATGACGAATTCCAGAAAAGATTTGTTACCTTAATTTGCCATGATTACAAATGACCTCTCAAATAACTTTAATTCTTCATTAAGCAAATAAATCTAAGCAGAAGAAAAAGTATGAAGAATTTTGTTAAAACAGAGAAAGAAGACCGCTGGACAAGATCATGCGACTTGAGAAGGCGGAAAGAAGATCAAATGACCGTCATGTAAAGCAAAAGAGGTTGAAATTAAAGGCCAATAAACTATTTGAAAACACTGACGCTGACCTCTCCTGGCTTCTTTTTGAAAGAAGCCAACTTGTTTGATACATGTTTATTTTATCGTCTGCAAACGCTTTCATTTTGGTCAAGTCCTGCTTTTTGACGCCAGGTAGAGTTAACTGAACTAACAACCCCTTTTTCGAAATGAAGAGAAACACATAAAAGTAATTATGCATCAAGAGTAAATTCATTTGACCAATTAAAACGTGGATTATTTTTAGACATGCCACTGCCATGTGAACCCTGCATTACAGGATATAAAAGCAGATGAGCAGAGCTCTGGAAAAGGGCGATTTAAAGCATTATACGAAGCCAGTCGTCACATATCTATGATTCTATAAAATCCAATATGTCTTACGACAGAGGTAAAATGGTCTTCAGACGTACAGATAATTTACAAAGGGCAAACAATTTCGATCCATGTCATCCTGCGCGGACTGCGCAGGATGACATGGTTCGATAACCCGAGCTGGGGTCTTGGGTGGGCCAGTGGTAAAGTGTAGGACCCGAAACCCAAAGCTCATACTTCGACCCTTACGGGAGGCACTGGACTTTTCGCAGTACTACTATTTGGCAAGGCACTTCAACCTAGTACTGGTGAAACCAAGTACATACGAGTATATGAATATGTAAGTTGTCGCCGTGATATGTGTTTAACATCAATCAATCAATCAATCGATCAGAACACGAACCGGAAAACTTCTTGCAATATAGGGATGATCAACAGGAAATAACCCTTTCAGTCCCATAGGCGGAAAAATGGGCTTCGAACGTGCAGTCTGATCTTGGATCAATACCGTCCGCATGTTTGGTCAAGCCCATGAAATATCATTATTTCAGTGGACTGTATTTTCAGCCGACGACCGACGTCGTGTTCAAACGACAACATTTTAGACTGGTTCAAAGTGAAGGTATTTGCAGGCGACAAATTAAATATTGTTCAAGTGGCGAGGTTTGTTCTGTGGCAGAATTAAAAAAAAAAAAACTTTGGAAAAGAAGAAAATGCTGGTCACCAGCAGTTTCTCATTTTCCCACATTTTTTTTAAATGCATGTTTTCCCAAGGTCTTTCAAAGCCGGGACTATTTGGTAACGAGTTAAATCCCTCAGTATAAAGTGGAACGCTCTTAAGCAAACAAAGGAATGTCTTGTTTCGAGCGAGTTCTCATTTTGCGACAATATTTTCAAAAATGGTCCGCTACAAGATGAGAAAAGTCGTCCTACGGTGGTGGAAGTATGACTAATTATCAAAGAACTGACAGCCCTGCAAAAACAATTTTGACGCAGTAGACATTGATGGTGTTGCTGAATGAAAAATCATCTTTCATTCACATGTAATAAACGTAGATAAAGCGTGACCTTTGAAAAGGGATTTTAACGTTTTGCGAAAAGTATCGACTTACTTGTATGTCATACTACACAGTCCGAAAGGTTTTGCTATTGGTCAATGTTCTACCCGTCCAAGGAGTATTTCCATGTCATGATTCGGCCGGTTGTTGAACAAAATGGATTTTGTGGATCCATAATTATGTGATGACTTGCACGGTATAAGGCAACACTGACATGCATTAAACCCGTTTTTCCCATAGCGCGACTCAAATAAAATTATTCGATGGTACAAGCAGGGAGTTATGAAAACCAGTGTTGGTCAGCCCAGCAGCTTACTGAATTTTATTACATGTGAGTAGTTAATTTGTGCATTTGACTGATGAGGCAGCACATTAACCCGAAGGGGCTTTCTTCTTGTAATAGGTATAGGACTGTATATGCGGTTTAGTTTTCAGCATCTTTTCCTTTTCCCACAATGTTTTCAAAGGATTATTTCTCAGGGTCATTATAAGACAGGACTGATTAGAAAAGATGTAAAACATACCTTTATTAATAATATGGTAAATGCACGCGGTTATGATTTTTGTTTCAGTGCGTTTGATTTTTTCTTTTTTTTTTAAAGGAGGGGATGGGTGGGTGATTGGTGCCCGTGTGGCTGGATGTGTGTGGCTTTCGACGAATTGTGCAAAAAAATGTCGAAGTCCACGAATTCACATACTATTTTATAATCATTGTTACAACCCCTGTCAAACCATTTCCTCAAAGTTTCTTCTGCGACCATACAAACTTCTGTCAGACCTTTACTCGGCTCATCTGGTTTCCAGTTGCTCTAGTTACCAGGTCTAATCTCATAGCTGTACTGCAAGGGTTAAACATTGTCTGTTCGACGAGCGTTCAGCCAGATCGTCTCGCTTATTCTTTTCGACTGTAGCAAAGAATGTAGGTCATCTGACTTCAACTGAATAGATGGGTTAACAATAAAACTGCCTTTCTCCTTCGTAAAATTTGCCAGCATCGTCTCTGTGCATTCCAGTAGTGTGAAAAAGGAAACAAAATCCATTGCCTGTTTTGGTAAAACATGCTGGAGAGTTCTTGCCCATACACACCTTAGAATCCATCTCGGTACTGATTATTTTGGATGCGTTTGGTTGACAGAAAGATGGACCTGTACCACATTCTCTTGACCTTGTGGTAATTTCAAACTGCCCTTTAGTTGCCGCTGGACAGGCTGACCACTCCGACTATTCACCACATCTATTTAAGGAACAAATCTTTCGAAGAACGTCCATTTTACTGTTCCTCATGGCGGTTCCGAGTAAACGTAGAAGTGGGTTCTCGAACTGACGTCCCATCTCCAGAACTGATGTCTCGTCGATCGGCCCAGACTGGACATTTGTATCTGGTAGCTTACCATTTACGCTTTCCACCATCAATATATTTACGAGCATCAACAAGCAAACAACCAATTTCATCTTCTGTAATCGTTTGCTTTTCACGGAGAGTTATTTTCAACAGACCCTCCCGTCGAACTGAAGTATTTTTTGTTAAGTACGTGTACCTTTAAGTTGGACGACAATACTTACATTTTATTGTATAAAAGCACAGTGTTACATTCTTGCCAGAGAATAACGGCGTTATTTTTTCAAAAGACATAGATTCAGTTGAATAGGGTATCGAAAGAAAAACTTGAGTTGAAGCAAATACCTTTTGCGAATGGGTGGGTATATCGTCTGTCCAAAGTTGGGGGGGGGGAGGGGTGACAATAATGACAATAATTATTATGGTACACCATTACACCATATCAGTGATACAAATAACGGACTTTTATCTTTCTGGCTGGTCAACGAGTACAGATTGTATTGGCTTTAGCGGCGGTTTATTTGTTGTCAGAGTATATATTGTATGTATAATATCCTCTGCATTTATTCAGCTTAAGTTTTATCAGAATTAAAGAAAAAGAAGATACCAGTTATGTATATGTTTGTATATGAGTAATGCTTTGTGAAAAAACGTTCAGGGCATCTGCAAAAAGTTTCGAGCCAGGTCAGCCTGCGCAGTCCGCGCAGGCTGACCTTACTCGAAGCTTATCGCTATAGGCCATTTTTTCTGCATGTCAAAGGACTGGCCTGCCTCACGATTGGGTTGGTTGTTAGCAAAAAATGGATTTTATGGATCCATAATCATATAATGACTTGCTTGGTGTAATGTATAACGGAGATGCATTAAACACCCTTTTTCCCAAAGGACCTCTCATTTACAGTCTGTGTAGTTTTTTTTTTTTTTTTCGATATTGTGACACAACAGTTCAAGTGTTGTGAATCTGCTAATGTGGGAAAACAGTCAGTAGCTTTGAGCTAGTTAGTACAGGAATAGATACATTATCTCCAGAAACGTATGAAGTGGTGCAACGGTTGACATGGCGTGACTACTGTAAATAAACTTGGCTAAGTAATTGTTGAAAACGTTGTGAAGCGCCAACCAAACTGAACAAATATCAAAGAAACAAATCCCTGCTCCCCTTTTTCCCTTTACCTTCCCTTATCCCCCCTCTCTCCCCCTCTCTCTCTCTCTCTCTGTTTGTCTGTCTGTCTGTCTGTCACTCTCACTCTGTCTGTCTGTCTGTCTGTCTGTCTCTCTCTCTCTGTGTGTCCCTTTCTGTCTGTCTGTCTGTCTCTCTCTCTCTTTGTTTAGTGACTCAAGTAGCACCCTTAAATACAAACAAGTCCACGGCTCGAAAGTGTGGTCAGGGTGTAAAAAAGATTGAACCCGTAATCAAAAAAGAGATTGAGTTTATTAGATCCTAGAACAAAACATGATGGATTCCCCGACACTAAGTTTCTAATTGGAAAATTTACAACGCTTTTCGGGTTTACATACTTTAATATTAGTTGACATTGCACAATTATGAAAAAAGAAGACTACGTACCACTTGTTGCATCTTGATTGACATCATTTTTTTTTTTGTCTAAAAACAGAAAAAGTTTGAAAGCATATTGTGGTTAAAAAAAAAAAAAAAAAAATGCTCGAAATCTTTATAGGTATTTACACAGGTATTCGTTTATGTTTTTTCATAGATTCACAATTGTTAACGACTCTGAGGAAAAAAAAAAAGGAAAAGCAGTTTGAAAACGTAGAAGAAAAGGAGAAAATGCTTGTGACCAGCATTTTCTCCTTTTCCTTTAATGTTTTCTGTCTATTCAAAGATAAATCACTTTATTTGAGCTATATTTGATTTGTCATCTGCAACTGTTTTCAATTTGGACAAGTTTTGTCGTGTGTTAAAAAGTTAGATCGGCTGATTAGCCAAAATGACGAAAATTGTCCTTGATAGATACACAACCATCATTTTCTTTTCTCCTTTTCCAACGATGTTTTCAAAAGTCTTCTTCCCAAGGGGGGCGTAATAAGTTGGAATAAGTGTGGTAATGAGTAATGAATACAAGATTCCCACGAAAGAGAAACAAAGCACTTGAGCATTACAGATGGCCTCTTCATTTGGCAAGTGTTTCGTAATGGTCAATGCTATGTCAACACATCTATATGAGCCAAGCTCTGAGAGAACGAGGCTTAATGCATCTGCAAAACAAATCGGCCAACGCGATCCGTGCAGGCTGACATGGGTCAACGTTTTGATTTTTGTACATGTTTGCATGTCGAAGGACCACTCTACCTCCAGATCCAGTGGAATGTTGGACTGAATGTTTTATGTTGACTTGTATGGTGTTTAACGCCGTTTTCAACATTATTCCAGTTATACCGCGGTGGCCAGTGAACCTATCCATGCTTTCCTGGAGTTTCTTTTACCAGTACTCCGCACAATATTCTTTCCAAGCCACTGGCTGCTTTCCCTCATAAACCATCGTCGACAAATTTACGACTATAGGGCGTTTACCTCGGGATCATGTGTACGGGTATGTTACCTCTGCACTATGGACACAGCGACGAGATCAGTTTATTATACGAACAAATTAATTCTTATCCTGCTAAATACATGAAATGAAACTTTCAAGCCGACAGTAAAAACAGAATAATGCTATTTCAATCTTATTTTTATGAGAAAAATATCCTTTTTTGAGGACAGTGTAGATCCAAGATCAGACTTCACGTTCTGTGCAGTCTGATCTTGATCTGCACTGTCCGGAAAAGGTCAGTGAGTTGCACTTGGCAGTCTAGGGGTTACACATTTGAACTCCATTAAGAAGGAGCCTCGGCAAATATCGGAAAAAAAAAAAAAAAAAACGAACACGGTCACGGAAACAAAGTAGTGACAAGTCAAAACTGTTTCACAATTAGCTTCTCCATTTTTCATTGGTTTTAAATTACTTTACAAACTGAATCTGTGCATCAGTTTGTCTACATTATTTGTTGGTTTATAGTGCTTTGTAGCAATATACGCGACACTGATCAACACTTCTACATTGCTTGATTTATAGCACTCTTTGGCAGGTTACATAACATAAAAGCTTTTACATTGTTGACTTGTTTGTACCTCGTGGTAGTTGACTCTTTATGAGTATGGGTACAAAGCCGATAGCTTGACACTTTGAAAGGGTTAAAACTCGGGTTTTTAAGTTAGATAGCATTAAAACTTTGATAAATCTTGTAAACATAAACTACATTCCTAAAATATACGTATGCAATAATTTGGAAGGTCGTGATACCCGTTTCTTGTTTGTTTAGATTGTTTATTTGTACACAAGGGACACAATACCGATTTTAAGTTTACGTTATTTGTTTCGGACGATGGTTATGTTGAAAAACAATAATTGGCTGGAGGACCACTAAGCAAAATATCAAGGAAAGCATGAAGAAGTGCACTGGCCGCCGCGATGCAGTTTGAATAATGTTGACAACAGTTAACAAAAAAACAGTCCTATACAAATTAATAACTTCTTATTTCCACAGTGGTAAATCGCACATTTATTGGTTAATTCTTTAACAAACAATCTCGTGTTTTAACAACCCCGAGAAAGAAGAGCTTTTGAAATAATTGCGAAAAAATGAGAAAATGATGGTTACCAGCGTCTTCTTCTTTTCCCACAATGTTTTCTATCTTTTCAAAACTAAACCTGTCGTTTAAGCTATGTCTAATTCATCGTCTGAAAGTGCTTTCAATTTGATCAATTCTAAATTTGTGTCTTTTGGTAAAGAGTTAATTCCACTACCAAGCACGTTTGTTCCAAGTGAACAGAATAACGTAAAATAATCATGTATCAAGATTACACTCATTTAACCAATTAAAACAAGGGTTATTTTTAGACTTGCAACTGACTTGTCAAATCGACATTAACCCTTTCCCAAACAAGCCCTGGTTTTCACGTGTCTGCAGTACAGGTCTTTTGAAAACACTGTGGGAAAAGGAGAAATTGCTCGTAACGAGCAATTTTTCATTTTCCCAGTGTTTTCTACCCATTTTGAGACCTTTCTGCCATTTTCATCAAATTTAAAATTGTCGTCTGCAAACTCTTTCAATTTGGACCAGTCCAAAATTTGTCGTTTGGGAAAGGGTTAAAGGAAATGTATTTTAGGGGAATGAAGATCAAGTAAGAGCCTGTGAATTAATGTGATTACTGTTCTTTCTTTTCAACAAATGCGCGTCATTTGAATAAATTTGAAAAACATAAAACATTGCGTGCAAGAAAAAAGATTCGCCATTGACCTCCCGAAAATATGTTTTAGTGCACAGAACGGAAGTCCTGCGTGGCCCAGTAATAAAGTGTAGGACTCGTAATCTGGAAACTCTGGGTTTGAGCCTCACTGACAGCACAGCAGTTTTCGTTGGAGTTTCCGTGGGAAAAAAAATGTCATGCCCTTTCCAGGTACTGGTGAAACAGGACATACGGGAATAAATGAAATGTCGCCGTGACACGACTGAAAAAATCTTGATAGCAGCGTAAAACACCATTCAATCAATGAGTCAGGACAAGAGCTGATAAATCTTTTATAAGATAGTAATAACCAATCGCAAATAACCCTTTCTGCACCATAGGCGAAAACAGGAGCTTTTGCCGACGGCATAGACCAAGATCTTGTGCAGTCTGATCTTTTGATAGATACGGTCTGCCGTCAAATATAAGTCAAGCCCGTAAAAAAATCAATCATCCCAAGTTTCAGTGAACTGTATTTTCACCTGTCGACCGACGTCGAGTTCAAAAAGGGTTAACAGAACTGCAGATAGACGGAGAGATTTTGATTTCAAAATTGAAAATATTAATAACTCTCTACTGAACTCTATGTTATGGGTACTCATTAGAATCGTCTCATCGAGACGATTCTAATGAGTACCCACAACAAAGGGTTTGGAAGAAAAATAATGGATTTAGAATGCCATCACTCCGTCTTATCTGGAGCCCTGAAGGTTAAATATTAATCAAACGACAAAATTTGAAACTGGTTCAGATAGAAAGCATTTTGGCGATGAAAAATCAAATATTGCTCAAATGACGAGATAGGATATATATAAAAAAAAAAAAAAAAAAACTGTTATAAATGGCAAGAATGCTGATAACCAGCATTTTCTCCTTTTCCAACAATGTTTTCAGAAGCTTGTTTTCCCACAGGTCGTTAAATTTCGGGACTGTTTCGTGTGGGGTTAGAAACCTTAGGTCAATCATCTACAGGTACAAGAACAATTCTATCTAATGGTTCACTCTGTTGTTAATTCAAATCGACTGAATATGGATCCATTGTTAAGTGCTGACTTACATGGTATATTGCATCACTGAGATAAGCGGTAAGGAAAATCAGAGCTGGTCAGCGCAGAAGGCTTACTGTGATTTTATTGCTTGTGGGTAGTTAATCTGTGCATTTGACTGATGAGGCAGCGCATCAGCTCAAGGTATTTTTTCTGCCGGGCCAGTATCGGATGTAGGAATATACACGTTTGTATATACGGAAAAGACTATAGAATTGATGTCGTGATTTTTTTTTAATCGTCGACGCCGGTTGCCCAAATGATTGAAGTTCCTAAAAGACTGTTAGTAATTTTACAAGGGATATTGCAAGATACAGGACCAAACCCAGAGTCCAAATCCAAAGTTGCTTTTCATTCTTAAACGCGCTCGGTATATGGCACCGTCATACGGGACCTATGTTGAGCGTCTCATGCAGAAGACTGTCAGGATTTCTGTTGTTGTCGTTTTCCTTTTTTCTTTTAGTCGGCAAGGCTTAGGAATCAACCCCCACACCCTCGTCTTATGTTTGCCGACATTTGCTGAACGAATCTTATGCCGTACCTCTTGAGCTATACAGGCTAACGAATAAAGTGTCCTAAACAGTGCTGGCAAAACATGAAACTAGAACGAAAAGAGCAGATGCGTATCTAGAGTATTTGCGATCGGTCAAAAGGGTCACAATAAGCAGACTTGCATTGTAAGATACAGTTTCTAATTACAGTTATCACATCTCTCTTTCGCAACACTATTATCTTTAGTAGACGACAAACTGTTTGACTTTTCCATGTTGAAAGCATTTGCAGACGATGTACTAAAACATGGTTGAAATGGTTGGATTTGTTTCAGTAGGGGTAGTAAACATTGTGGGGGAAAAAGAGAAAATGCTGGTCACCAGCTTTTTCTCTTTTTCCCCCACAATGTTTTCAAAAGTCATTTTCACCAGTGTCGTAAAAATCCGGGATTCTTTGGTGAAGGATTAACCATTTCGCTGCTGACTGAAAAATCTGCTCCGTTCTATGCCAAAAGGTAGATTTCCTCTGCAAGTAAAAGATTTGGACCATAGTATAGCATCAGGTAACGTGAGGTGTAGGTGAAAGATCAGGCTGCTCGTTTAGTACTGCCTGATTATGATCTAAGCCAATCGTTGAACCTCTTTCACGTCGCAAATTATGAGAGTATAGATTAAAGTACCTGTATGGTTTTCTTACTCCAATTATAATGCTTGAAAATTTCAATTTAGGTGATTTATTAGTAAATATGATATACAAGTACATGTTATATCGGTAACAAATGGCATGAAATACAATGTACCAGTAATATCGGTAGATGATGGCACGAAATACAGTGTACCAGTAAAATCGTTAGATGATGGCACGAAATACAATGTACCAGTAAGATCGTTAGATGATGGCATGAAATACAACGTACCAGTAATATCGTTAGATGATGGCATAAAGTACAGTGTACCAGTAATATCGTTAGATGATGGCATAAAGTACAGTGTACCAGTAAGATCGTTAGATGATGGCATAAAGTACAATGTACCAGTAAGATCGTTAGATGATGGCATGAAATACAATGTACCAGTAATATCAGTAAATACTGCGATGAAAAATAATGTAGTAGCAATATCAAATTAATCAATCGAATTGAAAGAATTACGGCAGCATAAAAGTGAAACTTAAAAAAAAAAAAAAAAAAAAAAAAAAAAAAACGACTTAATTATCTCGTGGTTACGACTTGATTACCTCATGGCAACGACTTAGGTATCTCATACGACGACTAAAGTATCTCGTGGCAACAACTTAACTTTCTCGTTGCCTCGACGTAAGTATCTCATGGCAGCGACTTAATTGTCTCGTTGCTACGACCTATCTCGTTGCCACGACCTATCTTGTTGCCACAAGATCGTTTGGAAAAGAGGAAGCCCATTCCCGATAAACAAAATTAGACTCTTCCAAACTAAAAAGTGCTGCAGACGAATATGGAAATTATAGTAAACGAGTTTAAGTTCTCATCTATACTATAAAACATTGTGAGACAAGGAGAAAATTTCTGTTTACCAGCATTTTTTCTTTTACCCACATTTTTTTTCTAAAGCCTTCTCATTCAGGATCGCTAAAACACGGGATCGTTTGTTAATTGGTCAATATCTTTACTAAGCGTAATATGTACACGGAGTTTTCAATTATTTTTAAGTATTACCGGGTTGTTTGTTTGATTATCTGCTTGTTTTTGTTTCTGTTTGGTTTTGGGTGATAAGAGATAGGGCAGGTGGATGTATGAGTGTGGCTGTCGACGAATCGTGGCAAGATTCCAAGGCACAGACCACACTATCTTACACGAATTCACAAACAACTTTATAATTATTGTTACAAGTCCTGTCGTACCATTTTCTCACAATACTATTGTCGACCATACACAAATCATGCGCACTATTAGTCGGTTCACCTGATTTCCAGTTGCTATAGTTACCAGGTCCCACACCATAGCTGTACTCCCAGGGTGAATTAATGTCTTTTCGACGAGCATTCAACCAGATCGATTCGCTTGTAATTCCGTTCGACTGTATAAATGTATGCAGGTCATCTGACTTCAATTGAGTAGATGGATTAACAACAAAACTGCTTTTCTCCTCACAAAATTTGCCAGCATCGTCTCTGAACATTCCAGTAGTGTTTAAAAGGAAGCAAAATCCATTGCTTGTTTTGATAAAACTTGGTGGACAGTTCTCGCCCATACACACCTTAGAATCTATCTCAGTACTGATTATATTAGGTGCCTTTGGTTGACAGAAAGACGGACCTTTCCCACATTCTCTTGATCTTGTGATCATTCCAAACTGTCCTATAGTTGCCGCTGGACAGGCTGAGCACTCCGACCATTCACCACACCTATTTAAGGAACAAATCTTTTGAAGAACGTCCATTTTACTGTTCCTCATGGCGGTTCCAAGTAAACGTAGAAGTGGGTTACCGAACTGACGTCCCATCTTCAGAACTGATGTCTCGTCGATCGGCCCAGACTGGATATTTGCATCTGGTAGTTTACCATTTACGCTTTCCCCCATCAAAATATTTACGAGCATCAACAAGCAAACAACCAATTTCATTTTCTGTCTTTTTTCACGACAACAAAGAACGAACAAAATAATCGTTTGCTTTTCACGGAAAGTTACTTTCAACAGACCTTCCCGTCGAAGCTGTAGTAGAAGAATGGGGAATTACCACGTAGAAAAGTATTTTTTGTTAAGTACTTTTAAGTGGGACGACAATACTTATAATCAGTTGTATAGAAGTACCGTATCTTCTTGCCAGGGAATAACGGCGTTACTTTTCATAAGATATAGATTCAGTTGAAGCGACTACTCTCTGCGAATTGGTAGTTATATCGTCTGTCCAAAGTTTGGGGTTTTTCTTAACGATTATATGGTGCACCATATCAGTGATACAATTAACGGACTTCTAGCTGGTCAACGAGTATAGATTGTACTGGCTTTATGGGCGGTTTATTTTGTTGTCAGAGTATATATTTCATGTATAAATATCACTACATGTATTAAGCTGTTTTAGATTTAAAGAAAAAGAAGACACCAGTTATGTATATACTTGTATATGAGTAATAGTCAGTGGAAAGACGTTCAGGGCATCTGCAAAAATTTTCGACCCAGGTCAGCCTCGAAGCTTTTTGCTATAGGCCATTTTTCTGCATGTCAAAGGACTAGCCTATCTTATGATTCAGGTGGTTGTTAGCAAAATGGATTTTATGGATCCATAATCATATGATGACTTGCTTGGTGTAATACGTCACGGAGATGCATTTCAACACGCATTTTTTTCCATAACGCCGCACGTGTACAGTATATATACACAATCACAAGTGTGTTCAAAGACACTGTGACACAACAATTCAAGTATTGCAGATCTGCAATTCTTTCCAGATGTTGATGACAGCCATTGCGACCGAATTTTTTCCTCTTCCACTATGTATCGCATAGAATTTATTAATGTTGGAAAGCAGCCAGTAGTTGTGAATCTGTTGTACCAAGAACGATGCAGAATATCAAGAAAGATATGAAATGGTACAACAGCTCATATCGCATTAGTAAATAAACTTCGCTAGTAAATGTTGAAAACGTTGTGAAACACAAACGCAACTCAACAATATTAAACAAACCCTCCCTCCCCTCTTTTCCTTTCCCTCCCCTTGCCCCCCGCCTCTCTCCCCCTCTCTCTCTCTCTCTCTGGTCTGATTTGTCACTCAGATAGCAACCCTGAAACACAAACATAGTCACGTCCCAAAAGTGTGGTAAGGGTAATTATCAAATAAATCCCTCCTCCCTTCCTCTTCCTTTCCCCTTCATATCCCATGTCTGTCTGTCTGTCTGTCTGTTTTTCTCTGTCTCTCTGTCTGTTTCTTTCTCTCTCTCTCTCTCTGAATTGTAACTTTGTAACCCAGGTGGCAGTCCTGAAACACAAACAAGTCCACTTCCCGAAAGTGTGTGACAAACCCCTCCCCACCTTTCCCCCGCCTCGCTCTGTCTCTGTGTCTCTGTCTCTCTGTTTCTCTTTCTCTCTCTCTCTCTCTTTCTCTCTCTGAACTATAACTTTGTAATTCAGGTAGCAATTCTGAAACCCAGACAAGTTCATGTCCCGAAAGTGTGGTTAGGGTGTAAAAAGATCTGCCTGAATTTCAAAAAGAGATTAGTTCATGATATCCTAAAATCACACGATGGTCGGACAATAAGTTTCTGTTGGGAAAATTAACAACGGTCCTTTCGGGCGTACATAGTTTAGAATATGTAACACATTATTCCATCTATAGTATTATCACTTTTTGTCTCAAAAAGAAAATGAAAAATTTGAAAACATATTGTGGAAACAGGAGATATTGCTCGAAATGAGCAATTTCTCCTATTTATCACACTATTCTAATAAGGATTTATTTAAATAAACCTTCAATAAATAATCCTGAGTTTTAACGACCTTTTTTAAACCACTGTGGGAAAAGGAGAAAATGCTGGTAGCAAGGATTTTCTACTTTTCCCACAATGTTTTGTAACCACCGTGTCGTTTGCAAATGTTTTCTATCTGAAAGAGTCGTAAATTTATCGTTTGGTAACGGGTTAACGTTTGTTCATGCTGACTGTCCTTTCTTTAACCCTTGCAGCGCCGAATAAACCCAACGGACCTTTCCATGCTAGAATAAGTCCCATATTTTAGCAATTTAGTCATTGTTTTTTGTCTGTAGTGTCTCAGTAAAGCGGACAGTGTAGATCAAAGATCAGACTGCACGTTTTGTGCAGTCTGATCTTGATCTACACAGGCCGCAAAGGCACCTGTTGTAGTGAAAGTCGCTTTAAGGGTTAACAAGGATGGCTTTATTGTTTTTTTAATCGCCTGATGTTAATTGTTGTTCAAGTGACAAACACTTAATGAAGTCGAGACTACCATGAAAGAAAAACAAAACACTTCAGCAATACAGATGGCCTCTTCAGATTTAGTTAGTGTTTTGTAGAAATTTATGCTACATCAACACTTCTGTATTTTATGTGCCGAGCCCCGGCTCCGCAATCGGGAGCGTACAGGACGTGAGACGCTGCTTAGAATACCCAGCTTGGCCAATTTCTTTCGCGTGGATCGATGATAGTCAATGCGAGAAGATTAATTCCTCTCTCATCGCTGATGATTATTTTGACGACGGTTACGTGGGAAGAGTCAGTTGCTTGGGAAGAATATACTGCAAAGTACTGATAAACGAAAACTGCAGGAAAGCATGGATAAGTGCAATGGCCACTGAGATATAGCCGAAATAATGTTTGAAAACGGCGTTTAACGGTATATTTATGATTGACACCATGTGATTGATAGGATGGTGTTTTACGCCGCTATCAACATTGTTTCAGTCATATCACTGCGACAGCTCACATATTCATGTATTTCTAGAGTTTCACCAGTATAAGGCTAGGGCTCTGAAGTGTCTGGCCAAGAACACTCCCACGAAAGACTCAGTGGACCCAGTGAGGCTCGAACCCGGGGCCTCCAGGTCACGAGTCCTACACTTTACCAATGAGCCACGTAGGACCCTGTTAAACAGCACAGAAACACTCAAACAAATTTTATGCGCTACACTCTGTACCACAAATTGCTGCGTTTGAATGATCTTTTGGGGGAAAGCTTTTGAAACACTTTGGGAAAAAGAGAAAATGCTCGTAACCAGATAGGTTTAGTCAAGATTTAATCATTAAAAGCTGAGTTTTGTAGTTCAGTTGGTATCGCACAGGAGTTGAAACTAGGGTATCACTCGTTCGAATTCCCAGCTCGACCAATTTCATTCCGAGGGTTGATGATAGCCATTGCTAAATTAAGTCAAGGGTCATTCATTCCTCTCTCTCAGCTCACTTATTTTCAACGATGGCTATCTGGAAATGTAGTCGGCGGCTTTGAAGGATTATTGTGCAAAGTGCTGGTAAAGGATACTCTAGGAACGCACGGATTTCTGCACTGGCCTCCGAGATATAACTTTCAATATAACTGACCTGGGCCGAAACTTTTCAATATTGGTCAATTTTCTGTATGTCCAAGGGCCAGTTTACTTCATGATTAAGTCGATAATTTGAAAAAAAAAAAAAAAAAAAAAAAAGTGTGGCTTTTATGAATCCATAATTATGTGATGACTTGCTTGGTATCTTATGAAGATGTATAAAGCTCCCTTTTGCCAGAGCTCAACTCAAATCGTCTTATATTTCCGTTTCCATGGAAGACAAATAACTTCCAACAAGAATCCAGGCAGTGGTAACTCACACATGAATTGTTTTTTTTCTTTCTTTTACCTAAAAATCTCTTGTTTTAACAACCCTGAGAGAGAAAGCAGTTTGAAAACATTTTGAGAAAGGGGAAAAAATGCTGATCACCAACATCTTTACCCACAATGTTTTCTATCCTTTCGAAAGCAAAACCGATCATTTGATACATGTTTATTTTATCGTCTGCAAGCGCTTTCATTTTGGTCAAGTCCTGCTTTTTGACGTCAGGAAAAGAGATTATTTTTAGATATGCCACTGACATGTGAACCCTGCATTACAGGATATAAAAGGAGATGAGCAGCGCTATGGAAAAGGGGGATTTAATGCATCTACGTAAAGCATTATACGAAGCCAGTCGTCACATATCTATGATTCTGTAAAATCCAATATGACTTACGACAGAGGTAAAATGGTCTTCAGACGTACAGATAATTTACAAAGGGGCAAACAGTTTCGATCCATGTCATACTTTTTTCCAGTTGCATTAAACCCCCTTTTCACAGAGTATCATCCGGACCTATTGTGGCGCAATGAAGATTAAAAACCAGTGCTTATGAGTCAAGGTGATAAGTTATATCTAACTGCATGTACTTTTGATTTAATGAATATCATTTACATAAATTTGAATAGCAATAATAGTTACTCATCAAAAACATTCGCCAGTGACCTCTTTACACAGAATTTTTGGAACCCGAACTGGGGTCTTGGGTGGGCCTGTGGAAAAGTGTAGGACCTGAAACCCAAAGCTCATAGTTCTACCCTTACTGGAGGCACTGGACTTTTCGCAGTACTACCCTTTCGCAAGACACTTCAATGCCCAACCTAGTACTGGTGAAACCAAGTACATACGAGTATATGAATATGTAAGTTGTCGCCTTGATATGACTGAAATGACTTTGAGAGCGGCGTTTAATAAACATCAATCAATCAATCAATTGATCAGAATATGAACCGGAAAACTTCTTGCAAGATAGGGATGATCAACAGGAAATAACCCTTTCAGTCCCATAGGCGGAAAAATGGACTTCGAACGTGCAGTCTGATCTTGATCAGTACCGTCCGCATGTTTGGTCAAGCCCATGAAATATCATTCTTTCAGTGGACTATATTTTCAGCTGACGACAGACGTCGTGTTTACATATTCGGCGCTAAAAGTGTCAAGGTTAAATCTTAACCAAACGACGACATTTTAGACCGATTCAAATTGAAGGTATTTGCAGACGACAAATTACATATTGCTCAAGTGGCGTTTTTTTTTTTTTTTTTTGTGGCAGAAAGATAAAAAGAAACTTGAAAAAAGAAGAAAATGCAGGTCACCAGAAGTTTCTCCTTTTCCCACGTTTTTTTTAAATGCATGTTTTCCCAAGGTCTTTCAAAGTCGGGACTATTTGGTAACGAGTTAAATACCTCAGTATAAAGTGGAACGCTCGTAAGCAAACAAAGGAATGTCTTGTTTCGAGCGAGTTCTCATTTTGCGACAATATTTTCAAAAATGGTCCGCTACAAGATGAGAAAAGTCGTCCTACGGTGGTGGAAGTATGATTAATTATCAGAGGACTGACAGCCCTGCAAAGCCAATTTTGACGCATTAGACATTGATGGTGTTGCTGAATGAAAAATCATCTTTCATTCACATGTAATAAACGTAGATAAAGCGTGACCTTTGAAAATGGGTTTTAACGTTTTGCGAAAAGTATCGACTTATGTCAGACTACACAGTCCGAAAGTTTTTGCTATTGGTCAATGTTCTACACGTCCAAGGACTATTTCCATGTCATGATTCGGCCGGTTGCTGAACAAAATGGATTTTGTGGATCCATAATTATGTGATGACTTGCACGGTATAAGGCAACACTGACATGCATTAAACCCGTTTTTTGCATAGCGCGACTCAAATAAAATTATTCGATAGTACAAGCAGGGAGTTCTGAAAACTAGTGTTGGTCAGCGCAGCAGCTTACTGAATTTTATTGCATATGAGTAGTTAATTTGTGCATTTGACTGATGAGGCAGCACATTAACCCGAAGGGGCTTTCTTCTTGTAATAGGTATAGGACTGTATATGCGGTTTAGTTTTCAGCATTTTTTCCTTCTCCCACAGTGTTTTCAAAGGACTTATTTCTCAGGGTCATTACAAGGCGGGACTGATTAGAAAAGATGTAAAACATACCTTTATTAATAATATGGTAAATGCACGCGGTTATGATTTTTGTTTCAGTGCGTTCGATTTTTTCTTTTTTTTTAAGGGAGGGGCTGGATGGGTGATTGGTGCCCGTGTGGCTGGATGTGTGTGGCTGTCGATGAATGGTGCAAAAAATGTCGAAGTCCACGAATTCACATACTATTTTATAATCATTGTTACAACCCCTGTCAAACCATTTCCTCAAAGTTTCTTCTTCGACCATACAAACTTCTGTCAGACCTTTACTCGGCTCACCTAGTTTCCAGTTGCTATAGTTTCCAGATCCAATCTCATAGCTGTACTGCAAGGGTTAAACATTGTCTGTTCGACGAGCGTTCAGCCAGATCGTTTCGCTTATTCTTTTCGACTGTAGCAAAGAATGTAGGTCATCTGACTTCAACTGAATAGATGGATTAACAATAAAACTGCCTTTCTCCTTCGCAAAATTTGCCAGCATCGTCTCTGTGCATTCAAGTAGTGTGAAAAAAGGAAACAAAATCCATTGCCTGTTTTGGTAAAACCTGCTGGACAGTTCACGCCCATACACACCTTAGAATCCATCTCGGTACTGATTATTTTAGATGCCTTTGGTTGACAGAAAGACGGACCTGTACCACATTCTCTTGACCTTGTGGTCATTTCAAACTGCCCTTTAGTTGCCGCTGGACAGGCTGACCACTCCGACTATTCCCCACATCTATTTAAGGAACAAATCTTTCGAAGGACGTCCATTTTACTGTTCCTCGTGGCGGTTCAAGTAAACGTAGAAGTGGGTTCCCGAACTGACGTCCCATCTCCAGAACTGATGTCTCGTCGATCGGCCCAGACTGGACATTTGCATCTGATAGCTTACCATTTACGCTTTCCACCATCAAAATATTTACGAGCATCAACAAGCAAACAACCAATTTCATCTTCTGTAATCGTTTGCTTTTCACGGAGAGTTATTTTCAACAGACCCTCCCGTCGAACCGAAGTATTTTTTAAGTACGTGTACGTTTAAGTTGGACGACAATACTTACATTTTATTGTATAAAAGCACAGTGTTACATTCTTGCCAGAGAATAACGGCATTATTTCTTCAAAAGACATAGATTCAGTTGAATAGGGTATCGAAAGAAAAACTTGAGTTGAAGCAAATACTCTTTGCGAATGGGTGGGTATATCGTCTGTCCAAAGTTGGGAGGGGGGGGAAGGGGTGACA
This sequence comes from Tridacna gigas, assembly GCA_945859785.2. Lineage (NCBI taxonomy): Eukaryota > Metazoa > Mollusca > Bivalvia > Cardiida > Cardiidae > Tridacna > Tridacna gigas. The sequence continues at coordinate 8,720,748 of OX244028.2, forward strand.
ATAATTATTATGGTACACCATTACACCATATCAGTGATACAAATAACGGACTTTTATCTTTCTGGCTGGTAAATGAGTACAGATTGTATTGGCTTTAGCGGCGGTTTATTTGTTGTCAGAGTATATATTGTATGTATAATATCCTCTGCATTTATTCAGCTTAAGTTTTATCAGAATTAAAGAAAAAGAAGATACCAGTTATGTATATGTTTGTATATGAGTAATACTTTGTGAAAAAACGTTCAGGGCATCTGCAAAAAGTTTCGAGCCAGGTCAGCCTGAGCAGTCCGCGCAGGCTGACCTTACTCGAAGCTTATCGCTATAGGCCATTTTTTCTGCATGTCAAAGGACTGGCCTGCCTCACGATTGGGTTGGTTGTTAGCAAAAAATGGATTTTATTGATCCATAATCATATAATGACTTGCTTGGTCACGGAGATGCATTAAACACCCTTTTTCACAAAGGGCCTCTCATTTACAGTCTGTGTGTGTGTGTTTTTTTTTTTTTTATATATATATTGTGACACAACAGTTCAAGTGTTGTGAATCTGCTAATGTGGGAAAACAGTCAGTAGCTTTGAGCTAGTTAGTACAGGAATAGATACATTATCTCCAGAAACGTATGAAGTGGTGCAACGGTTGACATGGCGTGACTACTGTAAATAAACTTGGCTACGTAATTGTTGAAAACGTTGTGAAGCGCCAACCAAACAGAACAAATATCAAACAAACAAATCCCTGCTCCCCTTTTTCCCTTTACCTTCCCTTACCCCCGCCCCCCTCCCTCTTTCTCTCTCTCTCTCTCTGTTTGTCCGTCTGTCTGTCTGTCTCTCACTCTCACACACACACTCTCTCTCTGTCTGTTTGTCTCTCTCTGTCCCTGTCTGTCTATCTATCTATCTGTCTGTCTGTCTCTCTCTCTCTCTCTTTAGTGACTCAAGTAGCACCCTTAAATACAACCAAGTCCACGGCTCGAAAGTGTGGTCAGGGTGTAAAAAAGATTGAACCCGAAATCAAAAAAGAGATTGAGTTTCTTAGATCATGGATTCCCCGACACTAAGTTTCTAATGGGAAAATTTACAACGATTTCCGGATTTACATACTTCAATATTAGTTGACATTGTACAATTATGAAAAAAGAAGACTATGTACCACTTGTTGCATCTTGATTGACATCATTTTTTTGTCTAAAAACAGAAGTTTGAAAGCATATCGTGTTAAAAAGAAAAAAAAAAAAAATGCTCGAAATCTTCATAGGTATTTACACAGGTATTGCTTTATGTTTTTTTTTTCCATAGATTCCCAATTGTCAACGACTCTAAAAAAAAAAAAAAAAAAAAGAAAAAGCAGTTTGAAAACGTAGAAGAAAAGGAAAAAATGCTTGTGACCAGCATTTTCTCCTTTTCCTTTAATGTTTTCTGTCCATGCAAAGATAAATCACTTTATTTGAGCTATATTTGATTTGTCATCTGCAACTGTTTTCAATTTGGACAAGTTTTGTCGTGTGTTAAAGAGGTAGATCGGATGATGTAGAGTATGGTCCAAGGGACAAAGATTTAATTTTTAATTAAGATTTAAAGGTGGTCAAAATGACGAAAATTGTCCTTGATAGATATACAACCAACATTTTCTTTTCTCCTTTTCCAACGATATTTTCAAAAGTCTTCTTCCCAAGGGGGGCGTAATAAGTTGGAATAAGTGTGGTAAAAGGGTAATGAAGGCAAGATTCCCACGAAAGAGAAACAAAGCACTTGAGCATTACAGATGGCCTCTTCACTTGGCAAGTGTTTCATAATAGTCAATGCTATGTCAACACATCTATATGAGCCAAGCTCTGAGAGAACGAGGCTTAGTGCATCTGCAAAGAAAAAAATTCGGCCAACGCGATCCGTGCAGGCTGACATGGGTCAACGTTTTGATTTTTGTACATGCTTGCTTGTCGAAGGACCACTCTACCTCCAGATCCAGTGGAATGTTGGATTGAATGTTTTATGTTGACTGTATGGTGTTTTAATGCCGTTTTCAACATTATTCCAGTTATATCACGGCGGCCAGTGCACCTACCCATGCTTTCCTGGAGTTTCATTTACCAGTACTCCGCACAATATTCTTTCCAAGCCACTGGCTGCTTTCCCACATAAACCATTGTCGAAACAATGGTCAGCGGTGGGAGAGGAATGAAGCCTGTCGCAATGACTATCATCAATCCTCGGAAAGAAATTGGCCAAGCAGGGGATCGAACCAGCGACCTCCTGTTCTAAAGTGCTGTACGCTACCGACTGAGCAATGTTTTATGTATCCATAAATTATGTGATGAATTGCTTCAAATGCATCATGGAGATGCAATAAAGCAACCTTCTCAAGATTATGTGTCACATATCCATGTACTCGTTTTGGTCTAAAATACATCGCAACTCTTAATTGTAGTGAAACCGCTTTTACTTGTCATTTAACCCTTTCCCAAACGACAAAAGTTAGACTGGTCCAAATTGAAAGAGTTTGCAGACGACAATTTTAAATTTGATGAAAATGGTAGAAAGTTATCAAAAAGGGGAGAAAACACTGTGGGAAAAGGAGAAATTGCTCGTTACGAGCAATTTCTCCTTTTCCCACAGTGTTTTCAAAAGACTTGTACTGCAGACACGTGAAAAGCAGGGCTTGTTTGGGAAAGGGTTAATGAATATTCTGGCTTTTTACGTGAACTATTTATAGATCTCCGACAAATTTACGACTATAGACCGTTTACCTCGGGATCATGTGTACGGGTATTTTACCTCTATACCATGTTCCCGGTGACAAGATCAGTTTACTATACGAACATATTCACTCCTTTCCTGCTAAATAAATGAAATGAAACTTTCAAGCCGACAGTAAAAAACAAACTAATGCTATTTCAAACTTTTTTTATGAGAAAAAATATCCTTTTTTCCGGACAGTGTAGATCCAAGATCAGACTACACGTTCTGTGCAGTCTGATCTTGATCTGCACGGTCCGCAAAAGGTCAGTGAGTTGTACTTAGCAGTCTAGGGGTTACACATTTGAACTCCGTGAAGAAGGAGCCTCGGCAAATATCGGAAAGAAACGAACACGGTCACGGAAACAAAGTAGTAATAAGTCAAAGCGGTTTCACAATAAGCTTCTCCATTTTTCATTGGTTTTATTGATTTTACTTTGCAAACTGAGTTCGTGCATCAGTTCGTCTACATTATTTGTCGGTTTATAGTGTTTTGTAGCAGTATACGCGACACTGATTAACACTTCTACATTGCTTGATTTATAGCACTCTTTGGCAGTTTACCACTCTCTTGCACTCCGGTTCATTCACATTCACCTCTGTAGTGGGCTCAGAAAGTAGTCCGTCCTCTCGCGAGATTTTCCGTCACATGACCATAACCCCAAATGGCGACACAAACGCCGGTGAAAGAAAGATGTATCGATTGTTTTGTTTGCTGTTCAAACAGCATACGGCCAATCAAACTTAGTGGGAGAAAATGTGGAAAAGAGTGGTTTTCTGAAAAGCTAAAATGTGTTTTAAAGGACGGCAATCTCTTCTTTGATGTTACAAACTTAGATCCATCGGTTTGTCGAAACTGTCACAGGACTGTATAATTTTGTTTAACTTGTCTTCATTCGTGGGCGCAGCCATTCGGTTTACAATTGGCGTAGGAATCTGATCAGTGAAGAAACTCGAAAAAATAGTTCCATTGTATACAGGTAAATTCATCAATTTAAATGCACCTATAATGCATCTGGAATCGTATTTGCTTTGTCTACTTTATCATGTTACACATGAAACAGTTAAACAGTAACAAAACATGTTTTCCTCGGTTTGACAAGATTCTTGTCATTTAGCCCATCGCAGAGATGTATGTGAGGTAACGAACGACAACTCTGCTCGGAGATTGGCAGTTTACGTAACATAAAAGCTTTTACATTGTTGACTTGTTTGTACCTCGTGGTAGTTGACTCTTTATGAGTATGAGTACGCAGCCGATAGCTTGACACTTTGAAAGGGTTAAAACTCGGGGTTTTAAGTTAAATAGCATTACAATAAAACTTTGATAAATCTTGTAAACATGAACTACATTCCTAAAATATACGTATGCAATAATTTAGAAGGTCGTGATACCCGTTCCTTGTTGTTTTAGATTGTTTATTTATAAACGAGAGACGCAATACCGATTTTTAAGCTTACATTATTTTTTTCGGACGATGGTTATGTTAAAAAAACAGTAATTGGCTGGAGGTCCACTAAGCAAAATACTAATTTTAAAAAAATCCAGGAAGGCATCAAGAGGTGCACTGGCCGCCGCGATGCAATTTGAATAATGTTGACAACAGTTAACAAAAAAACAGTCCTATACAAATTAATAACTTCTTATTTCCACAGTGGTAAATCGCACATTTATTGGTTAATTCATTAACAAACAATCTCGTGTTTTAATAACCCCGAGAAAAAAGAGCTTTTGAAATAATTGCGAAAAAATGAGAAAATGATGGTTACCAGCGTCTTCTTCTTTTCCCACAATGTTTTCTATCTTTTCAAAACTAAACCAATCGTTTAAGCTATGTCTGATTCATCGTCTGAAAGTACTTTCAATTTGATCAATTCTAAATTTGTGTCTTTTGGTAAAGAGTTAATTCGACTACCAAGCACATTTTTTTCCAAGTGAATAGAATAACGTAAAATAATCATGTATCAAGATTACAGTCATTTAACCAATTAAAACAAGGGTCATTTTTTAGACTTGCCACTGACTTGTCAAATCGACATTAACCCTTTCCCAAACAAGCCCTTGTTTTCACGTGTCCGCAGTACAAGTCTTTTGAAAACACTGTGGGAAAAGGAGAAATTGCTCGTAACGAGCAATTTCTCCTTTTCCCACAGTGTTTTCTACCCTTTTTGAGACCTTTCTGCCATTTTCATCAAATTTAAAATTGTCGTCTGCAAACTCTCTCAATTTGGACCAGTCCAAAATTTGTCGTTTGGGAAACGATTAAAGGAGATGTATTTTAGGGGAATGAAGATCAAGCAAGAGCCTGTGAATCAATGTGATTACTGTTCTTTCTTTTCAACAAATGCACGTCATTTGAATAAATTTGAAAAACATAAAACATTGCATGCAAGAAAAAAGATTCGCCATTGACCTCCCGAAACATTTTTTTTTTTTTTAGTGCACAGAACAGAAGTCCTACGTGGCCCAGTGATAAAGTGTAGGACTCGTAATCTGGAAAATCCGGGTTTGAACCTCACTGACAGCACAGCAGTTTTCGTTGGAGTTTCCGTGGGAAAAAAATGCCATGCCCTTTCCAGGTACGGGTGAAACAGGACATACAGGAATAAATGAAATGTCGCCGTGACATGACTGAAAAAATCTTGACAGCAGCGTAAAACACCATTCAATCAATCAGTCAGGACAAGACCTGATAAATCCTTTATAAGATAGGGATAACCAATCGCAAATAACCCTTTCTTCCCCATAGGCGAAAACAGGAGCTTTTGCCGACGGCATAGACCAAGATCTTGTGCAGTCTGATCTTTTAATTGATACGGTCTGCCGTCAAAGATAAGTCAAGCCCGTAAAAAAATCAATCATCCCGAGTTTCAGTGAACTGTATTTTCACCTGTCGACCGACGTCGAGTTCATATAGGGTTAACAGAGCTGCAGATAGAGAGAGATTTTGATTTCAAAATTGAAAATATTAATAACTCTCCACTAACCTCTATGCTATGGGTACTCATTAGAATCGTCTCATCGAGACGATTCCAATGAGTACCCACAACATAGGGTTTGGAAGAAAAATAATGGATTTAGAATTACATCACTCCCTCTTATCTGGAGCTCTGAAGGTTAAATATTTATAAAACGACAAAATTTGAAACTGGTTCAGATAGAAAGCATTTTGGCGATGAAAAATCAAATATTGCTCAAATGGCGAGATAGGAAAAAAAAAAAAAAAAAAAAAAAAAAAAAAATTGTTAGAAATGGCAAGAATGCTGATAACCAGCATTTTCTCCTTTTCCAACAATGTTTCCAGAAGCTTGTTTTCCCACAGGTCGTTAAATTTCGGGACTGTTTCGTAGGTGTTAAAAACCTTAGGTCAATCATCTACAGGTACAAGGACAATTCTATCTAATGGTTCAGTCTGTTGTTAATTCAGATGGACTGAATATGGATCCATTGTTAAGGGCTGACTTACATGGTATGCCGCATCACTGAGATAAGCGGTGAGGAAAATCAGAGCTGGTCAGCGCTGAAGGCTTACTGTGATTTTATTGCTTGTGGGTGGTTAATCTGTGCATTTGACTGATGAGGCAGCGCATCAACTCAAGGTATTTTTCTGCCGGGCCAGTATCGGATGTAGGACTATACACATGTGTATATACGGAAAAGTCTATAGAATTAATGTCGTAATTTTTCTTTTAATCGTCGACGCCGGTTGCCTAAATGATTGAAGTTCCTAAAAGACTGTTAGTAATTTTACAAGGGATATTGCAAGATACAGGACCAAACCCAAAGTCCAAAACCAAAGTTGCTTTTCATTCTTAAACGCGCTCGGTATATGGCACCGTCATACGGGACCTAGGTTGAGCGTCTCATCCAGAAGACTGTCAGCCTTTCTGTTGTTATTGTTGTTGTTGTTGTTGATGTTTTCTTTTTTTCTTTTAGTCGGCAAGCCTTCAGAATCGACCCCCACACCCTCATTTTTATGTTTGCCGACATTTGTCGCTAAACGAATCTTATGCCCTACCCCTTGAGCTATACAGGCTAAAGAAATAAAGTGTCCCAAACAGTGTTGGCAAAACATGAAAAAAGAACGAGAAGAGCACATGCGTATATAGAGTATTTGCGATTGGTCAAAAGGGCCACAATAAGCAGACCTGCATTGTAAGATATAGTTTCTAATTACAGCTATCATATCTCTCTTTCGCAACACTATTATCTTTAGCAGAAGACAAACTGTTTGACTTTTCCATGTTGAAAGCATTTGCAGACGATGTATTAAAACATGGTTGAAATGGTTGGATTTTTTTCAGTACTGGTAATATCGGTAGATGATGGCATAAAGCACAGTGCACCAGTAATATCGGTAGATGATGGCATAAAGCACAGTGTACCAGTAATATCGGTAGATGATGGCATGAAATACAATGTACCAGTAATATCGGTAGATGATGGCGTGAAATACAGTGTACCAGTAATATCGTTAGAAGATGGTATAAAGTACAGTGTACCAGTAATATCGTTAGATGATGGCATGAAATACAGTGTACCAGTACTATCAGTAAATACTGCAATGAAAAATAATGTAGCAGCAATATAAAATCAATCAATCGAACTGAAAGAATTACGGCTGCATAAAAGTCTAACTTTAGAAAAGAAAAACAATTAATTATCTCGTGGCATGAGTTAACTACCTCGTGGCAACGGCTTAGGTATCCCATACGACAACTAAAGTATCTCGTAGCAACAACTTAACTTTCTCGTTGCCTCGACATAAGTATCTCATGGCAGCGACTTAATTGTCTCGTTGTTACGGTAAACCTGTCTCGTTGCCACGACCTATCTCGTTGCCACAAAATCGTTTGGAAAAGGGGAAGCCCGTTCCCGATAAACAAAATTAGACTCTTCCAAACTAAAAAGTGCTGCAGACGAATATGGAAATTAGAGTAAATGAGCTCAAGTTCTCATCTACACTATAAAACATTGTGAGACAAGGAAAGGATTTCTGTTTACCAGCATTTTCTCCTTTACCCACATTTTTTTTCTAAAGCCTTCTCATTCAGGATCGTTAAAACACGGGATCGTTTGTTAATTGGTTAACATCTTTACTAAGCGTAATATGTACACGGAGTTTTCAATTATTTTTAAGTACTACCGGGTTGTTTGTTTGATTATCTGTTTGTTTTTGTTTAGTTTTGGGTGATAAGAGATAGGACGGGTGGATGTATGAGTGTGGCTGTCGACGAATCGTGGCAAGATTCCAAGGCACAGACCACACTATCTTACACGAATTCACAAACAAGTTTATAATTATTGTTACAAGTCCTGTCGTACCATTTTCTCGCAATACCATTGTCAACCATACACAATTCATTCGGACTATTAGTCCGTTCACCTGATTTCCAGTTGCTATAGTTACCAGGTCCCACACCATAGCTGTACTCCCAGGGTGACTTAATGTCTTTTCGACGAGCATTCAACCAGATCGATTCGCTTGTAATTCCGTTCGACTGTATAAATGTATGCAGGTCATCTGACTTCAATTGAGGAGATGGATTAACAACAAAACTGCTTTTTTCCTTACAGAATTTGCCAGCATCGTCTCTGAACATTCCAGTAGTGTTAAAAAGGAAGCAAAATCCATTGCCTGTTTTGGTAAAACCTGCTGGACAGTTCTCGCCCATACACACCTTAGAATCTATCTCAGTACTGATTATATTAGGTGCGTTTGGTTGACAGAAAGACGGACCTTTCCCACATTCCCTTGACCTTGTGGTCATTCCAAACTGTCCTTTAGTTGCCACTGGACAGGCTGAGCACTCCGACCATTCACCACACCTATTTAAGGAACAAATCTTTCGAAGAACGTCCATTTTACTGTTCCTCATGGCGGTTCCGAGTAAACGTAGAAGTGGGTTCCCGAACTGTCGTCCCATCTTCAGAACTGATGTCTCGTCGATCGGCCCAGACTGGACATTTGCATCTGGTAGCTGACCATTTATGCTGTCCACCATCAAAATATCCACGAGCATCAACAAGCAAACAACCAATTTCATCTTCTGTCTTTTTTACACGACGACAAAGAACGAACTAAATAATCGTTTGTTTTTCACGGAAAGTTATTTTCAACAGACCTTCACGTCGAAGCTGTAGTAGAAGAATGGGGAATTACCACGTAGAAACAGCCGAAGTATTTTTTGTAAAGCTTTTAAGTGGGACGACAATACTTACATTTTATTGTAAAGAAGTACAGTATTACATTCTTGCCAGGGAATAACGGCATTACTTTTCAAAAGATATAGATTCAGTTGAATGGGGTATCGAAAGAAAAAATTGAGTTCAAGCAAATACTCTTTGCGAATGGGTGGTTATATCGTCTGTCCAAAGTTTGGGTTTTCTTAACAATTATATGGTGCACCATACCAGCGATACAAATGACGGACTTCTAGCTGGTCAACAAGTACAGATTGTACTGGCATTAGCGGCGGTTTATTTGTTGTCAGACTATATAGTGCATGTATAATTACCTCTGCATGTATTCAGCTTAAGTTGTTTGTAGAATTAAAAAAAAAAAGAAGGCACCAGTTATGTTCATATACTTGTATATGAATATTGCTCTGTGAAAAGACGTTCAGGGCACCTGCAAAAAATTTCGAGCCAGGTCAGCATGCGCAATCCGCGCAGGCTGACCTTATTCGAAGCTTTTTGCTATAGGCCATTTTTTCTGCATGTCAAAGGACTAGCCTTTCTTATGATTCAGTTGGTTGCTAGAAAGAAATGGCTTTCATGGATATATAATCATATGATGACTTGCTTGGTGTAATACATCATCGAGATGCATTTCAACACGTATTTGTCCATGGCGCCGCACGTGTACGGTATATATACAATAACAAGTGTGTTAAAAGACACTGTGACATAACAATTCAAGTACTGCAGATCTGCAATTCTTTACAGGTGTTGATGACAGCCATTGCGACCGAATTTTTTCCTCTTCCACTTTGTATCGCCTAGAATTTGTTAATGTGGGAAAGCAGCCTATAGTTGTGAATCTGTTGTACCAAGAACGATGCAGAATATCAAGAAAGATATGAAATGGTACAATAGCTGATATCGCATTAGTAAATAAACTTCGCTAAGTAATTGTTGAAAACGTTGTAAAGCACCAACGCAACTCAACAATATCAAACAAACCCTCCCTCCCTTCTTTTCCTCCCCCCCCCTTGCCCCCGCCTCCCTCCCTCTCTCTCTCTCTCTCTGATCTGATTTGTCACTCAGATAGCAACCCTGAAACACAAACATAGTCACGTCCCAAAAGTTTGGTAAGGGTAATTATCAAATGAGTCCCTCCTCCCTTCCTCTTCCTTTCCCCTTTCTATCCCATGTCTGTCTATCTGTCTGTCTATGTTTTTCTCTGTCTCTCTGTCTGTTTCCCTTTCTCTCTCTCTATCTCTCTCTCTATCTCTCTCTCTGAGAATTGTAACTTTGTAACTCAAGTGGCAGTCCTGAAACACAAACAAGTCCACTTCCCGAAAGTGTGTGACAAACGCCTCCCCACCTTCCCCCCCGCCTCGCTCTGTCTCTGTGTCTCTGTCTCACTGTTTCTCTTTCTCTCTCTGAACTATAACTTTGTAACTCAGGTAGCAATTCCGAAACCCAGACAAGTTCATGTCCCGAAAGTGTGGTTAGGGTGTAAAAAGATCTGCCTGAAGTTCAAAAAGAGATTATTTCATGATATCCTAAAACCACACGATGGTCGGACAATAAGTTTCTGTTGGGAAAATTAACAACGGTCCTTTCGGGCGTACATAGTTTAGAATATGTAACACATTATTGCATCTATACTATTATCACTTTTTGTCTCAAAAAGAAAATGAAAAGTTTGAAAACATATTACGGAAAAAAGGAGATATTGCTCGAATTGAGCAGTTTCTCCTATTTATCACACTATTCTAATGGGGATTTATGTAAATAAACCTTCAATAAATAATCCGGAGTTTTAACGACCTTTTTTAAACCACTGTGGGAAAAGGAGAAAAAGCTGGTAGCCAGGATTTTCTCCTTTTCCCACAATGTTTTCTAACCACCTTGTCGTTTGGAAATGTTTTCTATCCGAAGGAGTCGTAAATTTATCGTTTGGTAACGGGTTAACGTTTGTTCATGCTGACTGTCCTTTGTTTAACCCTTACAGCGCCGAATAAACCCAAAAGACCTTTCCATGCTAGAATAAGTCCCAAATTTTAGCAATTTAGTCAAAGGTTTTTGTGTGTAGTGTCTCAGTAAAGCGGACAGTGTAGATCAAAGATCAGACTGCACGTTTTGTGCAATCTGATCTTGATCTACACAGGCCACGAAGGCACCTGTTGTAGTGAAAGTCGTCTGAAGGGTTAACAAGGGTGGCTTTATTTTTTTTATTTTTTATTTTTTTTAATCTCCTGATGTTAATTGTTGTTCAAGTGACAAAGACTTAATGAAGTCGAGACTATCATGAAAGGAAAACAAAATACTTCAGCAATACAGATGGCCTCTTCAGATTTAGTTAGTGTTTTGTAGAAATTTATGCTACATCAACACTTCTATATTTTATGTGCCGAGCCCCGGCTCCTCAATCGGTAGGGTATAGGACGTGAGAGGCTGCTTCGAATACCCAGCTTGGCCAATTTCTTTCTCATGGATCGATGATAGTCAATGCGACAGGATTAATTCCTCTCTCGTCGCTGATGATTATTTTGACGACGATTACGTGGAAAGAGTCAGTTGCTTGGGAAGAATATACTGCAAAGTACTGATAAACGAAAACTACAGGAAAGCATGGATCAGTGCAATGGCCACTGAGATATAGCTGAAATAATGTTTGAAAACGGCGATTAACGGTATAGTTATGATTGACACCATGTGATTGATTGGATGGTGTTTTACGCCGCTATCAACATTGTTTCAGTCATATCACGGAGACAGCTCACATATTCATGTATTTCTAGAATTTCACCAGTATAAGTCTAGGGCTCTGAAGTGTCTGGCCAAGAACACTCCCACGAAAGACCCAGTGGATCCAGTGAGGCTCGAACCCGGGGCCTCCAGGTCACGAGTCCCACACTTTACCAAAAAGCCACGCAGGACCCCTGTTAAACAGCATAGAAACAATCAAACAAACTTTTTGCTTTTAACTCTTTACCACAAATTGCTGCGTTTGAATGACTTTTTTGGGGGAGAGCTTTGGAAGCATTGTGGTAAAAGATGAAATTTTCCCCTTTTCCCACAATGTTTTCAAAAGACTTCTTTCTCAGGGTCGTTAAAAGTAGGGACTGTGTGGTAACAGGTTAAAATAAGCTGACACTGCATAATTATTGAAACAGAAAGAACATGTAGCACATTGTTGCATCTAGATTCTTACAATAGTTTTGTTTCAAAAACGGGACAAATTCGGGTGAAAAAAAAAAAAAAAAAACACGTTGGGAGGTATATGGCTCGAAATGAACAATTTCTCCTTGGACCATAAATATATTTGAGCCATGCTCTGTCGAAAGGTGCTTAATGCATCTGCGAAAATTTTCGGCCCGGTTCAGCCTGCGCAGTTCGCGCAAGCTGACCCGAGCCGAAAATTTTCGCTGTTGGTCAATTTTCTGTATATCAAAGGACCAGTTTACCTCATGATTAAGTCGATTACTTCTTTAAAAAAAAGGTGGCTTTCATGGATCGATAATTATGTGATGACTTGCTTGGTATAATACATTATAGATATGCATTAAGCCCCCTTTTGCCAGAGCATGACTCACTTATAGGTATTTATTCATACTAATACAAGAAGCACTTCATCTACTTTTAAACCTTTGCCACACAGTTCTGAGTTTTTACCACCCTGAGAAAAAAGCCCTTTGAAAACATAGCAGATAACCAGCATTTTCTCCTTTTCCTACAATGTTTTATGGCCAGCTAACAACAATTTTCATCATTTGAGTTATATTGGATTTCTCGTCTACAAATGCTTTCGATTTGGACACACACACACACACACACACACACACACACATATATATATATATATATATATATATATATATATATCGAAGAGTTAAACAGTCTGATGTGTAAAATATGGTTCAAGAGGCAAGATTTCATTCTTTACCAAACGAAAATATTTGGACTGGTCCAACTTGAAAGCAATTGCAGATGACAAATTAAAGTTGGCCCACATGAAATTTTTCCTTGATCGGGTACAAAATAGTTGGGACAACAATGGTTTCGAAAGCCTTCTTCATAAGGATCGTTAAAGGTCAAGGTTGTGTGGTCAAGGTTTAATGAAGACAAGACTTCAACGAAAGAAAAACAAAACACTTAAGCAAGACAGATTGCCTCGTCACATTTGGCAAGTGTTTTGTAATAGTTAATACTAAGTCAACGCTTCCACGAGACATATGAGCAATGGCCAGAGAAAATTGGGCTAAATTCATCTACAAACAGTAACGATCCATGTCAGTCTGCTATTTGTAAATTTTCTGCATGTCCAAGTACCCTTCTACCTTATGATATGCCGATTCGTCATGATCCGTCGATTGTTGGACGAAATAGATTTTATCGACCCATAGTTATGTGATGACTTGCTTGGTTATAATGCATCATGGACATGCATTAAAACCCTTTTTGACAGATTACGGCTCATGTTAATGTATCTGTTTCGGTCAAATATACTTTGCAACAGTCTTCATTATGCTCCCAAGTTTTTACTGGTCTATATCTATTCGCAACATAACTTCGTGAATCAGCAGTCTACATTATTGCTTGGTTGCTCTGTAACAGTCTACATTACGTCAGCGCGTTTATATTTTGGTTGGTTTAAAGTGCTCTGTATCAGTTCACGTTACGTCAGCGCGTCTATATTTTGGTTGGTTTAAAGTGCTCTGTATCAGTTCACGTTACGTCAGCACGGCTATATTTTTTGGTTGGTTTATAGTGCTCTGTAGCAGTTTACTTTACGTCAGCACGTATATATCTTTGGTTGGTTTATAGTGCTCTGTAACAGTTTACGTCACGCCAGCACGTCTAAATTTTTGGTTGCTTTATAGTGCTCTGTAACAGTTTACGTTACGTCAGCACGTCTAAAGTTTTGGTTGGTTAATAGTGCTCTGTAACAGTTTACGTTAAGTCAGCATGTCAATATTTTTGGTTGGTTTATAGTGCTCTATAACAGTTTACGTTACGTCAGCGCGTCTACATTTGTGGTTGGTTTATAGTGCTCTGTAACAGTTTACGTTACGTCAGCGCGTCTATATTTGTGGTTGGTTTATATTGCTCTGTAACAGTTTACGCTGCGTCAGCACGTCTATATTTCTGGTCGGTTTATAGTGCTCTGTAACAGTTTACGTTACGTCAGCACGTCTATACCTTTATTGGTTTATATAACTTCGCAACATCAGTTCGTGCATCGGCATGTCTTCCTGAATGGTTGGTTAATAGTGCTTTGTAGCAGTTTAAGATACATTAACGCTTCTGTCTTTGCCGAGCCCGGTAGCACAGTAGGTACGTAAACGACGTCAGCCAGGAAACCGCTGGTTCGAATCCCAGGATCTGCCAATTTCTTTCCGGGGATTGATGATAGTTGTTGTAATAGGATTCATTTCTCTTCAACCATTGATAAATGTTTCGGTGATAAACAGTCAGTGGCTTGCGAAGAATTTTGCGCGAAGTACTGGTAAAAATAAGAAAAACTCCAGGAAAACTAGACAGGTCAACTGACCGCTTCAATATAACTGAAATGATGTTGAAAATGGCGTTACATGCCGTACAAACAAACAACATTTAGGCGCTAAAATCTCTACCAGAAATGCCGTGTTTGTCGCGAAGCTTTTGAAATGTTTTGGGAAAAGGAGAAAATGATGGTAACCAGTATTTTCTCCTTTTTGTCACGATGTTTTCTAACTTTTCATAAACAATTCCATCATTTGTGCTATATTTGATTTTTTGATTTGTCGTCTGCAAATACTTCCAATTCAGGCCAGTCTAAAATTTTGTGTTTGGTAAAGAGTTAAGTAGAGCATGTAATTCAAGATCAGACTGTTCAGAACCTCATGTCAATATAAACAGGAAAAATATACAAGTAATGCAGAAGTGCCGGGTCTGTATTCACCAACCATTCTGAAGAGCATTATTAGTCATATTTTCAGGAGATTACCAAATATGAAAATAAGATAATTTCTGACTGGCTAAACTGAACGGTTAAGCTAACCATAAGGTTTGTTACTGTCTAAATCTAGAATCAGGCTTCTAAAGAATGAAATTAAGAATGATTATAGAATACGAACCACGAGGTGGAAGTGAAATTAAACCCTTCAGCGTCCCACGTTGTTTTCATAGACCTTTTCGAGTCAACCCCGGTATTGTGGTCGGTAGTGTACAGCACGTGAGAACAGGGGATCGCTGGTTCAATCCGCAGCTCGGCCAATATTTTTCTTAGGACTGATGATTGTCATTGCAACACAATCCTATGGTGGCATATTTCTTCCACGAGATACAAGGTAATTATAGTGATAATTTTAGAAAACTATCACAGTAAATAAAAAATTCCTGGAAAGTGTATCTATATAGTGAAAAGTTTTCTGATAAATATATCACGATCAACTTTGTTATCTAGAAAATTATTTCAGCGCAAACTTTCTGAGTTGTGCACGATGCTGACTTTCGAGATAAAATCATTGGGATAGTTCTTCCCGTTTCTCGATATCTATAAATAGAAAATTCACCATTTGGATGAACTCTGTAGTTTTTGACTGTACAAGACGGCAAAGATGTTCCGAAACCGTATTTATTTATAGATTGCGTCAATGTCAGTTGTGGGCACGAACGCAAAAAAATAATGGTGATAAAAGTGAGAATTATCGCTATATTTTTATCGTGAAACTTTTTTATCATCGAGATAATATTTCCAGGAAATCTTGCCGCATAGAATTAGTTCTCCCAAATTATTGGAATAGTTATCTTGTATCTCGTGGCAGAAATATGCCACCATCGATGCATCCCTTTTTCAACCCTTTATCATTTGTTTCGACGATGGTTATGTCGAAAAGCAATCATTGGCCTGGGAAGTATTTGCAAATAAATAAGATGTTGCTCAAATAGCAAATGCTGGTAACCAAAATTGTTTTCCTTTTCTCAAAATGTTTTTAAAAGCCTATTTTAAACGTTAAAAGTCGTTAAAAGTCGGAATCGTCAAGTAATAGCTCACAAGTAAAACGCACAGTTGCTAACGACCAAGCGCTTGTTGCAAAAAAAAAAACATCCCTCACGATATTTCTCCCAGTTTGTCACAATATTTTTCAAAAGTGGCCCGCTGCAAGACGAGAAAAGTCGTCCTACGGTGAATATATAATAATTACTAATCAAAGGACTGAGAGTCCTTTAAAGCAAATTTATGAAGCAGTATTTGTCGATGAAGTTGTTGAACGAAAATCAGCTTTTCCTCATATGTAATAAGTGTAAATGAGCCGTGCTCTGTAAAAGGTTTGTTTGTTTGTTTTTATTGCGTCTACAAAAAGTATCGATCAACGTCAGCCTGCAAAATCCCGCAGTCTGACACAGGTCGAATCTATTTAGCTATTTGTCAATTTTCTACAAGGACCAAGGACCATTCTGTCTCATGTGTAGCAGAAATGACTTCGAGAAGTCTTGGCATGGCCGTGGATTGTATTCATTTTACAACAGATATATAGTGGAAGTAAACTTTCAATTGTACTTTGTAGCTGGTTAACTATACTTGTTTTCTAGACAAGCTTATACGAGGTCTGATTGATAAACTCACGGAATTTTCCTCTCAAGAATTGTTTTTATTATTATTATTTTTTAGTAAAATCACATAAAAACATGTAAAAACAGTTTATTTCCTCTTTCATTATCAGATAGGTGATAGATATTTTATATTTAACACAAATAAATGGTATCCATAGCAAGCACCGTTTGGCGAATTGAGCACGACGCTATTACACATATGCTGCATTCATTAAACATGTCAGTTCGCAGTCAAATTTACCTCAAATTTGGCGCGAACTAAACTGACCTTAGTGTCATTTATCGACACTATTTCGAGGAAATTTGAAGATGTTATGTTGGATGGTAATTTGGCAGCAGCATTTTATGGCCATGGCTTGAAAACGGCAAATGACGTAAACAGAGGATATTGAGTTGCATGTGGTTTTCAAATTTACTGAGTGACTCAACGTTTCACCGCTAGAAACACTAAAACAAATTAAAAGTTGGATACATTACCATTCCGAGGGGAAAACATGTTTACAAATTGCACAAGCGGTTTAGGTATGGTAGAACCACAGCGTTTGATGTCGAAAGACCCAGGCCGGCCGAAGTCGAAAGTCAGTAAGACACGCAGTGTTAGTAACGGAAGGTGCAAGATATTGCAGTGGAACTATCTCTCATATTACACAGTGCAGCTTATTGTTACAGACAAGCTAAATATGTCGAAAAGTGGTGGCTGCATGTTGTGTACCTCGCATTCTCTTAGAAGACGACAAACATTTAAGTCTCGTTAGCCTGATCCAATGTTGACGTCTGCGTGCTTCAATTACGAAAGAGCACTGTTGTCCAATGTTTCCTGTAAACTTAATTGTTCAATGTATCTAATTAATATTTGAGCTCTTTGTCTGTCGTGAGTAAAGTATCTCGTGGTGTAATTTGTCTTTTCGTTTTCTATTCCAGGTTTCCGTGGTACTCTGACATTTTCAAGAAATGGATTCGGAATTATCATTATATGTTGAAATTGATGACGACTACTCGTAGAAGATGCACGTTCTCTGGACGTTGAGAGATGTTTGATGTTATGGAATGTTGCAAAAACTTTTAGTGTACCCCGCGTGATTGTCTTACGAACATGAAAGTTCGCAACAAATGCATAGCTCAGATACAAACCGGTCCGGCTGGGATTCGATCCCATGCGGCAAGTATCCTCATTTATTGAGGCTTTAAAGACCAATACACTAAGCCCTGAGCTGAAGAGAATTCTCCCTAACGCAGTTGTCAGGTATACATTTTATACGGGAAGAAGCTTTGCTGTAAGGAAGGAGTGATCTCCCGTAACAATTGTTAGTAACACATTTGTTTTTGATAGTATGTCATCATTTTTTACTTTATTTATTTACTATTTTTATCAATCAAGAGCTATTGAAATTCTAAATTTCTATGATAAAAATATTGTTTATGTATGTTTACATCAGAATTTGTAGCATAATTCTCCAAAGTTCCAGAACAACCCTCGTTAGTAGCAGTTTACAATACTATAGAATGTTTTTTTTTTAATTTATTTACATTACTTTGTAGCAGTAAAAGCTTCTATATTATTGGTTGGTTTATAGTACTTCTTTGCAGTTTACGCTTCATCAACGCTTCTACATTATTCGTTATGGTTTTAAAACTGCGCAACAGTCTTCCATAATATTGATTAGTTCATAGCATTTCGGGGCAGTTTACGCTGCATCAACATGACTGATTGGTTGAGAGTACTCCGTAACAGTTGACGTTATATCAACACTTTTACAGTATTGACTGTTTTTTAGTGTCTCGTAACTTTTGAGCTACTTCAACGCTTCTACAACATTGATTATTATTTAGTACTTCGTAGCAGCTTACACTACATTAAAGCTTCTATATTATTGATTGGTTCTTAGTGTTTGGTAGCAGTAGATGCTTCATCAACACTACTACACTATTGATTTGTTTACAGTAAGAGTTGTCACTTTATCATTTGTACATTCTGGATTGGTTTATAGTGCTTTTTAGCAGTTGACGCCAAGCCCCCGTAGCTCAGTCGGTAGCGTACAGGACTTGAGAACAGGAGGTCGTTGGTTCGATCCCCGGCTTTGCCAATTTCTTTCTGAGGATTGATGATAGTCATTGCGACAGGATTCATTCCTCTCTCTCCGCTGATTCATTGTTTCAACGATGGTTATGTGGGAAAGCAGCCAGTGGCTTGGAAAGAATATTGTGCTGAGTACTAGTAAAAGAAACTCCAGGAAAGCATGGATAGGTGCACTGGCCGCCGCGATATAACTGAAATAATGTTGAAAACGGCGTTAAACACCATACAATCAATCGTAGCAGTTGACGCTACAACATCTTTACATTATTGTTTTATAGAACTGCCAGGGTGACGCTACATTAAAGCTTATACATTTTTATCAGTTATTTTGTACGTCGCAGTAGATTACACACTGCAATAATACTATTTTCTGTTGTCCAACGTTCTTTGCAACAGTCTACATTACGCTTATGACAACATTGACATTTTTATTATGCATCGTAGCAGCTGACGCTGCATTAACAGTTCTACATTATATTGGGTTTGTAGTAATCTATAACAGTTTGCGCTAAATAAACACACCGACTTTTATTGGTTAAAAGTACTTCGTAGCATTCGACGCTACAATAATCCTTTACAAAACACTACCCAGTTTTGAAGACACAAGCATAAAAGAACTTTTGCAAGCAGTTTTAACAACGGAGGGTATGCTGACAACTACCATTTTCTCATTTTTTTCTCAATGATTTCTACCCTTTCAAAGACAAATGTCATTTTCGAGTCACGTTCATTTGCCTATGCCTTGAATATGGAAAAGTCCAGATTTGTGTTGTCTGGTAAAGAGGTGATGCTTTCTACGTGTTTTATTGGTTTATAGTACTTCTTAGCTATTAACACTTTATAAACACTTCTACATTGTTGCTTGGTTTATAGAACTTCATACCAGTAAATGCTTCGTCAACACTCCAACATCTTCTTCGTCTACAGTACCTAGCAGCAGATTTCCCCATTTTCCATCATGGTTTCTACTCTACCGGAAAAACTTCAGCTCTTTTGTACTGATTTTGTACTGGACGCGTGCAAATACTTCAACCTAAGACGTGTCTACGATTTGTCCTTTTTGGAAAGGGTTAAATGTTTTTGTATGAATTGTCGAACAGCCCATTCGCTGTTCCCATTGTTCTGTCAACGAACACAAAAAATACTTCTATACGAATTCACAAACAAAGATATAAGTATTATCACATCTTCTGTCAAACCATTTTCGTGGATTTTCTCCATCAACCATACAAAGTTCATTTATGTATTGATCTGGCTGACCTGCATGCCAATTGCTATAGTTACCATGTCCCATGCCATAGCCGTGCTCCCATGGTGAGGCAATATCCCTACGACGCGCATCCAGCCAGATTGTGTCGCTTGCTTTACCTCTCGACCTTAGGAAATTATATAAGTCGTCCAATTTTGATTTGGTCGTTATGCTGACAACAAAACCATGTGTGTCCTCACAAAATTTGCCAGCATCGTCTCTGATCATCTTAGTAGGTTGTAAAAGGAAACAAAATCCATTGTCCGTCTTGGTAAAACCTGCGGGACATTTTCCATACACACCTTGGAATCCATTTCAGTACTGATTATTTGAGATGCATTTGATTTACAAAAAAGAGGACCTTTTCCACATTCCCTTGTGGTCATTGCAAACTGTCTTTTTGTTTCAACTGGGCAGGGTAGCCATTCCGACCATTCTCCACATCTGTTTAAGGAACATATCTTTGATAGGACGTCCATTTTACTGTTCCTAATGGCGGTTCCAAGCAAACGTAGAAGTGGGTTCCCGAACTGACGTCCCATCTTCAGAATTGATGCCCCGTCCAGCTGACCTAACTCGACATGTGCATCTGGTAGCTGATTATTTACGCTGTCTACCATGAAAATGTCCACGAGCATAAAAAAGAAAACAAACAATTTCATCGTCTTTAATTTTCACAGTGCCAAAGAGCAAACTATGTAATGGTTTGCACAGAAAGTTATTTTCAACAGTCCTTCACGTCGAAGCCGTAGTAAAAGAATGGAGAATTGCCGATATGAAACAGCCGAAGTATTTTATTAAGTACTTTCAAGTGGGGACGACAATACTTACATTTTATTGTGTGTGTGTGCGCGCATGCGCGCACGCACGCACGCACAACGAGACCGTTACTTTCGAATAAGCAATTACCTGCAAGTTAACCGATAACATCACAACCTAAACCAACCCGTAACTTGACACAGTACTGACGGGCCAACCAACGGCAATTCTCTGGACAGAAAGGAAACCATCCGGAACAAACCACCAACCAATTCCAACAAATTAGACAACAGCGTAGAAAAAAAAAAAAATGTTTTACCAGTAACGTTACTGACGAGTCTGATAATGAACCGTTTTTTTTTTTTTTTTTTTTTTCTGGGGGGGAGGGAGCGGCGAAAGTACATCAACCTAACCTGACTGAAACAGACAACTCCAACAAAAAAGTACATACATTTAATCTGTCAAATATAAAACTCGCCGACAATGAAATCAGTCTATTGTCAAAAGGCTTCAAATTCACCCCCAACTCCAACTAAGTCAAACTATCGAGAATTAGATTCCGATATCGCTGAATTCTATAGAAAACTCAAATTTAAAGAATTCTTTCACGACAAAAACTCTGTAAAAGAAAAATCAGTGGTTAAAAATAAAGTGATTTTCAACCGCGAAAGGGAAGACACTTAGCCCTTGATACCTTTATAAATTTCACCAAAAACATGCCAGTCAACAAATATGTCGTTAAGTCCAATATTTCAAAGAAGGAAGGCGAGTACATTAACTCTTTACGTGATTATCAAAATGCTGTAATGAAAGAGTCTGACGAGGGTGGGGACATTGCCATAATGAACAAGGAATTTTATAAAACACAGATCTTGGACATGCTAAAAGATAATCAGTTCTACGAAGAAGCCCCACACGATTGCTCTAAAAAAACGTTGAAGAAAATACAAAATGTATCACGACTTGCTCCTCAGATAACTCAAAATGAAATAGATTATTTGTTGAATCTTGAATTCAAACCAAGTTCATTTTATGGCCTCCCAAAAGTTCACAAAAGTAATATAATAGAAAAAACCATATGATCCGAGAAACCTGAAAAACATGTTGAAATAATTAATCCCAAAGATTTAAAATTCAGACCTATTGTGGCTGGACCAGCATGGGAAAAACGTAGATTAAGTAACCTCGTGGACATATTACTGAAACCAGTCCTTAAACACGTCAAAAGTTATGTGCAAGATGACATAGATTTCCTACAATATATTCCCAAAAGGATCAGTGAAGACACACTTTTAACATCATTTGATGTGACAAGTTTATTTATCAACATATCACATGACCTTGGGGCAGAAGCAATGGCATTTTGGCTAGAGAAATATCCGAAGTTAATCAATAGAAAATTCACAAAATAATTCTTGATAGATTTAATTATGAAAAATATTCTAGAGAATAATAATTTATTTTTCTTTTAATGACAAATTCTATAATCAAAGAAGAGGTACAACAATGGGAACAAAGTTTGCAGCAGCAAACGCAACTCTAGTCTTAGGGTTTCTTGAAGAAAAATATTATATCGTCGAGAGAAAAAAAAATGTTTGGAAATGGCTCAGGCGAGATGCTTGAAACTGACCGGAAAATATTTCTTGATGACTTCTTTGTCTTTTGGAAAAAATCCAGAAAATATCTTAACCTCTTTTTTGACTTTTTGAATAACCTTCACCAAGACATTAAATTCACCATGGAAATAAGTGATAAATCTCTCTCGTTCCTTGATATTCTGATAATAAAAGAACATACTGAAATAATGACGGACAATTATTTTAAGGAAGCATACAATAAACATTATCTAAACTATTTTTCTTGTCACCCTAAACATACAAAGAACAGTATTCTGTATACTTTAGCTCGTAGAATATGCACGATTGTCTCTAATTCAGATATCCGAAACAAACAACTAGAAGAACTTAAACATACACTTATCTTTAGAAAATACCCGATATCACTAATTGAAATGGGTATAAAGAAGGCTCTAAGTGTCCCAAGGGATAACTTAATGCATGCTAAGTCTAACCCCAAAGAAAACACAATCCCTTATGTCTCAACCTGACAATGCAGAAATATATGGAATTTTCACAAATAACTTACACATACTTTAATCTGATCAAAGAATGAAAGACATTTTGAATGGAACCAAATCAATCAAAAGTAACAGACAACCGCCTAACTTTAAAAAAAAAAAAAAAAAAAGCCTCTTAACACGTGCAAAATTCACAGAAATTGGTCAAGGACAAAGAAAAATCACAAACTGTAGTCGTCCTAATTGTAGTCTATGTTTATATAATGCTAAATGGTAGTTTTGACAACTTCAATGGAAAAGCAGATATGACCTGTGATATCAAAAAATGCGGGATATTGTTATCATGTGCAACGGATGTGGAGAATACTATTTTGGCCAAACAGGCGACAAATAAGAACACGCAGCACAATAAGAGATCCAACAACAGGTTTCAACGTTGTAAGAGCTAATTCAGCTTTTATTATTCTATTTTATTGATGTACTAAGAATAATTCAACCAGTTATAGTTCTGAAGACAGATTCTCTATTTTTTTCCCTTTCTTATATATATATATATATATATTTTTTTTTTTTTTTTTTTTTAATTGTAGGACTATAGTCATACTTTAGACAGCAACAGGCCGAGAAGCCATAGCTTTTCCATTAAGCGATCTGTGGAGCTGTCAATATGGTCTAATTCGCTCTTCGCTCTTTATTCAGTGTGGCCAAAAACCATTGTTGTGATGACACCATCATTATGTGAAACGCACGTAGACAAATGAAGAAACTGCTCGTTGCCAATTTCTCCTTGTACTACAAAGTTTTCAAAAGTGGTCGGCTGCAAGACGAGAAAAAAGGGTATTGTGTCTCTCAGTTGTAAAGTGTAGGACTCGCGACCTGGAAGCCTCACTTTCGCGCCTGACTCGAAAGACCAGATATTTCGTGTGAGTGTCCTCGGGCAAGACACTTCTGGGCCCGAGACTAGAACTGGTGAAACCCAGGACATACATAAATATGTGTGCTTTCGCCGTGATATGACTCAAACAATGTTGAAAGCGACGTATTCAATCAATCAATCAATCATGACAAAAAGGTCGTTCGACGAAAGAAAAAAAAAAAAAAATAATAATAATAATAATAATAATCAAAGGACTGAAAGTTCTGAACACAGATTTTCGTGAGCAGTATTTGTGGATATTGTTGCTGAAAAAAAGTCAGATTTTCATCAAATGTAATAAAAGTAAATGAGCCATGCCCTCTGAAGAGGGTTTTTAATGCATTTGCTAAAAAATAGAGGCGCAATGCACTGGCTGACATGGGTCGAAAATGTTTGCTATTGGTAAATTTGTACATATCTAAGGACCATTCTATCTCACGATGCATTTGTTAGTTAGACAAAATGGCTTTTATGGATCTGTAATTATGTGATGACTTGCTTCGTATAATGCATCACGCAGATTGATTGAACATCAAGAGTGTTTTTTTTTTTCTACCGATATTAGATGTAGTACTGTATCCACATGTGTTTAAACGTATAAGACTATAGACTTGATCTTGATATTGATGTTCGGTTTTTTTTTGTGTGTGTGTGTGTATGTCGACCTGTTGCATTTTGGTGATGACCCCATACGGCTTTTCGTTATGTTATGTGAAATATTTGCAAGATTAAGGACGAAACCTATCCAAAGTTATATTTTGTTCTTTAAGTTCTCGATGTATGGCACCGTCACACAAGACCCTCATGTGTGCCGAGTATGTTACTGACAAGTCTCACGCACTACCACCTGATCTATTCAGGCTGACTTAAATAGTGTCCTTAAAAAGAATTGGGAAAATGTGACAGTAGAATGTGCATAGCGCATGCGTATTCAGAGCACTGGCCTCCACTCAGAAGGATCACAGAGATTTGCATAGGGAAAAAAAAAAAAAACTATAATATCTCGCTTTCGCAATAAACGCTTTTCCCCACAATATTTTCAAAAGCCTTTTCGTCAGTTTCTTTGATGAAGGGTTCATTCTTTCGCTGTTGAGTGAAAAATCTACTCTTTTCCATGCCAAAAGTTGGATTTCTACCGCAAGTAAAGAGAAACCGGTCACAGTACAGCATCAGATAACGGGCGGTGTAGGTCTAATATCAGATTGCACTTTAAGTGCTGTCTGGTTATGATCTAAGCCAACCGTTGAAGTTGTTTTACGTCACAGTTGTTATAGTTGGGATTAAAAGCACCGGTATGGTTTTCTATATCCCATCATAAAACTTAATGTTTCAATGTATACGGGCGAAAACCTATAGGTTACACCGACAATAGGATACACGTATAAGTCATCTGAAGGACACTTTTTCGGCCATTTTGAATTTCCCCACCTGGGGAAAATGTTGGACTGAATCTATGATTCAACTTCCTTGACAACCAGAATACTGATTTAACGCAAAAAGAATTTTACACAAACTAAATCCACAAGATTGAATTCCAATTAAATTTTGTTTAAAGTCTCTTTACATTATACACCATTTCGACTTTGTTCGCGTATCATTACAAGACTATACCGATATCGGTACATGTAGTTTCAATGACGTTTGAACTACGCGATACAACACGCGCTTGCTTTGACGTCATTTTCTTATGTGCGGCCTTTATTCCGTTCGTCGTTTTGCACTTCGCTTTATTTCGTGTTCGTTCTGGTTTCTTCAACAACCCTATCCACTTCCTATGCTTTTTCACCCTTTTTTACAAGGCTAGTGAAAAACTTACTTCTCCAGTGATTGTTTAATTAATAAAAAGAAGACAATACATATTATTGTTTTTAAGAAAGCTGACACGAAGACGAGGAATAGATAGTTGGGTACTACTCGTGGAGAATTTGATGAAAAATATTTTAGGCTAGTTGGGTAGAGAGACAGGGAGAGGGGGATGAATTATTTTGGGGATGGTTGGATCATCTTGGGAGATGGGTGAACAGATGGATGGATGGATTGACGATTTAAATATGAAAGAAGAGGAATCTATAGATAGATTGAAATTAAGATATACATATGTATAGATGGATAAGAAGGTTAAATTTTAGTATCAATATATGCAGCTTACAGCATTTAACTAAAACCCACTTGTCAAGGTCATGTAGATCTACCCAGAGTTAATCGTATTAAAGTAATTCAGAGGTAGACGTGCAAAAACCATGATGAATTCTTACAATTGCTATGCAGAGCTAGAGACAAACAATGTACACACATATTCACGCCTTATCAGGGGTGCGAAAGGGACTGATACTGGTACTGGAATATGTCGTCGCTGGAAGGAGTACTGTATATATAGGCCTCCACCCGCTAAACTGGTCGTGAAGATAAAGATACCATTTGGTAGCACCTGGTGAGCATACAAGCATGCATGCTCTTTTTTTTTTCTACGTAGCTGAATGCGTTGGCTTTTGATCTAATAAGTAAATGAATACTAGTAGTTATTTGCAACTCGGCGAAACGTAGCCATCTTTTTTCTGGAGGCCTCTTGCAGACCTATTTGCAAGGACTACTCAAAACGTAGCAAATGAATATGATGGGGGTAATCCTTTTCTTGAACTTAAATGGTAGATTTGATTTGTCTTCTAAGTGTCAACCTATAATCTATAAAGGAATGTAGGTCTATATGACTTTTTTTTTTTTCATTTACATCAAGTATGCTTTGGATTAAGTTCTAATCTTCATTAAAAAAAAAAAAAAAAAAAAAAAAATGTGTACACATTGATATTTTCATTTTCGACGATATGCAAAGCAAGAAAGAGAGGCATTTTCTGACGATTTTACTTTTCCTTATTTCTCTTCATATTGAACCCCAAAAGAATGTTGACAATATTTGTATTCAAATGCCTTGTACGCCGTCTATCTATGCTTAGAACTATTTCTTGTAGATTTATACAAAATTATTTTCTTTTTTTTACACCACTGCATTTCAAAATGAAAACTTTTAGAATTTCCCAAATACACACAACCATAATAAATACGGGTACATACTATTTGTATGTTTGTTTCGTATTAACGGCACTTTCAACATATTCAGTTATGCAGCCAGTGCACCTATCCTTGTTTTCCTGGCGTGTCTATTATCAGGATTTCGCACTATTTTCTCACCAAGCCACTGGCTGCTTCCCCACCCAACCTTCACCCAAACAACGATCAGAGGTGACAAGAAGATGAATCCTGTTACAATTATCATAGTCAATTCTCAAGGACGTCCATTTTACTGTTCCTTATGGCGGTTCCGAGTAAACGTAGAAGTGGGTTCCCGAACTGACGTCCCATCTTCAGAACTGACGTCTCGTCGATCGGCCCAGACTGGACATTTGCATCTGGTAGATGACCATTTACGCTGTCCACCATCAAAATATCCACGAGCATCCACAAGCAAATAACCAATTTCATTTTCTGTCTTTTTTACACGACGACAAAGAACGAACTAAATAATCGTTTGCTTTTCACGGAAAGTTGTTTTCAACAGACCTTCCCGTCGAAGCTGCAGTAGAAGAATGGGAAATTACCACTTAAAAAACAGCCGAAGTATTTTTTGTTAAAACTTTTAAGTGGGACGACAATACTTACATTTTATTGTATAGAAGTACGATGTTACATTCTTGCCAGGGAATGACGGCGTTATTTTTCAAAAGATATAGATTCAGATGAATGGGGTATCGAAAGAAAAAAAAGTTGAAGCAAATACTCTTTGTGAATGGGTGGTTATAGCGTCTGTCCAAAGTTTTGTTTTTTTCTTTACAGTTACGTGGTGCACCATATCAGCGATACTTCTAGCTGGTCAACAAGTATAGATTGCGCTGGCTATAGCGGCGGTTTATTTGTTGTCAGAGTATTATATTGCATGTATAATTACCTCTGCATGTATTCAGCTTTTTTTTTTTTTCAGAATTGAAGAAAAAGAAGATAACAGTTATGTATATATACTTCTGTATGAGTAATGCTCTGTGAAAAGACGTTCGGGGCATCGGCAAAAAGTTTCGAGTCAGATCAGCCTGCGCAGTCCGCGCAGGCTGATCTTGGTCGAAGCTTTTTGCTATTGGCCATTTTTCTGCATGTCAAAGGACTAGCCTATCTTATGATTCAGTTGGCTGTTAGCAAAAAAATGGATTTTATGGATATATAATCATATGATGACTTGCTTGGTGTAATACATCAGCGAGATGCCTTTCAACACGTATTTGTCCATAGCGCCGCACGTGTACAGTATATATACAATAACAAGTGTGTTCAAAGACACTGTGACACAACAATTAAGTATTGCAGATCTGCTATTCTTTCCAGGTGTTGATGACAGCCATTGCGACCGAATTTTTTCCTCTTCCACTATGTATCGCCTAGAATTTATTAATGTTGGAAAGCAGCCAGTAGTTGTGAATCTGTTGTACCAAGAACGATGCAGAATATCAAGAAAGATATGAAATGGTACAATAGCTGATATCGCATTAGTAAATAAACTTCGGTAAGTAATCGTTGAAAACGTTGTGAAACACCAACGCAACTCAACAAATATCAAACAAACCCTCCCTCCCCTCTTTTCCTTTCCCTCCCCTTGCCCCCCGCCTCTCTCTCTCTCTTTCTCTCTCTGATCTGATTTGTCACTCAGATAGCAACCCTGAAACACAAACATAGTCACGTCCCAAAAGTGTGGTAAGGGTAATTATCAAATAAATCCCTCCTCCCTTCCTCTTCCTTTCCGCTTCATATACCATGTCTGTCTGTCTGTCTCTGTTTTTCTCTGTCTCTCTATCTGTTTCTCTCTCTCTCTCTCTCTCTCTCTGAATTGTAACTTTGTAACTCAGGTGGCAGTCCTGAAACACAAACAAGTCCACTTCCCGAAAGTGTGTAACAAACCCTTCCTCACCTTTCCCCCGCCTCTCTGTGTCTCTGTGTCTCTGTCTCTCTGTTTCTCTTTCTCTCTCTCTCTCTCTGAACCATAACTCTGTAACTCAGGTAGCAATTCTGAAACCCAGACAAGTTCATGTACCGAAAGTGTGGTTAGGGTGTAAAAAGATCTGCCTGAATATCAAGAATATCCTAAAACCACACGATGGTCGGACAATAAGTTTCCGTTGGGAAAATTAACAACGGTCCTTTCGGGCTTACATAGTTTAGAATATGTAACACATTATTGCATCTATACTATTATCACTTTTTGTCTCAAAAAGAAAATGAAAAGTTTGAAAACATATTGTGGAAAAAGGAGATATTGCTCGAATTGAGCAATTTCTCCTATTTATCACACTATTCTAATAGGGATTTATGTAAATAAACCTTCAATAAATAATCCGGAGTTTTAACGACTTTTTTTAAACCACTGTGGGAAAAGGAGAAAATGCTGGTAGCCAGGATTTTTTCCTTTTCCCACAATATTTTCTAACCACCTTGTCGTTTGCAAATGTTTTCTATCTGAAAGAGTCGTAAATTTATCGTTTGGTAACGGGTTAACGTTTGTTCATGCTGACTGTCCTTTGTTAAACCTTTACAGCGCCGAATAAACCCAACGGACCTTTCCATGCTAGAATAAGTCCCATAATTTAGCAATTTAGTCATTGTTTTTGTCTGTAGTGTCTCAGTAAAGCGGACAGTGTAGATCAAAGATCAGACTGCACGTTTTGTGCAGTCTGATTTTGATCTACACAGGCCACAAAGGCACCTGTTGTAGTGAAAGTCGCTTTAAGGGTTAACAAGGGTGGCTTTATTTTTTTTTTTTTTTTTAATCTCCTGATGTTAATTGTTGTTCAAGTGACAAAGACTTAATGAAGTCGAGACTACCATGAAAGAAAAACAAAACACTTCAGCAATACAGATGGCCTCTTCAGATTTATTTAGTGTTTTGTAGAAATTTATGCTACATCAACACTTCTATATTTTATGTGCCGAGCCCCGGCTCCGCAATCGGTAGGGTACAGGACGTGAGAGGCTGCTTCGAATACCCAGCTTGGCCAATTTCTTTCCCGTGGATCGATGATAGTCAATGCGACAGGATTAATTCCTCTCTCATCGCTGATGATTATTTTGACGACGGTTACGTGGGAAGAGCTGGTTGCTTGGGAAGAATATACTGCAAAGTACTGATAAACGAAAACTACAGGAAAGCATGGATAAGTGCAATGGCCACTGAGATATAGCTGAAATAACGTTTGAAAACGGCGTTTAAAGGTATATTTATGATTGACACCATGTAATTGATTGGATGGTGTTTTACGCCGCTATCAACATTGTTTCAGTCATATCACGGCGACAGCTCACATACTGGCGTATTTTTTGTGTTTCACAAGTACTGGGCTAGGGCTCTGAAGTGTCTTGCCCAAGGACACTCCCAGGAAAGACCCAGTGAATCCACTGAGGCTCGAACCCGGGGCGTCCAGGTCACGAGTCCTACACTTTACCAATGAGCCACGTAGGACCATGTTAAACAGCACAGAAACACTCAAATAAACTTTATGCGCTACACTCTGTACCACAAATTGCTGCGTTTGAATGATCTTTTGGGGGAAAGCTTTTGAAACATTTTGGGAAAAAGTGAAAATGCTCGTAACCAGATAGGTTTTGTCAAGATTTAATCATTAAAAGCTGAGTTTTGCTGTTCAGTTGGTACCGCACAGAAGTTGAAACTATGGTATCGCTTGTTCGAATTCCCAGCTCGACCAATTTCATTCCGAGGGTTGATGATAGCCATTGCTAAATTAAGTCAAGGGTCATTCATTCCTCTCTCTCTGCTCACTTATTTTCAACGATGGCTATCTGGAAAAGTAGTCGTAGGCTTTGAAGGATTATTGTTTCAAGTGCTGGTAAAGGATACTCTAGGAACGCACGGAATTGTGCACTGGCCTCCGCGATATAACTTTCAATAATGTTGAAAACAGATAACAAACAAACAAATGAGCCATGCTCTGTGAAAAGGGGATTTAGTGTATATGCGAAAAGTATCGACCCAGGTCAGCCTGCGCAATCTGCGCAGGCTGACCTGGGCCGAAACTTTTCGCTATTGGTCAATTTTCGGTATGTCCAAGGGCCAGTTTACTTCATGATTAAGTCGATAATTGAAAAACAATGTGGTTTTTGAAAAAAAAAAGTGTGGCTTTAATGAATCCATAATTATGTGATGACTTGCTTGGTATCTTATGAAGATGTATAAAGCTCCCTTTTGCCAGAGCTCAGCTCAAATCGTCTTATATTTCCGTTTCTATGGAATCACTATTAGACAAATAACTTCCAACAAGAATCCAGGCAGTGGTAATTCACACATGATTTTTTTTTTTTTTTTTTTAACCTAAAAATCCCGTGTTTTAACAACCCTGCGAAAGAAAGCAGTTTGAAAACATTTTGAGAAAGGGGAAAAAATGCTGGTCACAAACATCTTTACCCACAATCTTTTCTATCCTTTCAAAAGCAAAACCGATCATTTGATACATGTTTATTTTATCGTCTGCAAGTGCTTTCATTTTGGTCAAGTACTGCTTTTTGACGTCATGTAAAGAGTTAATTTAATTAACAACCCCTTTTTCTAAATGAAGAGAAACACAGAAAAGTAATTATGCATCAAGAGTAAATTCATTTGAGCAATCAAAACGTGGATTATTTTTAGACATGCCACTGACATGTGAACCCTGCATTAAAGGACATAAAAGGAGATGAGCAGCGCTCTGGAAAAGGGGGATTTAATGCATCTCCGTAAAGCATTATACGAAGCCAGTCGTCACATATCTATGATTCTATAAAATCCAATGTCTTACGACAGAGGTAAATGGTCTTCAGACGTACAGATAATTTACAAAGGGCAAACAATTTCGATTCATGTCATCCTGCGCGGACTGCGCAGGATGACATGTTTCGGTACATTTTTCCAGATGCATTAAACCCCCTTTTCACAGAGTATCATCCAGACCTATTTTGGGGCAATGAAGATTAAAAACCAGTGCTTATGAGTCAAGGTGATAAGTTATATCTAACTGCATGTACTTTTGATTTAATGAATGTCATTTACATAAATTTGAATAGCAATGATAGTTACTCATCAAAAACATTCGCCAGTGACCTCTTTACACAGAATTTTCGGAACCCGAACTGGGGTCTTTGGTGGGCCAGTGGTAAAGTGTAGGACCCGAAACCCAAAGCTTATAGTTCGACTCTTCCTGGAGGCACTGGACTTTTCGCAGTACTACCCTTTGGCAAGACACTTCAATGCCCAACCTAGTACTGGTGAAACCAAGTGCATACGAGTATATGAATATGTAAGTTGTCGCCGTGATATGTGTTTAACATCAATCAATCAATCAATCGATCAGAACACGAACCGGAAAACTTCTTGCAATATAGGGATGATCAACAGGAAATAACACTTTCAGTCCCATAGGCGGAAAAATGGGCTTCGAACGTGCAGTCTGATCTTGGATCAATACCGTCCGCATGTTTGGTCAAGCCCATGAAATATCATTCTTTCAGTGGACTGTATTTTCAGCCGACGACGGACGTCGTGTTCAAACGACAACATTTTAGACTGGTTCAAAGTTAAGGTATTTGCAGACGACAAATTAAATATTGTTCAAGTGGCGAGGTTTGTTCTGTGGCAAAAAAAAAAAAAAAAAAACCACTTTGAAAAAGAAGAAAATGCTGGTCACCAGCAGTTTCTCCTTTTCCCACAATGTTTTTAAATACATGTTTTCCCAAGGTCTTTAAGAGTCGGGACTATTTGGTAAATGGTTAAATCCCTCAGTATAAAGTGGAACGCTCGTAAGCAAACAAAGGAATGTCTTGTTTCGAGTGAATTCTCCTTTTGCGACAATATTTTCAAAAGTGGTCCGCTACAAGACGAGAAAAGTCGTCCTACGGTGGTGGAAGTAGGATTAATTATCAAAGGACTGACAGCCCTTCAAAGTCAATTTTGACTCAGTAGTCATTGATGGTGTTGCGGACTGAAAAATCATCTTTAATTCATATGTATGAACATAAATAAAGCCTAGCCTTTGAAAAGGGGTTTAAATGTTTTGCGAAAAGTATCGACTTACATGTATGTCAGACTACACAGTCCGAAAGTTTTTGCTATTGGTCAATGTTCTACACGTCCAAGGACTATTTCCATGTCATGATTCGGCCGGTTGTTGAACAAAATGGATTTTGTGGATCCATAATTATGTGATGACTTGCACGGTATAAGGCAATACTGACATGCATTAAACCCGTTTTTCCCATAGCTCGACTCAAATAAAAATATTCGATAGTACAAGCAGGGAGTTATGAAAACCAGTGTTGGTCAGCCCAGCAGCTTACTGAATTTTATTGCATGTGAGTAGTTAATTTGTGCATTTGACTGATGAGGCAGCACATTAACCCGAAGGGACTTTTTTCTTGTATTAGGTATAGGACTGTATATGCGGTATAGATACACCACAAAGTCTGAACACACATGTCGAGGTAAATAGGCAGAACAGGTATTCAACCTACCAATAACTGAATCGATCTTAATGCTATGATCTTAACAGTCATTCTAGCTAGTGAGTGAATAAAGCTACACAATGCAGTTGTGGTTTAGATTACAAAATACATATTTTCGACCCATTATATGCTTTAAACTACTCCACAGTGAACTAGTCAGTTGTTCAAAAAACGTTCGTGTTCCACTGCCTATTATCTATCCAATTCTGTAGCGACTGTTACGGAGTTGTGCACAATATATGACAAAATATCAAAGAAGAATGCGGAGGACGCATGCGCATTTAAGTTAAAAGGACCACAATGAGCGGGTTTGCATAGAAAAAATATCCATTTACAACTATCATATATCGCTTTCGCTAGGAATGACAACAGTTTTATTCATGTACCATTCAACTCTTTGCAATACAATGTACCAGTAATTTGGGTAGCTAATGGCATGAAATACAATGTACAGGTAATATCGGTAGCTAATGGCAGGAAATAAAATGTACCAGTTATTTCGGTAGCTAATGGCATGATATACAATGTGCTAGTAATATCGGTAGCTAATGACATGAAAAACAATGTGCTAGTAATATCAGTAGACATTGGCATGAAATACAATGTGAAAGTAATACGGGTAGCTAATGGCATGAAATACAATGTACCATTAAAATCGTATGAAATACAATGTGCCAGTAATATCGGTAGCTAATGACATGGAATACAATGTGCCAGTGATATCAGTAGACATTGGCATGAAATACAATGTGCCAGTAATACTGGTAGCTAATGGCATGAAATACAATGTACCAGTAATATCGATAGACATTGGCATGAAATACAATGTGCCAGTAATATCGGTAGCTAATGACATGGA
Organism: Tridacna gigas; assembly: GCA_945859785.2. Lineage (NCBI taxonomy): Eukaryota > Metazoa > Mollusca > Bivalvia > Cardiida > Cardiidae > Tridacna > Tridacna gigas. Next base: position 8,754,712 of record OX244028.2, read on the forward strand.
ATACAATGTGTTAGTAATATCGGTAGCTAATGACATGAAATACAATGTACCAGTAATATCGGTAGCTAATGACATGATATACAATGTGCCAGTAATATCGGTAGACATTGGCATGGAATACAATGTGCTAGTAATATCAGTAGACATTGGCATGAATTACAATGTGCCAGTAATACTGGTAGCTAATGGCATGAAATACAATGTACCAGTAATACCGGTAGCTAATGGCATGAAATACAATGTACCAGTTAAATCGTATGAATTACAATGTACCAGTAATATCTGTGGCTAAAGACATGAAATACAATGTGCCAGTAATATCGGTAACTAATGAAATGGAATACAATGTGTTAGTAATATCGGTAGCTAATGACATGAAATACAATGTGTCAGTAATTTCCGTAGCTAATGGTAGGAAATACAATGTGCCAGTAATACTGGTAGCTAATGGCATGAAATACAATGTACCAGTAAAATCGTATGAAATACAATGTGCCAGTAATATCGGTAGCTAATGTAATGAAATACAATGTACCAGTAATATTGATGGATAATTGCATGAAATACAATGTGCCAGTAATATCGGTAGCTAATTACAAGTAATTAAAAGTATTTCATGGAGTATTTAAGACTCTCATCGGCTTTAGATAAGTATGTCGTGGAGAAAATGAAATCTTCTAAGCTGACCGTTCATACAATATGAAAGGTGTTGAAGACAATAAATTCATGAATTAGATTAAGTGAGCTTTAGTTCTCAGATATGCTGGAAAACATGGCAAAAGGATGAAAATTCTAGTTTTCAGCAATTTTTCCTATTCCCACAATGTTTTCAAGGGGCTTATTTCTCAGGGTCATTAAAAGACGGGACTGATCAGTAAAAGATGTAAAACATACCTTTACCAATAATATGGTGCACGTGGTTTTGAATTTTGTTTAAGCGTGTTCGAATTTTTTTTTTTTTTTTTTTTTTTTTTTTTTTTTAAGGGAGGGGGTGAATGGGTGATTGGTGCCCGGGTGGCTGGATGTGTGTGGCTGTCGACGAATTGTGCCAATATGGCGAAATCCACTCTCTATCACACGAATTCACAAACTATTTGATAATTATTGTTACAATCCCTGTCAAACCATTTCCTCAGACTTTCTTCTTCGACCATACAAACTTCAGACAGACCTTTACTCGGCTCACCTGGTTTCCAGTTGCTATAGTTGCCAGGTCCAATCTCATAGCTGTACTCCCAGGGTGAAACATTGTCTTTTCGACGAGCGTTCAGCCAGATCGTCTCGCTTCTTATTCCTTTCGACTGTAAAAAGGAATGCAGGTCATCTGACTTCAACTGAGTAGATGGATTAACAATAAAACTGCCTTTTTCCTTACAAAATTTGCCAGCATCGTCTCTGTACATTCCAGTATTGTGTAAAAGAAAACAGAATCCTTTATCAGTTTTGGTAAAACCTGCTGGACAATTCATGCAAACTTTAGAGTCCTTCTCTCTACTGACCACTTGAGAGCCATTGAATTTACAAAAAGACGCACCCCTCCCACATTCTCTTGACCTCGTAGTCATTCCAAACCGCTCGTCAGTTACTGCTGTACAGGACGACCATTCTGACCATTCTCCACATCTGTTTAAGGAACAAATCTTTCCAAGAACGTCCATTTTACTGTTCCTCATGGCGGTTCCGATTAAACGTAGAAGTGGGTTCCCGAACTGACGTCCCATCTTCAGAACTGATGTCTCGTCGATTGGCCCAGGCTGGACATTTGCATCTGGTACCTGACCATTTACCCTATCCACCATCAAAATATCCACGAGCATCAACAAGCAGACAACCAATTTCATCTTCTGTCTTTTTTACACGACGACAAAGAACGAACTAAATAATCGTTTGCTTTTCACGGAAAGTTATTTTCAACAGACCTTCCCGTCGAAGCTGCAGTAGAAGAATGGGAATTCACCACTTAGAAACAACCGAAGTATTTTTTGTTAAGTACTTTTAAGTGGGACTACAATACTTACATTTTACTGTGTAGAAGTACAGTGGATAACGGCGTTACTTTTCAAAAGATATAGATTCAGCTGAATGGGGTATCGAAAGAAAAAAATAAGTTGAAGCAAATACTCTTTGCGAATGGGTGGTTATATCGACTGTCCAAAGTTTAGGGTTTTTCTTAACAATTATATGGTGCACCATATCAGCGATACAAATGACGGACTTCTAGCTGGTCAACAAGTACAGATTGTACTGGCTTTAGTGGCGATTTATTTTTTATCAGAGTATTATATTGCACGTATAATTATCACTACATGTATTCAGCTTAAGCTGTTTTAGAATTAAAGAAAAAGAAGATACCATTTATGTATATACTTGTATATGGGTAATGCTCTGTGAAAAGACGTTCAGGGCATCTGCAAAAGGTTTCGACCCAGGTCAGTCTGCACAGTCCTCGCAGGCTGACCTTGGTCGAAGCTTTTTGGTTTAGGTCATTTTCCTGCATGTCAAAGGACTAGCCTATCTTATGATTTAGTTGGTTGTTAGAAAAATGGATTTTATGGATACATAATCATGTGATGACTTGCTTGGTGTAATACATCACGGAGAATCATTAAACCCCTTTTTTCCCATAGGACTGCTCATGTACGGTCTATGTATGTGTGTGTGTTTTTTTTTTTTTTTTTTCCCGATATTGTGACACAACAGTTCAAGCGTTGTGAATCTTCTAATGTGGGAAAACAGTCAGTAGCTTTGAGCCAGTACAGGAATAGATACATAATCTCCAGAAACGTGGTGCAATAGCTGACGTGGCGTGACAACCGTAAACAAACTTGGCTAAGTAATTGTTGAAAACGTTGTGAAGTGCCAACCAAACTGAACAAATATCAATCAAAGAAACCCCTGCTCCCCTTTTTCCCTTTTCCTTCCCTTACCCCCACTCCCATCTCTCTGTTTCTCTGTCTCTCTCTCTGTCTCTCTCTCTCTGTTTGTCCGTCTGTCTGTCTGTCTGTCTGTCACTCTCATTCTCTCTCTCTATCTGTCTGTCTGTCTATCTGTCTCTCTCTCTGTCTCGCTCTCTCTCTCTCTCTCTCTCTTTAGTGGCTCAAGTAGCACCCTTAAATACAAACAAGTCCACGGCTCGAAAATGTGGTTAGGGCGTAAACAGGATTGAATCCGAAATCAAAAAAGAAATTGAGTTTATTAGATCCTAGAACAATACATGATGGATCCCCAACACCAAGTTTCTAATGGGAACATTTGCAACGAGTTTCGGGCTTCTATCTTTTAATATTAGTTGACATTGTACAATTATGAAAAAAGAAGACTATATACCACTTGTTGCATCTAGATTGATATCATTTTTCTTTTTTTTTTTTTTTTTTGTCTCAAAAACAGAAAGAGTTTGAAAGCATATTGTGGTAAAGAGAAAAATGCTCGAAATGTTCATAGGTATCTACTCTGTGTGTGTGTGTGTGTGTGTGTGTGTGTGTGTGTTGATTTTTTTTTTTTTTTTTTGCTGTTTACACAAGGATTGCTTATTGTTTTTTTCCATAGATTCCTAAGTGTCAACGACTCTGAGGAAAAAAAGGAAAAGCAGTTTGAAAACACAGAAGAAAAGGATAAAATGCTGGTGACTTTTCCTTTAGTGTTTTCTGTCCCTTCAAAGATAAATCACTTTATTTGAGATATATTTGATTTGTCATCTGCAACTGTTTTCAGTTTGGACAAGTATCAAATTTTGTCGTGTGTTAAAGAGTTAGATCCTCTGATGTAAAATATGGTCCAAGGGACGAAGATATAATTCTTAATTAAGATGATTTAAAGGTGGCCAAAATGACGAAAATTGTCCTTGATTGGTACACAACCAGCATTTTCTTTTCTCCTTTTCCAACGATATTTTCAAAGGTCTCCTTTCCCAAGGGAGGGGGCCGTAATAAGTTGGAATACGTGTGGTAAAAGGTTAATGAAGACAAGATTTTCACGAAAGAGAGAAACAAAGCACTTGAGCATTACAGATGGCCTCTTCATTTGGTAAGTGTCTCGAAATGGTCAATGCTATATCAACACATCTATATGAGCCAAGTTCTGAGAGAATGGGGCTTAATGCATCTGCAAAAAAAATCGGCCCACGCGATCCGTGCAGGCTGACATGAGTCAACCTTTTGATTTTTGTACATGTTTGAATGTCGAAGGACCACTCTACCTCCAGATCCAATGGATTGCTGGACTGGATGGATTTTATGTATCCATAAATTATGTGACGAATTGCTTAAAATGCATCATGGAGATGCAATAAAGTAACCTTCTCAAGATTATGGCTCACATATTCAGGTATAGGTAGTTTGAGGTGCTTAGGGACCCCCTGAATTTTAAAATATCTCGAAAAATCCCATATCAATTTTTATGAAACTTTTCAAAGTCTTTTAAAGTTACCCTACCAACTCTCACAGCGACAATTGGATTTTTTTTCCCCACAAGAAAGAGCCCATTCCAGTAATGTTAATTTTTTGTTCTGAAGCTTAACTTTCTCCGAAGGTTTCGCACAGTAACTAGAACAGCAAACATAACTGAACAGGTGCATGACTTCAGTACCTCACTGTAGTTAAAATTTAATATGAGGCCCTGAAATTGGTTTTTGTACAAATAATATAGTTGTATACCTTACCTTAGATATCGGTTTTGTCACTTTCATACAAATCTTCGAAGTCTAAAATGATTTGTCCTCTGTTCTTTTATATTGGGTCTGTTCTCCAATATTTGGTCTCAGTTTCATTTTCGGCATGGCTTCATGTTTTATACCACTTCTGTTGAGATATGTGTTTGAAACCATCTGACACTTAGACTCGAAGAACTTTCAGGGTTTGTTTTGAATTGTTTTTCGCGATGATTTTTTTCAGTTCGTCCAATATTAACTCAATTGGATTTTGGTCACAGTCATCGGTTTGGTAATCTTAAAGACACTGTGTCCATTTGACCGTAAAAATTCATCTACAACAATACACAATACTTTGCAGCTTGTTTATGGAACAAATTCATACAGAATCATTAAAATACCGCCCCCCCCTCCTCAAAGGGCCTCAAAAGTTGAAGTTTTTGCTATTCAAACAATAGACAACCTCAGTTACTGTACTTGCATAAGACTTGTTTTCATAAACAAGTAAACCCTTTACTCGGAATAGCCTTCAACCCTCCCACCGTTTTAAGCTGTTTTGTTCACACATTTTAACATTGCACTGAATGCAAAAAAGTCATACTAAGTTATCAAAAATTCTGAAAATTACACCCAGAGTTGTAAAGGTAATATTATTAGTTATGCAAGTTTTCAGTACAATAGCTATAACATTTTTTAAGATATTTCAAATTTCATGTGGTCCCTATGAACCTCAAACTACCTATACTTGTTTTGGTCTAAAATACATCGCAACTCTTAATTATGTTGAAACCGCTTTTACTTGTCATTTAATGAATATTCCGGCTTTTTACGTGAACTATTTATAGATCTCCGACAACTTTACGGCTATAGGGCGTTTACCTCGGGATTATGTGTACGGGTATTTTACCTCTACACTATGGACCCGGCGACAAGATCAGTTTATTATACGAAAATATTCACTCTTTTCCTGCTAAATAAGTGAAATGAAACTTTCAAGCCGACAGTTAAAAAAAAACAAAAAAAAACAACAGAATAAAGCTAGTTAAAACTTATTTTTATGAGAAAAAATATCCTTTTTTTTTTCAGACAGTGTAGATCCAAGATCAGACTGCACGTTCTGTACAGTCTGATCTTGATCTGCACTGTCCGCAAAAGGTCAGTGAGTTGCACTTAGCAGTTTAGGGGTTACACATTTGAACTCCGTTAAGAAGGAGCCTCGGCAAATATCGGAAAAAAACGAACACGGTCACGGAAACAAAGTAGTGACAAGTCAAAGCGATTTCACAATAAGCTTCTTCATTTTTCATTGGTTTTATATTACTTTGCAAACTGAGTTTGTATATCAGTTCGTCTACATTATTTGTTGGTTTATAGTGCTTTGTAGCAGTATACGCAACACTGATCAACACTTCTATATTACTTGATTTATAGCACGCTTTGGCAGGTTACTCAACATAAAAGCTTTTACATTGTTGACATTTTTGTACCTCGTGGAAGTTGACCCTTTATGAACGCTTCTATAGTACACAGCCGATAGTTTGACACTTTGAAAGGGTTAAAAATCATGTTTTTGTGTTAAATAGCATTAAAATAAAACTTTGATAAATCTTGTAAACGACAAACTACATTCCTAAATATAAGTATGCGATAATTTAGAAGGTCGTGATACCCGTTCCTTGTTGTTTTAGATTGTTTATTTATACACAAGTGAAACAATACCGATTTTTAAGTTTACATTATTTGTTTCGGACGATGGTTATGTTAAAAAACAGTAATTGGCTGGAGGACCACTAAGCAAAATACTGATTTAAAAAAATCCAGGAAAGCATGAAGAGGTGCCCAGGCCGCCTCGATTTAACTTGAATAATGTTGACAACAGCAAAGAAACAGACAGTCCTATACAAATTAATAACTTCTTATTTCCACAATGCTAAATCGCACATTTATTGGTTAATTCTTTAACAAACAATCTCGTGTTTTAACAACGCCGAGAAAAAAGAGCTTTTGAAATAATTGCGAAAAAATGAGAAAATGATGGTTACCAGCGTCTTTTTCGTCACCCACACTGTTTTCAACCCTTTCAAAAATAAACCCGTCGTTTAAGCTATGTCTGATTCATCGTCTGAAAGTACTTTCAATTTGATTAATTCTAAATTTGTGTCGTTTGGTAAAGAGTTAATTCCACTACAAGCACATTTTTTCCAAGTGAACAGAAGAACGTAAAAATTATTATGTATCAAGATTACATTCATTTAACCAATTAAAACAAGGGTTATTTTTAGACTTGCCACTGACATCTGAAATCGACATTAAAGGAGATGTATTTTGGGGAATGAAGACAAAAGCAAGATCCTGTGAATCAATGTAATTACTGTTCGTTCCGATCAACAATTGCACGTCATTTGAATAAATTTGAAAGAAACATAATACATCGCTTCCGGTTATGGAGACGTAAACATCGCTCCTTTCTAGAGTGAAGAAAAAAATAATTTTCGAAAGTTCTACCGGGTAAATATCCTTGAAAATCGGAGACATCACATAGGAACATTTGCTTTGTTTGCTATATATGTAACTAAGTTAGACATACATGTAGTATTTGCTGTAATTTGAGGAAAAACTATTGTGAATTACATATCATTCTAAGTTTCGCTTGAATAGTTTTGATCAGTTGTATACGGTTAACGGTGCGCTGTGCATACCAGTCACGCTTGAGAAATCAAGAGGTATACTGTTCAAAATTAATAAGTTATGAGTGCAAATGTTATTGACTCTACACCGTTAAACAAAGACAACAAGAAAAGAACTCTGTCATCTCCTGTCGATTTATTAGACTCCAAAAAGTCGAAACCCACAATGGCTCACAATTCTTCAGAAAAAATTATACTGGATGAAAAGATCAGTGAAGGTTCTGAGATTGAGCCATTTCCAGCAACTCACTCATCTGAATCCATGGCTGAATCTTCTGCAGAAACAATGGCTGGTCTTCTCCCTGTCGCCAACATTACGCTCAGGGATGAGAATATTGTCCAAATTACCAATATCGTCAAGGCTTCTTTAAAGGTTGAATTACCACTCATGGTCTCCAGCATCATATCGGGGGTGTTGAGGGTCTCCAGAGTAAAATTAGTAGTCTAGAAGTGGAGAACTCGCAACTCAGATCCCGAGTTGATCTACTGGAATCCAAGGTTGACAAGGCTGAACAATACAGCCGAAGAAGCTGTCTTCGTTTATCTGGCATTATCGAAACAGACAGGGAGTCGGTTGATAACAAAGTTATGGAAGTTGCCAACGCTATAGAAGCTGATATCTCACTAGAGGAAATAGACCGCAGTCATCGGCTAGGCAGACAGAAGGATTCTGGAAGGCCAAGGGACATAATCATTAAGTTTACAAGCTACAGATCGCGCCAAAAGTTCTATAGTAATAAGAAGTTACTGAAAGAAAGTGGTTTTAAAGGCGTTTTTATTAATGAAGATCTGACATTCACAAGAGATAAAATATTCTACCACGCGAGGAAAATGGTCAAGGATAAACACATTCTTGGAACATGGACCAAAGACGGCATGATCATGGTTAAGGACAAAAATAACAAACTCTACAAGGTAGAAACTATTGAAGAACTCGAAAGACTGAAAAGCCAGTTTCATTAACTTTTTCTGTGATCTATACATCATTGTATTGTGATCTATAAATAAATTACTGTATTACAAACTCACTCATCCGAAACTCTACCTGTTATTGGTCAATTTGATTTTAATTTGTGAAGACAGATTTGTGGTCCATATGGAAAGTGGAGACAGAGACCAATCTGCACATCTGTGCAGTTTGGTCTTTGTCTGCATTTTTCTGTTCTCCTACACATTTCCCCCGTCACACAAAAGCAAATATTGCCTTGTGTAAATTTGGCGTTAAATATTTTCTTTCTTTCCTTTTTTTTTTTGTACGCAGTATTTTCTCTCTATTTGTTTTTGTTTTCCGTTTTCGATAAGTCCAGTCTAAACTCATTTTGGTTGTTTAACACTTATCCTGCTAGATATTTTCAAATGAAGTTCTCAAGCCGCCAGTACAAATATCTTTCTCTCTGTTCCAAAGGTATATTACTTAGGAAGGAATCTCCTTGCGGCACAGTGCAGATCCAGGTTCGGACCGCATGTTCATGTGCGGCCTGATCTTGATGCTGCCCTGTCCGCACTAGGTCAATGGGTCGCGCTTGGCAGCTGGTGAGTTTGTTTTCATATCTCCACGAAGCCTCATCCTTCTGAACAACTTCAAAGGAAGTTCTCAAGCCGCGAGTACAAATCTCGTTCTTTTTGTTCCAAGGGTAACAGTTTGGAGAACACATCTCCTTATGGCGCGGTATTGATCAAGGATCGGCCTGCTCGTTCTACGCGCGGTCTGATGTTGATGTAAACTGTCCGCATGGGATCAGCGAGTTGCGTTAAGTAGCTAGGGGTGTGTTTTTATATATTTACATGAACCCTCATCCAGTTAACTAACTTCAAATGAGGTTTTCAAGCCACTAGTACAATTCTATTTTTTTCTGCTCCTATGGTAACCTTTTATGAACGTATCCCTTTGTCGCGGAGTGTGAATCCGAGATTAGATTGCACGTTTATGTGCAGCCTGATCTTGATCCACCCTGCCCGCATGGGGTCTGTGGGCCGCGTTTGGCATCCAGCGGTTTGGTTTTCTGCTAAATATCTATGAATGATGTTCTCAAGCCGCCATAACAAATTTTGTTCTTTTTGCTCCTAATTTAGTATCTCCCTATTGCGATATGTGGTTCCGGGATCGGACTGCACGTTTACATGCGGTTTGGTCTTGATCTACAGCTTCCGCATGGGCCAGTGAGTTGCGTTTAGCATCTGGGGATTTATATATATATATATATATATATATGTATATATGTGTGTGTATGTATGTATGTGTATGTATGTATATATATGTGTATATGTGTATATATATGTGTATGTATGTATGTATGTATGTATGTTGTGTATGTATATATATGCGCTATCTAACTTCCATTGAAATTCTCAAGTCACTCCCACAAATTTACTTCTATTTGTTCCAAAGGCAGTTTCTCTTAATCGCGCAGTGCAGATCCAGGATCAGACTGTACGTTTATGTGCGGTTTGGTCTTGATCTGCACCGTTCGTACAAGGTCAGTGAGTTGCGTCTGGCAGTCAGGATTTTTTTATTTATTTATTTATATCTCCATGAACCCTCATCTCTCTAATTAACTTCATCTGAAGTCTTCAAGCCACCAGTACATATTTTATTCTCTCTGTTCCAAAGGTACTGTTATTGCTTTTCTTTTTTTAATATCTTAAGCACTGATCGCACAGTGTGGATCCAGGATCAGACTGCACGTTTACATGTGGTCTGATCCTGATCCACATTGTCCACAGTGGGTCAGTGAGTCATGTTTAGCAGTTTTCTTTTTTTTTTTTTTTTTTTATCTCAGTGCACATTATGATTCTAAACTCTAAAATTGTCCGACTACTTTCAGTTGTTTGTCACTTGGTTATTGTGTAATCCAGTTTTATCTACCAATTTATATATAACTTTAATTTTCAGTCACAGTACCTTGTGCAGGATTTTCAATGCCATTGCAATTTTTTACTTGCTTGTCTGTCGACAAATGTATGTATAACTTTAATTTTCAGTCACAGCTCATTGTGTAAAATTTTCAATGCCATTGCAATTTTGTACTTATTTGTCCGTCGATATGTACTTTGTTAATGTGTAAACTTTGTCTAAGAAGTGTTTGCTGTAAAAATTATTAAGACTCCACTTAAACTCTTGTTACAGACAAGTCTACTATCATTTTTAAGTTTTGCACAGTAGACCTAGCTCAAAATTTACATGTTAAGGAACGTGTGCGGAGATCAGACATCACTGATTTGCTGCTGATCCATGTCTGCATTTTCTTTTTATCGTTGGTTAGTGCTATTTGTGCGGTAATGACCTGATCATTTTCCCATCTCTTTTGCCTGTTCGTCAAAAAGCTTTGTGGGTCACAAAGTACCTTTATGTTGCAATATAAATACATGTATTTGTATATTCAAGTGTAAATACAACAACAACAACAACAGATCTGTACAAAATAGGGTAAAAAGTTGTATATAAAATGAAATTAGCTTTACGCACCAGTGTTAATAGTTGTATATTATCAGATAACTTACTTTATATTTCAATGCAATATTTGTCGATGTTTTTGCCCCCAAAAATCGAAATAACGGTTTATTCGAGCCATGGTTTTTTTTTTTTTTTTTGTTTTGGAGGCCAACCGTTGATAGCTGTAACATAACATAAACTATATAATATAGGGTGATTTGCTGTAAACGGTAAATGGTGTAGTGTAGAAACAAGGTTGGACAAAATGTTGGGCCCATTACTATTCTTTTAATTGTGCTTATATTTCGATTGAAAATCCAGTGTTTTAACATACATGAAAATATACGCTACTCTTCGCTCTATGGTTAAGATAACCGCCATACCATTTTCCATTCCCTTCATACACTTATTGTTAGAACTTTTGTTTTTTACATTTTTCTTATCATTCAAACTTATGTTCAATTCTTTTAAGGGGAACTCTTGGGTCAGTCGGTGTCTTCAGTTCAGGGCAGTGTTTCTCGATTTGGTGAAAACCCCAATGTCGGCGTGTCATATCAATAATGATGCGTTCGATCCACCGTAGGTACTGATATTGCTGTCTGGCGCGCCGCTATTGGAATTTTTCACGCAAATACACATTGCTGCAGGATACGTTCTCTTTTTATCTTGACCTTGTTTGATATTTTCTGCAAGTTCTTAAAGTTATTTGTTTCTCTTTTCAAGTTAAAGATTTATTCGAACTTTAAAACTTTTTTCCTGACTATAAAAATCAACCTGCTGCTTCATATCATTATAATATTATTGTTGATCTTATCTGGTGATATCGAAATTAATCCTGGTCCGACAACCCATGACTTTACAACAAATAACGGTTGCATTTCGATTGTACATCTTAATATTCGTAGCATACGCAACAAGATTGATTTTTATACAAGACCATTTGTCTGATTTCGATATTATGTGTTTTACAAAAACTCATCTTGAAAATACCAGTTTAGACTCTGTCTTGACAGTCGATACGCATGATAGTACCATCTTCAGACACGACCTTACTGCTCACTCTGGCGGTCTTCTTGTTTACGTGTCAAATTTTTTTTTATCCGAGAGAAGACATGACTTAGAGCGTTTATCCATTCATTCTATTTGGGTCGAGGTCAAATACCGTAGTTTATCATTTCTTCTATGCACCGTTTATAGATCTCCGACAACGCCTTTGACCTTTTGGGATGACCTTGATATTTCCTTAGAAAAAGCATATGAATCAAACAAAAACATAATTATTGTTGGAGATCTCAATCAAGACTTGCTTAATGACTCGAGGAACCATCTTACAAATGTTATGGCTATAAATACTTTGACAAACGTAATCAACAAACCTACCCGAGTGACGAATAACACAGCAACACTTATCGACCCTATACTAGTGTCAGAACACATAAATGTTAAAGAAGCTGACACCATCGACGTTGAACCGAATATTAGTGACCATAAAGCAACACTTATATTCTTTGAATTTGCCCACTTGCCCGTTTCCTGTTCAAAAAGGAAGGTCTGGTATTATGATCGAGCTGACTCCGACGAACTAAACCGACGTATTGATACCGAAAGTTGGGACTTCATTGATTCGACAGACATTGACGATGCATGTGAACGTTTCACCGTTAGACTTTCAGAAATGATGTCCCGTTGCATACCATCGAAAGACGTTACCATACGACCCAATGACCGACCTTGGTATGACTCAAAAATCAGACGTTTCAGTAGACATCGCGATAGACTAAAAAAACTTGTGATAAAACATGGGCGGCAAACTGACTGGATAAAATACAAAGCTATTCGTAATAAAGTAAACAACTTCATAAAAGAAGCTAAGCAAAGGTATTTAAGTAATATTGACGAAATATTGTCTAATTCTAGCAATGAATGCCCTAAAACCTTTTGGAAACATATTCGTACATTGGTAAATAGAAACAAAAAATGCGATACCTTACCAATTTTGAAAACGACTGAAAATGGTCGTGAATACTTTCATTGTACAGATGAGGAAAAGGCTGAGTGTCTGAATCGATTTTTTTCATCTATTTCGACAGTTGATGATACTAATGCAAACTTACCTCCCTTTGTCTCCTTAACCAATAGTAGACTTAACCAAATCCGTATCTCAACGGAAGAAATCGCAAATATTATAAGCAACTTAAGTACCAACAAAACAGTTGGACCAGACCTTATTAGTCACAAATTATTAAAGCTAGCAAAAAACAGTATAAGTAAACCTCTTACAAAATTATTTAATAAGTCTCTCACGGACACGAAGTTCCCATGTAAATGGAAAGAGTGCATTGTAAACCCACTGTTCAAAAAGGGCGATAAGTCGTCTGTTAGCAATTATCGTCCTATTTCTTTACTTAGTTGTTTAGGTAAACTTATGGAAAGATGTGTTCATAAACACGTTTACAATTATCTTTTCTCTAATCGATTGATTTACGAAAAACAGACAGGCTTTTTAAAAGGCCACTCCACTGTCCACCAACTGCTTGAGATATATCACCAAGTCGTATCGTCGCTTGATGCCAAACAAAGCACCTGTATGTTTTTTTGCGATATATCAAAAACATTTGATAGAGTTTGGCATAAAGGTCTTATTTTTAAATTACGTCAACTAGGGATCAGCGGCTCTCTTTTAGATTGGTTTAAAGATTATCTATCTTCCCGCAAGCAATCTGTAATCGTAAAAACGGCAAGGTCAAGGTCACTGTCAATTAATGCCGGAGTTCCTCAAGGCTCTGTACTCGGCCCATTACTCTTTCTTGTATATGTAAATGATATTTCTGACAATTTGTTAAGCATATCTAGACTATTTGCAGATGATACATCTTTGGCGTGCTCTGCCTCACATGTTCCTGATATTGAAGGTATTATTAACCATGATTTACAAATGATATCCGAATGGGCTGAACGTTGGCTTGTTACATTCAATCCTTCTAAAACAGTTGCAATGCTATTCACGAACAAAACTGTCTCTCCCCCTAACTTACTTTTCAATGATGTCCAGATTTAATTTGTAGATAGCCATAAACATCTAGGAGTTATTTTGAGCAGTAATGCAAAGTGGGCTGAACATATAAATAACATTTCTAAATCAGCGTCAAAATTACTAGGCATCATGAGAAACTTAAGATTCATAGTTAAACGAGACTCACTTCAACAAATTTACATCTCTCTTTTACGTCCTATTCTTGAATACGCTTCAATAGTTTGGGATAATTGCACTTCCCGTGAAAAGGAAACTATTGAAAAAATCCAAATCGAGGCCGCAAGACTAGTAACTGGTATCACCAGATCCGCATCTCTCGATAATTTATACAAGGAAATTGGTTGGTTGACTCTTGAAGATCGGCGTAGGTATCAAAAACTTCAAAATTATAAACGGCCTTACTCTGGACTACTTACGAGATATTTTTCCAACGAATGTCAGCGCTAGAACTGATTATTCTTTAAGAAACGCTGATAATATCGATATAGTTGGCTGCCGCACTGAGCTGTTTGCAAGTTCCTTTATTCCTTCTGCCGTCTCCCTTTGGAATGAACTTCCGGATGATATGAAATCCATAACTTCCATATCACTTTTTAAATCTCGCATTTTACAACGTTTCTCTGCGCTTCCTGTACCGCGACATTATCTTGTGGGACAGAGGAGACTATCTGTTTTACACACAAGACTCCGGAATAATTGTAGTAATTTGAACTTCGATCTCTATTCGAACCACTTATCCCCGTTCCCTACATGTAGTTGTGGATACATTGCTGAAGATGCCGAACACTTTCTCTTTCAGTGTCCTAATTTCACTGAACCGCGTATAAAATTGTTTCGAGAATTACGCCGTTTCCACCCACTTTCTTTACAGCTCCTACTGTTTGGTTCTGACAACCTCGATTATGGTGAAAATTCATTTATATTTAACTCAGTTCAAAATTTTATAAGGGATACAAAGAGGTTTGATAAATAGTTTGCTTTGCAGCACCAAAATCCGATCTGCCCTCTTACCGACTGACACCAAGATTTTCTTTTACTACCACCCTTTTGATGTTGTTTTCCCTCCTATTTAAGTGAGTGTTATTATTGATATTCACAACATTCTCTTAATGTGTTCGGTTTATTTATTGTCGTTAAAAAAAATATTCTCTATAGCTGGAATAAAACTGTCTTCAATCATGTTTTGTTAAAATACTTTTATTTATGATATTCTCCTCTTTTTTCTTTCCTTTGAAGACTGAATACTGTGCATGTTCAATAAGGGGATGGCCGAATCTAAGTTGTGAGAACTTGTGGTCAAACCCTTTTGTCTTATTTGTATTGTATGTAAAAATGTATTTTATGTAAGAATTTGTAAATAATGACAATAAAATATGTTTAAACTAAACATAATACATTACGTGTAAGAAAAAAAATTTGCCGTTTGACCTCCCGAAACAAATTTATAGTGCACAAAACGGAGATCCTGCGTGGCCCATTGATAAAGTGTAGGACTTGTAATGTGGAAGGTTTGAGCCTCACGGGCGGCACAGGAGTTTTCGTTGGAGTTTCCGTGGGCAAGAAATGTCATGCCCTTTCCTGGTGCTGGTGATACAGGACATACATGAATAAATGAAATGTCGCCGTGTCATGACTAAAAAAATCTTGAAAGCAGCGTAAAACACCGTTCAATCAATCAGTCAAGACAAGAGCTGATAAATCTTATATAAGATAGGGTTAACCAATCGCAAATAACCCTTTCTGCCCCATAGGCGAAAATAGGAGCTTTTGCCGACGGCATAGACCAAGATCTTGTGCAGTCTGATCTTTTAATTGATACGGTCTGCCGTCAAAGCTAAGTCAAGCTCATAAAATATCAATCATCCCGAGTTTCAGTGAACTGTATTTTCACCTGTCGACCTACATCGAGTTCATATAGGTCAACATAGCTCCAGATAGAGGGAGAGATTTTGATTTCAAAATTGAAAATATTTTTAACTCTCCACTAAACGCTATGTCATGGGTACTCATTAGAATCGTCTCATCGTATCCACAACATAGGGTTTCGAAGAGAAATAATGGATTTAGAATGTCATCACTTCATCTTATCTGGAGCTCTGAAGCTTTAATATTTATCAAACGACAAAATTTGAAACTGGTTCAAATAGAAAGCATTTTGGGGATGAAAAATCAAATATTGCTCAAATGGCGAGATTTGTCTGCGATGGGACAAAAAAAAAAAAAAAAAAAAGAAACATATGAAATGGAAAGAATGCTGGTAACCAGCATTTTCTCCTTTTCCAACAATGTTTTCAGAAGCTTGTTTTCCCACAGGTCGTTACATGTGGGGACTGTTTGGTAGGGGTTAGAAACCTTAGGTCAATCATCTACATGTACAAGGATAATTCTACCTAATGGTTCACTCTGTTGTTAATCCAAATGGACTGAATATGGATCCATTATTAAGTGCTGACTTAAATGGTATATTGCATCACTGAGATAAGCGGTAAGGAACATCAGAGCTGGTCAGCGCTGAAGGCTAACTGTGATTTTATTGCTTGTGGGTAGTTAATCTGTGCATTTGACTGATGAGGCAGCGCATCAGCTCAAGGTATTTTTCTGCCGGGCCAGTATCGGATGCAGGACTACCCGTGTGTATATACGGTAAAGACTATAGAATTGATGTTGATGCCGGGCCAGTATCGGATGTAGACTATACACGTGTGTATATACGGAAAAGACTAGAATTGATGTCGTGTGTGTTTTTTTTTTTTTTTTTTTAATCGTCGACGCCGGTTGTCCAAATGATAGAAGTTCCTAAAAGACTGTTAGTAATTCGATATTGCAAGATACAGGACCAAACCCAAAGTCCAAATCCAAAGTTGCTTTTCATTCTCAAACGCGCTCGGTATATGGCGCCGCCATACGGGGCCTAGCCTTTTTTTTCTTTTTAGTCGGCAAGCCTTGGTAATCGATCCCCACAACCTCATTATGTTTGCCGAAATTTGTCGCTGAACAAATGCAATGTTTTCAATTTATATAAATGAAAATGGGTTAAAAAGATAGACAAAAGAATCCAGAAGAGTATACTTTTTACTTCATGTAAATCCATTGGGTTTTGGCTGAGATGTGTTTGATTTTGTAAGAGTGGTCACTGGGCTTAAAATTTCCATTTTTTTAGGTCTTGGCCGCAAAAACAACCATGTTACGAAAAATGGTTTTCTCTTTGAAAATAGCCCTGATTTCTCTCTGGCTCATTTTTTCCTTGTCGCAATACTCTGATTCAGCCAAAAGGCATAAAAAACCCGAATTGAAAGTCAAATTCCATTTTATAAAGGTGTCACACCACTGCGAGATTGCTTCCGGATCGTAGTAGTCAAAAGTGGTCCGATGTGAAATTTTGCAGTAGCACTTTTGTTGCACTGTTTCGTGGAGCTGAGAGGGCTTGGTGGTACATAATTTACATTTGCTTCAAATTTAGGTAGTGGGGGACCATTTAGATGTGATTTTATCATATATTGATTGGACTATTTTATGTCAGCGGAGGAACAAAAAATTGGGGTCATGGCGGTGAACAGGTGTTTTTGAGAGGACAATTTCTAGGGTGCCTGTATTGATTGGGATTTAGCGAAAAACGCAATCGGTTGACATGTTGTTTTATGCATTTTTTAAAAGACTATGACTACTTTGGAGAGCAAGAGACGGTAAAGCCAAAGTTTTGCCATTAAGCGATTTAAAAGATGGTCATTTTCACTCTATTTTCAATATGGCAAAAAACCAGTGGTGTGACACCTATATGAGCAGGTAGTAAAAAAAAGGGAACCAGTCTGGTGTTTCCATTTTCGGGCATAACCGGCTGAAATTTGACAGACAAGTAGCTGAGAGGCCTTGAAACAGGATTCTATCAACAGTTGGGCTCAGGTGTTTAGAATTTAAATTTTGAACTAAATGTAGAATTTAAATTAGCAAAATTTCAAAGTTTTTGGACCGGCATGTCGAGAATTTTGTCAAAAGATTCTTTGCACCGTATGAAATCTATGGACACTTCGTCTGCAAGTTTTCTAATGCCAAGCAGCTGAATACATGTTCAGATATTTGATTTAATTGTCGTTTTAAACTATTTAATTCTAATTTAGATTATTTTATTTTAGAATTTAGAATTGTATTATTTATCACAAATTGCCAGGAAAAACTTGAAAATGCATCTGAATTGCATGCAAATTGAAAATGCTTGTTTTGGATTTGTACTGTAAGTAAGACCGGATATGTGCAGTTCAGATCCAAGGATCCAAGCAATCCTGCTGGGTCTGGGTTTTGAACCAGAGAGCCCACATAATGGCAGTTATGGTCAATCGGAAATTTCTGAATTATCGACCAAAGTTTCATGCAAGCCACCTCTGTAATTTCAAGCTTTGTGTGAATACAGAGCATATTAACTTGAAGGAAAGTTTTCTTAATAAGGGTAGGAAATGATATTTTGACAGGGCCATTTCCATTGACTGTGTAAATTCATTGCGGCAAAAGGAGTCTGACCCTCTTTGGACTTAGTCGGGCGGTAAGTACCATTTAATACCTATAATCCTCTTTGCATTTTTTGTCCCATTTCATTGTTTGTCCAGCTGTCTCTACTATCCCCAAACCTGTTTGTCTCTTCCCCCCTTTTTTTATGAAAACATTGTGGCAGAAGGAGCCAGAATTATATACAGGACCCTCTCCGAATCAGCCACTTTCCCTCTCTTTTACTCTCTATCTTTCTCAGTCTCACTCTCTCTTTCTCTCTCTTCCTCTTCTCTCTCTCTCTCTCTCTGTCTCTCTCTCTGTCTCCCTCTCTCTCTCCTGTTTTTTCTTCTACTGAAAACATTGCAGCAGCAATTCCTAATTATATATATGTGTGTGTGTGTGTGTGTGTGTGTGTGTGACTTCCCCCCTTCTCTCTCTCTCTCATTGCAACAAAAGCGAAAGGAGCCAGACTGCCTTTTGGATTTTGGGGTCTGAATGTACCATTTTAATACCTGTAAGCCTCTTTGCATATTTTTTCCTAACCCATCGTTTGTCCAGCTTCTATCCCCAACCTATGTTTGTCTGCCCCCTTTTCTTATGAAAACCGTGTGGCAGAAGGAGAAAGTATTTTGTACAAGACCCTTCCCCAAGTCAATCGTTGTCTCTCTTTCACTCACTATCTTTCACACTATCTCTCTCTTTCTCTCACTCTTCCTTCACCCCCCTTCTCTCTCTCTCCTGTTTTTTTCCTCTGTAAACATTGCAGAACTGCCTGCCCCCCTTCTCTCTCTGTCTCTCTTTTTCGGCCAGCATCAGGCCTCGTCAGTAGAGCTACTATGCCCCAGACAGAGTTACTCCCCTTGTTCTCTTATTTCTTGTTTACTTCCTTATTATCATTATTGGAGAGGTCATCAGACCTCTCCAACAGTGGTGAGTTCAAAAGGCAGACTGCCACAGAAATCACTGTCTAAATCCATTTGTTTTTTCCGAAATTGTTCTGATACACAGTCTATTTCGTCATGGTTTTATAAACAAACCGGAATCAAAAAAGTGAAATAGGAAATAAACGTTTTTTTTTTTTTTTTTTTTAATATGACGGATTTCCAAAAAGATTTATTATACTCTATTGATTGTAAATGATCTCTCCAATAAATGCAATTTTTCATTAAACAAATAAATCTGAGCAAAGAGAAACAGATTTCGACAAAAAAAAAGAAGAGAAACAACACCGCGGGAAAAGATCACGTGACTTCATACTATCTGGAGAATTCGTACCCTGGAGAACTCGTACCCTAATCTCGAAAGTACGAATTCTCTGGAGAACTCGTACCCCACAAATAGATATAAATAGGTTGATCAGTATGTTTTCAAGGTCTATTTTTCAAAACTGACTAGACTCTTGCATTTTTCTCATTTTTATACAAAAATTCTATGGATTTATAATGATATAGATTTGATGAAATAACACACAGAGTTGTCTCTATTATGCGGGATTCCGAGAATCCCGTGAAAATCAACTTATGAGCGGAAAAAAAGTCCTGCCTCTGTCAGGCTGACATGGGTCGATACTTTTTGCAGATGCATTGAGCGCCCTTTTCTCAGAGCATGGCTCATTTATCTACCTTCTTAAATTTTTAACGTTTAGACAAACAACCTCTTCATTATACATGTCTGCAGCAGACACTTTTCAAAATATTGTGGGAAATGGAGAAGCTGCTAGTCACTGCAGTTTCTTCCTTTGTCACAATGGTTTCCATCACATCAAAGCACCATCTTCCACATTAATTATCAAAGTTTGAATTGTCGTCTGCATGCCTTTTCTGTTTGGGACAGTCCGAAAATTGCTGTTTGTTAAAGGATTAAAAAATGTTACATTTATTTTTAACATGTCAGGTACTAGTAGTATGTATAGGCTACCTATAAAAAAGGGGTTTTAATGCATTTGCAAAAAAAAAAAAAAAAAAGGGGGGTGGGGTGGGGAAAGATTAAAAAAAAAAAGAAAAGAAAAATCGACCCATGTCAGCCAGTGCATTCCGCACAGGCTGGCATGGGCGGAAAATGTTTGCTATTGGTAAAATTTCTACATATCCAAGGACCATTTTGTCTCACGATTCAGTCGTTTGTTTGACAAAATGGCTTTTATGGATCTGTAATTATGTGATGGCTTGCTTGGTAAAACTGCATCACGCAGATTCATTTAACCCCTTTTCTCACAGCACGGTTCAAATAAAATTGTTTGATTGAACATGCAGGTTTTTTTTTCTACTGGTATTAGATGTAGGACTGTATCCACATGTGTTTATGCGATTAAGACTTTAGACTTTATGTTGATGTTCGTTTTTCTTTTAACCCTTTGGTTACTAAGCGCGACTTACTGACCTTTTGCGGAATGTGTAGATCAAGATCAGACTGCACAGAACGTGCAGTCTGATCTTGGATCTACACTGTCCGATAAGGAAATATTTTTCCCAAAAGAATAAGTTTGAAATAGCATTATTTGGGTTTTTACTATCAGCTTTAAAGTTTCATTTAACTTATTTAGCACGATAAAGGTTTATTCTGTCGATCTGTTGCATTTTGGTGTGGTCCCATACGGCTTTTCGTTATGTTACGGGGAATATTTGCAAGGTTATGGAAGAAACTTATCCAAAGTTACGGTTTGTTCTTTAGGTGCGCGATGCATGGCACCGTCACACAAGACCGAGGTTTATCGTCTCATCCAAAATACCTTTTTCAGTTGGCCAGCCGTGGGAATCGAAACCACACCCTCATGTGTGCCGAGTATGTCGCTAACAAGTCTCACGCCCAACCACCTGAGCTATTCAGGCTAATATAATGTCGTTAAAAACTGTTGCCAAAATGTGACAGTAGAATGTACATAGCGCATGCGTATTCAGAGTATTGGCTTCCGGCCAGAAGGATCACAGAGATGTGCGTA
The DNA here is from genome assembly GCA_945859785.2 of Tridacna gigas. Lineage (NCBI taxonomy): Eukaryota > Metazoa > Mollusca > Bivalvia > Cardiida > Cardiidae > Tridacna > Tridacna gigas. The sequence goes on from OX244028.2 coordinate 8,775,931, forward strand.
GGAAAAAGAAAATAAATGTACTATAATATCTCGCTTTTGTAACAAATGACTATTGCCGTACCAGTAAACTTTCCACCAGACGAAAAAATGTTAGACTGGTTCCAGTGATTTGATTTGTGTCAATTAGAGTAGGAAACAATGAGTGAAAAAAGAGAAAATTCTGATCTCCAGCGTTTCCCTTTTCCCCAGTGTCGTAAAAATCCGGATTTCTTTGATGAAGGGTTCATTCTTTCGCTGCTGAGTGAAAAAAAATCTGCTCTTTTCTATGCCAAAAGTTGGGATTTCCACACTAAACTGGTCCAAATTGAAAGAGTGTGCAGACGACAATTTTAAATTTGATGAAAATGGCAGAAAGTTGTCAAAAAGGGTAGTTACGAGCAATTTCTCCTTTTCCCACAGTTTTTCCAAAAACTTGTACTGCAGACACGTGAAAACCAAGGCTTATTTGGGAAAGGGTTAACGTGTCTTTACTCTCTGTAGATTATACACCATTTAGCCTTTGTTCGCGTATCATAACAAGAAAATAATACCAATATTGATACATGTAGCTTCAATAACGTATTAACCACTCGATACGACACGCGCAAACCTCAGGTGATCCGGTGATCAAGTCCCTCGGCTGTATCACGTAGCTTGATTTAGACCACGTATGTAGCGAGCTGACCAATCAGCGTTCAGTATTGTCATAGTATATATCGAAGATACAACTCCCGCAGTTGTATATCTGGATATACTATGCTAGTATATCCTGCACGTGAATTCAGACTTCTGTTTGCAATATCGAGTCGAGACAAAATGTAGCCTTCACGGTAAACCCTTTATCAGAAAATGACGACTTTTGACGACCCTTAGTTACAAGCCTTTTGAAAACGTTGTAGGAAAAGGAGAAAATGCTGTTAGCCAGCATTTTCTCCTTTTCCTACAATGTTTTCTACCCTTCCCAAATGAAATTTGGATTTTTCAGTCACATTTATTTTGTCGTTTGCTAAAACAGTCTGCGCGCTTTCGGGGCTAGTGATGCGTCATATAAGACAGGTCGAATCTTCGAAGAGTATGACATGCGCAGACAACGGTTTGGTAAAGAATTAAACAATTTTGAAATTAGGTACAGTACTTCATTTGACAATTACAAAACATGTTAAAGTTCTCAATTTTTCCTTTTATTTTGACAAATACTGATTAAATTCCCCTCAGGGGGTACAAAAAATATAATCCGTGAAGGTAAAGGGTACCATCTAGTAAATCATGTCAATGAAATAATTTTTTAACTCTTTACCAAACGAATGATGCTTCCATTTTGTAAAAGAAAAAAAAAATTGTCTCATAAGCACATGTTCCTGGATTATGACATAAAAAGCACGAATAGTCACGTCGTCTAAGTGAGATAGAAAATCTCGTGCCGTGATATATGGGAAATATACACTCGCTAACGCTCGTGTATATTTCCCATATACCACGACACTCGTTTTCTATCCCTTACATGTACCTACACAAAATGGAAACCTCCTTTACACGGACGAGGTATGATGTAGGTACGGAATCGACTGAGTTGTGACAAGTGGCGCTTGCTTTGACGTCATTTTCTGATGTACGGCCTTGATTCCGTTCGTCGTTTTGCAGTTGGCCTTATTTCGTGTTTGTACTGGTTTCTTCAACACCCCTATCCACGTCCTATGCTCGTTCACCTTTGTTTACAATGCTTACGAAAACCTTACCTCTCCATTGACTATTTAATTAATAAAAAGAGGATAGTAATTTTTATTTATTTATTTTATTATTATTATTTAAACTTTTCAAGAAAGCTGACACGAAGACGAGAAACAGACAGTTGGGTATTAAAAGTAGAGGATTGGATAAAGACATTTTAGGCTAGTTGGAGAGAGAGACAGAGAGAGAGAGAGAGGGGGGGAAGCGTGCTTGATGAAATGTGTTTGGGATGGTTGGATTATTTTGGGAGATAGTGAATGGATGGATGAATGGATCAACGATTTAAATATGAAAGAAGAGGAATGGATAGATAGACAGATACTAAGATATACAGATGTATAGATGGATAATAAGGTTAGGTTTTAGTATCAATACATGCAGCTTACAACATTTAAAAAGATCCCACTTGTCAAAGTCATGAAGATCTACTCAGAGTTAATTGAAATTAAGTAATTCAGAGGTGGACGTGTAAAAACCATGATAAAGTCTTACATTTGGTAGGCAGAGCTAGAGACAAACAGCGAACACACATATTCGCGCATTATCAGGGGGGAGCGAAGAGGGGGGAGGGGGTCATATTGGTACTGGAATATGTCGTCCGGAAGGAGTATTGTATATATATATAGACCCCCCAACCGCTAAACTGATCGTGGGGGTGAAGATGAAAATACTATTTGATAGCACCTGGTGAACATACCAGCATGCATTTTTTCGATGTAGCTGAATGAGCGGCTTTTGACCTGCTTCTTGGTATCGATAAACTCAAATGAGTAAATAGTAATTTGCAACTCGTCAAAACTTTTTTTTTTTTTTTTTTTTTTTTTTTTTGAGGCCTCTTGCAGATCTATTTGCAAGGACTATTCAAACCATGGCAAATTAATATGATTGGGAGTGGTAATCCCTTTCTTGTACTTCATTTGTTGATTTGAGTTGATGTTTTCTAAGTTTCAACCTATAACCTATTAAGAACTGTAAGTCTATATGACTGTTTTTTTTTTTTTTTTTTTCAGACACATCAAATGTGGTTTGGATTAACTTTTAATTGTCAAAAATATAAAGGTCTGCATATTGATATTTTCACTTTTCGACGATATGCAAAGCAGGAATGAGGGGCATTTTCTGTCGATTTTACTTTTTATTATTTCTCTTCATAATGAACCCCAAAAGAGGTTTGACAATATTTGTATTCAAATGCCTTGTACGCCGGCAATCTATGTTTAGAGATATTTCTTGTTCAACGTGTGTAGATCTATACAAAGTTCTTTTTTTTTTTTATAGGCTTTAACACCACTGCATTTCAAAATGAAAATTGTTAGAATTTCACAGATACACAAAACCATAATAAATACGGGTACATGTATGTGTATGTTTGTTTGGTGTTAACGGCACTTTCAACATATTTCAGTTATGCAGCCAGCGCACCTATCCTTGTTTTCTTGGAGAGCCTATTATCAGGATTTCGAACTATTTTCTTACCAAGCTACTTCATCCAAACAACGATCAGTGGTGACAAGAGGATGAATCCTGTTACAGTTACCATAATCAATTCACAGTAAAAAGAGCCAGCTGGAAATTCTATCTAGTAACCCCCGATAATTTTGGGCTAATATTCTATACGGTTAAACGGAGTGCTGCCATGAAAATTTGCAGGGCAATGCCACGTAACCATAATCTGAATTGACCAGTTATTGTATCGATTATGTTTGAATATGTTTGGAAAGAAAAGTTTCTTCGCTCGTTTCCAGGCTTTGCCTACTTTCGTATTATGATTTATTGGTAAAAACGATATACAAGTAATATCAGTAATAAATGACATGAAATATGATCTACCAAATAATATCGTCAGCTAATGGTATAAAATATCAATCAAATCAATCAAATTGACAGAATTACGGCAGCATAAAGGGGACATGTTAGAACAGAAAAAATACGAATTAATTATCTCGTGACCACGACTCAACTATCTCATGAAAACTACTTAACTATCTCATGAACTTGTTGCCACGACTTAACTATCTCATGGCACGTTGCCATGACCTAATTATCTATTATCTCGTTGCTGAACTGTATCGTGGCAACGCCATAACTATCTCATATCCACGAGTTTACTATATCGTGGCAACAGCTCAATGGCCCCAAGATAACTGCAAATGTCGGCCTTTCCTAAAGGGAAGCTGCGGTAGAAGACACATTTGTAAATAAGTGTAAATAAGTGTAAGTTCTCAGATATGCTAAAAACACTGTGGGAAAAGGGAGAATGGTAACCGGCATTTTTTTCCTTTTCCCACAGTTTTCAAAGACCGTCTTTCTCTGGGTCGGTAAACATGGGGTGGTTTTGAAAAAGGTTAACACATCGTTACCAAGCAGATGTTACGTACTTGTAGTTCTGAATTGTTTTCAAGTGCGTCCCCCGTTTTTTTTTTTTTTTTTTTTTTTTTGTTGTTGTTTTTATTTGTTGTTTTTGTGTGGCGTGTATGTGTGTTGCTGCCGCTGAATAGTGCCAAGATTACATAACAAAGTGCACCCTCTATTACACAAACTCACAAACAATTTTATAATTATTGTTACAATCTCTGTCGTACCATTTTCTCGGACTTTGTTCATCGACCATACAAACTTCCGTCAGACCATTACTCGGTTCAGTTGAATGCCAGTTGGTGTAATTACCAAGTCCAGTCCCATAGCTGTACTCCCAGGGTGAAACGTTGTCTTTTCGACGAGCGTTTAGCCAGATCGGCTCGGTTGTTATTCCTTTCGACTGTAGAAAAGTATGCAGGTCATCTGACTTCAATTGAGTAGATGGATGAACAATAAAACTGCTTTTTTCCTCACAAAATTTGCCAGCATCGTCTCTGTACATTCCAGTAGTGTGAAAAAGGAAACAAAATCCATTGCCTGTTTTTGTAAAACCTGCTGGACAGTTCTCACCCATACACACCTTAGAATCCATCTCAGTACTGATTATTTTAGGTGCCTTTGGTTGACAGAAAGACGGACCTTTCCCACATTCTCTTGATCTTGTGGTCATTCCAAACTCTCCCTTAGTTGCCGCTGGACAGGCTGACCACTCCGACCATTCACCACATCTATTTAAGGAACAAATCTTTCCAAGGACGTCCATTTTACTGTTCCTCATGGCGGTTCCAAGTAAACGTAGAAGTGGGTTCCCGAACTGACGTCCCATCTTCAGTACTGATGTCTCGTCGATTGGCCCAGGCTGGACATTTGCATCTGGTACCTGACCATTTACGCTGTCCACCATCAACATATCCACGAGCATCAACAAGCAAACAACCAATTTCATCTTCTGTCTTTTTTACACGACGACAAAGAACGAACTAAATAATCGTTTGCTTTTCACGGAAAGTTATTTTCAACAGACCTTCCCGTCGAAGCTGCAGTAGAAGAATGGGAAATTACCACTCAGAAACAGCCGAAGTATTTTTTTGTTAAGTACTTTTAAGAGGGACGACAATACTTATTTTATATTTTATTGTATACAAGTACAGTGTTACATTCTTGCCAGGGAATAACGGCGTTACTTTTCAAAAGATATAGATTCAGTTGAATGGGGTATCGAACGAAAAGAATAAGTTAAAGCAAATACTCCTTGCGAATGGGTGTTTATATCGACTGTCCAAAGTTTGGGGTTTTTCTTAACAATTATATGGTGCACCATATCAGCGATACAAATGACGGACTTCTAGCTGGTCAACAAGTACAGATTGTACTGGCTTTAGCGGCGATTTATTTTTTGTCAGAGTATATATTGCACGTACAATTATCACTCCATGTATTCAGCTTAAGCTGTTTTAGAATTAAAGAAAAAGAAGATACCAGTTACTTGTATATGGGTAATGCTCTGTGAAAAGACGTTCAGGGCATCTGCAAAAGGTTTCGACCCAGGTCAGCCTGCGCAGTACGCGCAGGCTGACCTTGGTCGAAGCTTTTAGGTTTAGGTCATTTTTCTGCATGTCAAAGGACTAGCCTATCTTAAGATTTAGTTGGTTGTTAGAAAAATGGATTTTATGGATACATAATCATGTGATGAATTGCTTCGTGTAATACATCACGGAGATTCATTAAACCCCTTTTTTTCCCATAGGGCTGCTCATGTACGGTCTATGTGTGTGTGTGTGTGTGTGTTTTTTTTTTTTTTTTTTTTTTTCCGGTATTGTGACACAACAGTTCAAGCGTTGTGAATCTTCTGATGTGGGAAAACAGTCAATAGCTTTGAGGCAGTACAGGAATAGATACATAATCTCCAGAAACGTGGTGCAAGAGCTGACGTGGCGTGACTACCGTAAATAAACTTGGCTAAGTAATTGTTGAAAACGTTGTGAAGCGCCAACCAAACTGAACATATATCAATCAAAGAAACCCCTGCCCCCCTTTTTCCCTTTTCCTTCCCTTACCCTCACCCCCATCTCTCTGTTTCTCTGTCTGTCTCTGTCTCTCTCTCTCTCTTTCTCTCTCTCTCTGTTGGTCCGTCTGTCTGTCTGTCTCTCACTCTCACTCTCACTCCCTCTCTCTCTCTCTCTCTCTCTCTCTCTCTCTCTCTATCTGTCTGTCTGTCTGTCTATCTGTCTCTCTCTGTCTCGCTCTCTCTTTCTCTCTCTCTCTTTAGAGACTCAAGTAGCACCCTTAAATACAAACAAGTCCACGGCTCAAAAGTGTGGTTAGGGCGTAAAAAGGAATGAACCCGAAATCAAAAAAGAAATCGAGTTCATTAGATCCTAGAACAATACATGATGGATCCCCAACACCAAGTTTCTGATGGGAACATTTGCAAAGATTTTCGGGCTTCCATCCTTTAATATTAGTTGACATTGTACAATTATGAAAAAGAAGACTATATACCACTTGTTGCATCTTGATTGATATCATTTTTTTTTTTTTTTTTTTATTCTCAAAAACAGAAAAAGTTTGAAAGCATATTGTGGTAAAGAGAAAAAAATACTCGAAATGTTCATAGGTATTCGTGTATCTACTGTGTGTGTGTCTGTGTGTGTGTGTGTGTTGATTTTTTTTGCTGTTTACACAAGGATTGCTTATTGTTTTTTTCCATAGATTCCTAAGTGTCAACGACTCTGAGGAAAAAAAAGACAAGCAGTTTGAAAACACAGAAGAAAAGGATAAAATGCTGGAGACTTTTCCTTTAGTGTTTCCTGTCCATTCAAAGATAAATCACTTTATTTGAGATATATTTGATTTATCATCTGCAACTGTTTTCAATTTGGACAAGTATCACATTTTATCATGTAATAAAGAGTTAGATCGTCTGATGTAAAGTATGGTCCAAGGGACGAAGATTTAATTCTTAATTAAGATTTAAACGTGGCCAAAATGACGAAAATTGTCCTTGATAGGTACACAACCAGCATTTTTTATTTTTTTCTCCTTTTCCAACGATATTTTCAAAGGTCTTTCTCAAGGGGGGGGGGGGGGGGGGCGGGCGTTACAAGTTGGAATAAGTGTGGTAAAAGGTTAATGAAGACAAGATTTTCACGAAAGAGAGAAACAAAGCACTTGAGCATTACAGATGGCCTCTTCATTTGGTAAGTGTCTCGAAATGGTCAATGCTATATGAGCACATCTATATGAGCCAAGCCCTGAGAGATCGGGGCTTAATGCATCTGCATTTAAAAAAAAAAACAAAAAAAAATCGGCCCACGCGATCCGTGCAGGCTGACATGAGTCAACCTTTTGATTTTTGTACATTTTTGCATGTCGAAGGACCACTGTACCTCCAGATCCAATGGATTGCTGGACTGGATTTTATGTATCCATAAATTATGTGACGAATTGCTTAAAATGCATCATGGAGATGCAATAAAGTAACCTTCTCAAGATTATGACGCACATATTCATGTGTTTGTTTTGGTCTAAAATACATCGCAACTCTTAGTTATAGTGAAACCGCTTTTACTTGTCATTTAATGAATATTCCGGCTTTTTACGTGAACTATTTATAGATCAACTTTACGGCTATAGGGCGTTTACCTCGGGATCATGTGTACGGGTATTTTATCTCCACACCTCCACACCATGGACCCGGCGACAAGATAAGTTTACTATACGCACATATTAACTCTTATCCTGCTAAATAAGTGAAATGAAACTTTCAAGCCGACAGTAAAAAAAAAACAGAATAATGCCATTTCAAACTTATTTGTATGAGACAAATACCCTTTTTTCCGAACAGTGTAGATCCAAGATCAGACTGCACTTTCTGTGCAGTCTGATCTTGATCTGCATTGTCCGCAAAAGGTCAGTGAGTTGCACTTAGCAGTCTAAGGGTTACACATTTGAACTCCGTTGAGAAGGAGCCTCGGCAAATATCAGAAAAAAACGAACACAGTCACGGAAACAAAGTAGTGACAAGTCAAAGCGATTTCACAATAAGCTTCTACATTTTTCATTGATTTTATTGACTTTACTTTGTAAACTGAGTTCGTGCATCAGTTCGTCTACATTATTTGTTGGGTTTTAGTGCTTTGTAGCAGTATACGCGACACTGATCAACACTTCTACATTACTTGATTTATAGCGCGCTTTGGCAGGTTACACAACATAAATGCTTTTGCATTGTTGACCTTTTTGTACCTCGTGGTAGTTGACCCTTTATGAACGCTTATATGGTACACAGCCGATAGTTCGGCACTTTGAAACGGTTAAAACTCGTTTGAAATGGCAAGAATGCTGGTAACCAGCATTTTCTCCTTTTCCAACAATGTTTTCAGAAGCATGTTTTCCCACAGGTCGTTACATGTGGGGACTGTTTGGTAGGGGTTAGAAACCTTAGGTCAATCATCTACATGTACAAGGACAATTCTACCTAATGGTTCACCCTGTTGTTAATCCAAATGGACTGAATATGGATCCATTATTAAGTGCTGACTTATATGGTATATTGCATCACTGAGATAAGCGGTAAGGAACATCAGAGCTGGTCAGCGCTGAAGGCTAACTGTGATTTTATTGCTTGTGGGTAGTTAATCTGTGCATTTGACTGATGAGGCAGCGCATCAGCTCAAGGTATTTTTCTGCCGGGCCAGTATCGGATGTAGGACTACACGTGTGTATATATACGGTAAAGACTATAGAATTGATGTCGTGATTTGTTTTTTAATCGTCGACGCCGGTTGCCCAAATGATTGAAGTTCCTAAAAGACTGTTAGTCATTTTACAAGGGATATTGCAAGATACAGGACCAAACCCAAAGTCCAAATCCAAAGTTGCTTTTCATTCTTAAACGCGCTCGGTAAATGGTGCCGTCATACGGGACCTAGTGTCTCATCCAGAAGACTGTCAGACTTTCTGTTGTTCTTGTTGTTGTTTTCCTTTTTTCTTTTAGTCGGCAAGCCTTCGGAATCGACCCCCGCACCCTCATTTTATGTTTGCCGACATTTGTCGCTGGACGAATCTTATGCCCTACCTCTTGAGCTATACAGGCTAAAGAAATAAAGTGTCCCAAACAGTGTTGGCAAAACATGAAAATAGAACGAGAAGAACAGACGCGTATCTAGAGTATTTGCGATCGGTCAAAAGGGCCACAATAAGCAGACTTGCATTGTAAGATACAGTTTCTAATTACAGCTATTATATCTCTCTTTCGCAACACTATTATCTTTAGCAGACGACAAACTGTTTGACTTTTACATGTTGAAAGCATTTGCAGACGATACATTAAAACATGGTTGAAATGGTTGGATTTGTTTCAGTAGGGGTAGTAAACATAGTGGAGAAAAAGAGAAAATGCTTGTCACCAGCATTTTCTCTTTTTCCCCACAATGTTTTCAAAAGTCATTTTTCCCAGTGTCGTAAAAATCCGGGATTCTTTGGTGAAGGTTTAACTATTTCGCTGCTCACTGAAAAATCTGCTCCGTTCTACGCCAAAATGTAGATTTCGTCTGCAAGTAAGAGATTTGGACCATAGTATAGCGTCAGGTAACGTGAGGTGTAGGTGAAAGATCAGGCTGCTCGTTTAGTACTGTCTGATTATGATCTAAGCCAATCGTTGAACCTCTTTCACATCGCAATTATCAGCGTATAGATTAAAAGTACCTGTATGGTTTTCTTACTCCAATTATAATGCTTGAAAATTTCAATTTAGATGATTTATTAGTACATATGATATACAAGTACATGTTATATCGGTAACAAACGGCATGTAATACAAGGTACCAGTAATATCGGTAGATGATGGCATAAAGTACAGTGTACCAGTAATATCGTTAGATGATGACATGAAATACAATGTACCGGTAATATCGTTAGATGATGCATAAAGTACAATGTACCATTAATATCGGTAGATGATGGCATAAAGTACAGTGTACCAGTAAGATCGTTAGATGATGACATGAAATACAATGTACCGGTAATATCTGTAGATGATCGCATAAAGTACAGTGCATCAGTAATATCGTTAGATGACGGCATGAAATACAATGTACCAGTAATATCAGTAAATACTGCAATGAAAAATAATGTAGCAGCAATATCAAATTAATCAATCGAATTGAAAGAATTACGGCAGCATAAAAGTGAAACTTTAGAAAAGTAAATACGACTTATTTATCTCGTGGCTACGACTTGAGTACCTCATGGCAACGACTTAGGTATCTCATACGACGACTAAAGTATCTCGTGGCAACAACTTAACTTTCTCGTTGCCTCGACATAAGTATCTCATGGCAGCGACTTAATTGTCTCGTTGCTACGACCTATCTCGTTGCCACAAGATCGTTTGGAAAAGGGAAAGCCCATTCCCGATAAACAAAATTAGACTCTTCCAAACTAAAAAGTGCTGAAGACGAATATGGAAATTAGAGTAAATGAGCTTAAGTTCTCATCTATACTATAAAACATTGTGAGACAAGGAGAAAATTTCTGTTTACCAGCATTTTCTCCTTTTCCCACATTTTTTTCTAAAGCCTTCTCATTCAGGATCGCTAAAACACGGGATCGTTTGTTAATGGGTTAATATCTTTACTAAGCGTAATATGTACACGGAGTTTTCAATTATTTTTAAGTACTCTCGGGTTGTTTGTTTGATCATCTGTTTATTTTTGTTTCTGTTTAGTTTTGGGTGATAAGAGATAGGGCGGGTGGATGTATGAGTGTGGCTGTCGACGAATCGTGGCAAGATTCCAAGGCACAGACCACACTATCTTACACGAATTCACAAACAACTTTATAATTATTGTTACAAGTCCTGTCGTACCATTTTCTCGCAATACTATTGTCGACCATACACAAATCATGCGCACTATTAGTCGGTTCACCTGATTTCCAGTTGCTATAGTTACCAGGTCCCACACCATAGCTGTACTCCCAGGGTGAATTAATGTCTTTTCGACGAGCATTCAACCAGATCGATTCGCTTGTAATTCCGTTCGACTGTATAAATGTATGCAGGTCATCTGACTTCAATTGAGTAGACGGATTAACAACAAAACTGCTTTTCTCCTCACAAAATTTGCCAGCATCGTCTCTGAACATTCCAGTAGTGTTAAAAAGGAAGCACAATCCATTCCCTGTTTTGGTAAAACCTGCTGGACAGTTCTCGCCCATACACACCTTAGAATCTATCTCAGTACTGATTATATTAGGTGCCTTTGGTTGACAGAAAGACGGACCTTTCCCACATTCTCTTGATCTTGTGGTCATTCCAAACTGTCCTATAGTTGCCGCTGGACAGGCTGACCACTCCGACCATTCACCACACCTATTTAAGGAACAAATCTTTCGAAGAACGTCCATTTTACTGTTCCTCATGGCGGTTCCAAGTAAACGTAGAAGTGGGTTCCCGAAATGACGTCCCATCTTCAGAACTGATGTCTCGTCGATCGGCCCAGACTGGACATTTTCATCTGATAGCTTATCATTTACGCTTTCCACCACCAAAATATCCACGAGCATCAACAAGCAAACAGCCAATTTCATTTTCTGTCTTTTTTACACGACGACAAAGAACGAACCAAATAATCGTTTGCTTTTCACGGAAAGCTAGTTTCAACAGACCTTCCCGTCGAAGCTGTAGTAGAAGAATGGGGAATTACCACGTAGAAACAGCCGAAGTATTTTTTGTCAAGTACTTTTAAGTGGGACGACAATACATTCAATTGTATAGAAGTCCCATGTTACATTCTTGCCAGGGAATAACGGCGTTACTTTTCAAAAGATATAGATTCAGTTGAATAGGGTATCGAAAGAAAAACATGAGTTGAAACGTCTACTCTCTGCGAATGGGTGGTTATTTCGTCTGTCCAAAGTTTGGTGTTTTTCTTAACAATTATACAGTCCACCATATCAGCGATACAATTAACGGACTTCTGGCTGGTCAACAAGTACAGATTGTACTGGCTTTACCGGCGATTTATTTGTTGTCAGAGTATATATTGCATGTATAATTATCACTACATGTATTAAGCGTTTTTAAATTTAAAGGAAAACAAGATACCAGTTATGTATATACTTGTATTTGAGTAATGCTCAGTGGAAAGACGTTCAGGGCATCTGCAAAAAGTTTCGACCCAGATCAGCCTGCGCAGTCCGCGCAGGCTGATCTTGCTCGAAGCTTTTTGCTATAGGACATTTTTCTGTATGTCAAAGGACTAGCCTATCTTATGTTTCAGTTGGTTGTTAGCAAAAATGGATTTTATGGATACATAATCATATGATCACTTGCTTGGTGTAATGTATAACGGAGATGCATTAAAACCCGTTTTTTTCCCATAGGGCCTCTCATTTACAGTCTGTGTAGTTTTTTTGATATTGTGACACAACAGTTCAAGCGTTGTGAATCTGCTAATGTGGGAAAACAGTCAGTAGCTTTGGGCCAGTACAGGAATAGATACATTATCTCCAGAAACGTGGTGCAATAGCTGACGTGACTTCCGTAAATAAACTTGGCAAAGTAATTGTTGAAAACGTTGTGAAGCGCCAATCAAACTGAACAAATATCAATCAAAGAAACCCCTGCTCCCCTTTTTTCCCTTTCCGTCCATTACATCTACCCCCTCTCTCTGTCTCTCTCTCTGTCACTCTCTCTGTCTCTCTCTCTTTCTCTGTTTGTCCATCTGTCTGTCTGCCTGTCACTCTCTCTCTCTATCTGTTTGTCTGTCTATCGGTTTCTCTCTGTCTCGCTCTCTCTCTCTCTCTCTGTCTCTCTCTCTCTAGTGACTCAAGTAGCACGCTTAAATATAAACAAGTCCACGGCTCGAAAGTTTGGTTAGGGTGTAAAAAGGATTTAACCCGAAACCAAAGAAGAGATTGAGTTTATTAGAACCTAGAACAAAACATGATGGATTCTCCGACACACAGTTTCTAATGGGAAAATTTACAACGATTTTCGGGTTTACATACTTTAATATTAGTTGACATAGCACAATTATGAAAAAAGAAGACTATGTACCACTTGTTGCATCTTGATTGACATCATTTTTGTGTCTCAAAAACAGAAAAAGTTTGAAAGCATATTGTGGTAAAAAGATAAAATCTTCATAGGTATTCGTGTATTTAATGTGTGTGTGTGTGTGTGTGTGTGTGTGTGTGTGTGATATTGATTTTTTCCTATTTACACAGGGATTGCTTCATGTTTTTTTTTTTTTTTTTTTTCCCATAGATTCCCTACTGTCAATGACTCTGAGAAAAAAAGGAAAGCAGTTTGAAACGTAGAAGACAAGGAAAAAAAAAAATGCTTGTGACCAGCATTTTCTCCTTTTCCTTTAATGTTTTCTGTCCCTTCAAAGATAAATCATTTTATTTGAGCTATATTTTATTTATCATCTGCAACTGTTTTCAATTTGGACAAGTATCACATTTTATCGTGTGTTAAAGAGTTAGATCGTCTGATGTAAAGTATGGTCCAAGGGACAAAGATTTAATTCTTAATTAAGATTTAAAGGTGGCCAAAATGACGAAAATTGTCCTTGATAGATACACAACCAGCATTTTCTTTTCTCCTTTTCCAAAGATGTTTTTAAAAGTCTTCTTTCCAAGGGGGGCGTAATAAGTTGGAATAAGTGTGGTAAAAGGGTAATGAAGACAAGATTCCCACGAACGAGAAACAAAGCACTCGAGCATTACAGATGGCCTCTTCATTTGGCAAGTGTTTCGTAATGGTCAATGCTATTTCAACACATCTATATGAGCCAAGCTCTGAGAGAACGAGGCTTAGTGCATCTGCAAAGAAAAAATTCGGCCAACGCGATCCGTGCAGGCTGACATGGGTCAACGTTTTGATTTTTGTACATGTTTGCGTGTCGAAGGACCACTCTACCTCCAGATCCAGTGGAATGTTGGACTGAATGTTTTATGTTGACTTGTATGGTGTTTAACGCCGTTTTCAACATTATTCCAGTTATATAGCGGTGGCCAGTGAACCTATCCATGCTTTCCTGGAGTTTCTTTTACCAGTACTCCGCACAATATTCTTTCCAAGCCACTGGCTGCTTTCCCACATAACCATCGTCGAAACAATGGTCAGTGGTGAGAGAGAAATGAATCCTGTCGCAATGACTGAGAGGAATGAATCCTGTCGCAATGACTGTCATCAATCCTCGGAAAGAAATTGGCCAAGCCGGGATCGAACCAGCGACCTCCTGTTCTCAAGTCCTGTACGCTACCGACTGAGCTACGGGGGCTTGGCAATGTTTTATGTGTCCATAAATTATGTGATGAATTGCTTAAAATGCATCATGGAGTTGCAATAAAGCAACCTTCTCAAGATTATGGCTCACATATTCATATACTTGTTTTGGTCTAAAATACATCGCAACTCTTAAGTATAGTGAAGCCGCTTTTACTTGTCATTTAATGAATATTCCGGCTTTTTACATGAACTATTTATAGATCTCCGACAAATTTACGACTATAGGGTATTTACCTCGGGATCATGTCTACGGGTATTTTACCTCTACACCATGGACCCGGCGACAAGATCAGTTTCACTCTCTTGCACTACGGATCATTCCCATTCACCTCTGTAGTTGGCTCAGAAAGTAGTCCGTCATCACGTGATATTTTCGTCACATGACCATAACTCAAAATGGCGACACAAACGCCGATGAAAGAAAGACCAATCGATTGTTTTATGTGCTGTTCAAACAGCATACGGCCAATCAGACTTAGTGGTAGCAAATGTGAAAAAGAGGGGTTTTCTGAAAAGCTGAAATGTCTTTTAAAGGACGATAACTTGTTTTCTAATTTTGTTTAAATTGTCATTATTCATGGGCGCAGCCATTTTTTTTTTTTTTTTTTTTTTTTTTTCTTTTTTCACAATTGGCGTAAGATTCTGATCAGTAAAGAAGCTTGAAAAAATAGTTCCATTGTATACAGGTAAATTCATCAGTTTGAATGCACCTATAATGTATCTGGAATCATATTTCCTTTGTCTACTTTATTATGTTAAACATGAAACAGTTAAACAGTAACAAAACATGTTTTCCTCGGTTTGACAAGATTCTTGTAATTTAGCCCGTTGCAGAGATGTATGGTGAGAGTAACGAACAACAACTCTGCTCGGAGATTGGATCAGATTATTATACGAACATATTCACTTTTTTCCTGCTAAATAAGTGAAATGAAACTTTCAAGCCGACAGTAAAAAACAGACTAATGCTATTTCAAACATTTTTATGAGAAAAAATATCCTTTTTTTTCCGGACAGTGTAGCACCACGATCAGACTGCACGTTCTGTGCAGTCTGATCTTGATCTGCACTGTCCGCAAAAGGTCAGTGAGTTGCACTTAACAGTCTAAGGGTTACACATTTGAACTCCGTTAAGAAGGAGCCTCGGCAAATATCGGAAAAAAAAAAAACGAACACGGTCACGGAAAGAAAGTAGTGACAAGTCAAAGCGGTTTCACAATTAGCTTCTTCATTTTTCATTGATTTTAAATTACTTTACAAACTGAATCTGTGCATCAGTTTGTCTACATTATTTGTTGGTTTATAGTGCTTTGTAGCAATGTACGCGACACTGATCAACACTTCTATATTGCTTGATTTATAGCACTCTTTGGCAGGTTACGTAACATAAAAGCTTTTACATTGTTGACTTGTTTGTACCTCGTGGTAGTTGACTCTTTATGAGTATGAGTACACAGCCGATAGCTTGACACTTTGAAAGGGTTAAAAAGGGTTTTTAAGTTAAATAGCATTAAAATAGAACTTTGATGAATCTTGTAAACGATAAACTACATTCCTAAATATATGTATGCAATAATTTAGAAGGTCGTGATACCCGTTTCTTGTTTGTTTAGATTGTTTATTTGTACACAAGGGACACAATACCGATTTTAAGTTTACATTATTTGTTTCGGACGATGGTTATGTTAAAAAACAGTAATTGGCTGGAGGTCCACTAAGCAAAATACTGATTTTAAAAAATCCAGGAAAGCATGAAGAGGTGCACTGGCCACCGCAATGTAACTTGAATAATGTTGACAACAGCAAACAAACAAACAGTCCTATACAAATTAATATCTTCTTATTTCCACAGTGGTAAATCGCACATTTATTGGTTAATTCTTTAACAAACAATCTCGTGTTTTAACAACCCCGAGAAAAAAGAACTTTTGAAATAATTGCAAAAAAATGAGAAAATGTTGGTTACCAGCGTCTTCTTCTTTTCCCACAATGTTTTCTATCTTTTCAAAACTAAACCCGTCGTTTAAGCTATGTCTGATTCATCGTCTGAAAGTACTTTCAATTTGATCAATTCTAAATTTGTGTCTTTTGGTAAAGAGTTAATTCCACTACCAAGCACAGTTTTTCCAAGTGAACAGAGTAACGTAAAATAATCATGTATCAAGATTACACTCATTTAACCAATAAAAACAAGGATCATTTTTTAGACTTGCCACTGACTTGTGAAATCGACATTAAAGGAGATGTATTTTAGGGGAATGAAGATCAAGCAAGAGCCTGTGAATCAATGTGATTACTGTTCTTTCTTTTCAACGAATGCACGTCATTTGAATAAATTTGAAAAACATAAAACATTGCGTGCAAGAAAAAACATTCGCCACTGACCTCCCGAAACAATGTTTTAGTGCACAGAACGGAAGTCCTGTGTGGCCCAGTGACAAAGTGTAGGACTCGTAGTCTGGAAACTCCGGGTTTGAGCCTCACTTACAGCACAGGAGTTTCCGTTGGAGTTTCCATGGGGAAAAAAAAAAACGTCATGCCCTTTCCAGGTACTGGTGAAACAGGACATGCAGGAATAAATGAAATGTCGCCGTGACATGACTGAAAAAATCTTGATAGCAGCGTAAAACACCATGCAATCAATCAGTCAGGACAAGAGTTGATAAAATTTGAAACTGGTTCAGATAGAAAGCATTTTGGCGATGAAAAATAAAAAATATTGCTCAACTGGCGAGATAAGTCTGCGATAGGATAAAAAAAAAAAACATTGTTTGAAATGGCAAGAATGCTGGTAAACAGCATTTTCTCCTTTTCCAACGATGTTTTCGGAAGCTTGTTTTCCCACAGGTCGTTAAATGTCGGCCTGTTTGGTAGTGGGTTAGAAACCTTAGGTCAATTATATACATGTACTAGAACAATTCTAACTAATGGTTCACTCTGTTGTTAATCCAAATGGACTGAATATGGATCCATTATTAAGTGCTGACTTAAATGATATATTGCATCACTGAGATAAGCGGTAAGGAACATCAGAGCTGGTCAGCGCAGAAGGCTAACTGTGATTTTATTGCTTGTGGGTAGTTAATCTGTGCATTTGACTGATGAGGCAGCGCATCAGCTCAAGGTATTTTTCTGCCGGGCCAGTATCGGATGTAGGACTATACACGTGTGTATATACAGTAAAGACTATTGAACTGATGTTGATGCAAGGCCTGTATCGGATGTAGGACTATACACGTGTATATACGATAAAGACTATAGAATTGATGTTGATGCCGGGCCTGTATTCGATGAAGGACTATACACGTATGTATATACGGAAAAGACTATAGAATTGATGCCGTGTTTTTTTTTTTTTTTTTTTTTTTTTTTTTTTAATCGTCGACGCCGGTTGCCCAAATGGTTGAAGTTCCTAAAAGACTGTTAATGATTTTACAAAGGGATATTGCAAGATACAGGACCAAACCCAAAGTCCAAATCCAAAGTTGCTTTTCATTCTTAAACGCGCTCGGTATATGGTACCGTCAAACGGGACCTAGCTTGAGCGTCTCATCCAGAAGACTGTCAGACTTTCTGTCGTTATTGTTGTTGTTGTTGTTTTCCTTTTTTCTTTTAGTCGGCAAGCCTTCGGAATCGACCCCCACACCCTCATTTTATGTTTGCCGACATGTGTCGCTGAACGAATCTTATGCCCTACCTCTTGAGCTATACAGGCTAAAGAAATAAAGTGTTCCAAACAGTGTTGATAAAACATGAAAATAGAACAAGAAGAACGTATCCGTATCTAGAGTATTTGCGATCGGTCAAAAGGGCCACAATGAGCAGGCTTCCATTGTAAGATACGGTTTCTAATTACAGCTATTATATCTCTCTTTCGCAACACTATTATATTTAGCAGAAGACAAACTGTTTGACTTTTCCATGTTGAAATCATTTGCAGACGATGCATTGAAACATGGTTGAAATGGTTGCATTTGTTTCAGTAGGGGAAGTAAACATAGTGGAGAAAAAGAGAAAATGCTGGTCACCAGCATTTTCTCTTTTTCCCCACAATGTTTTCAAAAGTCATTTTCACCAGTGTGGTAAAAATCCGGGATTCTTTGGTGAAGGTTTAAATATTTCGCTGCTGACTGAAAAATCTGTTCCGTTGTATGCCAAAAGGTAGATTTCCTCTGCAAGTAAGACATTTGGATCATAGTATAGCGTCAGGTAACGTGAGGTTTAGGTGAAAGATCAGGCTGCTCGTTTAGTACTGTCTGATTATGATCTAAGCCAATCGTTGAACCTCTTTCACATCGCAATTATCAGCGTATAGATTAAAAGTACCTGTATGGTTTTCTTACTCCAATTATAATGCTTGAAAATTTCAATTTAGATGATTTATTAGTACATATGATATACAAGTACATGTTATATCGGTAACAAATGGCATGTAATACAATGTACCAGTAATATCGGTAGATAATGGCATAAAGTACAGTGTACCAGTAATATCGTTAGATGATGACATGAAATACAATGTACCGGTAATATCAGTAGATGATGGCATAAAGTACAATGTACCAGTAATATCGTTAGATGATGACATGAAATACAATGTACCGGTAATATCGTTAGATGATGCATAAAGTACAATGTACCAGTAATATCGGTAGATGATGGCATAAAGTACAGTGTTCCAGTAATATCGTTAGATGATGACATGAAATACAATGTACCAGTAATATCGGTAGATGATGCATAAAGTACAATGTAACAGTAATATCGTTAGATGATGGCATGAAATACAATGTACCAGTAATATCAGTAAATACTGCAATGAAAAATAATGTAGCAGCAATATCAAATTAATCAATCGAATTGAAAGAATTACGGCAGCATAAAAGTGAAACTTTAGAAAAACAAATACGACTTATTTATCTCGTGGCTACGACTTAACTACCTCATGGCAACGACTTAGGTATCTCATACGACGACTAAAGTATCTCGTGGCAACAACTTAACTTTTTCGTTGCCTCGACATAAGTATCTCATGGCAGCGACTTAATTGTCTCGTTGCTACGACCTATCTCGTTGTCACAAGGTCGTTTGGAAAAGGGGAAGCCCGTTCCCGATAAACAAAATTAGACTCTTCCAAACTAAAAAGTGCTGCAGACGAATATGGAAATTAGAGTAAATGAGCTTAAGTTCTCATCTATACTATAAAACATTGGGAGACAAGGAGAAAATTTCTGTTTACCAGCATTTTCTCCTTTACCCACATTTTTTTCTAAAGCCTTCTCATGCAGGATCGCTAAAACACGGGATTGTTTGTTAATGGGTTAATATCTTTACTAAGCGTAATATGTACACGGAGTTTTCAATTATTTTTAAGTACTCCCGGGTTGTTTGTTTGATCATCTGTTTATTTTTGTTTCTGTTTAGTTTTGGGTGATAAGAGATAGGGCGAGTGGATGTATGAGTGTGGCTGTCGACGAATCGTGGCAAGATTCCAAGGCACAGACCACACTATCTTACACGAATTCACAAACAACTTTATAATTATTGTTACAAGTCCTGTCGTACCATTTTCTCGCAATACTATTGTCGACCATACACAAATCATGCGCACTATTAGTCGGTTCACCTGATTTCCAGTTGCTATAGTTACCAGGTCCCACACCATAGCTGTACTCCCAGGGTGAATTAATGTCTTTTCGACGAGCATTCAACCAGATCGATTCGCTTGTAATTCCGTTCGACTGTATAAATGTATG
The DNA here is from genome assembly GCA_945859785.2 of Tridacna gigas. NCBI lineage: Eukaryota > Metazoa > Mollusca > Bivalvia > Cardiida > Cardiidae > Tridacna > Tridacna gigas. The sequence goes on from OX244028.2 coordinate 8,796,055, forward strand.
CAGGTCATCTGACTTCAATTGAGTAGATGGATTAACAACAAAACTGCTTTTCTCCTCACAAAATTTGTCAGCATCGTCTCTGAACATTCCAGTAGTGTTTAAAAGGAAGCACAATCCATTCCCTGTTTTGGTAAAACCTGCTGGACAGTTCTCGCCCATACACACCTTAGAATCTATCTCAGTATTGATTATATTAGGTGCCTTCGGTTGACAGAAAGACGGACCTTTCCCACATTCTCTTGATCTTGTGGTCATTCCAAACTGTCCTATAGTTGCCGCTGGACAGGCTGACCACTCCGACCATTCACCACACTTATTTAAAGAACAAATCTTTCGAAGAACGTCCATTTTACTGTTCCTCATGGCGGTTCCAAGTAAACGTAGAAGTGGGTTCCCGAAATGACGTCCCATCTTCAGAACTGATGTCTCGTCGATCGGCCCAGACTGGACATTTTCATCTGATAGCTTATCATTTACGCTTTCCACCACCAAAATATCCACGAGCATCAACAAGCAAACAGCCAATTTCATTTTCTATCTTTTTTTCACGACGACAAAGAACGAACCAAATAATCGTTTGCTTTTCACGGAAAGCTAGTTTCAACAGACCTTCCCGTCGAAGCTGTAGCAGAAGAATGGGGAATTACCACTCAGAAACAGCCGAAGTATTTTTTGTCAAGTATTTTTAAGTGGGACGACAATACTTACATTCAATTGTATAGAAGTCCCATGTTACATTCTTGCCAGGGAATAACGGCGTTACTTTTCAAAAGATATAGATTCAGTTGAATAGGGTATCGAAAGAAAAAAAAATGAGTTGAAGCGACTACTCTCTGCGAATGGGTGGTTATTTCGTCTGTCCAAAGTTTGGGGTTTTTCTTAACAATTATATGGTCTACCATATCAGCGATACAATTAACGGACTTCTGGCTGGTCAACAAATACAGATTGTACTGGCTTTAGCGGCGATTTATTTGTTGTCAGAGTATATATTGCATGTATAATTATCACTACATGTATTAAGCGTTTTTAGAATTAAAGAAAAAGAAGATACCAGTTATGTATATACTTGTATTTGAGTAATGCTCAGTGGAAAGACGTTCAGGGCATCTGCAAAAAGTTTCGACCCAGATCAGCCTGCGCAGTCCGCGCAGGCTGATCTTGCTCGAAGCTTTTTGCTATAGGACATTTTTCTGCATGTCAAAGGACTAGCCTATCTTATGTTTCAGTTGGTTGTTAGTAAAAATGGATTTTATGGATACATAATCATATGATCACTTGCTTGGTGTAATGTATAACGGAGATGCATTAAAACCCGTTTTTTTCCCATAGGGCCTCTCATTTACAGTCTGTGTAGTTTTTTTTTTTTTTTTTTTTTTTTCGATATTGTGACACAACAGTTCAAGTGTTGTGAATCTGCTAATGTGGGAAAACAGTCAGTAGTAGATAGATAAACGGGAATTCTAGTCCATTTTCCCCCTTCACCTTATACAATACAACAAGCATTAACAATTTTATGTAGCATTAACATGCTCATAAAATTAAGTAATATAACGCTTATTATGACTAACACATTAACATGCTCATAAAATTAAGTAATATAACGCTTATTATGACTAACACATTAACATGCTCATAAAATTAAGTAATATAACGCTTATTATGACTAACACATTAACATGCTCATAAAATTAAGTAATATAACGCTTATTATGACTAACACATTAACATGCTCATAAAATTATCAAGTCCATCTAACTTACGCAAAAACCAATTGGCTAGCCATCATAAATAAAATTGGTTAACCTCTTTATTAATCGTTTTGACTTAAATTCAATTTACTAAAAAAAATTTTAAAAAATTGATTAAGAAAAAAAACTAACGCACCAGCGCACCGCACACACATGCAACCAACGCACTAACACACTAACACACGACACACACATGCAACCAACATATCAGCTAACCAGCTAACACATCAGTCAGGCAATCACTTAAATTCAATTTACTAAAAAAAAAAAAAAAAAAAAAAAAAAAAAAAAAAAAAATTTTTGTTTAAGAAAAAAACTAACGCATGACACATCAGGTAGTCAGTTGCTTAACTAACCAGACAAACCCTTACATCAAACAATCGCTTAACCTTTTTTCCACCCCCATCAACCAACGCATCATGCAACGGCTAACCGGCTTATGAGTTAGTGGGTGGGTTAAGATTTTTATAAAAAAAAAGAATTAAAGAATAAAAATTGAATTTATCTTATATTCTTCCTTATGTTATGATATATAAAAATGCACGTCTTAAATAAAATTTCAAATGATGAAAGAATAAACTTAAATGAAACTCTTCAAAAGAAACTAGACTTTAAAAACTATAAGTATGACCAGCAAAGAAAATTATTTATTTTTAAAAATCAATTTATTAACACTGATTTTCTTACTTTGTTTAAAAAACTAAAGGCACAAATATATCACCGTTTTAGCAAACATTGTTTAAAAAACAGTGGATTTGAAACAACTGTTATTGCTAGTTGGCCAGATTTAAACCCTAGTGGAAGATATCGCTCTCTTGCACAGCCTGTGTTTAGTGGTATTAAAATTCCTTTTGAAAAGCGGGATACGTTTTTAAGAGCTTATAAAGATGCTTTGTATGAACTACTTGACAAAGATGAAAGAGAGCAACAACCTCATTCCTTTATGATTTTCCCTTTACTTACATTTAAAACAGATGTTTTTACCAATGATTATCCTCCTTTTTCTTCTTTTGTGGAGTATTTTGGATATGTTTGGGGAGACCTAGTTCAATATCTTTTTATTATTGAAAATGGGTATTTTAATGCTCTTTATTTAGGTTCTAGTGATTTAGATTTATTGGTAATACAAGCTTATTTTCAGCAAGTTCGTTTGGAACCCCCACAACAAGAAGATGAAGAAGATGAAGAAAATGAAGAAAATGAACGAGATGCGGCACGTTTAAGACAAGTTCTTGAAAATCTTAAAAAACAAAAAATCAATGAAAAGAAAACCTTTTATTCATCAGAATGTGTAATTTGTATGAGTAAAAAACCAAATATACTTTTTTGCAATTGTGGTCATATACCTATATGTAATGATTGTGATGATTTAAATGAAAATTCAAACAAGTGTCTAGTTTGTAAAACTGAAAGTGATATAAAACGTGAAATTTAACAGGAATATCGGGGGACGTATTTATCCAAGGATAAATTCTGTGAACCCCAAACACAGAGAGACTTAAACTTTGATATTCCTGCCTTAGTTAATGTTGAAAAGCGTTAAACTATCTTAAGAATCACCTTTAACTCTGTTTTCTATACCTTAACATAAGAAAAAGTATAGATAAAGTAAGGTGAGTCATGACACTACCATGATATAACCATTTTTACATGCCTCCTCACCGAAAACGAAAGAGGAAGTTATTTAATGCACAACCCTTTAACTTTTGCTTTACACACCAAAATGGTAGTACATTATAATATTAACAAACATTTTTACCCTGTTTTCTAAAAATGATTAACTTGTATAATAATTGTATAAAATACTTAATATTGTTTTTTTAAACAGCAGCCTTACAACATTGTGATATGGTATTAACTTACGGGTTGTTAGACCGCGCCAGAGGTGTTATTATTAATAATGTTTTACAACAAGGAAGTAAGACTGCTTTATTATCATTAAATAAAAAATTATATTTTATACAATTACCATATTCAGTTCATTTTTTAGAAAAAACAAAAGCAAACAAAAAATATTAATATCATAACATACTACCATCTCCCTCAAAAGTCCAGTCTAAAGTGATATTATATGCGTAATACACATTTCAAAATATTGGAAAAAGTTGTGAAATACTATACCACGTGATCTTGGTGTGTGTATCGATAAACCCATTTTAAATATTTAACCCTTTACTGGGTTAAATATTTTTTTACAAGTCCAACTCTATTAGTATCGACACATGCGCGTTTTTTGCGTTGGAGTTGTTGGACCTTGTTATAAAGTTTATAGTGTTACATTGTTTTACTTCTAAAGGCTGAGGAAAAACTATGCAACTACAACCTTCTCCCTCCTTTTTCACTATGGAGTAGTCAGCCTTTTCAACTCCGTTTAAGACTATGTTAATTTTTGCCTCTTCTTTTAGGTTACCGCCAACTGTAACGACCTTTAGAGACCCCCTTATAATTCTGCCCGAGGCTGCCATGCAATAGCCTCCTAATTCATGATGTATTCCCGTGCTTCCATTACCGAAAGAAAACTCATAATTACCATTTTTTAATCCTCCTTGTTGCTCAGCATGAACGCTTATAACGGGTTTAAAGCCTATTTTACCATCCACGTAGGATTTTGTCGCTAAATCTCTCTCTTCTACGGGAGTTGCTGCATTTTTTAGGGAATAACCTTGAAGATTTACGTTAGCTACTGCAGAGAAACTCCCATCTGGATTTTTTATGATAGCCCCACCATTATCAACATAATTTTTATTGGCAGCGGCACCACGGTCAATAGGATTTGGTAATCCGATAATCGAGTGACCCTTCATGTTTATTTTACCAGCCATTGAAAAAGACCCGTCTTGGTTTTTTGTCAAAGCCTTTTCACCTGCGGTAGCCAGCTCAATAACACTATCTACGTAAAGCTTATTCGCTGCATGGCTATTTTCAATTGGAGAAGCAACAAAATGAATTCGCCGGTTACCCATAGATATTTCTCCTATTGCAGTATAAAAGCTATCAATGGGGTTATACAAAAATGGTGAGGATTGACTATCAACATACCCCTTTGTTGCTACATCATCAGGTTCAGCCGGTGACAGGACATTAATTAACCCATAATTCCTCATATCTATATTTCCTGTAGCAACAAATCTTCCATCATTACGTTTAACAATGACACTTTCTCTACTAACCTTATCCACATAACTTCTTGTAGCAGCATCATGTGGTTCTTCAGGGTCATGTAGATTATGTATTTTTTTAAAACCCATATTGAATGGAGCAGTAGCAATAAAATTTCCATTTTCTTTTAATAGTGGTGATTCATGGCTTCCCCCTGCTGTATTATCAACATAATCCTTTGTCGCAACGTCTTGTGGATTTACTGGATTACTAACCCTCGTTAATGTGTTGCCATTCATATTTATAGAACCGACAACAGTGGTTGTTCCATCTTTACGTAAAAAGTTGTTAGTAATGTAAGCAAGTGAAACACCATCACCGCTTGTTTTAACATCATCCATTTTTCCAAATTTATTAACGGGCATCGTTTTTTAATATTGCTAAAAAAGTTTATTTAAAACATCTTGAAATTTATTATCATCACATAACTCTCTAAGAATGAACAAACATAAATGACCGCAAAATACTTCACCCGTATGTTGTAATTGGTCAGTATTGTAGTATATAGGTTGTTTTAAATAATCTATAATTTCATTAGGTGGTTGAATACCATAACTATCAAAATAAATTTTTTTCTTACCATCTTTAAACCATGCAACCCAATGAGTACCAGGACCGCTAGAATCATCAAGGTTTAATATACCACATTCATTTTTTTTATTGTTTTTTGGTAGGGTATCTCTTAAAAATGTTCCTCTAAAATTTTTCAATTTTAATTTTTTTGCAGCATCATTTAGTTCAAAATTACTTAAAGGTTTATTTTTTAAAGTTACATTATCAATTTTTATATCTTTCATTTTTTTATATATTTAGATATTTATAATAGCACCGTTGTCAACCCATGAATTAAACTCATCAGAATAACCTTTCCACTTTACAAGAGATTTCTTTTTTCCCTTTTTAATAACCTTTTTTATCCTATACACCTCTTGACTCGTTTTTTGTAGTTCAGGTTCATAAAATGAACCTTTTATTTCTTCACCATTTAAATCCTCAATTTTATATGTTACAGGTGATGTATGTTTTATTTCTGAAACTGTAAATACCTCTTCAGTCCATCTTGTGGTATAACCTTTTTCAAAAGTCTTTTTCTTTTTACTTATCCTTACTTTGTCTCCAACAGAAAACTTTGGTTTGATATCTTTTTTTACTTGATTATAATCAGGATACAATGTTCTCCAAACTTTATTTTCATTTTTCTTCTTACTTGCTTCAGTTGGTGTCATCTTAATAGAAGAATGCCTCGTGTTGTTATATTCTTTAACAAGATTTGGTAACACGTTAATATAAACATTTGTTGAGTGAGCAGAGAAATACTTCCACATTTTTTCTTTCATTGTTCTAATCCATCTCTCAACAACGCTTGATTTTTCCTCGTTTTCAGTGGAATATAATTCAATCAAATCTTTAACATCTTTGTTATAAAACTCTTTACCTTTATCCACCCACATTTTATCAGGTTTTCTTTCCTTAAAAATACTCTTCAATGCAACAGAAACAGATTTTCCTGTTTTGTCTTTTAAGGGGATAAGATAACCATATTTTGAAAAAATGTCAATGACAGCAAGAAGATATTTTACACCACGATTAAGTTTAGAAAATGCTTGCATATCTACTAAATCTGCAGCCCATATCCTATCGACACCCCCTACTCTAACTCTTCTTTTCTTAAATTTTCTTTTTACAGGTTTATGTAATTCTTCTGCTAATGTTATATTTTCTAAATTTTTTTTTTATTTCCCATTCCAAATCTTTTCTTGGTTCCTATTAATGAGAAAACCAATCCTCTTTCCATTCTTTCCTTAATAGTAGGATTATAGATACCCTTTAACTCTTTAAGCATATTAGCATCACACACATCATTACGTGTTTTAGTATCATCATGTTTAAGATAACATATATCATGATGATATGCTGCTTTATCAACACGATTTATAGGTTTTGACCATTCTTTAGGTGTTAAATCAGGCTTTAATCTTTTATTTAACTTAGTACCAGGACCAGTAAAATTATGCCCAGGTAAATGCATTTCAAAAGGTAAGTTATTAGTTGCTTTGTTTAACAATGAACCACCTTCTTTATCCTTTTTAATAAACTGTGTTTTTGTTGTTCCACATTCAACACATTTACCCCTTTTCATATTTCTACCATTTTTATTTACACCATAACTTAAATCATTTATTTCTGTTTGTTTTTTACACTTAACACAATACATTTTTTATATTAAAATAAAATTTTTAATATAAAATGGATATTGTTAATTTATCATGGAATGAAGCTTTAGCAAAAAAGATTTAACCATCCCCTTTTACCAAGAAGTATCAGAGGTTTAATAGTAGGTAAATCAGGATGTGGTAAAACTACACTTTTACTTAACCTTTTGTTAAGACCTGATTGGTTAGATTATGATAACTTAAGCGTTTTTGGTAAAAGTTTGTTTCAACCAGAATATCGCATATTAAAAAAAGCTTTTGAAGAAGAAATACCAAAAGAATATATATTAAGATTATTTTCATTTAAGGATGAAGTACAAAAAAATGATATTTCTCCTTTAGCATTGGTTGAAGAATGGGCAAAAACAATTAAGGAAAAATCTGATATTAAGTGTGAATTTTTTGAAAATGCTTGTGATGTACCCGACCCAAGAGATTTAAACGGGCAAAACAAAAACTTAATGATTTTTGACGATTTACTCTTGGAAAGGCAAAACAAATGTGAAAACTATTATGTTCGTGGAAGACATAGTAACGCTGACTGTTTTTATCTATCACAAAATTATTTTAGATTACCTCGTCAAACTATTAGAGAGAATGCAAATTTTATTTGCTTGTTTAGACAAGACTTAAAAAATCTTAATCATATTTATAGTGATCATGTAGGGGATGATATGACAAAAACCGAGTTTGTTAATTTTTGTAAAAAATGTTGGGAAAAACCTCATGGTTTTGTTGTAATTGACTTAACCAACAACAAAAACAACGGAAAGTATAGAAGTGGTTTTGATAACTTTTATATTCCACAAAATTACAGCAACTATTATTAAATTTTTTATAAAAAATATATTTTTTGTTTAAAATATATTTTTAGTAAATATAAAATGGAAGAAGAATTATTAAAACAAATAGTAAAAAACACTGATCATAAAACATCATTTCAAATTATAGTAAGTGACAACAAAACAGAGTTTAGAACAAGATTTACTCCACCACTTCAATTAGAACGTGATAAAAAATATGAAATAGCTTTAGTCAATCTTGAAACATATTATTCATTTCCAAATATTGATAAAAGAAATGGCACTTTTGTTTATTCACCAGACAATGGTAATACATGGGTTAAGTTAAAAATACCTGAAGGTAGCTATTGTTTAGTTGATATTAATGATTATATACAATTAGAAATGAGGAAAAGGGGTCATTATGATTTAATTAATGAAGAATATTATTTAAACATATCCGCTAACACTAATACATTAAAATCTGTTCTTAATGTTGAAAATAATTATCAGGTTGATTTTAACCAAAATAGAAGTATTGGTAAAGTATTAGGGTTTAACAAAGCAAAATATCTACAAGGATTTCACGAATCAGAAAAAGTAGTAAATATCTTAAGTATTAATAGCATACTTGTTAATATTGACTTAATTTCAGGTAGTTATGTTAATGGTTCTCAAAGAAACACAATTTATAGCTTTTTTCCAAATGTGGCGCCGGGTTATAAAATAATAGAGTTTCCAGTTAATCTGGTATACCTACCTTTAACATTAGATGAAATACATGATTTAAACGTAACGCTAACTGACCAAGATGGAAACGTATTAAATCTAAGGGGTGAAACATTAACGATTAGATTTCACATAAGAGAATCGCGTTAAATATAAAATGACAAATTACATTACAGTTAAAGTAAATATAACAGAAGGGCAATAGAAAAAGATACAGCATGCTGTTAAATCTAGTTGTCCTGTAAGTATTAGATTAAATCATGATGACCTAACAGGCGAAGATTTAATAGCAGTAACCGAGTCACAACTAAACAAATTAAATAAAGCATTAGAGGGAGGTAAAGGGGTAACCATTAGAATGACTATTAAACAACTTAAGCACAACATGAAAGTAGAAGGTGGATTTTTACCTTTGATAGCAGGGTTAGCTTCATCAGTTCTACCTACATTAGCAAGAACCGTTTTACCTGCTATAGGAGTTGGTGCTCTATCTGGTTTAGCATCAACAGGAGTTCAAAAGGCAATGGGTAATGGGCTTTACCTTAAGAAAGTGGGTTGCGTATGTCAAGTAGAAACTGATGGAGAAGGGCTATATCTTAAACCATACAAAGGTAAAGGGTTAAAAAATAAAGGTGAAGGATTGTATTTAAAACAAGGTGGGAAAATTTATGATGGAAAAGGTCTTCTTTTAGGACCAAATAGCCCATTTGCTAATATTCCTATATTAGGAGCAATATTATAAATTAAAAAAAAAATGAATGTACATAAATTTGGAAATGGAAAACATAAAATAGTTCAACCAAAAACTATTTTTTGGAAACCTGTTGAAGGTAAGTATCCAGCTAAAAAAGTTAATCCTGTTTCATGGGATATTTTTACTCAACAACCGTTAGTATTAGAAGGAGGACAAACAAGAACGATAGCTTTAGGTATGGGCTTTAATATGAGTAAAGGTTTTGTTTTAGTTTCTCTATCTTATAATCTAAAACTTAATCAAATATCTATAACAAATGAAGTTTCATTAGAAGAAGTGGATGACATGGTTACAACAATTACAAACAACTCTAGTAAAATAAAAAAAAATAGAGGAAAACACCTTTTTGTGTCGTCTTTACTTTTCAATTTAAAAAAATAGTTATAATATAATAAAATGGAGCTAAAAGAAAAGATTTATCCAGACTTACCAGAAGCACGAAATATACCAAATGCACCAACATTAGAACCAATAATATCAGCAGGAGACAATGGTCAATCATTCAGACTTAAGAAGATATCAGAGATTCAGGATTTTCTTGAAAATGAAGTAAGAGTTAGAGAACAGTTAAGTAAAAAGTATTTAAAGATTAGTAAGACTGTGGATAATGTAGAAGCAGCCTTAACAGTTGGAGCACTAGGAGCTGGAGCTGGGGGAATCGCTTTACTTTCTACTGTGGTTGCGATTCCCGCAACGATAGTGCTAGAAGGATGTGCTTTAGTTGTTGGGTTAGCAGCATTAGTAGGCAAGTTTTTGGTTAGAAGAACCAGAACAAAATCTGAAAAACATCTTCAGATTAAAATGTTGGCTGATTCAAAGTTAAATACACTACTTACACATATATCAAAAGCAATATCAGACAACAAAATAGAACATGAAGAATTTAGTTTAATTATGGAAGAATTGGAAAAATACAAACAAATGAAGGAAGAAATTAGAAGTAAAACGAAGAAAAAAAGCAAGCTAGAGGATCAAGAGAGTTTAATAGAGAAGGGACGAATAGAAGCACGGGAGGAATTCAGGAGACTTGTAGAAAGGCGCAATGGAAGCCATTCAAATTAAAAATAAAACCGCCTAAGTTTAAATTTTCTTGCGCATGTGAGATAGGTAATAGTGATTAAATTAAAATAAGATTTTTTTTACTTAAAAATGCCTTTTATAAATGTTGATTATAAAACAAGAGATAAGATGGTAAAAGATTATCTTGTAAGAAAAAAACAGGTTCGTGATAGGTTACTTGCAGAAAGAGTAGGTGATATTGAATTGCAACAAGACTTAACTAAGTTTTTTAAACCCTTAACTAAATCACAAAAGGAGATACAAGAAGAAGCAACTAAAAATATTGGTGCGTACCAACTAGAAGCAGCTAGAAGAATTACAGAGGGATTGACACCTATTAGGGAGGGGATTGAACAATTGCCCGGAGTAATTACAGAGGGATTGGCACCTATTAGGGAGGGGATTATTCAATTACCTATTCAACTTTCTAAAGAAATGATGCCTAGTCAATTACCAACTGCGGAACTTCCTTCTTATCACGAAGTTAAGATAGAAAAAAATAAAGAAGAAATTATGCATTTTGTTGAAGTTTTTAATGAAAAATTAACAAAAAAAATATAAAGATGATTTTGATAATATCTATAGAATAGTTTTTGATAAAAATTTTAGTATATTTAAATTTGGTAATAAAGAAATTTTTTTAGACCCGAAAGATGAAGGGTTTTTTTATTTTGAAGAACAAAAATTTCCTGCTAGTGATGGGTTATGGGAATTGATTTTATCAAAAAATCCAAAAAATTATACCCTTTCAGATTTAAATGCTTATCAAAATTTAATTTATTTAAGTGATATTATGTTTAAGGATAATGATCAAAAAAATGAATTAAAAATGTATAATAGATTTAGTGAAAAATGGAAAAACATAATTGAACCTGTTTATGATTTCATTAAAGAAAAAACTGGTAAAGGATTAAGAAAAAAGAAAAAAAAACAACCACGGTAATACCATCTGACCCCAACGCACTATTAGAAAGGTTTGACCTTTTAATGTCTAGTAAAGATGCTGGTCATACAGGTGTAAAAAATGAGTTGGTAAGTATTTGTGATGAATTAAAAAGACAAAAAGTATTAAATGCAAAAAACTATAAAAAGTTAATGTCTATATTATAAAATGATTACATCACAAAAGAGAGGAGTTAAAAGAACTTATGCTTATGGTGGAGCAGGTATATTTGATACCTTAGCTATTTTTTTAAGTAGGCTATTTACAAGTGGTGCGGTTAAGCAAATTGCAAGTTCCGCAGTTGATGTTGGTAAAAGTGTGGCTAAAGAAGGAGAAAGAAAGCTTTAGAGGTAGGTAAGGCAGCTGCAGTTGATGCTGGAACAAGATTAGTTAAAAAGGCTTTAACACCTAAATCTAAAAAGATTATTGAAAAATATAGTCAAGTTCCAACCATACCAACAATACAACCTGTTGAACAAAATGTAAGTTCATTGATTGATGGTGGTGCCGTTAATATACAAACAATGGTTAAGAAGTTAAACAAAAAAAGAGGTAAAGGGATAAAAACAATATAATTTTTAATTTAGCTTAAGTAATTATTACATTAAATAAAAAAATATGTCAAAGCTAAAATTTAATTTAACACATTATGAAAAATACAACACAAAAAGGGTTAATATCCTTTATGGAAATCTAAAACTTAATGATGATTGTGAAGTATTAGATAGTAGTAATACAAAATATGACTATAATAAAGCTGTTTTAAAATTGTCACCTGAAAAAGCTGATATCATTAAGGAATTTGAAGAAGATGTAAATCAATATTTAGAAAAAAATGGTATGCCTAAGGTAACCATTCTTTATGGAAATAAAATTTATCCAAAAGTAAGAAAAAATGTTAATGTAGAAAAACTTAAAAATATTAAACTTAAGGGTGTTTATGTAAATGATGAAAATAAATCATTTCCTCAACTATGGTTAGAAAATTAAAAACAAAACACAATTATAATTTTAACTTAAAAATTATAAATGTATATAAAAAATGGACATTTTAAATGTTAAAGCACCAATTCTAAAAGATGATAGTATTGATGAATACGAATACTTTGAGTATGAACCTACCATAGGAACCAATTAAACAACTCAGGGGGTAATATTAGGATTGATATTGGAAACAAGGATGTTTTTCTTCATCCTTCTGAATCATACTTAAGTTTTGAGGGTGAATTGTTAAGAGATAATAATGCTCGTTATGATAATGATATTGCACAAGCTAATAATAATTTGGTAACGCTAACAAATAATGCAATAATGTATTTGTTTAAAAGTATCAGATACCAACTTGAAGAGCAAGATATTGAGTATATTAATTATCCTGGTTATGTTAGCACGATGTTGGGGTTGTTAAAATATCCTGATGATTTTTCTAAATCACAAGGTTTAAACCAACTTTGGTTTAAGGACACCGGACTTAGAGCAAGTCGTGATACTAATAGTGGATTTAAAGTAAGAAGAGATTGGATTTTTAGTTCAGATCCGGTTGGTTCATTTAACTTTTGCGTTCCATTAAAACACATATTTGGCTTTTGTGAAGATTACAACAAAGTAGTATATGGTATGAAGCATACTTTAACCTTAACAAGAACAGGTGATGATAACGCAATTTTTAAAGCTGCTTCAACCCTAGATGGTGGTGGCAATCCAACTAATAATTTTAGAGGAAAAGTTGTTTTAAGTAAAATAACTTGGTTTATGCCACACGTAACACCTGAACTTGGTAATAGATCAGAACTTTTAAAATTTATTGAAAAGAAAGAAAGATTTCCTGTTGGGTATAGGATGATACAATCAGATACAATAGCGGTACCAAACAATACTAACTTTGCTTGGAGACTAGCAACTAAATCATCACCTGAAGTACCACGTTTTATCATTGTTGGTTTTCAATCAAATAAGCGTGATAATCAGGAAGCAAACCCGGCTATATTTGACCACTTAAATGTAAGAAATATTAAAGCTGTGTTATCCACAAAACAATATCCGCATAATGAACATCAAATAAATTTTGATACTAACCTAATTGGAAGAATATATGAGGAAGCTGCTTCATTTAGAAAAAAGTTTTACAACATGGATGAACTAGTTTCAAATCCAAATATTAATCCTGATGATTATAAAAAACTTTTTCCCTTGTTTGTATTTGATGTATCAAAGCAAAGTGAAAGAATTAAGTATTCTGTAACTGATATTCATATTAGAGCTAGCTTTACAGCTAATCCAGGAGCAAATGTTGAAGCATATGCTGTTTTACTTAGTGATAGGTTAATTAACTTTCAGAGTGATGGAAATAAAATGACAGTAGTATATTAAGTAATTTTTTGTTTAATATAAAAATATGCTAAAGATTGCTGATTTTAAAAAGATATTAACAGATAACAATATTAAGTTTTATTCCTATTGGAACAAGAAAAAGTTTATTGATGTCTTAAAAGAGCATGAACTATATCCCGAAGAAGCTAAACCACTTAAAAAAGAACCTAATTATGATAGACTAAAGGATATTAGTAAAAATCCTAAAACGGTAATATTAAAGGATGTTGAAACTGAAGAGGTGATTGAATTTCCATCGATTTACAAGGCAAGTAAGTTTATTGATAGATGTCCTCAAACAATTGAAAATTGGAATGGTAGAGTATGGAATGGTAAATATAGAATTGACATTCAATAATTTTATTATTTTTTTAAAAAATAATAAAATTTGACTTAAGGAAATTTTATTTATTTTAAAAATTATAGAGATGAATTCTTTTTCAAGAAGATTTATCAATAGATTAACAGATGCTAGTCAAGTGATTGCATCTAATTTATATAGTGCTACTCGAAGGGTTGCCTCAGCGGTAATTCCTCAAAGTGTCAGAAGAAGAATATCTAATTTTACTAATTGGTTAACTGGTAATGTTGAAGAAGAGCAGATTCCACAAGTTTTAAATGAAGTTATTAGAAATGTAGAAGAAGACTTACCAAGGAGACCTGAAGTTATTAATGTAACAGAAAGTCGTTCTTCATTACAAAATTGGGCAAGACAATATAAAATAGAGGGGTTTCCCGTTGATTCACCTGAGGAGTTTTTAGAGCTAACAATGCAATCTATGACAAATATTTTAAGAAATAAACGTAAAGTTAAAGTAAAAATGGTTCTTAAATGTTTAATGTATAGATTTGATGATATTGATCATCCGGTGCCAGCTCAGTTTTCTTCTGATGTAAATTTAATTAATTTAAGAGGAACCGATGTAGATGAATTATATGATTTGATGGCTGAAAAAATTTTAGAAAATTATCGCGCCTTTTTAAGAAAGGGTAGCGGATGGGTTTTCCATAGTGTGGTTCATTTAAAGCTTCATACTGCTATTTATGATCCATTAAGAGCTTCATCATTTATCCCTCTTCCAAAATGGATAGCAGATAAAAAAGCATGTATTAATATGAAAAATGAAGATAGTCAATGTTTTAAGTGGTCTATCTTAAGAGCATTAAATCCAAAAGTTAACCATCCAGAAAGAGTTGGTGATTTAAGATCAAAGGAAGATAGCTTAAATATGAATGGAATAGAATATCCTGTTTCATTGCATGATATTAGTAAATTTGAAAAACAAAATCTAGAAATTAGTGTTAATGTTTATAGTTATGAAGATAAAAAAAATAAATTTTATCCATTAAGAATTACTAATGAAGAAAAAAGTAATCATGTTGATTTACTTTACTTAACAAATGAAGAAAATAGTCACTATGTTTTAATAAAAAATTTTAGCCGCTTAATGTCTTGCCAAATATCAAAACATCATGATAAAAAGTATTTTTGTAAAAGATGTATAAATGCATTTGGAAGGGAGGACCTTTTAGAAAATCATAAAAAAATATTGTGATGGACATGACCCTGTTAATTTAAATATGCCTAAAAAAGGTAGCGTATTACAATTTATAAATCATGATAGAAAAATTAAAGTTCCGGTTGCTGTGTTTGCTGATTTTGAAAGTATATTAGAACCTATAAAAGAACAACAAACAACCGAAACAAATGAAAAAGAAAGTTATACTGTAAAAACTCAAAAGCATATCCCCTGTAGTTTTTACTATATTATAAAATGTTTTGATGATGATGTGTTCCAACCTATAGAAAGAAAATATACTGGAGAAAATGCTGAAAAAAGTTTTTGTAGATATGATAACCGAGGATATCATAGAAATTCATCAAAAATATTATCAAAAACCAGTACCACTTAAGATAACTGAAGAGGAAGAAAAAAAATATAAAAGACAAACGCGTTGTTGGATTTGTGATGAAAAATTTACTCATAAAAATTATAGAGTAAGAGACCATTGCCATTTTACTGGTAAATTTAGGGGAGCCGCTCATACTGTATGTAATCTTAAAGCAAAAATTCCTTACTTTACACCTGTTTATTTTCATAATTTAAGTGGTTATGATAGTCATCTTTTTATAAAAAATCTTGGTAAAACTGAAGGAAACATTGATTGTATTCCTAACAATGAGGAAAAATATATTAGTTTTAGTAAATATGTTAAGGTAGGAAAAAACATAACTCATAAAATTAGGTTTTTAGATAGTTTTAAGTTTAGGAGTTCAAGTTTGGAGAGTCTTTCAAAAAATTTAAATGAAGATCAGTTAAATATTTTATCAAAATTTTACCCTAAAAAATATTTACCTTTACTAAGAAGAAAAGGAGTTTTTCCTTATGAATATTTAGATTCTTTTAAAAGGTTAAAAGAAACCAGCTTACCACCTAAAGAAAAATTTTATTCAAGTTTAAACAAAGAACATATTAGCGATGAAGATTATAAACATGCAAAAAACGTTTGGAAAACTTTTAACATGAAAACATTTAAAGATTATTTAGAACTTTACAACAAAATAGACGTTTTGCTTTTAGCAGATGTATTTGAAAACTTTAGGGATGTTTGCTTTAAGCATTATGAATTAGATCCTGCATGGTATTATACTATTACAGGGTTGGCACTAGATGCTATGCTTAAAAAATCAGGAGTAAAACTTGAACTTTTAACAGACCTTGAAAAGGGTATCAGAGGTGGTATATCTATGTGTAGTAAAAGGTATTCTAAGGCTAACAACAAATATATGGGTAAAAATTATGATAAAAATAAACCTTCAATATATCTAATTTATATAGATGCAAACAGTCTTTATCCTTGGGCTATGAGTCAATTATTGCCTACTTGTGGTTTTGAATGGATGGATAAAAAAGAATCAGAAGAATGGAATCAGATACCTTGTTTTTTAGAGGTTGATTTAGAGTATCCTAAAGAGTTACATGATTTACACAATGATTTTCCACTAGCACCTGAAAAATTAAAAATAGAAAAAGTAGAAAAATTGATACCAAATTTAAATGACAAAGAAAATTATGTTATACATCATGAAGTTTTAAAAACATACTTAGATCTAGGTTTAAGAATTAAAAAAATACATCGTGGAATTAAGTTTAATGAAACTGATGATATTAAAAAATATATTGATTTGAATATTGAGTTAAGAAAAAAATGCGAAAAATGATTTTGAAAAAGATTTTTTTAAGTTAATGATGAATTCTGTTTTTCGTAAGACCATGGAAAACTTAAGAAATAGAGTTGATGTGCAATTGGTTAATGATGCAGTTAGCTATCGTTATAAAAAACTTGTTGCTAAGCCAAACTATCATCATACTACAATATTTGATGAAAATTTAGTTGCTGTTCATATGAAGAAAACTAGTATTACATATAATAAACCTGTTTATTTAGGTATGTCTATATTAGATATTAGTAAAACTCTTATGTATAAAACTCTTTATAATCATTTTAAAAAAAAGTATGGAGGCCATGTCCGGATGTGTTATACTGATACAGATAGTTTTATTCTTGAAATAGAAACTGATGATTTGTATGAAAATATTGCTTGTGATGTTGATATAATGTATGATATGAGTGGCTACCCTAAAGAGCATGACTTGTATAGTGCAAAAAACAAAAAGGTATTGGGAATGTTTAAAGATGAATTAAATGGTGGTGTTATGACTGAGATGTGTGGTTTGGGTGCAAAAACATATGCTTATGAAAAAATAGATATAAAAATAGATGAAAATGGAAAATTGATGTGGGAAGGTAATGGTAAAGATCGAAGATGTAAGGGAGTAAAAAAGTCAGTTGTTAAAAATGAACTAAATTTAGAAAATTATAAAAATTGTTTGTTTAAAGAAAAAGACCATTATAGAACCATGGGTGTGTTAAGAAGTCGAGGTCATGAAATATACACTGAAGTAATAAACAAAAAAGCATTAGGCTATGCTGATGATAAAAGATATATATTAGAGGATAAAATAAACACTTTAGCATGGGGTCATTATAGGATTTCAAAAACATATTAAAATATTTAACCTGGTAAAAAGGTTAAATATTTAAAAAATTTTAATTTTTTTATTTAGTTATATTTCTCTAATTACAGAATTTTCTGTTTTACACATGGGGCAAGCATTTTTTTTTTTTTTTGTATATAATGCAAAACATGTAGCACAACAACATAGATGACCACAGTTAGCAAATAAAACATTAACCTTTGCTTTTTCATCTAAACATAGCACACATGTTTCTGATTTAAATGTTTTATAGTTATTTATTTTTGTAGTTGTTTGTTCCTCGGTTACCCTTTCTATCTTTTCTATACCTAAAAATCCATATGTGATATTATAAGTTCCATATAAAAAGTTTTCTTTATTTTCTTTCCAGAACCTTTCAAAATCACTTTCTGTAAATTCAAAGGCTGAACGTTGATTGATTTCTTCTACTGTTTCTAATGATTGATGATGTTCTCTATGAAAACGAGCTTCTCTTTCTTCTTCATCTTCACTTTCTATTTGTGGTAGATTACATAACTTTATAAAAGGAGGATAGTTTATTTCACCTTCTTTTTCAAAGTAGATAAAAAAAGCTGTTTCTTTGCTTAAACCAAACTGACGGTAAATTCTATCTGCTTCATCACCTATTTTATTTAATGTTTCCTGTAACTTAGATAAAAAAGTTGTTTCATTTTCGTTAAAGTCTAAATGTATTTTTGTTAGATTAAGACATTGAGGGTTAAGAAATACACCTTCTTGTCCTGGTATTTCTCCTTCATGAAACAATACGTTTAAGTTTAAGTTTGTTTTCATGTTAGGGTTTTCATATTTCATTCTACTATATTCATAGTAAATATTAGCATTACTAAACACACCTTCGTATGGTAAGGTATTACCATAGAAAAAATACACTTCTCTTAAACCATCTACATGTTTATTATAGAAGGTATCTATATGTTTACTTTTTATTGCAAATAAAATATTTTCTACTTTTTTTGTGTAAGCATAAGGATAATCTCTTAAGTCTTTTAAAATCTCCATCACTCACTTATATGTTATAGGAACGTTTTAAGTTAAATTCAATTTTTTATGACAAGTAAGGGTTTTTAATTTTTTTTTTTAAATTTTTAAAAAAATTAAATCATCTATTAACTATTCTTGAAAACAAAAACTGATACAAAATTTATCAATATCATTTATATTTTCTTTTAAATATGTATAGGTGTTTTGTTCATTAAAAAATCTATCTCGTAAAAGAGATAATAAATTTGTTAAATCTTTTACATAAAAATATGTTTTAACTGAAATATGTTCACCACCGGCATTAAATATTATCTTTAATGTTTCATCAAGGGTTTTCTCATATGCCATTTTACTGCAATAATAATAGATATCAGCATACCAGCCACTTCCTTCATAAGGCAAGATACCGGTGCCATTTGTGTAAACTACTTCATTTGTGCTAATAGCAAATATATTAGCTTTTTCATTAAGTATACGATTAAGATTATGTTTAAAATCTTTTGAAACTTCCATTTTTTAATATTATAATTTTTTTATAATATTTCAAACATGTTTAAAAAAACTTCTTCATCTTTGTATTTAACGGTAATTCTTGTATTGCCATATTCTATTCTTTGTACTACTATTCTTTCTTTGTTTTTTAATAAAAATCTTTTTAATTCTTGAAAGTCGTTTTCTACCACGTATTTTTCTATTCTGATTAGTAATATTTCATTTACATATTTGTTTTTTAGCTTCATCCTTGCTTTCGTAAACATTTTTTTTTAAATTTTTTTTCTAAATAATCAACACTAAAAAAATCTATTATTTTTTGACCATCTGACACCCTTGGTTCAACTAAAACAATTTTACGAAATAGATTTAATGCATTTGTTAAATCTTCTACATGAGTATGATAACTACTATCAGAACTTGCATTTCTATCAAAAAATATTACACGCAAAGTTTTATCATCATTAGGTTTTTCATATACCAACTTACTACAAAAATAATAAACATCAGCAAAGCTTCTTTTCCCTTCGAATAATAAAATATTAACGCCATTTGTGTAAACAACCCTTCTAGAATTAAAGGTATTTATATTAGCTTTTCCATTAAGTATACGGCTTAGGTTAAGTTTAAAATCTTTTATGTCTTCCGTTTTTTTAAAAATATAAGAAATACACATTAGTGCTAAAATAAAAATACAAAAAATAAAAAAAAAGAAAAAATTTTTTTTTTTTTAAATTAAAGTATTGTTCTTAGTTTTTCTTCCATTTCTTGCAAAAATTCGAATACAGCTGGACCATTATTAATTTTTCTTTCATCAATTGCTTTTGTTATACCTTCTTTAAACATTTTATACGCGGTACCTATTTTAATAACCTTTAAATGATTTTCTTTTACTATTATTTTACCATTTATTTCTTCATACACACATTTTTCATCAAATATTGTTTCAACTATCCTATCATATGCATATAAAATATTTTTTTTAAAATCTTGATCGATTGTTAAATCCACATAATAATCTATATTATTTTTTTTACAAAATTCTCTTATTTTTAGGCATTGTTCTACAAACCATTGCTCTCTTTCTGTTAAGGTATGATGTGTTTTATTTTCCATCTTTAACTTACCTATACATTGGCTGAATTTATTACTTTAAATTCAAATTTTTTTTAAAAAAATTAAAAAATTAAAAAAAAATTTTTTTTTTTTTTTTTAACCAATATCTTAACCCACCCACTAACTCATAAGCCGGTTAGCCGTTGCATGATGCGTTGGTTGATGGGGGTGGAAAAAAGGTTAAGCAATTGTTTGATGTAAGGGTTTGTCTGGTTAGTTAAGCAACTGACTACCTGATGTGTCATGCGTTAGTTTTTTTCTTAAACAAAAATTTTTTTTTTTTTTTTTAGTAAATTGAATTTAAGTCATTGCCTGACTGATGTGTTAGCTGGTTAGCTGATATGTTGGTGTGTGTGTCGTGTGTTAGTGTGTTAGTGCGTTGGTTGCATGTGTGTGCGGTGCGCTGGTGCGTTAGTTTTTTTTCTTAATCAATTTTTTTTAATTTTTTTTAGTAAATTGAATTTAAGTCAAAACGATTAATAAAGAGGTTAACCAATTTTATTTATGAAGGCTAGCCAATTGGTTTTTGCGTAAGTTAGATGAACTTGATAATTTTATGAGCACGTTAATGTGTTAGTCATAATAAGCGTTATATTACTTAATTTTATGAGCACGTTAATGTGTTAGTCATAATAAGCGTTATATTACTTAATTTTATGAGCATGTTAATGTGTTAGTCATAATAAGCGTTATATTACTTAATTTTATGAGCATGTTAATGTGTTAGTCATAATAAGCGTTATATTACTTAATTTTATGAGCATGTTAATGTGTTAGTCATAATAAGCGTTATATTACTTAATTTTATGAGCATGTTAATGTGTTAGTCATAATAAGCGTTATATTACTTAATTTTATGAGCATGTTAATGCTACATAAAATTGTTAATGCTTGTTGTATTGTATAAGGTGAAGGGGGAAAATGGACTAGAATTCCCGTTTATCTATCTACTGTCAGTAGCTTTGGGCCAGTACAGGAATAGATACATTATCTCCAGAAACGTGGTGCAATAGCTGACGTGGCGTGACAACCGTAAATAAACTTGGCTAAGTAATTGTTGAAAACGTTGTGAAGCGCCAATCAAACTGAACAAATATCAATCAAAGAAACCCCTGCTCCCCTTTTTCCCCTTTCCTTCCATTACCCCTACCCCCTCTCTCTGTCTCTCTCTCTCTGTCTCTCTCTCTGTCTCTCTCTATTTCTCTGTTTGTCCATCTGTCTGTCTGCCTGTCACTCTCTCTCTCTATCTGTTTGTCTGTCTATCGGTCTCTCTCTGTCTCGCTCTCTCTCTCTCTCTCTAGTGACTCACGTAGCACCCTTAAGTAAAAACAAGTCCACGGCTCGAAAGTTTGGTTAGGGTGTAAAAAGGATTTAACCGGAAAGCAAAGAAGAGATTGAGTTTATTAGAACCTAGAACAAAACATGATGGATTCTCCGACACACAGTTTCTAATGGGAAAATTTACAACGATTTTTGGGTTTACATACTTTAATATTAGTTGACATTGTACAATTATGAAAAAGGAAGACTATGTACCACTTGTTGCATCTTGATTGACATCATGTTTGTGTCTCAAAAACAGAAAAAGTTTGAAAGCATATTGTGGTAAAAAGATAAAATGCTCGAAATCTTCATAGGTATTCGTGTATTTAATGTGTGTGTGTGTGTGTGTGTGTGTGTGTGTGTGATAATTATTTTTTCCTATTTACACAGGGATTGCTTCATGTTTTTTTTTTTTTTTTTTTCCCATAGATTCTCATTGACTCTGAGAAAAAAAGGAAAAGCAGTTTGAAACGTAGAAGAAAAGGGGAAAAAAAATGCTTGTGACCAGCATTTTCTCCTTTTCCTTTAATGTTTTCTGTCCCTTCAAAGATAAATCATTTTATTTGAGCTATATTTTATTTATCATCTGCAACTGTTTTCAATTTGGACAAGTATCAAATTTTATCGTGTGTTAAAGAGTTAGATCGTCTGACGTAAAGTATGGTCCAAGGGACAAAGATTTAATTCTTAATTAAGATTTAAAGGTGGCCAAAATGACGAAAATTGTCCTTGATAGATACACAACCAGCATTTTCTTTTCTCCTCTTTCAAAGATGTTTTTAAAAGTCTTCTTTCCAAGGGGGGCGTAATAAGTTGGAATAAGTGTGGTAAAAGGGTAATAAAGACAAGATTCCCACGAAAGAGAAACAAAGCACTTGAGCATTACAGATGGCCTCTTCATTTGGTAAGTGTTTCGTAATAGTCAACGCTATATCAATACATCTATATGAGCCAAGCTCTGGGAGAACGGGGCTTAATGCACCTGCAAAAAGAATTCGGCCGACGCAATCGGTGCAGGCTGACATGGGTCAACGTTTTGATTTTTGTACATGTTTGCGTGTCGAAGGACCACTCTACCTCCAGATCCAGTGGAATGTTGGACTGAATGTTTTATGTATCCATAAATTATGTGATGAATTGCTTCAAATGCATCATGGAGTTGCAATAAAGCAACCTTCTCAAGATTATGGCTCACATATCCATATACTTGTTCTGGTCTAAAATACATCGCAACTCTTAATTATAGTGAAACCGCGTTTACTTGTAATTTAATGAATATTCCGGCTTTTTACGTGAACTATCTATAGATCTCCGACAAATTTACGACTATAGGGCGTTTACCTCGGGATCATGTGTACGGGTATTTTACCTCTACACTATGGACCCGGCGACAAGATCAGTTTATTATACGAACATATTAACTCTTATCCTGCTAAATAAGTGAAATGAAACTTTCAAGCCGACAGTAAAAAACAGACTAATGCTATTTCAAACTTTTTTTATGAGAAAAAATATCCTTTTTTTCGGACAGTGTAGATCCAAGATCAGACTGCACGTTCTGTGCAGTCTGATCTTGATCTGCACTGTTCGCTAAAGGTCAGTGAGTTGCACTTCGCAGTCTAGGGGTTACACATTTGAACTCCGTTAAGAAGGAGCCTCTCAAATATCCGAAAAAAACGAACACGGTCAAGGAAACAAAGTAGTGACAAGTCAAATTGGTTTCACAATAAGCTTCTCCATGTTCGTATATCAGTTCGTCTACATTATTTGTTGGTTGATAGTGCTTTGCAGCAGTTTAAGCAATGATCAAAACTTCTACATTGCTTGATTTATAGCACTCTTTGGCAGGTTACACAACATAAAAGCACTAACATTGTTGACTTTTTTTTACCTCGTGGTAGTTGACTCTTTATGAACGTGTCTATAGTACACAGCATCCTCGTTAACCCAGTTCCGATATATTCCGTAAACTACATCCGTCGCACCTGGGTTATCTCGCGTATGTTTTCTTGTTTTCATGAATTATTCATGAGGCATTTTGATTGGTAATCTCAGTTTTTCAGTGAGAAAATTTAATCTATTTTCATCAACAACATGCCATCATTTCTATTTTTACCTCGTCTACAACCAATCAAATCGATAAATGTAGTTTACGGCGTACATCGGAACTGGGTCAACAAGGATGACGTCAGGCCTGCTACATACCCCTAAGGACTGCAGCAGCACGCTGTATTTCTGAATATTTGCTTTTATATGCAAGGATTTATAATCTCTGCCTGTCGTAAGGCAAATGCCACAGAAGGTAGGCCCACCGGCGGCCCCATATTCATTGATAATGGTGTGGGTTTTACCCGGTTTATTGATATTAATGGAAGAAATGTGATTATTCTCCACTGCAAGAGAGTATCGTTATGTTATCGACAAATTCGATTGGCTACCGGGTGTATTTCGCAATCTTATGAATATTCATAGAAACGACGGTTTCGCAATTAAATGCCCCAGGGGTTATGAATGGTAATACTTCTCACCTGGGTTAACGAAGGTGAGTACACAGCCGATAGTTTGACACTTTGAAAGGGTTAAAACTCGGTTTTTTTTTAGTTAAATATCATTAAAATAAAACTTTGATCAATCTTGTAAACGATAAACTACATTCCTAAATATATGTATGCAATAATTTAGAAGGTCGTGATACCCGTTTCTTGTATGTTTAGATTGTTTATTTGTACACAAGGGACACAATACCGATTTTAAGTTTACGTTATTTGTTTCGGACGATGGTTATGTTGAAAAACAGTCATTGGCTTGGGAGGACCACTAAGCGTAATACTGATTTTAATAAATCCAGGAAAGCATGAAGAGGTGCACAGGCCGCCGGGATGTAACTTGAATAATGTTGACAACACTTAACAAACAAACAGTCCTATACAAATTAATAACTTCTTATTTCCACAATGGTAAATCGCACATTTATTGGTTAATTCTTTAACAAACAATCTCGTGTTTTAACAACCCCGAGAAAAAAGAGCTTTTGAAATAACTGCGAAAAGAAATGAGAAAATGATGGTTACCAGCGTCTTCTTCTTTTCACACAATGTTTTCTATCTTTTCAAAACTAAACCTGTCGTTTAAGCTATGTCTGATTCATCGTCTGAAAGTACTTTCAATTTGATCAATTCTAAATTTGTGTCTTTTGGAAGAGTTAATTCCACTACCATGCACATTTTTTCCAAGTCAACAGAATAACGTAAAATAAGCATGTATCAAGATTACACTCATTTAACCAATTAAAACAAGGGTCATTTTTTAGACTTGCCACTGACTTGTGAAATCGACATTAACCCTTTCCCAAACAAGCCCTGGTTTTCACGTGTCTGCAGTACAAGTCTTTTGAAAACACTGTGGGAAAATGAGAAATTGCTCGTAACGAGCAATTTCTCCTTTTCCCACAGTGTTTTCTACCCTTTTTGAGACCTTTCTGCCATTTTCATCAAATTTAAAATTGTCGTCGGCAAACTCTTTCAATTTGGACCAGTCCAAAATTTGTCGTTTGGGAAACGGTTAAAGGAGATGTATTTTAGGGGAATGAAGATCAAGCAAGAGCCTGTGAATCAGTGTGATTACTGTTCTTTCTTTTCAACAAATGCACGTCATTTGAATAAATTTGAAAAAAATAAAACATTGCGTGCAAGAAAAAAGATTCGCCATTGACCTCACGAAACATTTTTTTAGTGCACGGAACGGAAGTCCTACGTGGCCCAGTGATAAAGTGTAGGACTCGTAGTCTGGAAACTTCGGGTTTGAGCCTCACTGACAGTACAGCTGTTTTCGTTGGAGTTTCCGTGGGAAAAAAAGGTCGTGCCCTTTCCAGGTACTGGTAAAACAGGACATACAGGAATAAATGAAATGTCGCCTTGACATGACTGAAAAAAATCTTGACAGCAGCGTAAAACACCATTCAATCAATCAGTCAGGACAAGACCTGATAAATCCTTTATAAGATAGGGATAACCAATCGCAAATAACCCTTTCTTCCCCACAGGCGAAAACAGGAGCTTTTGCCGACGGCATAGACCAAGATCTTGTGCAGTCTGATCTTTTAATTGATACGGTCTGCCGTCAAATATAAGTCAAGCCCTTAAAAAATCAATCATCCCGAGTTTCAGTGAACTGTATTTTTACCTGTCGACCGACGTCGAATTCATATAGGGTTAACAGAGCTGCAGATAGAGAGAGATTTTGATTTCAAAATTGAAAATATTAATAACGCTCCACTAACCTCTATGCTATGGGTACTCATTAGAATCGTCTCATCGAGACGATTCTAATGAGTACCCACAACATAGGGTTTGGAAGAGAAATAATGGATTTAGAATTACATCACTCCCTCTTATCTGGAGCTCTGAAGGTTAAATATTTATAAAACGACAAAATTTGAAACTGGTTCAGATAGAAAGCATTTTGGCGATGAAAAATCAAATATTGCTCAAATGGCGAGATAGGATTAAAAAAAAAACAAAAAAAAAAAAAAAAAAAAACATTGTTAGAAATGGCAAGAATGCTGATAACCAGCATTTTCTCCTTTTCCAACAATGTTTTCAGAAGCTTGTTTTCCCACAGGTAAATTTCGGGACTGTTTCGTAGGTGTTAGAAACCTTAGGTCAATCATCTACAGGTACAAGGACAATTCTATCTAATGGTTCACTATGTTGTTAATTCAAATGGACTGAATATGGATCCACTGTTAAGTGCTGACTTACATGGTATGGCGCATCACTGAGATAAGCGGTGAGGAAAATCAGAGCTGGTCAGCGCTGAAGGCTTACTGTGATTTTATTGCTTGTGGGTAGTTAATCTGTGCATTTGACTGATGAGGCAGCGCATCAGCTCAAGGTATTTTTCTGCCGGGCCAGTATCGGATGTATGACTATACACATCTGTATATACGGAAAAGACTATAGAATTGATGTCGTAATTTTTCTTTTAATCGTCGACGCCGGTTGCCCAAATAAATGGAGTTCCTAAAAGACTGTTATTAATTTTACAAGGGATATTGCAAGATACAGGACCAAACCCAAAGTCCAAATCCAAAGTTGCTTTTCATTCTCAAACGCGCTCGGTATATGGCACCGTCATACGGGACCTAGGTTGAGCGTCTCATCCAGAAGACTGTCAGGCTTTCTGTTGTTGTTGTTGTTGATGTTTTCCTTTTTTCTTTTTGTCGGCAAGCCTTCGGAATCGAACCCCGCACCCTCATTTTATGTTTGCCGACATTTGTCGCTGAACGAATATTATGCCCTACCTCTTGAGCTATACAGGCTAAAGAAATAAAGTGTCCCAAACAGTGTTGGCAAAACATGAAAATAGAACGAGAAGAACACATGCGTATCTAGAGTATTTGCGACTGGTCGAAAGGGCCACAATAAGCAGACTTGCATTGTAAGATACAATTTCTAATTACAGCTATTATATCTCTCTTTCGCAACACTATTATCTTTAGCAGACGACAAACTGTTTGACTTTTCCATGTTGAAAGCATTTGCAGACGATGTATTAAAACATGGTTGAAATGGTTGGATTTGTTTCAGTAGGGGTAGTAAACATAGTGGAGAAAAAGAGAAAATGCTGGTCACCAGCATTTTCTCTTTTTCCCCACAATGTTTTCAAAAGTCATTTTTCCCAGTGTCGTAAAAATCCGGGATTCTTTGGTGAAGGTTTAACTATTTTGCTGCTGACTGAAAAATCTGCTCTGTTCTATGCCAAAAGGTAGATTTCGTCTGCAAGTAAGAGATTTGGATCATAGTATAGCATCAGGTAACGGGAGGTGTAGGTGAAAGATAAGGCTACTCGTTTAGTACTGTCTGATTATGATCTAAGCCAATCGTTGAACGTCTTTCACGTCGCAATTATCAGAGTATAGATTAAAGTACCTGTATGGTTTTCTTACACCAATTATAATGCTTGAAAATTTCAATTTAGAGGATTTATTAGTAAATATGATATACAAGTACATTTTATATCGGTAAAAATGGCATGAAATACAATGTACCAGTAATATCGGTAGATGATGGCATAAAGTACAGTGTACCAGTAATATCGGTAGATGATGACATGAAATACAATGTACCAGTAATATCGGTAGATGATGACATAAAGTAAAGTGTCCCAGTAATATTGTTAGATGATGGTATAAAGTACAGTGTACCAGTAATATCGTTAGATGATGGTATAAAGTACAGTGTACCAGTAATATCGTTAGAATTTGGCATAAAGTACAATGTACCAGTAATATCGTTAGATGATGGCATGAAATACAATGTACCAGTAATATCGTTAGATGATGGCATAAAATACAATGTACCAGTAAATCGGTAAATGTTGGCATAAAATACAATGTACCAGTAATATCGTTAGATGATGGCATAAAGTACTGTGTACCAGTAATATCGGTAGATGATGGCATGAAATACAATGTACCGGTAATCTCCGTAGATGATGGCATAAAGTACAGTGTACCAGTAATATCGTTAGATGATGGTATGAAATACAATGTACCAGTAATCTCGTTAGATAATGGCATAAAGTACAGTGTACCAGTAATATCGTTAGATGATAGCATAAAATACAATGTACCAGTAATACAGGTGGATGATGGCATAAAATACAATGTACCAGTAATATCGGTAGATGATGGCATAAAGTACAGTGTACCAGTAATATCGTTAGATGATGGCATGAAATACAATGTACCAGTAATATCAGTAAATACTGCAATGAAAAATAATGTAGCAGCAATATCAAATAAATCAATCGAATTGAATGAATTACGGCAGCATAAAAGTGAAACTTTAGTAAAGAACAACAAATACGACTCAATTATCTCGTGGCTACGACTTAACTACCTCATGGCAACAACTTAGGTATCTCATACGACGACTTAAGTATCTCGTGGCAACAACTTCCCTTCTCGTTGCCTCGACATAAGTATCTCATGGCAGCAACTTAATTGTCTCTTTGCTACGACCTATCTCGTTGCCACGACCTATCTCGTTGCCACAAGATCGTTTGGCAAAGAGGAAGTCCGTTCTCGACAAACAAAATTAGACTCTCCCAAACTAAAAAGTGCTGCAGACAAATATGGAGATTAGAGTAAATGAGCTTAAGTTCTCATTTATACTATAAAATATTGTGAGACAATGAGAACATTTCTGTTTTTACACCTTTTCACACATTTTTTTTTTCAAAAGCCTTCTCACTAAGGATCGTTAAGACACGGGATCGTTTGTTAATGGGTTAACATGTTTACTAAGCATAATATGTACACGGAGTTTTCAATTATTTTTAAGTAATCTCGGATTGTTTGTTTGGTTATCTGTTTTTTTTTTTTTTTTTTTTAGTTTTAAGTGATAAGAGATAGGGTGGATGGATGTTTGATTATGGCTGTCGACGATTCGTGCCAAGATAACAATGCAAAGATCACACTATCTTACACGAATTCACAAACAAATTTATAATTCTTGTTACAAGGCCTGTCGTACCATCCTCTCCGAATAATGGCCATACACAAATCATTCAGACCATTAGTCGGTTCACCAGGTTTCCATTTGCTATAGTTACCAGGTCCCACACCACAGCTGTACTCCCAGGGTGATTTAATGTCTTTTCGACGAGGATTCATCCAGATCGGTTCGCTTGTAATTCCGTTCGACCGTAGAAATGTATGCAGGTCATCTGACTTAAATTGAGTGGACGGATCAACAATAAAACCGCCTTTATTCTCACAAAATTTGCCAGCATCGTCTCTGTACATCTCGGTACTGTGTAAAAGGAAACAAAATCCCCTGTCCGTTTTAGTAAAACCGGTTGGACATGCCATGCAAACTTTAAAGTCCTTCTCAGTACTGATCACTTGGGAGCCATTGAATTTAAAAAAAGACGGACCCCTCCCACACTCTCTTGACCTCGTAGTCATGCCAAACCGCTCGTCGGTTATGACCGTACAGGGCGACCATTCTGACCACTCTCCACGTCTATTTAAGGAACAAATCTTTCCAAGGACGTCCATTTTACTATTCTTCATGGCGGTTCCTAGCATTATTAGGAGTGGGTTCCCGAACTCTCGTCCCATCTTCAAAAGTGATTTTTCGTCAAGTGGCCTAGACCGGACATTTGCATCCGGTAGCTGACCATTTACGCTGTCCACAATCAAAATATCCACAATCATTAACAAGCAAACAACCAATTCCATCCTCTCTATTTTCTACAGCGACAAAGAACGAGTTAAATAACAGTTTGCTTTTCACGGAAAGTCATTTTAAACAGACCTTCACGTCGAAGCTGTGGTGGAAGAATGGAAAACTACTACTCAGAAAAAGCTGAAGCACTGAAGTGTTGGGTACTTGTAACTGGGGACTACAATACTTACATTTTATTGTATAAAAGTACAATGTATAGGGTTACATTGTTTCCAAAGAATAACGGCGTCATATAGTTCCATGTTCAGCTGAATGGAGTGTTGAAAGAAAAAGCTGATTTGAACCCAATACTTTTTATGAACCGGTGTTTATCGTGCAAATGTTCAAAGTCTTTCTTTGATACGGACAAAAGACCGCGCAGAAGGCGCAGTCTGAAGACCGCCCATAGGCGTATAAGTAATTCTCAACCCCGAAGGACAAATTTTTGGCCATTTTGAACTTCACATGGAGAGAAAATTCAACTGTATCCTTACTTAAAGTTCCTTGACAACCGGTAGATTCGTTTGACAGAAGGAGAATTACTACAGTCCAGACAAAATCCACTAGATTAAATTCCAATTAACTAAAGTTTCTTAAAATATACCCCCATTTTGCCTCAGTTCGCGTATCATAACAAGAACAACTGAAAGTTAAGTATACTGATACTGATACATGTTTGTAGTTTCAATGACGTATGAACTACGCTATACGACAAGCTTACTTTGATGTCATTTTCTGGTGTTCGGCCTTGATCCCGGTCGTCCTTTTGCAGTTCGCCTCATTTTACGTTCGTTCTGGTTTCTTTAACAACCGTATCCACGCCCTTTGCTCTTTCACCCGTTGTTCACATGAAAAACTTACTTTTCCAGTGATTATTTAATAAATGAAAAGAAAATCGTCAATATTGTTCATTTTGAAAAAGCTGACCCGAGGACGAGAAATAGATAGTATGGTACTACACGTGGAGGATTAAAGAAAGATATTTTAGGAAAGTTATCGACAGAGAGAAAGACAGAAAGTGCTTGACGGTTTTTTTTTTTTTTTTTTTTTTTTTTTTTTTTTTGGGGGGGGGGGAGGGGGGTCATTTTGGAAGATGGAAGTAGTGTCTATAATGGGGGTTCTAGCCCATTCTCCCCCCTTCTCCCCCTTTAACCTCATTCTGCTCGATATTCGATTGTAAAATCGCGTTTCCGACGCGTCTCTCCTAAAAATCGCGTTTCCGACGCCCAAAATTTACATAAATTTGATGTGATTGACTACAGTCTTCCCAATCCGGTTTGCTCCGGTTTATTTGGGGTCGCTGAGTGCGAAAATCTGGGTTTTCTCAAAATCTAGGTTTTCCCAAAATCCGGGTTTTCCCAAAATCTGGGTTTTCCCAATCTCTCTTAGTTCCCGACCCCTTAATCCCTCTTAGTTCGGGAGCCACTGATCTTAATAATTCCGGGTTTTCCCAAAATCTGGGTTATCCCAAAATCAGGGTGTTCCCAAAATCAGGGGTTTCCCGGCCCCTCTTAGTTCCCGACCCCTCTTAGTTCGCAATCTCTCTATCTCTCTTAGTTCGCGATCTCTCTATCTCTCTTAGTTCCCGACCCATATTAGTTCGCGATCACACTATCTCTCTTAGTTCCCGAGCCCTCTTAGTTCGCGATCTCTCTTAGTTTTCGACCTCTCTTAGTTCGCGATCTTTCTATTCCCCCGCGCGTCCCGAAGAAATTTATAACTCGCGGAGTTATAAATTTTCGAGAAAAGAAAAAATTTGATTTAAGTAAAAAAGTTTTTTTCGTATAAAGCGTAAAAAAGATGAGTGTATTAGATAGAATAAGTAATAGCTTTATTTCGAATTTAACTAAAGTACTGGAAGACAAAGCTTATTTCGGTCTACGAAAATATCGTTCACCGAATTTAATAGCATTTCCTCCGTTCGAATGTGGAAATTACCATTTAGCATTGTGCTGCATAAAACCGGCTGTTTACTACGAACGTAGTAAAGTAGCCCATCAGCCCTCATTCAACGGAATAACGTTAATTTTAAATCTTCCCGACGAAATGACTACGGAAATTATAAGCGAAGAAGAGGGTTACGATGATATTGCGAGTAAATATTTATTACCGGATTATGAAGAAAACGGTGAAGAAAACGGTGAGCTATCTTTAAGTATTATGCTTCACGGTATCGTATTTTCTCCAGAGGATTTTCCGCACTCGTGGGAAGATGGCAACTTCGATATTTTTAGCACATGGGATAGCCCCCCTATAGAAGAAGAGCCAGAAGATATATGGGGTGATCCTCCTGTAGAAGAACTGGAAAATATACGGATTTTTAACAAACAAGTTATTCTTCCTGTTAATAGGGAAAACAGGGAAAACAGGGAAAACCGAACAGAAAACGGGCTAAAAGTATTTCCTAATACAAATTGCGTCGTATGTTTATCGGAAAAACCCAATATCTTATTTTGTAATTGCGGTCACATCCCCGTATGCGATAAATGCGAATTGATCGGTAATTTTAACCAATGTCCTATATGTAATACGGCGACTAGTATCAAAAGAAATCTATCCCTCCCTCCTCGAAATAAATTATCGAACAAATATATATTTTTCTTTTAAAATATATATTTTTTAGGTTTTTTATTAAACTTTTGCTTTCGAGGGTTATTTTTAATATCATTCTATTATTATAATACACTTTCCTACCATTAATTATGTATTCTTTTAATTTTTCGTTTCTACAATGCATATCATTTTCGTCGATATTCGTCCGTAAAGATCCGTTTTCGATTTTAAGTGCTTCAATACGTTTATTATTTTCTAAGATTTTATCTTTATAAAACGATTTTAATTCGCGATAAAACGCGTGGCTATCCATCTTTCTTAAAAAAATATTTATCGCTTAAAAGTTATGAATTTATCAAAATTTTTCATTAAAAAAAAAAAAAAATGGCTGTATCGCATTGCAGATTTATTTCGAATTTAACTAAAGTACTGGAAGATCAAATTTATTTCAGCGAAGTAAAATATCGTTTTCCTAATGTGATATCGTTACCTCCGCACATAAATGATGGTTCTTTTTCGGCGGTTCGAAGATTAAAACCGGTTATTTACTATCAGTATAGTAAGATAGATTATATTTACAAAAATGTATTAACCAGCATGACGATAATAATTAAAAGCAAAAATAGTTATATCAGGGAAGATTTAAATAATCTACGAACCTACGATGTGTTACGGGCTTTTGATAATTTAGCTAGAGTTTATTAATGGAATAAAGAAGAAATGTTTTTCGTAAGTCTTGATATGCGTCACGTCTATTTTAATCCGACAGATTTTTCTCATTCGTGGGAAGATGACTCCTCATCGTCGGAAGAAGAACTGATCGATGACGAACCCATAGTAGTAGTCGCGACAACGGTATCAGATGCTTTCAAAATTGAGGTAGATGAAGTGCAAAATACCGAAGAAATTATGGTGACCTCAACCGAAATACTTTACTCCAGCGAAGTTTTTAAAGAAAAAAAATGCGTAATTTGTTAAGAAAAAGAACCGAGTGTATTATTCTTTAATTGCGGGCATATGATCGTATGCTCGAGTTGTTTCGATTATAGTCGGAATAGAAATGCGGTCTTGCATAGGTGTCCTTCTTGCAGACTAAAATGCGGCATGGCGAGGATATTTTAATAAATTTTTAACTTTTTAAAAGTTATAAATTTTTGTGCAACTTATAATGTACCCAAGCTAAAGTGTTTATATTATCCTCCAATATATACCTTTTGTCATCCGCAAAACCAAATGCTTTTTTGTTTAACTGCTCCGTATAAATTTCGTGCTCTTAGCTTCTTATCATGTTCATAATTCTATAATGGTCTTTTCTCGTAAATAAACAATCTTTATAATTTTCTAAATTTAGTTCGTTTTTAACCACCGATCTTTTTACCCCCTTGCATCTCCGGTCTTCACCGACGCCCTCGTATATTAATTTTCCATTTTCGTCTATTTTCGTATTTAACTTTTTATAAGCGTACAATTTAGCGCCCAAACCAACAAATTCAGTCATAACGCTAACATTTAATTCGTCTTTAAACATACCTAGGGCCTTTTTGTTCTTTTGACTATGCAATTCGTGCTCTTTGGGGTAGCCACTCATATCGGACATCGTATCAGCGTCGCTGGCAATATCCTTATATAAATCGTCAGTTTCTACTTCGAGAATAAGACTATCCGTATCGGTATAACACATCTTTACTTTTTCGCCGTACTTCGCTTTAAAATAATTATAATAGGTTTTATGCATGAGCGTTTTACTAATATCTAATATGCTCATACCTAAATAAACGGGTTTGTTATATTTTATTTCCATTTTCTTCGTATGAACAGCGACTAAATTTTGTCAAATATCGTAGTATGATGATAGTTCGGTTTAGCGGTAAGTTTTTTATAACGATAACTAACCATACCATTAACCAATTGTATATTTACTCGATTTCTTAAGTTTTCAATGGTCTTACCAAAAACCGAATTCATCATTAACTTAAAAAAATCTTTTTCGAAATCGTTTTTCGCGTTTTTTCTTAACTCGATATTTAAATCGATATATTTTTTAATAGCGGAACTTTCCTCGAATTTAATTCCGCGATGTATTTTTTTAATCTTCAAACCTAACTCTAAATACGTTTTTAAAACCTCGTGATGTATAACGTAATTTTCTTTATCTTTTAAATTAGGAATTAATTTTTCTACTTTTTCTATTCTTAAGCGCTCGGGTGCCAAAGGAAAATCGTTATGTAAATCGTGTAATTCTTTAGGATATTCTAAATCAACCTCTAAAAACACGGTTTATTTTTCCATCCTTCTAATTCTTCTTCGTTCATCCATTCAAAACCGCGTATAGGTAATAATTTACTCATAGCCCAAGGGTAAAGACTGTTAGCGTCTATATATATCAAATATTTTGACAGTTTATTTTCGTCATAATCTTGACCCTTATATTTATCATTAGCTTTAGAATACCTTTTACTACACATAGATATACCGCCTCTAATTCCTTTTTAGACCATTAAAAGCGCGTCAATATCCGATAAAAGTTCAAGCTTTACTCCCGTTTTTTTAGCATCGCGTCATTCGCTAATCCGGGCGTAGTAAAATACCAACAAGGGTCTAATTCGTAATGTTCGCGGCATACATCCCTAAAGTTTTCGAATACATCTGCTAAAAGCAAAACGTCTATTTTGTTGTAAAGTTCTAAATAATCCTTAAACGTTTTCATGTTAAAAGTATTCCAAACATTTTTCGCGTGTTCGTAATCTTCGTCACTAATATGTTCCTTGTTTAAACTCGAATAACATTTTTCTTTAGACGGTAGTCGAGTTTCTTCCAACCTTTTGAGAGAATCTAAGTAATCGTAAGGAAAAACTCCCTTTCTTCTAACTAACGGTAAATGTTCCTTCGAAAAATATCTCGATAAAACATTTAACTGGTCCTAGTTTAAATTTTTCGAGAGAGTATCTAAGCTCGAAGACATAAACTTAAAGCTATCGAGAAACCTAATTTTATGGTATATTTTTTTTCCCAATTCCGATAGTTTTACTAAAACTAATATATTTGTCCTCGTTGTTCGGTATACAATTGATGTAACCGCTAGTTGAACCGAGAAATTTAATAAAAAGATGGGCGTCATAGCCGCTTAAATTGTGAAAATAAACAGGCATAAAGTTAGGAATTTTAGCTTCAAGATTACATTTAGTATGAGGGCTCCCCTATATTTGCCGGTAAAATGGCAATGGTCTCTTACTTTGTAATTTTCGTGAGTAAATTCTTCATTACAAATATAGCATCTAGTTTCTCTTTTATGTTTTTTTTTTCTTCATCTTCCATTATATTAATTGCTACCGGCTTTTGATAATATTTTTTGTAAATTTATCTGACATCATCGGTTAGCATTTCTATAAATTTTTTATCGGCATCTTCTCCGGTATAACTTCTTACTATAGGCTGACTTATTCCATTAGAAAATATTATAATGTAGAAATAACTACAAGGAAGATGCTTTTGCCGTTTTATAGTATAACTTTCTTCTTCACTTGGTTGGCAAGTTTCTACGGGCAACAATACGCTTTCGAAATCGGCGTATGTAGCGACGGGGCCTTCGATTTTTCTATCGTGATTTATAAATTGTAATACGGTACCTTCGTCAGGCATTTTTAAAAAAACGGCTTCGTGATTAGAACAATATTTTTTATGTTTTTCTAAAAGTTTTTCGCTTCCAAAGGGATTCGAGCATCTTTTACAAAAATACTTTTTTTCCTTATGATTCGATATTTGGCTGCTCATTAAGCGACTAAAATCTTTTATAATAACGTAGTGGCTATTTATTCCGTTCGTGAAGTAAAGTGAGTCGACGTGTTTATTTTTTTCGTTTTTCGTAATTCTTAGCGGATAAAATCTTTTATCATCATTGTCGGAGCTAAAAACATTTACGCTAATTTCTGGATTTTGTTTTTCGAACTTATCTATATCGCGAATTGTAACGGGATATTCTATCCCTTTCATATTTAAGCTATTTTCCTTCGATCGTAAATCTCTATCAATTCTTTGAGGATTCTTATCTTTAGAATTTAACGCTCTTAAAACGCACCATAAAAAGCATTTGATATCCCCATAATTTTCCATATTGATACACGCTTTTTTGTTCGAAATCCAATCGGGTAGATCCACGTATCCCGTACCTCTTAAAGGTTCATAAACTACCGTATGTAACTTTAAATGTACCACGCTATGAAAAACCCAACCGCTACCTTTTCTTAAAAAAGCGATAAAATTTTCTAAAATTCTTCCTACCATAATATTGTATAATTCGCGTACGTCGGTTCCCTCTAAATTAATTTCGTTTATTTCGAAAGAAAAATTAGCTTCTACCGGTTTATTAACCTCTTCAAATCTATACATAAGACATTGAAGAACCATTTTTACTTTAGTATTTCGCTTACTTCTTAAAATTTTTATTATATCTTGTCTCGCGAGTTCTAAAAACTCTTCAGGCGAAGAAACTGGTATTCCCGGTATTTTATATTCTTCCGCCCACATTTTAAGAGCCGAACGATGCTTTTCAACCGCTATTTGGCCTATTTTACTATACAATTTTTTTTTTATTTTACTCTTTAGCGCATTAAGTTTGGGCGAAATACTTTTAGGAACTTCTTTAACTCTTTCTAAACTTCTTAATAAATCTTCGACCGTTCGTTGTTGTGTTGGTGGTGCGCTCAGTGTTGGCGGTAGCGCGATTGTCGGTCGTAAAACCGGAGCATTTATAATTCCGATATCTCTATCTAATATCGGCGCTCCGGGATTACTTAAAAGATCGATTAATTGATCACGTCTAAGTCTCGAGTATCCCCTGATACCTCTTGACTTGGCTAAATTTTTTAAACCTTTTACCGTAAGTCCTCTAAATTCGGCCATTTTTTATATTATAATAAAAAAAAAAAAATTAAACGGTGATCAATTTTATTACGGTTTTTTAATCGTAATAAAATTAAGTTATAGTTATTTTATATTTATCTTCCCAAACTCAGCCATTGCAATTACAAACCGTTTGAGGGGTACTCCCTATAAATATACCCGCTTTATAAATCGAGGGAAAATCCCGTATTTCTTCCGTTTTAACGTCTTCTACGCGAAATTTCCTCGGATTTTTTCTAATATCTTTTAATCTATCGAACCTAGGATCTATCGTTTTTTTCCGGTTTAGGAGACTCTTCCGGTAATACCCCGTGTTCTTTCGCTAAATCGATCAATTGTTTTTTATCCAAATGAGAAAAAAAATTTATATTATTTTCTTTAAAAATATCTTTAAACCCGATTTGCTTATCCTTTTTTATATTAAAGAAAAAACTGTTAATACACTACGCTCATTTTATTTCCGTCGGACTGGAAGTTTATTCGCCTATCACTAATA
Organism: Tridacna gigas; assembly: GCA_945859785.2. Taxonomy (NCBI): domain Eukaryota; kingdom Metazoa; phylum Mollusca; class Bivalvia; order Cardiida; family Cardiidae; genus Tridacna; species Tridacna gigas. The sequence continues at coordinate 8,833,991 of OX244028.2, forward strand.
ATAAGACCATACGCGTGTGTGTTTGCCGGTACATTAGCGCCAAAATTTGCTTTAACGTGAATATCGGTTACGGAATATTTTATCCTTTCACTTTGTTTGCTAACATCGAACAAAAACAAAGGATACAGATCTTTGTACTCTAACGGGGTAAAATTAGGATTTGACGCTAAATCATCCATAAGAAAAAATTTAGATCTAAATATGGCGGCATTGCCGTACGCTCTACTAAATCGCTGTTGGGGAAACGAAAGATTGTAGTCAGCTCTAGGATATTGGAAAGAATTTAACGTAACGTGAATATCCGTAACGTTAACGTGATCAAATATGGCGGGATTTCGTTGTTGGGAATTTTTTTTATTTTCTTGAAAACAGATAATAATATAACGCGGAAACTCGGGCGATGTTTTAACGGCGAGCCTCCAGGTAAATGATTGTGTTTGAGGAACCGAACTAGTATCGCATTGTAGCATTCTATAATTAACCGGAAAACTTTCTTTACTCTGAATATGTTTATAAAGTTCCATTTTATAGTTATCCGTGGGTAACATGTGAGGCATATACCACGCTACTTTTTCCAACGTAACTTTACCAACTTCGTGCCTAACAGGGGGACCTGCGGCCCGAGCTGGTTTATATATCTCGTCATTATTGTTAGTTCTTGTCAAGTAAAAAGTTTGTTTCATTCCGTACAAGACTTTATCGTAATCTTCGCAAAAACCGAAAACATGTTTTAATGGAACTCTAAAGCTAAATGTGCCCTTTGGTTCCGACTTCTTAATAATGTGTTCGTGTCTAAGTTTAAAACCCAAATTAATATTATCTCCTCCTATTGCTGGCTCATTTGATGTATCCTTATACCACAACTGGTTTAACCCCCGCAATTTAGAAAAATCGTCGGAATATTTTAACAATCCTAACATCGTGGTAGCCCACCCCGGATGCGCTATTCTTTCGATCTCCTTACCAGAAAGGTCGTATCTAATATTACTAAAAAGATACATTAAACCGTTGTTCGTTAAAGTAACTAGATCTTCATCTACATAAAGCGCCTCATCCGGACCCCGTATTAATTTACCTTCTATAAGTAAATAACTTTCGCTAGGATGCGTAAAAATAACTTGAGTTTCGATGTTAATCGTAATATCTCCTCCGCTATTGTTAAAATTATTAACGGCGCCTACAATCGGTAAATACTCGAAGTATTCGTATTCTTCGATACTATCGTCGTTAAAACCCGTTTCAGTAATGTTTAAAATGCTCATTTTTTATTGTATTATAATAATTTTAAATTATTATAATACTTTTTACGTCGTTTTAATACCGGCCCCGCTATTTAATTTTTTAACTAATTCTTGTATAGCAATCGCGTCGTTACCGCTTCCATCTATTTAAGTGTTCACGTTTTGCGTAGCCGCGGGCGTTTCCGGTATATCGGTATACTTTTTCAAAATTTTCTTAGATTTCGGCGTTAAAGCCTTTTCGACTAACTTTTTTCCCGCATCTATAGCGGCGCTCTTTCCGGCCTCTAAAGCTTTTTTTGCTCCTTCCTTAGCGACGCTCTTTCCCACATCAACGGTGGAGGAGGCGATTTGTTTAGCTGTGCTACTACTAAAAAGTCTTGCGAGAAAGTTGGCTAAGCTGTCAAAAATTCCGGCTCCCCCGTATCTATTTCTTCTTACAAATCCTCGTTTCTTATAGATGATCATATTTTTATAATACGGACATTATTTTTTTTTATAAATATTACTATCGAAAATGTCCTGCCTTTTTAATTCGTCGCACACGCTCACCAACTCGTTTCTCACGCCCGTATTACCAGCCGCTTTACTAGCCATAAGTAGGTCGAGTTTTTCTAGTAACGCATTAGGATCACTGGGATAACAACTTTTTTAATACCCGAACCAGTTTTTTCTTTAAAGATGTCCCAAACAGGTTTAACATTTTTTTTTTTCCATTTTGATGATTTAGAGGCTTTAGGATAGGGACTGCGGGGATTATTGCCTCGATGCATAGTATTAGTATAAAGTAAGTATTAGTATAAAGTAAGATAAAAGAATAATTTTCCTTATCTTTCTCTTCAATCAAACTGTCTTTGGGATTTTTTTTAGTAATAAGTTCCCACAAGCCCGAAGTTTTTTTAAAACTTTTGCTGCCAATAATGATATCATTTTTACCTATGTAAACTAATTTATCACCCAAAAAAAGTTCATCACCTTCTCTATAGACGCCAAAGGTAGTATCAAAATAATCTTTGTCCTCTTTTCTAGCTGATATTGGCATTTTTTCCTCTTCTTTCTCTTCTTCCTCTTCTTCTAATGTTGATGGTGCAGGACTTGTTGACCTATAACTAGGAGGAGGCACGCTAAAAGGATAACCTATTTGTTAGGGCAATTGTTCGATAGCCGTTTTAATATCTTTAATACCCTTAATAGGTCTAAGACCCTTTTTAATAGGTCTAAGACCCTCCGTAATTCTCCTTTGTGTTTCTTTTGTCGTTTCTTTTTGCGTTTCTGTAACGGGCTTAAAAAACTCCGAAAGATCCGTTTGTAATTCTATTTTACCCATTTTCTCCGCTAATTCGTTAGCGCGAATATTTTTTTTTTTATCGCGAGAAATTCTTTTACCGTTCGTTCCCTTTCTATTGGATCAGCGATTTTTAAAAAAGACATTTTTTATTAGAATTATTTTTTTTATTACAGTCTTTTAACGCAGTTTTTAACGCGTTTTTATTACAGTTTTTATCGCAGTTTTTTAACCCGTTTCGTAACTAAAACTACACGAAAATTTAATTTTAGTTTTTTTAATATTCCAGCAGCCCACCTTGACGTTTTTCAACCAACCTCCGAAAGGACTCGCGCTGTTCTCTTCTCCCTCTTTCTATTAACGTCGCTTCCGTTTCGCTCGTCATCTTTTTCTTGAATTTTGACCTAATTTCTTCTTTCATCTTCTTATATTTTTCTAATTCCTCCATAATCAGTTGAAACTCTTCATCCGTGACTTTATTATCCGATAAAGCTTTCGAGACGTGCGAGGATATAGTATTTAATTTAGTATCGGCGATGGTTTTAATCTTCTCATGTTTTTCGGCTTTAGCCGTCGAATTTCTAACGACATATTTTCCGACTAAACTTAAGAAACCGGTAAAAGCCGCGACACCTTCTATCGCTATTACCGCGGGTAACGCGACCACCGTCGATAACAAAGTAATACCCCCAGCTCCCGCGGCTAAAGTAACCGTAACTAAACCGGTGTCAACGTTGTCTACTATTCTCCCGGCTCTAAAATATTTTTTACTTAAAGATTCTCTTTTCGACACCTCGCCTTCTAAAAAATTTTGTATCTCGTTAATTTTCTGCAGACGATAACCCTGCCCCTCATCAACCGGAGGAGCTGTGGGTAATTCGGGATATCTATTAATCTCTTTCATTTCCATTTTTTTATTAGCGTAATATTTTTTAAAGATGATAATAAACGCGACATAAAAGCTTGTTTTCTTTTATTTTTCTTCGAATTGTTGGTAATAGTAATTAAAATATTGTCAACATCTTCGAGACTAATCTCATTCTGTAAACTGCAGTTTTTAAATCTTAGAGAAAACGCTAATGAGTTTAAAACTACGCCTTTAGTCATCATGAAACCTAAACCTAATTGCATCGGAAATACTTGCCTCGGAGCTAATGTAATTTCATCTTGACTAAAGATTTTCCAAGTTACCGGATTTACTTTTATCGGAGGATATTTTAAATTAGGAGAGAGTCTCCAATGGATCGTTTTCGCTCGAGAAATTTCCAATTTTGCTCTAAATTTGTGAACATTCATCTTTTTTTATTTACAAAATAGCTCCTAAAATGGGAATATTAGCGAAAGGACTATTGGGCCCGAGAATAAGCCCTTTTCCGTCGTAAAACTTTCTGCCTCGTTTTAAATATAAACCGTTACCGACGGATCCTAATCCCTCGCCTTTATAAGGCTTTAAATAAAGACCTTTTCCGTCAGTTTCTACTCTGCAAACGCAGCCTCCTTTTTTAAGGTAAAGACCCGAACCCATCGCTTTTTGTACGCCCGATGACGCTAACCCCGAAAGGGCTCCGACGCCTAATGCGGGTAAAACGGTTCTGGCTATGGCTAGCAAAGCTCTAGCGGCTAAACCGGCTAACATCCCGAGAAAACCTCCCTCTATTTTCGTGTTATGCTTAAGTTGATTGGCAGACATTCTAATCGTTACGCCAGTACCATTTTCGAAGGCTTTAGCCATTTTTTTCACTTGCGTAGGGGTAACGGCTAAAACATCATTGCCGCGTAAATCTTTGCGCGTTAAACGAATACTCGTTTGACAGCCTCCTTTTTTAATAGCGGTTCAGAGTTTTTGCTTTTGGCCATCCGATATATTAACTTTAACATTCGTGTAACTCGTTATTTTTTATATGTTGTATTTTTTTTTATGCCTCTCTAATATGAAACCTAATCGTAAGATTTTCGCCCCTTAGATTTAGTAAAGTTCCATTTTGATCCGTAATTTTTACCGTTAAATCGTGTATGTCGTAATTTGTTATCGGTAAATATACTAAATTAACCGACGACTCTATTATCTTATATCCTGGCGCAACATTAGGAAAAAAAGAGTAAATTGTGTTTTGCGTCGAACCATTAACGTAGCTTCCCGAGATAATATCGATGTTAACGAACACGGAATTTATACTGAGAATATTTACTACGTTTTCGGACTTGTGAAAACCCGATTCATATTTTGTGTGAGTAAAACGTAGCACTTTAGAAATGGAGCGTGGATGATTAAAATCTACTTGATAACTGTCTTCGAGAGTAAGAATAGATTTTAGCGTATTTGTGCTCGCCGAAATGTAAATAAGATATTCGTCGTTATCCGAGTCGAAATGACCTTTTTTCCTCATTTCCTGGTGGATGGTATCATTAATGTCCGCGAGATCATAACTTCCTTCCGGTATTTCTATTTTAATCCAGGAAGAGCCATGGTCTGAAGAATAAATAAAAATGTTATTGGACACGTCAATGTTTGGGAAAGAGTAGTACGTTTTGAGGTTTACCAAAGCTATTTCGTATTTTCTATCATATTCCAGTTGAATCGGAGGATTAAACCTCGTCGTAAAAAGCGTCTCGTTGTTACTTACTATAATTTGGGAAGACATTTTGTGCTCCCTATTTTTAGCTATTTGCTTTAAAAGATCTTCCATTTTTTTATAGTAAAAATTTTTTAAGAAAATATATCTTTCGTTAAAAGACATATTTTCGGGTAACACTATTTAGAATATTCCAACCCTTTTGTAAGTTTTAAATGATAAAATTCGGAGCGACCTAATTTTTTTATCAAATATAAAATATACTTCTATTATTTTATTCACATATCGTAACATTTCTTTTTCATTCTCTATGTACTTTTTACTCGTTTTATTTTCCTTTTCAGTTTCGAGAATCTTCGCATGCTTACTCGCGTTAAGTAATAATTCGGAAAGATGTTCTTTTATAAAAAGAACGCGTAATTCTTTTTTATCCGCGTCACGTCCTCTAGCAAAAGAAAGATACTCTCTTCTTAATCTAAGTACATGTTGAATCCCTTTATCTAAATTTCTTGTTGTACAAGATTCGGGTTCTTTCAGTATTTCATTTTCCGAGTAATCTTTAATCTCTTCCATAAATTCGCTCGGAGTTACGCCTCTCGATTTATAGAAATTTTTTAGCGGTCTAAAATCGTGTAAACAACGATAATTCATTTTTACAATTATTATTTTTTAAAGTTTTTCTTACCTTCAATTTTTTACTCTATCGAATTAGGTATATAAAAGTTGTCAAAGCCGTCTCTATATTTTCCTTCGTCTTTTTTACTCGATAAATCGATAACGACGAAACCGTGAGGTTTTTCTTTTTTTTTTTGCAAAATTTTCTAAACTCTTCTTTAGTCATATCTTCGCTGACATGATCGCAATAAATATGATTAATGTTTTCATGGTCTTGACGGAAAAGGCAGATAAAATTCGTGTTTTCTCTAATAGTTTGCCTCGGCAACCTAAAATAGTTTTGCGAGAGGTAAAAACAGTTGACGTTACTATGTCTTCTGCGAATATAGTAATCCTCGCACTTATTTTGTTTTTCTAAAAGTAAGTCGTCGAAGATCATTAAATGTTTGTTTTCCGATTTTGATTCTCTCGGATCGGGCACATCTTCGGCAGTTTTGAAGAAATTACACGTAATATTCGATTTATTTATTAGAGTTTCGATCCATTTCTCGATCACAGCCGTGGGAGAAACATTAGAATCCTGTATGTCATCGCGCATATTAAACAACTTTAAAATTGCTTCTTTCGTCATTTTTTCTTTGAAAGCTTTTTTTAGTATACGATATTCGGGTTGAAAAAGACTTTTTCTGAAAACGCATAAATTATCGTAATCGAGCCAATCCGGTCTCAACAAAAGATTTAGTAAAAGCGTCGTCTTACCGCAACCCGATTTACCCACGATTAGTCCTCTAATGCTTTTAGGTAAAAAGGGATTATTAAGTCTCTTCGATACTACTTCGTTCCACGATAAATCTATAACATCCATTTTTTATATATGTTTAAAAAGTTTAAATTATATAAAAAAAGATGTATTGCGTTAAATGTAGAAAATTCACCGATACTAGTAACGTAAATTACGTTGTTACTAAAAATGGAAGAAATATGGCGCGGAAAATGCGTCGTATGCGGAACGACTAAAACAAAATTCGTCAAGAAAGACGGAAACGTTAAAAAAAGGGCGGTTCAATACTAAATACGTTTATTAATAACTTACCAGTTGAAATGCATCTCCCGGGCCATAATTTCACTGGACCCAGTACTAAGCTAAATAAAAGACTCAATCCCGATTTAACGCCGAAAGAATGGAGTAAACGGATAAACCGGGTTGATGAAGCGGCCTACCATCACGATATTTGCTATCTTAAACATAATGACACGGCTACCAGAAATTCAATTTGCGACGCGAATATGTTAACGGAGCTAAAGGGAATCTATAATCCGACGATTAGAGAAAAAATGGAACGATTCGTCGTTAGTAATATGATCGGAACAAGGAAAAAATTCGGAATGGGGATTAAAAAAAAATCGACATGACCACTTTAGCGGAAGAATTGCACAAACCCGTAAAAAGAAAATTTAAGAAAAGGAGAGTTGGAGTAAACGGTATTGATAGGATATGGGCCGCGGATTTAGTAGACATGCGAACATTTTCTGAATTTAATCGGAGTATAAAATATCTTCTCGCCGTCATCGATATCTTCTCCAAATACGGTTGGCTGATTCCGCTAAAAGATAAAATAGGAAAATCTGTCGCTGCCGCATTAAAGAGTATTTTTAAAGGGAGAAAACCGGAAAAAATGTGGGTGGATAAGGGTAAAGAGTTTTATAACAACGATGTTAAAGACCTGATAGAGTTGTATTCCACCGAAAATGAGGAGAAATCTAGCGTCATTGAGAGATGGATTAGAACGATGAAAGAAAAAATGTGGAAATATTTTTCTGCTAATTCCACGAACGTTTACATTAACGCGTTGTCGGATCTCGTTAAAGAGTATAATAACGCGAAACATTCTTCTATTAAGATGACGCCGATAAATGCGAGTAAAAAGGTAAATGAAACCAGGGTTTGGAAAACTTTATCCCGATCGTCACGAAGTAGTAGATCCCGAGTTTTCCGTAGGCGATAAAGTAAGAATAATTAAAAAGAAAAAGACTTTCGAAAAGGGATATACCACAAGATGGACTGAAGAGGTTTTTACGGTGTCCGAGGTAAAACGTACGTCGCCAGTAACTTATAAAATTACGGATCTTAACGGGGAACAAATACGATGCACCTTTTACGAACCCAAACTACAAAAAACTAGTCAGGAGTTGTTTAGGATAGAAAAGGTTATTAAAAAAGGGAAAAAGAAATCTTTGGTAAAATGGAAAGGTTATTCCGACGAGTTTAATTCTTAGGTAAACAACGAGGACATTAAAAATATTTCGGTATAAAAAATGTCGAATATCGCGATCAAAAACGTTATTTTACCTAACGAGCCGCTAAGCAACTTTGAACTAGAAGATGCTGCTAAAAGATTAAAGATACCTTCTTTTAGGGGCGTATTTTTACGAAACGCTTTACCGAGAAAATGTAGAAAAAAGGAATGCGGTATATTAAACCTAGATGACACTGGTGGATCTGGCACGCATTGGGTCGCTTGGTATAAAGACGGTAAACTAAAAATTTATTTCGACAGTTACGGCGTGCAACCGCCTCTCGAACTTCGAGACTATCTGACGAATCCGATATTTTACAATTTGGATCAATTGCAACGCGTGGGACAAGTATTCTGCGGTCATTTATGTTTGTACGTTCTTAAAGAGTTAAGCTCGGGAAATGAATTTCAACGAGTTTTAAATAAACTTTTTTAAATATATAAAAAATGCCTGTCGATAAATTCGGAGGAATGGGTGACGTTAAATCGAGCGGCGACGGGACGTCGCTGACTTACGTCAATAATAATTTTTTGCGTAAAGACGGAACGACGGTTGTTACTGGTTCTATAAATATGAACGGTAATACATTAACGCGGGTTAGTAATCCCGGGAATCCGCAAGACGTAGCGACTAAAGATTATGTAGACTCTAACGCGGGGTTATTGCTCAAAAATGGGGGTTATCACATGTTAGGATATTTAAACATGGGATTTAATAAGATAAAAAACTTATTTGACCCTACGGAACCGAACGAAGCCGCTACTAAAAAATATGTGGATGATATCGGTAAAGTGATAATAAAACTGGAGGATGACAGTTTTTCTGCAACCGCGGATATAGATATGAAAGGAAATAGAATTAAAAACTTACCCGAACCTGTTGCTTGGGATAACGCTGTAAGGAGGTCTTTTCTTACCACGCAGTTGTTAGTTTTATCCGAGCGCGAAAAAGGGGAAAAAGCTTTATCGAGAAACGTTGACGGTTCTTTTACCGCGAATGATGAAATAGATATGAACGGAAAAAGAATTAAAAACTTGCCCGTACCTATCTATCGACATGAACCCGTGACGTGGGATTTTATTGACTCGAAGTTGCTAGATCCTCAGAGAACGATAAATAAACCTATAATAAGCGTACACGAGGAGGAACAGGGAAGTTTATTAGAAGGAAATTACGAGTTTTCTTTCGGTAATGGCAGCAGCGGAAGATCTCATGGATTAGGGGGTTATTGCATGTCAGCTCGCGGTAGAATTATAAGAGGTTCTTTAATGGTTTTAAAAGGAAATAAGTTTTTAGAAGAAGAGATAAAAATTAACTTGGTCGTAAACGGTGAGGAAAAAACCGACTATTCCTTAATAAAAGAAACGGGAACAGGTTGTAGTTGCGTAGTTTTTCCCAAACCTTTAGAAATAAAGCAGTGCGACGTCATAAACTTTTTAACGAAGACTAGCAATACCAACGTAAAAAACGCTTATTTAACGATACTTATAGAACTCGATTTATAAAAAGATATATTAAATTAAAGACTTAATTTAATATATAAAATGGAACAGACGCTAAAAGATTTAACTGGCCGCGGACGCTATAATACGGATCCCGAAGAATATCTATCTAATAAAATAAAGGCAGACTGCATGAAACTTCTTAAATACAAACCTTTGTTTAAAAACGACGAAGATTGCGAGGATTACGAAGCTAAAATTCGCGATATGATGAGCGCTTTATAATTTCGGTATAGACTTTTTCTCGCGGATTATTATTACAAAAAGATCGATAATCTTCCTTCTAAAGCGGGTAAAACGCCTGCCGAGGTTAAGGAGATCGTAAAGACTGTGGAGGACGAAACGGATGAAGAGTCTTAAAAAAGTTATAACTTTTTTTAAAAAAGTTATAAATTCGGAACGCCACATTTTAAACGCTTTCAACTCTTTCAATCTCCCGTTCTACGTCGTTAATTTCTTCGGTTAACTTATCTTCCTCGTCTTCTAACTCGGCTAGCTTTTTATCGATTTTATCTATTTTTGCTTCGGTAATAGCTAAGTGACTATCTCTGATCTTGTTTAACCTTCTATCTAATTCGTACATTAGATCACTTATGGCTTCGTAAAAATATTCTAGTTCGTTTTTTTATTTTTATTTTTTTTTTTTTTTTTTTTTTTCTTTCTCTAGGCAATCTTTTTCATGATCCAGCTCATCTTGTTGAGATAAAACTTTATCCTGCCGTTCATTTAGATTTCTTTCTTTATCTTCTAATTCATTTATGTAATCCTCCATTTTTCCCACCACTTATACGAAAAAAAAATTTACTTAAATCAATTTTTTTTATTTAACTTTTTTAAATAAAAAAAAATGAAAATAAGGATTTCTCGTACGTCTCGATTTATAAAAATTTATAACTTTTAAAAAAGTTATAAATTTGGAACGCGACATTTTAAATTTTCTAGTCATCATATTCTTCCTCAAGAAGACTTAACCAGGAATGCATTAAATCATTTCTGTTTAGTAGTTTTTTTCCCCGGGGTCTCGTTAAAAACTTGAACTTTAAAAATAAATCTCCTTCATCGTTAAAAGGTGTCTCTAGCATTCGAAGCGCAATTCTATTAATATCCGCTAAAAAACTATTTTTGACATTGTTTTTCAGGTTAACAGCTTCCGTAATATTTTCAATATAGGGATAGATAATACCCATATTTAATTCTATTATCGTTATTTTTTTCTTCATTTTCGTGTTGTAGTCTACTATATTCGTAGTATATAATAGGTTTAACTATTAATATTGTACAGGAAAGCTCTTTTCAATTAAAAAGAGGTAAGCTTTCTTTTTGATCCGCTCGATACATTCTTTCCGCATAAATAAGTTTATCTCGTTGTAGCCTGTTAAGCTTAAGTAAAAAATCTGTTGATACTAAGCGCGAATATTTGATTTCCATTTTTTTCCTACCACTTATACGAAAAAAAATTCATTTAAATCAATTTTTTTTTTTAACTTTTTTAAAATAAAAAAAAAAAAAAAAAAAAAAAAAATGAAAATAAGGATTTCTCGTACGTTAAACTACATTTTCTCTTTTTTTTTAAAAATGAGCAAAATAGTCTCTACTCAGGTATTCTTAGCTTACACGAACATAGATAGTCTTAACTTAGACGAGTTGTTCGATGAGATAACTCAAACGCCGGAATTAATACGTATGTCTTATAGGAAAAAAGAAGTAGGAAAAAGAGGTAAAAAAGTAAAAAATAATTCGAAAATTTTTTTAAATTGTATTTTATTTTCCTTTTTCTTCGACGAGAAAAAAATCAACTTAAAACTCTTTAAAAACGGGATAATACAGCTTGCTGGGTGTAAGTCTTACGATCATTGCGTAAAAGGTTTAGTCTTTTTATGGGACGTACTCAAGAAAACCCCGACATGTATTTTACTCGATAGTCTAAAAGTTTACTTAGTTTCCGTAATGAGAACCGTTTTTTCTTTTTTTTTTTTTTTTAATTTAGGGTTTTCCGTTGACAAAGAAAAACTGATAAACTATTTTATCGACAATAAACGATATAACCTTTCGCCATCGATACAAGGTTTTATGGGAACCAAATTAATGTTGCCCGTAAAATCCATCGATGATATGCCGGCTTACGCGCTCGATATAAGTAGGGAAAATAATGCCATACATTTAGAAAAGGAAATTCCCTATAATAATTTTTACGAAATAATTTCGAAGACGAAAAACGCGCGTAAATTATCTAAAAAAAACTGATACCATAACCGTATTTCATACGGGAAAAGTTTTGTTTTCCGGAGTCCACGACAAATATCAAACTCCCTTGATAAAATGGTTTTTAGATATAATGTTACGGATAAAAGATAAGGTCGCGATAAAAGAACCTCCGGTTTGTCACTTAAAGGATTATTTGCGGCCAAATAACTCGGTGATAGATATTTTTGCGCAATATCATCGTGGCCCTCTTCCAATTTTCTTCTCCGGGGGAGAGTTCTGCGCTAGATCATAATTTATAACTCCGCGAGTTATAAATTTCTTCGAATCGCGCGGGGGGATAGAAAGATCGCGAACTAAGAGAGGTCGAAAACTAAGAGAGATCGCGAACTAAGAGGGCTCGGGAACTAAGAGAGATTGCGAGCTAAGAGGGGTCGGGAACTAAGAGAGACAGAGAGATCGCGAACTAAGAGAGATAGAGAGATTGCGAACTAAGAGGGGTCGGGAATTAAGAGGGGCCGGGAAAACCCTGATTTTGGGAAAACCCTGATTTTGGGAAAACCCAGATTTTGGGAAAAGCCGGAATTATTAAGATCAGTGGCTCCCGAACTAAGAGGGATTAAGGGGTCGGGAACTAAGAGAGATTGGGAAAACCCAGATTTTGGGAAAACCCGGATTTTGGGAAAACCCAGATTTTGAGAAAACCCAGATTTTTGCACTCAGCGACCCCAAATAAATCGGAGCAAACCGGATTGGGAAGACTGTAGTCAATCACATCAAATTTATGTAAATTTTGGGCGTCGGAAACGCGATTTTTAGGAGAGACGCGTCGGAAACGCGATTTTACAGTCGAATATCGAGCAGAATGAGGTTAAAGGGGGAGGGGGGGGGGGAGAATGGGCTAGAATCCCCATTATAGACACTACTGATGGATGGATGGGTGGTTGGATTGTTTTAATATGAGAGAGGAGGGATAGAAGATGACCCTTAGTTTAAACATATATTATTCGTATATTGATAACATACATATTCATAATTAACAACAGCTAACTACATGAAAAGGATCGGACGAAAGCTATAAGCTTATTAAGTTCCACTCCGAAGAAACCCTTGGGGAGAAAGCTTTCGAAACACTGTGGGAAAAGGAGAAAGTGTTGGTAACCACAATGTTTTCTACCCTTTCATGAGGAAATTCCATCATTTGAGAAATATTTAATATGTCGACTGAAAATACTTATTAACACATAACATGCAGTCTGATCTTGGATCTACACTGTCCGATAAGGAGATATTTTTCTCCGAAAAATACCTTTGAAATCAAAAAATGTTGATTTTTACTATCGGCTTGAAAGTTTCATTTCGCTTATTTAGCAGGATAGGGGTTAAGTAATTCGGTTCAGTTTTTTTCTTTTTTTTTTTGTGGTGAAGAGTAAAAAGAAGGTACTTCAAGATCAGACTATTTAGAACGTCATGTCAGTACAAACAGGTAAACACATAAACACTACAGAAGCGCCGGGTCTGTATTCACCAACCTTTCTAAAGAACATGCTGAGTCTTATTCTGAATGGGTTTTCTAAATTTGAATATAATGCAACTTCGGATTGGCTAAACCAAACAGCTGAATTTGAGTCACTGTTGAAATCTAGCATTAGACTTAGAATGAAGTTTAGAATGAATGTTAAATACGGGCCCCGAGGTGGGCGGGAAAATAAAGAGCCGTGCTCTGGTAAACGGGGGTTTAATGACTCGCTATGATCCATGATACCAAGCAAATCATCTCATGATTATGGATCCATAAAGTCCATTTTGTCCAATCATGCGGTACACCGGTCCTTGGACATACAGAGAGTTGACCAATAGCAAAAAGTTTCGGCCCAGGTCAGCCTGCACGGACTGCGCAGGCTGAGCTGCTCGATACTTTTTGCATGTGCATTAAGCCCCCTTTTCAAACAGCATGGCTCAAATCCTTTAGCGTCTCACGTTGTTTTCCTAGACATTTCAGCGCCAAGCTCGGAGGAGCGGTTTTTACTGGTTCAGAGTTTAACGCCGTTTTAACAGATTACATTAGATCACCGCGGATAGCGTACCTATGCATGTGTTCCCTTGCTTTCGCACACCAGAACTGACACAATATTCTTTCCAAGTCATTGACTTCTTTTCTCACATGCATCAGAGGTGAATGGCGAATAATTGCTGGAGAGAAAGTATGCCTCAATCGGGTATCTATCCGGCAACCACCATGTCAGGAGTCAGATACGCCAACCACTGAGTTTCTCGGTAGGGTAGTCGGTAGTGTTCATTCCTCTCTCACCGCTAACCATTGTTTCGACGATGGTTACTTATATATGGGAAAGCTGCAAGTGGCTTGGAAGGAATATTGTGCAGAGTACTGGTAAATGAAACTCCAGGAAAGCAAGGAAAGATGCACTGGCCGCCGCGATATAACTGAAATAATGTTGAAAACGGCGTTAAACACCATACATACTCTGTGAAAAGGGGGTTTCATGCACCTGTAAAATGTATCAACCAATGTCAGTGCCACTGTAAAACACTGGTTTCTTCTTCTCTTAATAATAATACGATTTTTTTTTTTTTTTTTTTCTTTTTTTTTTTAATTTCCATTTCATTTGAAACTCTCTCTCTCTGTCTGAACTAAACGGGCATAAACAGTTACTGGAGAGGTCATCAGACCTCTCCAGCAGTGTTGAGTTTTAAAGGCAGTCTGCCTCAAAAACTGCTGTCTAAATACAGTCTAACTGCGAAATTGTTCTGATACACAGCCTGTTTCTTCATGGTTTTATAAATAAACCGAAATCATAAAACTGAAATAGGAATAGATGGGGGGGGGGGGGGTCCCTATAAACTTAGAAACGGAACCGAAACGAAACGGAACGAAACGGAACGAAATGGAACCAAAGCCAACGAAACGAAACGAAATAGAACGAAACGGAACGAAATAGAACGAAACGGAACGAAATAGAAAAAAATCAAACAGAAGTAAAACCTACATTATTTTTTTCCTTTTAATCATCTTCCTCTTGATTGCAATTAATGCAAAAAAAAATATATATATTCAAATCTGATTGCCGCTGTACGCACGAAGATCGGGCTATTATTGTGGATTATTGTTCGCGTTATTATTGTAATAAATCATCATTAAAATGTTCCTCAATTATAGGGCAACTGTCACCGACGCAATTACGTCGCTGCTCAGTCGAAGCAGAGGGACAATATGAGGGCCTAGATTATGTTGCCTATTTGTAGGGACATTCAAATTTCCCCCAATAACGACGAGTGGGGTACACTACCCGTAAGCACCTCTACGCAACATAACTGATCCCAGCCCCAAAAACGATCGCGTTGCAGCACGCAACAGTCAGCATAACGTTCATTCCTGCGTCCGAACAATTGTATACGGTCATTAGCTCGAGTCAACAGAAACCTTGACTCATCAGAAAAAAAAAAAATATCTGTCCGGTTTATGTGTCCCAAGGCCAGTTGCTATCTATGACTGCGATGGCGGCGCATCAGAACCGAGCAGACCTACAGGCGACATCTGTGCAAACCGTTATCAACTAAACGATTCCGGGGATAACAGGGGCTTTAACTGTTGTTCGTAGGTCTCGTATGTACTGATTCACGATATATTGTTCTTAGGCTCGAGTCGTGATGCGCGGTCTGCCGCTACGTTTAAGTCTTTTGAACTCCAGGTTTGCACATATCGCCGAAGAAGGCTGCTGACAGCTTGCGCTAACGCACCAACATGAACTGCAACCGCTGTAGTAGGAAGCCAAGCCTCCAGCATACCTACGACTCTTTCTGGTAAAATTTCTTTAAGTCTTGGCATCGATATTTCTGATCAATACGTGGACCGGATATGTCCATCCCTTACATGCACCTAAACTCGAACTTCGCCTTTAATAGCCGACAGGTCTTTTAGCTATGAATTATCTGACCAATTCTTCGAATTATAAAGGTTTTAAAAATTACCACATGTGTATACATGACGTATGTATGTACGTCTCAAAGGTAACCTTAAAGATTTTGCACATACTTTACGACAGTTTTCTTTTTTTTTTTTTTTTTTTTTTTTTTTTTTTTTGTCCAATATGTACAAACTTTATTTCTGTTTAGAATTATTCATATCTAATGCATTAACTGTTATTAACAACTGTAATACATATTGAAAATAATGTTTGTATGTTACATGAATGTAGAAAATAGAAATAAAGTTTTAAAAAAAAAATCGTTGGACCCGAGGCATCTTGGACATTCGCAGCCGTCATTTGATAAGAGTGTTTCTCTTTTAATTATAGCATGTCTTATTATTTTTTAAACGCGATCCTTGTAAGTTACTTCGATGTTGGGGGAAAAGGCTTGGGCTGTACTTCAGTCAGTTCCTAAAGTTTCTCAAAGTAACAATAGCTGCCAAAAGTGAACAAAGCAGGAATTAAAATACATATAAATTTATATCATATCATTTAATAGTATGGAAATTAGTGTGAAAATGACAATCTGATATTGTACAATAGGTCCAGGTGTTAGTCGCTGGCAGAGAAATTAATTCAAAATCAGGTTAAAAGTTGCCAGATAGCTCCATATTTTGTTTACGTTTTGCATGATTTTAAAATTCATTTTTCTGCGAGCAACTTACAATTGGACTTACCACACCATAACAGATTGTCATCCTCACAATATTTTCCATACTTTGATTTGTTATGATATAAACTGAAATGTGGTTTAACACCAGCATTGTGTTTTTGGCCGCTATTGGACCTTTAACTCATATAATTTTCACATAGACAGCAATTTTGCATAAGAAGAGCGGATCGTTTCCTACATAATTTCATAATAATCAATGTAGTGTCATGTCTTGCTTTCATAGAAAATAATAACTTTACAGCTATCGTGCGAAAAATTATCATTTTCCGCTGTATGTCGTGCAAGTAAGGATTCTTATTCGCCAGTGGTGTTGCAACCCACTTGAAATTTTCAGATGAATTTAAAATAAGCTACTGCTTTCCGTCAGATCCTGTGCGAGTGTTCGGATTCATTTATATACATGTTGTACATTTATTTGTAACAAAGTAATGTCTTTGAAACTGAAGCATCTTGAAGGGCATCGACTCAGCACCTCAAAGGTATCGACGGCATAATGGTGTTCATGCAAAATATGCCGGTACCCTGCGACAGTAATATATTATCAGAATGAAACTGATTAATTGCACGGTGTTAAAGGCGGTTTTCAACATTATTTATGTTATATCGAGGCGGCCATTGCATCTATCCATGCTTTCCTGGAGTTTCTTTTGACAGTAATACGCACAATATTCTTTCCAAGCTACTGGCTGCTTAGCCACGTAACCATCGGCGAAACAATGGTCAGCGGTGAGAGAGGAATGAATCTTGTCGCAATGACTATCATCAATCCTCGGAAAGAAATTGGCTGAGTCGGGGATCGAACCAGCGACCCCCTGTTCTCAAGTCCTGTACGCTACCAATTGAGTTACAAGGGCTCGGTACCAAACTGAAAGAAGAACAGAATAGAAAGAAAATAAAATATCACTTACATCCAAAATCTTGCATCAAATATGTTGGAGTCTGTGAAACTTTCCGAAGAACAGGTCCTGGTAAAGGATTGTCGTTTAGATCAAATAATTCTGATTCTGACCAGGTTTTCAAACCCGTAAACCACGCATAAGATGACGCGATTTCAGCAATTGTTTCTGTGTGCTTTCCACATAAAACGCGGGATAATGCAATAAGAAATGATACAAAAGATATATGATAAAGTGAGAAAAAATAAATAAATAAATAAAATAAAAAAAAAAATAAATAAAATAAAATTGCTACATTTCGTTCTATTTCGATTCGTTTCGTTGACTTTGGTTCTATGTCGTTTCGTTTCGTTCCGTTCCCTTTCGTTGCGTTTCATTCCGTTTCGTTGCGTTTCGTTTCGTTGCGGTTCGTTCCGTTTCGTTTCATTTCGGTTCTATTTCTAAGTTTATAGGGACCCATAGACTTGGTTTGTTTTTATATGAAGGATTTCAAAAAAGATTTGTTATATTGGTTTGATTGCAAGTTGTCTCTCCAATAATTGCCATTTTTCATTAAAATAATCTAAGCAAAAAGAAAGGGAAAACAATAATTTCGTTTAAAAAAAGGAGAAAGAACACCGCGGGAAAAGATCACGCGGCTTGAAAACGCGGGAAGAAGGTCATGTGGCTGTGATGTAATGCATAATAGTCAATTAACGCAGCGGAAATCATTTAATGCCTTACTAGTTTGTTTATATATTGAAATTCAAAGCAAATAAACTATTTGAAAACATTGATGCTGACCTCTCCTGGCTTCTATCTTAAAGAAGCCAACTTGTTTTTGTACAGTATTTAGTAAAAGCATTGTGGTAAAAGAAGAAATGCTTTTTAGCAGCATTTTCCCCTTTTCCAACAATGTTTTTAGAAGAATTCCTCATCAGGGTTACGTTATTACACAAATAGGATTTGAAAACATAATGGAGTTAAAATATTGCTTTTAACAACTGATTACACCATTCCTTTGTGTTCCATAAAGTAAGTAGAAATCGTTGCCCTTTTCCATGATGTTTTCTAGATTCATGTGTTGACAACAAAGTTTCTAATTTGAGTGGGGATTCATTTAATTTGTCGTCCGAATATGATTTCCATATAGACCTAGACAAGTCTAGAATAAGTAGTCTGATAAAAAGTAAAAGAAGAAGTATTACCCATAGCAACCAACTTATCAACATTGAAAGTATTTGGTCGTTTTGGGCATTGCCTTTGTTGTTTATTTACAAAGATCAAAGATAAATGCACCCTAAAAATCATAGGAACATTTTGACGTCACATTTGGTACATTTCAAATGAATCCACATGGGTTGGGTAGGACAATCTAATGAAATCACCGAAATCACTGGAATCACCAAATAAACTATGTTGATTTAAAAAAAATAAATTGCACTAAATATGATAATTACGATGTGGTTTAAAAGTTTTAGAACAGCTTTAACCAGATAAAAAAAGACCGAAAATTCAACCGGTGATTTCACTAATTTATGTGGTAATTCCAGTGATTTCGGTGATTTCACTTGACGCACTTGGGTACGTTTTGATTTGGGTACGTTTTGACTGTAAACTGCTGACAATCTGGAACTTGCTTGGAATGTATCTAATTCAATGTATTTAAGTCTTCACAAAATAAGCAATATACAAAGGTTCCACGAATCTTCTTCCCGATCTAAGGTAGTACACAAATCGTTCTAAAATTGACACGATTCGCTACCGGTGTTCAAGCTCCGCAGTCGTTTTTAATGCAGATTGCGTTTTTTACCGTTCCGGTCCAAAATTCCAGTCGCTTTAGACTGGTCAATTGGGTAAAATGCCGGTTTTGGGACATAACGCATAAAACTGCTGGCGTGAAGCGCCGGGGTTCTGGGACACAACCATAATGCTGCATTCCCGCATCCCGTATCCCCGCATCCCCACACCGATCCCAGGCCAAAAACTGCTAAACAGCCATTTCAAGATATATAGGTATAGTCGGTGTTGTTTGGGTGGGTGGGATAGTTCTCGGTATTGTCTTACTGTCGAGCCCCTTGCTCATACCGCCTTTCCAACCTATACAACCATAAAGTCAGGTCCACGGCACTCGCATCCTTTTGTGCCGTCTAGTCCATTTTTAGGAGGCGAGCTATGAGAGCTATAACACAGGGCAGAGAGGTTATAGTCGGAGTGTAAACGGTTGCGTTCGTTTACAAGCCTACAATTCTAATTCGATTACAAGAGTTACAAGTACCTTGCTTACATTAGCGGCTGTAGTTTTCGATGCACAATTTACAAGCTCTAATGGGGTGTGATATCTAATACAATCACAGAACTTATTTATGCCTTTTAAAATTATGTACTTTTGGACTGACAACTTTACCATTAATAACTATACCAACTTCGAATCATCAACTGGTCCTCTAGTTTTACTTAATATATTTATGCTCCATCTCAAGATCCTACCCGTTGCTGGCATGCAATAAGCCATAAGTCCATGGTCTCTTCCAGCAGGAGCATCACCCAAAAAAAAAAAAAAAAAAAAGAAAATCAAACCGGCCCTTAGTCATGGGGGCCACTTTTTTCAGCCCAAACAGCTATCACAGGTATACGAAAATCCACATACTTTTTTGTAGCAGCATCCTGATTATTTGTAGGTTCATCGAGCCTTATAATTTTATTACCTGACATATTTAAGTTTCCATTTATTTCGCGCATTGCCTTTGAAGTGACCACCCTATTTACACCATTCCAAATGATTGTAATCGATTCACCCGCAAATATTCTTAATCTTTTTATGGTATGGTTTGATGGTTAGTGCTACTATCTGGACTAACAATCCTACTATCGTTATCGAATACTACACACTGATTCCATTACCTTTACTATGACTAATTATATATATATATATATATATATATATATATGTGTGTGTGTGTGTGTCTGTGTCTGTGTCTGTGTGTGTGTGTGTCTGTCTGTCTGTCTGTCTGCAGAAAGGGGTCTTATGGCCAAAAAATCACTTTATCAGTTTTTCCCATATTTAGATACACCTACATGTCTAGAACATTATCTGTGAGTATGGAATGAAAATTCCAAAAAATAAGGAAGTTATGAGCTTTTTACCAAAGGGAGTCAATGGTAAAATATCTATGACGTCGTGCACATGACGTCATTAGTCTACAAGAGGTGAATGTTTTGCTTCAGTGCTTTAATTCATTGGTAAATAGATTAAATAAATGACTACGATGACTCTATTTCAATGATATCTTTAAAATAGCTCATATACCTTTGTCTGTCTTCCACAGACCAATCAAACCTACACTTTAATCCTTTACTTTACCAGCTATTTTTAGACTGACCAAACCCCATTACAAATTACATGTACATATAGGACACATACTTATAACAGAGGGTTTTTTTTTTTTTTTTTTTTTTTCAGCAGCATCAGAAACATGATAAGATGATATTCAATCAACTTTTACATGCAATTTCTCCTTTTAAAGCTATCAGCTTCAGAGACATAAAAAAGTTTATTTAACTCCAGTTAGAGAAGGATGTCAATACAAGCCTGAATGTGAGACAGTGACAAAAAACAGTACTACTTTTTTTTAAGTTATTTATGTCTGTAACATACCACGACTAATAATTATATACATGTAACATTTGTAATAAACTAAGCAAATATACAAATTTGTCAAAAATAAATGTACTGAAATGTACAAATCGGTTTAACCCCTACCATACAATTTAACCCTGTACCACACAATCCAGAGTTTTATCAGCCCCCCCCCCCCAAAAAAAAGGCTTTTGGAAACATTATTGGAATAGGAGAAAATGTTGGTATCCAACATGTTCTCCTTTTCCCCTAGTGTTTTCTACCCCATCAAAAATATAAATCATCATCATCATTTTATAAACAGTTAATTTGTCATTGCTTTTGGTCCAAGCTAGAATTTTGTCATTTGGTTAGGTGTTAAATGGACTTTTTCCAGCCTAAGAAAAAAGGACAATAGTAATATAATTTCATAGGTGTCTGCCATAATATTATCAACACAAAAGAAAGATATAGATCAAAGATCATACCGTACACATTTTGCAGTCTGATCTTCATCGACATTGTCTGTAAAAGAAGTCTGATTTTGAGCTAATTGTCCGTAAAAAAGGAAAATCTAGCTGACTGGACATTTGCAACTTAAATGGTTCAAATAGCTTTGGTTTAAAAGAAAAAGATTGATTGCACAAGTGACATATTCAAGTATCTTTCACAAACTGTGACACACATTGGACACTTTTACACAATAGCTTAACTGATTTAATGTAAATTATGCAGTAGCTCTCCATTTGAGCCCCTCATGACACCAAAGCACCCATCTTGAGAAAAAATAGTATGGTATCGTCCAGCCACCATCATATTGTACTGAATGTAGAAATGCGTTCTTTATAGGAGTGAGCATTAATTGTTAACCCTTACCAATTTATTCTATTTTAGCAACCATAGGAAGGAGTTCGTTAACATTGTGAGTAAAGGGGAAAATGTAAGTATTTTGCATTTTCTTCATTAACCACAATGTTTTACACCTTTTAAGACTGTTTCATCATTTGAACCGCACTTTAATCTGCAAATGTTTTAAATTTGGACCTTGTGAGTCCTTAACTTTTTTCTTTGGTTTAGAGTTAGGTGATGGATGTCATCTCTGAATGACAGATGCAAAGACATACCCAGCTCACTTTTGTAAATTTGATGCTATACCATAAATGATATTTTGCCTTTGTTCACCAAAATATGTTCATGCAGTCTTGCTACAAATGCTCAAATTTTAGCCTCAACCTTTCACTCCTTCTTTGAGAAATTTATCACAAAAAAGTCTACTGAAAATGATTTATTGAACATGATATAGCTAAGGATAACGTTCTGCAGTTTCCTTTCAAAGTGTATTATGATTATCACAGATTTCTGCTTATAAGTTAAACCATGCTATAACTTTTAATGTTCAATAAGTCTAATACCTACTGGAAATGAAAGCAACAACTTTTTTTTTTTTCTGAAAATGTTCACCTTTTCATTTGTACAAAGAAACTATCTTTGACAAGAAAATACACAAACCTGTTAAGACTCTCCATAATTAAGTAGATTTATAACAATATTTTCTTGTTGATAGTAGATCTAAATTTACCAAGGTGGATCTGAAAAAGATTTCAAAATATGTTCTTATTACCATTGATGTATCACTAGTACTTGCTTCAGAGGCTATGTATTTTTGGAGCTCCTGTATACATGTAAATATGTCAGTTTCAGTACGGTAGCAGTTTATTTTGTATGACTGAAAGATTGCTTAAAGTCTGTAAAACACTGGTATGTCTATCACTCGCAATCATACACATAATTAGGTGCAAAAAAAAAAAAAAAAAAAAAAATGCAAGATTAAGCATAATTATAGAACAAAAATGTGACAGAAAAAGTCATCTTTGCATTTTAAATGTGAGAGAAAAAGCTGTCTTTGGATGTATATATTTAATCTACTTTCAGACTCTGAAATAAGCTGAATTTATTTTTTTTGGCAGCAAAAGAGTTAAAAGTAACATTCAATAAGCTAGATTGTTGAACAAGACATACTTGTCATTTTCTATGAATGCTGACCTCCAGGTCTTGAAGAATAGAAATGATGCTGTGCCATGCTAACTACAGTGTCTTTTCCTTCACTAACCACTTCACCATCATTCAAGTGTGTCTATTTACCTGGGATGAGAATGAAAGTATTGAAAGTTCTGTATTGACAAGAATAAAACTAGCATACATACTGAAAATAACTTCAACAACATGAAACCTGTGTTGTGGGTACTTAGTGGAGTGAAAGAGAGAATATCTGCAATACAGGTTTTAGAATTCCAATCACCATCCGATAATCTAAAGTCAACCAATTGTCTGACCCTCTGTCAAATTACTTAAGAATCATTGTTACTTTCTATATGCCTGACTGTTTGCCACAGAGCTCCCACCCTCGGTTTATTTGTTATTAAATGGTAAAAATACAATCCAAACTGAAGTCAGACAATACATAGGTAAATAATGATAGGTTTTAGAATCTAACATGTTACTTTTCCATTCAAATTTTAGTCAATTTAACAAGAGATGCAAAACACACAGAAAAATAAAGGCAAACACACACAAACAAACAGATTCTTAGTTTTTGGTTTCAAATTTAACACTGGTACCATTGCCTGAATAACTATCGGGCTCACAGTGGATCTATATGTCTACATTTACAACACTGGATTCTTGATCAAGCTTGATCTCAAAAGTTGGGCTGTTTTTCATCCGTGACAACCAATATGTGGTTCTCAATCATTCAACAAAAACATTGTTCTAACACACGATTACTCTATGTAGAATCATACTGACAGTGGGAAAGTGAGTTTACGGACTTATTTGTCCAGTTACTTTTCAAATTTTGGCGGACAATGTACAACAAAACCGTTGCCAGAAACAAAACTTGTACTAGTTAGTTACCGATGATACAACTTCCGGGTCATTGAAAGTGCCGAAAATTTGTATTTTCGCCAAGAAATATTGAGATACAAATTCTTATTGTAAAATATAAAATACACAAATCTTACCTAAGTCATATTCCTGTATGTAGTCACCGTAGTCATCTTTAAAACCGATGTTTTTGTCACCGTAGCTAAATGAGGTTATCGCTATTTTCAAGCAGGAAGTAACACACTCGGTACGGACTAAATCACCTCGGCGGCCTTAATTTTATCGTAATATGATCGGATTACTCAGATTTGTGACTGAATTACGTGTTTACGGACATGACAGACTATATACAAACAAAACATGTCTTTAAAGCCAAAAAATACGACACGCAAACTTTAAAACGTGTTTTCTCGAAAGTGACGTCGGAGCCGTAAGACCCCTTTCTCTTGCCGACGTCACACACACACACACACACACACACACACACACATATATATATATATATTTTTTTTTTTTCCCAATTGTAGCGGTGCTAGGTAATCTTAAAAGTATATTAACAAGACTAGTATCACCTATGACGAAATGGTGCGTTTCGTTCAGGTCGAAAATACCTACTGTTACTTCGACAGCCATTCCTTCAACATCCGCAACTTCACGCACGTATTTGTTAGTAGCCACATCATCATCATTTACAGGGTCTGGAACGTTCGTTAATGCGTTCCCAGCCATGTTTATAGAACCAGTAACACCATTTGTCCCGTCTCTTCTTTAAAAAAAAAAAAAAAAAAAAAAAAATACGACTATGATATACCTCCATCTACTGGTGATGGTGGTTCTGACATACATCCAAACTTATCAACGGACATTTTTTATATAATTGAAATACATCATTAATGATTTTTTGCAGATCTATTCCCTTACTTATTTCTTTTAAAATATATAAGCATAGATGACCGCAAAACACTTGGTCACCTCGCTGCAACTGTTCTGTATTATACAAAATTTCTCCTTTAAGATATACATTCAGTTCACTCGGCGGTTGCACACAATAGCTATCAAAGTAGTATTTGCGCTTTCCATTTTTGTACCTTGCAACCCAATGTGTACCACCACCGAGTGAATCATCTAGGTTTAGTATTCCACATTCTTTCTTGCGAGGTTTCTTAGGTAGAGAGTCACGCAGGTATACTCCTCCGAAGTTTGGTATTCGTAATTCACGAGCTGCTTTGATTAGTTCAATGTTAGATAGTGATTTATTTGGTAAAACTACTTTCCCAACTGAATTCATTTTTAAAGTATTTATATTGTATATTCCAATGGCTAGGGTATCTATTTTATTTTCTAAAACAACTCTTTTGTCATCACACGATGGAAGGGCTGCTTTGTTCACCTCTCCGGTATACAAATTATGACCGCTGCTTCTTTTAACATTCATCTTTCTTAACTCTTCATTACCCGTAAATAAGCAATCCTTGTAATCTTCAAACTGGATACTCTTCCGAACAACGGCTTTTTTCACACCTTTACACTTCTTTTCCACTTCTCCTTCATACATTTTAAAGGCATAAAGTTTAGCCCTTAATTCTACAAATTCCTCGATAATTTTACACTCAGTTTCATCTTTAAACATACTGTCAACTTTTTGTTTACATCAGTAGGTATACCTTAAGGATGGTTCTTAGGGAAGTTACTTGTATCAAATTTATCTACTACGTCGTTTGATATGTTCTTATAAAAGTATTTTGCTTGTATATCATAGACAAAGATATTAGTATCTGTATAAAGCAACTTAGCCCGTTCTCCATACTTTTCTTTTATGTAGTGTAATGAAAGTCATACATTAAGTTTTACTTAAATTTAAAATACTAATACCAAGGTAGATAGGTTTGTTTAAAATAAACTTTTTCCTTCCCATGTGAATTGCAAACAAGTCTTCTGAAAAAACATTACAATGCTTAAAGTTAGCTTTTGCTGCCAGCTTTTTCCTTTTGCTTCACTGTTGACTAGTTCACATTTTCTATCGTTTTACCAAACACTGCATTGTTCATAATCTTAAGAAAGTATTTTTCAAAGTCGTTAGTACTATTTGCTCCAAGTCTCGTATTTAGGTCAATGTACTTTTTCAACCATGGTCTCTCATTGAAATTAATACATCTGTGGATTTTTGTAATTTTAAATCCTAAACGTTTATACAGCATAAGGGCTTTATAATGTGCCACATACTTAGTTTTGCTGTGTAGATTTGGTATCAGTTTCTTTACACCATTTACTTTCATTTTTTCAGATGCAAGAGGATAGTCGTTATGTAAGTCGTGAAGTTCTTTGAGGTACTCTAAATCAACTAAAAAAAAAAAAAAAAAAAAAAAAAAAAAAAAATCTTGTCCATCAGGTAATTCCTTCCAATCATTTTGCTTATCATCTTTCGTCCACTCGAAACCAGGCAGTGGGAGTAGTAGAGATATTGCCCATCCATAAAGGTTGTTAGCATCTAGGTAGGTAATGTAATTAGTGGGTTTCTCTTCTTTATTCTTCCAAAAAAAAGTGCCTCCTTAGCAGGCTTTACCAATAGCTTTTAATGTAAGAATTATTAGCTCTTGCATAGCGATTGGAAGCTATAGAAATACCACATTTTTTTTTTTCTTTTTCGATTATAAGATGCATTTCAATGTCTGATATAAGCTCAAAGTTTCACTTTAATGGTTTTTAACATTGCATCCCAAGCTAAACCCGGAGTAGTTTAATACCACGCATACGTTCATAGTTCTATTCAGTCTATCAACCACACCAGATTTTTCCTCATTCTCGGTGGAATACAACTCAACCAAATTCAACTTCTTTGTTATAAAACTATTTGCCCTTATCAACCCACATCTTAGTTGGTTTTCGACCGCATTTTTTTTTTTTTTTTTTTTTTTTTTTTTTTTTTAATGCGGTAGCGAGTGCTTTTCCCATCTTGTCTTTGAAGGTACTAGCCAACCGTATTTGGAGAAAATGTCGATAATAGCAAGGAGATATTTTACACCGCGATAGAATTTAGAGAATGCCCGCATGTCTACTAAATCCTCAGCCCAGAATTCGTCTATACCTTTTACTAAGACCCTTCTTCTCTCGAATTATCTTTTGACGAGTTTATGTAATTCCTCCAATAAAGTTTGCATTAGCTCGGCAATTTTTTAAGTCACATCCCAAATCTTACTTTTGTACCAATTATCTACAATAGACCCATCCATCTTTTCCCGGGTGGTTGGATTATAAATATTATCAAGCTCGGCTAACAATTTTTTATCATATACTTTTATATCTTTTGGAGTTAAATCCTGATTTCACCCTTTTTTATGTTTAGTACCGGGTTCCGTAAAGTTATAACCTGGCAAAGGGTATGTTATTTATTACCTTATTTAGTACAGAACCACCAACGCGACTGGTACCCGAAACAAATTAAGTCTTAGTTATACCACACACAACAGACGTTCCTAGTTTCATATTTCTTCCATTTTTAGAGGTTGTAAAATGCACATTGCTTGTATCGGTAGCTTTTTTACAGTTAACGCAATAATATTAATATCAAGATATATATAATATAAAATAGAGGTAAAAAAATATCTCATGGAACGAAGTAGTTTCGAAAAGGTTTAACCACTCGCTCTTATCAAAGAGTATTTTATAAGAGGTATTAATATAGATAAATCAGGTTGTGGAAAAACAACCTTTCTACTAAATCTTATACTTAGACCTGGCTGGCTTGAATATAACAAATTATTTGTGCTTGGTAATCTTGAGTCTTTTCCAACCAGAATATCGTATCCTTCAAACAGCTTTCGAGGAAGAATTACCGAAGGAGGCCATCACGCGATTATTCGAGTTATGCGATGAAATAATTGGTTTGGATGTTTCACCATCTGCTCTTGTTAAAAATGGGCAAAAGAGATTACGGATAAATCAAAAATAGAATATAGTATTAAACGAAACCGCAAAAGATGTGCCTGACAGTAGTAGAAGACGAGTTTTATTAGCCTTATTTAGTGTTTCACTTTCGCACCTAATAATCCCCCCCTTTGGGAGGGCAACGACTTCGAACACGGGGTTCATCAATCACGTTGACAGGTCTATTGTGCTGTTGCAATGTGAAGTCTATTGAAAATATAATTTTTAATCTAAATGCAAATAGCTTTCTTTTCAAACACTCGCTGTATCATTAATCATGTTGTCATATCTATTTAAGAGACCATAAAAGAAAATAATCTTTTTTTTAATGAGTTCTTTTCAGAAGTTAATCCCATGGTGTGAAGTCTATTCAAAGAAAATAATTTTTGATATAAATGCAAATCCGTCGGCACGCGAGTCGGATCTTTTCAGAAGTTAATTGAAAAAAATATTTTAATATATATGGAAATAGTTTTCTTTTGTAACAGATATTTTTTTTTTTTTTTTTTTTTTTTTTTTTTTGAACAAACGAGTTTAATTACGATAAAGTTTATACATGTAAAAGAATAAGAGAGGATAAAACGTGCGCAATGAATTTAATTCCTCTCTTTTTAAATATCCATAAATGTAGACAGAGTTTCAAAAAAAAAAAAAAAAAAAAAGTGGCAACCAGATAAACGTTGTTTTTACTGTATTACAACGAAAGTGCTGCGATATAATGGTTGCCTACCCAAAGCCAAAGAAATAGTGGAGATAAAAAAATAAATGATGATACAAGCCACGACTTGTTATCATTCTCGCTGCTGGTTGGTCTATATTTTAAAGTACAAGATTAGCTATAAAAAATTACCCTCGTTTGATAGTCAGTAGCAACTATGGCGCAAAAGCAAGTGGACCTATATGATCGTCATTTTGAAGGGTTTAGTGTTGTGACATGGTGTGATCATCGAGTGAGTTGTCGTTTTGATAACCATTTTTCTCTCGAAGTTAAGCGAGGCAAAACCTCGACGTACGTGCTACTTCGGAGCGGGAGTAAATTTATTAAACTTCCATTCGAGGTCTTTGACGCCATGTGTAACTCGCAAGTCAGTATTGCGTTTTTGAAATAGTCTGTAGAAATACGGGACTGCGACTATCGATGGATGTGTTGCTATTGCGGAGTTCAGTTTTGTACAGAAATAGAATGTATTCATCACGAGGAGCAATTACACGCAACGAATTCTGTTTCTGATGAGTGAAACGGACAAAATCGCAGACTGAGTATATATATAAATGGTGGTCAACAAATAAATGACTAAATTCATCATGGCCAATTTATTAGATTCATATCTGGAGTTCTTTTATGCTAAAGAAAGTCTAAGGTGTCTACCCGACATAGTGCTCCGATTGTGCGAAGGATGTCAGTTCGAGTCCCTCTCACAAACGGATCATTCCTGTGTTTTGTTAACCCTGCATCAACAGTTGACACTAAACTTCGAAAACGTGCTATCTGAGATTGACGAGTACGAGATCCTCATCAAGTGGAAGGAAGCTGCGACTCACATTGTGTCTCCGGAGTATATTGCTCTGTACGAGTTAAAACTAAATTGCGCAGACTGGCGCCAAACTATGAAAACACCGAGCTGGAAACATCGAATGATACAGCTGACCTCGCGGTTAAGGAGTTCAGATAAATGCTTCTGAACACGATGGAAAACTCTCACACCTGAGAAAGGACTTGTATTGTGATCATGGATTTACAAAAACTGGCATATCCCGAATACATTTTATTTAAGGACCGACTGGCGAGTTACTCCTTGTGGCCGCCGCAACTGAGTCAATCCGATTATAGTCTGGCACACGCAGGATTGTTTTATAGTAACGTGAGTGACAGAGTAAAATGTTTCGCTTGTGGGGTTATGATTTGGGGATGGAAATCGGATGACGATCCCTGGTTAGAACATTTCATTCCTGGGAAGAACTGTTTTTACATGAAGATGGTTGGAGGTGTGAGGCTCGAAGGTAATAGTAGCACACCTGTCATGTCAAACCGTATGAAATGTGGAAGTGCAGCGTTCTTCAAGGTCCATGGTCAAAGAACAAGACAAAACGACGAGCCAGACAAGTGACACCAGCCTTTGTTAGCCGCTTTATCTATGAACAGTAATGATATGTATGACACTTAATATGACTTATGTTCTAGGACTAGATTGTCAAGGATATATAAATAAGGAAATAAATAAAATGGATTATAGTTTTATTATACATGATATTTGATACAATGATAAACGTTATGGAAATAAATAAATATTATAAATTTACTAATGCTAGTATACTGTTATTTTCTCCCCCATCTTGTTAGTTTTTTTTTTAAGTCTATGTGTCGAAATGCTTGTTTGTGCAGACTGGATATTTTGTCCTATGTGCAAAATATACTATAAAATACCCCGTCTAGTTTACAATATGTAAACTAGAAAACGTCTTCCAGCTTTCTATTACTTTACTTGAATAGATTTGATATTTTATATATGTATAGAACATACGATAAAGTAGCCAGTCTATGTATTAAGTTTTACAGTGTGTATATAGATAAACATATTCCAGCTCTAGATAAACAGAAATCGTTGGATACATGTATGCTTTACTCCCGATTTTTATCTAGTTTGATCATTTTGTCTATGAGATACGAGGAAATGCTCAGTCTAGATAAAACACCCATGGTTATGTACATTATTCAGGAAAAATGTTCCACGCACCAAGGTTTGCAACTTTGATTATACACAAAATCATTCTTTAAGCAAAGAGGATATACACGCCAAAATAAGTCTTTTATACATTGATCATTCACCCCAGGAACACTGCTAGTAAATGGTTGAACAATTGTTTCCATACATTTCCCTAGGAATCTTTGGCGCAAGAAGTAAACGCAAGAAAGTCCACATACATTAGAATGGTTACTTTGAAGGCGATGACGGTTTATACGTACGGTATTGGCATGCCGACGAAACCAGAGAGTAAACAGTGAGTTATATACACATGGATCCTGACTATAACTATCAAAACACTTTACTGTATTGTCACTAATGAAAAACACGAGCCAATGTTGCCCCAGTTGATTGCTGACATCGGTGTTGGCAATAAATCCACATGGTCTGTTGGGTAAGACGCATGGTAACTGATCTGCCGCAAACACACCCAGAGCTTGTTCTTGTAACACTGGGTGCAGGAAATGATACACAGTAATTGCGAAGTGTCCATATTTGTACGATGATGTGTCTCTCTCTTGGTTAATTTCGAAGTATCCAAGACCTTCGCTGTACACAATACAACTCATTGGTTCTGCAACAACAACAACAACAACAACAACAACAACAACAAATATATATATATTAAAATCATAATAAAAGAAAATAAATAAATAAAAATGAAAATAAAAAAATAATAAAAAATAAATAAATAAATAGATAAACTAAAGAAAAGAAAGTAAAAGTTAAAAAAAAATTGTTGTTAAAGGCGAACAAAAATTGAACATAGACAAGATATGGATAAAAAAGAGGTTAATTTACCTGCTAACGCCGTCTTACATGATACTTCGAGCCTCACATTGCCCATCTTCACCAATGATAAATGTTCACTGTGATGAGGAAAGTTGGGTTCCAACTGAAATCTGAATAATGTGGAACCGCTTATATAGTGCCCTCTGTCCGGAAGATTGCCCCCATCTTCTCTCCATTTCCCACTGGATACCAGCAAATTAGTGTAGCTTCGTATGATTGAAGTTCCTCCGATGGCATCAAAATCCAACTTGAGTGCACTTCTTTCGACGGGTAAACCGTCGTTGTAAACGGCAATCTGTTGAATACCGCAGTTCTCAAAGTTAAACGGATTCGTTTTGTAATCACCGCTTATAGCTCTACTTTTCACAAAGCCAAGGACGATCTTATTTGGCCGTCTTCCTTGAAACATATTTTCCCAGGTGTAGTTAGTCGAACTAGTCGGGATGCTCACTGACCTCACCTCAACCTTATTGTAGGGATACAGCGCATTTTGCCTTTCTAGAATTTTTGAGTGTCCGTAAATGACGGCGGGGCTGACTCTGATCTTCTTCACCAGAATGTAGATATCTTCGATATTTGCACGATACTCATTGGCATCCCCGGTAAGTAGGCAAAAGTTATTCGGGCTTCTGTACATTTTCACTTTGACATCCACCTGATTCAACAAATACCTCGACATGGAAAACAAATCGTGGAATATGGGTCCTTGTAAATCAGTGTTTTTGGATTCGGCAATCATGTCAGCTCGATTGACGAGTCCATTATTTGTTCCAGTGGGATCAGTTACTCCTGGACTGTCAGCATCATCTTGTATGAACAGCTGGGTATTTAACTGACTTGTGAAGGCATCTGTACCGTACTTGTGCAAGGTCTGAATATAAGCCCTGTAAGGGTTACAGTTGCAATTCATAATGGCTTTTTTTTTTAAGAGTCACTTCTGTCGACGAAAAGAGCGCTTGAAGAAACAGGTTAGCCGGTCCTGTTTTTTTTTTTTTTTTTTTTTTTTTAGTTAAAGCAGTGCCACCTGCCTTCTTTACTTTCAATCTGACATAAATTTGAGATTTTTTTAAGGTCCACATAATCCATCGAATTTTGACCGCTGATCTTAAACTCGAAGGGGCTGTCATCTGAAACCTGCGATAGAGGGCGGATTTCATCGTAGTGCACGTCCGTAACACTAGTTTGAGTACTTGGCAAGTCAAAAACTGACAACTCTGACACGAGGCCTTCTTTGAATTCCACTTCGTTGAACACCGACATATTTTCTCTATTTGATTTCGAATATATCCGCGTGTTGTTCCTTTTTAAAAGCTTTGTCTTGGTTTTATTCGCCTTTTTCCTTGGCACCCTTCCTTTGTCCATTTGAGTCTTCCTGCGTGTACTTTGGCCAGGCGAAGAATCCCTAGCCTTTCTTTTCTTGTTATTTGTACGACGTTCCGAGAGAGTTTGAAAGGCGTTCTCAACCCGTTTGGGATTTATATGGTCTCGCTGCAGCTGCGCTTTTGCCTGCGCTGTTACCTGTTCTGTAGGTAATACCGCATTAATACAACTTTCCTTTCTTCTGGGTGCGATGAAGGAGTCACCTCAATGATACTTGGAAATCTACCTCTTCCAGTTTGTTGTAAGCTAGCTTTATCTCGGCTAACGCGATCAAAGAAGTCGACCCAAAGTTGAGGATTAGGCACGCATAGTTTCATATTCACCAAAAAGGATAGCGTTTGAAATGAAGTGTCAAATGCACGGGTTTCATCAAATATGTGGCATCTGCGTTCGTTTGACGCTTTATATAGATTTCAAAGTCTCTGATTTCGTTCTTAGTCACATCAAGGTAAAACGGGTTTTCAATATGTAATCCCACTTATTTCTCGCATTCTTCTCAAGACGTCTTAAGAGGGCACGTTTTCCCCATAGACAATACTTCCTTTACATAAATCCGAATAAATGTATAGTCCTTCGTCGGCAGTAATTTTTGAAACTTTTGCTTTTTCTGTGGCATGAAATTCCACCAGAGCTACTTTCCATAGACCGGGTTAAAAAAGAGGAAACTTTAACTGAATTCTAAATTTTGTTGTCGTATTATCCTCGAAGAAAACGTTGCTCTCGTCACTTTGCACATACACATAGTGTTCCATCATTGCAGGTAAAAGCAATCGCTATTATGTCTTTGATAAAAACGTGATTACAGGTTTGAGGATCAGAGGCAAAATGGCTCTGTGTTTAGTTATAAGTCGTTTTTGCTGTTG
Organism: Tridacna gigas; assembly: GCA_945859785.2. Lineage (NCBI taxonomy): Eukaryota > Metazoa > Mollusca > Bivalvia > Cardiida > Cardiidae > Tridacna > Tridacna gigas. Next base: position 8,867,446 of record OX244028.2, read on the forward strand.
ACGAGTTACATCTTTAAAGACGAGTCGACGAATAATGTTTCTTTGGAGCTCCAACTTCTTGAGTTTATCGTCAATAGGGCAGCTCCCTTTTAGGACGTTGTAAATGGCTTCTTGCACAGCCCTCAGTTGTTTAGATGTTAAAGTCTTTAAAATCGCCGCTTTTAGATCTTCTAAAGAGTCCACCAATAATGTAAATAAAGGTAGATGTTTTCGAACCCACTTCGCCATATTTAATGTTCAGATTCAGTCAACTGCCGTTCCTTTTAAGTCGTCAATATCTTCTTCATTCACCCACGAGTCGAATTTAGGTGGCCAACCTTTCCAGTGTACTAACATTTGATTTTGTCCAGCTCGTGTCCGAATGCAAAGTGCTTTTTCGACGAAGTAGGTTGCCTGTTCATATGCCCTTTTTAACTGTTGTTGGTAAAAAGTACCACTGACGACTTCCCCGGTATAATCTTTCAATCGATATTGTGGAATACCTTCCTTCACAAAACGATCATTGATAACAAATAGTAGTAGATTGAAAAAGGCGGATTCATTTGCCACCCCCCTATTTTGTCCATCATTTCTCATACGGCTCAAAAATATTTTAACCGTAACAAACCAGCAAACCAATCAACCCATGCAAAAATCAACCCACTTATGCAATCCCACCACCCTTAACCAACAAACCAACGCTTAAACATATGGTTAGCCCTTATATAATAAAACAATATAACAACAATATAACAATTTTATGTAACATTAAGCATGCTCATAAAATTAAAACAAAAATGGGTTAACAAGTCAATCTGATGAAGGTCAGCAAACAAATAGCATAACCTTTTTTAACAACATTTTTACTTAAATCAAATTTTTTTAAAAAAAATAAAATTTAAAATTAAAAAAATAAAATTTAAAAAAAAATTAAAATAAAAAAAAATTAATTAAGAAAAACCAACACACCAGTTAACCGACTAACACATCAGCCAGACAAACCCTTACATCAAACAATTGCTTAACCTTTTTCTCACCCCATCAACCAACGCATGATGCTATGGCTAACGGGCTTATGAGTTAGTGGGTGGGTTAAGATTTTGATTAAAAAAAAAATTAAAAATTTAAATTTTAAAAAATTTAAAAAAAATAAAAATAAAAAAAATTAAAAAAATTTAATTTTAAAAAATTTTTATTTAAAAAAAAAAATTTTGTTGCATGCATCGATTGCATATATATCATAACGCGTTAATCGTTTTAATTTGTTTTTTAATTTTTTTTGTTGCATGCATGCATCGATTGCGTATATCATGATGCAATATTAATATTAAAAGATTAAGCAAAAGGGTGACCATGAAAAAGCAAAATCAATTTTTTACAATTTTTTTTTTAATTTTTAAATTTTTAATTTTTAAAATTTGAAATTATTTTAAAAATATCTAGCAATATAATGTGTAAAGATGGGTAAAAATATGAATAACTCGCTTACCAAAGAAAGAAGAAGATATAAAGATATCATGATTGAAAAAATACAAGAAAGGGATGAAAAATTTAATAAAATTTTTAATGAAATGAATAACGATATATGTGATGTATTGTTTAGATATAAATCAAAAAATGAAATTAATTTTGGTGGACTTTTTTCGAAATATTTTTATGCTAAACAGTATAATGAACTAAAAAATTTTATAGATGAAGAGCTAGATGGTGAAAATTTAGATGATAAAGATAAAGTGAAAGAAAGGATAAAAGAACTTACAAACTTTTTTATTGATTGTTTGAAAAAAGAGTTTGATGAAAAAATAAATTATGATGAAAATAGATATAATGAAAGCTATGGCAGATACGAAAAATTAATAGAATATTATGAAAACAAGGAAAGTTATAGAGACCTTACCGCTGAAGAAGGACAAGCATGTAATATCTTAGAAATTAAACAAGAATATGGTGATTTAACAATAATGAAGGAAATATATTTTAATAAATTTTGTGAAATTTTAAAAAATGAATACGAAGATATATTTTTTGACTATGAAATTTTAAGGTGGGCTTATCAGAGGTTTTTAATAAATGATGAAAGTAAAGCCCCAGAAATTATTAAAAAGGGATGTGAATTAGCGGGTAAGTATGCACGTGTTTTTGATTGGGGCAGGCTTGATACAAACACATTTTTATTTTAAAAAATAATAAAAAAAAAAAAATATTTTTATTTGTTATTTACAACAAATATTTTTTTTTTTTTTTAACTAGATGTTGATAAATAAAAAATTGAAATTATCAAACCAACACCTATAAGTTATATATATGCATGAGTGTGTTGAATAGATTTAAAAAAGAACAAAAAGAGTATTTTCCAATAGAAAGAAAAAAATGTTTTAGATATTTTAATAATGATAGAATTTTTTTATTTAAATTAGAGTTAAGTAATATACTTAAGAAAAAACTAGAAACTAAAATAACTTTTGATGAGCATGGAAATAAAGAAATAATATTTGATTGGCTAAAAACAGAAAATATTTATAGACATAATTTGTTTGAGAGAGGTGGCCAAAGTTTAAAAGCAGCTATATATTATGAATATAGTAAATTTAAAAAAGAATTTAATGAAAGTTTTATTATAACTATTTATTTTAGTATTGCATACAATAACGACCCAACAAATAAAAAAGTATTTATATAAAAACTACCATTTAGACAACCACCACAAAATAATGGGGTAGGCTTATCTGATAATAATTTTTTTTATTTTTTATATCGTTTTGGTTATGATGAAAGACTTCTTCCACCCGTACATAACAATGAAACGATATCGTCATTTATTCATTTACGTATTTCGCCAGATTATCATGATTATTTAATACAGGGGGTAAGGTATCCACCTTTTAAATCTATATTAAATTTTTATGATGAACTAGATGATGAACCAGATGATTTACCATATGTTTTTTCAGAAGATGAATTAGAAGAAGAACCAGAATACCAAAATCTAATACCATCTTATACTTGTTCATTTTTACCGAGAGAATTAACGACAACAGAAAATGATAGATATGAGCAAAGTGATGCTGGCCAATTTTGGTTAAACAATGAAAACCATTTTTCTCTGGGGCAATATGTAATTAAATATAATAATTTTGGTATAGAAAAAATTTATAAATATGAAGGCCAAATAGAGGGTGTCGATGATATTTATAATAATTATGAAAAACAAGTAGCGGGCAACGAAAATAAATCATTTAAAAGTGAAACATGCGTAATATGTATTGAACATCAACCAAATATGTTATTTTGTAGTTGCGGCCATCTATGTATGTGTAATACATGTTTTGAAAATTATAGCGGAAATAAATGTCCCGTGTGTAAAACTGAAAACGTAAATATTAGAGAAATATAATTTATTTAAAAAATTATATTTCCCATGAACAACATCTAATGGGAAAATAGGTTATTTAATTCACTCATGTTTAATATTTAACCTTTTACTAGATTAGATATTTAATGTAAATTATAATTTTTAACAGGAATATCGGGGGACGTATTTATCCGAGGATAAATTCTGTGAACCCCAAACACAGAGAGACTTAAACTTTGATATTCCTGCCTTAGTTAATGTTGAAAAGCGTTAAACTATCTTAAGAATCACCTTTAACTCTGTTTTCTATACCTTAACATAAGAAAAAGTATAGATAAAGTAAGGCGAGTCATGACACTACCATGATATAACCATTTTTACATGCCTCCTCACCGAAAACGAAAGAGGAAGTTATTTAATGCACAACTCTTTAACTTTTGCTTTACACACCAAAATGGTAGTACATTATAATATTAACAAACATTTTTACCCTGTTTTCTAAAAAATGATTAACTTGTATAATAATTGTATAAAATACTTAATATTGTTTTTTTAAACAGCAGCCTCAACATTGTGATATGGTATTAACTTACGGGTTGTTAGACCGCGCCAGAGGTTACCGTGTTATTATTAATATTTTTTTACAACAAGGAAGTAAGACTGCTTTATTATCATTAAATAAAAAATTATATTTTATACAATTACCATATTCAGTTCATTTTTAGAAAAAACAAAAGCAAAAAATGGTTAATATCATAACATACAACCATTCACCTCAAAAGTCCAATCTAAAGTAATATTATATGCATAATACACATTTCAAAATATTGGAAAAAGTTGTGAAATACTATACCACGTGATATTGGAGTGTGTATCGATAAAACCTTTTTTTTAAATATTTAACCCTTTACTGGGTTAAATATTTTTTTTTACAAGTCCAACTCTATCAGTATCGACACTTGTGCGTGTTTTGCGTTGGGGTTGTCGGACCTTGATATAAAGTTTATAGTGTCGCATTGTTTTACTTCTAAAGGCTGAGGAAAAACTATACAACTACAACCTTTTTCCTTCTTTTTTACTATGGAGTAGTCAGTCTTTTCAACTCCGTTTAAGGCTATGTTAATTTTTGCCTCTTCTTTTAGGTTACCACCAACTGTAACAACCTTTAAAGACCCCCTTATAATTCTGCCCGAGGCTGCCATGCAATAACCTCCTAATTCATGATGTATTCCCGTGCTTCCATTACCGAAAGAAAACTCGTAATTACCATTTTTTAATCCTCCTTGTTGCTCAGCATGAACGCTTATAATGGGTTTAAAGCCTATTTTTCCATCCACGTAGGATTTTGTCACTAAATCTCTCTCTTCTACCGGAGTTGCTGCATTTTTTAGGGAAAAACCTTGAAGATTTACGTTAGCTACTGCTGAGAAACTCCCATTTGGATTTTTTATGATAGCTCCACCATTATCAACGTAATTTTTATTGGCAGCGGCGCCACGGTCAATGGGATTTGGTAATTCGATAATCGAGTGACCCTTCATGTTTATTTCACCAGCCATTGAAAAAGAACCGTCTTGGTTTTTTGTTAAAGCTTTTTCACCCGCAGTAGCAGCCTTAATAGCGTTATCTACGTAAAACTTATTAGCGGCTTCGTACTCTTCTAAAGGTGCTTCGACGTTGTAAATTCTCCGCCCACCCATAGAAACGTCACCACCTGCTATATACCGCCTTCCAGGACCATAAACAAAGGCTCGATTGGCAACATCTACGTAATTTTTAGTTGCTGCATCCTGTGGTTCTGCAGGTTCTATAAGATTTGATATAGTATATCCTTTCATATTTATATCTGCAACAGCAGAAAAAGTACCATCTTGTTGTTGAACTATTGCTCTACCACTGTTATCTACATATTTTTTTGTAGCAGCTTCACTCGGTTCCTCAGGGTCAGCTATATTTTTTATTTTATTAAAACCCCTGTTTAAATACCCTGTAATATGGTATCCTCCATTTTCATCTAACAGCCCTGAGTTTGCATCAACATAACTCTTAGTGGCAACATCCTGAGGATTTACTGGATTACTAACCCGTATTAATGTATTACCAGCCATATTTATAGAACCGGTAACGGGGGTTGTTCCATCTTTACGTAAAAATTATTACCTATGTAAGCGAGTGACACACCATCACCATCACCACTTGTTTTAACATCATCTATTCTTCCAAATTTATCAACAGGCATAGTTTTTAATATTACTAAAAAAGTTTATTTAAAACATTTTGAAATTTATTACCTAAACCCAACTCTTTAAGAATGAACAAACATAAATGACCACAAAATACTTCCCCTGCATGTTGTAATTGGTCAGTATTGTAATGTATTGGACTTTTTAAATAATCTATAATTTCAATAGGTGGTTGAATACCATAACTATCAAAATAAATTTTAGTTTTATCATCTTTAAACCAAGCAACCCAATGAGTTCCTGGACCGCTGGTATCATCAAGATTTAATATACCACATTCTTTATTTTTTACTTTTTTAGGTAGGGTATCTCTTAAAAATATTCCTCTAAAATTTTTTATTTTTAATTTTTTTGCGGCATCCTCAAGCTCAAAATTGCTTAAAGGTTTATTTGGTAATGTTATATTATCAATTAAAATATCTTTCATTTTTTATATATTTAAATATTTACAATAGCACTATTATCAACCCATGAATTAAACTCATCAGAATAACCTTTCCACTTTACAAGAGATTTCTTTTTTCCTTTTTTAATAACCTTTTCTATCCTATACAACTCTTGACTCGTTTTTTGTAGTTCAGGTTCATAAAAGGAACTTTTTATTTCTTCACCATTTAAATCTTCAATTTTATATGTTATAGGTGATGTATGTTTTACTTCTGAAACTGTAAAAACCTCTTCAGTCCATCTTGTGGTATAACCTTTTTCAAAAGTCGTTTTCTTTTTACTTATCCTTACTTTGTCTCCAACAGAAAACTTTGGTTCGATATCCTCCCTTACTTGATTATAATCAGGATACAATGTTTTCCAAACTTTATTTTCATTTTTCGTCTTACTTGCTTCAATTGGTGTCATCTTAATAGAAGAATGCCTCGTGTTGTTATATTCTTTAACAAGATTTGGTAACTCGTTAATATAAACATTTGTTGAGTGAGCAGAGAAATACTTCCACATTTTTTCTTTCATTGTTCTAATCCATCTCTCAACAACGCTTGATTTTTCCTCGTTTTCAGTGGAATATAATTCAATCAAATCTTTAACTTCTTTGTTATAAAACTCTTTACCTTTTTCCACCCACATTTTTTCAGGTTTTCTTTCCTTAAAAATACTCTTTAGTGCAATAGAAACAGATTTTCCTGTTTTATCTTTTAATGGTATTAGCCATCCATATTTTGAAAAGATATCAATGACAGCAAGAAGATATTTTACACCACGATTAAGTTTAGAAAATGCTTGCATATCTACTAAATCTGCAGCCCATATTCTATCGATACCATTTACTCTAACTCTCCTTTTCTTAAGTTTTCTTTTTATTGGTTTATGTAATTCTTCTGCTAGCGTTATATTTTCTAAATTTTTTTTTTAATTCCCATACCAAATCTTTTCTTGGTTCCTATCAATGAGGAAACCAATCCTCTTTCCATTCTTTCCTTAATAGTAGGATTATAAATACCTTTTAACTCTTTAAGCATATTAGCATCACAAACAGAATTTCTTGTTGCTGTGTCATCATGTTTAAGATAACATATATCATGATGATATGCTGCTTTATCAACACGATTTACAGGTTTTGACCATTTTTTAGGCGTTAAACCAGGATTTAATCGTTTCTTTAACTTGGTGCCAGGACCAGTAAAATTATGCCCAGGTAAACGCATTTCAACAGGTAAGTTATTGATAACCTTGTTTAACAATGAACCACCCTCTATTTTTTTAGTAAATTGTGTTTTAGTTGTTCCACATTTTTTACACTTACCTCGTTTCATATTTCTACCATTTTTACTTACCGTACATTCAAAATCGGTTGTTTCAGTTTGTTTTTTACACTTAACACAATACATTTTTTATATTAAAATCATTTTTTTAATATAAATTATGGATATTGTTAATTTATCATGGAATGAAGCGTTAGCAAAAAGATTTAACCACCCCCTTTTACCAAAAAGTATCAGAGGTTTAATAGTTGGTAAATCAGGATGTGGTAAAACTACACTTTTACTTAACCTTTTGTTAAGACCTGATTGGTTAGATTATAACAACTTATGTGTTTTTGGTAAAAGTTTGTTTCAACCAGAATATCGCATACTTAAAAAAGCTTTTGAAGAAAAAATACCAAAAGAATATATATTAAGGTTGTTTTCACTTAAAAATGAAGTTCAAAACCGTGATATTTCACCTACAGCATTAGTTGAAGAATGGGCAAAAACAATTAAGGAAAAATCTAATATCAATTGTGAATTTTTTGAATATGCTAGTGATGTTCCTGACCCAAGAGATTTAAATGCATCAAATAAAAACTTAATGATATTTGATGACTTACTTTTAGAAAGGCAAAACAAGTGTGAAAACTATTATGTAAGAGGAAGACATAGTAATGCTGATTGTTTTTATCTAGCACAAAATTATTTTAGATTGCCTCGTCAAACTATTAGAGAAAATGCTAACTTAATATGCTTGTTTAGACAAGACTTAAAAAATCTTAATCATATTTATAGTGACCATGTAGGGGATGATATGACTAAAACAGAGTTTATCAATTTTTGTAAAAACTGTTGGGAAAAACCACATGGTTTTGTTGTGATTGATTTAACTAAGAACCGTAATGATGGAAAATATAGATGTGGTTTTGACAACTTTTATATACCACGAGATTACAGAGATTACTATTAAAAATATATTTTTGTTTTAAAATATATTTTTACTAAATATAAAAAATGGAAGCAGAATTACTTGAAAAAATAGTAAAAAACACCGACCATAAAACATCATTTCAAATTATTGTAAGTGATAACAAATCAAATTTTAAAATAAGATTTACTCCACCACTTCAACTTGAAGCTGATAAAAAATATGAAGTAGCTTTAGTCAATCTTGAAACTTACTATTCATTTCCTAATATTACTGATAGCAACAACATTTTTATTTATTCACAAGATAATGGTAAAACATGGGAAAAGATGAAGATACCAACAGGTAGCTATGATTTAGTTGATATCAATGATTATATACAACAAGAAATGAAGAAAAAAGGACATTATGACCAATTTAATGAAGAATATTATATTTGTTTATCAGCAAACATTAATACATTAAAATCAGTTTTAATTCTTGAAAATGGATATCAGGTAGATTTTAATCATGAAAACAGTATTGGGAAGGTATTAGGATTTAGCAGAGCAAAATATGTTTGAGGGTTTCATGAAAGCGAAAATTTAGTTAATATCTTAAGTATTAATAGCATACTTGTTAATATTGATTTAATCTCAGGTAGTTATGTTAATGGTTCTCAAAGAAACACAATTTACAGCTTTTTTCCAAATGTTGCTCCGGGTTATAAAATAACAGAAAATCCGGTTAATCTGGTATACCTACCTTTAACGTTGAATGAAATACATGATTTAAACGTTACGATAACTGACCAATATGGAAACATATTAAATTTAAGAGGAGAAACATTAACGATTAGATTTCATATAAGAGAATCACGTTAAATATAAAATGTCAAACTACATTAACGCAAAAATAAATATATCAGAAGGGCAAAAGGAAAAAAATTTACATTCTTTTAAAAACAAAATCCCAGCAAGTCTTCGTTTAAAACATGAAGATTTACATGGTAAAGATGTAATAGCATTAACTAAGTCTCAAGTAAATAAACTTACTAAAGCTTATAAAGCTGGTAAGGGAACCACGTTTAGAATGTCAACTAAACAACTTAAACATAACATGAAAGTAGAAGGAGGATTTTTACCTTTGATAGCTGGATTGGCATCAGCTGCTTTACCTGTATTAGCAAAAACAGTATTACCTGCTTTGGGAGTTGGTGCCCTAACTGGTTTAGCATCAACAGGAGTTCAAAAAGCAATGGGTACCGGATTGTATCTTAAGAAAGGTGGTAGTATCTGTCAAGTTGAAACTGATGGTGAAGGTTTATATCTTAAACCATACAAGGTAAAGGATTAGGTTCTAAAGGTGATGGATTGTATTTAAAACAAGGTGGAAAAAATTGTGATGGTAAAGGTCTTCTTTTAGGTCCAAATAATCCATTTGCTAATATTCCTATATTAGGCGCAATTTTGTAAATTAAAAAATGAATGTGTATAAATTTGGAAATAAACCTATAATGGTTCAACCAAAAATTATTTTTTGGAACCCTGTAGAACTTAAATATCCAGCTAAAAAAGTTAATCCTGTTACTTGGGATGTTTTTACGCAACAACCTTTTGTATTAAACCCAAAAGAAACTAAAACTATAGCTTTAGGTTTTGGTTTTATGATGAGTAAGGGCGTTGTTTTAATTTCTCTATCTTATGCTCTAAAAACTAATCAAATAAGTATAACAAATGAGGTAGTGTTGGAGGAAACCCCAGATGTGGTTACCACAATTACAAACAACTCAAGTAAGCTAGTAAAAATTAATGAAAATGAATTTTTATGTCGTCTTTACGATTCTATTTAAAAAAACAGTTGTAATTAATAAAATGGAACTAAAAGAAAAGATTTATCCAGTATTACCAGAAGCACGAAATATACCAAATGCACCATCATTACAACCAATACTATCAGCAGAAGATAATGGTCAATCCTTCAGGCTACAAAAAATATCAGAAATTCAGACATTTCTTGAAAATGAAGTTAAGGTTAGAGAGCAGTTAAGTAAAAAATATTTAAAGATTAGCAAGAGTGTGGATAACGTTGAAACAGGACTAACTGTGGTTGCTTTAGGAGCAGGAGGAGGAGGAATTGCTTTACTCTCAACTGTGGTAGCAATTCCAGCAACAATAGCTTTAGAAGGTTGTGCGTTAGCTGTTGGGCTTTCAGCATTGATAGGAAAGTTTGTTGTTAGAAGAACAAGAACAAAATCTGAAAAACACCTTCAAATTAAAATGTTAGCTGATGCAAAGTTAAATACACTATTTACACATATATCTAAAGCTATCAGTGACAACAAAGTAGAACATTCAGAATTTACTTTAATTATGGATGAATTGGAAAAATATAAGGTGATGAAGGAAGAGATACGAGTTAAGTCAAGGAAAAAAAGCAAGCTAGAGGAACAGGAGAGCTTAATCGAGAAGGGGAAACGGGAAGCACGGGAGGAATTCCGCAGACTAGTAGAAAGAAACAATGGAACCCATTAAAGCTAAAACTAAAACCACCTAAGTTTAAATGTTCTTGTGCTTGTGAGATAGGTAATACTGATTAAAAAAATAAGATAAAGAAATTATTTACTTAAAAAAATATGTCGTTTTTAAAGATAAAAGACCCTGTGAAAAGAGACCAAATTTTAAAAGAATATCTTGCAACAAAGAAAAGAATTCGTGATAGTCAGCTTGCATAGAGAACAGGTGAAATTGAATTACAAACAGGCCTTTCAAAGTTTTTTTAAACCTATTACAGAAACACAAAAAGCTGCAACAAAGGAGATTACAGAAGGGCTTAAACCTGTTAAAGAGGGGATTGAACAGTTACCGCAACGGTTACCTCAACAACAATTAATTCCTAAAGAGGAAGAGGAAGAGGAATATGTAGGATATTCAATCTTTGATGAAAAATACAAACAATTAAAAGAAGAATATGAAGAAAATATTGATAAAACATTTGGCATTATAAGGAAAAATATTAATTATTTTATAGGTAATAAAATGGTTGATTACGATGGTGATTATATTTGGGTTGGTGCAGATAGATATCCAGCAACGGATGCATTATGGGAACTTATTATGGCAAAAAATCCAAGTAAAAAACATAATTTTTTACCTAAAGACATTGAAAATTATGAAAAAATATTAAGGAATTCCAATGTTATTGTTCGTGATAATGACCCAACGAAACCTCCTAAAAGCAGCGGTGGAATCAAATACAATACTTTTATTAAACATGTTTATCATGATATCATTAAAGAAAGAGAAGCAGAAGAAACAGAAGGAGAAGGAATTACCATTATCCCATCTGACCCTAACTCACTATTAGAAAGATTAGACCTTTTGATGGCAAGTAAAGAAGCTGGTAACACAGGTGTAACAAATGAGTTGGTAAGTATTTGTGATGAATTAAAAAGACAGGGTATATTAAAATCAAGTCATTATAAAAAATTAATGTCTATACTATAAAATGATTACATCACAAAATAGAGGATTTAAAAGAAATTATGCTTATGGTGGTACGGGAATATTTGATACTTTAGCTAATTTTCTTACAAGGTTTTTTACAAGCAGCGCAGCTAAACAAATTGCATCTTCAGCAGTTGATGTTGGTAAGAGTGTAGCTAAGGAAGGAGCAAAGAAAGCGTTAGAGGTTGGAAAGAGTGCCGCGGTTGATGCAGGTAAAAAGTTAGTTCAAAAGGCTTTAACACCAAAATCTAAAAAAATTTTAGAAAAATATACTCAAAAGCCTACTACAACAACTCAACCTGCAACGCAAAATATTAACACCTTAATAGATGGTAGTGCCATTGCAATACAAGATTTAGTTAAAAAATTAAATGGTAGGGGTTCCGGAGTTAAAGTATTATGAAAATAATAAATTTAAGTTAAGCAAATTATTACATTAAAATAAAAAACGAATGTCAAATCTTAAATTTAAAATAACAAAATATGAAAAATACAATACAAAAAGGGTTGGTATCCTTTTTGCTAACTTTAAGATAAATGAAGATTGTGAAATTCTTGAAGTTACCAATACAAGTTATGATTATAAAAAGGTTGTTTTAAAATTGTCACCTGAAAAAGCTGATATCATTAAGGAATTTGAAGAAGATGTAAATCAATATTTAGAAGAAAATGATATACCTAAGGTAACCATTCTTTGCGGAAATAGAATTTATCCTAAAATGAGAAAAAAGCTTTCTGCAGAAAAACTTAAAAATATTAAACTTAAGGGTGTTTTTGTAAATGATGAAAACAAATCATTTCCTCAACTATGGCTAGAATATTAAAAACAAAACTCAATTATAATTTTGACTTAAAAATTATAATTGCATATAATAAAATGAATATTTTAAACATTAAAGCACCGATTTCAAAATATGATAATATTGATGAATATGAATATCATGAGTATGACCCTATTACAGGAACCAATCTTAACAACTCTGGAGGGGATATTAGGATTAATATCGAAACTCAAGATATTTTTTATCATCCTTCTGAGAGTTATTTAAAAATTATAGGTGAATTAGCAAAAAATGATGGTACCGTTTATGGTGCAGCTAATGACGCAACCTTAACAAATAATGGACTGATGTATCTGTTTAAAAATATCAGATATCAACTTAGTGGGCAAGAGATAGAAAGCATTAATTATCCTGGTCAGGCTACAACAATGCTTGGACTTTTAAAATATCCAGATGACTTTGCTAAATCACAAGGGTTAAACCAACTGTGGTATAAGGATACAGGAGTCAATGCAGACAGTGCTACTAATGGTGGTTTTTCAGTAAGAAGACAGTATATTTTTAGTTCAAATCCAGTTGGAACATTTAGTTTTAGGATACCTTTGAAACATATATTCGGTTTTTGTGAAGATTACAACAAAGTTTTATATGCTATGAAACAAACTTTAACCTTAACAAGAAATGATGACAATGACGCAATTTTTAGAGCTGGTGGTACCGATGCTGGTAGAGTTAATTTACTGAAGGTATCTTGGTTTATGCCACATGTGGAGCTGGAAGATGGTAATAGGATGGAACTTTATAAATTTATCGAGAAAAAAGAAAAATTTCCAGTTGGATATAGAATGATACAAAGCGACAGTATTGCGGTTCCACAGGCAGCAACAGGTTTTACTTGGAGGCTATCAGCTAAATCATCTCCTGAGGTGCCACGTTTTTTAATTGTTGGTTTTCAAACTGATAAAAGTGGTAACCAAGAACATAACCCGGCTATATTTGACAACTTAAATGTTAAAAATATTTATGTAATGTTAGGTTCAAAAAAATATCCAGCATATGATTATGATATAAATTTTACTGCTAATCAAATTAGTAGAATATATAGTGAAGCTGCTTTGTTTAGAAAAAAGGTTTTTAACATGGATGAATTAGTATCAAACCCTAATATTACTCCTTAAGATTACAAACTCCTTTTTCCTTTGTTTGTGTTTGACCTATCTGAGCAAAGTGAAAGGTTAAAGTATTCTGTAACTGATATTCATATTAAAACAACATTTACTAATAACCCCCCTGCAAATACTGAAGCATTTGCGGTTTTACTTAGTGACAGGATGATTAACTTTCAGAGTGATGGGAATAAGATGTCAGTTGTATATTAAGTAATTTTTTGTTTAATATAAAAATATGCTAAAGATTGCTGATTTTAAAAAGATATTAACAGATAATAACATTAAGTGGTATTCCTATTGGAACAAGAAAAAGTATATTGATGTTTTAAAGGAGCATGGATTGTATCCTGAAGAAGCTATACCACTTAAAAAAGTACCTAATTATGATAGACTAAAGGATATTAGTAAAAATCCTAAAACGGTAATATTAAAGAATGTTGAAACTGAAGAAGAAACAACATTTCCATCAATTTACAAGGCTAGTAAGTTTATTGATAGATGTCCTCAAACGATTGAAAACTGGAATGGTAGAGTATGGAATGGTAAATATAGAATTGATATTCAATAATTTATTATTTTTTAAAAAATAATAAATTAAAAAAAATTGAGTTAAACAAAAATTATTTGTTTTAAAAAAATTATGGCGATGAATTCTTTTTCACAAAGATTTATCAACAGATTAACAGATGGTAGTCAATGGCTAGCATCTAATTTATATAGTGGTGCTCAAAGGATTGCCTTAGCGGTAATTCCTCAGAGTGTTAGAAGAAGAGTAAGAAATTTTACTAATTGGTTAACTGGTAATGTTGAACCAGAACAAATTCCACAGGTAATAGATGAAGTTGAAAGAAATATAGAGGAAGCATTACCAAGAATAGGACCAGAAGATATTAATGTAATACAAAGCAATTCTTCATTAAGGGGTTGGGCAAATCAATACAAGATAGAGGGGTTTCCCGTTGATTCTCCTGAGCAGTTTTTAGAGTTAACAATGCAATCTATAACAAATATTTTAAGAAATAAACGTAAAGTTAAAGTAAAAATGGTTCTTAAGTGTTTAATGTATAGATTTGATGATGTGGAAAACCCGGTTCCAGCTCAGTTTTCTTCTGATGAAAATTTAATTAATTTAAGAGGAACCGATGTAAATGAATTATATGATACAATGGCTGAAAAAAATTTTAGAAAATTATCGTACCTTTTTAAGAAGTGGTAGCGGGTGGATTTTTCATAGTGTGGTACATTTAAAATTACATACAGCAATTTATGACCCTTTAAGAGCTTCATCATTTATTCCTCTTCCAAAGTGGATTGCTGATAAAAGAGCATGTGTTAATATAAAAAATAAAGATAATCAATGTTTTAAGTGGTCTATCTTAAGAGCATTTAATCCAACAGATAACCATCCGGAGAGAGATAGTAGTTTAAAATCAAAAGAAAATAGCATAAATATGGATGGTATTGAATATCTTGTTTCATTGCATGATATTAGTAAATTTGAAAAACAAAATCCAGAAATTAGCGTTAATGTTTATAGTTATTGTCAAATTTTTGAAGAAGAAAAATTCAAAAATAAATTTTATCCATTAAGAATTACTGATGAAGAAAAAAGTAATCATGTTGATTTACTTTACTTAACAAATGAAGAAAATTGTCATTATGTGTTAATAAAAACTTTTAGCCGCTTAATGTCAAGTCAAATATCAAATAACCACCGTAAAAAGTGTAACTGGATGGTTTTGGGGTTTTAGTCCGCACCTGTCTATTTTTAGGAAGCCGAATCGATCACGTGACCTGAATATAAATCGGCTGTTTTTGCGTCTTTGTCAGTCTGTTGAAATGGAAGTTTTCCATTGATGTTGAAACTAAATATTTGTTGATATCACTACAATAAAGAGTCGGTATGTAATGGGTTTCAATCACTATCATCTTCATGTATCTTCCGATTGTTTCGATTGTGTTTTCGGTTGTGATCTTGTTGGTTTTACTTTATTTTCCTTCTGTCACATTTTCCCGCGAACCCGCCAAATTTCAAAGACCCTTTAAATCCATCTTCTTTAACTAACTCCTTACCGTTCGTTATCATTTGTTTTGCAGGAATGATTGATTGGTAGATTGTAGAGAGATAGAGAACAATTACTTAGTTGAGCAGAAATACATCTACTCACATTGTTTAGTAAGTATTAGAAATGTATTCCTTTGTATTGTTGTTTGATCCGGAGCTGCGTAGTTGATATTGATATTGTATTTTACCGTTTTTTAATAATCAAATTGAACATGTATTTGTATGATGTTTCTGTAGTAAGAGCAGTTTATTATATCATTATTATTTGTTATTGTCAAAGAACTACTGCCACATTGTTTTCTTAATTGTGTATTTTCAGGATGTAACAAAAAGAACTACTGAAAGATATATACTACAGAATATAGAATCTACTACTAACGTTACAGTCTTCCCGTCTTATTTTACGGCCCAAAATGACATTAAGTGTAAAGACGACCTAGACGAACCCACGCACCCCCATTTGAAAACATAAACATTATTCTTATCAAGAAGAAAGGGGGGTCACAAAAGTTTTTTTGTAAAAGATGTTTAATTGCATTTGGAAGAGAAGACCTTTTGATAAAACATAAAAAATATTGTGATAAGCATGCTCCGGTTACCTTAGATATGCCAAAACCTGGAGAGATATTAGAATTTATATATCACGAAAGAAAAATTAAGGTTCCTTTTGTTATATATGCTGATTTTGAATGTGTATTGGAACCTATTTATAAAAAAATTAGCAGTGAAAGGGATAAAAAAGGAAGTTATACTATTCAAACTCAAAAGCATATTCCCTGTAGCTTTAAATATGTTATTAAATGTTTTAATGATAAAGTTTGTCAACCTATAAAAGGAGAAAATATACTGGTAAAAATGCTGAAGAGGTTTTTGTGAAAAAAATAACTGAGAAAATTAAAGAAATATATGAAAAATATTATAAAAAACCGGTACCAATTAAGATAACTAAAGATGAAGAAAAAAACTATGAGGATGAAAAAAAATGTTGGATATGTAATGGTAAATTTAAAAAAAAAAAAATTATAAAGTAAAAGACCATTGTCATTTTACAGGTAAGTATCGTGGTGCAGCACATACTGAGTGTAATCTTAAAGCAAAAATTCCTGACTTTACACCTGTTTTCTTTCATAATTTAAGTGGTTATGATAGTCATCTTTTTATAAAACATCTTGGTAAAACTGAAGGAGAAATTGATTGCATACCAAACAATGAAGAAAAATATATTAGCTTTAGTAAATTTATTAAGGTTGGAAATAACAAAACTCATAAAATAAGGTTTTTAGATAGTTTTAAGTTTATGAATAGCAGTTTAGATGAGCTTTCAAAAAATTTAAGTGATAAACAGTTAAATACTTTAAAAAAATATTTTTCAGAAGAACAACTACCATTGGTTACAAAAAAAGGATTTTTTCCATATGAATGGTTAGATACTTTTGAAAAATTAGAAGAAACTCAGTTACCACCTAAAGAAAAATTTTATTCAAGCTTAAATGATAAACATATTGAAGATAAAGATTATGAGCATGCAAAAAATATTTGGAAAGCTTTTAATATGAAAACGTTTAAAGAATATTTAGAGCTTTACAATGAAATAGATGTTTTACTTTTAGCTGATATAATGGAAAACTTTAGAGAACTTTGTCTTAAGCATTATGAATTGGACCCTTGTTGGTATTATACCATTCCAGGATTAGCATTAGATGCTATGCTTAAAACAACAAAATCAAAATTTGAGTATTTAACAGACCCTGATATGCTTTTAATGATTGAAGAAGGAATACGTGGTGGGATATCTATGTGTAGTAAAAGATATGCAAAAGCTAACAATAAATATATGAAAAAAAGTATGATAAAACTAAACCATCAAAATATTTAATATATATAGATGCAAACAGTCTTTATCCTTGGGCAATGAGCAAACTGTTACCAACTAGTGGTTTTAGATGGATGGATGAAGATGATTTAAAAGAATGGAAAAAAATAACATGCTTTTTAGAGGTTGATTTGGAGTATCCTGAAAAGTTGTATGATTCACATAATGATTTTCCTCTTGCTCCTGAGAAACAAAAAAAAAAAAAAAAAAAAAAAGAAAAAGTGGAAAAATTAACTCCTAACTTAAGCGATAAAGAAAATTATGTTATACATCATGAAACATTAAAAAAATATTTAGAATTAGGATTAGAAATTAAAAAGATACATCGTGGCATTATGTTTGAAGAAACATATTGTATTAAAAAATATATTGATAAAAATGTTGATTTAAGAAAAGATGCAAAAAATGATTTTGAAAAAGATTTTTTTAAATTAATGATGAATAGTCTTTTTGGTAAGACCATGGAAAACTTAAGAAATAGGGTTGATATTCAATTAGTTAATGATACGGTTAGCTATCGTTATAAAAAGCTTGTTGCTAAACCAAACTATCACCATACAACAATACTTGATGAAAATTTAGTTGCTGTTCATGTGAAGAAAACAAATATAAAATATAACAAACCCGTTTATTTAGGTATGAGTATATTAGATATTAGTAAAATACATATGTATGAAACTTTTTATAATTACTTTAAAGCAAAGTATGGTGAAAAAGTAAGGATGTGCTATACTGATACTGATAGTTTCATTCTTGAAATAGAAACTGAAGATTTTTATGAGGATATGAAAAAAGATAGTGATATAATGTATGATATGAGTGGTTACCCTAAAGAGCATGATTTACACAGTGAAAAAAATAAAAAGGTATTAGGTATGTTTAAAGATGAATTAAATGGAGATATTATGATTGAGATGGTTGGTTTGGGTGCAAAAACATATGCTTATGAAACATTTCCTATATTAAGAGAAGAAAAAACTGATGAAAATCCAAAACCAAAAGCAATTTTAGATAAAAATGGAAAATTACAATGGGAAGGTGTTGATGAAGGTAAAAGATGTAAGGGGGTTAAAAAGTCTGTTGTTGAAAACAAAATAAAATTAGAAAATTATAAAAATTGTTTGGATACAGAAGAAGATTGTTATAGAACCATGCCAGTGTTAAGAAGTAGAAAACATGAAATGCACACTGAAGTAATAAACAAAAAAGCATTAAGTTATGCTGATGATAAAAGATATATATTAAAGGATGGAAGTAATGATACTTTAGCTTGGGGACATCCTAAGATTAAAATTATAGAAGAAAAAAAATTAACTGAAGAAGAAAAAATAAAATATGAGCAACAACGGGCAAGACCCAAAAACACATATTAAAATTTTTTTATTTGTTGTATTGAAACAAATAAAAATATATATATATATATATATTTTTTTTTTTTTTATTTATTTATTTTTTTTTTTTTAATTTTTTTTTATTTATTATTTTTTTTTTTTTTTAATTTTTATTTTTTTTTTTTATTTTTATTTTTTTTTATTTAAAAGAAAAATAAATTTCCTTCATTAAGTTTTTCTTTTACGTCTCTTCTTACTTTATCCTTATAACTTAACATAATTTTATTTATTTTTTCTTTTGCTTTTTCTGGTGTAAGTGTTAGAAAATCTTCTTTTTTATCATTTAAAAAATACTCATTTACTTGTTCTTTAAATAAATCTTTATAATATTTATTCATTCTGTGTTTAAGTGGTAATGTTATAAGTTCTATACTACGCTCATGGTTATGATAAATATTATCTATAAACGATTGGTCATAACGTATAATAAACCTTCTTGTTCTTTCACCCATTTCCTTAATTACAAAATCTTTATAACGTTTTGTTACATTTTTTTCTTTCTCATATTTACCCTCTCACACCCAATTTATACCATCTGATACCCATTTTTCATTTCCTTTTTTCCAGTTTTTATTATCATCTACATATGGCGCTGGTACTTCATTATTAAAACCAACTTTTATATCATAATGTTCCCAATCATTTTCACTATCTTCACTATCTTCAATATCGTTATGTTCACTATCTTCTTTGTTTATATTATTTTTTATTTTTTCTTTTTCACCATAACAATATTTTCCATGTAAACCAAACATTTTTTTTATCTTCAGACATTTTTATATATTATAGTATATTTTATTTATGTAAAAATTTTTTGATTTAAAATTTATTTTTCAAATTTTTTTAAAATTTTTTTTCAATTTTTTTTCAATTTTTTTTTTTTTTTTTTTTTTTTTTTTTTAAATTTTGATTTAAGTAAAAAATGTTTATAAAAAAGGTTATGCTATTTTGTTTGCTGACCTTCATTAGATTGACTTGTTAACCCATTTTGTTTTTAATTTTATGAGCATGCTTAATGTTACATAAAATTGTTATATTGTTGTTATATTGTTTTATTATATAAGGGCTAGCCATATGTTTAAGCGTTGGTTTGTTGGTCAAGGGTGGTGGGATTGCATAAGTGGGTTGATTTTGCATGGGTTGATTGGTTTGCTGGTTTGTTATGGTTAAAATATTTTTGAGCCGTATGAGAAATGATGGACAAAATAGGGGGCTGGCAAATGAATCCGCCTTTTTCAATCTACTAATAGTTCGTGTGACCACCGTTCGTCGTATTCTCGTTGAAAAGTTTTGCGTATAAAAGACACTCGCACGAGATCACCTACTGTATATTCTTAAATGTCTTTGCTCGGTATCTTGTACTTTTGACCCGCAGATTTGAGCGATGACGGCGTCTTTCTGCTGGTGGATTTCAGAGGTGATTCGTCCTGTAATTTCCATAAGTTGACTGAGTCTTTTGGTTTAACGCTTTTTGGCGTTCGTTTAATAGAACTATGGTAAGTCTTGTTGTAACTCTCGGTGATTTTGGGAAGAACAGCAATCCATCGTCTGGTTTGTTTGTGCGTCATGTAACGAACGACGCGAGATTTGATTATTTTAATAGCTCTTTCGGCATAAGAGGCCTTTACCACATTATGAGTAACAAAAAATGTCACATTTTCCTTTTTGAGGAAAGTCTTGACGTTTTTATTGAGGAATTCAGTTCCCTGGTCACTCCGGATATGTGTTGGTTTTCGTCCCGTGGCAAATATCCTTGTCAAAGCTTCCACCATTTCTTGCCCCGTAGTGGTGCGCAGAGGAACTGTCCACACAAACTTCGATAAAATATCAATCGCTAAGACGAAATAAGCATATCCGTCATTGTCTTTTTCATAGAAAATCATGTTGGCGATGTCCACATCCCACTGATAATCCACGAAAGGTGCCACAACCCGTTGTCATTTAAATTTGGATCTCATTTCTCGATGTACGGCGTAAACTTCTTGCTTTAACAACCAGTTACGAATTTTGGATCTGCCAAGAACAAATTTACCGTCTTTTCTCGTGGCTCTATATAATTTCTCTACTCCGGCATGGATTGGGTCATAGTATTTACTTGCCAGGTAATCTTCGAAGTTTACAGTCGAAGCCATTTCAATTTCGTAGAAGTCCTCTTCTCAGATAATTTTCTTTTGACGGGGATACCCGGGGGAGGAGGTAAGGTACCTATTCCTATCTGGTGTCTCAAACTCGCTGCTAGCAAACTTGCTGGAACATTAAGCTCAAACAAGAGCTCACCAAATGCGTCTTTGCCCACAGGTCGAAAGTCTTTATAATCCTTCATGTGTACCTTAACCAGATCGATGATGTTAGAGCCTGGTATAAGGGTACCTTTTAAAACACTTCTCCTTTCGCATTCCAAGAGACGTGCGGTTGAATAAAGTAGACTCTTCACCCAGTTCCGTGTGGATTTTGAAAAATGAAGTAGCAATGACTCTAAAGAACTACCTCCCACATCAGGCTCGGTCACTTCACAGCTTTTTGTAGCATTTTGTTCATCTTTATGACTTTTTAACAAAGTTTGATCATCTTCATCAACAGATGCATTTGCTTTTTCGTCTGCATTTAAGGACTCACTTGTTGGCATGGTAGACAGCAATCGTTGATATCGATCGTACGGTAACAAGATCGTTTTCGTCATACTGGGTGGTATATTATGGTATATATATATATATGGTATATATATGGTAAAACCAAATAACCGTAAGGTTTCGAAGTAGCGTCTTTATAAGCCTCCATCAGAAAGTTGCTTTTGCCCAAAAAGGCTTGTCTGGCTAGGCACTGCAGTTGTGATATGTCTCTGGGATTTTTCATCAAAACGTAAATGTGTGTTCAGATTAATCGTGCAGCTATGTTTCCCTTTACAGTACACATTTTGATTAATATACATTGCGCTTAAAGGTAAATAATGCACGCCGTTCACAAACAGATTTTCCATTTCAAGTGAAGAGGTAACGTTACACATTAGATCGTTCAGAATGACCAAGTTGCAAGTGTTGGGAGTAGCAAGTTTTTGTAGCATCTCCTTGTTCGGTAAGCCCTGATGGAAAGTGATGAAAGGCAACTGCTTCTCCATGTCTTCGAACAAGGGGTGATAGATCCCGTAGCAATACAACACGTTTCAGGCGGTGAGGTAAACATGTCATCTTTCTTCTTTAAAAGGCGATATGTCCAAAACGTTTTGCCACTCACAGTGTCTCCCGACACAGCGATAGAAGTACATTCCAGAAAGGGATACATCTCGAAAATGATTGTGAGTAGACAAAGGTTCTCCTTGATAAATTCTCTAATTTTCGAAATTGCTAGCCAGCATGTTAATCAACTCCTGGTCAGTCACGTCTGTTTCTTAGGGAGGCAGAGGGCATAATGTGATGTCCAATGGCATGGTATGGATCCCATCCTTTAGTACGTTTCTCTTGCAGTAGAGATAAGAGAAACCTCTCGCTCTTGAATGTAGGTGAACACGGCATTGTTCCTGACTCGAAAGCTTCGGTTATAACCACTTTCAGTTTTGTGAGTCTTTAAAACGGAATATGTGAGTCTTTAAAATGGAATTTGGTCATTAGGGATTTCAGATGGCGTTTGCTGACCCCCTTTCAGCTGAACTTGTATTCGTTGAGGTCACGAGATCGTAGGGGTCTTAATCTTTTTGAACTCCAACCTTTGGCCTTGTTTAAGAGTCTAGCAGCAGTAGCACGAGTGCTAGAGGGTGTGACTACTTTCGTTTTCCTCACAGTGTAGGTTTTGGAACACAAGCCTATCATCTCATCTCCCTCGTACTCCATTTTGAACAATCTTTGGTCCGCTTGTCGTACTTGGCGTGTTTGTTGCAGCATGTACGAGGAAACCATTTTTTTTCTGCATCTGCGTCAATGTCGCCATCATTGCAAAACCACCTCAATCCTAGTAAGTACTGTGCTTTCATCTCGGGTTTGATGATGTCCTCCAGGCAGCTTCCAGAGATGGCCATATAAGCGCTGTCAGTATCCATCTGGCAATACTTGAAATCGACTCTGTCTACGTACACGTCCATAAAGTCGAAATAAAACTCTAGCATACGCAGTTTGGCGTACTGCAAGATGAAATAACCGAGCTGGATGGGTAAGTCCAGCTTGATTTTACGCTTAGCCATTTCTACTCCATAAAACTGTCCCTCTTCGTCCAGGCATTCAAGTTTGTGGAACGAGGGATCGTTGACTTAAACACGTCTCATGTTCGCCCTGGAGGTACTGGACGTCTCGGTGTCTTGTCTTGTCCATAAACAGGGACCCATAGCCCGAGTTTCCAGTGACCTTCATCGTATCGGCGATAATGGCGGTATCTGGATCAACATCCCCTTGTCGTCGTGCATCACTCACTTCCTGCTCAAAATTACTGAAGCAGCTTTGTAGCTGGAATTCAACGACTTGGTAGATCTTGTTCACGACTAATCCGTGATTGAGGTAACATCGGAGAAGTGGAGTGGCGAGCAAAATTTGTCGGACTTTCATACCACCCACCAATAATCGTCAAGGTTTGTCGGAGAGTTGATGGGAGCAGATATGAGTCTGCATGTGTTCCCCGATGGCGTCAAAAGGTATTTCCGTAGTGCAAAACAAAGGGAACATCTCTCGAAAGTACTCAAAAGGAGTCATGGTTGGGTGTTGAAAATAAGGTGGCCATTGGTCCGGGACCTCGATGTCCACTTCCACCATGCCAAACAGATCACCACTATTCACCCCTTGCAGAAAAGCGTCCTCCGTGATCTTTCCCTTGTGGTGCCGAAAAAAACCAAAACGCTTAAAGTCAATAAAGTCGTAAATCTGGGGGTGCTGACGGCAGTACTGGCGAAATTGACAACCCCACATAACGATGACCTGATGGTCCCACTCCAGATACGCCGTGGTCTCTTCCGTTCTTTAGTATTTCTGGGCTTGGGTGGCTAGCCATTTTTTATCCCTGACACCTCTTGTTTCGTCACAGCGATGTCCGTGAAAGTAACATCTGTGAAACTGGAAGATGGTGCCTTTCTCTCCCGGTTGGGTGGCGGGCGCGCATCCATCCATGGGATATTTGCCAATCCGGACTTCTCGTCCAGTGTTCAACTTATATTGAATATTTATACCGTGAGTATGTATAACCCAGTACATCCAGTAGTACGCGGACATGTATTTGTCGCGCAACTCGGGTCTGAAGTCATTGTTGGCTAGACGACGCACAAATGGGCCCATGGGCATAGTTTGACTGATGGTTTGGAGATATAAGGCATTCGCATCAAACCCCTAAATGGCACCACACGATTTCTGTCCTCGGATTTGGGTTTGCCCGACGCAGTGATGGCGGGAAAAGATGATGCTGGGTCCGCCCACAATGTTCTTTTTGATAGTTTGATACAGGTCTTTGTTGCTTTCGTCAAACAAGGCAAAATTAGCGTTCTGATTTCTAGCTGTCTTAAATAACAACTGCCTGGCGATGTCGGGAACCGAAATGGCCGTCTTGAAGACATCTATTCCCTTCCCGAAATAAAATTGTTGGAAGTTTTGTACTGCTTCCAGGCCCGACATCCAAATTATTGTACCAAATGAGAAAATCTTTGAATGTGGTCATTTGGTGGTCGCGCCAGAGTTGTTGGCAATGCTGGTACTCTTCCTCAGAGATATTGGTTCCCTTTAAATGACTGTAGAAATCCTCTAGAGGGGGGAGAGACGGGTACTCAAGTTTTTCAATGCTGTCAAACCAGTCGTAGCAAAAGTAGCCTTTCTGATCCGCCACGTGATATGCCCTGAGGAAGCCGGCGTAAGATGACCCAGCAGCCAGAAATTGTCTTGTGTCCATGAACTTCAAGGACTCCGTAGCAATACATGTGTACTCGATATTTTTCTTTACCACAAATGCGCTCGATTCCTCATGCATATTCAGGTGTTTGGCCAAGCACCGTTTAATGACATTCATGTCATATTTGGCTGAATTGAATCCCAGCACGGGTACCAGGAACATGTAGGTCTCCATGTGACCATAGATTTTCTGAAGCGGGTGCAAAGGTTTCTTGCTTTCGCGGTCATCTTCCGAGGCCTTATCATCCAATTCATCCTCACTAAAACTTTTAAATTCGAATTCTAGATATTCCTCTTCATCTTGCCGGACTTTCTCATCAATGGCTTCCAAGACCCAACCCCATTTCTCTTCGGCAAGCTCGTAGACTCGTAGAGCAATGTCATTCATCTGCGACACCATCTTCTAGATGACTTGTAGTCGACAATGCAGACGGGGTCAGCATATCCCTCTATATTACTACACATGGAGACACTGATAGGCACATGTTTGTGCGTCCACTGCAACATGTCGGTAGCTTGGTCTTGGATCTTTTGCAAGAGGACTTCAAAGTCATAACAAATGTACCAGGGAAAGGTCCGATTATCATCGGATACGTAGATCTCATACTGGTCCAGCTTCTCAAAAATGTTGTCCCTGGTTTGATGAAAGCCGCCCCGGTACACAAACTTAGTTCTATTTGCACAACATTTTTGGTGGCGATGAAGGTTGCTAGCACGATCAAGATGCTCGCAGGTCTTACATTGATATTTCTGGGCATACTGGGAGAAATTGCGAATGTACGAGAGATGGTTCTCGTACAGGTTGTACATCGAGGTCTGGTGCTGGCCACGGGATTTGTAGATAGACCGGGCAAAGCCATCTTCTCGAAGGGAGTACACTTCCAGGTTGATGCCGAATTTCTCTTCAAACAGGGGAAACTCTTCCAAGCTCAACCCTTGGAAATCTTCTTCAAAGTCAGTGGTCCACTGGCGGAAGCACTGCTTGGCTGGGTCTTCAATTGATTTGATGCCGTGTCCGTAGTGTAAGGCCAAGCAGCGAAAGGCGCACAGGTTATCTTTCTACAGCACCCCATTCTGTCGGTTTTTTAGCTCACCGGAGCACGAAGTGCTAAGGTGAGGTATTGTGATGGGTCATTGTCCGGCGTCCATCTGTCCGTCTGTCCGTTTGTCCACAATTCCTTTAAACATCTTCTCCTCCTAAACCGCTGGGCCAATCTTGATGAAACTTGGCAGGGATGTTCCTTCGGTGAAGCTCTACCAAAGTTGTTCAAGAGATTGAATTCCACCCAAAACTCTGGTTGCCATGGCAACAGAAAGGAAAAAAATAGGAACATCTTTGAAAATCTTCTTCTCTGATTCTAGATGGCGCAGAGCTTTGATATTTGGTATGTAGCATCTCCTAGTGGGGTCACAAGTTCGAACATAGGAACAAAGAAGGAAAACTTTAAAATTCTTCTTCTCTGAAACTGGAAGGCGTGGAGCTTTGATATTTGGCATCTAGCATCTCCTAGTGGACCTCTACCAAGTTTGTTCATATGATGCCCCCGGGGTCAAAACTGGCCCCGCCCCGGGGGTCACAAGTTTTGAACATAGGAACAAAGAAGGAAAACTTTAAAAATCTTCTTCTCTGATTCTAGAAGGCGTAGAGCTTTGATATTTGGTATGTAGCATCTCCTAGTGGACCTCTACCAAGTTTCTTAATATGATGCCCCTGGGATCAAAACTGGCCCCGCCGCGGGAGTCACAAATTTTGAACATAAGAACAAAGAAGGAAAACTTTAAAATTCTTCTTCTCTGAAACTGGAAGGCGTGGAGCTTTTATATTTGGCATCTAGCATCTCCTAGTGGACCTCTACCAATTTTGTTCATATGATGCCCCTGGGGTCAAAACTGGCCCCGCCATGGGCGTCACAAGTTTTGAACATAGGAACAAAGAAGGAAAACTTTAAAAATCTTCTTCTCTGATTCTAGAAGGCGTAGAGCTTTGATATTTGGTATGTAGCATCTCCTAGTGGACCTCTACCAAGTTTGTTAATATGATGCCCCTGGGGTCAAAACTAGCCCCGCCCCAGGGATCACAAATTCGAACATAGGAACAAAGAAGGAAAACTTTAAAATTCTTCTTCTCTGAAACTGGAAGGCGTGGAACTGAGGAACTGAGGAAATGATGAACTGAGGAACTGAGGAAATGATGAACTGAGGAAATGATGGACTGAGGAAATGAGGAAATGATGAACTGAGGAACTGAGGAAATGATGAAATGAGACGATACAATACATTAAAACCTCCCGTTTGTTTTCTTTCATTGTAAAATTTGAAACAAAACAAAAAGCAAAATTAAAAAATTATTAAATCCTCCCATATTACCCCCTGCATGAAATGAAAAGAAAAAATGTTTTTTTGTTCTTCTTGTTGTCTTGTTCTTCTTGTTGTCTTGTTCTTCTTGTTCGTCTTGTTCTTCTTGTTGTCTTGTTCTTCTTGTTCGTCTTGTTCTTCTTGTTGTCTTGTTCTTCTTGTTCGTCTTGTTCTTCTTGTTGTCTTGTTCTGTTCTGTCTTGTTCTTCTTGTTGTCTTGTTCTGTTCTGTCTTGTTCTGTTCTGTCTTGTTCTGTTCTGTCTTGTTCTGTTCTGTCTTGTTCTGTTCTGTCTTGTTCTTCTTGTTGTCTTGTTCTGTTCTGTCTTGTTCTGTTCTGTCTTGTTCTGTTCTGTCTTGTTCTGTTCTGTCTTGTTCTGTTCTGTCTTGTTCTGTTCTGTCTTGTTCTTCTTGTTGTCTTGTTCTTCTTGTTTTTTTTGTTGTCTGTGTTCTGCCTGTTGTAGTAGATGATCGGGTAATTGTTACGTCTTCCTGTTTTCTTTCATTCATACATGAAACAAAACAAAATTAAAAATGACATTAAAACCTCCGCCTTTTGTTTACTGTTTAATTTTTACCTTTCCTATATTTTGAGTTTTCGGTTGTTTTGTTACACAAACAAAACAAAAAAAGACAACCGAAAACCTCAAATTTGCCAATACTCACATGTTAGGCTAACATACCACAAACACAAAAATATATTTTTAAACATTTTAAAGTTTCTTTAATCAGCTTTTTATTCAGTGGTTGCACATCTCCCACTGTTCGATTTCTTCCCCTCCTTCTCTGGTTTTCCTGTTTTTCGTTTTCTTTAATTACCGATTTTATAAAATTTTTAAGTATTCCATAAATAAATTTTTTTAACTCTTTTTTAGTTCTAAATTTTAGAGTTTTTAATACCTCCACATAACACGCCCTAGTTGCTACTACCTGATCGTTAAAAATTACCGGGTCGCCGGCTATTCCCTGTTTTACTAGTGAATCCGTGAATGTGTCGAAAATTTCCAGTATATGATTTTTTATTTTTTCGTTCTGTGTCCCTTCTTCCGTTGTTTCTATCGTTTCATTTGTTGAAAGGATGCCCTGATCTATCACCTTAAAAATTGTATTTAATGCTTCATTCTCAAGTTGTGCCATTTTTCCACGTTTTAAATTTTGGGCTATTTTTTAAAATTTCAATTTTTAAATTTTAGAAATTTTAAAATTTTTTTTTGTTCTCGTCGTGTTGTAGTAGATGATGAAGTAGTAGATGATGAAGTAGTAGATGATGAAGTAGTAGATGATGAAGTAGTAGATGATGAAGTAGTAGATGATGAACTGATGAAATGATGAACTGAGGAAATGATGAACTGAGGAAATGATGAACTGAGGAAATGATGAACTGAGGAAATGATGAACTGAGGAAATGATGAACTGATGGAATGATGAAATGAGGAAATGAGGAAATGATGAAATGAGGAAATGATGAACTGATAAAATGATGAAATGATGGAATGATTACCTCAGACGATGAACTGAGGAAATGATGAACTGAGGAAATGATGGAATGATGAACTGAGGAAATGATGGAATGATGAACTGAGGAAATGATGAACTGAGGAAATGATGGAATGATGAACTGAGGAAATGATGAACTGATGGAATGATTACCTCGTATTATGGACTGACTGATTACCTCATATTATGGACTGACTGATTAAAGAAAGGGGGCCACCTTCTCGAACGAGACGATGAAATCGTCGGAGTGAGTGATGGAAACACTGGGCCCTCTTGTTGTTTTCTTTCATTGTGTAAAGATGAAACAAAACAAAAAAAATTATTAAATCCTCCCATATTACCCCCTGCATGAAATGAAAACAAAACCCCGCCGTTTTTTTTGTCTTGTTCTTGTTCTTGTTGTCTGTGTTCTGTCCTATTCTTGCGTTTTTCTTTCTTCTATGAAATGGTACCACACAATAAAAACCGAATAATCCAAAATTGAAGGATTAACTGGTGAGTTTTGACTTTTTAATTTTTTGTTTTTATCAACTGCACACTGTACCGATTTTATAATTTTTTTAAAAATATACTTTTTAATTTCTTTTTTACTTTTGAATGTTTGAGTTTTTAGTTCTTCCTCCATATTTCCAAGTGTTGAGTCTACGCAATAGTCAAAAATTCCAACGTCTCCCAATGCTTGCATTTTGTAATTGTAGGATTTAATACATTTAATATAATTTTTAAAAACGGTTAAAATATAGTTTTTTATTTGCTCCTCCAGTGTTTCCTCTTCTTTAATTTTCACGTTAAAAGGCGGATTAAAAAGTGGGAATTCGAAATTTTCACGTCTCAAGTCTGAAATTTTCAACTCTTGGGATGTTGTCATTTTTTAAAATTTGGGTTTTTTTGTTTTCATTTTTCAATTTTTACCTCTTCCTATATTTTGAGGTTTTCCAAAACAAAAACAAAAAGACAACCGAAAACTTCAAATTTGGACGATGGAGTAACTGCTACGTCTGCCTGTGTTGTTCTGTGTTGTTCTGTGTTGTTCTGTGTTGTTCATGTTCTGCTTTGTTCTTCATGTTCTGCTTTGTTTTTCATGTTCTGCTTTGTTCTTCATGTTCTGCTTTGTTCTTCATGTTCTGCTTTGTTCTTCATGTTCTGCTTTGTTCTTCATGTTCTGCTTTGTTCTTCATGTTCTGCTTTGTTCTTCATGTTCTGCTTTGTTTTTCATGTTCTGCTTTGTTCTTCATGTTGTAGTAGATGATCGGGTAATTGTTACGTCTTCCTGTTTTCTTTTCATTGTATAGATGAAAACAAAACAAAACAAAAAATTTAAAAAATGACATTAAAACCTCTTTTTTTGTTCCTGTTCCTGTTCTTCTCCTTGTTCTTCTTGTTCTCCTTGTTCTCCTTGTTTTTCTTGTAGTAGATGATGACGTACTAGGTAATGATGAAGTAGTAGATGATGTAATGATTAGATGATGTAATGATTAGATGATGTAATGATTAGATGATGTAATGATTAGATGATGTAATGATTAGATGATGAAGTAGTAGATGATGTAATGATTAGATGATGTAATGATTAGATGATGTAATGATTAGATGATGTAATGATTAGATGATGAAGTAGTAGATGATGAAGTAGTAGATGATGGAGTAACTGCTACGTCTTCCTGTTTTCTTTTCATGTATAGATGAAAAAAAAAACAAAAAATTAAAAATGACATTAAAACCTATTTTTTTGTTCTTGTTGTTCCTGTTGTTCCTGTTCTTCTCCTTGTTCTGTTCTGTTTTTCTTGTAGTAGATGATGTAATGATTAGATGATGTAATGATTAGATGATGTAATGATTAGATGATGTAATGATTAGATGATGGAGTAACTGCTACGTCTTCCTGTTTTCTTTTCATGTATAGATGAAAAAAACAAAAAATTAAAAATGACATTAAAACCTCTTTTTTGTTCCTGTTCCTGTTCTTCTCCTTGTTCTCCTTGTTTTTCTTGTTTTTCTTGTAGTAGATGATGACGTACTAGGTAATGATGAAGTAGTAGATGATGAAGTAGTAGATGATGAAGTAGTAGATGATGAAGTAGTAGATGATGAAGTAGTAGATGATGACGTACTAGGTAATGATGACGTACTAGGTAATGATGAAGTAGTAGATGATGAAGTAGTAGATGATGAAGTAGTAGATGATGAAGTAGTAGATGATGAAGTAGTAGATGATGAAGTAGTAGATGATGGAGTAACTGCTACGTCTTCCTGTTTTCTTTTCATGTATAGATGAAAAAAAAAAACAAAAAATTAAAAATGACATTAAAACCTCTTTTTTGTTCTTGTTGTTCCTGTTGTTCCTGTTCTTCTCCTTGTTCTGTTCTGTTTTTCTTGTAGTAGATGATGTAATGATTAGATGATGTAATGATTAGATGATGTAATGATTAGATGATGGAGTAACTGCTACGTCTTCCTGTTTTCTTTCTTTCATACATGAAACAAAACAAAAATTAAAAATGATATTAAAACCTCTTTTTTGTTCTTGTTGTTCCTGTTGTTCCTGTTCTTCTCCTTGTTTTTCTTGTAGTAGATGATGACGTACTAGGTAATGATGAAGTAGTAGATGATGTAATGATTAGATGATGTAATGATTAGATGATGTAATGATTAGATGATGTAATGATTAGATGATGAAGTAGTAGATGATGTAATGATTAGATGATGTAATGATTAGATGATGTAATAATTAGATGATGTAATGATTAGATGATGAAGTAGTAGATGATGTAATGATTAGATGATGTAATGATTAGATGATGTAATGATTAGATGATGTAATGATTAGATGATGTAATGATTAGATGACGGAGTAACTGCTACGTCTTCCTGTTTTCTTTCATTCATACATGAAACAAAACAAAAAATTAAAAATGACATTAAAACCTCTTTTTTTGTTCCCGTTCCTGTTCTTCTCCTTGTTCTTCTTGTTCTGTTCTGTTTTTCTTGTAGTAGATGATGACGTACTAGGTAATGATGAAGTAGTAGATGATGTAATGATTAGATGATGTAATGATTAGATGATGTAATGATTAGATGATGTAATGATTAGATGATGTAATGATTAGATGATGAAGTAGTAGATGATGAAGTAGTAAATGATGAAGTAGTAAATGATGAAGTAGTAAATGATGAAGTAGTAAATGATGAAGTAGTAAATGATGAAATGATGAAATGATGAAATGAGACGAAGGAGTAACTGATCAACTGCAACGTCTCCCCTGTTTTCTTTCATGTTTTAATTTTCACCCTTTCATTTTTTAGTTTTCGGCTGTCTTTTTGTTTTGTTTGTGTAACAAAACAACCGAAAACTTCAAAATTTGGCAATGTTTAGCTGTTAGTTGGAGGATTTAATGGGTAATTATTAAGTGATGGGTAGATGATGAAGTAGTAGATGATGAAGTAGTAGATGATGAAGTAGTAGATGATGAAATGATGAAGTAGTAAATGATGAAATGATGAAGTAGTAAATGATGAAATGATGAAGTAGTAAATGATGAAATGATGAAGTAGTAAATGATGAAATGATGAAGTAGTAAATGATGAAATGATGAAATGATGAAGTAGTAAATGATGAAGTAGTAAATGATGAAGTAGTAAATGATGAAGTAGTAAATGATGAAGTAGTAAATGATGAAGTAGTAAATGATGAAGTAGTAAATGATGAACTAGTAGATGATGAACTAGTAGATGATGGAGTAACTGCTACGTCTTCCTGTTTTCTTTCCATGTATAGATGAAACAAAAAAAAATTATTAAATCCTATTATTGAATGATGGAATGATTAAATGATGGAATGATTGAATGATTAAATGATGGAATGATTAAATGATGGAATGATTGAATGATGGAATGATTGAATGATGGAATGATTGAATGATCAACTGGTAAGCTCCACATATAGCGTAAGCTTCGCATGACTCCGTCGTTTCACTCCTCCGTCTAGCTCCGCATAAGCTCCCCCTTTCTATCCTAAAGCTTAAAACTTAAAACTTCATATTTTGGAGTACATGACGGATTAAATGCCTTTTAAATTTGTAAATTTTAGATTATCAGACAACAGAGGGAAGGGCTAGCTATTACTAAAAACAAAATTAAAAATTTAAAAATTAAAATATTAAACGGGGAACAGTAAGCAGTAAATAGTAAATTAAAAATTAAACCATCGAATGATTGGAACAATACCGGGTTTTTTTGTTTGTCTTTGTGTCTCTCTGTTGTCTGTATTGTCAGATTAAAAAATTAAAAAAGTATATATTATAAAAATTATTAAAAATATTAATTAATCAAAACAACAAAAACACACAGAACACACAGAACACAGAACACAGAACACGGAACACATGGAACGCATCGATAAAATAGGGGATTTTTAGATTGAAGCATTAAACCATCGAATGATTGGAACAATACCGGGTTTTTTGTTTGTCTTTGTGTCTCTCTATTGTCTATATTGTCAGATTAAAAAATTAAAAAAGTATATATTATAAAAATTATTAAAAATATTAATTAATCAAAACAACAAAAACACACAGAACACACAGAACACACAGAACACAGAACACGGAACACATGGAACGCATCGATAAAATAGGGGATTTTTAGATTGAAGCATTAAACCATCGAATGATTGGAACAATACCGGGTTTTTTGTTTGTCTTTGTGTCTCTCTGTTGTCTATATTGTCAGATTAAAAAATTAAAAAAGTATATATTATAAAAATTATTAAAAATATTAATTAATCAAACAACAAAAACACAGAACACGGAAAACATGGAATACATCGATAAAATAGGTAATTTTTAGAATTAACAAAGAAACAAACAAACAGCGAAGCGTTGGATTATTGGATGATTAGCTAGCCCTTCCCTCTGTTGTCTGATAATCTAAAATTTACAAATTTAAAAGGCATTTAATCCGTCATGTACTCCAAAATATGAAGTTTTAAGTTTTAAGCTTTAGGATAGAAAGGGGGAGCTTATGCGGAGCTAGACGGAGGAGTGAAACGACGGAGTCATGCGAAGCTTACGCTATATGTGGAGCTTACCAGTTGATCATTCAATCATTCCATCATTCAATCATTCCATCATTCAATCATTCCATCATTTAATCATTCCATCATTTAATCATTCAATCATTCCATCATTTAATCATTCCATCATTCAATAATAGGATTTAATAATTTTTTTTTGTTTCATCTATACATGGAAAGAAAACAGGAAGACGTAGCAGTTACTTCATCATCTACTAGTTCATCATCTACTAGTTCATCATTTACTACTTCATCATTTACTACTTCATCATTTACTACTTCATCATTTACTACTTCATCATTTACTACTTCATCATTTACTACTTCATCATTTCATCATTTCATCATTTCATCATTTACTACTTCATCATTTCATCATTTACTACTTCATCATTTCATCATTTACTACTTCATCATTTCATCATTTACTACTTCATCATTTCATCATTTACTACTTCATCATTTCATCATCTACTACTTCATCATCTACTACTTCATCATCTACTACTTCATCATCTACTACTTCATCATCTACCCATCACTTAATAATTACCCATTAAATCCTCCAACTAACAGCTAAACATTGCCAAATTTTGAAGTTTTCGGTTGTTTTGTTACACAAACAAAACAAAAAGACAGCCGAAAACTAAAAAATGAAAGGGTGAAAATTAAAACATGAAAGAAAACAGGGGAGACGTTGCAGTTGATCAGTTACTCCTTCGTCTCATTTCATCATTTTATCATTTCATCATTTCATCATTTACTACTTCATCATTTACTACTTCATCATTTACTACTTCATCATTTACTACTTCATCATTTACTACTTCATCATTTACTACTTCATCATCTACTACTTCATCATCTAATCATTACATCATCTAATCATTACATCATCTACTACTTCATCATCTAATCATTACATCATCTAATCATTACATCATCTAATCATTACATCATCTAATCATTACATCATCTAATCATTACATCATCTAATCATTACATCATCTAATCATTACATCATCTACTACTTCATCATTACCTAGTACGTCATCATCTACTACAAGAAAAACAGAACAGAACAAGAAGAACAAGGAGAAGAACAGGAACGGGAACAAAAAAAGAGGTTTTAATGTCATTTTTAATTTTTTGTTTTGTTTCATGTATGAATGAAAGAAAACAGGAAGACGTAGCAGTTACTCCGTCATCTAATCATTACATCATCTAATCATTACATCATCTAATCATTACATCATCTAATCATTACATCATCTAATTATTACATCATCTAATCATTACATCATCTAATCATTACATGATCTAATCATTACATCATCTACTACTTCATCATCTAATCATTACATCATCTAATCATTACATCATCTAATCATTACATCATCTAATCATTACATCATCTACTACTTCATCATTACCTAGTACGTCATCATCTACTACAAGAAAAACAAGGAGAAGAACAGGAACAACAGGAACAACAAGAACAAAAAAGAGGTTTTAATATCATTTTTAATTTTTGTTTTGTTTCATGTATGAAAGAAAGAAAACAGGAAGACGTAGCAGTTACTCCATCATCTAATCATTACATCATCTAATCATTACATCATCTAATCATTACATAATCTACTACAAGAAAAACAGAACAGAACAAGGAGAAGAACAGGAACAACAGGAACAACAAGAACAAAAAAGAGGTTTTAATGTCATTTTTAATTTTTTGTTTTTTTTTTTTCATCTATACATGAAAAGAAAACAGGAAGACGTAGCAGTTACTCCATCATCTACTACTTCATCATCTACTACTTCATCATCTACTACTTCATCATCTACTACTTCATCATCTACTACTTCATCATCTACTACTTTATCATCTACTACTTCATCATTACCTAGTACGTCATCATCTACTACTTCATCATCTACTACTTCATCATCTACTACTTCATCATCTACTACTTCATCATTACCTAGTACGTCATCATCTACTACAAGAAAAACAAGAAAAACAAGGAGAACAAGGAGAAGAACAGGAACAGGAACAAAAAAGAGGTTTTAATGTCATTTTTAATTTTTTGCTTTTTTCATCTATACATGAAAAGAAAACAGGAAGACGTAGCAGTTACTCCATCATCTAATCATTACATCATCTAATCATTACATCATCTAATCATTACATCATCTACTACAAGAAAAACAGAACAGAACAAGGAGAAGAACAGGAACAACAGGAACAACAAGAACAAAAAAAGAGGTTTTAATGTCATTTTTAATTTTTTGTTTTTTTTTCATCTATACATGAAAAGAAAACAGGAAGACGTAGCAGTTACTCCATCATCTACTACTTCATCATCTACTACTTCATCATCTAATCATTACATGATCTAATCATTACATGATCTAATCATTACATGATCTAATCATTACATCATCTAATCATTACATCATCTAATCATTACATCATCTAATCATTACATCATCTAATCATTACATCATCTACTACTTCATCATTACCTAGTACGTCATCATCTACTACAAGAAAAACAAGGAGAAGAACAGGAACAACAGGAACAACAAGAACAAAAAAGAGGTTTTAATATCATTTTTAATTTTTGTTTTGTTTCATGTATGAAAGAAAGAAAACAGGAAGACGTAGCAGTTACTCCATCATCTAATCATTACATCATCTAATCATTACATCATCTAATCATTACATAATCTACTACAAGAAAAACAGAACAGAACAAGGAGAAGAACAGGAACAACAGGAACAACAAGAACAAAAAAGAGGTTTTAATGTCATTTTTAATTTTTTTTTTTTTTTTTTCATCTATACATGAAAAGAAAACAGGAAGACGTAGCAGTTACTCCATCATCTACTACTTCATCATCTACTACTTCATCATCTACTACTTCATCATCTACTACTTCATCATCTACTACTTCATCATCTACTACTTCATCATCTACTACTTCATCATCTACTACTTCATCATTACCTAGTACGTCATCATCTACTACTTCATCATCTACTACTTCATCATCTACTACTTCATCATCTACTACTTCATCATTACCTAGTACGTCATCATCTACTACAAGAAAAACAAGAAAAACAAGGAGAACAAGGAGAAGAACAGGAACAGGAACAAAAAAGAGGTTTTAATGTCATTTTTAATTTTTTGCTTTTTTCATCTATACATGAAAAGAAAACAGGAAGACGTAGCAGTTACTCCATCATCTAATCATTACATCATCTAATCATTACATCATCTAATCATTACATCATCTACTACAAGAAAAACAGAACAGAACAAGGAGAAGAACAGGAACAACAGGAACAACAAGAACAAAAAAAGAGGTTTTAATGTCATTTTTAATTTTTTGTTTTTTTTTCATCTATACATGAAAAGAAAACAGGAAGACGTAGCAGTTACTCCATCATCTACTACTTCATCATCTACTACTTCATCATCTAATCATTACATGATCTAATCATTACATGATCTAATCATTACATCATCTAATCATTACATCATCTAATCATTACATCATCTAATCATTACATCATCTAATCATTACATCATCTACTACTTCATCATTACCTAGTACGTCATCATCTACTACAAGAAAAACAAGGAGAACAAGGAGAACAAGAAGAACAAGGAGAAGAACAGGAACAGGAACAAAAAAAGAGGTTTTAATGTCATTTTTTTAATTTTTTATTTTGTTTTGTTTTCATCTATACAATGAAAAGAAAACAGGAAGACGTAACAATTACCCGATCATCTACTACAACATGAAGAACAAAGCAGAACATGAAAAACAAAGCAGAACATGAAGAACAAAGCAGAACATGAAGAACAAAGCAGAACATGAAGAACAAAGCAGAACATGAAGAACAAAGCAGAACATGAAGAACAAAGCAGAACATGAAGAACAAAACAGAACATGAAGAACAAAGCAGAACATGAAAAACAAAGCAGAACATGAAGAACAAAGCAGAACATGAAGAACACAGAACAACACAGAACAACACAGAACAACACAGGCAGACGTAGCAGTTACTCCATCGTCCAAATTTGAAGTTTTCGGTTGTCTTTTTGTTTTTGTTTTGGAAAACCTCAAAATATAGGAAGAGGTAAAAATTGAAAAATGAAAAC
Source organism: Tridacna gigas (assembly GCA_945859785.2). Lineage (NCBI taxonomy): Eukaryota > Metazoa > Mollusca > Bivalvia > Cardiida > Cardiidae > Tridacna > Tridacna gigas. The sequence goes on from OX244028.2 coordinate 8,905,359, forward strand.
AAAAAAACCCAAATTTTAAAAAATGACAACATCCCAAGAGTTGAAAATTTCAGACTTGAGACGTGAAAATTTCGAATTCCCACTTTTTAATCCGCCTTTTAACGTGAAAATTAAAGAAGAGGAAACACTGGAGGAGCAAATAAAAAACTATATTTTAACCGTTTTTAAAAATTTTATTAAATGTATTAAATCCTACAATTACAAAATGCAAGCATTGGGAGACGTTGGAATTTTTGACTATTGCGTAGACTCAACACTTGGAAATATGGAGGAAGAACTAAAAACTCAAACATTCAAAAGTAAAAAAGAAATTAAAAAGTATATTTTTAAAAAAATTATAAAATCGGTACAGTGTGCAGTTGATAAAAACAAAAAATTAAAAAGTCAAAACTCACCAGTTAATCCTTCAATTTTGGATTATTCGGTTTTTATTGTGTGGTACCATTTCATAGAAGAAAGAAAAACGCAAGAATAGGACAGAACACAGACAACAAGAACAAGAACAAGACAAAAAAAACGGCGGGGTTTTGTTTTCATTTCATGCAGGGGGTAATATGGGAGGATTTAATAATTTTTTTTGTTTTGTTTCATCTTTACACAATGAAAGAAAACAACAAGAGGGCCCAGTGTTTCCATCACTCACTCCGACGATTTCATCGTCTCGTTCGAGAAGGTGGCCCCCTTTCTTTAATCAGTCAGTCCATAATATGAGGTAATCAGTCAGTCCATAATACGAGGTAATCATTCCATCAGTTCATCATTTCCTCAGTTCATCATTCCATCATTTCCTCAGTTCATCATTTCCTCAGTTCATCATTCCATCATTTCCTCAGTTCATCATTCCATCATTTCCTCAGTTCATCATTTCCTCAGTTCATCGTCTGAGGTAATCATTCCATCATTTCATCATTTTATCAGTTCATCATTTCCTCATTTCATCATTTCCTCATTTCATCATTCCATCAGTTCATCATTTCCTCAGTTCATCATTTCCTCAGTTCATCATTTCCTCAGTTCATCATCTCATCAGTTCATCATCTACTACTTCATCATCTACTACTTCATCATCTACTACTTCATCATCTACTACTTCATCATCTACTACTTCATCATCTACTACAACACGACGAGAACAAAAAAAAATTTTAAAATTTCTAAAATTTAAAAATTGAAATTTTAAAAAATAGCCCAAAATTTAAAACGTGGAAAAATGGCACAACTTGAGAATGAAGCATTAAATACAATTTTTAAGGTGATAGATCAGGGCATCCTTTCAACAAATGAAACGATAGAAACAACGGAAGAAGGGACACAGAACGAAAAAATAAAAAATCATATACTGGAAATTTTCGACACATTCACGGATTCACTAGTAAAACAGGGAATAGCCGGCGACCCGGTAATTTTTAACGATCAGGTAGTAGCAACTAGGGCGTGTTATGTGGAGGTATTAAAAACTCTAAAATTTAGAACTAAAAAAGAGTTAAAAAAATTTATTTATGGAATACTTAAAAATTTTATAAAATCGGTAATTAAAGAAAACGAAAAACAGGAAAACCAGAGAAGGAGGGGAAGAAATCGAACAGTGGGAGATGTGCAACCACTGAATAAAAAGCTGATTAAAGAAACTTTAAAATGTTTAAAAATATATTTTTGTGTTTGTGGTATGTTAGCCTAACATGTGAGTATTGGCAAATTTGAGGTTTTCGGTTGTCTTTTTTTGTTTTGTTTGTGTAACAAAACAACCGAAAACTCAAAATATAGGAAAGGTAAAAATTAAACAGTAAACAAAAGGCGGAGGTTTTAATGTCATTTTTAATTTTGTTTTGTTTCATGTATGAATGAAAGAAAACAGGAAGACGTAACAATTACCCGATCATCTACTACAACAGGCAGAACACAGACAACAAAAAAAACAAGAAGAACAAGACAACAAGAAGAACAAGACAGAACAGAACAAGACAGAACAGAACAAGACAGAACAGAACAAGACAGAACAGAACAAGACAGAACAGAACAAGACAACAAGAAGAACAAGACAGAACAGAACAAGACAGAACAGAACAAGACAGAACAGAACAAGACAGAACAGAACAAGACAGAACAGAACAAGACAGAACAGAACAAGACAGAACAGAACAAGACAACAAGAAGAACAAGACGAACAAGAAGAACAAGACAACAAGAAGAACAAAACGAACAAGAAGAACAAGACAACAAGAAGAACAAGACGAACAAGAAGAACAAGACAACAAGAAGAACAAGACAACAAGAAGAACAAAAAAACATTTTTTCTTTTCATTTCATGCAGGGGGTAATATGGGAGGATTTAATAATTTTTTAATTTTGCTTTTTGTTTTGTTTCAAATTTTACAATGAAAGAAAACAAACGGGAGGTTTTAATGTATTGTATCGTCTCATTTCATCATTTCCTCAGTTCCTCAGTTCATCATTTCCTCATTTCCTCAGTCCATCATTTCCTCAGTTCATCATTTCCTCAGTTCCTCAGTTCATCATTTCCTCAGTTCCTCAGTTCATCATTTCCTCAGTTCCTCAGTTCATCATTTCCTCAGTTCCTCAGCTGTCCATCGTCTGAGTTGATCAGTTCCTCAGTTCATCATTTCCTCAGTTGTTCATTGTCTGAGTTGATCAGTTCATCAGTTGCTCCATTATCTGAGTTCTTGATTTCCTCAGTTCATCAGTTGCTCCAATGTATGAGTTGATCAGTTCATCAGTTGCTCTATTGTCTGAGTTGATCATTCAATCAAACAATGAAAGAAAACAAGAAGAACAGAAGAACAGAAGAACAGAAGAACAGAACAAGACAGAACAAGACAGAACAGAAGAACAGAAGAACAGAACAAGACAGAACAAGACAGAACAGAACAAGACAGAACAAGACAGAACAAGACGAACAACAAGAACAAGAAGAACAAGACGAACAACAAGAACAAGACGAACAACAAGAACAAGACGAACAACAAGAACAAGACAACAAGAAGAACAACAAGAACAAGACGAACAACAAGAACAAGACAACAAGAAGAACAAAAAAACATTTTTTCTTTTCATTTCATGCAGGGGGTAATATGGGAGGATTTAATAATTTTTTAATTTTGCTTTTTGTTTTGTTTCAAATTTTACAATGAAAGAAAACAACAAGAACAACAAGAACAACAAGAACAAGACGAACAACAAGAACAAGACGAACAACAAGAACAAGACAACAAGAAGAACAACAAGAACAAGACAACAAGAAGAACAACAAGAACAAGACGAACAACAAGAACAAGACGAACAACAAGAACAAGACAACAAGAAGAACAAAAAAACATTTTTTCTTTTCATTTCATGCAGGGGGTAATATGGGGGATTTAATAATTTTTTAATTTTGCTTTTTGTTTTGTTTCAAATTTTACAATGAAAGAAAACAACAAGAACAACAAGAACAACAAGAACAACAAGAACAAGACACACAACAAGAACAAGACACACAACAAGAACAAGACACACAACAAGAACAAGACAACAAGAACAAGACACAACAAGAACAAGACACACAACAAGAACAAGACAACAAGAACAAGACACAACAAGAACAAGACACAACAAGAACAACACAGACAACACAGACAACAAGAACAACACAGACAACACAGACAACACAGACAACAAGAACAACAGGTACAACAAGAACAACACAGACAACACAGACAACACAGACAACAAGAACAACACAGACAACACAGACAACAAGAACAACACAGACAACACAGACAACAAGAACAACACAGACAACACAGACAACAAGAACAACAGGTACAACAAGAACAACAAGAACAACACAGACAACAAGAACAACAAGAACAAGACAACAAGAACAAGACACAACAAGACATAACAAGAACAACACAGACACAACAAGAACAACACAGACAACACAGACAACACAGACAACAAGAACAAGACACAACAAAAACAACACAGACAACACAGACAACACAGACAACAAGAACAAGACACAACAAAAACAACACAGACAACACAGACAACAAGAACAAGACACAACAAAAACAACACAGACAACACAGACAACACAGACAACAAGAACAAGACACAACAAGAACAAGAACAAGACAAAAAAACGGCGGGGTTTTGTTTTCATTTCATGCAGGGGGTAATATGGGAGGATTTAATAATTTTTTGTTTTGGAATAGTTGCAGATGTTGCAGATGTTGCAGATGTTGCGGATTTTATGCGATGCGGTGCGGTGCGCTCCTTCGACATTAGAGGGTAAAAGAGAGAGTGCAGACGCAAAACGTAAAATGTGCAGATGTGGGCTTTTAATAAGGGGATTATTGGGTGGTTCTTTTTTCCTTTGTTTTGTTTGTTTTGTTTGATTGGTTGGTTTGTTTGATTGGTTGGTTTGTTTGATTGGTTGGTTTGTTTGTTTTGTTTGTTTTGTTTGTTTGTTTTGTTTTGTTTGTTCCAGTGTTTAATGATTCGCTGCCATCCGCTCCACTTCCCACTTTCCACTTACTAATCCATGGATCGCTGGGAATCGCTGGAATTAATACGACAAACTGGGAAACGCTGGAAAACTAGCAAACCCATAAAATCAGTTAACAAGTCAACGGGCCAACAAGTCAACAAGTCAACAAGTCAATAAGTCAACAAGTCAATAAGTCAACAAGTCAACAAGTCAACGGGCCAACAAGTCAACGGGCCAACAAGTCAACGGGCCAACAAGTCAGTAAGTCAGTAAGTCAGTAAGTCAGGCGACCCAAAAGCGAAGAGAGCAGGGCACGAAGTGCGAATGTGAACGGAGAGAAGAGAGCGAAGCGAACGGAGCAAAAGGGAGCGGAGGCTGCGGAGCATATGCGAAAAAGGGGAAGTGCGGAGAGGGTGCAAGTGCGGGGTGTGTGCAAGTGCGGAGATTGTGCAAGGGTGGGGTGTGTGCATGTGTGGAGATAGGGGAAGTGCAGGGTGTGTGCGGGGTGTGTGCGGGGTGTGTGCGGGGTGTGTGTGCAAGTGCGAGAGGCTGGAGTAGATTAAAACGATGTAAAAGTTAAAAAATATATGCGCAATTGGGGTGTGGTTGGTTTTGTGGTTGGACAAAAAGAGTTAATAGTTAGAAAATGGGATATGCGGGTTTGGGTGGTGTTTGAACCTCCGACGAAATCAACTCCGACGAAACTTTTTCGAGGTCTCGATTATTAAAAGCCCACATCTGCACATTTTACGTTTTGCGTCTGCACTCTCTCTTTTACCCTCTCCTGGGGTCAAAACTGGCCCTGCCTCGGGGGTCACAAGTTTTGAACATAGGAACAAAATCTTCTTCTCTGATTCTAGAAGGCGTAGAGCCTTAATATTTGGTATGTAGCATCTCCTTGCGGACCTCTACCAAGTTTATTCATACGATGCCCCTGGGGTCAAAACTGGCCCTGCCCTGAGCTTCACAAATTCTAACATAGGAACAAAGAAGGAAAACTTTAGAATTCTTCTTTTTTAAACCATGAAGGCATAGAGCTTTGTTATTTGGTATGTAGAGAACCTGTTTGTTAGCCCACCTGAGCACAACATGTTCAGTCAGTTCGAAATTGGGTCATCTTGGGTCATAAACTAGGTCACTAGGTCAAATTAAAGAAATACCTTGTGGGCACTCTAGAGGCCACATTCATTGCTCAAATGACCTGAAATTTGGTCAGGATGTTTGTCTTGATAAAATCTTAGATAAGTTTGGATTTGGGTCACCTGGGATCATAAACTAGGTCACAAGTTTAAATTAAAGTGTTACCTTGTGGGCACTCTAGAGGCCACATTGTTGGCTCAATTGACTTGAAAATTAATCAGCATGTTTGTTTTGATAAAATCTCACATGAGTCTGAATTTGGGTCATGTGGGGTCTTAAATTAGGTCACTAGGTCAAATTAAAGAAATACCTTGTGTGCACTCCAGAGGCCACATTTAGTGTTCAACTGATTTGAAAAGTGGTCAAAATGTTTGTCTTGATGAAATCTAGGATGACTTTAAAATTCGGTCACCTGGGCTCATAATCTAGGTCACTAGGTCTAATTAAAGAAAAACTTTACGGCACTCTAGAGTTCACATTTCTTGCTCAATTGACTTGAAAGTTGGTCAGAATGTTTGTCTTGATGAAATATTGGGTGAGTTTGAAATTGGGTCAGCTGGGGTCATAAACTAGGTTACTGGGTCAAATTTAAGAAACACTTTGTGGGCACTCTAGAGGCCACATTTATTGCTGAATTAACTTGAAAACTGTTCAGAATGTTTGTCTTGATAAATTGTTTGATGAGTTCTAAATTGGGTCACGTGGAGTGATAAATTAGGTCACTAGGTCAACTTACGGAAATTCCTTGTGGACGCTCTAGAGGCCACATTTTAAGCTCAACTGACCTGACAATTGGTCAGAAGTTGAATTGTGCACGTTGAGTGAATTTCGCCTATTGACTCAGGTGAGCGTCCAGGGCCATCATGGCCCTCTTGTCACTAGAGGATAGAGGCTATCTTTCTTCACAAGGTAGTCGGGCAACTGACCTTGGCCTAGGGGATAGTATGTTTCAGTCACCAGAAAGTGGATATTGGTGACAAGTACTGGGATCCACTTGGTATCGGGTCTTTGCCTCAGCAATTCCGTTAAAATGTCCCTTCTTTCCAGTTCATGAAGGAGGCGTTGCAGGTCTGTTCTTTTCGAAATAAAGATCGGTCTTTCAAAGATTCCGCTATTAGTATAAGGCACAAAATATCCTTATCGCCCTGTCTCTCTATTTTGCAGGATCACTCCGAAGACCAGATTTTGACGAAAAGCACGTTCTTGAAGTCGATAGACATCTTCTGCCAACCTCATCAACTCGTTTAGATCGACCTCGTTGGTGATTGGGAAAATGTATACTGATCGAGTAGGGCCCTGTTGATGATGCTCTAATATAATCGCTGCGTTGGCCTCATAGACCCGCTGCAAGGCATTGTCTCCACCCCAGCGTGCATCGGCGTCCCGTCTCCATGGCCGAGGCTGTAAGGCACCACCATGTTGGTTATAATGCTGTTGGATACCGTGGAGAAACAGCGCAGATCTGTCATTGAAAACTTCAGTACAGCGGTGACACCTCTACTGCGACGGTTGAGCCTTTGAACCGCGGGTGTCTTGATAGGTTTAGACTGCGCTGTTCCCACTTGAGAACCAATCCCTGATGTATCTTGTTGCTTTGGTGCCTGATTTCTTCTTGTCTTTTGCGCGAGTCGTTTGGTTGTGGACCAGCACATGACGACGGAGACCGTGGGCAGTAGAGCATCGCTTGCCACACTGAGGACATAGGTGAAGAGTCTGTCCATCACAGATTTTCTCATGCTGAAGTCTGTTACTGCTGTATTTAAAGGGCTTTCTGCATTTGGTACAGACGTGCTTCATGCGGTTATGTTGGGCACGGATATGCCTGCTCAGGGCTGTCTTCCAAGCATATGCCTTGCAGCAGGTGTTGCACTGAAACGTTTTGCGTCCCTGCAATGGTAGAATGAAACACGTCCAAGCATTTTGTCACTCACATGCAAATAATAGTTTTGAACACACAGAAAAACATTGAGGGATAAGGAGAAATTGCTTATTTCGCATAAGATGTGCAGTACTGGTGTTCATTTATTGCTTGACCAATGCACAAACATATTCTGCCTTGCCTATCTGACAAAATAAATACGCTCTATATATTGGAATAAAGAGAATACATAGGCACTGCAACAAATTCATATTGCTGAAACTCCTTACCTGTTCAGGCCTTTTGGTTACGTCTTCTAGTTCCAGGTAGTTTTCCTCAAATGACTTTCCATTCTGAAATGAGATAAGACGATTATCGTTAGTTCTTGTATCGTTATTGTACCATAGGTTTGATAAAAGCGCTGAATTTTAAGAGTCATGCAAAAGACTCTAATGCCTGATTTGAAAGTAATTATAGGATGTATAACAAACGGAAGAAGAGAGTAACACTTACATGAGAAGAGGTTGTAGAGTCACAACTGTCTCCTACCTCCCAGTACAGGCTGGAGTCTGCGCCTGCTTGCTCCTACAACACAAAACACATCTCACTTTACAAGAGGGTAGTTAATCTTGTAAATCAGACCAATCTTATTTCTGTATCATCTCTCAGACTCGGGACTACAAAGAATTTAACTCAGAAGCTTGATATAAGATAAATGAACTTACGAGAACTGCCCATCGATCCAGGTCTCTATGAATGTTTTTGATGACGTAGAGCTTCGGTGTCTTTAAAGAATTCACCGCACCATTTGCAAGGTCTGGCCATCTGCAATTAAACATGTTTTTTTTTTTTCAAAACACTGAACCGTGACCCCTTCAGCATCTGTTTTGAGACCCTCCAGATACTTCTTGTTCGATACCCAAGGCTGTTGGACTAAGACTTAGAGAGGAACGAACCAAAATCACTGAACCCTGAACATTTCCGGTTTAGAGTTTTGGAACCTACCAATCCTCGGGTTGTAGGACTTAAAAAAAGGAGTTACAAGCCGAAATCAGTAGACCATGACCACTTCTGGTTTGCAGGTTAAGGCTTCCCCATCCCTTGGGTTCGAGTCCCCAAGCTGTAAGACTAAGAATAACGAAGTTACAGGCCAAAATCACTGGGACTTGTCCATTACTGGTTTGCAGGTTAACACTTTCCCATCCCTCAGGTTGGAGTCCCCAGGCTGTAGCACTGAGAATAACGGAGTTACAGACCAAAATCACTAGACCGTGACAACTTCCAGTTTACAGGTTAAGGTTTCCTCATTCCTCATGTTCGAGTCCAAAGTCTGTAGGACTAGGAATAACGGAGTTACTGATCAAAATCACTGGACCGTGACCACATCCGATTTAGAGCTTTGGACCTCCCGATCCCTCATGTACGAGTCCCAAGTCTGTAGGACTAAGAATAAAGGAGTTACAGGCCAAAATCAGTGGACTGTGACCACTTCCGAGTTGTAGGTTAAGGCCTCCCCATCCGTCACGTTCGAGTCAACAAGCTGTAGGACTAGGAACAACGGAGTTACAGGCCAAAATCACTGGACCGTGACCACTTCCCGTTTGCAGGTTAGGGCCTCCCCATCACTAAGGTTTGAGTCCCCAAGCTGTAGGACTAGGAATAACGGAGTTACAGGCCAAAATCACTGGAGGGTGACCACTTCCTGTTTGTAGTTTAGGACCATCCAATGCTTGAATTCGAGTCTCGAAGCTGTAAAACTAAGAATAATGAAGTTACAGGCCAAAATCACTGGATCGTGACCGCTTCTTGTTTGTAGTTAAGGACCTTCCAGTGCTTGGCTTCGAGTCCCGAGGCAGTAGTACTGAGAAGAACGGAGTTACAGGGTGAAATCATTGGATTGTGAACACTTGCAATTGAGAGTTTTAGCTCTGCCAATCCCGTGGGTTCGAGTCCAGGACGGGCGGACTAAATATTTAAAAACTGGTAGATGTGGCTACCCTTCTGAGCACTCAGGAGTATGGGGGAAAGCACTATGACTGATCAGCTATTGTCAGGATGGTTAAGTACTGATTAATAAACAAAGTCAAGGAAATATGGATCTGTGAACTGTCTCCGTTCAGTAACTGAAATCTGTTGATGCGGCGTTAAACATCAAACAAAGTAAACTTTTAATTACCAAACATGTTCAATAGGACCAGCACGTTAAACTTACGGTATTTTTCATGGTTAGTGATATTCTAATGATACACTCGTACTATTTTTCACGATAAACGATAATTCTTACGCTAAATGTTTCTTCTCATGACAAGTGCGCTAAGCAGCCGCATACTAAACCTGAAGTATTTTTCACACAATATTCTTTGTTTATTTTTGGTTTACTTCCGGGTTTGTTTGCCAATAACGTTTTCATGAAAAAGAAGCCTAAAATAACCCATTAATCAAATGTTTTTGGTCATTTTTGGAGGAAGGATATGGTTCAACGTAACATTCGAAATTAGTGGGAATTAGATAAATCTGTTTTGGATGTTTTTTGAAGGCTTCGTGATAGAAAAAGAACACACAAAGGGCATCGGCGCGAAAGGAAGTAAACATCGTTTATGAGAAAGAATACCTTGTTATATTCTGTTTCGATTATTTCCGACGCAGATTTTTGTACAAATAACGAAAAATTTAGTCGGAAATGAATACAAAAAGGTATCTAGAAGCAACTCTTGGCATCAAATAGAATTCTCTCATAAGGTACATCGTTTTCAAAAAGATATTTCATTGAATGGTACTTCTGATAACGCTTTAATGTAGCGAAATGTACTGGGACCTATTGATATGAAGTAGGCAATAAGATGTCATATATTTGTTAAAATAGGCAATAGGAAGTTCTTCTTTAGGTAAGGTTAAATAGCATTTCTTGAATAGGCATATAGCTATTTCGAAGAACGGAACTCATCTTGATGTCTGATTGTACTGAAATGATGTACAGTTAGATTTATAATATAGGCATTGGATATTAAAAAAGACAAATTGACTCACCTTTAATTTCGTAGTTAAAACACTAAGAATCCAAATAAATAATGTATTGTAAAAACACTGGATAATATTTGCGTACAAAAAAAAAAATAATAATAATAATCAGCACAGCTCTCTTCTGAAGTTCTGTTGTTGATACGTAAGCTGTAAGTAATACATACACACTGTAGCGACCCGTTACTTTTGAGTAGGTACCCAACCACCCCACAACTAGAAGCCTATTTAGATTACAATATTATTTTTTCAATTAACTTCTGAAAAGATCCGACTCGCGTGCCGACGGTTTGCAAGGCAAATCTATTTGCATTTATATTAAAAATTATTTTCTTTGAATAGACTTCACACCATGGGATTAACTTCTGAAAAGTACTCATTAAAAAAAAAAGATCATTTTATTTGATGCTCTCTTAAATAGACCTGGCAGCATGATTAATGATACAGCGAGTGTTTAAAAGAAACCTATTTGCATTTACATTAAAAATTATATTTTCAATAGACTTCACATTGCGACAGCACATAGACCTGTCAACGTGATTGCTGAACCCCGTGCCCTCCCAAATGGGGGGGGGGGATCATTGGTTGCGAACATAAACACTAAACAAGGCAAATAAAACTCGTCTTCTACTACTCCTGACCCTCGTTACTTAAGCGCAGAAAGCAAGAACCTCATGATCTTTGATGACTTACCCTTGGAAAGACAAAACAAATGTGAGACTTATTGCATTCGCGGTAGCTACAGTCGTATTGACCGTTTTTACTTTTCACAAAATTACTTCAAACTACCGCGTCAAACGATAAGAATGAATGCAAATTGTATATGTCTTTTTCCACAATATACTAAGAATATTAGCCATATTTACAATGATCATATAGCGCAAGATATGTCTACAGATGAATTTAGAGGGTTTTGTAAAACGACGTGGGAAAAACCATTTAACTTTGTTATCATTGACCTAGCGAGTAATAAGCACAATGGAAGGTATAGGAGTGGGTTTGACACGTTTTACATCCCGAATTAGACTTGTAGGATTGCAAACGAACGCAACCGTTTACACTCCGACTATAACCTCTTTGCCCTGCGTTATAACTCTCATAGCTCGCCTCCTAGAATATTGGAATAGACGGCACAATGGGATGCGGGTGCCGTTGACCTGACTTTATGGTTGTATAGGTTAAAATGGCGGTATGAGCGAGGGGCTTGACAAGAAGACAATACCGAAAACCATCCTACCCAACCCAACAATACCGACAATAGCTATATATCTTGAAATGGCTGTTTGGCAGTTTTTGGCCTTGGATCGGTGTGAGGATGCAGAGATGTAGCAATATAGTTGTGTCCCAGAACCTCGGCGCTCTACGACTGCAGTTTTATGTGTTATGTCCCAAAACCTGCCATTTTACTCCTACTCTGGTCATTTTGAAGCGGAGGTTGGTGGAAAAACGGGCAGAAGAAGGCAGCATATGACGTTCCTCTACGTTCTTCGACTCCTCGTCTGTAAGTCATAGATAGAACATTTATAATCGCTCTCAGGTTTACATAATTGCACAACTGACGAAATTATTCTATGTACAACACTACATAATAAATTTTACGCCCAAATAGCCCGCTGAATAAGTGTACTGTAGACATCAAATGATCAATTCTAATTAAATCGTCGTTATGCTCATATATTCACATATTTAATCATAAAAAGTTGCATTTTGGTACGGTCAAATATAATGCCTTGTCGTAAATTGTATTTCACTTTCATATTGCTTTTTGTGCAGTCACTTATGCTAAATCTATCATACAGATGTTAACTTCGAAGGCAAAAGGTTTGGAGGGTTGGTTTCTGCTTCGATAATAATTGCATCGTTGGACTAATTTTCAAGAGGAGTTCACACTGGGAGTTGCTTACGGGGAATTTAAAGGCTATGTAGGTCAAGATGTATGCTACTGATTCTGTATTGTAGAAATAATTTTTCGCAAAATGGATGATTAGAGGCAAAACATGGTATCAAAATACCACACAAGATAATATGATCAGCAAACAAAAGACATGTACATTCAGTAAAATTGGATTTGAAAAATAGAGGTGGACGTCGAATCTTGCAGCCAAGGGGGCGGGGAGCCTAACAAAACGGCGCATTGACAATATTTGAAAGCGATATTATCAAAACAGCGATTACGTAATCGATGTTTTAAAAACGACCACGATATTGTACCGTTTGGATATTGGTTTAATGACTGTAAAAGGCCATAACTGAGTGTTTTAATGACCCCGAGGAAGAATATCATTGTGGAAAAAGGAGAAAATGACGATCATAAAAGGAGAAAATGCAGGTAACAGTTTTAAATTAGTATTAATAAGAACCGAATCATATTGTTACGGAATGCTCGTGAATAATCTACTAATGCATCAATGTTTATTTAGTGTTCTAATTTTAGTAACAGTGTCAAGACATTTCTAGTACTTTCGATGTTTTGTTTACAAAACATGATCAATGCTGAACAGTCTAGAACGAATATAAATTTTCATAATTACTTTGTAATTATCAAATGATTTTAATCGATAGTAACATAGGTACTTAACTGTTTGTATGATAGGTCCATATCCTAGTGTCAAAGAAAAATTGATGTTATTATTGCCATAATCCAGATTATTAGGAATTCCCCTGTGTTTTTCTCGAATGTACTTCCGGAAGTTTCTGGTTGCACTCGATTGTTCCGTTATGATATATAAAGACCCACACACAGTAGGTAGGGGGCAGAAAAATGGTGAGGTTGCCGTTTCCTAAATCGAATATTTTGATTGTGACTGAAGTTTGAAAAGGACTTAAAGATTAAATACTTGGTATCATCGTTGAAATATATGCTGTCATTATCATCGTTGGATTCGCAGCTTTTGGAGATCTATTGAGACCAGGAATTTTATTTGTTCTTCGTGACTTACTCGGTTTTCGGATCAACGAAATAGTAATAATTTAGGACAGTTTCAGTTCTTTAGACTCTGTGAAGTGTAAGTAGGAATTTATCATTTATATTATAACTTACTGTGTTTTGAATTATTAAATTTTAAAACATAGTTTAGAGGACCTTTTTTGTACTTTTTTAATCTTTTATACCGTCATTTAAGCCGTAGCCATTCGGCATTCAAGACACTGTAATAGATTGTTGGGGGCTCGTCCGGGATACGAAAAATTGTACAGCTTTTTTATTGTTATTGTATAACTGTATCTTAGTCAGTTTGTGACAGCTATCTTGTTGTCAAAGAAGTAAATTTTTACATTTCTTAGAATTGTTTGCGTGGCTTCCTTTAGAATTAAAAGACGGCTTCAAGTGTTGAAAAAATGCGTCGCTTCCTTTAGAGTGAAAAGATTGCTTCAAGTGTTGAAAAATTCCTAAAAGATCCATCTGTAGAACAACTTTTGAAATTAAAAAAAAAAAAAAAAAAAAAAAAAAAAAAAGAACTTTTGGATTTAGCTGATCAGTTAGGACTTTCAACCAAAAGATACTTTAAGAAACAGCAAATTTTAGATGTCATAATCATTTATTTGGTAGTACATGAAAGGATTGATAAAGATGCTATGGAATATGTTTCAAGAGAAGAAATTTAAGAGGCTATTAAAATCAAAGAAATGGAATTGTCTTACAAAAAAGAAATAGAAGAAAAGAAATAGAGGCAGAAAGATTAGAGGCAGAAAAGGAAATTTCAATTAGAAATAGAAGAAAAAAATACAGTTAGAGAGAGAAACACTAGCACTAGAAAAAGAAATGAGACGAAGATAAATAGAAGCTCGCATTTTAATTGAGAAAGAGAAAATAAATTATTTTGATGTTACCAAACACATTCGTTTTGTTCAAGCTTTTCAAGAAAAGGAGGTAGACAAGTATTTCCCTCTATGAAAAAGTAGCTAAAGATCTTAACTGGCCATTAGACAAATACACTATTTCACTTCAGAGTGTTTTAACGGGCAAAGCTTCAGCAGTTTGTTTAGCTTTGAGTCTGGAACAGGCCAGTGATTGTAAAACTGTAAAAGAAACAATTCTTAGGGCTTATGAGTTAGTTCCGGAAGCTTATAGGCAAAAATTTAGCCATTTTAGAAAGGAAGCTGACAAAAGACATGTTGAGTTTGCAAGAGAGAAAGAACGTCTGTTTGATTGGTGGTATATGAGTGAAAGGGTAGATGGAAATTTTGAAAAATTGAATGAAATGATTTTACTTGAAGAATTTAAAATTTGTGTTCATCCATCCATTAAAAACCACATTACAGAACATAAAGGACAGACGTTACTTAAGGCATCGAAAATGGCTGATGTATTCTTACTCTCTCACAATTTTTTTTTTTTTTTCAGAAGAGTTCCCAAAGTTCCACTTTCAGAAAGATTAATTTCTACCAAGAGAAACATACTTCTCTTTTCCATCCTTCTACTAAACATACTGAGAAGAAAAATGTTCATGCTTTAATCAATCAAAATCATTCTGATTCTTCTTCTCAAAAAAACTTCTGTTTCTGAGTAAAGTTCGCAGGACACAATGCCTTCTGTCTTCTGTATTTTTAGCTCACCTGAGCACAAAGTGCTCAGGATGAGCTATTGTGATCACTCACCGTCCGTCGGCGTCCGTCGTCCGTCCGTACGTCGTCCGTCCGTCCGTCGTCCGTCCGTCCGTACGTCGTCCGTCTGTCCACATTTTTTGTTTACACTCTAGCATCTACAAATATTAACCAATCAGCACCAAACTTGGTCAAAATGTATATGACCATAAGATCTCGGATGAGTTCGATTATGGGTGTAATCGGACCCGAACGACTGGAGTTATTTGCCCTTGAATTAGAAAAATTGCTATATTTGACTTTGTTTACACTCTAGCATCTACAAATATTAACCAATCGGCACTAAACTTGGTCAAAATGTATATGACCATAAGATCTCGGATGACTTGGATTATGGGTGTAATCGGACCAGAACGACTGGAGTTGTTTGCCCTTGAATTAGAAAAATTGCTATATTTGACTTTGTTTACACTCTAGCATCTACAAATATTAACCAATCCGCACTAAACTTGGTCTAAATATATATGACTATAAGATCTCGGATGAGTTTGATTATGTGTCTAATCGGACCAGAACGACTTGAGTTATTTGCCCTTGAATTAAAAAATTTGCTACATTGACTTTGTTTACACTCTAGCATCTACAAATTTAAACCAATCAGCACCAAACTTGGTCAAAATATATATGACCGTAAGATCTCGAAGGAGTTTGATTGTAGGTCTAATAGGACCAGTTATTGCTGTGTCATGGAAAAAGGGGGCTTGACGTATATTTTCATTGTGGACCAATATCTCTTTAACTACAGGACAAAATGTCATGAAACTTCATCTTTTCATTGTTTATTGCAAGCCACAGACAATAGTTATTTGTTTTTATTTCATGAAACGCCATGTCATGAAAAAAGGGGGCTAAATGTTTAATTTTGTCATGGACCAATGACCATCTGTTTGTCCATCTTTCAGGACAGATATCTTCTAAAATCCTTGACAAAAACTAATAGAAATTCATGCAGGTGTTCCTAATGATGTCCGCTGATTTTTTTTTTTTTTTTTTTTTATTTTATTTTTTTTTTTTTTATAGCAAATACTGTCTCATAGGAAAAAGGGGCTTCAGGTACAGCTGTATATTTCTGTTAAGGATCAATATACATGTATCTTCAACTCAAAATCCTGGACAAAAATTTGTGAAATTTCATACATGTGTTCCTTATGATAGTCCGCCAATATCATTATTTTAGCTTTTTTTATTAAATGTCGTGTCATGGAAAAAGGGGGCTTCACATATATTTTCATTATGGATTAATATCTCTATAACTACTGCGCAAAATGTTATGAAACTTCATCTTTATGTTGTCTATCACAAGCCACAGACAATGGTTAGGCCTATTTGTTGGCTCACCTGAGCACGAAGTGCTGGCTGAGGTATTGTGATGCGTCGTTGTCCAGCGTCCGTCTTTCCACAATTCCTTTAAACATCTTTTCGTCCTAAACCAATCATGTTAAAACTTGACAGGCATGTTCCTTGGGTGAAGTTCTACCAAAGGTGTTAAAAGAATTGAATTAAACCTTTAACTCCAGGGCAATTTTGGGCAAAATTGTATATAGAGCAAACTTTAAAAATGTTTTTGTAGAAGGCCTAGAGCTTTGATATTTGGTATGTGGCATTTCCTTGTGGACTTCTACCAATTTTGTTCAAATGATGCCCCTGGGTCAAAACAGGACATAAAGGTACACAGAATGAACTTTAAAAGTCTTGTTCTATTTAACCCTTTACCACACAATCCAAAGTTTTAACGCCTATGAGAAATAAGGCTCTTGAAAATATTGTGGGAAAAAGAGGAAATACTTGTAACCAGCATGTTTTCCTTTTTCCACAATGTTTTCCACCCAACCAAAATCAAATTTAAAGTTTTGAGTCACATTTATTTTGTTGTCAGCAAATGGTTTGAATTTGGACAAGTCTTAACCCTTTAAGCGCCTTTCAGTACTATAGTTGCCTTTGTGTCTAGTGTAGATCAAGATCAGACTGCACGAAAAGTGCAGTCCGATCATTGATCTATACTGTCAGCTTTGTTGAAACACTGCAGACAAAAGGCACCCACGCAGTTGTTATCATCTTGGACTCATTCTAGAGTGAAAATGGCCTTTGGGTTTAAGGATTAAATTTTGTTGTTTGTTAATGATTTAAGCCAAGCCTTTTAGCTCATTACCTACAGTGCTAGCTATGCAGGGATGTCAAGTTTAAATCTCAGTTGGGCCAAGCACTCAGGTAACCAGGATTTTTAAACTTTTTCCACAATGTTCTCTACCCATCCCAAATCTAAGTTCATTTTTTGAGACAAATTTATTTTGTTGTCTGCAAATGCTTTGAATTATAGACCAGTCTAAAATTTTTGTTTGGTAAAGAGATAAAGATAGACCAAGTAATTCGCATTTCAAGACTGTGTTGTAGGCAATACTATCTTGCAGAATATAAGGCATATATATATCCAAGATCCAACTGCAGTCTGATCTTTATCTACACTGTCTGATAAAACATCCTGTCTTGCGTACACCTAGCCTTGGTTCCCACCTGATCATTTATTTCCTTTTATCTATTCAGGACGGACGGATGCAGTTTAAATTTGACATGAAGCCCCCTTTTTCGATGACACAGCAATAAATTCCAAAACCCTGACAATACGCACTAGGTCACTTGATGTGTGAAAATTTCATCCAAATCTGTTGAGATATGTCCAGTAATTAAAGAGATATTGGTGAAAAATGAAATATAACATGAAGACCCCTTTATCCATGATGCAGCTATAAATTGCAGAGCCTTGACAATATGCGCTAGGTCACATGATGAGAAACATTCTGTGAAAACTTTAGAAAACAATGTGGAAAAAGGAAAAAATTCTGGTAACCAGCATTTTCTCCTTTTTCCCACAAAGTTTTCTACCCTATCAAAGAAATATTGTGTCACTTGAGCCAATATGAAAATGTTGTCTGCAAATGCTTTCAATGTGGACAGATCTAAAAGTTTGCTATGTGGTAAAGGATTAAAGGCTTTGACAGCATTTTTCTCTCTGGCTGTTAGGATGTATCTTTGAACATTGTGTTCATTGTATTTTGAGTTCATTTTTGTTCATTCATTTAACTCTGTAGTACAGATTTTATCTTTTAAATCTTAGAAGTCATTATAAGTTTTGTTCTTCAGTTTGTGGTGTTTGTCTTAATTTATGAATACGTTTATGACACACACCACCACCACCCCCCCCCCTCCCCGATAGATTTTGGGCATATACTCCACCATGAATTGAAGTACCATTTGAAAGATCTGTTCAGGTAGGGCCAAGGTCAATGTCACACTTGAAGGTCAAATTTTTGTAAGCTGGACGCATTGAAATGTTAGTGCAAGACTATTGCAAGTGTGAATACATTGTTTATGTGTTTACAATAGCAATTACCCATGAACATGTCCCTGGACAACCACTGTAGTTGTTGGTGTATATAATAACATTATAATACTAACTTGTATAGAAAGTCTTGAATCGGCAAATATTCTCTACTAAGTTAGTTCAAATCAGGCAACTTTTTGCCACACACCAAAAGGCCTAGGGCTTCGTTATTATTTCTTCAAAACTCTGTTCTGGAGGTATATAGGAGTCAGCTTGTCGGTCCATCCATCCATCCATCCATCAGTCTTTCTGTAGCATTTTCTTGTCAGAACTAGTTCTCAATAACTACAGGACAGATTTCATTCAAACTTTAGAGAGACTCGGTGCCAAGCAAGAATGTGCATATGATATTTTGATGACGGTTCATTGAATTTTTACAAAGTTATTTTCCTTTGATGAAATTTCTTGTTCTCCCTGAATTGAAAAACTTTCATTTTCAGGCAAGACCTTATTGAACAGTTTGGAAATCTCAGGGTCTTTTTCTTGTTCAATAATTAAATTCTAATGAGAGAAATTTGACATCCGTAAGAACTCTCACTGGTAGAATTAACATCTAGTTTATAAAATCTAAATTATGTGAAATAGATGAAGTGTTCTTTTTTGTAAGTCACCGTGAGGGGTTAAAGTAGTAGTGTCACTACTAGAACAACTGATATCTGAAGAACGGTGAAAACCGTGGACTAAACTGGAATTATTACCACCAGTAACGACCAAGGTTTTCAAAGAATCCTTAAAAGGATGAGAAGAAAAGAGACTTTTGTGAGAATTAGACAAAGAAGATAGAAAAATCATCATTCTCATCAGAAAAAAAAATCTAAGATAATGTGTCAACCAGATCGTACTCTAAAGAACACTTACTACAAGGAGTCTTAGACAAAATGAATTTTTGGGCCATAGTACGAGTGACCTCACAAGTCAGAAATTTCTTCCTCAATTGGATCAATGACCTCGTCCATATTCGGCTTGTAAGTAACGATTGGGTTTGCAATAACCTTTCCACCTGCTAGGTCAGTGTTTTTTCCATGATTCTTTTCAAAACTTTCGAAACTGGACCTTAGGCATGTCTTGCGCTACGTGATCATTGTAAATATGGTTCATATTCTTAACGTCTTGTGGGAACAGACATATAAAATGTGCATCCTCTCTTATCGTTTGACGCGGTAGCTTGAAGTAGTTTTGTGAAAAGGTAGAAACAGTCAACATTAATTTGTCTACCGCGAATGTAATAAGTCTCACATTTGTTTTTGGCTTTCCAAGAGTAAGTCGTCAAAGATCATTAGGTTCTTGCTTTCTGGGTTTAAGTCACGAGGGTCAGGCACATCTTCTGCAGTTTCGTAAAAACTATACTCTATGTTCAATTTATCCTTAATCTATTTTGCCCATTCTTTAACAAGGGCAGATGGTGAAACCAATCTAATTAATTCATCGCGTAATTCAAATAATTCAAATAATCGCGTGATGGCCTCCTTTGGTAATTTTTCCTCGAAAGCTGTTTTAAGGATACGATATTCCGGCTAGAAAAGACTCTTACCAAACACAGATAATTTGTTATATTCAAGCCAACCTGGCCTAAGTAAAAGATTAAGTAGTAACATTGTTTTTACACAACCTAATTTGCCTACAATAATACCTCTAATACTCTTTGGTAAGAGTGAGTGGTTAAACCGTTTCGAGAGATTTTTTACCTCCATTTTAAATTATAAAAACATATATTTGAATGATAAAAATGTATTGCGTTAAATGTAAAACAGCTACTGATGCAAGTAATATACGATTTAGAACCTCTAAAAATAGAAGGTATATGAAACAGGGTACGTGTGTTGTGTGCAAAATAACTAAAACTAAAATTTGTTTCAGGCACCAGCCGCGTTGGTGATTCTGTACTAAATAAGGTAATAAATAACCAACCCTTTTAGATGCCCTTACTAGGTCATAACATTACGGGACCCGGTACTAAGCTTTAAAAAAGGTTAAATCCGGATTTAACGCTAAAAGAGTGGAGCAAGCCGATAAATAGGGTTGACGAGGCAGCACATCACCATGATGTGTGCTACTTAAAAAATAAGGATACCAAAACTCGTAATAAAGTGTGTGATAAAAATATGTTAGCTGAGCTTGATAATATTTATAATCTAAGCCTTCGGGAAAAGGTGGATAGGTCTATTGTAGATAAAACAATTGGTACAAAAGTAAGATTTGGGATAGGAATTTAAAAAAAAAAATGCTGAACTAATGCAAAATTTATCGGAGGAATAACATGAACCAATCAAAAGAAAATTCGTAAGAAGAATGGTCCGAGTATAGATGAGATCTGGGCTGCGGATTTAGAAGACATGCGAGTATTCTCTCAATTCAATCGCGGTGTAAAGTACCTCCTAGCTATTATCGATATCGATATTTTCTCCAAATACGGTTGGCTGGTACCCTTAAAAGACAAGACGGGAAAAGCAGTCGCTACCCTATTGAAAAACATATTTGGAAGCAGCGGTCGAAAACCAACTAAGATGTGGATTGACAAGGGAAAAGAGTTCTATGATAAAGAAGCTAAGATTTTGGTTGAGACTAAGGAAAAATCTAGTGTGGTTGAAAGATGGAATAGAGCTATGAAAGAAAAAATGTTGAAGTATTTTTCCGCAAACTCTTTAAGTGTGTATATCAATGTACTACAGTAAAACCTCGATATTTCCAGTCTCGAAAATTCGAGAACCCCGCATTATTCGAGGAAATTCCATAGTCCCGGCAAAAACTCCACTATATTGCAGCAAAAGCAGATCGGTAATTTCGAGTCTCGATAATCTGAAAATTCGAACACGTGTGTTGGTCCCTGTCATCATTTTGCTTCTTTAAATTGATTGTTAATTCGAACACAATACTTTCTCACCTCTCGAATAATTGTTTTCACACCTTTTCTGCTCAAAGGATTTGGCGAGTCGGCCCGTGTACGGTGTCGTGTAAGTTTTACAATCCATGACAATTACTACAGGGGATTCACATTACCCAATAATTTGGGAAGAAATTGACATTGATTTGATGATGAGAGGTTAATGATGACAAGTTGTGACGACCTCCCCATCTCATTTAGGTTGTCTGATATATTTCGTCTTATAAAATTCACAAAAGTATTATATTCCTGATTAAACAAGTGATTTTATCTCCCGACTACAATTTTCTGTAGTATGTTCGTACATCAACGGTTCAAAGTCATTGTTGACGCTAAAAAGACAGTTTGAAGCGTTTGTGATCGGACGATGTTTAATTTCTTATCCGTTTTCGTGTCTATCTATTTATAGCATCAGGGTTTTCCCAAGTTGCTTCGTCACAAAATAAAAAAAAAGTCTGATCACATTTTTCCCCATCTTGTTACGATGACGTCGTGTTTCAAGTTTTCGTGAATACCATTGGTTTATTTACATGTCACAGAAATTTTCCTGACTTTGACACTGACAGGTTAATGTTATTTTTCACGGGTGTGTAGATATCATGGTGCGTTCTTCTTTCATGGACATTGAAAAGCACCGTGGAACACAGAACCGCTTGTAAACGTTAACATGTATCGACACCAAAATAACTTTTCCTTACATTCTTGAGTTTTAGCGAGAAGTAAATCGCACATTCTCTCTTTTTTAAACAAATAAAAGTTTGCATACTTTCCTGTGTGGTGACAGTTATTGGGGACGAATGCAACAGGCGAAATTTTACGATTTCGTAAAAACTACAGTACCGACCTTCCGGGAAAAAGGTGACTCAGAGTGATTAATTTCCAAGAACTCATACAATCAAAACACATGAATTTACATAAATAATCACTCGATGTGATATTCTTTGAATGTTATGAAAAAAAAAAAAAAAAAAAAAAAAAAAGAACAAAAATTCGGTTGTATTGCTCGGGGAAGTATACTTTGATTGCCGATCTTAAACAGAATGCAACTTTGTTTTCACTGATATTTTGGATAATTCGAGAACTGCGATAATTCGAGCATTTTGCTTGTCCCCGTGGGACTTCGAATTATCGAGGTTTTACTGTAGATAAACTCGTTGAACAATACAATAACACCAGGCACTCAGTAATCAAGATGAAACCTGTTGAGGCAAGCAAAAAGAAGAATGAAACCATAGTCTGGAGAAACCTTTATCCGGACCATGATGAGGTGAATGTAATATCTTCTAAGATTTCTGTCGGAAATAAAGTGGGGATTAGCAAGAAAAAGAAACCGTTTTAAAAGGGATACACTCCGAGGTGGACGGAATAAATTTTTACTGTATCAGAAGTACAACGCACATTACCGGTAACGTATAAGATAACGGATTTTAATGGGGAAGAAATCAAGGGTACCTTTAATGAACCTGAGCTACAGAAAACTAGCCAGGAATTGTACAGAAAAGAACAAGTCATTAAGAAAGGGAAGACCAAATCGCTAGTCAAATGGAAAGGGTATACCGAAACGTTTAACTCTTGGGTCAGTAAATAAAGAATTAATTTCGTTGTAAAAAAAATGGAAGAAATACTCGAAAAAATTGCTAAAAATACAGAGCCAAAAAGCTCGTTCCAAATTATATCAAGCGATAACAAGACGGTGTTTAAAATTAGGTTTAACCCGACTTTTGAACTCGACAAAGATAAAAAGTACAAAGTAGCACTCGTTAACATTGAAACTTACTGCTCATTTCCGAACATCAACTTAACCAACAACTACTTTGGCGCAACATGGTTTGAACTTTTTATCCCTGAAGGTTGATACAGCACTGAAGACATTAACGAGCTAATACAGCAAAGAATGAGACAAAACATCCATTACGATTTTGTAAATCATGAGCACTTCATCAATATTTCAGCAAACACTAATGCTCTCGAATCTGTCTTCATTTTAGATAGCGACTATCAAGTAGACTTCACCCATTCAAATTTCATTTCTAAAGTGTTAGGTTTTAATAGCGCAATTTACACCTATGAGTTTTACGTGTCTGAAAATGTGGTTAATATTTTAATTATTATTATTATTAGTTAACATCGATATTATCTTAGGAAGCTATGTAAATGGTGAGGCAAAATACAATCTATTCTTCCTTTCCGAATATTTTCCCCCGGATACAAGATAGTCGAGATGCCAATAAACCCGTATACTAACCTGTAACCTTCGACACAATACGTACTCTCGAAACATCTTTTACTGATCAACACAGAGTATTACTTAAGACGGGAAAATGGAACGATGAGATTTCACATTAGAGAACGATAAATAATTTTTAAGCGTTAAAAAAATAAATCAATACCTAAAAGTCAAGGTTAATATTACGTAAGGACAAAAACAGAAGCTGCATAATGCTCTTAAAACTCGTTGCCCTGGGAGTATTCGTTTGGCTTATGAAGACCTAAAATGCAGCGACGTTCTCGCCTAACAAAATCGCGAATAAAAAGGTTGGCTAAGGCTTATGAGAATCGTAAGTGGGTAACAATGAATATGAGTAAGAAACAACTCAAACATAACCTTAAAGTCGAAGGAGGATTTTAGGTATGTTAGCCGGGCTTGCCTCGAGTGCTTTACCAATGTTACCCAGAACAGTGCTACCCGCTCTTGGTGTTGGTGCACTATAGGGACTAGCTAGCACTGGTG
Organism: Tridacna gigas; assembly: GCA_945859785.2. Taxonomy (NCBI): domain Eukaryota; kingdom Metazoa; phylum Mollusca; class Bivalvia; order Cardiida; family Cardiidae; genus Tridacna; species Tridacna gigas. The sequence continues at coordinate 8,929,460 of OX244028.2, forward strand.
TGCAAAAAGCAATAGGTTCCGGTCTTTACTTTAAAAAAAGGAGGAGGATGCGTTTGTCAAGTTGAAACTGATGGTAAAGGGCTTTATCTCGCTCCCACGTCGACTAAAGTTTTGAAGTCTGTTGGTGATGGTCTCTACCTGAAAAAGGATGGGAAAGGACTTCTATTAGGACCAAACAGCCAATTTATCAAAATCCCGATTCTCTGTGCAATTCTTCAATTTCTTTGAAAATGAATAATATCAGTTGGTTGCCACAAAAAGACTTAAAATACCCTCCATACAAAATAGGTAACGGACCCACATGGGAGATAAACAGTCAAAATTACCTCCACTTTTTAGCCGGTGAAACAAAACCCATAACCTTAGGATTAGGATTTTTTTTTTTTTTTTTTTTTTTTAATCCTCTTTAAAACAACCCTTAAAGGTTAGAAACTTCTATTTGCAAAACTAAGTAGTCCTTGACAACGTAGATGACATCATAACCACCATCCAAAACAACTCGACTGAGGAGAACAGCATCCTAGAAAAGGAACCATTATGCTTTATCTATCATAAAAATTAATCCACTATATGAAAAATGGAAATGAAAGGAAAACAAAATATATACGCATCGATACCTTCAGACCCAGTTGGAGATGGTCATAATTACCGCGTACAAAAAAGTTCAGAGGTTCAAAAATACTTAGAATTAGAAAAAGATTACCGGGAAAATATGAGTAAAAATATCTTAAAACCGCTAAGATTATCTGTGCGTGGACATGGGACTAATCACACCTACTATGGCTTTAGGCGTTAGTGGTGTTAGTCTATTATCAACCATTTTAGTGGCACTCATCGTGGTTATACCAGAAGGCGTTGCTTTAAGAACTGGAGCTTTAAGTATTTTAGGAAATTTCTTAATGAACAAACTTATTAAAAAGTGTGAGAAGCATGAAAAGGTTAAAATTTTAGCAGAAGCGAAGTTAATACTACAGCAAGTAATATTTGTAAAGCCCTAGCTGATAATGATATTAGCGATGATGAATTTCGTTCCGTTTTAAACGAACTAGACAAGTACCGTGATATGAAAGAACGAATTAGAAGTCATATAAAGAGAACTTTAAATACGGATGAAAAAGAATCGTTAATCGAAGAAGGTCGTAGCATTGAATGCTGGGAAAAAAATCATTGAAAAAGGTGTAAAAAAGGTCTTGACACCAACGTCAAAAGCAATCTTACAAAAACACATGAAGGTACCAAAGGAACCAGCTCCAGGAGATATAAATGCTTTGATAGATAGAAGTGGAACTCAGCAGAAGGCAATCGCCAACCAAGACATCATTCGGAAGTTAACGTCTTACAAAGGCTGATGGAACGGCTTACAAAAACGCTGATAATGTTGCTTTAGCAAATAATGCTGTGATGCACCTATTTAGCAACATCAAATACCTACTCTCTGGGCAAGAGATTGAGTCTTTATTCCACCCGGGGCAGGGAACCACGATGCTCGGCCTGCTAAAATACCCGGATGACTTCTCCAAGTCTCAGGGATTAAATCAACTATGATATAAGGACACGGGGCTTACAGCAAGCCTCGCAAACAACACCGGGTTTCATTTTAGACATTTATACCTAATTACGTCACCTGATCCAAAGGGAGCATTTAGTTTCAGATTCCCGCTCAAACATATATTTGGGTTCTGCGAAGATTACGATAAAATTGTGTATGGGTTGAAGCAATCCTTAACATGAGTCCGAAAGTCTGATAATGATACGATCTTTAGAACTGCAGCAGCTGATGCTGGCAAAACCACCCTTGAAAAGGGGTCTTGGTTTATGCCGCATGTGTTACCCGCAGATGCTGAAAAGCTTCAACTCTACAAGACAATCGAATCAAAAACCTCTCTGCCAGTAGCCTACAGGATGAGTCAATGTGATTCCATCTCTATCCCCCAGACAATAAGCTTTACCTGGAGGTTCTCTGTTAAGTCATCCCCAGAAAAGCCTCGCTATATTATTGTTGGTTTTCAAACCGGTAAAGACGATGATCAAGAGTAAAATCCATCCACCTTTGATAATGTGGATGTTAAGAATATGCGTGTTATGCTAAACTCAACTAGATACCATGCAGTTGATTACAACCTTTCATTAACACAAAATTAATTTAGTCGGGTGTATGGAGACGCAGCGGCGTTCTGGTCAAAGTTTTATCTTATAGATGAGCTGGTATCAAACCAAAACATCACTCCCTCCGACTTCAAGACCCTTTTCCCGTTGTTCGTGTTTGATGTAGTAAGCAGAGCGAGCGACTGAAGACCTCAGTAACTGATATTCAGATTAAGGCACAGTTCTATGTCAATGCATCAGCAGGTACCGAGGCGTTTGCCCTTCTTATTAGCGATAGGTTGATTAACTTTTAGTCTGATGGAAACAATATGAGTGTTGTATACGGTTAGGACAAAATCATCTACATATAAAAATGAGAATAATATCAAAGGCTATTCTCACTACACCAAGAAACAGTTAGTCAAGCTGCTAAAAGAAAAAGGACTTATGCCAAAACTACCAGTAAAGCCTAAAAAAGAGATAGACCCAAAAATAGAAAGATAGCGTGCGATTAAGAAAAACCCGAAGCGAGTTGTAGTAAAAGATGTGAATACAAGAGAAGAGATTACGTTTCCCTCGATTTATAGAACATCATAATCTATAGACCGATGACCGATAATAGTTTCGCATTGGGATGGAAAAATATTCAACGGTCAATATGAAACTAAAATTGTAGGTAGACTCATTGCCCAAGGGTAAAGACTGTTTGCATCAACATATATTAAATAACTCGATGGCTCGTCCGGATCGTAAGATTTACCCGTGTATTTATTATTCGCCTTAGAATATCTTTTTGTACACATGCCAGCACCGCCTCTGATACCCCGCTCTACCATTAAAAGCGTGTCAGGGTCTGATAAAAGTTCTAATTTTACGCCCGTTGTTTTTAATGCGGCATCCCATGCTAAGCCGGGAGCAGTATAATACCAACTAAGATCTAAATCGTAGTGTTTACAACAAATGTCTCTAAAGTTTTCGAATACATCGGCTAAAAGCAACACATCTATTTTATTGTAAAGTTTTAAGTAGTCTTCAAACGTTTTCATGCCAAAGGTTTTCCAAACATTCAATGCGTGGGTATAGTCTTCATCGCTAATATGTTATTTGTTTAAACTAGAGTAAAATGCTTCTTTAGGTGGTAACCTAGTTTCTTTTAATCTTTCGAAAGAATCTAAGTAATCGTAAGGGAAAATTCCTTTTTTTCTAACTAGCGGCAAATGTTCTTTAGAAAAAAATTTCGATAAAATTTTTAACTGGTTTTCGTTCAAGTTACTCGAAAGACTATCTAAGCTCGTGCTCATAAACTTAAAGCTATCAAGAAATCCAATTTTATGATATATATTTTCTCCGACCCAAACGTCTTTAGTAAAACTAATATATTTTTCCTCGTTATTCGGAATACAATCAATCTTTCCGGCAGATTTACCTAAATATTTAATAAAAAGTTGAGAATCATACCCGCTCAAATTATGAAAGTATACGGGCGTAAAATTAGGTGTTTTAGCCTTTAGGTTACATTCATTATGCGCGGCACCCCTATATTTATCAGTAAAATGACAGTGATCTCTTACTCTATAATTTTTGTGATTAAATTTTTCATTACAAATCCAACATTGTGTTTCTCTCTCGTGTTTCGCTCTTTCCTTTTTCGTTATTTTAATAGGTATCGGGTTTTGATAGTATTTTCCATAAATATTTCGTATATCTTTCGTTAAAGTTTCTATAAACTTTTCCGACGCATCTTCCCCAACATGGTGCCTTTCTATAGGAGCGCAAACATCATCATCAAAACATTTTATAATGTAGTAAAAACCAGCGGGAACATGTTTTTGCGTTTTCTTAGTGTTTTCCGTTTCTTTTTCGCGGACCGGTTCTAAAATACATTCAAAATCGGCATATACAGTGAAGGGGACCGGGAGTTTTCTATCATAATTTTTAAATTTTAGCGCGGTTCCTTTTTTAGGCATTTCTAAACAAACGGGCTCATTTTCGTTACAATATTTTTTGTGTTTTTCTAAAAGGTCTTCCCTTCCAAAATGATTTAAACATCTTTTGCAATAATACGTTTTCCCACAATTTTTCGATATTTGACTATTTATTAAACGCTCAATTTTTTTTATGAGAGCTTAGTGCGTATTTTCCTCATTTTCAATGTAAAGCAGGTCTACGTGATTAGTTTTTTCGTCTCTCGTAACCCTAAGGGGATATTTTTTTCTTCTTTTTTATAACTATAAACGTTTACGCTAATTTCGGGGTTTTGCTTTTCAATCTTATCTATATCTTTAAGCGTAACGGGGTATTTTATTTCTTTCATGTTTAAATCGGGTTCTTTCGCTTTTAACTCTTTATCGAGTTTTTCGGAGTCGTTTTCTTTCGGGTTTAATTTTCTTAAAATACACCACGTAAAATATTTTTCGTCTTCATTTTTCATATTAATACACGCTTTTTTATCGCTAATACATTTTGGTAAAGGTAAGTAACCTCTACCTCGTAAAGGGCCATAAAAACCTGTGTGTAGTTCTAAACTTACCATAGCCAAAAAAAAAAAAAAAAAAAAACCCAACCACTGCCTTCTCTTTGAAAATCGGCTATCTTTTCTAAAATTTCTTCTACCATGTATTTATATAATTTATGCGCTCCCCTTCTATTTAGGTTTACTAAATGTCTCGAGTGAAAAGCAAATTCCGTTACATTTTCGGGGCCTTCTGTTCCTTTATAAAGTCTAGCCCTTAATACGAGTTTTACTTTTCTTTCTAAATTGTTTTTAAGAGTTCTTATAATGAGACCCTCCGCTACTTGTAAAAATCTATCGGGTGGGTAGTGTTCTCTGCCTGTTACATCTACAATATGTTCCATAACATAATTAAAAAATGCGGAATCGGCGGTTATAATTCTAAGAGGGGGCGGGGGTAAGTCGGGTCCTTCAGGCGGATGAGGAGGATAATGTTCTCTAGGATTCGCGGCAATTTGCCCCAACACTTGCGGAATCTGTTCCGTTTCCACATTACCAGTCAACCAATTAGTAAAATTGCTTACCCTTCTTTGTACGCTTTCAGGGATTACAGCTGAGTAAATATTAGTTGCGGCACGTCTCGCTGCTGAGAATAAATTCGAAATATAGCGCGACGTTTTTTATATATATAATAAAAATAAGCTAAGTTACTAATCAATTTTATTATGATTTTTTTATCATAATAAAATTATGGCATAGTTATTTTATATTTATCTTCCCAAACTCTACCATTCCAATTAGTAACTGTTGGAGGGCAACACTCAAGAAATTTACTCGCTTTAAAAATCGAGGGAAAATTAAGTATTTCTCCCGTTTTAATATCCTCTACGCAAACTTTCCTCGGATTTTTCCTTATACTTTTTAATCTATCAAACCTAGGGTACCTCGGTTTTTCTGTGTTAGGTGTCTCCTCTGGCCACAACCCATGCTCTTTCACTAATTCAACCAATCGTTTTTTATCCCACCAAGAAAAAAAAATATATATATATATTTTTTCTGAGAATATCTTTTAAATCCGATGTGTTTATCATTTTTATATTAAGGGAAAAAATCTTAATACACTACACTCATTTTATTTCCATCAGACTGGAAGTTTACTCGCCTATCACTAATAATAACGGCATATGCGTGTGTGGCTGGGTCTATATTAGCTCTAAAATTTGCCTTAACATGAATATCGGTTACGGAATATTTTATCCTTTCACTCTGTTTGCTAACATCGAACAAAAACAATGGATAAAGATCTTTGTATTCTAACAGGGTAAAGTTAGGATTTGGCGCTAAAAATCATCCATGAGAAAAAACTTAGATCTAAACATGGCAGCATCACCATACGCTCTGCTAAATTGTTGGCAAATGAGAGTGTGTAGTCAACTCTAGGATATTTAAAAGAATTTAACGTAACGTGAATACCCGTAACTTGAACGTGGTTAAATACGGCTGGATTTTGGATTCAGGCATTTTGTTTGTTATGCTGGAAACCGATAATAATGTAACGCGGAAACTCTGGCGCTGTTTTAACGGCGAGTCTCCAAGTAAATGATCTTGTTTCAGGAACATCAGCAGTATCGCATTGTATCATTCTATAATTAACCGGAAAACTTTCTTTATTCTGGATGTGTTTATAAAGTTCCATTTTATACTTATCCGTGGGTAACACGTGTGGCATATACCACGCTATTTTAGTCAGCTTAACTTTACCAACTGCAGCAGCGTTATCTCTAAAAATAGCGTCATTATCACCAGCTCTTGAAAGGTAAAGTGTTTGCTTCATTCCCTATAAGACTTTATCGTAATCTTCGCAAAAACCGAAAATATGTTTTAACGGCACTCTAAAGCCAAATGTGCCCTTATCAAACGGCTTTTCAATAATGAGTTCGTGTCTCACTTTCCAACCCCACGTTACCATCTGCTAGGGATCCCGTATCCTTATACCACAATTGGTTTAACCCCCGCGATTTAGAAAAATCATCATCATATTTTAACAATCCAAGCATAGTAGTGGCCCACCCTGGATGATTTATTCGTTCAATCTCTCTACCCGAAAGTTCATACCTAATAGTATTAAAAAGATACATTAGACCGTTGTTCGTTAAAGCAACGTTATCAGAATCTGCATATCTTGTGTCATCATTTTTCATTAATTCACCTTGTATAAGTAAATAGCTTTCACTAGGATGCGTAAAAATATCTTGAGTTTCGATGTTAATCGTAATATATCCTCCGGGATTGTTAAAATTGTTAACGTCACCCACAATTGGTAAATACTCAAAGTATTCGTACTCTTCGATACTATCATCATTAAAACCCGTTTCGGTAATGTTTAAAATGCTCATTTTATTATATTATAATAATTTTTAAATTATTATAATACTTTAATACCACACCCACTATTTAATCTTTTAACTAATTCTTGTATAGCGATTGCGTCGTTACCACTTCCATCTATTAAGGCGTTTATGTCTCGCGAAACGGGTGTTGTTGCGGGTAAATCTGTCAAATTTTCTTAGATTTTGGTTTTAAAGTCTTTTCGACTAACCTTTTCCCTGCATCAACAGCTGCACTCTTTCCAGCCTCTAAAGCTTTTTTTGCCCCTTCCTTCGCGACACTTTTTCCCACATCAACGGCTGAGGTTGCAATTTGTTTTGCCGCACTACTACCTGAAAGTCTAGCGATAAAGTTAGCTAAGCTGTCATAAATTCCGGCTCCACCATATCTATTCCTTCTTACAAATCCGCGTTTCTTATAGATGATCATATTTTATAATATGGACATTATTTTTTTATAGCTTTTACTATCGAAAATACCTTGCCTTTTTAATTCGTCGCATACGCTAACAAGCTCATTTCTCACACCAGTGTTGCCCGCTGCTTTACTTGCCATAAAAAAGTCAAGTCTTTCTAGTAATGCGTTAGGGTCACATGGAATAACAACTCCTTCCCCAGTTTTTTTTTTTTTTTTTTTTTTTTTTTTTTTTAAACATTTCCCAAATAGGTTTAACATATTTTTTCCATTTTAGTGATCTAGAGGCTTTAGGATAGGGATTTTTAGAATTATTGTTTTGGTGCATAGTATTACTATAAGATAAGATATTAGCATATGCTTCCTTATCAGAATCTTTAATTAAATCTTCTTTTGGGGTTTTTGATGTAAGGAGTACCCACAAGCCCGGTGTTTTTTTAAAGGTTTGGCTGCCAATAATAATATTTTTTCCACGTATTAAAACTGGTTTATCACCAATAAAAAGATCACCATCTTTTTTATAAAGGCCAAAGGTAGTATCAGAGTCAGGAAAAACCACCTTTTCCTCTTGAGGTTCCTCAGGTTCCTCTTGAGGTTCCTCAGGTTCCTCTTTTAATGTTGATGGTCCTGGTGAAGTATAAATATAGCCAGGTGGTAAAAATATTTGTCTGTCTTTAGGCAACTGTTCGATACCTTTTGTAACCTCCTCTGTTGTAGCTTTTTGCGTTTCAGTGATAGGTTTAAAAAACTCTGAAAGGTCCGTTTGTAGTTCTATTTTTCCCGTTTTCTCCGCTAGTTCGTTAGCGCGAATATTCTTTTTTATCGCGAGAAATTCTTTTACCGTTTGATCTCTTCTCGCTAGATCAGCGATTTTTAAAAATGACATTTTTTTATTAGGGTTATATTTTTTAAGACAGTTTTTAACGTAGTTTTTTAACCCGTTTCGTAACTAAAGCTACACGAAAACTTAATTTTAGGTTTTTAAATATTCCAACGGGCCACCATGATGTTTTTTCAACCAACCTCCGAAAGGACTCACGCTGTTCTTGTCTCCCTCTCTCTATTAATGATTCTTCCGTTTCACTCGTTATCTTTTTCTTGGATTTTGACCTAATTTCTTCCTTCATCGTTTTGTATTTCTCTAATTCCTCCATAATCAGTTGGAACTCTTCATCTGAAACTTTATTGTCCGATAAAGCTTTCGAGACGTGACAAGATATAGTATTTAATTTTGTATCAGCGATGGTTTTAATCTTCTCATGTTTTTCCGCTTTAGTCGTCGATTTTTTAAGGGAATATTTTCCGACTAAACTTAAAAGACCAGAAAAAAGTGCAACACATTCCAACACGGTTACTGCGGGTAACGCAACTATTTATTGATAACAGAACCATTCCCCCACCCCTTGTAGCTAAGGTAACCATAACTAAAGCGGTATCTATATTATCTACTATTCTCGCGGCTCTCAAATATTTCTTACTTAAAGCTTCTCTCTTCAATACCTCAGCTTCTAAAAAGTTTTGTATCTCGTTAATTTTCTGCAAACGATAACCTTGTCCCTCATCAACTGGAGGGGCCGTGGGCAATACGGGATATTTATTTTCTTTCATCTCCATTTTTTATAAGCAAAATTTTTTCTTAAAGATGATAATAAACGTCGGATAAAAGTTCGTTTTCTTTTATTTTTACCGTATCCTTCGAATTATTAGTAATAGTAATTAAAATATTTTCAGCATCTTCGAGGCTAATCTCATTTTGCAAACTGCAGTTTTTAAATCTTTAAGAATACGCTAATGGGGTTAAAATTACACCTTTAGTTGACATAAAGCTTAAACCTAATTGCATCGGAAGTACTTGTCTCGGAGTTAATGTAATTTCTTCTTGACTAAAGATTTTCCAAGTTACTGGATTTACTTTTATCGGAGGATGTTTTAAAGTAGAAACTGGTCTCCAATGGATAGTTTTTGGTTGAGAAATTCTCGGTTTTACGCAAAATTTGTGAACGTTCATCTTTTTTTATTATAATATTGCTCCTAAAATGGGGATATTAGCAAAAGGACTTTTGGGTCCTAAAATAAGACCTTTACCATCATAAAGCTTTCCACCCTGTTTTAAATATAAGCCATTACCAACAGACCCTAATCCTTTACCTTTATAAGGACTTAAATAAAGACCTTTTCCATCAGTTTCTACCTGGCAAACGCAACCTCCTTTTTTAAGGTAAAGACCCGATCCCATCGCCTTTTGTACACCCGATGATGCTAATCCCGAAAGAGCACCAACGCCTAATGCGGGTAAAACGGTTCTAGCTATCGCTGGCAAAGCGCTCGCGGCTAATCCCGCTAACATTCCGAGGAAACCTCCCTCTATTTTCATGTTATGTTTAAGTTGCTTAGCACTCATTCTAATTGTTACCCCTTTACCATTTTCATAGGCTTTAGCTAATTTTTTCGCTTGTGATTGGCTAACGGCTAAAACATCATTACCTTTTAAATCTTCATGTTTTAAAAGAATACTTGTTTGGTAACCTTTTTTAATAGCGGATTGGAGTTTTTGTTTTTGCCCCTCTGTTATATTGACTTTAATTTTCACGTAGCTTGTCATTTTATATACGTTTTATTTTTTTTATGCCTCCCTAAGATGAAACCTAATGGTTAGATTTTCGCCTCTCAGATTTAGTAAAGTTCCATTTTGGAACTATTTGGTTCTATTTTGGTTCCATTTTGGTTAATTTTCCAGCTCATTCCTATCCGGGTTTGTCGAGGTCATCGAGTACAAAGAATTTTTACCTCTAGATCGTGTATGTCGCTCCTCGTTACTGGTAAATATACTAAATTAACTAACCGGTGACTCGATTATCTTACATCCCGGCGCAACATTGGGGAAAAAAGAGTAAATTGTGTTTTGTGTTGAGCCATTAACGTAGCTTCCTTCCTGAGATAATATCGATGTTAACGAGTATGGAATTTATACTTAGAATGTTTACTACATTCTCCGACTCATGAAATCCCGTTTCATATTTTGCGCAAGTAAAACCTAATACTTTAGAAATGGAGTTTGGATGATTAAATCTACCTGATAACCATCTTCAATGGTAAGAATAGATTTTAGCGTATTTGTGTTTGCTGAAATATTAATAGGATATTCGTCATTGACTAAATCAAAATGACCTTTTTTTCTCATTTCCTGGTGAATGGTATCATTAATGTCTCTAAGGTCATAACTTCCTTCCGGTATTTCTATTTTAAACCACGAATCATTGCCCGGAGAATAAATAAACGTGTTGTTTGTTGCATCAATGTTTGGAAAAGAGTAGTATGTTTCGAGGTTTACCAAAGCTATTTCGTATTTTCTATCATTTTCCAGTCGAATTGGCGGATTAAACCCGGTTGTAAAGCGCATTTTGTTGTTACTTACTATAATTTGTGATGACATTTTGTGTCACGTATTTTTTTCTATCTGTTTTAAAAGATCTTCAATTTTTATTAATAAGAAATATTATTTATACCTAGTAAAAATATATTTTTATAAAAAAAAATATATATATTTTTTTTTTTTTTTTTTTTTTTTTCTTAAATAATCGTTTTGCCCAAGCATTTCTGAGCGCCTAAGATTATTAAATCGAACACTACCTAAATTAGCTTTTATGGGCATGCTAAAAAGTGAACCAATTGTAATTATTTCATTTAGATACGGCAACATTTCTTTTATATGTTTTCTATGTATTCTGTTAGTTCTATCTTCCTCTTCAGTTTTAAAAATCTCTGCATGCTTATTCACCTTTGAAAGTAGTTTTGAAACATGTTTTTTTATAAAAGAAATGTATAGCTCTTTTTCATCAATACCTTCATGGGTTCTTTTAAAAGAACTTAACTCGTTGTTTAGTTTTAACGCTTTAAATATTTTTTTTAAAACATCTTACTGTAGAACCTTCAAAACTTTCTTGTAATTTATTTTCTGCCAAATCACTAATAAACCACACAGCCTCTTTTACGCTAAACCCAAATAAATCTTCATTAAAAGTTACTATATTACTAATACCAGTCATCCTACAATTATTAGTCGTTTAATTAAAATTCTTTTTCAATTTTTTTATACTGATTTAGGTATATAAAAGTTGTCAAATCCTTCCCTATACTTTCCGCTATCTTTTTTACTGGTTAAATCAATTACAACAAAACCATGAGGGCTTTCCCAACATTTTTTACAAAATATGCGAAACTCTTCTATAGGCATATCATCACCCACATGATCGCTATAGATATGATTCATGTTTTTAAGATCTTGGCGGAATAAACAAATAAAATTCGCGTTTTCTCTAATGGTACGCCTCGGTAACCCAAAATAGTTTTGCGAGAGGTAAAAACAGTCAACATTACTATGCCTTCCGCGAATATAGTAACACTCGCACTTATTTTGTTTTTCTAAAAGTAAATCATCGAAGATCATTAAATTTTTGTTTTCAGGTTTTAACTCTCGGATCAGGCACATCAGTAGTTAAAAAAAAGCAGATTGTAACTCATTCCGATTCGAACCCGTCCTCGTTCGTTCTTGATCCATCGGATGGTTAATTTTCCAGCTCATTCCTATCCGGGTTTGTCGAGGTCATCGAGTACAAAGAATTTTTAACTCGGGGTCATCGAGTTAAAAATTCTGGGGTCATCGAGTGCAAAAAATTCAAATTTTTTTCGAGGTCATCGAGTGCATTTTTTTTTTTTTTTTTTTCTTTTCTTTTTTTTTTTTTCGTTCGAGGTCATCGAGTACTAAAAAAATAAAAAAATATCCTTTCCAAAATCTTAGGGTTTTTTCAAAATTTTTTAATCCTTCCGGTCTTATATTTTCTCAAAATCTATATTTCCCGAAATTCTAACTTTTTTTTAAAAAAATTTCCAATCGTCTCGAGATTATAATTCGTAAATCCTCCCCGTCTTAAATTACCCCCCGCGCGCCCCCTCTAAAAAAATTTATAACGCATGACGTTATAAATTCTCGGTCTCGCGCGGGGGATAGAAAAAAAATTGAAATTTAAAAAATATTTTTTTATAAAAAGCGTAAAAAATGGATGAAAATATAGATGAAGATGTGGATGAAAATATAGATGAAGATATGGATGAAAATATGGATGAAGATGTGGATGAAAACATGCTTCGAAATATCGAAGCTAGATATCATTTGCCTGATTATAGTTTAGAACCGGAAACGGGACTCGAAGTAGTCTTTGTAAAATTGAATAGTATTTTCCAAGAGTATGTCGACTTGTTAAAAAATATTTTGGATATTACTAGGGAGGGTTGCGAGTATAATTCTCGAAGTCAAAATAGTATAGATGAGTGTTTAGACGAACTCGACGTTCTTCGAGAAAAAATCGGGGAAGCGACCCGCTTAATCCATGATAAAAGTTTCGAGACCGGAATTACATGCTTGCGGGAACCGTGCGATAAGTGTTTGATTAAAATGAATGAACTTTTATTTATGGCTCGAACCGTTAATTTACACCGGCTGCACGATTTTGATTTCCTATACATCCTTTATAAAGTAGTCGAAATAAGAGACCGTATCTCGGTTCTCGCGGATGAAATGGAATATTATAGTAGAAATTTATAACTTGCAAAAAAAGTTGTAAATTTTCGAAAAAAATTTGAAATTTGAAATTTTTTTTTACATCTAAAAGTGGGAAAAAAATGGAGAATATAAATTTCATGTATCCGCTAAGCTCCGATATAGCGAACCTATCCGGGAAAAAAAGTATTAAATAGTTTAACTAGAGAAAAGAGAGAAAAAATAGCGATATTTTTATGGAGAAGATTATTTTTTAACTCAAGTTGCATACCAGTACCTTACCAAAAAGTGGTAACATTCGTTTTAGCGGGAAATCGTCATACATCCGCGAATAAGTTATTTAAAAGTTTAAGATCGAGTATACATTATTTTCTAAGTAAAGAAAAAGCTATAAACACGGAAGAGTTTAAATTCGACCTTCGTTTTCTCGATAAACCGAATGATATGGAACCCATTATCTTAGAGAATGTCTCATCGAGCGCTTTTCTTACTCGAGAACAGAATAAATGTTTAAAATCGTTTTCATTTAAAATGTTGAACGAATTAATTAACTTAATAATCCACTTTAAGGATGGGAATTTCGTAGTTGATGAACCTGAAAAAAGAATTAATGGTGAAAATACATTTACTTTTGAAAAATGTGTTATTTGCTTAGAAAATACTCCGAGCATAACATTCCACGATTGCGGACATATTTGCTTATGCGTCGAATGCTTTAACGTAAATAATTCACCGGCGTGTCCGATTTGTAAAACTAAGAATAGGATAGCGTTACTCGATATTCACTAACAAAATATTCTAGTTCTAGGTTTTCAGAGTTCTAAATCTCGCGCGACGAAAAAAAATTTATAACTCGCGAAGTTATAAATTCTATTTTTTTAAAATAAAAATGCAAATTTAAAAAGTTAAAAATTATGAACATCGAAGAGCAAACAATAAAATAAAAATATAAGATGCGTTATTAATAAAAGATATACTTGCGCTAAAACAAATAATAATATATAACGATTCATTTTATATACTATTATTTTTTATACTAATTTATTGAGTAAATCAAAGAATTTCGCGATCGAAGATATTCGCTAATTTTCGATCTTATGATGTCCCCAAGCTGAAGTGTTTATATTATCTTCAAATATGTACCTTTTATCGTCCGCGGAACCTAAGGCTTTTTTATTTAACTCCTCCGTATAAATTTCGTGTTCGCAGCTTCTTAATACTTTCATAATTCTATAATGGTCTTTTCCCGTAAATAAACAATCTTTATAATTTTCCAAATTTAGTTCATTTTTAACGACTGACTTTTTTACCCCCTTGCATCTCCGGTCTTCGTCTACACCCGCGTATATCAATTTTCCATTTTCGTCTATTTTCATATCTAATTTTTTATAAGCATACAATTTAGCGCCTAAACCGACAAATTCTGTCATAACGCTACCATTTAATTCGTCTTTAAACATACCCAACACCTTTTTATTCTTTTGACTATGCAACTCGTGCTCTTTAGGGTAACCGCTAGTATCGTACATTGTATCAACATCTCGAGCGATATCTTTATATAAATCATCAGTTTCTATTTCGAGAATAAAACTATCCGTATCAGTATAACACATCCTTACTTTTTCTCCGTACTTCGTTTTAAAATAATTATAATAGGTTTTATGCAAGAGCGTTTTACTAATATCTAATATGCACATACCTAGATAAACGGGTTTGTTATATTTTATTTCTGTTTTCTTCATATGAACAGCAACTAAATCTTCGTCAAATATTGTAGTATGTTGATAGTTCGGTTTAGCGGTAAGTTTTTTATAACGATGTCTATGCGCGTCATTAACTAATTGTATATTTACTCTTTTTCTTAAGTTTTCTATGGTCTTACCAAAAACTGAATTCATCATTAACTTAAAAAAATATTTTTCGAACTCGTTTTTCGCGTTTTTTCTCAACTCAATATTTAAATCGATGTATTTTTCAATAGCGAGACTATCCTCAAATTTAATTCCGCGATGTATTTTTTTACTTTTTAAACCTAACTCTAAATACGTTTTTAAAACCTCGTGATGTATAACATAATTTTCTTTATCGTTTAAATTAGGAATTAATTTTTCTACCTTTTCTATTTTTAAACGTTTGGGCGCTAAAGGAAAATCGTTATGTAAATCGTGTAACTCTTTAGGATATTCTAAATCTACCTCTAAAAAACAGGGTATATTTTTCCATTCTTCTAATTCTTCTTTACTCATTTTTTTAAAACTGTGAATAGGTAATAATTGACTCATAGCCCAAGGGTAAAGACTATTTGCATCTATATATAATAAATATTTCGACGGTTTATTTACGTCATAATCTTCGCTCATATATTTATTATTAGCTTTAGAATACCTTTTACTACACATAGATATACCGCCTCTGATACCTTTTTCGACTATTAAAAGCGCATCAATATCCGATAAAAGTTCGAGCTTTACTCCCGTTTTCTTTAGCATCGCGTCATACGCTAACCCGGGTGTAGTAAAATACCAACAAGGATCTAATTTGTAGTGTTCGCAGCATACATTCCTAAAGTTTTCGAATACATCCGCTAAAAGCAAAACGTCTATTTTGTTGTAAAGTTCCAAATAATCTTTAAACATTTTCATGTTAAAAGTATTCCAAACATTTTTCGCGTGTTCGTAATCTTCGTCACTAATATGTTCCTTGTTTAAACTCGAATAAAATTTTTCTTTAGACGGTAGTTGAGTTTCTTCTAATCTTTCGAGAGAATCTAAATAATCGTAAGGAAAAACTCCTTTTCTTCTAACTAACGGTAAATGTTCTTTCGAAAAATATCTCGATAAAATATTTAACTGTTCCTCATTTAAATTTCTCGAGAGACTATCTAAGCTCGAAGACATAAACTTAAAACTATCGAGAAACCTAATGTTATGATATATTTTTTTTCCTACCAAAATAGTTTTACTAAAGCTAATATATTTTTCCTCGTTGTTCGCTATACAATCGATGTAACCGCTTGTTGAACCGAGAATCTTAATAAAAAGATGAGCGTCATAACCGCTTAAATTATGAAAATAAACGGGCGTAAAGTTAGGAATTTTCACGTTAAGATTACAGTTTAAATGAGTGGCGCCTCTATATTTACCGCTAAAATGGCAATGGTCTTTTACTTTATAATTTTCGTGAGTAAATTCTTCGTTATAAATGTAACACTCGGTTTCCCTTTCGTGTTTTCTTTCTTCCTCTTTAGTTATTTTAATTGGTACCCGCTCTTGATAATATTTTCTAACAATTTCTCTAATATCATCGGTTAACATTTCTACAATTTTTTTATCCGTATCTTTTCCAGTATATCTTCTTTCTATAGGTTGACTTACTTCATCATTAAAAAATTTTATAAGGTAATAAAAACTGCAAGGAACGTGCTTTTGTCGTTTTATAGTATAACTTTTCTCATGACTAGGTTGACAAGTTTCTATAGGCATTAGCATGCTTTCGAAATCGCAATATATAGCAACGGGAAACTTAATTTTTCTATCGTGATTTATAAATTGTAATACGCTACCCTCGTCGGGCATTTTTAAAAAAACCGCTTCGTAAGCGGAGCAATATGTTTTATGTTTTTCCAAAAGTTTTTCGCTTCCAAAGGGATTTGAGCATCTTTTACAAAAATACTTTTTTTCATTCTTATGATTCGATATTTGACTGCTCATTAAGCGACTAAAATCTTTTATAATGGCGTAGTGGTTATTTTTTTCGTTCGTAAAGTAAAGCAAATCGACGTGTTTATTTTTTTCGTTTTTCGTAATTTGTAATAGATAAAATTTTTTTTCTCCATTATAACTATAAACATTTACGCTAATTTCCGGATTTTGTTTTTCGAATTTATCTATATCGTGAGGCGTAATGGGATATTCTATTCCTTTCATATTTAAGCTATTTTCCTTCGATCGTAAATCTCTGTCAATTCTTTCCGCATTTTTTCTTTAGGATTTAACGCTCTTAAAACGCACCATAAAAACATGTGTTATCGAAATAATTTTTCATATTAACGCACGCTTTTTTGTTCGAAATCCAATCGGGTAGTTCTATATATCCTGAACCTATTAAAGGTTCATAAATGACCGTATGTAACTTTAAATGTACTATGCTATGAAACGCCCAACCGCTACCTTTTCTTAAAAAAGCGGCATAATTTTCTAAAATTCGCCCTACCATAATATTATATAATTCGTCTACGTCGGTTCCCTCTAAATTAATTTCGTTCATATCGGAAGAAAATTAGCTTCTACCGGTTCATCACCTTCTTCGAATCTATACATTAGAAGAACCATTTTTATTTTAGTATTCCGCTTATTTCTTAAAATTTTTATTATCGCTTGTCTCGTAAGCTCTAAAAATTCGTCAGGTGAAGAAACCGGTATTCCGGGTATTTTATGTTCTTCTGCTCACATTTTAAGAGCCGAACGATGCCTTTCAATTGTTATTTGGTTTATTTTGCTATATAATTTTTTAATTCTATTTTTAAGCGCATTAAGTTCAGGCGTGATACTTTTTGGAACTTCTTTGACCCTTTCTAAACTTCTTAATAAATCCTCGACCGTTTGTTGCCGCGTCGGTGACGCGGTTGGTGGTGCACTCGGTGTTGGCGGGGGTGCGATTGTTGGTCGTAAAACCGGAGTATTTATAATTTCGGTATCTCTATCTAATATCGGCGCCCCCGGGTTACTTAAAAGATCGATTAATTGATTTCGTCTAAGTCTCGAGTATCCCCTGATACCTCTTGACTTCACTAATTCTTTCAAACCTTTTACCGTAAGTCTTCTAAACGTAGCATTCATAATTTTTTATAATCAGAAAAAATAAGTTAAAATACTAAATCAATTTTATTATGATTTTTGAATCCGTAATAAAATTACGGTATAACAATTATATGTTTATTTTTTCGTACAAAAATCTTAATACACTACGCTCATTTTGTTTCCGTCGGACTGGAAATTTACTCGCCTATTGCTAATAATAATGGCATACACGTGCGTCTTTGCGTTTACATCATTTTCAAAATTTACCTTAACATGAATATCGGTTACGGAATATTTTATTCTTTCACTCTGTTTGGTAACATCGAACAAAAACAAAGGATACAGATTTTTGTACTCAAACGGGGTAAAGTTAGGATTTGACGCTAAATTATCCATGAGAAAAAACTTAGATCTAAACATAGCGGCATCGCCATACGCTCTACTAAATCGTTGTTGGGGAAACGAACGATTGTAGTCGGTTCTAGGATATTTATAAGAATTTAACGTAACGTGAATGTCCGTAACGTTAGCGTTGTCAAATAGGCAGGATTTCGTATTTGGTTATTTTGTTTGTTCGTCTGAAAACCGATGATAATGTAACGCGGAAACTCGGGTGAAGTTTTAACGGCGAGCCTCCAGGTAAATGATCTCGTTTGAGTAACCATAGCAGTATCGCATTGTATCATTCTATAATTGACCGGAAAACTTTCTTTACTCTGAATATGTTTATAAAGTTCCATTTTATACTTATCTGCGGGTAGCACGTGCGGCATATACCAAGCTATTTTAGTCAGCATAACTTTGCCAGCATCAGTGGCGTTAGCTCTAAAAATAGCATCATTATTATTATTTCTTGTCAAGTAAAGAGTTTGCTTCATTCCGTATAAAACTTTATCATAATCCTCGCAAAAACCGAAAATATGTTTTAATGGTACTCTAAAGCTAAATTTGCCTTTGAAAAGGTCATTTTCAATATTATTAATAAGGAAATTTCGTCTTACTGTCCAGCCATCATTATTAGCTACTGTAGTGTTTGTATCCTTATACCACAATTGGTTTAATCCTCGCGATTTAGAAAAATCGTCAGGATATTTTAAAAGTCCAAGCATCGTGGTAGCCTGATCGGGATGGGATATTCTTTCAATCTCTTTACCAGAAAGGTCATACCTAATAGTATTAAATAGATACATTAAGCCGTTGTTTGTTAAAGCAATGTTGGCATCTGCCGCATATCTTGTATCGTCATCTTTTATTAATTCGCCTTCTATAAGTAAATAACTTTCGCTAGGATGCATAAAAATATCTTGAGTTTCGATGTTAATCGTAATATCTCCTCCGGGACTGTTAAGATTGTTAACGGCACCCACAATCGGTAGATATTCGAAGTATTCGTACTCTTCGATACTATCGTCGTTAAAACCCGTTTCAGTAATATCTAAAATGCTCATTTTTATTATATTATAATAATCTTAAATTATTATAATATTTTTTACGTCGTTTTAATTCCCGCATCACTATTTATTTTTTTAACTAATTCTTGTATCGCAATCGGATCGTTACCACTTCCAGCTATTAAATTGTTCACATTTCGCGAAGTCGTGGGCGTTGACGCAGGTATAGCGTTATACTTTTTCAAAATTTTTTTAGACTTCGGCGTTAATGCCTTTTCGATTAACTTTTTTCCCGCGTCTATAGCGGCGCTCTTTCCGGCCTCTAAAGCTTTTTTCGCTCCTTCCTTAGCGACGGTTTTTCCTACATCAACGGCGGAGGACGTGATTTGTTTAGCCGCGCTACTACTAAAAAGTCTCGCGAGAAAGTTAGCTAAGCTGTCAAAAATTCCGGCTCCCCCGTATCTATTTCTTCTTACAAATCCTCGTTTCTTATAGATGATCATATTTTTATAATAAGGTCATTATTTTTTTATTTTTTTATAAATATTACTATCGAAAACGCCTTGGCTTTTTAATTCGTCGCACACGCTCACGAGTTCGTTTCTTACACCTGTATTACCCGCCGCTTTACTAGCCATAAGTAAGTCGAGTTTTTCTAGTAACGCGTTAGGGTTGCTGGGGATAATGACTTTTTAATGCCTGAACCAGTTTTTCCTTTTCCTTTTCCTTTTTGTTTTTATCCCAAGCAGGTTTAATAATAACTTGCCATTTACCTGTTTTTGTGACTTGGGGGTCGTCTTCATATTCTAATTTTCCAGTTTTTGGATCATTGTTAGCGTACATAGTGTTACTATCTTTTAAAATTTTAGTGTATATTGAAATATCAATAGGAGTAATATCTTTCTACGGGCTCTTTTGATGTAAGAAGATTCCACAACCCTTCTGTTAGAATATAATCTTTTTTACCAATAATAATATTTTTACGGTCTTCAGTTAAGAAAACTTGTTTATCACCAATAAAAAATTCACCTCCTTTTTCGTAAACTTAAAAAACCGCAAAAACCCGCGAGATCTTCTAACGCTATAACAGCGGGGATCGCGACTACCGTTGTTAACAAACCTATGCCACCTATCCCCCCGGCTGTAGTAACCACGATTAAAACGGTATCTATATTATCTACTATTCTCGCGGCTCTAATATTTCTTACTTAAAGCTTCTCTTTTCGCGACCTCACTTTCTAAAAAGTTTTGTATCTCGTTAATTTTCTGCAAACGATAACCCTGTCCCTCATCAACCGGAGGAGCCGTGGGCAATATAGGATATTTAATCTCTCGCATCTCTGACATTTTTTATTAGCGAAATATTTTTTAAAGATGATAATAAAAGCTACATAAAAACTCGTTTTCTTCTATTTTTACCGAGTTCTTTGAATTGTTAGTAATAGTAATTAAAATATTGTTAGCGTCTTTGAGACTAATCTCATTTTGTAAACTGCAGTTTTTAAATCTTAGAGAATAAGCTAATGAGGTTAAAACTGCGCCTTTAGTCAACGTGAAACCTAAACCTAATTGCATCGGAAATACTTGCCCTGGAGTTAACATAATTTCTTCTTGAGCAAAGATGTTCCAAATTAACGGATTTTCTTTTATCGGAGGATGTTTTAAATTAGGGGCTAGTCTCCAATGGATCGTTTTTACCGGAGAAATTCTCGGTTTTACGCTAAATTTGTGAACATTCATCTTTTTTAATTATAATTTTAATTTATAATATAGCTCCTAAAATGGGTATATTTTTAAAAGGACTATTAGGACCTAGAATAAGACCTTTTCCATCGTAAAACTTTCCTCCTCGTTTTAAATATAAACCATTGCCGACCGAGGTTCCTAATCCTTTACCTTTATAAGGTGACAAATATAAACCTTTTCCATCAGTTTCTACCTGACAAACGCAACCTCCTTTTTTAAGGTAAAGACTCGATCCCATTGCTTTTTGTACGCCGGATGACGCTAATCCCGAAAGAGCGCCGACTCCTAACGCGGGTAAAACAGTCTTTGCTATGGCCGGCAAAGCACTAGCGGCTAAACCCGCTAACATTCCGAGAAAACCCCCCTCTATTTTTGTGTTATGTTTAAGTTGTTTAGCGGACATTCTAATTGTTACTCCTTTACCTTTTTCGAAGGCTTTAGCTATTTTTTTCGCTTGCGACTGGGTAACGGCTAAAACATCATTACCCCATAAATCTTTATAACTTAAACGAACACTCGTTTCACAACCCTTTTTTTAAATAGCGGATTGAAGTTTTTGCTTTTGTCCCTTCGTTATATTAACTTTAATATTCACGTAACTCACCATTTTTTATACGTTTTTATTTTTTTATGACTCTCTAATTTCGAACCTAATTGTTATTTTTTCGCCTCTGAGATTTAGTAAATTTCCATCTTGATCCGTAATTTTTACCTCCATATTATGTATATCGTGCAACGTTATAGGTAAAAATACTAAATTAAGCGGCGACTCGATTATCTTATATCCGGGCGCAACATTAGGGAAAAAAGAGTAAATTGTGTGTTGCATTAATCCGTTAACGTAACTTCCCGAGATAATATTAATGTTTACGAGTACGGAATTTATACTAAGAATATTCACTACATTCTCCGACTCATGAAATCCAGTTCCGTATTTCGCTCGAGTAAAACCTAATACTTTGGAAATAGAGTCCGGATGATTAAAATCTACTTGATAACCATCTTCGAGGGTAAGAATAGATTTCAGAGTATTTGTGTTCGCGGAAATGTTAATAGGGTACTCATCATTGACTAAATCAACGTGACCTTCTTTTCTCATTTCCTGATGAACGGTATCATTAATGTCTATAAGGTCGTAACTCCCTTCCGGTATTTCTATTTTAAACCAAGAAACTCCGTTGTCCGGAGAATGAATAAAAATGTTATTGGTCGTGTCAATGTTTGGAAAAGAATAGTACGTTTCGAGGTTTACTAAAGCTAGTTCGTATTTTCTATCATATTCCAGTCGGATCGGGGGATTAAAACTCGTTGTAAAGAGAGTTTTGTCATCACTCACTATAATTTGAAAAGACATTTTTGTCGCGTATTTTCGACTATTTTTTTTAAAAGATCTTCCATTTTTTATAGTAAAAAATTGTTTAAAAATATATCTTTCGTTAAAAGATATATTTTTTTCTATTGACCCGGAATATAAAAGTTGTCGAGGCCGTCTCTATATTTTCCTTCGTCTTTTTTACTCGATAAATCGATGACGACAAAACCGTGAGGCTTTTTCCATACTTTTTTGCAAAATTTCCTAAACTCTTCTTTTGACATATCTTCGCTTACATGGTCGCTGTAAATATGATTAAGGTTTTTCAGGTCTTGACGAAAAAGACAAATAAAATTCGCGTTTTCTCTAATAGTTTGTCTCGGTAACCTAAAATAGTTTTGCGAAAGGTAAAAACAATCGACATTACCATGTTTCCCGCGAATATAGTAACACTCGCACTTATTTTGTCTTTCTAAAAGTAAGTAGTCGAAGATCATTAAATTTTTGTTTTCCGATTTCAATTCTCTCGGGTCAGGCACATCCTCGGCAGTTTCGAAGAAACTACAGCGTATATCCGATTTATTCGCTAAGGTTTTAACCCATTCTTCGATTAAAGCTGCGGGATTAACGCTTTTATCCTGAACTTCTTCTCGCACGTCAAATAACTCTTAAATTCTTTCTTTCGGTAATTTTTCCTCGAAGGCTTTTTTAAGTATACAGTATTCGGGTTGGAAAAGGCTTTTACCAAAAACGGTTAAATTATCGTAATCGAGCCAATTCGGTCTTAACAAAAGATTTAGTAAAAGCGTAGTCTTGCCGCATCCCGACTTACCTACGATTAGTCCCCTAATGCTTTTAGGTAAAATAGGATTATTAAATCTCTTCGATATTACTTCGTTCCACGATAAATCTACGATATTCATTTTAAATATATTTAAAAAAACTAAACATATTAAAAAGATGTATTGCGTTAAATGTAAAAAAAATACTAATACCAGTAACATAGAATACGTCGTTACTAAAAATGGGAGGAATATGGCGCGCGGTAAATGCGTCGTGTGCAGAAAAACTAAAACGAACTTCGTTAAATAAAAAAAAAAGAAGGCGGTTCATTACTAAATAAGTTTAATAAGTTTATAAATACCTTACCCATAGAAATGCATCTTCCCGGACATAACTTTACTGGACCGGGAACTAAATTAAATAAAAGACTTAATTCCAATTTAACTCCTAAGGAATGGAGTAAGCCGATAAACAGGGTCGATAAAGCGGCTTACCATCACGATATTTGCTATCTTAAACATAATGACAAGGCTACTAGAAATTCTATTTGCGACGCGAATATGTTAACGGAACTAAAAGGAATCTATAATCCAACGATTAGAGAAAAAAATGGAACGATTCGTCGTTAGTAATATGATAGGAACAAAGAAAAGATTTGGAATGGGAGTTAATAAAAAAAAAAAAATCGTCATGACAGCTTTATCGGAAGAACTGCATAAACCCGTAAGAAGAAAATTTTAAAAAAGGAGAGTTGGAGTAAACGGTATTGATAGAATATGGGCTGCGGATTTAGTAGATATGCAAGCGTTTTCTAAATTTAATCGAGGTATAAAATATCTTCTAGCCATTATCGATATTTTTTCCAAATACGGTTGGTTGATTCCGTTAAAAGATAGAACTGGAGAATCTGTTGCCGCGGCATTAAAAAATATTTTTAAAGAGAGAAAACCGGAAAAAAATGTGGTTGGATAAGGGTAAAGAGTTTTATAACGCGGATGTTAAAAACTTGATAGAGTTGTATTCTACCGAAAATGAGGAAAAATCGAGCATCGTTGAGAGATGGATTAGAACGATGAAAGAAAAAATGTGGAAATATTTTTCCACTAATTCCACTAACGTTTACATTAACGCGTTGCCCGATCTCGTTAAAGAATATAATAACGCGAAACATTCTTCTATTAAGATGTCGCCGATAAATGCTAGTAAAAAGGTAAACGAAACCAAAGTTTGGAAAACTCTTTATCCGGAACGTCTCGAGGTAAGAGATATAAACCCTAAGTTTTCCGTAGGCGATAAAGTAAGGATATCTAAAAAGAAGAAGACTTTCGAAAAGGGATATACCACAAGATGGACTGAAGAGGTTTTTACGATTTCCGAGGTAAAATGTACGACGCCCGTAACGTACAAAATTGAGGATCTTAACGGAGAAGAAGTACGAGGTACCTTTTATGAACCCGAACTACAAAAAACTGGTCAGGAGTTGTTTAGAATAGAAAAGGTCGTTAAAAAGGAAAAAAGAAATCTTTAGTAAAATGGAAAGGGTATTCCGACGAATTTAATTCTTGGGTAGACAATGAGAACATTAAAAATATTTAGGTATAAAAAAAAATGTTAGATATAGCGATTAAAAACGTAATTTTACCGAATAAACCGTTAAGCAACTTCGATCTAGAAGATGCCGCAAAAAAATTAAAGATACCCTCTTTTAGAGGCGTATTTTTACGAAACGATTTACCGAAAAATCGTAAAAAAAAAGGAATGCGGTATATTAAACCTAGATGACACGAGTGCTCCTGGGACGCATTGGGTCGCTTGGTATTAAAATGGTAAACTAAAAATTTATTTCGATAGTTACGGTGTACGACCACCTATCGAACTTCGAGATTATCTGGTAGATCCTATATTTTACAATTCGGATCAATCGCAACATCACAGGCAAGTATTTTGCGGCCATTTATGTTTGTACGTTCTTAAAGAGCTAACCTCTGGGAATGAATTTCAACGAGTTTTAAATAAACTTTCTTAAATATAAAAAAAAATGCCCGTTGATAAATTCGGAGGAATGGAGGATGTTAAATCAAGTGGAGATGGAGTATCGCTCGCTTACGTAAATAATAATTTTTTGGGTAAAGACGGAACGACGGAAGTTACCGGTTCTATAAATATGAACGGTAACACCTTAACGAGGGTTAGTAATCCCGCTAATCCTCAAGACGTCGCGACTAAGGATTATGTCGATTCCAATACGAGGTTACTGAGCGAAAACGGGGGTTATATCATGACGAATTATTTAAACATGGGATTTAATAAGATAAAAAACTTAGCCAATCCTACGGAACCTAGTGAAGCCGCTAATAAAAAATATGTGGATGATAGCGGTAGAGCAATTGTACAACGAGATGACGGTAGTTTTTCCGCCATCGCGAATATAGATATGCGAGGTTACCAGTTGATGAATCTTTTAGATCCCGCAGAGTCGCAAGAGGCCGCGACAAAAAGAGACGTGGATAGCGCTAATCGAGCTTTTGTTTACGGTCATGGAAGTTATATAGCGACAGCGGACGTTTTTATGGGAGGACGAAGAATTATTAATACTGCGGCTCCTTTAGAGCATCATCAAGTCGCGAATAAATTTTACGTAGATACCGCAATTTTAGTGGCAAAAGCTTTAACGAAAAACCCGGACGGTTCTTTTTCCGTTGGTAGCGAAATAGATATGAAAGGAAATAGAATTAAAAACTTGCCCGAACCTAGCGATTGGGATGATCCTGTAACGAGGTCTTTTCTTTCCACCCAGATGTTAACTCTATCGGAGAGAATGTTATTAAAACCTATAATAAGTATCCATGCTGAAGAACAAGGAAGTTTATTAAACGGAAATTATGAGTTTTCTTTCGGTAATGGTAGTAGCGGAAGATCGCACGGTTTAGTAGGTTATTGCATGTCAGCACCGGGTAGAATTATAAGAGGTTCTTGGTTTTAAAAGGAAATAGTTTTTTGAACGAAGAGGTAAAAATTAACGTGGCAATAAACGGTGTCGAAAAAACAGACTACTCTTTAATTAAAAAAAGAGGAGTAGGTTGTAGTTGTTCAGTTTTTCCTCAACCTTTAGAAGTAAAGCAATGCGACGTTATAAACTTTTTAACGAGAACCGATAATCAAAACGCGAAAAACGCTTATTTAACGATACTCGTAGAACTCGATTTATAAAAAATATATTAAATTAACTATTTAATTTAATATATAAAATGGAAAAGGAACTAAAGGATATTATTGAAAATGATAATCTAGAAAATTTATTAAATAACATACAGGCATGCTTTACGAAACTTATTAAATACGCATTTTTGATTAAATAGGCTTCTAGCAGCGATTATTTTGAAAACCAAGTTAGAGGACTATACAACAATCTAACTATTCTTTAAGCGATTATTACAAAGAAACGGTAGAAAATATCTATTCTGAAGCAGCTGAAATTTTACCGGAGATAGTTGAGAAACCGTTAAAGACTGTGAAAACCGTGACTGTGGAGACTGTGGAGGAAACGGTTGAAGAGCCTTAAAAAATTTATAACTTTTTTTAAAAAAGTTATAAATTTATTCTTCATCATTTTATTCATCATTTTCTTCGTCATTTTCTTCAACCTTTTCTTCTTCGTCATTTTCTTCGTGATTTTCTTCATCATTTTCATCGTCACTTTCATCATCAGAACCTAGCGTTACTTTTGAAGGAATAAAAGAGACGTCCGCAACCCTTCTAACGATAATAACGTCGCTAAGATACGTTCGTACTTTAATCGTGGATGAACTAATAAAACATCCGCTAAATCTATATAAGCAATTACTTTGCAACTTATTCTTTCGAGAGAATTAGGATCTTTTACTATTTCGAGATCTTTTTTTTCATTTTTTTGGTAAAAATTAGTTGTTATAACAGACTTTTTAGGTTTATCATTTTTATAAGTTTTATATTTAGTTTCGGGTAAAAAATATTATCTTTAATAATTTCTAAATCTTTAAAATCGGTGTAGAGTTTCTTCTTTTTTGTGACCTTTTTCGGTACTTGTTTTGGTAAAAATT
The DNA here is from genome assembly GCA_945859785.2 of Tridacna gigas. NCBI lineage: Eukaryota > Metazoa > Mollusca > Bivalvia > Cardiida > Cardiidae > Tridacna > Tridacna gigas. Next base: position 8,956,466 of record OX244028.2, read on the forward strand.
CGGAAATACTATCCAACGTTTTTTTAAACGCCGTTTCTTTTTCGTTCGGATTTTTTTCATCGTAAAAAGATCGAAGAGACATAAAGTAATCTAACGATGGGGTTGTGCTCTGTATAACTCCGCGGCAAAACAGAGCTGGAGAACGTAGTCTTAAAACTCTCGTTTCCCCGTCGGGATAATCATATTTGATCTTCATCGTCTGATAACTAAACTTTTCATTTGATTCGCTGTCGCAAAGTCTTAGCTTTTTTATATCAAAGTTTTTAAACTCTATATAATTATTTAACGCCATCTCTCCCATAATTTTTATAGATTTTTTTTTTCTTAAATCAAATTTTAAACTAATATATTAAAAAGAAAAAAAAAAATGGACACGAAAGTTTCTACCCAGTCATTTATAGCTTACACTAATATAGACGCTCTTAACTTAGAAAAGTTGTTTGATAAGATAACTTTAACGCGGGAATTAATACACGCGTCTTACAAGCAAAAAGAATTAGGGGAAAAAGGTAAGAAAAACGTAAAAAATAACCCGAGAAATTTTTTAAATTGTATTTCATTTTCCTTTTTCTTTGACGAGAAAAAGATCAATCTAAAGCTCTTTAAAAACGGGGTAATACAGATTGCTGGGTGCAAGACTTACGAGCAATGCGAAAAAGGTATAGTCTTTTTATGGATCGTAATCAAGGAAACCTCATCATGCTTTTTCCTCGATAGTCTAAACGCTTACCTGGTTTCGGTAATGAAAAATGTTGTCATTAATTTAGGATTTCCCATTGACAGGGAAAAACTAAGAAAATACTTCGTTGGCAATGAAGAATACGACCTTTCGCTATCAATGGGAGGTTTTATAGGAGTTAAATTTACGACGTCGAAAAAACCTATAGACAACATGCCGGTTTATAAGCTCAATATAGATGGAAAAGATAATGTTTTAAATTTAGAAAAGGAAATAACCTACGAAAAGTTTAACGAATTAATCTCTCGTGCAAAAAATAGGACTATTAAACAAACCGTACGTATGCCATCTAGAAAATATGACGATATAACCGTATTTAAATCGGGACGAGTTCTGTTTTCCGGAGTCCACGAGAAATATCAAGATCCTTTGATAAAATGGTTTTTAAATATTATGTTAAGGATAAAAGATAAGATCGTAATAGAGGAGCCCCCAGTTTGTTCACTTAAGGACTACTTGCACCCTTCTTATAAAAAATAATTTTATAACTTTATTTAAAGTTATAAAATTTTAACTGTGCCTAGATTTATTCAGGATTGGGATAAGGTAAGTCTTCGAATTCGTGTAACAATTTGTCTGCATCATTTATAAAAAAGCAAAGACTTTTTAGGTTCTCTCTTAATTCTCTATTCCAGGATACTAATTTTTCCGTAATTTCCGCACCGTTCACTTCTAAGATAATCTCAGTAAATTCTTGGTTATCGAAAAGTTCTAAATCTTTGTTATCATCAGCGGTATTATTTAACTCGTTGACGACATCGTAAAAAGTATCTTTGTATATTCCATTCCTTTCATTTCCTCGGCGTTAAGATTTCTGATATCGCGCCAAATACCTTTTAACCTATAGGTTTGAGTTATTATACTTTTTTTAATATTTACTATTCTTTTTATCTTTTCATTTAAATAACAGTTTAAACGAGTAATTTTCTCGTATAAAATCCAACCATCATTATAACAATCATCGTAGGTTGCAATCGAAGGGTCTGTTGCGATTTTGAGTGTAAAGAGATTAAACAATAAACGATTCATGTGGACATCACCAATAACGGACGATTGATAAGTTAGGTATTCTAGACGGTCCACTAAATATTTTACTCTGGAAGATAGTTCTGATCCATCTTCAGGTTGATTATTCGAAATATTTAAATTACTGGACATCTTTCCCTAATAAGTGAGAAAAACGTTTTAATGAAAAAATCAAAATTATTTTAACTATCGAAATTTTTCGATAATCTATAATCGGGATACCAATAAAAATCTTCTTTTTCAACGTATTCCTTCGCCTCTCCCCGATAATAATATAATCCTAATTACCACACTTTAAAATGAACGTCGTGAATATATTTTTTACTCGTCTCTGCGGGGAAAAAAAAATTTAACGATTGTCCTTGACAAATATAATCTTGTCGATCCGCGGCGTATTCTATTATTCTTAATTGATCGATTTCTCTCGTGGTTTTAAATACTTCTTTAATATTACATGGAAGAGAGAGATGTTGTATTGATCCTTTATTCTTAATAATACTATTCCACGTTTCCAGGGTATCTAAATTTCTTTTCCCGTTGCGTAATAATTTTTCCAAATATTTATCTTTCGTAAGAAACGATCCCACACGCTTTTTATGAGCATACGCGTTCGAAACGATGGGTTCTATAGAAGGTGAACAATTCGCGATAATCAAAATATTAGAATTCGGAGCAACCGCGATTAAATGAGAATTTCTTTTACCGGTTCCTTTCATCGACGGACATTCTCCTCATTCTCTCGCGAGTTTTGTAGATTCTATTTCCGCGTATTCTTTAAGTTTGGAAAAGATCATTTTATTTAATTCTTTTGCGGTATACGATTCGAACGGAACTAACATTTTATGGTATAAAGATCCGAGACCCATAACACCTAATCCTAAAGGTCAATCTCGTATCGCGCCTTTTTTAGCTTTTTCTAATTCGGGAGGACAATTTTTTATAAACAATTCTAATGCGTTATCGAGAAAACGAACGATATCTCCAACGACTCGTTTCGTCCATTTATACGAATGTTCCGCGTTTAAAGATGATATACAACATACCTTCGTCGTGTAATCATCCGTCGGAAGATGTATTTCGTTACATAAAATACTCCCGTAAATTTTTAAACCTTTTTTCTTCATTTCTTTCGGAAGAGATCTATTAATCGTGTCGATAAAATTAAGATACGGAGTTCCGCTCCTAGTTCTCGATTCTAAAATACGTTCCCACATTTTTCTCGCAGACATTGGGGTTCTTTTTTTAGTTTTAGGATCGATCAATTCGTAATCATCTCCGTTTATTACCGCATTCATAAAATCGTTGGTAATATTTACCGCGTTAAATAAATTAAGATTTTTCCTATTCGGATCCCCTCCGGTCGGAATTCTCATCGTAATAAATTCTACGATTTCCAGTTGAGTTATATCCATATACACCGCGTAACTTCCTTTTCTCGTTTTTCCTTGTTCATAAGAACTGATGATCGAATTTATCGGACTTAAAAAAGATACGGGACCAGAAGATTTCCCGTCCGCGGAACGTACGCACGACCAATCTGCCCTGACTCCTCAGCCAACGATCGTGAACCAACACGTATCCAATAAATGTTCTATAATTTTATCTATTTTATCCGGAACGTGAAAAACAAAACATGAAATCGGTAATCCTCTTTTCACCGGTTTTCCCGCGTTTGCTAAGATAGGAGGCAGAACATAAATAATCGAGTCGATGCGTATTCGTAAATTCTTTACGCATGATCTAAATCATCAGAATACGCGACCGCCGCGCTGGTGAACGCTTTTTGAGGGGTTTCTCCGTCGAAGAGATAATATTTTTTTAGAAGTTGAAGAGCGTGAAACGGTTAGAAGTTTATCTCTTTCAGGATATATCAATATTCCTAAATAATATTCTGGAGACATTTTATATATTATATTATTATTTTTTAAATTTTATCAAAATTAATTTTGAACGAATAAAAAAAAAAAAGATAAATTTTTAAAAAATGGATAATCGCGAATTAGATGCAAGCCGTTCGGAATCGTTTTATAATGATAAAATCTCGGAAAATAATAATCGTATTAAAGATTTAAAAGAGGTAAATAAGTATTTACAATCGGATATTAATGCTAAAAAAAGAAATAATGAGATAATAAGTGACCTAAGAGAGGAAAACAAACGTTTAAGAAAAAATAAAAAGCGACTATTAACCTTTTTAAGTTTTAAATAAAATATATATTTTAAATAAAATATATATTTAAAAATTTAGTTTACGTTTATATCAGTTGTCGGTTTCTCATGATTCTTACAAGGTATTAACTTCATCGAATCATTGTTCCTCTTCTTCATTTGAACTTTGTTCCTCTTCTTCATCTGAACTTTGTTCCTCTAATTCTCTTTCATAGGGAATAGTAAAGTAAATGACCTTATCGTTTAAATACAAATTATCTAATGTCGCGATTGTAAATTTTTCTATAGCTTTTTCATAAAATTCCCGCGTTATTACAAAACTGTCATTTCTCCCGTATTTTTCAGCATCGTCTACAATAGGATAATTATCGTAATATTTCTTAAATGTGAGTAGCGGTCTTAAAAAGAAATTTTTTTTCACTCGAAAACTATTTTTTTCCCCAACAAAATCGAGCAAAGAATCATTATAAGCTCTTAAAATAATTTCACTTCGACAAAACTGAATGTTTATACCTAAAAAATATGTTATAAAATTGGGTTCTTGTTTAAAAAACATTGGATAAGTTATGTAAATAGTTGTATCGACCTCGGTTTCTTTTAATCTTTGCACGCTATATTCATAAAAAATTCAAGGTAACAAATTTTTAAACGAAAATAAAAAATCTTCTTTTATGTCGATAAACGAAAATAATTTTATTGCACCTACCTCGAAAGAAATAGAAGATTGTATTTTAGCAAATTGTACACTCTCAATTTCTATTAACACTTCAAAATCGTATTTATCGGTCACGCGTTGATTTTCTTCATGATTTATATCTTCATCCATTTTTACGCTTTTTAGAAAAAAAATTATTTTTTAAATTTCAATTTTTTTTTTCTATCCCCCGCACGAGACCGAGAATTTATAACATCGAGCGTTATAAATTTTTTTAGAGGGGGTGCACGGGGGGTAATTTAAGACGGGGAGGATTTACGAATTATAATCGCGAGATGATCGGAATGTTTTTGAAAAAAAAGTTAGAATTTCGGGAAATATAGATTTTGAGAAAATATAAGACCGGGAGGATTAAAAATTTTTGAAAAAAAACCCAAGATTTCGGAAAGAATAATTTTTTATTTTTTTAGTACTCGATGACCTCGAACGAAAAAAAAAAAAAAATGCACTCGATGACCTCGAAAAAAATTTGAATTTTTTGCCTCGATGACCCCAGAATTTTTAACTCGATGACCCCGAGTTAAAAATTCTTTGTACTCGATGACCTCGACAAACCCGGATAGGAATGAGCTGGAAAATTAACCATCCAGTGGATCAAAAACGAACGAGGACGGGTCGGAATCGGAATGAGCTGGAAAATTAACCATCCGATGGATCAAGAATGAACGAGGACGGGTCAGAATCGGAATGAGCTGGAAAATTAACCATCCGATGGATCAAGAACGAACGAGGACGGGTCGGAATCAGAATGAGTTACAATCCGCTTTTTTTTAACTACTCACGTCCTTAGCAGTTTCAAAGAAACTACACTTTATATCCGATTTATTTTTTAGGGTTTTGACCCATTCTTCGATCAAAGCTGTAGGAGAAACATTTTCATCCTGAATTTCGTCACGCATGTCAAACAACCTTAAAATTCCCTCTTTCGGTAGTTTTTCTTCGAAAGCTTTTTTTAAGTATGCAATATTCGGGTTGAAAAAGACTTCTTCCAGAAACGCATAAATCATCGTAGTCAAGCCATCCTGGTCTTAACAAAAGGTTTAGTAAAAGTGTTGTCTTACCACATCCCGATTTACCCACGATTAACCCTCTAACGCTTTTAGGTAAAAAAAGGTTATAAAACCTTTTTGATACTACTTCGTTCCACGATAAATCTATAACATTCATTTTTAATACATTTAAAAAAAAAATTAATATATATTACAAAGATGTATTGCGTTAAATGTAAAAGACATACTGATACCAGCAACATAGAATATATTGTTACTAAAAATGGAAGAAATATGGTGCGTGGAAAATGTGTTGAGTGCGGAAGAACTAAAACAAACTTTGTTAAAAAAAAAAAAAAAAAGGCGCGTCAATACTAAATAAGATTATAAATAATTTACCCATTGAAATGCATCTCCCCGGTCATAACTTTACTGGACCCGGTACTAAATTAAATAAAAGACTCAACCCAGATTTAACGCCGAAGGACTGGAGTAAACCAATAAACCGCGTTGATAAAGCGGCGTACCATCACGATATTTGTTATTTAAAAATTCCTACGACGGAAGTTAGAAACAATGTGTGCGACGCGAATATGTTAACGGAGCTAAAGGGAATCTATAATCCGACAGTTAGGGAAAAAATGGAACGGTCCATCGTTAGTAACCTGATTGGAACAAAGAAAAGATTTGGAATGGGGGTTAATAAAAAAAAAATTGACAGCTTTATCTAAAGAGCTACATAAACCCGTAAAAAGAAAATTTAAGAAAAGGAGGGTTAGAGTAAACGGTATTGACAGAATATGGACCGCAGATTTAGTAGACATGCAAGCAGTTTCTAAATTTAATCGCAGTATCAAATATCTTCTCGCTGTCATCGATATTTTTTCCAAATACGGTTGGTTGATTCCATTAAAAGATAAAACTGGAAAATCTGTCGCAGTAGCATTAAAATGTATTTTTAAGGAGAGAAAACCCGAGAAAATGTGGGTGGATAAGGGTAAAGAGTTTTATAATAAAGATGTTAAAGACCTGATAGAATTGTATTCAACCGAAAATGAGGAAAAGTCTAGCGTCGTTGAAAGATGGATTAGAACGATGAAAGAAAAAATGTGGAAATATTTTTCCCCTAATTCCACTAACGTTTACATTAACGCGTTACCAGATCTCGTTAAAGAATATAATAACGTGAAACATTCTTCTATTAAGATGACACCGGTATCCGCTAGTAAGAAGGTAAATGAAACTAAAGTTTGGAAAACTCTTTATCCCGATCATCTCGAAGTAATATAAGAGATATAAACCCTAAGTTTTCCGTCGGTGATAAAGTAAGGATATCTAAAAAAAAAAAGACTTTCGAAAAGGGATATACCACAAGATGGACTGAAGAGGTTTTTACAGTTTCCGAGATAAAACATACATCGCCCGTAACGTATAGAATTGTGGATCTTAATGGAGAAGAAATACGAGGCACCTTTTATGAACCCGAACTACAAAAAACTAGTCAGGAGTTGTATAGGATAGAAAAAGTTATTAAGAAGGGAAAAAAGAAATATCTGGTAAAATGGAAAGGTTATTCCGACGAGTTTAATTCGTGGGTTGACAACGAGGACATTAAACATATTTCGGTATAAAAAAATGACGGATATCTCGATTAAAAACGTAATTTTACCGAACAAACCGCTAAGCAACTTTGAACTAGATGCCGCGAGAAAATTAAAAATTCCTTCTTTTAGGGGGGTATTTTTACGAAACACTCTACCGAAAAATTGCGGGGAAAAGGAATGCGGTATATTAAACCTTGATGGCGCGAGTGGACCCGGCACACATTGGGTTGCCTGGTATAAAAACGGTAAAACTAAAATTTACTTCGATAGTTACGGTATACTTCCGCCTCTTGAAGTTATAGATTATTTAAAAAGCCCGATACATTATAACAGTGACCAATTACAACGAGCAGGACAAGTATTTTACGGACATTTATGCTTGTACGTTCTTAAAGAGTTAAGCTCGGGAAATAAATTTCAACGAGTTTTAAATAAACTTTTTTAGCTGTATAAAAAAATGCCTGTCGATAAATTTGGAGGAATGGATGATGTACAATCAACTGTTGATGGAGCATCACTCTCTTACATAAATAATAATTTTTTTGTGTAAAGATGGAACAACGGACGTTACCGGTTCTATAAATATGAATGGCAATACGCTGACGAGAGTTAGCAACCCAGTAAATCCCCACGATGTTGCGACTAAGGATTATGCAGATAATGTTGTTGATCCTCCTCTATTAAAAGAAAATGGAAGTTACATTTCAACACCACCAATCAATATGGGTTTCCAATCGATATTCAATATTCCGCTTCCAAAAGAATCTGGCGATGCTGCGAGCAAAGATTATGTGGAAAGAAGTATCATAAAACCTCACATTTTAATACGCGCTGTATCGAACAACAACAACCCAGATGAAATTGCATTTTACTGGTATAATATTAATCAGGATGATGTTAAAAATCTTCCAAATTGGGATATTTATCAACCAGGTCAAGATTTAGAACCGTGGGATTTTCATACTATGCTTACTTCCGGACGAATTATAAAAGTGGGCATTGCAATTTTTTCCTAAGGTTGGGAGTCGTGTAGATGATTTTAAAGATGGTAAACTTGATGGGCTGTTTTTTAGGATTGGTATAGCTCCATCATTTATAATGGGCAAGTATTTTATGATAATTCTAGAGATTTCACTTGGAAACAAGATGGAACTAATCTTACTACTTGTTCAGAGTGCGAACCACATCTTGAATTTATACCATGTCAACATATATATGTTAAGTGCAATCAAAAAGATGTGAAAGATAAAGATATTATTAAGCGTATTGGCATTATACATGTTTCACTATTATCAGAATTAGACATTTAAAAAAAGTATTGTATAAAAAAAATGCCTGTCGATAAATTTGGAGGAATGGATGATGTACAATCAACTGTTGATGGAGCATCACTCTCTTACATAAATAATATTTTTTTGCGTAAAGATGGAACAACGGACGTTACCGGTTCTATAAATATGAATGGTAATACGCTGACGAGAGTTAGCAACCCAGTAAATCCCCATGATGTTGCGACTAAGGATTATGTTGACTCTAATACGGGGTTATTGAACGAAAATGGGGGTTACCACATGACGGGATATTTAAACATGGGATTTAATAAAATAAAAAACTTATTCAACCCTACGGAACCGAATGAAGCCGCTACTAAAAATTATGTGGATGGAGCCAATCGAGCTTTTATTTACGGGCCTGGGGGGTACATAGCGAGCAACGATGTCTCCATGGGTGGCCGGAGAATCAATGCCGTTGGGACACCTTTAGATAATCAACAAGCCGCAAATAAGTTTTACGTAGATACCGCCGTGGCGGTGGCTACCGCTGGTGACAAGGCTTTAACGAAAAACCAAGACGGTTCTTTTTCCGTGGATGGTGAAATAGATATGAAAGGAAATAGAATTAAAAAACTTGCCTGAGCCCGCTGCATGGGATGACCCAGTAACAAGGTCCTTTCTTTCCAGGCAGTTGCTAACTCTAGCTGAAAAAAAGTCAATTAAACCTATAATAAGCGTTCACGCTGAGGAACAGGGGGCCCTAGTAAATGGAAATTACGAGTTTTCTTTCGGTAATGGTTGTAGCGGAAGAGCGCACGGATTAAGCGGTTATTGCATTTCTGCTCCGGTTAGAATTATAAGAGGTTCTTTAATGGTCGTAAAAGGAAATACGTTTTTAGAAGAAGAGGTAAAAATTAATATAGTCGTAAACGGTATCGAAAAAATCGACTACTCCTTAATAAAAAAAAGAGACGAACGTTGCAGTTGCGTAGTTTTTCCTAGGCCTCTAGAACTAAAAGAATGCGATGTTATAAACTTTATAACGAGATCTGACAATGCCAACGCAAAAAACTCTTATTTGTCGATATTGATAGAGTTGGATTTGTAAAAAATTTATAACTTTTTTTAAAGTTATAAATTTACGCGAAAAGATTTTTTAAAAGCCTTATAATATCAATCTCATTTTTAAAGTAGGTTGTCAAATCCGCTAACTCCTGGGAAGTAAGGTTGTTACCCCTAGGTTTTATTTTTTTCATTAAGAATATGTATTATAAAATCTTCCTCTAAATTATCTCCCGACATAAGCCAAGGTCGCCTTCCTATAGCAGTTAAAAAATCTCCTGCATTTCCAAAATGAATACGCGGTTGCTCCCATACGGTGTTAAAAGAAAATGTGCCACGCTCACAAGAATGACCATGTTCTTCTACACAAAAACAACTGTTCTTAAAACGAATGTTTAAAAATACATATTCATCACCCTCTGGTATATTTTGCACTTCTGACCTTTCCATCAATTCATTATACGCGCTTAAAAAAGATATAATTTTCCCCTTTTCATCAAGATATTCATAAATTACCATATTACTAAATATTACTCCATGATTAAAACAATATAAATATATACCTGTTTCATTCCATTCATCATCTATTTGTTCCAATGCGGCTAAAATACTATATTCATAATACACCGCTGGGCGATATATTTTCAATGCTTGCCGAGGTGTGTTAGATCCCACAGGTGGAAAAACGATGATATTATTGTTTCGATACCTTTTTTTGGCAAAGACTATCTTGTAATGTAGGACTCGCTCTAGTCTCGATTTCAATCCTGGGTTGATATGATCCATATCTGAAATATTCTAAAAAAGGAAAAATAAAATTTTCAAAAAAAATTTCGCGAAATGGACGGAGACCGGTCGAATTTCGTGAAATCTAAATTACTTAAAAATATTTTTTTTTTTTTTTTTTATAATTTAAAAAATAATCGGGAGACGATTTTTTTTAATTTCGTAAAACGATTCAATGCCCGCTAAATGGTTGGGAGTGCACGATGATAAAAATTTTTTGTAACACGTAAAATTGAATTTACTTAAAAATAATTAAGATAGAAATTTTTTTTGTTTCTAAAAAAAATTTGTAACACGTAAAATTAAAACTACTTAAAAATAATTAAGAGAGAATTTTTTTTTGTTTTTAAAAAAAATTTGTAACACGTAAAATTGAAATTACTAAAAACGATTCAATGCCCGGTAAATGGTTGGGAGGGGTGTAGGAAATGATGGTGGGAGAGTGGAGAATTTTTATCATTGTGAATGCGCGATGATAATTTTTTTTTTTATAACACGAATTTTTAATTTCGTAAAAATTGAAATTTGGTAAAACGATTCGAGGCGTGGTAAATGGTTGGGAGGGGTGTAGGTAATGATGGTGGGAGAGTGGCGAATTTTTATCATTGGGAGCGCGCGATGATAAAAATTTTATAATGGTTAAAAACCAACCCTAAAAACGGTTTCAAATTTTTGGAGATGGTTCGAGATGGTTGGAGGAAAATCGGGGTTAGGTGGTTGATGTGTGACTGAAACGCTAGAACATACATATTATACACTACTAATGGCTGGGATTCAAGCGGGATGGTTGGTTTTTTGTCCATGGGAACTATGGGTTTGTTGTGGGTGACACAGTCTATATGGGGATGCAGGTGACGCAGGGACGCTGTCGATATGATCTCGGATCGGAGGATCTGGAAATGCAGGGATGCGTGGGATGCATCAATATATGGGTGTGTGTGTGAAAATCAGTGTTTTTCCAGTACTGTCATTATCAACAGTGTCACCTGGAAGGAACATCTTTGCAGTAATTGATCTTTCTTCAACTGACTTTCGGAATGTCAGTTGACGGTAAATCTGAGCAAAAGTGAATTCTGCCATTGAACCGTAACTTTTGTTCAGACATGTAGTGTGACAGTGCCAAAATTTAAGCAATCAATAAATTGCCTGTACCTTTGAGCGAAAAGCAAGTTATGCGCTTTCTGGGTATGGTTGGTTATTACAGAAAATTCTGTAATAAGTTTCTACTAGTTCACCTCCTTTAACCGGTCTTTTAAAGAAAAGTCATAAATTCGTTTGGTTTGAAATTTGTCAAAACTCATTTGAGAGTATCAAAGCCATGCTAAGAAGTTCACCCGTGCTTTTGGCTCCAATTTTTTATAAACCATTTAAACTTGCTGTAGATGCTAGTGATGTTGGTGTGTGGGGGGGGGGGGGGGGGGGGGAGTGCTTTTGCAAGAAGATGAAAATGGTGCTGATCATCCTGTTTTTTATTTCTCACATAAATTTAATAAACATCAGAAAGTGTATTCCACCATTAAAAAGAATGTCTTATTCTTTCTCTTCAATTCTATGTTCATCCTCTTTTGTCTTCACCGATCACAATCCTCTCACTTTTCTTAATATGATGAAGACTAAAAAGCAGAGGTTGTTGCGATGGAGTCTTCATCTTCAGGAATACCGGAGTACCGTCTCAACCTAAAGCACATAAGGGTAGAGATAATGTTATAGCAGATGCTCTCTCTCCAGATCTGAGTAGGTAATTTACTTTAATTTGTAAATTTTATTTAAAGAATGTTTTAGTATTGTTATGTTGTACTATTTTTGTGTGTGTGTGTGTGTGTGTGTGTGTGTGTGTATGATTAGATTAAAAGAAACCTTTCTTCACTTAAGCTTTCTTTCTCTTCAAGGGGGAAGGTGTTACGGAATGTTTGTAAATAATCTACTAATGCATCAGTGTTTATTTAGTGTTCTAATGTTCTAATTTTAGTAACATTGTCAAGACATTTCAAGTACTTTTGATGTTTTGTTTACAAAAACATGATGTATGCAGAATAGTCTAGAACGAATATTATTTTTTCGTAATTACTTTGCAAATAGTTTTAATTAGTCCAGTCAACGTATCAGATGGGTTCGAACTAATTGCAAAAGTTTTTGCATTCCTCGTCAGAAAATGAGCATATTAATCCCCAGAAAAAAAGTTGCACTGAAAAGTCTTTGCCCGAAAAAAGATATTTGTAATTTAAACTTGCAAATTTCGAGAAAAAAATGCGAGCTGGATGATGGCCCGATTAACCGCCGTATTGAATATTCTATCCAACCTACGTCAACGTTATCACGCGCCATTCTACGAGTCAAATGTAAACAGAGAGGATGGTGACCAGCAAAATGTACGTCGGCAAAGAAATTTAAACTACCGATGTATCGACGAAACTTCCATGATTACTTAAAAGGTATTCCTCTTTCACTTACCGGTATATCTTATTTCAGATGGTCGTTTGAATTCGAAAATAGACTTCTAGATCTGTTTGTTCGTCCATCATTTCACGGACGTCGATGACCATCTGTCGAGTGTCAGATCATAAAAATACCCATTTCTGTGTTTCAATGATTGTATATCAGCTTTATACATCGCCGAAGTATCTTTTTAATAGATAATGAGATACATATCCGTGCCAACTATGGTGTGTTTGTTAAGTGTGAAGTAAATCTAAGGATCAATAAAGTTTGATGACGTTACGACAAGCGATATGGTAGCAAAAAAGTACGGAAGCACCGTAGCCCCTCAATTTCACCGTATCGGTAGTAATTACACGATATAATTTCTTTTATTTTATAACTTTAGTTGTTTTTGTTACTTTTATATCATGTTTCATAATACTTTTCAAATTTATTTGTACTTGATTTGAGTCGTCTCTTTCAGATGGTTAATATTATTGACGCTTAAGAAAGACTGAGTGAATAAATTAATTTAAAACTCAAGTAGTTTACTACACATTCAATAAGTTGAATGATAAGCTAATTCATATCATTTTTACAACAGAAGTGTAAGCATGTTTAAAATTTTATTCAGTGTTAGTTGAATGATTTACTGGCTTTCACTAAGTTTCACCAGGGATCGTATATAACAAGTAATTTACGATCTCTGGTTTCACTCATATCTTCGGGAACTTCACTTGTTCATGTAGTTCATGGGTCTCACCAGTACTTACCTGCCTTGCAAGAGGACACTCCCGTGTGACCAATGATGCCAGTGGGATTCCATTCCAGGTCTCCTGGATCACAAATCCAATTCGTAACCAATGAACTACAGATGGCCTCATGTTAGTGCTAAGAGTTAGACGTATTATACTTGTAGAACAAAAACATATATATATATATATATATATATATATATATATATATTTTTTTTTTTTTTTTTTTTTTTTTTTCCTTAAAAATTATATTCCTTTTCTTCCTTCATTCCTAGTAAACAATAAACACAAAATAAGATGATACATGTACATAACTAACGATAATCAAGTTTTAAAGATTTAGATCATACGAATATGGTGTGTTTTCCCTTTATTTTGAAAACATGAACATGACATTCAAATGGAGAATTTTACTAGCCATTCCATTACTATTGGGAAAATTAATGCATAGAAAATTCTGAGATTTTTAGCTTATGACTGGGGGAAAAAAGAATACTTTAAGTATAAGGGAGAAAGTGAGATGGCGACTTTTGTGCCTTAAAAATTAAAACAATGAAATGTTACCAATAAAAAAGAATTTATTATTGAAGACAAATGCCTTACACATTCCAAAGCTAGTATTTTATGCAGCAATTAATCTGTTGACTGGTATTGCGTGAAAAATTCTGAAAATAATATCAACTGAAGATGTCTTTGTTTCTCTACTCTGTACTTCATAAGGGAATGTAGTTAAAGAATCTAATTAAGACTGCAACATAAGTTAAAAAATCCAAGTTGTCTCATTCTTTATTGCAGATCAAGTCGCAACACTGTGCTATTTGTATGAAATTATTTGACAATACCAGAACAGCACCAACAATGAAACTCACAACATGCCTCTTCTAACCAGATCTTTTTATTCGTTTGACTTTAAAAACAAATATGTTCTGTGGAAAAGACGTAAACATAAATTTGAAATGGGCGATGGAGTGTTACCCTGTTTTATAGCCAATAAATGAGAGCAGGACACAATCACATTAATTAAAAAGCCTTTACCATTCCTTTTTGGTGGCGATTTTCAGACACCCTCAACATCTAGTGATTTTAGAAGTTACATGTACCTTATAAAAAGGTCTTCATTTGTACAAAGTCATTCATTATCACCTACTTCAATAGTAATGTTCAGAATTTCGTTCCCTTCGTATGCACTTTCAGGTACAATGCTAGATAGACAACATACATGTAACTTTGATTGTAGAAGAATGAGTCTAGGAACAAAGAGATTGAATGTTCTTTCCAATAAAAACTCGTCTTCCCCTGCCCCAGATTATGAATATATTGAGCATAGTCCGTTTAAAACAAACTGTGATACAAAGAAATGTAAAACTGCTAAAAACACGGTTTAGATTGTTTAGTTGGCTCAGAGATTTTCATTTGCACAAAACGGCGGACTTTGTTTCTTTCATTTGCGGAAATAATTTATATATTCTTCGCTGAAATCTTGGAAACATGATTACCTCTGCCGTGAGTCAGTCAGTGTTAAACATTCGTGCAAGATTACCTTGCTAGACCTTTACTTGTACTGGCTAGATAGTCCAAGACCTTAAATCTTTCGCCGCCAAGCTTGGCCAAGATAACATCTACAGCATTGTAGAAGCGTCATGGAAAAGGTTTCCCTAATGACATTTTGCATTATCTTTATAAAGTTAACATGTGCAGTAGCTTGTTCTAGCTTCAAATAGTGGTCTTCGCAACGGAAAGGGTAGCATCCCACATGCTTTTGTATGTAGTTTGTGCCGTGATGCAAAGTAAGGTGAACAGAAGCGGTATGTAATGTCTTTTCTGTAGGCCATGGATACTGCACAACTGCTGAAAGAACTTTAGCAACTCTTAAATCTTGCAACAATAAAAGTGTCTGTTGCAGAACAAAAATATTTCCAGCTCTTGCTACATGAAAATACTGCTATTCCTTTGATAAGATTTTAACGTGACACCTATTGTTCCGGAACAAGTCCGGAGTTTATCAATTTGTTCGGTTAACTTAGTCTTGGGACGATTAAGTACTCACTAATCGAGTGTGTTTCTTTCTTTTCCACGTGAGGAACGTGATGACAAGCAGACATTTTGTAAGTTTAGAGAATTTTTCTCTTCTATTTCCATCTTTTGGCCAAGTTCTTCAGTCAAGAGATAAGATGTTTGGTAAAAAAAGAATGTAAGCTATGAGCAATTTCTTTGAATGCAGTTTTCTACGGTATTTGCATGAATTCGCAAATTATTAGAACTTTTTCTCCGTTCCAGAGTAAGATTTGGCCATGAGCATGTAAGCCTAATTTTTGTCACGGCTGAAATGCTGTTTAGAAGTAACCCATCCAAGCCTAGTACTGGTTGGCTTCTAGAGAAGCATGTGTAAGATGAACTGTTATCGTGATTTAACTAAAATATTGTTGAAAGTTGTTTAAAAGACACAAATTAAGTCAGGATTAAATTCTCCTGTCAGCTGTGATTTATTCATTCTGCTACTTTACATTTCTAACATAAAGTTGAAGGTTTACTGGCTTACCAGTAATGCTGGTCTTTATTCTTCAGCCAATATAGCTGAAATGTTTTGAAAAAGTGAACTAAGGAAGAAATAGAAAACAAGAGGCCATAAATTGGCATTATTTCTTTATTACAGTGGTCACAGTTTTGGAAATCCTTCCATCTGGCACAGAAAAAGCCTCAGATACCACAGTGTAGGTTTTCTATAGTATTAGTTCAAACTTATCGTTTCTTTGTAGAAATTATTTTGTTGAATTAGCTTACATGCACCAAATGTACGGTGAGAAAAGAAGCCATGTTCTTAACAAGACTATTGCTGCTTCTCCCACATTGTTTCAATAAATTGTCAAAACTATTGGTGCCTTTCCCACAATGCTTTGTGAACAAAACCTTAAAATTGTTACTTCTTTTCTCATTTGCTGCTTTAGATGTTAAGTCAGTTGCTTTATAGTGATCATATGAACGTAAGTCTTTAGGTAAAAGGTTTATAGTATGTTGCAACCATCTCTACCTTTCGTAATGAGTATAGGATTTTCCATCAAGGCCTACATTGTTGTTTCTGATGTAAACCTACAACATAGGGTTTGATGAAGGATCTTTGATAGCTACAGGCGTAGATTGGGTCCAAAAGTTTTGTATTGCATTTTTAGTGCAATCAAATTTCTCACCATTGTAATTTTTTTTTTTTTTTTTTTTTACGCTGCTGAATCGAATAAAGTTAAAACTGATTTCTTCGACTTGGCTTGCTTAGTACTCCTGCCAGAGGCAGAACACCTATTGATTTGCGATATTGCGCTTTTGAAATACTGAACTGTTAAATGTATGTGCGCTAATGAAACGATAGTTTTCGCGCTTTTGATCAATATGCAATTATTTTTTTGGTTTTTCTGCAAACGAAATTAGCCCAGCTGGCTATTGGACATGTCATCATTGATGCATAAATTAAGACATAAAACTGATTAGGAAAGAATGTTTACTACTGATAGATATCTGATCGGTAGTTCAAAATGTGTTGTTGTCACATAAATGCACAGGTATATATTCTTTCTCTCTATTTGTGAAACCATTCCCTGGTAACATCTAAGACTAGACCAAAAGTGAAGGAATCTGTATATAACAAATCAGACTTTATAAAGGTGACATGAATAGAAAATGTTGAGAAAAAAGAAATTGCTACTGGCAATGTCACTCTTTTCGAAAGTGTTACCTATCTGCTGCAGATCGGCCATTTTTAGTCCTATGTTGGAGAGAAAGAAATAAAATAATTACGAGTAGTATTTTAACCCTTAACCAGGCGGAAAAATATGGCTTTGTCCAATTTCTATACGCCTGTAGACCACAAATTATTGTGCCTCAATTGACAGAATTTGTGAGAGAACAGACAGAAAACATTGTCAGAAAAGGAGAAAATGCTGGTTACCAGTTTTTGAAAACCTTCTCTTTTAGTTTCGTTAAAACTTGGGACTGTGTGGTAAAGGGTTAAGTGTCATAATTTTCATTTCGTTCTCTTATGTCTGTCCTAAAGAGACATACGAAGTTTGAATTTGTTTCACTTGTGTTGGCCCATTTATTTATATTCAAGTAATACTGAAAGTTAAATATGCAAACATCATGCAGAAATGATACAACCCAAGAATGCAGCCTCTTAACCGAAATAAATTGGCGAGCAGGATGCGCTGCTCTCTTAATTCGATATCACATGGAGCGCAGAAAATTTTAGAAATTAAGCCTATAAGCATCTTGTTGGAGAAGAAATAGTTCGGACAAGAATTTGAGTACCGGTATCGCAGGGTTTTCAGAGCTTGGTTTCGATTATTGACAGCGTCGTACCTGTGAGGGAACTGCTAAAAAGTTGTCTTGCTAAGCTTTAGCACTTGCTGTTCCGGATAAAGACGTTAACCCTTTTACCTATTAACTCTTCTGAAGTGGATAGGTGCACTGGCCGCCTTGATATAACTGAAATAATGTTGAAAACAGCGTACAACCAATTAATCTGAGTTAAAGGCATCTGCAGATGACAAAGTAAGCATGTTACAAAATGTTTTTATTTTTATTTTTAATCTGATCTATGAAAATACTATGGAAGTAAGAGAACTTGGTCGTAAAGAGCAAGAATTTTCTGCTTCTCTTATTTTCAAAACGCATTTAAATATCATGGACGTAAAACGTCGGATCATTGGTTTAAAGAGTTAAAGGGTTAAAAAGGTTAAAAGGTGAAATTACAAAGGGAAATCTTGCGAGAATTAGCAGTTTGAGTACTGTAAAAGTTCTACTTAATTTGCTTTCTTGCAATCATTTATATAACATACATGTATTTTGGTTATGACAAAGACTCAGATGTGCTATTTACATCTATACCCCCCCCCCCCGGATATGCGCATGCTGATGTTTTGCCATTACATTTTTTACTTCAAACATGTTCGTGTATCAAATGTATTTGACGTATTGCACTTCATTAACTAACAAAAGGAAAAAATGTATTTCTGAGCTAAGTGGATGGAGTAAATTAATACGGAATTGCAACAATTAACTTTTTTCTTGTTTTGACCACAAAACAACAGAGTTTTAGAGCATAATCTTTGCTGCAGTAGCAGTTTCACAACTAAGGTGAAATAATACCATTTTCCATTGAGCATCTTGCATAAAAAGTTGAAGAATTAGACGATGTTGGAAAACTTACAGTGGGCCTCTTCGAGGACATTTTTTGACAACTTCCCAACATAGTTCAGACTGCAACTTTTTCCTTGTGATTACTGAGGTATCACAAAAGATGAAAATGACAAAATAATTTCTTTTGCAAATAGTTCTAACTTTGGTGCTGTTTTCGGATAGGATGACTAGCCTAAATCGATAGTAATATAGGTACTTAACTGTTTGTATGATAGGTCCATATCCTTGTCTCAAAGAAAAAATGATGTTATTATCGTCATAATCCAGCGTATATGATTATTTGGAATTCCCCTGTGTTTTTTCTCGAATGTACTTCCAGAAGTTTCTGGGTGCACTCGATTGTTCTGTTACGATATATCAAGGCCCACACACAGTAGGTGGGGAGGGGGGGGGAGAAAAGACTGGCGTTTTCTAAATCGAATATTATGATTGTGACTGAAGTTTGAAAAGGATTTAAAGATCAAATACATGGCATCACCGTTGAAACATATGCCCTGATTATCATCGTTGGATTCTCAGCTTTTGGAGATCTATTGAGACCAGGAATTTTATTTGTTCTTCGTGACTTACTCGGTTATCGGATCAACGGAACTGTGATAATTTATGACAGTTTCAATTGTTTAGACTCTGTGAAGTGTAAGTAGGAATTTATCATTTGTATTATAACTTACTGTGGTTTGTATTATTAAATTTTAAAACATAGTTTAGTGGAACTCTTCTGTTCTTTTTTAATCTATTACACCTTCATTTAAGCCATAGCCATTCAGTATCCAAGACACCGTATTAATATTTACATTTGGGAAAGAGTAAAGTGTGCCAGCGGGGCATTATTTAACGTCAGTGTGGTGTCGTGTTTTGATTACTGTACATTAGTTCTTAAAATCTAAGATACAACATTTGGCCTGTTACGAACCAACATGGCTAAGACCCACTGGAAATCCAACAGAAGATTTGGAATGGCTGTAGACGCCACACCCAGGTTGAATAATTTCAGGAATGTCCTGTTTTGATTTCTCCCATGAAAATTAAACTGCAGAAAAGGCATCAATCCAACAAGCGAAATGCAAAACCAGTACAGTTCTATTTTAGCTGTGGATTCGCTGAAGTTATGCCTGAAAAAAAAAGTAAATCAGGTAAATTTGAAGGGATATCGAATGATAATCATTCAGTGTTTGGAAAATAAAATGAATGTCCTTATTAAACGTTGCATTTCATGTGATAAATGCACTGAAGTGACACAGAAGGGACACAGAAGGGACACAATTGCTTCAATATTGCATATGAAAAAGAAGACGCAAGGATTAGAGTTAGTTGGAGCTAAAATGTGTAGGATGTTGGGAAAGGGTTTGGTACTGGACATGGACATTTCATTAATGAGTAGAGGTTATTGTTATTTGTTTTATATACTGAAATTATCGATGAAATTTAATTACTGCGTGAATTTACCATGACTACTTGTACATCTGATCCTGCAAATACACTATATTTTTTACCGAAAAAAGTACAGTGTAGTTCCAAAGTGGATGACATTTCAATAGGGGAAACATGTCAAACTTTCGACTTAAACCTGTGCCTTTTTAAAGGAAGCAACTGACTTTTGGTACTGGCAGTACCTGGTATGTGCCATAGTCTGCTGTTTTCTCTAAAAATTAACCAATTTTGTCTGATCTATGTTCTTTGCTAGGTCTGGGACATAGTCAACTTTTTCCACAATGTTTTAGTTATATTATGTAAGGTCAGTGGGTATGATTATGTTTGGTTTGGTTTGTATTGGACTTTAACGCCATTTTAACAGCTCAGGTCATATCATGGCGGTAAGTGACCGCACCCACGTGTTTCGTGGCTTTCTCACACCGGTACTGACACAACTTTCTTTTCAAGACCACTGAATGATTGTCTCACATGCATCAGAGGTGAGAGTATAATGATGTAAAACATGTTGTTCTCATCCAGAGCTTTAATTTAATAAATGGCTATCCTGGACAAATTTCAATAATTACAGAGTATGAAATATAGGCAAAGAAACACTTTACATGAACCTTAAGCTTCTTATACGGATAGCTTTTTCTTATGTTTTCATAGGTGTATTTTTAGTTGTTAAATCGTGGAAATCGAACCCACACCATCTACACCCTAAATCGCAAGATATGTTGCTGACCAGTCAACATTACGTCCTACCACTTGAGTTATTCAGGCTGACTAATATAGTGAAAATTCGCAACGAATAACAACAACATTATCGCTTTACCGTTAAACTCTCTACAAGACGTCCACTGGATTTTTCGTGGGAGTGTCCTTAGGCAAGACACTTCAGAGCCCTAGCCTAATAGCGGTGGAATCCAGGAAATACATATGTGAGCTGTCGCAGTGATATGACTGAAATATTGTTGAAAGCGGCGTAAAACATCAATCAATCTCTACAAGACGACAAAATGTTAGACTCGTCCAAAAAAAAGGCATTTGCAGACTATACACTGAACATGGTTGAAGTGATATCGAATATGTGTTCGTATGGGTAGGAAACATTGTGGTTCAAAGGCTATTTATCCCAATGTTGTGAAGTTTCTGGATTGTTTGGTAAAGGAGTTAACTGTTTCGGGGCAAACTGAAAAAAAAACACTAATTTCTTCGAGGCCAGTAGGTAGACATCAACAAGTAAAGATTTTCGGTCGTAGTACAGCATCAGGTAGCGGGCGTTGTAGATCGAAGATCTTTACGTCGCCATTGTAGCTAGGGATAAACGGTATCTGTCTGATATTCTAGCCCCGATCATAACACTTGAATGTATCATTTTATATGGTTTATTAGTAAACATGATATACAAATAATAACGGTAACTAATATCAAGGAATACAGTGTACCAGTAATATCGGTAGCTAATGCCATGAAATACAGTGTACCAGTAATATCGGTAGCTACTGTGATGAAATTTCATGTAACAGTGATAAATAGTGACTAATGTGATGAAATACAAAGAACCAGTAATATCAGTGACTAACGAGATGAAATATATATCAGTAATATAGGTAGATAATGCTGTGAAATGCAATGTAACAGTAATAACGACATCTAATGTGAGGAAATATAATGTAGAAGCAATATCAGTTGATCTTGACATCAAGTATTATGTACAAGTAAGTAAATGAGCTTAATGGGTAATATCACATATTTTTTTTCTAACGGACAGATTTTTTAAATCTATACGTTGTACATACACAGCTCATCATGTCTGTAGGAGATTTCAGTAAAAAATATACGGGACACCGGGTTCGTTTTTGAGAACTTTGCTGTTGAAAAAAGTATATACAGGTCCAGAACTCATCATATATTGGATTTTACACATCTTTCTTAAATAGTCAATTCAAAGGAAAAAAAGTCCCAGAAGAATATACAAATATACATCATTTGAATGACAATTCATTCAGTTGTGCATACAAAATATATAAAAGCGTCGGTTTCAGCATGGTTAATGCACAAACATACATGTTAAATATTGACCAATGAGTAAGAAAAGGGAGATAATTTTACCAAGTTAAGAATAAAGGGTTAATTAAAAAAAATACTTTTTTTGCAGTATTTATAATTCGAAACAATGAGAAGAAACAAAAATGGTACCTATCCGTGTTTATTTCTTCAGAAAACAGTAATGAAGTTCACTGTGAAAGTTTATTTTTCACGGAAAATTAGGACTAGCTCCGAAACAATTTGACCTAGGCAACCCTTGGCATCATGAGTAACAACTCAATATCAGAATTTGCAATTATACGACCAACCATCACACCTAACACAAATTTGAAATATATTGTGCAAAAAGGAGCTATTGCCCACACGAACAATGGCTTCTTTATCCTCAGTGTTTTTCAAAGGTTGCAGTACCAAAGCTCTAAGGAAAGCAATACACGTACTTATAGCAGTTCTGCTCTAGTTCCATTTGGGTTTTGAAGCATTCTACTTGTAGCAATTAGAGTGGGAAACAGTGTCATAAAAAAGCCATTGCTCATACAAGAAATGGCATCCCATTTATAAAATGTTTTAAAAAGCATATTGACTCATGTTCGGTTTGGTCCTTGATTTTTAGTGCCACTTCGTTCCATTCACTTAGTAGTTGTCAATGCTTGTTTGACAAATAGCACCTTTTGTCCCCACGTTTTATCCCTAACCCTAGACAAGGGATACTTAATTTTATGATATGATAAAAAGCATTGTGGGAAATGGAGAAATATTTTGAAGACAGCCATTTCTGAATTCCAGGGCAGGGGTTGCTTTCCTGGATTTTCAACACCATATATACAAAGTCATTCATTCTATTCATAAATCGCTTTGAATTTTAATAGTTATAACCCATCGGCTGCTAAGCGCGACTCAAGTACTTTTGCGGACAGTGTAGATCAAGATCAGACTGCACAGAGCATGCAATCTTATTTCTTGATCTATGCTGACCGATAAGGGGAAAGTTCCCACATATACACACATACATGACTTTGGAATAGCAAATTTAGGTTTATACTATAGGCTTGAAAAGTTTCATCGAACTCATTTAGCAGGTTACGGATTAATGTAGCATCTCGGTGTTCTTTCTAGGCTAATAAGCTCTTCTAGGCCCTCTACTCATTCAAAAGACTAAACATTGCCTATACTCTTAAACATTTCACCTGGCCCCGCATTACCTAGAGCTAAATTTACAAAATACTTTTGTATACATATAACTCATAACAAAAAAAAAAAAAGCAAAACATCTATAAAAACAAAAGGGGGGATAAATGCTCAGCAGACATGGTGAGAAAAGGAGAAGTTGTTCATTATAACCACTTTCTCCTTTTCCCACAATGGTTTTGAAAGCGGAAATAGCTATACTTCTACAGCTCGAAATCTGCCCCCTTCTTTGCTCGGTTGGTGTGTAACGCTGGTTTAAGAGTATTTTGATCATTTCACGGTGACAGTCATCTTCACAAGCCAAGGTGACGATCACTACGTGGATCTTACACCTTAGCTGATCGAGTCGAAATTTGCTAGCCCGGCGACGCGCCACTTACTGGATTTTGATTGTATCACCCCTAGATTTACGTCATCGAAAACCAATCAAACATCGCGTAACATAAGTCTTTTTGGCTAAAGACTTGTTTACATTTCTAGGTGGTAGGCTATGATCTGTTAAGGGCTTCGGTGTTGTTGTTTTAACGGGGGTCCTTGACAATTGGCCACTAAGGTTTGGTTCAATTATAATTTGTTCAGCATGCTTTCTCCGTAATTCACCAACAATTGACAGCTTTTCAGATCGCAAACTTGACATACGATTTATCAAGTCAAAATCTATTTTCGAAATCTTAAGTTTCGCGAAGCAAAAGCCACACACTTACTTTGACAGTCCATCATCTGGTGTTGGGATGTATCCTAAAGATTCATTTAATTGATTTGTGACAGTGAATGTTGAAGAAAATATTTTCGTCTGTATTTTGCTGGTTATAATTCCCAGCATATTCGATAACTTTCTCCTGTGGTCGCCATTCTATTTACGTTCTGCTGATGTTGGGTAGCAAATGTAACGCGTTATTGGATTGGTGCTTTCAGTCCTGACTGCAACCAATGATTACTCGTATCGCGAGGCTAACAAATTTCGACTCGATCAGCCAAGGGGTAAGATCCATGTAGTGATCGTCACCTTGGCTTGCGAAGATGAGTGACAGTTCACAGATCAACTTTTCCTCACAATTAATACTATCCGAAGACAGTGCTATTTTTATCGGTGCACCATTAGTATTACCATTTCAGCGAAAAATCTACCGTTAGAGTTACTATCCGTGAGAAAAACACCTACGCAGTAAGGATGCGAGTGAACATTTGTTATGTACGTCTTTAAGTTCTCAGATATGCAGGAAAACGTTGAGGGAAAGGGGGAAATGCAGATTACCACAATTCTCTCCTTTCCACAATGTTTTCAAAGGCCTTCTGTCCTACTGATTGTTTGGAAAAGGGTTATCAAACTGTTACAACGCATATGGTACGGGGGTGTTTGATGGGTTAATAGGAATGGGGGTGAGTGGATGTGTGTGGCTGTTGAAGAATCAAGCAAATATTACATAGTAAAAACCATACTTTTTTACACGAATTCACAAACAATTCTATAATTATTGAAACATTCCCTGTCATACCATTGTCTCGGACTTTGTTCATCGACCATACACAAATCAGTCGAACCATTACTAGGTTCACTTGATTTCCAGTTGCTATAGTTACCAGGTCCAGTCCCATAGCTGTACTCCCAGGGTGAAAGGTTGTCTTTTCGACGAGCGTTCAGCCAGATCGTCTCGGTTGTTATTCCTTTCGACTGTAGAAAAGTATGCAGGTCATCTGACTTCAATTGAGTGGATGGATTAACAATAAAACCGCTTTTTTCCTCACAAAATTTGCCAGCATCATCTCTGTACATTCCAGTTGTGTGAAAAAGGAAACAAAATCCATTGCCTGTTTTGGTAAAACCTGCTGGACAGCTCTCGCCCATACACACCTTAGAATCCATCTCAGTGCTTATTATTTTAGGTGCGTTTTGCTGACAGAAAGACGGGCCTTTCCCACATTCTCTTGACCTTGTGGTCATTCCAAACTGTTCTTTAGTTGCCGCTGGACAGGCTGACCATTCTGACCATCGACCACATCTATTTAAGGAGCAAATCTTTCCAAGGACGTCCATTTTACTATTCCTCATGGCGGTTCCGAGCAAATGTAGAAGCGGGTTCCCGAACTGACGTCCCATCTTCAGAACTGATGTCTCGTCGATCGGCCCAGGCTGGACATTTGCATCTGGTAGCTGACCATTTACGCTGTCCACCATCAAAATATCCACGAGCATCAACAAGCAAACAACCAATTTCATCTTCTGTCTTTTTTACACGACGACAAAGAACAAACTAAATAATCGTTTGCTTTTCTCGGAAAGTTATTTTTAACAGACCTTCCCGTCGAAGCTGTAGTAGAAGAATGGGGAATTACCACGTAGAAACAGCCGAAATATTTTTTGTAAAGTACTTTTAAGTGGGACGACAATACTTACATTTAATTGTATGGAAGTACAGTGTTACATTCTAGCCAGGGAATAACGGCGTTACTTTTCAAAAGATATAGATTCAGTTGAATGGGGTATCGAAAGCAAAAATTGAGTTAAAGCAAATGCTCTTTGTGAATGGGTGGTTATATCGTCTGTCCAAAGTTTTGGTTTTTATAAACAATTATCTGGTAACACCATATCAGCGATACAAATGGCGGACTTCTAGCTGGTCAACGAGTACAGATTGTACTGGCTTTAGCGGGGGTTTATTTGTTGTCAGACTATATGGTGCATGTATAATTACCTCTGCATGTATTCAGCTTAAGTTGTTTGTAGAATTAAAAAAAAAAAAGAAGACACCAGTTATGTTTATATACTTCTATATGAATAATGCTCTGTGAAAAGACGTTCGGGGCATCTGCAAAAAGTTTCGAGCCAGGTCAGCCTACATGGGCAGTTCGCGCAGGCTGACCTTGGTAGAAGCTTTTTGCTATAGGCCATTTTTCTACATGTCAAAGGACTAGCCTATCTTATGATTCAGCTGGTTGTTAGAAAAACAATGGATTTTATGGATATATAATCATATGATGACTTGCTTGGTGTAATACATCAGCGAGATGCATTTCAACACGCATTTGGCCATAGCGCCGCACGTGTACAGTATATATACAAAGACACTGTGACACAACAAATCAAATATTGCAGATCTGCAATTCTTTCCAGATGTTGATGACAGCCATTGCGACCGAATTTTTTTCTCTCCCACTATGTATCGCCTAGAATTTGTTAATGTCGGAAAGCAGCCAGTAGCTGTGAATCTGTTGTAACAAGAACGATGCAGAATATCAAGAAACGTATGAAGTGGTACAACATCTGATATCGCATTAGTAATTAAACTTTAGAAGTTAATTGTTGAAAACGTTGTGAAACACCAGATAGCAATCCTGAGACACAAACATATTCACGTCTCGAAAGTGTGGTTAGAGTAATTATCGAATAAACCCCTCCTCCCTTCCTCTTCCTTTCCCCTTTCTATCCCATGTCTGTTTGTCTGTCTCTGCTTTTCTCTGTCTCTTATCTCTCTCTCTATCTGTCTCTCACTGAATTGTAACTTTGTAACACAGGTGGAAGTCCTGAAACACAAACAAGTCCACCTCCCGAAAGTGTGTGACAAACCCCTCCTCACCTTTCCCCCGCCTCTCTCTGTCTCTCTGTCTGTCTCTCTCTGTCTCTGAACTATAAATTTGTAACTCAGATAGCAGTTCCGAAACACAGACAAGTTCATATCCCGAGAGTGTGGTTAGGGTGTAAAAAGATCTGCCTGAAGTTCAAAAACAGAATAGTTCATGATATCCTAAAAGCACACGATGGTCGGACAATAAGTTTCTGTTGGGAAAATTAACAACGGTCCTTTCGGGCTTACATAGTTTAGAATTAGCTGACATTACATAATTACGAAAAGATAAAGATATCAATTATAAAAAGATAAAGATATCAATAAAAATTGCACGATTACGGAAAAAAGAATATGTAACACATTGTTGAATCTATACTATTATCACTTTTTGTCTCAAAAAGAAAATGAAAAGTTTGAAAACATATTGTGGAAAAAGGAGATATTGCTCCAACTGAGCAATTTCTCCTTTTTATCACACTATTCTTATAGTGATTTATGTAAATAAACCTTCAATAAACAATCCTGAATTTTAAAGACCTTTTTAAACCACTGTGGGAAAAGGAGAAAATGCTAGTAGCCAGCATTTTATCCTTTTCCCACAATATTTTCTGAACACCTTGTCGTTTGCAAATGTTTTCTATCTGAAGGAGTCGTGAATTTATCGTTTGGTAAGGGGTTAACGTTTGTTCATGCTGACTGTCCTTTGTTATAACCCTTACAGCGCCGAATAAACCCAACGGACCTTTCGATGCTAGAGTAAGTCCCATATTTTAGCAATTTAGTCAATGTTTTTTGTCTGTAGTGTCTCAGTAAAGCGGACAGTGTAGATCAAAGATCAGACTGCGCGTTTTGTGATCTCTGTTGTAGTGAAAGTCGCTTCAAGGGTTTACAAGGATAGATTTATTGTTTTTAATCGTCTGATGTTAATTGTTGTTCAAGTGACAAAGACTTAATGTAGTCGAGACTACCATGAAAGAAAAACAAAACACTTCAGCAATACAGATGGCCTCTTCAGATTTAGTTAGTGTTTTGTAGAAATTTATGCTACATCAACACTTCAATATTTTATATGCCGAGCCCCGGCTCCGCAATTGGTAGGGTACAGGACGTGAGTGGCTGCTTCGAATACCCAGCATGGCCAATTTCTTTCCCGTGGATCGATGATAGTCAATGCGACAGGTTTAATTCCTCTCTCATCGCTGATGATTATTTTGACGACGGTTACGTGGAAAGAGCTAGTTGCTGGGGAAGAATATACTGCAAAGTACTGATAAACGAAAACTGCAGTAAAGCATGGATAAGTGCAATGGCCACTGAGATATATGTAAAGCTGAAATAGTGTTTGAAAAACGGCGTTTAACGGCATAATTATGATTGACAGCATGTGATTGATTGGATGGTGTTTTACGCCGCTATCAACATTGTTTCAGTCATATCACGGCGACAGCTCACATACTGGCGTATTTTTTGTGTTTCACAAGTACTAGGCTAGGGCTCTGAAGTGTCTTGCCCAAGGACACTCCCAGGAAAGACCCAGTGAATCCACTGAGGCTCGAACCCTGGGCGTCCAGGTCACGAGTCCTACACTTTACCAATGAGCCACGTAGGACCCTGTTAAACAGGACAGAAACACTCAAACAAATTTTATGCACTACGCTCTGTACCACAAATTGCTGCGTTTGAATGATCTTTTGGGGGAAAGCGTTTGAAACATTTTGGGAAAAAGTGAAAATGCTGGTAACCAGATAGGTTTTGTCAAGATTTACTCATTAAAAGCTGAGTTTTGTAGTTCAGTTGGTACCGTACAGGAGTTGAAACTAGGGTATCGCTTGTTCGAATTCCCAGCTCGACCAATTTCATTCCGAGTGTTGATGATAGCCATTGCTGAATTAAGTCAAGAGTCATTCATTCCTCTCTCTCTGCTCACTTATTTTCAACGATGGCTATCTGGAAAAGCAGTCGGCGGCTTTGAAGGATTATTGTGCCAAGTGCTGGTAAAGGATACTCTAGGAACGCATGGATTGATGCACTGGCCTCCGCGATATAACTTTGAATAATGTTGAAAACAGATAAAAAACAAACAAATGAGCCATGCTCTGTGAAAAGAGGATTTAGTGTATATGCGAAAAGTATCGACCCAGGTCAGCCTGCGCAGTCCGAGCAGGCTGACCTGGGCCGAAACTTTTCGCTATTGGTCAATTTTCTGTATGTCCAAGGACCAGTTTACCTCCTAATTAAGTCGATAATTTAAAAAAAAAGGGGGGCTTTTATGAATCCATAATTATGTGATGACTTGCTTGGTATCTTATGAACATGTATTAAGCTCCCTTTTGCCAGAGCTCCTCTCAAATCTTCTTATATTTCCGTTTCCATAGAATCACTATTAGACAAAAAACTTCCAACAAGAATCCACACAGTGGTAATTCGCACATGATTTTTTTTTCCTAGCAATCCCGTGTTTTAACAACCCTGAGAAAGAAAGCAGTTTGAAAACATTTTGAGAAAGGGAAAAATGCTAGTCACCAACATCTTTACCCACAATGTTTTCTGTCCTTTCAAAAGCAAAACCGATCATTTGATACATGTTTATTTTATCGTCTGCAAGCGCTTTCATTTTGGTCAAGTCCTGCTTTTTGACGTAATGTAAAGAGTTAATTTAATTAACAACTCCTTTTTCTAAATGAAGAGAAACACATAAAAGTGATTATGCACCAAGAGTAAATTCATTTGACCAATCAAAACGTGGATTATTTTTAGACATGCCACTGACATGTGAACCCTGCATTAAAGGACATAAAAGGAGATGAGCAGCGCTCTGGAAAAGGGGGATTTAATACTACTGTTGGTTCAGCTTACTGAATTTTATTGCATGTGAGTAGTTAATTTGTGCATTTGACTGATGAGGCAGCACATTAACCCGAAGGGACTTTTTTCTTGTAATAGGTATAGGACTGTATATGTGGTATAGATACACCACAAAGTCTGAACAGACATGTCGAGGTAAATAGGCAGAACAGGTATTCAACCTACCATTAAATGAATCGATCTAAATGCTATGATCTTAACAGTCATTCTAGCTAGTGAGTGAATAAAGCTACACAATGTAGCTGTGGTTTAGATTACAAAATACATATTTTCGACCCATTATATGCTTTAAACTACTCCACAGTGAACTAGTCAGTTGTTCAAAAAACGTTCGTGTTCCACTGCCTATTATTTATCCAATTCTGTAGCGACTGTTACGGAGTTGTGCACAATATATGACAAAATATCAAAGAAGAATGTGGAGGACGCATGCGCATTTAAGTTAAAAGGATCACAATGAGCGGGTTTTAACTATCATATATCAACTATCATATATCGCTTTCGCTAGGAATGACAACAGTTTTATTGATGTACCATTCAACTCTTTTCTAATACAATGTATCAGTAATTTGGGTAGCTAATGGCATGAAATACAATGTACAGGTAATATCGGTAGGTAATGGCAGGAAATAAAATGTACCAGTTATTTCGGTAGCTAATGGCATGATATACAATGTGCTAGTAATATCGGTAGCTAATGACATGAAAAACAATGTGCTAGTAATATCAGTAGACATTGGCATGAAATACAGTGTGCCAGTAATACTGGTAGCTAATGGCATGAAATACAATGTACCAGTAAAATCGTATGAAATACAATGTACCAGTAATATCAGTGGGTAATGACATGAAATACAATGTGCTAGTAATATCGGTAACTAATGACATGAAATACAATGGAATATCGGTAGCTAATGACATGAAATACAATGTGCCAGTAATATTGATGGATAATTGCATGAAATACAATGTACCAGTAATATCGGTAGCTAATGGCATGAAATACAATGTACCAGTAAAATCGTATGAAATACAATGTACCAGTAATATCGGTAGCTAATGGCATGAAATACAATGTACCAGTAAAATCGTATGAAATACAATGTACCAGTAATATCGGTGGCTAATGACATGAAATACATTGTGCCAGTAATATCGGTAACAAATGACATGAAATACAATGTGTCAGTAATTTCGGTAGCTAATGGTAGGAAATACAATGTGCCAGTAATATCGGTAGTCATTGGCATGAAATACAATGTACCAGTAATATCGGTGGCTAATGACATGAAATACAATGTGCCAGTAATATCGGTAACTAAAGACATGGAATACAGTGTGCCAGTAATATCGGTAACTAATGACATGAAATACAATGTGCCAGTAATATCGGTAACTAAAGCCATGAAATACAATGTGCAAGTAATATCGGTAACTAAAGACATGGAATACAATGTGTTAGTAATATCGGTAGCTAATGACATGAAATACAATGTGTCAGTAATTTCCGTAGCTAATGGTAGGAAATACTATGTACCAGTAATATCGGTAGTCATTGGCATGAAATACAATGTGCCAGTAATTTCCGTAGCTAATGGTAGGAAATACTATGTACCAGTAATATCGGTAGTCATTGGCATGAAATAAAATGTGCCAGTAATATCGGTGGCTAATGACATGAAATACAATGTGCCAGTAATATTGGTAAATAATGGCATGAAATACAATGTACCAGTAAAATCGTATGAAATACAATGTGCTAGTAATATCGGTAGCTAATAACTTGAAATACAATGTACCAGTAATATTGATGGATAATTGCATGAAATACAATGTGCCAGTAATATCGGTAGCTAATTACAAGTAATTAAAAGTATTTCATGGAGTATTTAAGACTCTCATCGGGATGAAATAAGTATGTCGTGGAGAAAATGAAATCTTCTAAGCTGACCGTTCATACAAGATGAAAGGTGTTGAAGACAATAAATTTATGAATTAGATTAAGTGAGCTTTAGTTCTCAGATATGCTAAAAAACATGGCAAAAGGATGAAAATTCTACTTTTCAGCAAGTTTTCCTTTTCCCACAATGTTTTCAAGGGGCTTATTTCTCAGGGTCATTAAAAGACGGGACTGATCAGTAAAAGATGTAAAACATACCTTTACCAATAATATGGTGCGCGTGGTTTTAAATATTGTTTAAGTGCGTTCGACTTTTTTTTTTTTTTTTTTTTTGAGGGGGTGAATGAGTGATTGGTGCCCGGGTGGCTGGATGTGTGTGGCTGTCGACGAATTGTGCCAATAATCCACTCTCTATCACACGAATTCACAAACTATTTGATAATTATTGTTACAACCCCTGTCAAACCATTTCCTCGGACTTTCTTCTTCGACCATACAAACTTCAGACAGACCTTTACTCGGCTCACCTGGTTTCCAATTGCTATAGTTGCCAGGTCCAATCTCATAGCTGTACTCCCAGGGTAAAGCATTGTCTTTTCGACGAGCGTTCAGCCAGATCGTCTCGCTTCTTATTCCTTTCGACTGTAAAAAGGAATGCAGGTCATCTGACTTCAACTGAGACGATGGATTAACAATAAAACTGCCTTTTTCCTTACAAAATTTGCCAGCATCGTCTCTGTACATTCCAGTACTGTGTAAAAGAAAACAAAATCCATTATCAGTTTTGGTAAAACCTGCTGGACAATTCATGCAAACTTTAGAGTCCTTCTCTGTACTGACCACTTGAGAGCCATTGAATTTACAAAAAGACGCACCCCTCCCACATTCTCTTGACCTAGAGGTCATTCCAAACCACTCGTCAGTTACTGCTGTACAGGGCGACCATTCTGACCATTCTCCACATCTGTTTAAGGAACAAATCTTTCGAAGAACGTCCATTTTACTGTTCCTCATGGCGGTTCCGAGTAAACGTAGAAGTGGGTTCCCGAACTGACGTCCCATCTTCAGAACTGATGTCTCGTCGATTGGCCCAGGCTGGACATTTGCATCTGGTACCTGACCATTTACGCTATCCACCATCAAAATATCCACGAACATCAACAAGCAAACAACCAATTTCATCTTCTGTCTTTTTTACACGACGACAAAGAACGAACTAATTAATGGTTTGCTTT
The DNA here is from genome assembly GCA_945859785.2 of Tridacna gigas. Taxonomy (NCBI): domain Eukaryota; kingdom Metazoa; phylum Mollusca; class Bivalvia; order Cardiida; family Cardiidae; genus Tridacna; species Tridacna gigas. The sequence goes on from OX244028.2 coordinate 8,989,409, forward strand.
TCACGGAAAGTTATTTTCAACAGACCTTCCCGTCGAAGCTGCAGTAGAAGAATGGGAAATTACCACTTAGAAACAGCCGAAGTATTTTTTTGTTAAGTACTTTTAAGTGGGACTACAATACTTACATTTTACTGTGTAGAAATACAGTGGATAACGGCGTTACTTTTCAAACGATATAGATTCAGCTGAATGGGGTATCGAAAGAAAAAAATAAGTTGAAGCAAATACTCTTTGCCAATGGGTGGTTATATCGACTGTCCAAAGTTTAGGGTTTTTATTAACAATTATATGCTGCACCATATCAGCGATACAAATGACGGACTTCTATCTGGTCAACAAGTACAGATTGTACTGGCTTTAGCGGCGATTTATTTTTTGTCAGAGTATATATTGCACGTACAATTATCACTACATGTATTCAGCTTAAGCTGTTTTAGAATTAAAGAAAAGATACCAGTTATGTGTATATGTATATGGGTAATGCTCTGTGAAAAGACGTTCAGGGCATCTGCAAAAAGTTTCGACCCAGGTCAGCCTGCGCAGTCCGCGCAGGCTGACCTTGGTCGAAGCTTTTTGGTTTAGGTCATTTTTCTGCATGTCAAAGGACTAGCCTATCTTATGATTTAGTTGGTTGTTAGAAAAATGGATTTTATGGATACATAATCATGTGATGACTTGCTTGGTGTAATACATCACGGAGATTCATTAAACCCTTTTTTTTCCCTTAGGGCTGCTCATGTACTGTCTATGTGTGTGTGTGTTTTTTTTTTTTTTGTTTTTTTTCCGATATTGTGACACAACAGTTCAAGCGTTGTGAATCTTCTAATGTGGGAAAACAGTCAGTAGCTTTGAGCCAGTACAGGAATAGATACATAATCTCCAGAAACGTGGTGCAATAGCTGACGTGGCGTGACTATCGTAAATAAACTTGGTTAAGTAATTGTTGAAAACTTTGTGAAGCGCCAACCAAACTGAACAAATATCAATCAAAGAAACCCCTGCTCCCCTTTTTCCCTTTTCCTTCCCTTACCCCCAACCTCATCTCTCTGTTTCTCTCTCTGTTTCTCTGTCCGTCTGTCTGCCTGTCTCTCTCTCTCTCTCTCTCTCTCACTCTCTCTATCTGTCTGTCTGTCTGTCTATCTGTCTCTCTCTGTCTCGCTCTCTCTCTTTAGTGACTCAACAATCCCTTAAATACAAACAAGTTCACGGCTCGAAAGTGTGGTTAGGTTGTAAAAAGGATTGAACCCGAAATCAAAAAAGAAATCGAGTTTATTAGATCCTAGAACAAAACATGGTGGATTCTCCGACACAAAGTTTCCAATGGGAAAATTTGCAACGATTTTCGGATTTACATACTTTAATATACTTTAATATTAGTTGACATTGTACAATTAAAAAAGAAGACTATGTACCACTTGTTGCATCTTGATTGATATCATTTTTTTGTGTGTCTCAAAAACAGAAAAAGTTTGAAAGCACATTGTGATAAAGAGCAAAAAATGCTCGAAATGTTCATAGGTATTCGTGTATCTAGTGTGTGTGTGTGTGTGTGTGTGTGTTGATTCTTTTGCTTATTGATTTTTTTTCATAGATTCCTAAGTGTCAACGACCCTGAGGAAAAAAAAAAAGCAGTTTGAAAACACAGAAGAAAAGGATAAAATGCTGGTGACTTTTCCTTTAGTGTTTTCTGTCCATTCAAAGATAAATCACTTTATTTGAGATACGTTTTATTTATCATCTGCAACTGTTTTCAATTTGGACAAGTATCACATTTTGTCGTTTGTTAAAGATTTAGATCGTCTGATGTAAAGTATGGTCCAAGGGGGACAAAGATTTAATTCTTAATTAAGATTTAAAGGTGGCCAAACTGACGGAAATTGTCCTTGATGGGTACAAAAAACCAGCATTCTCTCCTTTTCCAATGATGTTTTCAAAAGTATTCTTCCCAAGGGGGCGTAATAAGTTGGAATAAGTGCGGTAAAAGGTTCATGAAGACAAGAATACCACGAAAGAGACAAACAAAACACTTAAACATTACAGATGGCCTCTTCATTTGGCAAGTGTTTCGTAATAGTCAATGCTATATCAACACATCTATATGAGCCAAGCTCTGAGAGAACGGGGCTTCATTCATCCGCATTTAAAAAAAAAACAAAAAAAAAAAAAGCATTAGACCCACGCAATCGGTGCAGGCTGACATGAGTCAACGTTTTGATTTTTGTACATTTTTGCATGTCGAAGGACCACTCTACCTCCAGATCCAATAGATTGTTAGAATGGATAGATTTTATGTATCCATAAATAATTATTATATCTGATGAATTGCTTAAAATGCATCATGGAGTTGCAATAAAGCAACTTTCTCAAGATTATGACGCACATATTCATGTATTTGTTTTGGTCTAAAATACATCGCAACTCTTAGTTATAGTGACACCGCTTTTACTTGTCATTTAATGAATATTCCGGCTTTTTACGTGAACTTTAGTTTAGTTTAAAGATATTTTATTGCCATCTTTATACAAATCGTACAATATATGTACATGACACACACACACACAAAGATACAAGTTAGGCAAAAGGGTCTGGCCACAAGGTCTCACAACTTAGATTCGGCCATTCCTTTTAGATAATCTACAAACTATGAAAGTCTTCTAAAATCATAACAAGTGTATATTTCTGATCATTTCTTACAAAAAAGAAGACAGTTATTTTCCAGCTATGAATTAAATTATTTTAAGTGTTCTAACTAAGAATTTACATGTTTAATGATGGAGAGGTGTAGAATACCTGGTTGTCAGTCAGTGACATGGAGAAGAGTGATAGTAGACAGGAGTAGTAAGGTAACTTAAAGGCTATAAGACGTTTATGTAAATCTCTCTGTAGCTTTAATGTAAGATTGCACGGCAAGAAAAACTGTGCAATTATCTTCAAATCTGAGACTTGCGGAACAAAAAAGTAATAAATTTTCATTTAAAGGATGGAAACGGCGAAGTTCATGAAAAAGTGAACTATTTATGGATCCCCGACAACTTTACGACTATAGGGCGTCTACCTCGGGATCATGTGTACGGGTATTTTACCTCTACACCATGGACCCGGCGACAAGATCAATTTACTATACGAACATATTAACTCTTATTCTGCTAAATAAGTGAAATGAAACTTTCAGACCGACAGTAAAAAACAGACTAATGCTATTTCAAACTTTTTTTATGAGAAAAAATATCCTTTTTTCCGGACAGTGTAGATCCAAGATCAGACTGCACGTTCTGTGCAGTCTGATCTTGATCTACACTGTCCGCAAAAGGTCAGTGAGTTGACCTAGCAGTCTAGGGGTTACACATTTGAAGAAGAAGCCTCGGCAAATATCGGAAAAAAAAACGAACACGGTCACGAAAACAAAGTAGTGACAAGTCAAAGCGGTTTCACAATAAGCTTCTCCATTTTTAATTGGTTTTTATATTACTTTGCAAACTGAGTTCGTATATCAGTTCGTCTACATTATTTGTTGGTTTATAGTGCTTTTCAGCAGTTTACGCAAGGATCAAAACTTCTACATTGCTTGATTTATAGCACTCTTTGACAGGTTACACAACATAAATGCTTTTACATTGTTGACATTTTTGTACCTCGTGGAAGTTGACCTTTATGAACGCTTCTATAGTACACAGCCGATAGTTTGACACTTTGAAAGGGTTAAAAATCGTGTTTTTGAGTTAAATAGCATTAAAATAAAACTTTGATAAATCTTGTAAACGACAAACTACATTCCTAAATATACGTATGCAATAATTTAGAAGGTCGTGATACCCGTTCCTTGTTGTTTTAGATTGTTCATTTATAAACGAGTGACGCAATACCGATTTTTAAGTTTGCATTATTTGTTTCGGACGATGTTTATGTTAAAAACCAGTAATTGGCTGGAGGACCACTAAGCGAAATACTGATTTAAAAAAAATCCTGGAAAGCATGAAGAGGTGCGCTGGCCGCCGCGATGCAATTTGAATAATGTTGACAACAGCAAACAAACAAACAGTCCTATACAATTTAATATCTTCTTATTTCCACAGTGGTAAATCTCACATTTATTGGTTAATTCTTTAACAAACAATCTCGTGTTTTAACAACCCCGCGAAAAAAGAGCTTTTGAAATAATTGCGGAAAAATGAGAAAATGATGGTTACCAGCGTCTTTTTCGTTTCCCACACTGTTTTCAACCCTTTCAAAAATAAACCCGTCGTTTAATCTATGTCTGATTCATCGTCTGAAAGTACTTTCAATTTGATTAATTCTAAATTTGTGTCGTTTGGTAAAGAGTTAATTCCACTACGAAGCACATTTTTCCAAGTGAACAGAAGAACGTAAAAATTATTATGTATCAAGATTACATTCATTTAACCAATTAAAACAAGGGTTATTTTTAGACTTGCCACTGACATCTGAAATCGACATTAAAGGAGATGTATTTTGGGGAATGAAGACAAAAGCAAGAGCCTGTGAATTAATGTAATTACTGTTCTTTCCGATCAACAATTGCACGTCATTTGAATAAATTTGAAAGAAACATAATACATTACGTGTAAGAAAAAGATTTGCCATTTGACCTCCCGAAACAAAATTTTAGTGCACAAAACGGAGATCCTGCGTGGCCCAGTGATAAAGTGTAGCACTCGTAATGTGGAAGGTTTGAGCCTCACGGACGGCACAGGAGTTTTCGTTGGAGTTTCCGTGGGCAAGAAATGTCATGCCCTTTCCTGGTGCTGGTGATACAGGACATACAGGAATAAATGAAATGTCGCCGTGTCATGACTGAAAAAAATCTTGATAGCAGCGTAAAACACCGTTCAATCAATCAGTCAAGACAAGAGCTGATAAATCTTATATAAGATAGGGTTAACCAATCGCAAATAACCCTTTCTGCCCCATAGGCGAAAATAGGAGCTTTTGCCGACGGCATAGACCAAGATCTTGTGCACTCTGATCTTTTAATTGATACGGTCTGCCGTCAAAGCTAAGTCAAGCCCGTAAAATATCAATCATCCCGAGTTTCAGTTAACTGTATTTTCACCTGTCGACCTACGTCGAGTTCATATAGGTCAACATAGCTCCAAATAGAGGGAGAGATTTTGATTTCAAAATTGAAAATATTTTTAACTCTCCACTAAACTCTATGTTATGGGTACTCATTAGAATCGTCTCATCGTATCCACAACATAGGGTTTCGAAGAGAAATAATGGATTTAGAATGTCATCACTTCATCTTATCTGGAGCTCTGAAGCTTAAATATTTGAAACTGGTTCAAATAGAAAGCATTTTGGCGATGAAAAATCAAATATTGCTCAAATGGCGAGATTTGTCTGCGATAGGAAAAAAAAAAAAAAAAAATACTGGTAACCAGCATTTTCTCCTTTTCCAACAATGTTTTCAGAAGCTTGTTTTCCCACAGGTCGTTACATGTGGGGACTGTTTGGTAGGGGTTAGAAACCTTAGGTCAGTCATCTACATGTACAAGGACAATTCTATCTAATGGTTCACTCTGTTGTTAATCCAAATGGACTGAATATGGATCCATTATTAAGTGCTGACTTAAATGGTATATTGCATCACTGAGGTAAGCGGTAAGGAACATCAGAGCTCGTCAGCGCAGAAGGCTAACTGTGATTTTATTGCTTGTGGGTAGTTAATCTGTGCATTTGACTGCTGAGGCAGCGCATCAGCTCAAGGTATTTTTCTGCCGGGCCAGTATCGGATGTAGGACTATACACGTGTGTATATACAGAAAAGACTATTGAACTGATGTTGATGCAAGGCCTGTATCGGATGTAGGACTATACACGTGTGTATATACGATAAAGACTATAGAATTGATGTTGATGCCGGGCCTGTATTGGATGAAGGACTATACACGTGTGTATATACGGAAAAGACTATAGAATTGATGCCGTGTTTTTTTTTTTTTTTTTTTTAATCGTCGACGCCGGTTGCCCAAATGGTTGAAGTTCCTAAAAGACTGTTAATGATTTTACAAAGGGATATTGCAAGATACAGGACCAAACCCAAAGTCCAAATCCAAAGTTGCTTTTCATTCTTAAACGCGCTCGGTATATGGTACCGTCAAACGGGACCTAGGTTGAGCGTCTCATCCAGAAGACTGTCTGACTTTCTGTCGTTATTGTTGTTGTTGTTGTTTTCCTTTTTTTCTTTTAGTCGGCAAGCCTTCGGAATCGACCCCCACACCCTCATTTTATGTTTGCCGACATGTGTCGCTGAACGAATCTTATGCCCTACCTCTTGAGCTATACAGGCTAAAGAAATAAAGTGTGCCAAACAGTGTTGGCAAAACATGAAAATAGAACGAGAAGAACGTATCCGTATCTAGAGTATTTGCGATCGGTCAAAAAGGCCACAATGAGCAGACTTGCATTGTAAGATACAGTTTCTAATTACAGCTATTATATCTCTCTTTCGCAACACTATTATCTTTAGCAGAAGACAAACTGTTTGACTTTTCCATGTTGAAATCATTTGCAGACGATGCATTGAAACATGGTTGAAATGGTTGCATTTGTTTCAGTAGGGGAAGTAAACATAGTGGAGAAAAAGAGAAAATGCTGGTCACCAGCATTTTCTCTTTTTCCCCACAATGTTTTCAAAAGTCATTTTCACCAGTGTCGTAAAAATCCGGGAATCTTTGATGAAGGTTTAACTATTTTGCTGCTGACTGAAAAATCTGCTCCGTTGTATGCCAAAAGGTTGATTTCCTCTGCAAGTAAGAGATTTGGACCATAGTATAGCATCAGGTAACGTGACGTGTAGGTGAAAGATCAGGCTGCTCGTTTAGTACTGTCTGATTATGATCTAAGCCAATCGTTGAACCTCTTTCACGTCGCAATTATCAGAGTATAGACTAAAGTACCTGTATGGTTTTCTTACTCCAATTATAATGCTTGAAAATTTCAATTTAGATGATTTATTAGTAAATATGATATACAAGTACATTTTATATCGGTAAAAATGGCATGAAATACAATGTACCAGTAATATCGGTAGATGATGGCATAAAATACAATGTACCAGTAATATCGGTAGATGATGGCATAAAGTACAGTGTACCAGTAATATCGGTAGATGATGGCATGAAATACATTGTACCAGTAATATCGTTCGATGATGGCGTAAAGTACAGTGTACCAGTAATATCGTTAGATGATGGCATAAAATACAATGTGCCAGTAATATCGTTAGTTGATGGCATGAAATACAACGTACCAGTAATATCGTTAGATGATGGCATAAAGTACAGTGTACCAGTAATATCGGTAGATGATGGCATAAAGTACAGTGTACCAGTAAGATCGTTAGATGATGGCATAAAATACCATGTACCAGAAATATCAGTAAATACTGCAATAAAAAATAATGTAGCAGCAATATCAAATTAATCAAATCGAATTGAATGAATTACGGCAGCATAAAAGTGAAACTTTAGTAAAGAAAAACAAATACGACTCAATTATCTCGTGGCTACGACTTAACTACCTCATGGCAACGACTTAGGTATCTCATACGACGACTTAAGTATCTCGTGGCAACAACTTACCTTTCTCGTTGCCTCGACATAAGTATCTCATGGCAGCGACTTAATTGTCTCTTTGCTACGACCTATCTCGTTGCCACGACCTATCTCGTTGCCACAAGATCGTTTGGAAAAGAGGAAGCCCGTTCTCGACAAACAAAATCAGACTCTCCCAAACTAAAAAGTGCTGCAGACAAATATGGAGATTAGAGTAAATGAGCTTAAGTTCTCATTTATACTATAAAACATTGTGAGTCAAGTAGAAAATTTCTATTTTTTCCCCTTTTCACACATGTTTTTTTTTTTTTTTTTTTTTTCAAAAGCCTTCTCACTGAGGATCGTTAAAACACGGGATCGTTTGTTAATGGGTTAACATTTTTACTAAGCATAATATGTACACGGAGTTTTCAATTATTTTTAAGTAATCTCGGATTGTTTCTTTGGTTATCTGTTTTTTTTGTTTTGTTTTTTTTTTTTCTGTTTTTAGTTTTGGGTGATAAGAGATAGGGTGGATGGATGTTTGATTATGGCTGTCGACGATTCGTAACAATGCAAAGATCACACTATCTTACACGAATTCACAAACAAATTTATAATTCTTGTTACAAGGCCTGTCGTACCATCCTCTCCGAATAACGGCCATACACAAATCATTCAGACCATTAGTCGGTTCACCTGGTTTCCAGTTGCTATAGTTACCAGGTCCCACACCATAGCTGTACTCCCAAGGTGATTTAATGTCTTTTCGACGAAGATTCATCCAGATCGGTTCGCTTGTAATTCCGTTCGATTGTAGAAATGTATGCAGGTCATCTGACTTAAATTGAGTGGACGGATCAATAATAAAACCGCCTTTATTCTCACAAAATTTGCCAGCATCGTCTCTGTACATCCCGGTACTGTGTAAAAGGAAACAAAATCCCCTGTCTGTTTTAGTAAAACCTGTTGGACATGCCATGCAAACTTTAAAGTCCTTCTCAGTACTGATCACTTGGGAGCCATTGAATTTACAAAAAGACGGACCCCTCCCACATTCTCTTGATCTCGTAGTCATTCCAAACCGCTCGTCAGTTATGACCGTACAGGGCGACCATTCTGACCACTCTCCACATCTATTTAAGGAACAAATCTTTCCAAGGACGTCCATTTTACTATTCATCATGGCGGTTCCTAGCATTAGTAGGAGTGGGTTCCCGAACTCCCGTCCCATCTTCAAAAGTGATTTTTCGTCATGTGGCCGAGACCGGACATTTGCATCCGGTAGCTGACCATTTACGCTGTCCACAATCAAAATATCCACAATCATCAACATGCAAACAACCAATTCCATCCTCTCTATTTTCTACAGCGACAAAGAACGAGTTAAATAACAGTTTGCTTTTCACGGAAAGTTATTTTAAACAGACCTTCACGTCGAAGCTGTGGTGGAAGAATGGAAAACTACTACTCAGAAAAAACTGAAGCACTTAAGTGTTGGGTACTTGTAACTGGGGACTACAATACTTACATTTTATTGTATAAAAGTACAATGTATAGGGTTACATTGTTGCCAAAGAATAACGGCGTCATATAGTTCCATGTTCAGCTGAATGGAGTGTTGAAAGAAAAAGTTGATTTGAACCCAATACTTTTTATGAACCGATGTTTATCGTGCAAATGTTCAAAGTCTTTCTTTGATACGGGCAAAAGACCGCGCAGAAGGCGCAGTCTGAAGACCGCCTATAGGTTACGCGTATAAGTAATTCTCAACCACGAAGGACAAATTTTTGGCCATTTTGAACTTCACATGGAGAGAAAATTCAACTGTATCCTTACTTAAAGTTCCTTGACAACCGGAAGATTCGTTTGACAGAAGGAGAATTACCACAGTCCAGACAAAATCCACTAGAATAAATTCCAATTAACTAAAGTTTCTTAAAATATACCCCATTTTGCCTCAGTTCGCGTATCATAACAAGAACAACTGAAAGTTAAGTATACTGATATTGATACATGTTTGTAGTTTCAATGACGTATGAACTACGCTATACGACAAGCTTACTTTGATGTCATTTTCTGGTGTTCGGCCTTGAACCCGGTCGTCCTTTTGCAGTTCGCCTCATTTCGCGTTCGTTCTGGTTTCATTAACAACCGTATCCACGCCCTTGGCTCTTTCACCCGTTGTTCACAAGGCTAATGAACTTACTTACTTTTCCAGTGATTATTTAATAAATGAAAAGAAAATCGTCAATATTGTTCATTTTGAGAAAGCTGACCCGAGGACGAGAAATAGATAGTATGGTACTACACGTGGAGGATTGAAGAAAGATATTTTAGGAAAGTTATCGACAGAGAGAAAGACAGAGAGTGCTTGATGTTTATTTTTTTTTTTTTTTTTTTTTTTTTTTTTTTTTTAGGGGGGGGGGTCATTTCGGGAGATGGATGGATGGATTGATTCTTTTAATATGAGAGAGGAGGGATGGAAGATGACCCTTGGGGAGAAAGCTTTCGAAACATTGAGGGAAAAGGAGAAAGTGTTGGTAACCACAGTGTTTTCTACCCTTTCATGAGGAAATTCCATCATTTGAGAAATATGTCGACTGAAAATACTTATTAACACATAACATGCAGTCTGATCTTGGATCTACACTGTCCGATAAGGAGACATTTTTCTCCGAAAAATACCTTTGAAATAAAGAATGTTGATTTATACTAACGGCTTGAAAGTTTCATTTCACTTATTTAGCAGGAAAAGGGTTAAGTAATTCGGTTCATTTTTTTTTTTTTTTTTTTTTGTCTTGTTTGGTGGTGAAGAGTAAAAAGAAGGTAATTCAAGATCAGACTATTTTGAATGTCATGTCAGTACAAACAGGTAAACTCATGAACACTACAGAAGCGCCGGGTCTGTATTCACCAACCTTTCTAAAGAACATTCTCAGTCTTATTCTGAAAGGGTTTTCTAAATTTGAGTATAATACAACTTCGGACTGGCTAAACCAAACAGCTGAATTTGAGTCACTGTTTAAATCTAGAATTACACTTAGAATGAAGTATAGAATAAATGTTAAATACGGGCCCCGAGGTGGGCGGGAACATAAAGAGCCGTGCTCTGGTAAACAGGGGCTTAATGAATCTCCATGATCCATGATACCAAGCAATTCATCTCATGATTATGGATCCATAAAGTCCATTTTGTCCAATCATGCGGTACACCGGTCCTTGGACATACAGAGAGTTGACCAATAGCAAAAAGTTTCGGCCAAGGTCAGCCTGCGCGGACTGCGCAGGCTGACTTTGGTCGAAGCTTTTTCAGATGCATTAAACCCCTTTTCACAGAGCATGGCTAAAATTCTTTAGCGCCTCACATTGTTTTCCCAGACATTTCAGGGCCAAGCTCGGAGGAGCGGTTTGTATTGTTCCAGAGTTAAACGCCGTTTTAACAGATTACATCAGATCACAGCAGTTAGTGTACCCATGTATGTGTTCCCTTGCTTTCTCACACACCAGTAGTGACACAACTTTTTTTTTTCCAAGCCACTGACTACTTTTTTCACATGCATCAGAGGCGAAGAAGCGAAAACTTGCCGGAAAGAAAGTTTGCCTCAACCGGGTACCTATCCGCAACCACCAGGTCACGAGTCAGATACGCTAACCACTGAGCTTGAGACGGGAGGTGGTGGGAAGGGTTTGAGGGCGCTGATTCTAATACGCTGCTCGGCCAAAATCTTTCTGCGTAGTGATGGTAGTCATTGCGACACGATTCTTTCCTTTTTCAACTCTTGATCATTTGTTTCCAAGATGGTTATTTCGGAAAGCAGCCAGTGGCTTGGGAAGAATATTCTGCAAAGTACTGGTAAAACAAAAAACAGAAAGAATAGAGGTGCACTTGTGACTTCAGTTTAAATGAAATGATGTTAAAAACAGCGTTAAACACAGTACGAACTCTGTAAATAGGGGTTTCATGCCGCTGCAAAAATTATCGACTAATCTCAGCCCGTGTTACTTTACAACAGTGGTTGCTTCCACTCCTTATAAGCCGAACTCCGGTAGCTCAGCCGGTGGCGTACAAGACTTGAGAACAGGTGGTCGCTGGTTCAATCACCGGCTCGGCCAATTTCTTTCCGAGGTTTGATGACAGTCATTGCAACAGGATTCATTCCTCTCTCACCGCTGACGATGATTATACATGTGGGAAAACAGCTAGTGCCTTGGAAAGAATATTGTGCAGAGTACTAGTAAATGAAACTCCAGAAAAGCATGGATAGGCTCGCCGCGATATAACTGAAATAATGTTGAAAACGGCATTAAACACCATACATACTCTTGAAAAGGGGGTTTCATACACCTGCAAAACGTATGAACCAATGTTAGCCCATGGTACTGTAAAACACTGGTTTCTTCTTCTCTTAATAATAATACGAATGTGTGTGTGGGTTTTTTTTTTTTTTTTTTGAATTTACATTTCAGTAAAGAAACTTTTTACTCTCTCTCTCTCTCTCTCTCTCTCTCTGAGCAGAACCAACATTTTTTCTCAATAAAATAAAATAAAATAATTATTCAAATGTGTAGTAAAATTTCAACCAAAGGGAGGTAATCATGTACGACCTTTGTGGTTAAAAATAGCGTGTTTTTTCACTTATCAATGATAATGAAAAACAAACGAAAACATGTGGCCCAGTTAAATTTAATGAGAAAAAGAATCTGAGCCATGCTCTGTGAAAAGCGGGCTTAATACACCACCAGAAAGTATTCGGGCAGGCTGATCTGCATCGAAACTTCTTTTGGAAAATTAGGTAAGTTTTCTGCATGTCAATGGACTAGTATACCTCATGATTCAATCGATTGTTAAATTAACCTTTTATCACACAATCCCGACGTTTAACGACCCTGAGAAAGAAGCCTTTTGAAAACATTGTGGGAAAAGGAGAAAATGCTGGTAACCAGCATTTTCTCCTTTTCCCACAATGTTTTCTACCCTTCCCAAAACAATTTTCAGTTTCAAAGTCACTTTTATTTTGTCGTCTGCAAATGCTTTCAATTTCAGCCAGTCTAAAATTTTGTCGTTTGGTAAAGAGTTAAGAAAACCAATTTTATGGATCCACAATAATGTAATGACTTGCTTGGTTTAATGCATCACGGATATGCTTTAAACCCCCTTTTTCCAGAGCATGGCGAATGTATCAGTTTCAACATCAAGTTGTTGGGGATGCCATTTCACAAGATATAGCAATTCTCCATTACCCAAACCTTACCTTAATCCTTATCCTGCTGAATAAAAGAAATGAAACTTTATAGTAGATAGTAGAAGCCCAAAACGTTCTTGTTTCAAAGGTATTTTTGGAGGAAAGATATCTCCTTATCGGACAGTGTAGATCAAAGATCAGACTGCACGTTCTGTGCAGTCTGATCTTGATCTACGCTGTCCGCAAAAGGTCGGTGGGTCGCGATAAGCAGCCTAAGGGTTAACCCTTTACAAGTCGACAAAAATTTAGACCTGAGTAGTATAGGGAGCTAGACTGGGGACAGTTGACCCAGTCTAGCTACCCTGAGGGAGATTTTGACCCAGGGTAACTACCCTCGGGTAGTTACCCTGGGTCAATTCCGGTCAATTTGGAAAATTTTGGGTCGATTTGGGTCCTATTTTCGCATTTTTGCTTCCCCCCCCCTCCAACCCAGTCTAGCTACCCTGAGGGAGATTTTGACCCAGGCTAACTACCCTCAGGGTAGTTACTCTAGGTTGCTTTCAATGGATCAGAAGTCATTGACAATTTGAAGAAAAAAGATAGATCTTTCATGGTAGATGGTTAGCCCTGAAAAGGGCTGTTTTGTTTGGAGATTGTGTTTTTTCTCTCTACTGACAGCTTTTCTTCGTTTTTTGGGGTTTTTTTGGGATTTTGAAGTCATCGAAATTATCAATGTTTTTCCCGTATTTACCCTGCCCTGTCAGTATCGGTGAAGATCTCTTTTGGTCAACATGCCGCTTGTGGAGATGGCTATCGTTTTCCTCTGATTTTCGTTTTGTTGTTCTTCTCGGTTGATTTTCTTTTGGTTGTTTTTCTTTCTTCACAACAGCTACGATAGAGTCCACTAGCTTGTGAAGATTTGTCTTATCGAAGTCAAACTCCACAGGAATCTTTACTGGAACTGCTGAAATGCTCTGACTTTGATAGCGTAGTGTCTCAATGTTTTTCCACAACCGTTCGGTGTTTGTGTTTAAAGTTTTAATCTCCTCCAAATGTTTGTTGAATGTTTCCAGTTCTTTTAAGATCCGAGACAGCATAGAATCTTGTTTCGAATTTAACTGTTTCACCTCTTCGTAAATGTTATCCAATACAGTCGTCGGAATGATGTTTGCTGAATTCATAGCTGATGAAAAAATGTCTCCATTGTTTTCCACTGGAAGGAAAGCATCTAAGTTGAAATCGTTTAAGTTGTATTCCATATTGATTTTTAACTTCCGAAATGTTCGAGAGCTATGAGTCAAAATGATGAATGTATGGGAAAAATCGGTGTTTTTATAGCTTGACAGGAGGATTGACCTATTTTGACTTGGAATTAACGTTAACCAATCGTTAGTTTCGTTACATTTTTTGGATTTGATACTCTTAGACGTTGTAGATAGATCATATAGTACGTTATGTTCTGTCTACATGCTCTCGCCCATGTTCGCGCTTTTAATTCTAACGCAAAGTAGGTCAATCCACCTGTCAAGCTATAAAAGAGACAGCATTTTTTATTCTTGTATTAACTCATTTCACGATGAAGTTATCGAAATTTTGCTGTGGGCTGTTTGGTGGCAAGAAGAATAAGAAAGAAATGAAAGAGAAATGGGAGCAAGAGGCCATGGAAAAGAAAGAAGACGAGGCAGAAGAAAGGAAGAGACTAAAGCATAAAGCTCTTCGGGAGTTCTTTGCAAGACGAGGGTATGAGTTTTATACTCGTACCCCAATCGTTAAGATGGCTAATATTTACCCAGACCTGTCAGAGTTGATACCGCCAACAGAACATCGCGGTTGGCAAAATAAATTAATGAGAATGTATCCTTCATTGAAATGGTAAAGAATACGTTCCCTTTAATTTTAAAACAGCCCTTTTCAGGGCTACCCAATACCAAGAAAAGAACTTTTTCAAATTGTCAAAAAACAAAAAAAGTCAAGTCCTATATGTTTATTTAAAACTTTTTATTTTAGAACAGTTTGTACAATATTCATTACAATGAAACTTTGAACTGTAAAAAATGAAAAAACTTTTTTCACATAGCCTGTTTTTCTTTTTTCTTCGGAATGTCATAGAACTTTGAACTGTAAAAAGACAAAATGAATGAAAACAACTTTTTTTCACTTAGACTGTTTTTCTTTTTTTCTTCGGAATGTCAGATTCACATTTACTCTTACGTTTTTTTCCCCTTTCATTGTTTTTTAATACCATATCTGGACACATTTCATTCCCGTGTTTTGTCGATTTGCAAAAGAAACAGTTGTTTTTGTTGTTTTGTCGTTTTTTCTTCTTTTCGTTATTTTGACGTTTTTCCTCTCGTCTTTTTTCTATCAACACTAAATCTTTTGGTTCTTCCTTCCCGTTTGAACAATCCGACTCTGCAGAAAATTCGTTTTTTTGTGGAATCTATGAGATTTTGTTTGTCCAGATTTTTCCGTAAAGTCTCTAATTTATCTGCTATTTTGCAGATCTCTGAATCCTTGATACCCGTGTTGTCAGTCTGCATGTCTACGGTCTGAGTTTCAACGGATGATGTATCCTGTGGTGAACTTTTTTTCCATGTATTTTCATTGCAGAATGATTTGCAGAATGAATTTACTACCCCGACGTATTTCATATGTAGGAGTTTGACAGCTGTTGGTGAAACTTTGATGTCATGGCTGAGCGGGTCCACATAGACAAAAACATTTTCTCCTGTCTGCTTTTCTTTTTCTGGACATTGTCTGGCCCAATGCCCTGTTTTGTTGCACGTAAAACAAATATTTGTTCTCACGCCATCCATCCCATATCGTTTGTCGATCGTTATTTGATCCAAAACTCTGTAGCTGGTCATGCGGTAAACATCTTTTTCTGCTAAATGTTGTTGGGATAAAAATGATCCCACGTAGACGCCGTTATGTTTAACTTGATATTTTGACGGAATATTGCTGATCTCATAATCGTGGGTGTATGGATTAACATACAATGCCATCCTCTTTCTAAGTGGTGATGTATTTTGCAGTTTGAACTCACTCATTTTCTTTTATCAACTGTACTGTCTGAGATTGATCAGAGGAATAATGAGACTTTCACAGTCGATGTCTCTATTTATACACTACTGCAAGGAAAGAGTCAATAAATTGTTAGGTTTTTTTCTCGCTTCCTTCATTTTGTCTTCTCAGCCAGAGCTGAAACGATGGTTAAAAGAAAAAGAATAGTAGATTATTCAGACAGTGAAAGTGACGATGAGTCATTTCCACCAAAAAAGAAAAAATCTTTACCGTTGAAAGAAGAAAGTGATAGTGATGACGAGTCATTTCCACTAGCAAAAAAGAAAAAATCTTTACCGTTGAAAGAAGAAAGTGATAGTGATGACGAGTCATTTCCACTAGCAAAAAAGAAAAAAACTGTACCATTGAAAGAAGAAAGTGACAGTGAAGATGATATCTTTTCACCAAATATGTTCGTGGATAAAAAAGAAGAAAACAGCAGCTCTACTTTGGATATGAAAAGTCTATATGACTTAATAGAAAGGGGAAAAAAGAAGTCAAGAAAATTTAGAACAGAATCACATGTATTATCAGTGAGTTTTAAGAAATTTGAAGAATTATCACCCCAGAGACTGCTTGGATTATTTGACGATGTTACCCATGAAATCATTCGAAAGTTAAATGCAAACCCGACAGATATGATTAGAATTAGCATCGATCATCCGTCATTGGAGATGGGGATTCATATTCCCTTTTTAGCTACAGATCAGCTGCAAGGTGAAACTATATTGAATGAAATTGAACGAGTTTTACAGTCGAATACAGATTTTGTCTTGAACGATGGATCCATGACATTTGACATTACACATACAATACCTCCATGTGGTAACGGAAAAGTGAAATATAATTCGTCGGAATTGGATTCAAAGTTTTTTGCCAAGAAGAAACAATCGGTTATTCAAATTAACAACCGTGATCAATTATGTTTTGCAAGAGCCGTTGTTGTGGGGATTTATCACCATGAACGTGAAAACACCCAAGAATGGAACCGAAGATGGGATCACATCAAAAGATCAAACAGACCACTTCAAAAGACTGAAGCCGAGAAATTGATGAATGAAGCTGGAGTTTTACCAACACAGTCTGTAGGAATTGATGAATTCAAAAAAATTCAATTGTTTTTGTATGAAAAAGACTATGTCATTAAAGTTCACGACCAGCATTCCAAAACGAGGAAAATATTTGAACATCCAGAAGTGAAAACCAATAGTAAGATCATACATTTATACTTCCATCAAAACCATTATGACTACATCAAAACCATCAAAGGTTTTTTTTGTTGTACATATTATTGTGAGTTCTGTGATGTGGGTTACTCTCAGCGGGA
Organism: Tridacna gigas; assembly: GCA_945859785.2. Taxonomy (NCBI): domain Eukaryota; kingdom Metazoa; phylum Mollusca; class Bivalvia; order Cardiida; family Cardiidae; genus Tridacna; species Tridacna gigas. The sequence continues at coordinate 9,006,541 of OX244028.2, forward strand.
AAATCATGCTTGCTCAAAAATCTGCAAAGGTTGTTATCGTGAAGGAAAATGTCCATCAGAATCCAAAGAGTATGTCTGCTCCAAGTGCCATAGGCGATTTTTTAGTGTTTTACGCTTTGAAAATCACAGAAATGTTCAAGGTAAAGAAAAGAAATCCATTTGTGAATTAGTAAAACTCTGTTCAAAATGTGGTGCACAGTATCTTACCAGAAAGGGAAATCATGTCTGTAAGGGAAAGAAAAGGTGTCATCTCTGCAAGAAAATAGTTGACTTCTCTCATCGCTGTTTTATTCAGCCTTACCAGAGTAAGATGAAACACGACAGCGACGATGAGACGAGTTCTTCTGTAGTCAAAAAACCACAGTTCATTTTGTTTGATTTTGAATGCAAACAAGACACAGGGGTGCACATCCCGAATTATTGTATAGCACATAGAGTATGTGATGATTGTATCGATAAACCACTTGATTTTCATTGTTCTACATGCAGTGAATTTGAAGAGGGTAGGGAAGTTATTTTTCAAGGAGAAGAAACTTTGAGTCAATTTTGCAACTGGCTCTTTTCAAAACATCACAAAGGAGTCACAGCTATGGCTCATAATTTAAAAGGTTATGACGGCCAGTTCATTCTTAACTATATTGTCAAAGTTGGGTTAAAACTTCCAAAATTGATCATGAATGGAAACAATATTATGAAGTTAGAATTGAATGGTGTGCGTCTGATCGACTCCTTCAATTTCATGAACTTTGGGCTGGCGAAATTTCCAGCCACATTTGGTCTTCAAGAAATGAAAAAAGGTTACTTTCCTCACTGGGCAAATACAGATGAATTTTGGAGTTATATTGGACCATACTTGGATATGTCTTATTACAAACCCGACTCAATGTCTGAAGAGGGTAGGTCGAAATTCATAGTCTGGTATAATGACAAAGTTCAAAAGGGTGAGGAATTCAATTTTCAAAAAGAGATGGAATCGTACTGTAGGTCAGATGTCGATATCCTAAGACGAGGATGTGCTGAATTCAGAAAGCTGTTTATCGAACAGGGTGGTATTTGTCCATTTTTAGAGGCAATTACCATCGCCGATGCCTGTAACAAAGTCTGGCGAAGCAAATATTTGCCAGGAAATCAAATTGCTATTATTTCAAGTAAAGATTCGTCCAGACGTCGTTTTTCTATGAAAGCGATACGCTGGATTCAAAGCGTAGCTCGGGAAAAAGGTATTCATATTCGTCATGCAAAAAATGGTGGGGAAGTTCAAATCGGAAGATATACTGTAGATGGTTTTCACCGTCAATCAAACACTGTCTATGAATTCCTTGGGGATTTGTATCATGGTTGCCCTGTATGTTATACAGATCGAAAACAGATCAACCCCATCAATGGGAGATCCATGTCTGAATTGTACGAACATACTTTTAAACGTATAGCAGATATCAAAAAAATGGGGTATAATGTAGTGTACATTTGGGAGCACGAATTCGATGCTAAGATGAAGGATAAAGAGTACAAAAAACTCATTGAAAGGTTATATCCACATTTGGACCCCATCGATCCGAGGGAGGGATTGTCTGGGGGAAGATATAATGCAATAAAAATTAGCTACGATGTTGATGAAAAAAGCAAGAAGGAAATCAAGTACATTGATATCTGTTCTCTGTACCCTTATGTTTGTAAACATAAATCCTATCCTGTGGGTCAGCCAGAAATTTTGTCTAGTGAGAATATTGACATGAACAATATTCGTCAGTATGAGGGTTTAATCAAATGCAAAGTTTTACCTCCAACTGATTTATTTCACCCCGTTCTTCCAGTTCACTGTAACAATAAAATGATGTTTCCACTTTGTATGAAATGTGCAGAAGAAAGTTCAAACATTTGTATCCACGGTGAAGAAGAGAGGGGTTTGGTTGGAACTTGGGTTACATTCGAATTATTCAAAGCTCTTGACTGTGGTTATCGGCTAATGCAAGTGTATGAAATTTGGCATTTCAATTCTGTTTCGGACCAATTCTTTAAAGGCTATGTGGATAATTTCTTGAAAATTAAGCAAGAAGCCAGCGGTTACCCAAATTGGTGTCAATCAGCCTCGGAAAAAGATCAATTCGTTTGTGAATATGAGAAGGCTGAAGGGGTTCGTCTTGATCCAAGTTGTATTCAAAAAAATCCTGGGAGAAGATCGTTTGCTAAGATTATGTTGAACTGTCTTTGGGGAAAATTAGCCCAGCGTGAAAAAATGACTCAGACGGAATACATCAGTGATCCGTCTAAATATTTCGAATTAGTCACCAATCCCAATTTTATTGTAAAGCATGTAGAAATCTTTGACGAGGACTGTCCATTCATCTTGGTTAACTATGAATCAAAATTGGAACATATTGATACCCACGCTACAGCCAACGTGATAGTAGGGTCTTACGTAACAGGTTATGCAAGGTTGGAATTGTACGCCGTTCTTGAAAAGTTAAAAGATAGAGTTCTGTATTTCGATACAGATAGTTGTATGTACATTCATGATCCTGAATTATGGAATCCTCCCATTATTAACAGTAGGTTAGGAAAATGGACTGATGAAGAGCCTGACTGTAAAATTACCCAATTCAGAGGACTTGGGCCTAAAAATTATGCTTACAAAATGAAAACAAAAGATGGAGAAGAGATAAGTAAATGTAAAGTGAAGGGAATTACTTTGGATCACAATACCAAGCAGGTGGTGAATTTCGATACCTATTCAAAATGTGCTTTGGATCGTACGATAGAAATCAAAATTCAGTATGATTGTAAAATTAAAAGACATAGAGATAGAACAGTGACCAGCGAACCGCAGACAAAAACGTTTCGCTCTGTATACACCAAAAGAGTTATTGTAAATGCTACTGACACTGTGCCCTATGGTTATAAAAGTCTGAGAAAATAAATTTCTATATCACATTGTTTTGCGGTAAACAGATAAAGTAAGACGGAAAAAATATTAGACGTTTAGTGAAAAATGGCAAGCGTGTTACCGTTACCAATAGAGCTACGTGAAAAAGTTTATGGAGAATTTGTTCGACAACACACGCTCGATGAACAAGTACAGTCTGATATTAAATTCAACTGTTTGAAACTTTGGATAGATAGATTGAATAAGGGAGCTGCAAAAGGAGAAACATCCTGCAAACTGTATGCCATACACAGTTTTATTATGATGTTGGTGCACGACTCAGGTTCAGATCCCATCCTCGAAGCTTTTTTAGTAGGTTGGTGGTGGAAAGATCTCAATACTGCTAAACAGATGTATAATTTCAGTAATCAAATGCAAGCCACAAGTCGATGGGTATTCATTATCATAGGAAGAACAGAAGAAAGTTTTCTGAACGTCCTGAAAATGAAATCAGTTCTGTTTGACTTTTACTTACGCTACAAAAGAGGATCCATTCAAGACAGTGAGGAGACAGTGGATACCCTGGAAGGGTATCTCCTATTTGATAGAGATGTCACAAAAGAAACCGAATATATTCATCTCTTTCAACAAAAAACGTTTTTAAACATGTTTTTCCATCTAGTGGAGTACGTGACTATAGTGAAATGGATAGCGTATATCCAATGTCTTTGGGTAATGAACAATTGCACAAAGTTATTGTGGAACATGAAGACAAGTGGAAAAATCGAGGTATCTGTGAATTTGCATTGTAAAAAAAATGTTATATGCTATACTGTAAGAAATGTTTCATTGTAAAAAAAATGTTTTTTCATTGTTCACCTCTGTTCAATAAAAAATGTTCAATAAAAATGCTTTTATTTTCATTGATATTGTCATTTTATCAACAGCCTTTAACGAGAAAAGTAAAAAAATATGGATGTACAATCCATATTATTTCAACACCCTTGTAATATTTTCATCACAGGACCGAGTGGTTGCGGAAAAACAGAGTTCGTTCATAAATTAATTGACTATCGAGAAGACTTGTTCAACATCGTTCCTGAAAGAGTTGTTTGGTGTTACAAAGAATGGCAGCATGCTTACAATCTTATGCAAGAAAAGTTCAATTCACAGTTCAAATTGATAAAATTCGTGGAGGGAATCCCTGACGATGAAAACGAAATTGTCAGTGATGTATCTATTCCACATTTAATTGTCTTTGATGATATGTTGGGTGAGAAAGATGAGGAAAAAATTAAACTTTGGTTTACAAGAAAAGGACACCATCGTAATGCAAGTGTGATTTACATCACGCAAAATATGTTTCAGCAATCGAAATCGAGTCGAACCATTAGTCTTAATTCCAGATATATGATTTTATTTCGAAATGAACGAGATAAGAATCAGATTAAAACACTAGCTCACCAAATGCAAGCCCCACATTTGTTACCTGCTTATGAAGATGCTACATCGACGGATCATGGTTATTTAGTCATAGATTTTCATTCACAAACAAATAAAGAATTAAGACTACGAGCAGATATATTTCATCGTTGGCGTACACAAGGAGATGAAAGAGGACCCATTATTTATTCTCCTGCTTAAAAAAACTTTATGCAAAATTCTTGCTTAAAAGAGAATCACATTTTGAACATAAATCATTTTTATGATTCACCCGTGAGTAAACATGGCTTTACCATCCACACCGAGTTCAGTTTTAGCTGCTTTGCGAAATTTAAGTCAACAAACCGATAGACATGAATGAGAAGCTGTGTTAAAAGCAGGATTAAAAGAAATTTTAAAATGGTTTACGTTGGCTGCGCAAAACATCATTGAAAATAAAATCAAATTACCAAAACAAACCACAATGTACATGACAAAATATAGAACAGATATTGAACGGTTAGCAGATCCATCCATAGACGAGGAAAGTAAACGTAAAATCATTTTAAAACCTGGAGGGGGAGGATTTCTAGGTGGTGTTATTATCAGAAGCTTACTGAGATGGGATGGAGTAAAAACCATCAGAAAATTTGGAGTTGAAAGACAAACTCGAAAACGTGTTCCACGAAAACGTGCACCGCAAAAGAAAAAATCTCCAAAAAAGAAAAAATCTCCAAGAAAGCGTGCTCCGCAAAAGAAGAAGTCTCCGAAGAAAAAATCTCCAAAGAAAAAATCTCAAAAGAAAAAATCTCCGAAAAAGCGTGCTCCACCAAAGAAGCATGCTCCAATTACGATTGATGAAAGATTTGTTACTACCCGAAAACGAACCCCTGTAGCAAGTACCATTTCAGAACATCAACAATATCCAAAATCTAGAGAAGAAATACTTGGTGAAAGAATGCGGAATTACCAAAGAAAGTATTCAAGATTTATATTACCAGGCAAAAAATTAGCGTTTCAAAGAATTCCATCCGTCGCTTGGTCTCCAAATACATTGGCTAAACATAAAAAAGGATTAAGAAAATATAGACGGATGATAGAAGATATGCTGCGATATAACATAGGCACAGGAAGATATAAACTTGACGAAAAAAATCAGATGCTTGACCTTGGGAAAGGAAGATCCGTTCCCGTGGATTCGTCCATGGCTAGCGCTGATACATTGGTTGATGCTCTCTATTCACAGTTTTCTTAAAAAAAGTAATTCTGACTGTAAAAGACAGTATGTTAAAAAAAGTTTTCTTTTGTAAAAACAGTATGTTAAAAACATCAGGTATAAATGATAGCGACATGGACGTTGTATTATCATTTAATCCGATATCGAGTTAAAGTCAACATGAAAAGGAAAACGCCTCTGATAAAAAAAACATGGTTCAATGGTTATGGCCATGATGCAGGCTACACCAAAAATACGTAAAAAACTTGTAAAAGATTCATCACCAGAAGTGATAAGATGTATATCGGAATGTTGTCATAACGTTACAAATCCGAATTGTATCATTGATAAGATCGATGATATTGGAACCATGAATGCGTACACCTTTGTATGACACGACTCCTTGTTCGAGAAAAGGTACTGAACCTAGAGGATGGAAAACTTTTTCAAAAGCGTTACACGAAAGCAATATACCGCGAGAAGTTATTGGTAACTCAAATAGATGGAGATGGATGCAAAAAGCTCAAGATAAATCACTGAGTAAATCAGTGAGCGAAGATGAAGAATCCTACGGTGGATCCGATCACTTATTTCACACGCCAAAAAGCGTACAAAAAAGTGCAAGGAAATCGCTTACAAGAAGTGTTAAAAAATCTGCGAAAAGAATAAAAGAATCATCTCCATACATGAAACCCGAAGAAAGAGAAAGACTGAAGCAATTCTATACTAAAGAGTTGTTAACTCCACCAAAATCTATAAAAAAGACCCCTAGCCGTAAAACGCTTCAGTCATGGGAATCCTGGTAAAGCCTAAACTTGATTACAAACTTGATTACGTGTTAAGAAAATTGTTTTATGATCCCAAAAGTACTGTCGCATTTACTGGAATAAAGCAATTGTATCACGCTGCAAAATCTGTTTTGAAAGGAATAAGATACAAAGATGTTCAAGAGTGGTTACGAGGTGAATCCACCTATACCTTACATAAACCAATCCGTCGTCGTTTCAAAAGACGAAAAACTATTGTAAGTGGCATAGACTATCAATGGCAGGCTGATTTGGCTAACATGCAACATTTAGCAAGACAAAATGATAACAAGAAATATTTACTTTGTATAATTGACGTGTTTTCAAGATTTTCATGGGTTATCCCTATTCCAAATAAGATGGGAAAAACTTTTATTCGAGCATTTCAATCTATTGTTCAGAAATCAAATCGAAAACCTTTGTCACTTCAAACAGATAAAGGTTCGGAATTCAAAAACAGACTGTTTCAGCAATACTTGAAAAAGAATCAGATTCATTTCTTTACCACTGAAAATCCAGAGACGAAAGCAAGTATTGTTGAAAGATTTCAACGAACTTTAAAAACGAGAATGTGGAAATACTTTACGTACAAGAAAACAAGACGTTACATTGACGTATTGAATTCTTTAGTTAAGAATTACAATCATACTTTTCACAGAAGTATCAAAACATCTCCTGCAATGGTAACAAAATCAAATGAGGCAGAAATTTCGAAAAATCTGTATCCTCGTTTATCGACAATTGCAATGACAAAAAAGCCAAAATTCAAAATTGGAGATCGTGTTCGTATCAATAAAACAAAACGTACATTTGATAAGGGTTATTTACCAAATTGGACTCAAGAAATATTTGAAATCACTCATGTTAACAAGACATTTTCACCTATCACCTATAAAATAAAAGATTTAGAGGGTGAACAAATTTTGGGGACTTATTATGAATACCAACTTCAATTGATAAAAGATGATGAAATTTATGAAATTGATTCAGTTCTTGATAGACGTACAAGACGTGAGGGTAAAAAAATAATCAAAGAAACAAAAGTCAATTGGAAAGGTTATCCAAAAAAATTTCAAAGTTGGATACCAGAATCCCATTTGATATCTTGATTGGAAAAAAGTCTTATCTACAAGATTTTTTATAAATAAAAAGACAATACAATTATGATAAATTCGCAGTCAAACATTGAGACTGGGACAGAAAGTGTCGATAGTGTTAGTACTAAAAATTACAACTGCTGTGGAAATCGTGTTCCAAAGAATCAGTTTACGTATATTTCACAGATATTAGTCATTTACGCAATTATTGCAACCTCAATAGTACATTTAAGTATTCAAAGTCAAGATCGTGAATTGTGGTTGATACTGTTAAGCAGTTCACTCGGGTATATTCTTCCATCTCCAGGGCTAAAATTCACAAAGTCTGGACAAAAAACAACTAGTGGGGTTGATTTCGTTGACAGTAAAAAATACTGAATCAAAAATATTTAAAAAATGAATTCGTTTTATCTTACTCTACCTAGCGATAGTTCCATAAAACTTTATCCAAACAACACACAGTGCTGTTTTAAAGTTCATTTACCAAAAACAATTCATATTGACAGGGAAAATTGGGAAGTTGCATTAGTTCATCTTATTACCCCCTCTCAGTTTTTAAACATAAGTGAAGAAGAAGCGAAGTTCGAAATTATAACTGCAGATCTTAATTTATACAATGCAGCAGCAGCGGTAGATAAAAGAAGAGATAATATGAAGATAATTCCAATAAAACGAAACGCAAAAGGTGAAGCAGTAAAATGGTCAATTGGATTTTATTTTCCACCGGGTAGTTACACTTCACCAAAAGATGTTATAGAGGTAATGGAAGAATTGATTCAAAATAACCTAAGTGAAATCTTTCAGAAGCATTCATTCGGGGTGTCTATTAGCTATTCAACCTCAAGCAAACGCCCGAAATTGGGATTCACAAATATAACAAGAACCGGAATCAAATTTCATCCACAGCTGTTTTTAAAACTGGGAGGATCACTAGAATTTAAACATGAGATAATTTATTCGAGTAGAAATATTTTAGATGTATTTAAATACAGTCCTAACATTGATGCTGGGTACAATCATCTGTTTGTTTATTCAGATGTTGCTGAATACACTATAGTGGGTGATACATTGGCTCCCATACTTCGTGTTCTTCCGTTCAAACCAAGCATATTAGGTGAAAATAATTATGAAACCCAACATATCAACCATGAAATTACATTACCGCATTACGTCCCCGTTTCGAAATCTGATTTCGATACTATTCACATTCAAATAACAGGGGATTCTGGTATACCGTTTCATTTTATTATTGGTAAGACAATCGTCAAGTTACATTTCAGACAGAAAAATAAAAATATTTGACAAATGAATATTTAAATAAATATTTGACCAAAAAAATGCTACCAGTTTATCGCGGCGAAAAACATCAGTATGGCTATGGACTAGGTTCCCTATTTAGATCAGCACTTAAAACAGTGACTCCATTGCTTAAACCCTTGGTCAAATCTGGGTTGAATGCTGTAAAAAAAGAAGGAATCAGACAAGGATTAGGTGCGGCAAGAGATATCCTTTTACGTGGTGAAAACCCCCAAAAAGTTGTAATTTCAAGGGGAAAACAAGCCATTCATGATCTAGCACAACAGTTAATACCGGGGATAAATAAAAGAAAATCACAAAAGACACGTCATTCATCTTCTCGATCTCGCAAGGGCAAGATCATTAATAAAAGACAAACAAATCATTACAGTAGATCAAGGACTCTCGATATATTTGATTGATATATTATATATATATATATATATATATATATATATATTATATAAAAATGATGCAAAACGGGTCTTGTGAATGCAGTAAATCAGAACTCAATGTTCTTTCTGTACCACCTACAATGACAACGATGCAAGAAAGTCAATGGGTTGAACATTTTCCAATAGCATCTTTGACAAGCAATTCACCGATAGAATTCATCATACCGCCTCAAACCGAACATTGGACAGATTTGTCACAATCGTATTTGTATATCAAATTCAAAATCGTTAAAGCCGACGGTACTAATTTAGACGTCGGTTCAAATGTGGCACCTGTAAACAATTTCCTGCATAGTATGTTTAGCAGCGTCGATTTGTATCTAAATAATAAACTAATCAGCAGTAATTCAGACACCTATCCGTACAGAGCATATATCGAAAATCTTTTGTCCTATAATGCTGACAGCAAGTCTACGTTTTTGAAAGCTGGTGCACTTTGGATTGAAGACACCAGTGGACAATTTGAAACACTCAACCATGATGCGGGAAATACTGGACTAGTAAACAGAATCGGTGTAATCGGACTAAGCAGAACTGCAGAGCTTTTCGGACGATTACATCTTGATCTATTTCAGCAAGAAAAATATTTACCTAATGGAGTTGAAATCAGACTTAGATTAAACAGATCCTCATCAAACGTTTGCCTTACAGGAGGTACTGCTGCACCAGATGCAAAAATTGTAATGGAAACAGTCAGTCTTCATGTACGAAATATTGAATTGTTGCCTGTTGTTGCAAATGATCTAAATCATCTCATAGCTCAGCAAAACATGAAAATTCCTATCCGTAGGGTAGAAGTAAAGACGTTTACTATCGGTAATGGACTTCAGTCTAAAATTGAAGTTCATTTGTTTCAAGGGCAGCTTCCAAAACGTGTTTTCATTGCAATGGTAACAAATGCTGCTTATAATGGGGGTTATGCTAACAATCCATTTTTCTTTCAACACTTTAATCTGTCAAAAATAGATGTATCATGTAATGGACACAGTATTCATAACATACCCTTTGAGCCTGACTTTGAAAATGGATTGTATTTGAAATCATATTTGTCTATGTATCAGGCTGTCTCAGCCTTAGGACTCAATAAATCATTTGATATTGCTAAAGAAGACTATGTTGGTGGATACTGTTTGTGGGGGTACGATTTGACACCTGATCAAGGCAGTGAAGAAGGATAACTTCATCCTATAAAAACTGGAAGTCTTCGCATTGAGCTTCAATTCGCGCAAGCCTTGCCAACAGTGATCAACGTTATTGTCTTTGCTGAATTTGACAATCAGATTGAAATCAACAGTTTGAGAGAAATCATCACAGATTATTAATCCTGAAAAAATCAACAGAAACTCTCTGATCAAAAAAAAGATAGCTTTCACAAAAAACAGTCCTTTTCAGGACTAAAGAATATAATATCGAAAAACAGTCCTTTTCAGGACTAATTAACTTTTGAAAAGATATATCAGAAAAAAACAGTCCTTTTCAGGACTAATAAACAATGTCGGGAGTCAGATTTGCTATCTCACTGAGAAAAGAAGCAGAAAAAGTGAAATATTCCACCTCAGAGTGTCTTTCTACTCGGAAAAATGACATTCACAACAGCTTTGAAAAACATATGATTAAAGAACTAGAAAATCTAATAGCCAGTGAAGTTCACAACGAGTGTTACGGATGTCAAGTGGATCATCCCAGTCAAGTACAGCATGAACTATGTTTATTCAAGGATAGGCAAGAACACACAGATATGTTCATAGAACAAGCTATGAAGGAATTAAATCCATACAGAATCATGAAAAAATGGTATCCTGAACTCATAGAAATGAAACTCGATGAAACTGACTATGTGGAAGCCTACAGATTTTGGCGAAATATAAAACAAAACATTCTATCTGATATCACGGAGTCGTTCTTAAAATATTGGTGTGACAAAGTAAAACAAGCCTGGAAAAGTGATTAGAAAATGTATACTTCTGAAATTCAATACATATTGGATCATGGAACATGGATAAAAAATCTACAGGCAAAAGTCTGTGCAAAAGATCAATTACCTCGACAAAAACCCAAACATGTGAAAGCCTACATTGTGAACACCGAGAAATCAACCGGTCCAGGAGAACACTGGGTAGCCGTGATATTCAACAATAATGGCAATGTACTATACTTTGATCCCTACGGCCTACCACCACTTGAGCCAGAAATCATTAACTTTTTAGACAATCATTCTTATTCGTGGAGATACAACCGACAAACTCTTCAGAGTCTACAGGGTAAAGTTTGCGGAATTTACTGTATCTTCGCATTGGATGCTATTGCTAGAGGATATAATATACAGAAATATCTTCAACAGAAATTTCTCTCAACGGAACACCATCGAAACGATCGAAATGTATCATTGTGGTTTAATCAACACTATGGAATTCTATACAAGAAAATTTCAGAGACTTCTCCCCACAAACAGTGAAAAAAAAAACATTTTCAAAAAAATGATTTTATTGTTAACAGTTTATTGATATTATGTTCATTTTTTTTGTCTTTTTTTTACAGTTTATTGTAAATATGTTCATTGTTTCAGTTCTGTTCAATAAAAAAGTTCAAAAAACAGTTGAGTTTTTTCATTCTGTTTTTCCAAAAGACTCCAATCTGCTTACATTTTTCCCCATGCTACGAGTCATAACTTTTTTTACTATATTAGTATGAAAACGTAGTTGGGGAAAAATGTATATGCTTTCCACCAGGTCCGCGCTCTTATTTTTCAATCCTCCTGCTATCGTATAAAGAAAGGCCGATATTTCCCAATACATTCATCATTCGACTCTCAGCTCTCGACCAGTTCGGGAGTTAAAAAATCAATATGGAGCAGAACAATATGGAGGAAATCAACCATCAACTGCGTGAGACTCTCAAAGACTATCTAGATGTCGGGCAGCAGATATTGCTACTAAACACTCAGCTCGTACAACTACACCGTATATCACAACCGTACAAAGATCTCGGTGAAAGATTAGTTCAGCTATTCTTAAAGACAACACCTGATATTATTTTGGTTGATGTCAAATTTGGGAGAAAGATAACTTTCAATAACGGAGTAATGACAATCACAAAAAGAGTTGGAGTATGCCCCGTTTGCCAGGCGAATTTCGGTTGTTGTCATTAGAAGTTGAAAAAAAATCACAACCTCCAAAAAAACAAAACAGCCCTTTTCAGGGCTAACCATTTACCAAGAAAAGAACTTTTTCAAATTGTCAATTCTTTCTCTCAGAAGAATTAAACTCAGAAAAGTCATAGTCAGAAAAACACAAGATAATCAAACTCTAGTTTTTTCTACCCCGAACAAGAAATTGTAACAAAGCTATGGATTGGTCAACGTTAATTCGGAGTCAAAAAACATGAGACAAGTAGGTCAATCCATGTTGTGAACTATATAAGGACGATGTTTTTCTCACAAAAAAACATAAATGCTTCAGTATGGTTCAGATTCTTCTCTGTCCTCACTGTGCAAACAGATGTCAGATAGAGTGTGGAAAATGCTTTGCACTCCTGGACTATCTTGGTCAGAAGCATAATTGTCCAGACCCAGATGAAGGATTTTTTGATGATGATGAAGGATCTACAGTTTGCTGTGAATTCTGCGGATGTGAAATCATCCCAGTAATTCGCCCAGAAGAATTGTAGGTCTTGACAATTCATTAAATCTTTCTAAAAAAAGCCCTTTTCAGGGCTAACCATTTACCATGAAAAGATCTTTCTTTCAAAATTGTCAACTAAAACTCAAAACACTAAAGAAAATGTAACAAATTATGCATTGGTCAACATTTACCAAATGTAAACACTAAAAACTCCCATTTACTATTCAACTATCGTAGAGGTAAGACGATATTCGCAATGTTTGGATTGACAATTATCCTCGCATTCCTATACTGGTTAGAAGAAAGAGAACGTATCAGATGTATCAGACATGAAGTGGAGCATCTGATACAGATCCCAAATCCAGCGGAAAATATGGATAGAGGAAAGAGAGGTTAAAAAAGTGTATTTTACACAAAAAACAACCCTTTTCAGGGCTAACCATTTACCAAGAAAAGAACTTTTTCAAATTGTCAATTCTTTCTCTCAGAAGAATTAAACTCAAAAAGTCATAGTCAGAAAAAAACACAAGATAGTCAAACTCTAGTTTTTCTGCCCCGAACAAGAAATTGTAACAAAGCTATGGATTGGTCAACGTTAATTCGGAGTCAAAAAAACATGAAACGCTGAAGCGGGAAAAATATAGGAGAAAATGACGTCATGAGACAAGTAGGTCAATCCTCCTGAAAAGCTATAAAAGGCGACTCTATTTTATCATTTTCATTTCACGATGGAAGATCTCAGAAAGAGCGTGAAAAATCTGATGAGGGTGGCTGAGACCCTCCATCTGAAATTAGAAAAGATGGATAGGCAATTGGCGGAGATGAATAGGGAGAAGAAGGAGTTTGTCATTCCAACAACAGAATGTTGGGATGATGATGACGAGCCGCCGTACTCATTAAAGTTCAACTTGGATGAAAATCAAATGAGAAGACGGCGAGCAGATGTCCGGCCTGCGGGAAAGTTGGAGGTTGTGCATAAAAACACAATCTTCAAACAAAACAGCCCTTTTCAGGGCTAACCATCTACCATGAAAGATCTATCTTTTCAAATTGTCAATGACTTCTGATCCATTGGAAGTAACCTAGAGTAACTACCCTGAGGGTAGTTACCCTAGGTTAAAACCTCCCTCAGGGTAGCTAGACTGGGTTGGAGGGGGGGAAGCAAAAATGCGAAAATAGGACCCAAATCGACCCAAAATTTTCCAAATTGACCGGAATTGACCCAGGGTAACTACCCGAGGGTAGTTACCCTGGGTCAAAATCTCCCTCAGGGTAGCTAGACTGGGTCAACTGTCCCCAGTCTAGCTACATATACTACTGACCTGTCCAAATTGATAACACTTACAGACGGTCAAATTAGATAATGTATTAATGGCAGAATTTGTCTTTTAAAGAGTAGGAAACATTGCGGGAAAAGGAGAAAATGCTGGTAACCAGCATTTTCTTCTTTTCCCACAATGGTTTCAAAGTCTTTCTCCGTAGGTTCGTCAAACCTCGGGATCATTTGGTTCAGGGTTAACTGACAAACAGCGCACCAACCCATGCATTAATGGTTTTTCAACCCCCAAACGTGCCACTGGCTGCTTTCCCCACTTCAGAAAGCCTCTACAGTCACGGATCTACATCGTTTGATATTTTGTTTCTTACAGAGATAACATTTGGCTCTCACTTGTAGAAAAATACATCCGTTTCATCTTAAACTTTGAACTCTCCCTTTCGGACTCCGACTCTTACTCTCTGACTGTTACTCTCTGACTCGCTCTCTCTCTCTCTCAGAGCGAACGTGTGATTTAGGAAGAAAATAACTAAGTGAGAAAGACAGAGATCTTTGACTGATTGCATATCTGTTCAGATTTTTTCCCCATTTGCTTTATGCATAATAACAAAGTCGAAGAAGTTTGCCTTTATTATAAGTTCATATTTTTTAAGCATCACCATAACAACATCATCATATATGAGACATGCTCTGTGAAGAGGGGGCTTAATGCATATGCGAAAAGTATCGACCCAGGTCAGCCTGTGCAGTCCGCGCAGGCTGACCTTTACCAAAGCTTTTCGCTATTGGTCAATTTTCTGTATGCAAAAGGACCAGTCTACCTCGTGATTCAGTCGATTGTTATAAGAGTGGCTATTATTAGTTAGTATTATGCATCACGAAGATGCATTAAGCAACCTTTTGCCAGAGCGTGGTTCATATTATGAAACGTTTATCAGAGCTCCAGGTAAGAGGGAGTGATGGTATTCTAAATTCATTATTTCTCTCCCAAACCCTATGTTGTGGGTACTCATTAGAATAGTCTAGATGAGACGATTCTAAAGAGCACCCATAATATAGGGTTTAGTAGAGAATAATTAATATTTTCAATTTCGAAATCAAAATCATTCTCTCTATCTGGAGCTCCGGTTTATAATAGCCAAAGTAAGACGGTGACCCAGGAATCAGAGAGCACCAGGGCCCAAACTCACGTTCCTAATTTTATTTCAATAATTTTCCAAATGTCAACGTAACGTAATTTCTGATTGGCTGAACCAAATGATTAAGCTAGGCTAAACGAAATGTTTTAGCCAATCAGAAATTGCTTTACTTTCTAATCCAGAATAAGACCAAGAATGAATTTAAGAACTGTTAGTGAATGTGGACCAAGGATCAGGCTTCACGAATATGCAAGTAGATCTTGACCTGCCTGCTTTGCGACGGCTGCCGGAACTCGAGCTACCAAGTCAATAATGTGCAGGAAGTTAAAGTTTCGTGTTAATGAGCAGTAACCTTCGTTGTACTTCATCTATTTCTTTCTCATTTCCGTACTTCACGTGTATCCTTTCTAACCGCAAAAGCTCGGATTCGATTCTGCCAATGGTTTTCTTGTACTGATCTGTGTTCCCTTCGGCTTGATGAATATTGGAAATACATTCCAAGCACTTAATCATGTACATGTTATAAGGCATCGCCAATAAAACAACATCTTTCATTTTCAAAGCTGATTTGGCTGACCGCATCGCAGCACTATAGTCCCCAAGAATGTACTCAACGTTGGCCTTTTGTACAAGACTTTCAAAATGTCCAATATCGTCAGGAAACGTGTCTCTGCGAATTTGAACTGCTTTTTCGTAGAATGTAACGGAATCCCGATACTGTCCCTTGGCTTCGAGAAGCATACCTCTGGTATTATAAGTCAGTGCTAATCCTTCCTTTGAAGCAACTTTCTGCGCATTGAGCAAGTCCATCGCCTCGTCCAGTAGTGCCTCGGCTTCATCAAAACGTTGCTTATGAATGTATTCTTCCGCGACATTGTTCATGGAATCTGCTAGAGATATCACCGTTGTTTTATTCAATCGTTTTATCCGTAGACCCTCCACAAAGAATTCTAGGGCTTTCTCGAAATCGCCTCGTTTCTTGAAATGCATGCCTATGTTGTTAATCGTCATTCCGGTGAACGGATGTTCGAGTCCGAAGAATGCTCGCCTGATTCCCAGCGAGCCGAAATGAAACTCCTCAGATTCTTGAAAATTTCCTGTGTATTTAAAAAAGGCATCAATAACGACCCGTATTTATTAATCATTCCAAAACAAATTCTTGGTAATATTCTACATTCAGAGAGCAAAATAATTCCGATCGGCAACACCATTTGTAATGGGACAGGAGAAGACATAACATTACAGGAGAAGGCGGGATAGGACAGGAGAGGAAAGGAGACGGCAGGAGAGGACAGGACAATACTGCGGAGGAGAAAGAAAGACAGGAGAGGAGAAGGCAGGACAGGAGAGGAGAGAATAAGGGAAAATAGGACAGAGCAGGGCTGGAGAGGAGAAAGGAGAACAGGACAGGAGAAGGCAGGAGTGGAGAGGACAGGATAGGAGAGCAGAAGGCAGGGCAGGAGAAGGAAGGACAGGACAAGAGATGGAAAGACATGACAGGAAAGACAGAACGGGAAAACGGGAAAAGGCGGGACAAGACAGGACAGAAGAGGAGAAGGCATGAGATGACAGGACAAGAGAAAGCAGTACTGGACAAGACGGGACATGAGAAGGCAGGAAAGGACAGGATGGGACGGGACAGGTCAGGTCAGGAGAGGAGAAAGCAAAACAAGACAGGATAGGACAGCGAAGAATAGGGCGGGGCAGGTCAGGATGGATGGATGAATAGATCGATCGATCGATCGATTGATCGATCATTTGATCGAAAGATTGATGGATTGATCGATCGATCGATGATTCGATGGATGGATGGATGGATGAATGAATCGATCGCTGAATCAATAGATCATGGATTGATAGATCAATGGATTGCTCAATGGATTAACGGATGGATCAATTGATCGATCGATTGATGGATCAATGAGAAAATGCGGCATGCATGGTATGTCGCATTGACATACTGACAGACAGACTGTATAAGGAAGGATAGGTAAGGAAAGGGCAGGATAAGATATGATAGGATTGAGTATGATAGGACTGGATAGGATAGAATTAGATACGGAAGGATAGAAGTAGATACGGAAGGATAGGATTACAGGCGAGTTTATTCTTTAGGATTAGATTTTTTATAGATAGATAGATAGATAGATAGATAAGACAAAATAATACAAGATAATACACGACAAAACGAGGCAAGGTAAAGTAAGACAATACAGAAACAGAGACAAACTGAAAATAAGTTACCAAGCATATCATTGGTAAGCCCTAAACTGTTCATGTTTTGCACACGCAGCAAGGTGGCATCTTTGTCGAGTTTGGACGAAATGGCGTAGGACTTTTTCAACGTTCTGAAACAAGGGATTTATTTTTTCAATACATCTAAATTATTCGAACAGGAATAGCAAGCTGTTATACTCTCCTGATGCTTGTATTTCCTCGGAGATGCGTTGGAAATTTTTTTATCTTGCGAGACCGAAGGTTGATATCAGAATTCCCCCTCACAGCAAGAAGCAAAATCAAAGTACTGATAGTACTGAAGGCCAGGAAATCTGGTGATCTGTAATCTCTAAAGAACGAAGGATACGAACTCACAAGAGACCTCACTTTCTAATTATCACTACCATACAGACAGTCAGGCCAATTCAATTATGCCAAAAGAATTCATTAGTAAAGGGGTACTGTCCCGCATAATATGGAATAATACAATAATCAACAGGAAAAATTAAATTAATGCAAAAAAAAAATAAGCAGTGCTCAGAAGCCAGATTCTATAACTAAACCAGAGCAAAGTAATGGATACCAACTCTCGGCTATAGGGTGCATGATAATTTTTACGTCGAAAAGGGGCTTAAATCAAGCAAATTCATTTTTGGGTTATTTGCCTTATTGATTAAGGTTGATCTTTATGATAACGCACATATATTCCAAGTTTCAAATAAATACTGTCAATGATAAGAAAGATAAGACACAATTTAAAATTGGACACAGCGCAAATACCAACGCTTAATATCGCGAACGCGTGGCAGGGTGATGTCAATACATCGCAGTTTTGTTCTGAAACAGTCGATCTAAATCTATTCTTTTGACTATATCATACAAAGACGCGTCCACTAGCCCTTCTCGTCCCATTAGAGAGAGAGAGAGAGAGAGAGAGAGATTCCAACAACGGCTTCTGGCGCTTAAAATGAATTTGCACATTTGGGATGTATTTCAAAATAAATATTCTTAAACTTTCATTTCTCGTTTTCAAACAATGTTTCGGAAACTACCAGTTATGTGAATGAAACTCTAGGTATGTAAATGTGATGAATAACTGATAAATTAAAGCCTAATTTTTAAACACACCTTTTATTTTCAAATTATTTTGTTTGAAAGTTAAAAAATGTCCAAGGATTGCACAATACTTTCATGATTTGTAATCAATCAACAGTCGTCACAAAAAAAAAAAGAATATAAGCAGATAACATGGTTGATTATCGGAAAAAAAATCTTATTTTTCCATAATGTTTGCTTATTCTTCTGACAAAAAGAGGGATGTTTTAAATCGATTCACACAGAAAAAAGAGAGTATAATTTCTTTTAATTTCTGCATATTTCTTAATTCTATCGATTTTTTTTTTTTTTTTTTTTTTTTTTCTTTTTTTTTTTTTTTTTTTTTTCCCCTCTCTAAACATATAGAAAAAATCAAGTTCAGTTCTAAATGATTAAAAGAAACTGATAATAAATGCAGTTAATACACCAATAATCTCATTCAACTATCGACATTTCCATGGAAAATCGTATATCTCAATTTTTCACCAGGCAGTCAAAGGAGACGCGGCGCGCGGTTCCCTTTGATCTTTATTTGAAACGCGGACAGTAACTAGCAAGTGACAATGGAAACTAAAAATAGAAAACTGGTTCTCGGGTTTTTCCCTCGCGCTAGTACACTTGAAAGTGATATCAGGGGCAGTAATCATGTCTATAATACGAGAGTATTTCAGTATCCAATCACATTAATGGAAAAGTTATTGACCGTCTGTTGTGTATTCAACAGGAACACAGCCCTTAAAACACACACTCGTTAGTTATTAAAGGGCTGTAATACCCTTGCAATTCCATAGCACTATGCAGATGTCGGAAAGCTTTGAGGAAAGGGAAAACATTCACGCCGTGTGATAAGCAATCTGTGTACTTAGGAAACTAGTTGTTTTGGCGGACTCAGCGAAATAGAGTGGACACACCGTACAACATTTTGTCTGAAAGTAGTCCGGAAAATTCAGCTTACGATCGCTATAGGCAAGGGAATCCCTTGAGAGGGATTCCATGGCCTAATTAATGCAAGTCACTGGAAAGTCACTGTTGTATGATACCATTTATATAGATATATATACCTACAGATTTTAATGAAAGCACATTACAGAACAGAACATTTTATTGATTTAACCTGTTCAGGCCATCATGACATAATAATTGTTTGGCATCAAAAGACAGCTAGAATCATACAAAAGGCAAAGAAAATTCGTTTTTTTTTTTTTTTATCTAGATACGACTACAAGTTGACCGAATGTTTAAAATGTTCATAAGAGCACATAGAGTTTTGCAATACTATTCCGTTAAACCACGTCTGTTTGAAGACATCAATAGTTCGGTTTTAATGACGTTTTTTAGAGTTTTAATTCTTCCATAGAATTTCTTTGTTTTCACATATATTATGTAAAATTTTATGCTGAATACAAAAATAAAAAGAAAACGATATGTTGTCGAATTCGTTTTCTTGTTAAATGTCTGTTTCCATGGTAAAAGTATACCCCCAAATTCTAAAAATTGTGACTTTTGTTTAAATATGATTATAACATTGCCAAACAAGTTTAATTTTATAACTGATATAAAATCAGAGCTAAATATTTGTAAATTCTGATCTAACATTAAGAAAATTTGAATTCCATTAACATTTTTTAAGAAAGCGTCATTTTTCAGCAATTTTATATTCACAAAAATGCCGAAAAAAATAAGAGTTCTGCAGGTAAAACTGGGTTATCAAAAATACCCTTCCATAGATTTTTTTTTTTTTTTTTTTTTTTGTATAGAATCCTTGAAGTATCTTCTTTTCAAAATCAACAAAAAAAGAATAGGTCAGATTTTCACAAAATTACAGTTTCCATGGCAACCATAAAACAGTTTTATACAAAAATTCCCAGTTTTACTTAAAACCAAGCATTTTCTTTTCTTGAAAACATACAAGCATAGTCATGTATTAGTAAAAAAAAATAAAACATTTGAGATGTCAAATTTAACTGAAAGATTACCTTTTATCAAAGACCACCCAGAAGTGAAGATTGGTTCGGGTAAACATGGAAATTTTTCAAATTTATTTTGAATTGGGCTCCTAAAATCTTTGAAGTATGTAAGCTGGTTATAATATGCATTGCTTAACATCAGGTTAGTGCGAGTATAACCCTGGATAAAAAAAAGGCACTTTAGCCTTTCTGCGCCATAGGCGAAAAGCAGGGGCTTTAGCGGATGGCATAGATTAAGATCAGACTGCATGGAATGTGCAGTTGGATTTTGGATCTATACCAACCGCTTGTTAAGTAAAGTCTGTTATAATGTTATGCTTATAATTCGACGTAGGCTACTAATTCAACGATCACTTTCCAATGGCTCGTTAGACGATTATGATATCTCATCGCGAGAATACGTTTCTGTACACTTCGCATTAGAAGAAGTGGGTGGGGGACTGACATCGACTTTCGTTTCTTCTGCCTCGATAGTTGCATACAGCCGGCATTTCTTGTAGTATCATTTATTGAAATTGCAGACTGAACCCTTGAAATACGGTCTAACTTAGATTTCCTCGCAAAATGTCCCCTAACTCTTTACCAAACGACAAAATTTTAGCCATGTCCAATTGAAAACCATTTGCAAGACAACAATTTCAATGTGGCTCGAATGGTGCATTTTTTCTTTAATAGGATAGAAAACATTATGGGAAAAAGAGAAAATGCTGGTTACCAACATTTTCTCCCTTTCCCACAATGTTTTTAAAAGGCTTCTTTCCCAGAGTCGTTAAAAGGCGACATTGTGCGGTAAAGAGTTAAAGCGAAACATGTTTAGGCGGATTTTGCGCCGTACAGTGAAACTATCCGAGTACTGCTAACTAATTCCTTCGTGAAGAATCCAATATCGTCCTTTATTTTAATATGCCTTCTTAGTGCTCCAAATTCGGTTTTAAAAGAAATGAGATCATTCAAAAGGACGAACACGCCTGGACGAACGAGCCCGGGCGAACAAGCCCGGGGACGAAAGAGCTCGTTTTTATGCGCACTAGGTTGCGCAGAAAAACCCCCCGAAACTGTCCTTAAAATAAAACCTGACATGTTTTCAAATTACAATGTACGGATTGATGAAAATTTGAAAAAAAAAAAAACATAGTTGCAAAGTAATGTGTTTTTATTTGACAACCAGTTTCTCTCATAAGGGATAGCGCATTCATTATGGAAATGGGTCTAGATAGCTTTGATAATTGAAATTGCTACTTTGTAACTAATTACTACAGTACTTGAATTCGTTCGTATCTATTTAGAAATAAAGATAGCCCACAATCTCCCCTTATACACCTGAAGTACTAGTAGATCCTTTTTAATACGTTTGCACACAAATTAGATGAGCTTTTCTGAAAGTTGATGAACTTGCCAAAACCCCAAACTTCGCCTGAGTAATTCAGGATCAAATCAACAAAATCATTGAATAATCATACTTGAATTAAGACTTGTTTATCATATTTGAGCCATGCTCTGTGAAAAACGGGCTTAATGTATCTGCGAAAAGTATCGACCAAGGTCAGCCTTTGCAATCCGCGCAGGCTGACCTGGGCCGACACTTTTCGCTATTGCTCAATTTTCATTATATCGAAGGTCCAGTCTACCTCATGATTAAGTTGGTTATTAAAAAGGTGGCTCTAATGGATGCATGATAATGGGATGGCTTGATTGGTATCATGCATCACTAAGATACATTAAGACTGCTTTTGCCAGAGCATGGCCCATTTATTTATGTTGTAAAAGGGTATTCAACGCTTTAACCCTTTCCCAAGCGACAAATTTTGGACTGGACCAAATTAAAAGAGTTTGCAGACGACAATTTTAAATTTG
This sequence comes from Tridacna gigas, assembly GCA_945859785.2. Lineage (NCBI taxonomy): Eukaryota > Metazoa > Mollusca > Bivalvia > Cardiida > Cardiidae > Tridacna > Tridacna gigas. Next base: position 9,028,864 of record OX244028.2, read on the forward strand.
ATGAAAATGACAGAAAGTTCTCAAAAAGTGTAGAAAACACTGTGGGAAAAGGAGAAATTGCTCGTTACGAGCAATTTCTCCTTTTCCCACAGTTTTTTCAAAAGGCTTGTACTGCAGGCACGTGAAAACCAGGGCTTGTTTGGGAAAGGGTTTAAGGCCTTTCAAATTATCATATCATTATTTTCAATAGAGAACCAGTGTAACTAAAATCTGTTCCAAGACATTTGAAGTTGCCTACGAAAGTATGAATATCATGGCCTAATGCCATCTTTGTCAAGATTCAGCCTCCCTTTTTTCTAAAAAGCAATAAATTTTGTCTTTTCAGTATTAAAGGAAATCACCCATCGATCACGATAAACTCTTAGTAATTCTAGTTTGTCCAGTAGATCATGTGGAGTATTACCAAAACCAAGTTGGCTTCTTTAAAAAAGAAGCCAGGAGAGGTCGGCATCAATGTTTTCAAATAGTTTATTGGCTTTTGATTTCAATATATTTTGGTAGATGTAAACAAACAAGTTAGGCATTAAATGAATGAGAAAAAACATTTTTTTTTTCAATCTTGCTGGTGTAAAGGCACAAAACAGTACATGTTCCACATTGTTATAATATTCTAGGAACTGGAGGTCATATGCTATTAACATGCTCTGAAATGCACATTTTTTTTTCAAAATTCAAGGACACAAAACTGAAGATGATGATCCAATTGAGCTCATTTTCAAAAGGAACAACCCTCTAATGAATGTTTGTAATGTGTGCTCAGTTAAGCCATTTTTTTTTTTTTTTTTTTTGGAAAGGAGAAATCGTTCGATTATAAATTTGATACAATATGCTAATTCCACTGAAGAGGCAAGAATCTTACCTGATAACAACAAATAAACGTGGCCTATACATAATACTTAGTACCAGACATGTTAAAGATAAATGTAACTTTTTTTAATCTTTTAACAAACAGCAACTTTTGGACTGTCCCAGACAGAAAAAGCATGCAGACGACAATTCAAACTTTGATAATTAATGTGGAAGATGGTGCTTTGATGTGATGGAAACCATTGTGACAAAAGGAGAAATTGCAGTGAGTAACTGTTACAGCTTCTCCTTCTTCCACAATATTTTGAAAAGTTGTCTGCTGCAGGCATGTAAAATGAATAGGTTGTTTGTCTAAAAAGTAAAAAATTTAAGAGAGTAGATAAATGAGCCATGCTCTGAGAAAAGGGCGCTTAATGCATCTGCAAAAACTATCGATCCATGTCAGCCTGCGCAATCCGCCCAAAACCAAACGACCACGGACTCTTTTGAGGTGTGCGGTATGTAGGGCGAAGAGGCACGACTTTTTTTCCCGCTCATAAGTTGATTTTCACGGGATTCTCGCAATCCCGCATCTTAGAAACAGCTCTGTGTGTTATTTCATCAAATCTATATCATTATAAATCCATAGAATTTTTGTATAAAACTGAGAAAAATGCTAGAGTCTAGTCAGTTTTGAAAAATAGACCTTGAAAACATACTGATCAACCTATTTATATCTATTTGTGGGGTACAAGTTCTCCAGAGAACTCGTGCTCTCGAGATTAGGGTACGAGTTCTCCAGGGTACGAATTCTCCAGATAATATCAAGTCATGTGATCTTTTCCCGCGGTGTTCTTTTTTTTTTGCTTAGATTTATTTGTTTAACGAAAAACTGCAATTATTGGAGAGATCATTTACTATCAATATAGCATAATAAATCTTTTTGGAAATCCGTCATGTAAAAGAAAACGTGTATTTCCTATTTCAGTTTTTTGATTTCGGTTTGTTTATTAAACCATGACGAAAAAGACTGTGTATCAGAACAATTTCGCAAAAACAAATGGATTTAGACAGCGATTTCTGTGGCAATCTGCCTTTTAAACTCACCACTGTTGGAGAGGTCTGATGACCTCTCCAATAACCACGTCGTCTGCAAAGATGTATCATTAATAATAAATCGACTAAGCTTATTCCGCATTAATTATCGTCCAAATGAAAGGCATGTAAACAATTTGTTGCGAATTGGCCATGTCAAAATTAGAAATAATGGAAAAAGGTAGGTTTTCGATGCAATTTTGATAAGAAGAGTAGTTATTACACCCATGAATCGTGTTTGATTATTGAAAAGAAGCATTTAGTTTGTCTTCGAAACGAGAAGTCATGACCTTTCTATCTTTGTTCCGTAGTTTTGACCCCAAATGCAAAATTCAGAGGTCATGGAGTTAGTGGCACAATTAAGGGTGGTGCAAACCTGTGAAAGATTGCAAAAGAACGGCATGGTTACGGGCTATGTTTAAATTTATCCCCAGATTATCCGTTGTTTCGAGTTTCAATTTAGCTAGGTATTTTTAAACTAGTACTCTGGGTTTGGATTGTGTGAATTTTGGATTATAGACAAAAACTGCCTATTTTGTCGTGTTTTTCGGACTGTACCATTTATCGGATAAAGTCAGTGTTTCACTGTTTTACAAGCTGTATACGATTCACTGTAAAAAATTGACAATTTTCGACTGTTTTGTTGCAATTTAAAGCTTTTTGTCATTGCAGATTGATTTTAAGACCTTTAAAAACAGAATTCCTGTGTTCCGTGTTGTCGGCCGAGACCAAAACAGTAGAGAACTGTGTTACGTCACCATAGGCTTCTAGATTATCGAGAAACAACGACAAAACAAAAAAGTCCTAACAGGAAGTATTCCGCTTTATAAAAGTGTTAACCCTTTCCCAAACGACAAATTTTGGACTGGTCCAAATTGAAAGAGTTTGCAGACAATTTTAAATTTGATGAAAATGACAGAAAGTTCTCAAAAAGGATAGAAAACACTGTGGGAAAAGGAGAAACTGCTCGTAACGAGCAATTTCTCCTTTTCCCACAGGGTTTTCAAGACTTGTACTGCAGACACGTGAAAACCAGGGCTTGTTTGGGAAAGGGTTAACTAAACGATACATATCTTTTTGTAATATGCAGTATATAATGCAAAGCGCGACTCGCCAACCTTTTGCGGACTGTGTAGCTCAAGATCAGCCTGCACAAAATGTGCAGTCTGATCTTTGATCTACACTGTCGGATACAGAATTTTCTTACCGGTGAAATTAACTTTGACATCACAATATTTTGGGCTTTTTTCTATTAAGTGGAAAGTTTCGTTTCGAATATTTAGCAGTTTAAATGTTAACTCTTAGGCTGCTAACCGCGACTCACTGACCTTTTGCGGACAGTGTAGATCAAGATCAGACTGCATAGAACGTGTAGTCTGATCTTGGATCTACACTGTCCGATAAGGCGATATATATATACACACACACACACACACACACATATATATATATATTCTCTCCAAAAATTAAGTTTGAAACATCATTATTAGGTTTTTTACTATCAGCTTAAAAGTTTTATTTAACTTATTTAGCGCAACTCACTGACCTTTTGCGGACAGTGTAGATCAAGATCAGACTGCACAGAACGTGCAGTTTGATCTTGGATCTACACTGCCCGATAAGACGATATTTTTTTCTCACAAAAAATAGGTTTGAAATATCGTTATTTGGGTATATACTATCGGCTTGAAAGTTTTATTTAACTTACTAAGCAGGATAAGGGCTATGCGTTAATGTTAACCGTCATTGGTATGGCTCATTTTTAGCGGATTTGTATGGCAAATCCGCTTACTGTGAACGTTCTGACCGGAACCAAATACATCATGCGTAACGACGCATGCGCGCTCACACTGTACCATGATACCGGTTTGACCTGAACCAAATATAATGTTATTCACGCTTACGCTGTACCCATTCTACTTTCAGTTTTAGCTAATACACCTCAACCTCGATTTTGTCACTATCATATATACTGCCCTACTTGTGTATACATATTTATTCCGAAATCTAATACCAGCAAAAAATCTTCGTAAGACTGACGAATCAAAATTACCACTACTTAAACAGTGATAGAATGACAGTTACTGCGCGACCCGCTCGACAGAACAATTTTTACTTTCCCTGCCCTCGCTAACTCCAGTTTTGAAATGATTGCACATGTGTTGCATGTGATGTTACTTTTTTATTACAACATATTACACTTTTATGCTACTCCACAAATCTGTTTTCCAGGACTTTGAGTCCTTTGATTAAAGATGAGAACAATGTAACTTTCGTCCATTGCTATGGAAAATGACCACTATCTAAATTGGCATTAACTACATCTGCTAAATGTGAGCAAGAGACTCGATAAAGTATTCGCTATGAAGAATATCTCCTACAACGGATTTCTTTTTTCGAACGGACCAAAAAATGTCGTCTGCCTGGAAGGAAGAGGAGGCGAAGATAGTTAGGTTACTTACGACACCGCTTTTTCGTTTTTTCCCTGTTTGTGCAAATTCCAGCCCAGCCTTTGATAAGCCGTCGCTAAGTGAATTTTCCTTGTCTGTGGATCACTGAGAAACCATTCGATTGCCGACTGTAGGACATCGGCCCCCTGAGGAAGTTCCTCCTGCAATATATATTTACCCCTTCTAAGAAAACTCGGTTTATGCTAAACCCACTAAGACAACAGTTATACAGATATATTTGGGCATTGTTTGTTTGTTTGTTCGCTCGTTGTTTCTTTCGTTTGTTCGTTTGTGAATTCTTGGATGGCTGATTGGTCGATCGGTAGGTTGGTATGAGGTCTTTTGGTACCTTGTTGCCTTTTTTTTTCCCCGTTATTCGGTCGGTCATTGGCTAAAAGCTTGCTGGCCATCTGGCTTGTGGTTGGTGTTTTGGTTGTTTGGTTGATTTGTTGATTGGTTCGTCGGTCGGTCGGTTGGTTGGTTGGTTGGTCGACTGATTGATCAGTGGGTTGGTCTGGATTTATCGTTGGTCCTAGCATTATTTCAGGCATATCGGGGAGGGGGTGGAAAGAGTGAATCTATCAATTTTTCTTTACTTTATTGTACTAGAACTTTGGACTTAACTCCTTTTATGTCACTGCTTGCGCTTCCGCACGAATATCTATTGTTGAAGCAATAACTATGCGCTGAGAGGGGAATAGGTCCTCTCCCCATTAAAAATGAGTCCTACGCTTGCACGCGAGGTTTTAATGCGTCCCCTTGATACATCATACCAAGCAAGTCATTGAACATTTTACGAATCCATAAAATCACTTTGTCTTGCAGCTGGCTGTATCATAAGATAGACGGGTCCTTGGATATATAGAAAATTCAAAAAAGGAAAGTGTATCGAGGGTCAGCCCGCGCGGACTGCGCAGGCTTATATCGGTCGATGGATTTTGCAGATGGTGAAATTGCAGGTTTTGGGCATGTCTCAATTATTATTTCTGAAAAGAGCTTGGCGGAGAAGCATTTCGAATTTGCTGCTTCTGGATCCCCCAATTTGTGCCAACTGAACTACCCAGCTCTGCCAAAATCGGTCAAAACATGGAAGGATATGACGAGCTGTTTCATTTATCATTATAAGGGGAAAAAGTCAATAAAGTTTTACTATCATTTAACTCTTTACCAAACGACAAAATTTTAGACTAGTCCAAATTGAAAGCATTTGCAGACGACAAATTAAATGTGACTTAAAAATTGAAATTTGTTATGGAATTGGTAGAAAACATTGTGGGAAAAGGAGAAAATGCTGGTTACCAGCATTTTCTCCTTTTCCCACAATGTTTTCAAAAGGCTTCCTTTTTAGGGTCGTTAAAAGTCGGGATTGTGTGGTAAAGAGTTAACCATGCGGAAATTTACAACATAGAAGTAAGACCTTTAAAATTGCAATTTTAAGGCCGTCCTGTTTCAGAATATGTATACAAAGCGGACAGTGTAGATCAAAGATCAGACTGCAGGTTTTTTGCAGTCTGATCTTTGATCTACATCGGCATAAAGGCAAATTTATTTGCGAAAGGCGCTTTAAGGGTTAAAAAGGGTACAGAAACGCCTTACTTTGATGTTTGTATACAGGCTGCCAAGAGACACGTGTATTATGGCCTTGTCCCCCGGGCGTCCGTATTCCTCCGCTGCACGAAGACAACCGTTGTAGAACTTTTCGCTGTCACCTGTTAGAATTAAAAATCAAAGGACTCAAAGTCCTGGAAAGCGGATTTGTGTAGTAGCATAAAGCTGGAATTATGTTGTAATAAATAAGTAGCAGTATAATTATGAACCACGTGTGCAATCATTTTAATGTGAAATTAGCAAAGGGCAGGAAAAGTTAAAATTGTTCTGCAGAGCGGGCCGCACAGTAACTGTTTTTCTATTACTTGCTAAGGAGTGGTAATTTGATCCGTCAATCTTTTTGCAGGTATTAGATTTCGGAGTAAATATGTATACACGTGAAGGACGGAAGTAGAATGGGTAGAGCGCAAGTGTGAATGACAGTATATTTCGTTCAGGTCAAACAGATATCACAGTATTGTGTGAGCGCGCATGCGTCGTTACGCATGATGTATTTGGTTCCGGTCAGAACGATCACGGTAAGCGGATTTGCTGAACAAATCCGCAAAAACTTGATGTACCGTCGCAAATTTTATTTGCACTGTTATGAGTGTCGTTCTGGCAAAAGGGGATTCAATGCATCTCCGTGATGCATTATACCAAGCAAGTCATCATATAATTATTGATCAGTAAAATTCATTTTGTATAACAACCCACTGAATCATGGGGCAGATTGGTCCTTTGACGTGCAGAAAATTTACCAATAGCAAAAACTTTTGACCCAATTTTGTCTGAGAGGACTGCACTGGCTAATGTTGGTAGACACATTTTGAAGATGCATTAAGCCCCCTTTTCACAGAGCATGGCTGATACATTTCAATACACGTTCAAATTTTCCAGCTAAAATACTTGCATCGCAAGCAGGGGAAAATCAGACACGACGCGGTAAAATCCATAACTGACAATATGAAATACAGTCCAAAATATGGTATGATGACGTCACATTATTCGTCATAAAATTTACAAGGTTCCGTCGTTATATTTATCAGCCATTCATCAAAATAATACCAACCCTACAACATGCATTTCTTTCGATTGCTCACCGTTTTCGAGAAAAAAAATCAATATTTGAAAAATTTCGTTTTTAAAAATTTTAATATTATGTTGTGGCTTTCCTGGGGCTTGTATTTTCTTCGCACTGCATCGCATTTTTTTTTTTTTTTTTTTTTTTTAATTTCGCTCCGCCTTCGGTCTCGTGAGATATCAAAGTTTTCGACACAGCTCGAAGCTGATTCAAATTCCAGGCAAGTTACTACAACATGACACTGCCTTTTTATTTCGGAATACAGTTATGCATATCTAATTAATTGAACAGAATAGAACGATAATCGTTCATAGAATATAATCTTGAACGAATACTTGATATATTGATCCTTACCCTGCTAAATAACTTAAATAAAACTCTCAAGCCAGTAGTAAAAAACTCAATAATTTCATTTCAAACTTATTTTTTTGGTGAGAAATATCTCCCTATCGGACAGTGTAGATCCAAGATCAGACTGCACGTTCTGTGCAGTCTGATCTTGATCTCCACTGTCCGCAAAAGGTCATTGAGTCGCGCTAAGCAGCTGAAGGGTTAATGTGATTGGAGAGGTTATCAGACCTCTCCAACAGTGGTGAGTTTAAAAGGCAGACTGCCTCAGAAATTGCTTCCTAACTCCATGCTTTTCTGCAAAATTGTTCTGATACACAGTCCGTTTCGTCATGGTTTTCTAAATAAACCGAAATCAAAAAACTGAAATAGGAAATGGGCGCGTTTTGTTTTTATATGACGGATTTCAAAAAGGATTTGTTATATTGATTTGATTGCAAATAACCTTTCCAGTAGTTGTAATTTTTCATTAAACAAATAAAGCCACACACACACACACACACACACAAGAATTTCGTTAAAAAAGAGAACAACGCGGGAAAAGATCACGCGACTTGAAAACGTGGGAATAAGGTCACGTGTCTGTCATGTAATGCATAAAAGGTTTCTCCTTTTTACACGGCGGCAATCATATAATGCCTTACTTATTTGTTTACATGTACCAAAATATATTGAAATTAAAAGCAATAAGCTATTTGAAAACATTGATGCTGACCTCTCCTGGCTTCTTTTTTAAAGAAGCCAACTTGTTTTAGATAGTGATCGTTCTCGAAACAATGGACTAAAGTGGTACTGGTTCCCATATTTAAATAGAACGATCCACATGATGTTAAAAAAATATACAGGGTTTACACTTATAATCTGTTTCTCTAAGATATCTACCGGTGTTATCGACAAAATGTTAGATAAATGGATTAAAAACAGTAATGTACTAAGTGATGCACAATTCGGATTAAGGGTTGACAGATCAACAATAGATGAATTTTTTATTTCAAACGCAGTTGTTAATAAAGTTCTGAACGATAAGGGAGGGTTACATTGTGGTTTATCTATTTTAATAAGGCGTTTGATGGTTGTAGTCATTGTAATCTTTGGTACAAACTGTTTGAATTATGTACAAATAGGGAAACGTTACGTAGTATAAAAATTTGTACAGTATGGTTAAGACTTATATAAAGGGAAATAACTCGACTTCATACTTTTTCTTAAATTGTCACTGGATTGAAGCACGGAGATATTATCCCCCCTGTTTTGTTTTCTTTTTGTTGATCTAGAAACCGTTTTGGGGACGATGCTTAATGCGTCTTCAGCTCAGTCGATATTTTACTGGTGATACTTCTTTTTGCAGACGACTAAGATATGAGCCATACCCTAGCAAAAGGGGGCTTAAAGCATCTCCGTGATGCATCATACCAAGTAAGACATCACATATATTGGAATCCATAAAATCCAGTATGTCTAACAACCGTCTGTATCACAAGGTAGGCTGATCCTTTGGCATACAGAAAACTGACCAATAGCGATAAGTTTTGGCACAGGTCAGCCTGCGCGGGCTGCGCATGGTGACCTGGGTCGATAATTCTCGCAGATGCATTAATTCCCCTTTTCACAGAGCATGCCTCATACTTTTGTTAATACTCCAAATGATCTACAAGACAGGCTGTTTTTACCAACCAAGAGTTTATTGCAACTGGTGAGGGCTTCCCGTTAATAATGAAAAGACAAAAATTATCGTTATGATTTTTTTTTTTTTTTTTTTAATTTATCGAAAAATGGGGATTTAAATCCAAACAAATTAAGGCCTTATGGCGAAGATATTCTTACTTTCGTTGACAACTTCAGTCTTGTCACATAACTCCCGTTGTTTCAATGTAATACAGCCATTGCGAATTTTCTTGTCTCACACACGTTTAGGAAAAGAAAATAGTGCCGTAATTGATCAACACGCTGTAATTATACACCCCATTTCTAAAACATTGCTGACCTAGATTCCTGTGTGGAATTAATCATCAAAATTAGTAATCATGATAAAATTGCGAATTTAACAACTTTTAGATTCATAACAAAATCAATATGCAAGTTTCTTTGGAACTATTTTTCTCTCCTAAGGCACCTGTCAAAGAAGCGAATAGTCTTCATATAAATTTCATTACACAATGTACATGTATGCCTATGTTTCAACACATCATGAACTATAATTCTTGTTATACAGCCATGTGGTAAGAAGAATCTGACTTTCGTTGGATTTTGAGGTAAAATTATTAAGCTTTAAACTCGCCCACAAAAAAAAAAAAAAATTTATTAAGATCTTCAAGGGATCGCTTAACCATTTATCACACAATCCCGACTTTTAACGACCCTCAGGAAGAAGCCTTTTGAAAACATTGTGGGAAAAGGAAAAAATGCTGGTAACCAGCATTTTCTCCTTTTCCCGCAATGTTTTCTACCCTTCCCAAAACAAATTTCAATTTTTCAATCATATTTATTTTGTCGTCTGCAAATGCTTTCAATTTGGACCAGTCTAAAATTTTGTCGTATGGTAAAGAGTTAATAACATTTTTGGTACTCATTTAACAAACTTTTACTTCAAACACCAACTCATGCCAGATCCTATGATATTTTTAGTTACACTGGGTTTTTAGAAAAAATTAGGATACGATAATTTCAAAAGCCTTTTATGCGTTACATACCCCTTTACTACAATATTAATAAATATGATATTTAAGTCATCGATATTTGTAATTTCAGTCTGACCTTACCAGTATGGCGAGGTTCGGCTATATCATTGTGTTATGTATTATCTAATTTAGACGTTTACCAAACAAAACTGAGTTTTAACGAATCTGAGAATAAAAGCTTCGGAAAACACTGGGGGAAAAGGAAAGAATACTGGTAGCCAGCATGTTCTCCTTTTCTCACAATATTTTCTAACCATCATAAAACAAATTACAGTTCTCCAGTCATATCTATTTTGTCGTCTGCAGACGCTTTCACTTTAGACCAGTCTGAAATTCTGTGGAGTGGTAAAGAATTTAACTGTTTCAAATGTGACGCTGATCTTTCAGCACATCGAACAATAGATAGATAGATAGATAGATATTTTATTCAAATAAGTACATAAGTACAAAGTCCTAATACACACACAAAACATTGTAATGAAAATAATTCAAGAATCTACAACAAAAAAAAGGATGAACACCAACAATTTTCTTAGTTAACCTAAGCTAATTTGCATATACAGTAATACTTGTGAATGATTTTTATGAATCAATTAATTAAATGCGAAAAAGACATTCTTTCTATCAGTGCTTCCTTTACGTAAAACGCAAGGTTGAACAATTCACTTTTATTATTGGAACAGAGAAGTTGTAGCAATTTAATGGTACTTGGCTTTTTATAATAGTATTCTTTTATATATATATATATTTTTTTTTTTTCTCAAAGAATAATAAAATGGACACTTCAGGATAAAATGAGAGACTTTGTATTGTAGTGTGTTGTACTGTTTTGTTGAATACCCCTTTACAGCAACATTGATAAATATGATATCCAAGTCTCAGTTCAAATTCAGTCATTCGGTGCTTTTGTTGGTTAAACCATGCATTAGTCATGCGAAGTTTGGGGCTTTGGTAAGTTCATCGACATCGAAAAGGTCCATCTGAATTTTTAGCAGCTGTATCATAAATGATAAATGACCTACTAGTACTTTAGGCTTATGTGGGGAGTTGGGGCTCTATCCTTTATTTATAAACAGATAAAAAGCATGCAAAAGTATTGGTGTAATTTTTACAGAGAAGCAATTCAATGATCAAAGCAGTCTATACCCATTTGAGTCATGCTCTGACAAAAGGGGCTTAATGCATCTCAGTGATGTACGGTACCAAGTAAGTAATATCACATAATTATGGATCCATAAAATCCATTTTGTCTAAAAACCTGCTGAATCATGAGGTAGACTGATCCTTTAACATTCAGAAAATTGACCAGTAGCGAAAAGTTTTGGCCCAGGTCAGCCTGCGCGGAGTGCGCAAGCTGACCTGGGTCGATACTTTTCGCACATGCATTACGTTTCCTTTTCACAGAGCATGGCTCTTTTGTATAATGAATGCACTACAACTACTGCAAAGATATTACTACTCTACATTTCCATGTCAGACCTAATGAGTTAGAAAAAAAAAATCAAAATAAAGAAGCTATGTGGTTTTTTTTTTGCATGCCTACCTTTTTTCTTACGTAATGATCTATCTGGCGAATTGGTTGGCAAGTGGTTTTAAAGCTTTTGTCACTAAGATTAAAGACAATAGAGTTATATCAACCTAGCAAAAGCAGCCATCCATGCATTTGAGCCATGCTTTGGAAAAAAGGGAGTTTGATTCATCTGCAAAAAGTGTCGACCCAGGTTAGCCTGCGCGGGTGATCTGGGCTGAAACTTTTGGTATTGGTCAATCTTCTGCGGCACAAAGGATCAGTCTACCTTACGATTCAATTGTTGGACAAAATAGATTTTATCGATCCATAATTATGTGATGGCTTGCTTGGTACAGTGCATTATAGAGATGCATTTAACCCCCTTATGCAGAAGTATGGCTTATTTACTATTTTTCCTCGGTACTACATCACAACATTCTATCAAAGCCGCCGGATGCTTTCCCAGATAAAAAGATTAAAGCAATATTCTGCTGTCAGAGAGGAAAAAGAACTGTCGCAGAGACTTTCATCAGAGCGGGGAGTTAAGGCTAACTTGGGGTTTGAACTTGAATATCAAATGAGCCATGCTCTGTGAAAAGGGGTTTTAAGGCATCTGCAATAAATATCGACTCAGGTCAGCCTGCGCAGTCCGCGCAGGCTGACCTGTGCCGAAACTTTTTGCTCCGGTAAATTTTCTGCATGTCGAAGGACCAGTGTACCTCATGATTCAGTCGGTTGTTAGACAAAATTGATTTTATGGGTCCATAGTTATATGATGACTTGCTTGGTATCATGGATCACGGAGATGCATTAAACCCCTTTTGGCCAGAGCATGGCTCAAATGTATTGAGAAATGCAAACACAAAAATGCAGTCAAAATGCGCCAACAAAACGCAAAAATACACGCAACAAACAAAAGAAAACCACAAACCTTCCATGAAATTCTCGATCAAAAGTGCACAGGACGATGCAACTTCTAGGAAGAAGGGATACGTATCTTCTTTAGAAAACAGTACCTCTTGCAAAAACTTTCTCAGATTAGCCTGTTCGATTGCAAAGTCCTTAAGCGCTTTTGAACATTCTGTGGTACCAAGCCGATCAGCAATGTTCTGAAATACTCGGGAGAACGTCTGGCAATACCTCCGTCTTACTTCTGAAAAAGTTTAGATCAATCAATGAAATAATATATCGATTAAGTAATCAATCAAACAATCAATCAATAGATTTCAACTTATCAATATCTCAGTTAATTGATATATCAAATTAATCAGTCAACCAGTAGACCAGTCCATCAGCCAGCCAGCCAGCCAGCCAATCAATAAATCGATATATCCATCCATCCATCGACCCACCCACACATCAATCAATCAATCAGTCAATCAATCTGGCAGTATCCCTGCATTTATCAACCGATAAGTTTGTTCTTATCCCTACCTGTTATATTGCTAAGAGTAAAATACATCTGCAAACATTCGCGCAGTATCCCTTGAATATCAAATCTTCCCTTGGATCTGTCATACACAACCATAAACCGCCGATGTAAATGTACCAACACTTCGCCCTTTACTCTAGCCTCAGTATCATAGTCTGAAAAATATAAAGAAAAAGACTATTTTTAAAGCAATGTAAGAAAAGGAGGAGGAGGGCCACGACAAGGTTAAGATCGAGGAATAGCAGAAAGTGGAGGAGAACGAGAAGAGGAAGGAAGACGACGAGGAGGATATACGAGAAAGAGAACGAGGAGGTAGAGGAGTGGGAAGTGGAACAGTAGAACAAGAAGAACGGGGAGGAGGAGGGGAATGGGTGAAGGGAGGGGAACAGGGGGACAAGAAGAACAAGGAGAGGGGGAGGAGGGAGTGAGGTACGAGGGGCAAATGGGAACAAGGAGGAAAGGAGGAGGAAGAGGGAGGAGGGGGAAAGGAGGAGGGGGACAAAGAGAACCAGGAGGAGTAGGAGGAAGAGGAGGAGGAGGGAGGGGCGAGGGGACAATGAGAACAAAGAGGAGGGAGAAGGAGGAGGGCGAAAAGGAGGTGAGAGGGAAAAGGGGAACAAAGAGAACGAGGAGGAGTAGGGGGAGAAGGAGGAGAACGAGGAGGGAGAAGAGGAAATGCGAGGAGGGGGACAAGGAGAACGAGGAGGCAGACGACAACAACAACGACAAACACGACCAGGAGAACCTGGAGAAACAGCAGAAGGGTGAAGACCGGGAAGGGAGAGGGACAAGGAGACGTGAAGGGGGTACAGGACCACGCAGACGACGATGGAATGATGGAAGATTTGTAACATGTTTTCAGTTATATTCTAAGACCTGTTTTTTTTTTTTTTTTTTTCCCATTCTTTATGAGTGTGTTAATATTGTTCCTGAGGAATGATTCATAAAACTGTACTTTGAGACAAGGCTCGATACCCTGAAGTTCCGCTTACAACCGACATGGTATGTTTTTACCATGTCTTAGTCGTGCTGGGGAAAAACCTAATTTACTACATGTTCCAGACGAAGAGGACTGAATCGATGAAAAAAGGTTTACCAAACGACAAAATTTAGAACTGGACCAAATTGAAAGCTTTTGCAGACGACAAATTACATCTAGCTCAAATGGGATTTATGTATTGGCTAGGGTGGAAAACGTTGTGGAAAAAGGAGAAAATGCTGGTTACCAGCATTTTCTCCTTTTCCCACATTTTTTTCAAAAGCCTTCTATACCAGGGTGGTTAAAACTCGAGATTGTTTGGTAAAGAGTTAATTTTTTTTAGCGAATGAATCTGAGCAAATATATTTTTGCTAAATACCTCGATAGAAATAATGTATTTTGCCATAGGTGACTTTAAGTATTGTCCGCTTTACGGAAGAATAAAAATCGTCTTTTTTTTTTTCAGCGCAATAGGCGAACACAAGGCCTTTTGCGGACGGCATAGATCAAGATCAGACTGCACATAACGCACAGTCTGATCTTGGATCTATCACGTCCGCTTGTACACTCAATCCTATATAATATAAATCTTCCTGGGTTTCAATGGATTGAATTTTCCAGTCGTGGTAGGAGGTTATGTTTACATTTTTTGGCGCTGAAAAAGTTAAGAAAATCAAAGCAGTGAAAGCGCTGCTCAGGTGGGGTGCGCTTAATCCTGCTGAAATTGAAATCTAAGTGTTGTCCCAAATAATAAGCACGTAGTGATACTAGAAAAAAATGAGTAAAAGCAAGCAGACATTTATAGAGCTGATAGGTATCTCTCCTATAAATCTTACAGCAAGCCAACATTTTTGTGTGTGTGTGTGAGGGTGGGGGGGGGGGGGGGGGTTCAATAGAATGTCAAACTAAAACGACGTGAGAAGTAATATTAAGCAATATCCGGACAAATAAAGCAATCCTATACAAAGAAATAACACAAGAGTTCTCATTATTCATCTAAGCTTTCCATGGCACGTGTTGACGATTCTTGGCGCTATTTGGTGGAACTGATATATAAACGCGTATACCTACGTATGCCTTAGGGTAGTCTGTTCTAACACTCTTTTTTTAAATTGTATTATGATAATGGTGTTTTTTTTTTACATATTTATAGTCCAATTCGTGTAAGTTCCGCTATTGTTAACGTTTTAGTCATACCTTGATTCCAAAGTGAATAAAAAGCTTTCTTAATAGTACTATTTTTCCAGGTCATGGTTTTACAATGTTAGGTACCCTAGGATCAGATCTTTTAAGTTCAATTTCCCACATGGTAAATCTGAGCTTGGACGCTTCGCACCCCACCTCAAAAATCAACTTACCTAGCATGTCCCTGGACTCAGCAGCGTTAAAGGACCCGGGGATAAATTCCAGGATTTTCAATCGTTCTTGGTAAATCGTGGTTAGTCTGAGAATGAAATTCTTAAACAGTTTCCCTGTAAAAGAATCAAAACGAGGCTGAGTGCGTGCGCACAAAGCGGCAAATCAGAATTTTTTTCCCTACAAAAGAGTAAAAGAACCAAAAAGATGCTGAGAACGTGAGTAAATAGTTTTAAACTCTGTAGATCGTTGTAAATCTAAGCAATCTTCTCTATTAAAGGATACAAATGAGGTGGATTGCCTGGTCACGAAGCTGTACGTAGCTAGATCCGTTTGAGTCCGAGATATCTTAACTGTGAAAACATCAAAACTAGGCTGATTGTAAGAGAGCTTCAGCTCGGCAATGTTGTGGCCAACATGTTAAAGATGAATCAACGCATATGAGCCATCCTCTGTGAAAAGGAGGCTTAATGCATCTGAGAAAAGTATCTACCCAGGTCAGCCTGCACAGTCCGCGCAGGCTGACCTGAGCCGAAACTTTTCACTGCTGGTCAGTTTTCTAAGTGTCAAAGGACCATTCCATCCCATGATTTAGTCGGTTGTCAAAAAAGTAGTTATTATGGAATCGTAATTATATAATGACTTGTTTGGTATCATGCATCACGGAGATGCATTAAGCCCCCTTTTCACAGAGCATGGCTCACTAATAATGAAAGCGAATGTAAATTGATCCGATCTGTTCACAAGGACAGTCTTTCATAAAACTTTTTTTGAAGTGGTGATCAAACAAACAAACACAAAAATGAGAAATAATCATAGAACTAAACGAAAAAAAAAAATAATAATAATGATTAAGATCAGACATCAATCTGTAATTATGTGCCTTATCTTGCTCTACGCCTTGCCAAAAAGTAGCTTATGATATCTACAGCGACGAGAAGGACAAAGCGAAAATGGTTTAAGTAGCTAAACAGAATCTGCGTTATCTTCTAAATCAAGAATTAGATTTAAAATGACAAAGAAGTGTTACACTGTAATTTCTTATTTCCATTACTGGAACTCTCCAAGTTAAAAGCACGTTTAGACCAACCGTAATACAAGGACCAAGCGTTAACAAAAATCAATGATATCATATGGCCTGCAACATGCGAAATAAGACCAGGTTCGAACATTTGCGTAAAGTGTCGTTCGGATTAGCCTGCGCAGTCTGCGCCGGCTAATCCGAGACAGCACTTTACGACCACAATTTTTTTATATAGTAGACTTTCCTGAAACAGAAAATCGCATAAAAACGGGAAGTGTCGTCTCGGATTAGTCACAGTCTGCACAGGTTGATCTGGGACGACACACTTTAACGCATATGTCCGGAGGGCCCTCTTCGTTTGTTGCAGGCCATATTATTATATGAAGTACAAGCAAACCCAGCTATCTGTACTAACAGAGGTTATACAGTGTCTGAAAAAAAGATCAAGGTTTTCGTTTCTCATTTTCTTTTCATGGACTAGTTAAAGATTTATCTACGTTACGGGCACCGTGTAGGTTCAGATACTATCGCATTTTCTCGCGAGACTTGTTCATTTTGTTACCTTACATGCAGAAGAGGGTGATCAAAGCGAGATAACTCCATCAGACTGGCAATAATAAGTAAATAGAATGGTTTGGGAATATCAAGCCCTGTACGTTACCGAAATGAGAAGAACATATTGAGCAGCGCTCTGGCAAGAAGGAACTTATTCCATCTACGTGATGTACTGTACTAATCAAGTCCTCACATAGTTATGGGTCCATAAAATCCATTAATTTTTGTCTAACAACCGACTGTATTATGAGATATAATGGTCCTCGAGCCAGATGCAGAAAATAGACCAATAGCAAACAAGAAATATCTTAAAGAAAGATAGACGGCGTAAATTTGCTAGCAAATAGGCAGGGGCCCTTAGAATAAACGTGTCTACTTTTTTTTACCAATCACAAGTTTCTATTTATTCATTTGTTATCAGTAACAAAAACGTAGGTCAAATCCAGCACCTTCAGCTTCGCCGAAAAATTTCGACCCGTGTCAGCCTGCCCGAACTGCAGATGCATTGAGCCCTTTTTCACACAGCATGGCTCGTATGTAAAATACAACTAAAAACCTACCAGCGTCTTTCAACAACTCTTTCTTGGAATAATCGGTCTCCGTAAACGTTTGTAGCCTACATTTACTGAGAAGTTCCACCATTTTCTCTGGCGTCATCGGGTGTTCCTCGTCACTTAGCTCCGCCCCAATCATCAGTAGTAGTAGTGGAATCCCTTCGCTAAGTTTGATAATAGCGTCCTTGCATTCCCCAAGGTCAACACAAGGTGCTACAGACTTCAACAGCGATAAAGAATCGGTTCTGCTCATTGGTAAAAGGTCGTGACTAAATACAGCACGGCCATCTTGTGCAAACTGAATTTTGGTGGTTGACGTCACAAATGTTTTGACATTTCTGCATTTCCGTATTAAACCCACAATAAAAGATAGAAACTGATCACTTTCTTGGCCTTCTATGATGTTTTCCGCGTTATCAAAAAATAAAACGACCTTCGATTCTTTAAATCTTGGGTTTTTACACAATTCTCGAACGATGTGTGTGGACCATGCGCCCGATTTTGTGGCATCATGTTCTGGAAGGACCTGTAGCCAGGCACAAAGGTTTGAGTACAGGGATTGCAGTTCGGTGTTTACACGAAGGTCAAGTTGAAATACCAGCCGCCCTGGGTGAGCAACGTTTCCACTTTCATCGATTTTGTTGTATTTATTTGAGTGAATCTGAAGAAATTCCGTCACTAATTTCGATTTTCCAACTGAGCGAATCCCAAAAACACAGAACATAGCATGTTTTGTCCAACCTTGACTAAGTTTCTTCAACTCGTCCTCCCGACCAATGAATTTGGTCTCAAAATTGTAATCGTAAATGTTTTCTGTTGACATGGTGATTAAATTATTTTTTTCTTATGATGTTGTGATTATTTTTTCTTAATATTCAGCTTATTATCTTGCAGTCGACCCATCTTCATTTGGTTGGTTGGTTGGTTGGTTGGTTGTTTGGTTTTCTGGCTGGCTGGCTGGCTGACTGGCTGATTCGTTCGTTCGTATGCTCGCTAGCTCACTCGTTCATTCCTTGTTCAAACGTTCGTTCGTTCGTTCCCGTTTTTGTTCGTTCGTTCGTTATCAAGCTACCTGACTGGTCGGCTGGCGGGTTGACTGGTAGGCTGACTGCTTAGTTGGCTGGTAGACTAATTGGCTGGTTTTCGGAAACTGTTACTTAAACGGCTTTCTTTTCTAGGGCATCATTTCTGCTGTCACTGTTCAGTGTTTCTCTGGGTAGGTAGGTTATAACTGCAAATAATAACTGTGCTTGTAATTCTTCATTAACCACTAGGCTGTTCAGTGCGACTCAAGGACCTTTTGCGGACAGTGTAGATCAAGATCAGACTGCACAGAGCATGCAGTCTGATCTTAGTTCTACACTGTCCGATAGGGAGATATTTATCCTCCAAAAGTAACTTTTAAATAGCAATATTTGGGTTTTTTTACTATCGACATGAAAATTTTAATTCTTTTCCGCATAGTGACGCCTTTAAACGGCCCTGGGAAAGAAGCCTTTTGAAAACATTGTGAGAAAAGGATAAAATGATAGTAACCAGCATTTTCTCCTTTTCCCACAATGTTTTCTGTCCACTTAAAGAAATAATACACCATTTTAAGCCATATTGAAATTATCGTCTGCAAATGCTTTCAATTTGGACAAGGCTAAAATTGTGTCGTCTGGTAAAGAGTTAGTCTGGCCATTTAGCAGGTTATGGGAAAACCCCTGAAACCCATTTCCCGATCCCGACTTTCAAAACATCTTTGTAAAAACTTAACTTTTTACCAAACGACAAAACTTTCGTCTTGTCCAAATTCAAAGCATTAGCAGACGACAAATTGAACACGGTTTAACCCTTTACCAGACAATCCCGAGTTTTAACGACCCTGAGAAAGACGCCTTTTGAAAACATTGTGGGAAAAGGAGAAAATGCTGGAAACCAGCATTTTCTCCTTTTGCCACAATGTTTTCTACCCGTTCCAAAATGAATTTCAATTTTTCAGTCACATTTGTTTTGTCGTCTGCAAATGCTTTCAATTTGGACCAGTCTAAAATTTTGTCGTTTGGTAAAGAGTAGACCCTTTACCAAACAATTGCGGGTTTTAACGACCTGGGGGAAAAGCCTTTTGAAAACATTGTTGGAAAAGGAGAAAATGCTGGTAACCAGCATTTCTCCTTTTGTCCACAATGTTTTTTACCCTAAGAAAGACAAATACATGTATATTCATGTTAGTTTCATTTAAATTGTCGTCTGCAGCTGCTTTCTATTTGGACCAGTGTGAAATTCTGTCGTTTGGTGAGGAGATAAACGAAGGGAGAGGAATATTACGGAATCCTGTTTCCGCCATCCACTTTTCGACCTACGAGGAACTCGAAAAGTAGAAATTAGGCACACTAACTTCCACTTTTCTAGCAAAAAAGTTACCTCGTAAAGTCGAAAAGTTGAAGTTTTTGAACTGACAATTGTCAAAAAAACTTTCCACTTTTCGACCTCACGTTTGTCTACAAAAGTAGAAATTAGGAAGTACTAACTTCAACTTTTCGCGTTAAACTGCTAGGTCGTAAAGTAGGAAGGTGGAAGTTTTTCACATGACAATTGTCAATAAAACTTCCACTTTTCGACCTAGAAAAGTCGAAAAGTCGAAAGTTTTTTGACAATTGTCAGGTCAAAAACTTCAACTTTTCGACTTTTCGAGGTAACTTTTTTGCTAGAAAAGTGGAAGTTAGTGTGCCTAATTTCTACTTTTCGAGTTCCTCGTAGGTCGAAAAGTGGATGGCGGAAACAGGATTCCGTAGAATATAGAAGATTTTATGCTTCTGTTTCCATCCTTTTCACAATAATTTGTTCTGCTTGATTTGATACATGTAAATCAGCCATGCTCTATAAAAAGGGAGCTTAATGCATCCGCGACAAGTACCAACCCAGGTCAGCTTGCGCATTCCTCGCAGGCTGACCTGGGCCGAAACTTTTCGCCATTGGTCAATTTTCTACGTGTTAACCCATTCCCAAACGACAAATTTTGGACTGGTCCAAATTGAAAGAGTTTGCAGCCGACAATCTTAAATTTGATGAAAATGGCAGAAAGTTCTCAAAAAGGGTAAAAAACACTGTGGGAAAAGGAGAAATTGCTCGTTACGAGCAATTTCTCCTTTTCCCACAGTGTTTTCAAAAGACTTGTACTGCAGACACGTGAAAACCAGGGCTTGTTTGGGAAAGGGTTAAAGGACCCTCCGACCTCACAATTTAGTGGTTGTTAAAAAAAGTGGCTATTATGGGTCCATACTTATGTAATCGCTTGCTTGGTATCATGCATCACGGAGATGCATTAAGCCCCGTTTTCACGGAGCATGCCTCAAACGTATTGAATAGAAACGTGTCTCAAACCGAGCGATGAGATTTTATCCTTAACCCTTAGAGCGCTGAATTTATGAAATAAACCTTTTCAGTGAAGAAAATCATCCGAAATATTGTCATTTCAAGGCTGTTTTAGCCAGAAGGTGTATTGAAGTAGCTGACAGTGTAGATCAAAGATCAGACTGCACGTTCTGTGCAGTCTGATCTTGATCTACACTGTCAACAAAAACAAGTTACGTTGGTTCCAGCGCTTTAAGGGTTAAAGAATAAAAAATCATGTGTTGGTGTGGAGAAAGGGAGACAATGCTGGTCATCCGTATTTTCTCCTATTTACACACAATTTTTGTTGCATTTGTCGAAGACAATGCCACTATGAGTTCAATACGGTATTTCGAAAATCATGTATCGTAGTTTGTGCAAAACCGAAGAAAGTAAACCCAATTAAACTCAATTTTTCTTAGACAAATATGTGTTTCGATAGCACTCAGATATGTAATTAACAACGGGGTATTAAAATAGACTGGATTAGGGCATCGGTCATGGGAATACTTCTTTCTCTATTGAAAATATCTATACCCGCTATGGCCTTCTATTAGCACAATAATAGGCCTACACACAACCATTGTCTCCTGACCGTGTTTGTTCTAAAACCTGTTCATCCCAGGGCTTGTTCGTCCTTTGGCTTGTTCGTCTGGGCTTGATCGTCTAACAATATTGTTTATTTTTTCAAATTATTAATTCCACACGATGGCTTCCTTGACAAATGCCACACCAGTGCTTTCAACGCTTTGATTTTTAAAGTGCTCTATTCCCTGAGAGTCGGCAAAACACAGGGGCTTTACTAAACACACACACACACACAAAAGACCAGTCCAAACTATAAGTATTAAAAGACCATAAAGTATACATGTTTCAAATTATTGGATTTGATATTTAAAGAGAAGAAAACAATGTGGGGGAGGAAATTTTGATGGTTACCAGCATTTTCTCCTTTTTCCACACAGTGTTCCAAAAAAGCTTTAACTCTCGGTGGCGTTAACCTTTCAAAACGTAACACTGAGTTTTAACACCCCTGAGAGAAAAAGCTTTTGAAAACTTTGCGGAAAAAAGGAGAAAATGCTGGTAACCAGCATTTTCTTCTTTTCCTACAATGTATTCTACCCTTTCTAGGATATATTTCTTTATTTTGATATCTGTAATTGCTTTGGATTTGGACCAGTCTAGAATTTGTTGCCTGATAAAGCTTCGAAACACAAACCTGATATGTTAACATTTTACCATACGACAAATTTCTAGACTGGTCCAATTTGACAGCAGACGACAAATTAAATGTTGCTAAAATGATGATTTCTGCCTATAATAGTTGTGAAAAAACATTGTGGGAAAAGGAGAAAATGCTGGTTACCAGCATTTTCTCCTTTTCCCACAGTTTTATCAAAAGGCTTCGTCATCAGAGTCGTTAAAACTCGGCAGTGTGTGGTAAAGGGTTAATAGGTTTAAACTGGTTTATTAAGTATTGATCCAGTTATTGCTATTGTCACTGGTCATTGTTTAACTAGGATTGTCTATAGAAACAAATGACCTATACTCTGGCAAAAGGGGGTTTAAGGCATCTCCGTGAAGCATTATACCAAGCAAGCCCCGCCCCCTCCCCCACGTCATTATAGATCCATAAAATCCATTTTGTCTAACAACCGGCTGAATTCTGCGGTAGAATGGTCCTTTGACAGACAGAAAATTTACCAAAAGTTAAGTCTCGAAGAAGGACAGCCTGGGCGGACATGGGTCGATACTTTTTGCGGATGCGTTAAAACTCTTTACCACACAATCACGGGTTTTAACGACCCTGAAGAAGAAGCCTTTTGAAAACATTGTCGGAAAAGGAGAAAATACTGGAAACCAGCATTTTCTCCTTTTCCCACAATGTTTTCTACCCGTCCCATGACAAATTTCAATTTTTAATTCGCGTTTAATTTTTCGTCTGCAAAAGCTTTCAATTTGAACTAGTCTAAAATTTTGTCGTTGGGTAAAGAGTTAAACCCCTTTTCACAGAGCACGGTCATAATCAAATAGTTATTCTATACATTCTAACTCTTCACCGGGCGGAAACATTTTCTGATCTGTCCTAATTCACATCAATTTTTAGACGACAAAGTAAATATGGTTCAAATGGTAAAATTTGTCTTTGATAGGGCGGAAAACAATGTGGGAAAAGTGGAAACTGCTTGTGACCAGCATTTGCTCCTTTTACAAAAGTGTTTTAAAAAATTATGTTAAAATGCGAGAATGATTGGTATAAGGTTTCAACAGCTGAGCCATTCTCTGTAAAATCAAAGGACTCAAAGTCATTGGAGTAGCATAAAGCTTTAATTATGTTGTAACAAAAAACATATAACATCATACGTTTCAAACTCAGAAATTAAATCCAAAGTTCAAATCCGGTTCGATTCCACTCTAGTTGGCCCCAAAGGTCGTAAAAATAAACTCATTGTTCTTTTTTTCTTTTGACGGTTAAGCTGCTAGATGCAATTCACTGATCTTTTGCGGACAGTGTAGATCAAGATCAGACGGCACAGAACGTGCCGTCTGATCTTGGATCTACACTGTCCGATAAGGAGATATTTTTTCTGAAAAAACCTCAGTTTGAAATAACATTATACTATCGGCTTAAAAGTTGCATTTAAGTTATTTAGCAAGCTAAGGGTGAATAAAGACGAAAGGAATAAAAGTAGGTCACCTACGCGAGTCTGTTCAGCGATTACTGAGCCACAAAACTTTTGCTTCGTCGAAATTCTAAGCATATGCAGACGACAAATTCAATGTGACTCATATGATGGAATATTGTTTGTAGAAGGGTGGAAAACATTGTGGGAAAAGGAGAAAATGCTGGTCAACAGCATTTTCTCCTTTTCCCATGATGTTTAAAGAAAAACGTTTATCCCACTGGATTGTTAAAACGCGGGGTTGAGAGGAGGATGTACCCGTTCGTCGCTAAATATGTAAATTAGGTGGGTTTTTTTTTCGTCGGTAAAATAGCAGTGTAATCTCCTTTGTCAGAATGAATGTCAGTTAAATTACAAGACAGTTTACACCCAAATACAACTGCAAGTTTGCACCCGCGATACAATGTTTGCAAAGCCAACTTATGGATGGATGGATGGAGGGATGGATGGAGGGAGGGCAGGAGCGAGGGATGGATGGATGGATCCATCGATCCCTCGATCATTTAATCGATGTTAACGCTGTTTTCAACATTATTTCATCAAAGCCAACTGATGGATGGATGGATGGATGGATCGATCGATCAATCGATCGATTCATTGGTGTTAAGGCTGTTTTCAACAATACATGTTCATTTATGTCGGGGCGGCTAGTGCACCTATGTATGCTTTCCTTGGGTCGTTTTTTACCACTTCTTTTCACAATTTTCTTCCAAAGCCACTGGCTGCTTTCCCATATAACCATCTTCGAGACAATGTTCAGCGGTGAGAGAGGAATGAATCCCGTGACAATGACTCATCAATCGGTCTCTGAAAGAAAATGTCTGCGATTTGGACTCGACCCTGTGATTTTAACTCTTGCACGTTACTGACTTATCTACAAGGCGCGGCAGTAGAGCCAAATTAACCCTTAGGCTGCTAAACGCGACTCACTGACCTTCTGCGGACATTGCAGATCAAGATCAGTTTTCGTTTAGTTATATAGCAGGGTAAGAGCTATTATCAACTTTGGTCGATTAATAAAAAGATTCAGCGACCCTTGGACTGGAAAGCACAGCTCAATGCCTATTGTGGACAGAAACTGCAGTCTGCCAGGGTCTGTATTCATCAGTCATTCTTAAGAACATTGTTGGTCTTATTTTCTGGAATTTCTTAATTTGAAAGTAACACAAACTTCTGATTGGCTAACCCATTTAGTTCAAACAATCAGAAGTTGTGCTACTTTCAAATTTAGAAAATCTTGGCGAACAAGACTATGAATGTTCTTTAGAATAGTTGGGAATAGGGGCTCAGCTGATCTTGAAATACGCTGTCCTTTTCCTTCTCCATGGTTTTGAGTGATCTACTCTCAATTAGGTGTGAATATAATAAAACGAAATCTATTTTTGTATAAGCCAATAACAGATGTTCGAACGCATGATTCAGTATATAAAAAAAAAACAAATAAAACAAACCTTGGAAGGAGTGCGAAAGTTATCCAGTCACATTTTCCTAAATAGTTTCTGCTATCTTTGATTCCAAATTCGATTGTTTAAAAGAAATAATAATTATAAATCAGTTACGAACTTGACATGACCGTAAAGAAAAATCTACATCGATGCTCTAATTTCATCATCTACAGCGAAAACAAGATGGCCGTTCTAACAAACCAGCCTCACATTCAAAGAATAACAAAGAAAATATAAACATCCGCACGAAAATAACTATAGAGTCAAATTTACTCAATATTTCCATTTTGTATTCATTCTTAATCCTTTAGTATAAAGCGGGATTTCCTTTTTTTTTTAACATCAGCATGAATGAAGTCAGCTAATGTAACGAAAATACTTCCTAACTATTTTTCCCGGTTCACAATACATTGCGAATGTGTTCTTGCAAGCTAAATTAGTCCCTTCGCTTGCTGTTTGTTAGTTTAAAATCTTTTGCGGACAGTGTAGATCCAAGATCAGACTGCACAGAACGTGCAGTCTGATCTTGGATCTACACTGTCCGTTAATTTGTAACTTGTTATGCCTACAGCGGACTAGAAATAGCAAATAGTTTAGTATTTTTGTTCATAAATTCTTTCCGCACAATGAAGTACAATGAAGTCGACCACCTGTCGACCACTGAAAATATGATCCACTGAAACTTAGCAAAGATTTGTGTCTTATGGGCTGTCTACACGAGCGGACCGTATAGATCAAGATCAGACTGCACGTTTTGTGCAGTCTGATCTTGATATATGCCGTCCCCATAATCACTTTTTTTGCTAACGGGGCACAAAGTGTTAAAAGAGGTTTTGTTCGGTTAGCTTTGTTAGGGTAAAAAGGTGGTATCTATACAGATGTGTTTCTCTTTGCAAACTGTATTTCTGGAAAATAACACATGACACAAAGTGTAGAATAAATAGATTTAGATAAATAAGTGCGGTATTTAAAAAAAAATGTGGGAAAAGTGGTGTAGGAAAAGCAGCTATAGTTGATGTACAATATAATGGTATAACGATTAGACTACGTAAGTGAAACAGATATTCTGCTTCGATAACAAAAACCGAGGTCTGCAAGATACATGCTTGTATTTTTCGTAATACCTGAAAAAAGTTATGTATTTAAAAAGATTGTGGACACTGTAGATTTATGATCAGACAGCACGATGTATGCAGTCTGATCTTGACCTACACTTTTCGCAGAAGCAGTTAATCTTTTTAATAAGAAGCTGTTTTCGAAATATTAACGAATATGCGTGAAGGGTCGTAAACCTTTATCACACAATACCGAGTTTTAATGAATTTTAGGAAGACAGCTTTTGAAAACATTGTGGGAAAAGGAGAAAATGCTGGTAACCACCATTTTCTCCTTTTCTCACAATGCTTTCTACACTGTAAAGACAGGTACCCATAATTTGAGCCACAATTAATTTGTAGTCTGCAAATGCTTTAGATTCAGGCCAGTCCAAAATTTTGTAAATTGGAAAAGGGTGTTAAACGGTCTATTATATCAAATTTCATATGTAATAAGGGCCAGAGGAAAACGGCACTTAGCATGTTACTAAAAATAGATATGCTGTGAGGATGTGCATTCTTCATTGTAGACTTGATTGTTGCTGAAAGAGAACTTGGGTACATTACGTCTTTTGCAGACGATAAAAGTTTAGGCATTTTCAAATTGAAAGCATTTGCAGACGAAAAATTAGATGTAGCTTACATAATGGATTTTTTTCTCTTCTTTTAAAGAGTAGAAAATACTGTAGTTGAAGGGGGAAAAAATGTTGGCTTCCCGCATTTTCTCCTTCATCCGAAATGTTCTCAGGTTTCTTCCAATGATTCGCTAAAAATTGAGTTTGTTTGGTAAAGGAATTGTTAAGAATAAAGATGCAATTATAGTAAAAAAAGGAACAAAAATCTAGGAGGCAGTCATTATTTATTTATTTATTACTTTATTTATTTATTTATTACTTTATTTATTTATTCCTTTATTTATTTATCTAGTTATTTATTTATTTAGTTATTTAGTTAATTATTTATTTATTTATCAGTAGGATCTCGTGAATTACACCGTTGGAGAAAAAAAAAAATGTTAAATCTATTTTCGCCCCAAAAGTAAAGATAAACTCTAACCCTTTTAGCTGTCCACAATTATTTGAATGAGCCATGCTCTGTGAAAAAGGGGTTTAAGGCATCTACGAGGGGTATCGACCCTGGTAAGCCTCGCATGCTGGCTTCGGCCGAAACTGTTCGCTGTTTGTCAATTTTCTATATGCCAAAGCACCAGTCTACCTCGTAATTAACTCGGTTGTTAAAAAATTTGGCTATTAAATATTACGGATCCAAAGGTTTGTTCAAACTCGGGATTGTTTGGTAAAGGGTTAAAAAAGAGAGGCATGGTAAGGGGTATGAAATATGATTACTGAATTTCTTTTGTGATTTAATATAAGGAGGAAAGATTAAAGATAACCGCGACAGCCTTCTTCTCTTTTCCCTCATTAATGGTCCTGCCTGGCCCAGAAATAAAGTTTAGGACTCGTGACTTGGAGGTCCCGGGTTCGAGACTCACTGGATCCACTGGGTCTTTCGTGGGAGTGTCCTTGGGCAAGACACTTCAGAGGCCTAGCCCAGTACTGGTGAAACCCAGGAAACACATGAATATGTGAGCTGTCGCCGTGATATGACTTAAATAATGTTGAAAGCGGCGTAAAACACCATTCATTCAATCAATCAATCAGTCAATTTTCCCCCATTGTTGTGTATATTACTGAAAAGTGAAATTTTCAATTCTATATACATATGTGCTATGCTCTGTGAAAAAGGGTTTTAATGCACCTGCAAAAATTATCACCCTGTGTCAGCCTGCGCAGTCCGCGAAAGCTGACCTGGGTCGAAACTTTTTGGGGTTTTTTTTGTAAAATTGTCTGCATATCCAAGGACTATCCTACCTCAACATACAGTCAATATAGATCCTTAATTATGCGATGAATAGCTAGGTATCATGCATCACGGAGAAGCATTAAACCCCCTTTTGCCAGAGCATTACTCATTTATCTGAGCCATGCTCTGTGATCAAGGGGCTTTATCCATTTGCAAAGAGTATCGACCCAGGTCAGCCTGCGCAGTACGCGCAGGCTGACCTGGGCCGAAACTCTTTCCTTTCGGTCAATTTTCTGCATGTCAAAGGTCATGATTCATTCGGATGTTAGACAAAATGTATTTTATGGATCCATAATTATGTGATGAATTGCTTGGTATAATGGGTCACGGAGATGCATTAAGCCCCCTTTTGCAAGAGCATGACTCATTTTTTTTTTTTTTTTTTTTAAGATAGTCATTTTCCAGCTCGTCGTTGGAAAAGTGGCCATTTAAAAAAAAGCTGTGTCTGAAAACATATCTTAACCCTTGGGCTGCTAAACGCGACTCACTGACCT
The DNA here is from genome assembly GCA_945859785.2 of Tridacna gigas. Lineage (NCBI taxonomy): Eukaryota > Metazoa > Mollusca > Bivalvia > Cardiida > Cardiidae > Tridacna > Tridacna gigas. Next base: position 9,057,257 of record OX244028.2, read on the forward strand.
TTTCCGACCAGTGTAGATCAAGATCAGACTGCACAAAACGTGCAGTCTGATCTTTGATCTGCACTGTCCGGTCCGGCATTTCCTTTCCGGTGCAATCAACTTTGCAAATCGCAATATTTGGATTTTTACTACTGAGTGGAAATTTTCGTTTCATTTATTTTAACTATACAGAAATGGGTCTTTGGGTAACGCACAAAAAGACAAATGAGTCATGCTCTGTGAAAAGGGGGCTTAACGCATCTGCAAAAAGTGTCGACTCAGGTCAGCATGCACACTCCGTGCAGGCTGACCTGGGCCGAAACTTTTTGCTATGGGTTAATTTTCTGCATGACAAAGGCCCAGTCTCCCTCAAGATTCAGTCAGTTGTTAGGCTAAATGGATTTTATGCATTCATAATTGTGTGATGACTTGCTAGGTATCATGCATCAAGGAGATGCATTAAGTCCCCTTTTGCCAGAGCATGACTCAATTTTATCTATCATTACAAGAAAAGGATTAACCTTTATACATGTATATATATCCATCTGCCAAAGTGTTAATAAGGAGTATTGGCTAACGGTAGCAAACCGTGTATAACGGTGTCATAAATGGACCCTCAAAAAGACTACAAAAAGGTTATGCAGCGCCTGCAGAATAAACATACGAGCAATGCTCTGTAAAAAGAGGGCTTAATGCACCTGCAAAAAGTTTCGACCCATGTCAGCCTGCGCAGTTCGCGCAGGCTGACATGGGTCGAAACTTTTTTGCAGTCGGTCAATTTTCTACATGTCATAGAAACAGTGTAATAACGCTTCAGTCGGTTCATACAAAATGGATTTTACGGATCCATAATTTTAAGATGAATTCCTTGGTATCATTCATCACCGAGGTGCATTAAGCCCCCTTTTACCAGAGCATGGTTCATATTCTTCTTTTTAACCAATCTCAAAATACTATTTAATCATCCGAGAGTAATATCAAGAAGAAAGTCAAACGCCAACATACACAGCTACGCCAAAAATAAATTTTCGAGAAGTCCTCGCCTACACATTTCTTTCCGGAAGTGATGTTTTACGACTGCCAAAATATCGTTGTGAAACTTTACGTCATGGGTGAGTCGATTTGAAAGATAATATCTTTTTGGTATGGGTTTAAAAAACTTAACAATAAAATTTAAGACGTGTCCAATTTAAAAGTATTTGCAAACGATGAATCAAACGTAGCTAAAATGATTGGATTTGTGATAAAAGGACATGGAAAAAAATGGAAGAAAAGGAGAAAATGTTGGTAACCAGCATTGTCTCCTTTTCCCGCATTGTTTTAAGATCCGTGAGTTTCTTTGGTCGTTAAAACGTAGGATTGATTGCAAAAGGGTTAAAATGTCAGACTATATTACTACACGTTGCTTTTTTAAAAAGAATACGTTAAGTTTAACAATGTTCATTTACATACGCAACGAGCATAACAGAACGGAACAATCGTTTTATTCACCCAGGTACAAAAAAGGTACAGCATATGGTTATAACATACATATTGTTTAATTAATTAACCCTTTACTGCACAATGACGCCTTTTGACGCCCCTGGGAAAGAAGCCTTTTGAAAACGTGGGAAAAGGAGAAAATGCTGGTAACCAGCATTTTCTCCTTTTCCCACAATGTTTTCTACCCCATCAAAGCAAAGTTGCACCATTTGAGCCACATTGAAATTGTCGTCTGCAAATGCTTTCAATTTTGGACAAGGCTAAAGTTTTGTCGTCTGGTAAAGGGTTAGAAATATTCGAGGTAAATTTCTACTGAAATGACCGTAAAGTCATCCGTAAGATATAATATGCATTTCAATAAAAGAAACATGGCGGGAAATGGAAACATGCTGGTCACAGCATTTTCACTTTTTCCAGAATGTTTTCAAAAGGGTCCAACCTCAGCCTCGTTAGTTCATCTGACTGCTAAGTAAAGGGTAAAAAGAACACTTAGAAGCACGTTAAGTCGAAATGTTAAACCATGTATGGAGTTAACGAACCGGTTACTCAGATAGAAAAGGGCATAGATGTTCACCCGAAATTTGATTCATTAGATTCTTTGTTCAAACTTTCTTTCTTTCTTTCTTTCTTTCTTTTACTCCTTCCCATCCCCTCTCCCATCTATTCTTCTTTCTGTCTTAAGCATTTCTTTCTTTCTCTTTCTTCCGCCTTTCCTTCACTCCCTCTGCACTCTCTCCCACTTTCTCCCTTCTATTCTTCTCTTCGTCTTTGATCTCTCTCTCTCTCTCACTCTCTCTCTCTCTGTCTATCTGTCTGTCGCTCTGTCTCTTTCTGTCTCTTTCTCTCTCTCTCTGTTTTTCTTTTTCTCTGTCTGTCTCTCTTTCCCCCCCCCTCTCTCTCTCTCTCTCTCTCTCTCTCTGGAGTGTTAACTGGAGTGTAAAACGATGCACGTGTTGCCTCCATTTGAATTTATGCATGGTTGGAAAAATCGATAGTTTAACCTTTGTTTTGTATGGTATATGATCGCGAAATGCAAACATATTGAACAATACTGACATTTAATAACACATTTACAAATCCTTACCACACAGTCCCAAGGAGGAAGACTCTTGAAAACATCATAGGAAAAGGAGAAAATGCTGGTAAGCAGTATTTCCTCATTTTCCCACATTGATTTCCCTCCTATCAAAGACCAATTTTGTCATTTGGGCCGCATTTAATTTGTCGTCTGCAAATGCTTTCAATTTAGACTTGTCTGATATTTTGTCGTTTGGGAAAGAGTTAAAAATCGATTTCGGCCACGCTCTGTGAAAAGGGGGCATAAATGCATCAGCGAAAAGTTCGGCCCAGGTCAGCCTGCGCGGACTGCGCAGGCTGACCTGGGCCGAACTTTTCGCTATTGGCCAATTTTCTGTATGTCCAAGAAACAGACTACCTCATGATAAGTTGGTTGTTAACAAAAAAGTTGGCCATTATGGATCCATAATTATCTGATAGCCTACTAAGTATAATGCACCTTTTTTTTTTTTTTTTTTTAATGCACCTGGAAGATGCATTAAGCCCCTTTTTGCCAGAGCAAGACTAATTTGCTTCAACCTTACTGCAAATAACAACATTTTGTACTAGTCCAATTTAAAAGTGTTCACAGACGAAGAGTTAAACGTGGCTCAAAAGATAGAATTAGTCTTTGAAAGAGCAGAGAACATTGTGAATACAAGAGAAAATGCTGGTTACAACCATGTTTGCCTTTCATTAATGTTTTGAACCACCCTTTTCCGGGTGATTTTATTTAAAGCTCGTTATAGTATCGTAACACCCCGATTCCACTGGGCGGTGGTTCCGCTACGCTCCGAAACTTTGGTCAAAACGCCGTGATTCGTAGGAGAAACGGCAACAGCGCTGTAGCAACGCCTTGATCGTAGAAGGAACGTATCGGAGGCTTCATGATTGCCACTTTAAACCTCCATTCCCCTGAGCGGCGATTCGAAACTTTGATAAAAACGTCGCGAATTGTAGCAAGTACGGCAACAGCGCAGCAGAAACGCTTTGATCTTAGTAGAAGGGTATCGCAAGCTTTACGATCGCCTCTTCACGGCGCTTGTTTTGACCTTGTTCAAAGTTTACGTAGCGAGATCGACGTGGGCTCGAAGCGCCACAATAGCTTAGTAAAAGCGTAGCAAAAAATTCATGAAAGCAGCGGTTGATTGACTGATTGGTTGTATGGTGTTTAACGCCGTTTTCAACATTATTTCAGTTGTATCGCAGCGGCCAGTGCACCTATCCATGATTTCCTGGAGTTTCTTTTACCAGTACTCCGCACTGGCTGCTTTCACACATAGCCATCGTCAAAACAATGATCAGCGGTGAGAGAGGAATGAATCCAGTCGCGATGACGATCATCAATCCTCGGAAAGAAATTGGCCAAGCCGAAAGCAGCGATATCGTAGCCACAGCGCGAGAAACGTGCATTGTATCAAAAGCAACACCCAACCTTTTTAATCTATTGTTCATAAACACAAACTAGAGCGCAGCTATCGCAGCTATTCGATCCATTTTCTTCGAAGGCCGATGGTCAGCTGCTGTCAAAGCAGTTAAATCGCCGAGTCTATATAGAAATGTTCCAAAAGCGCAACAGAAGCGCAGCTCCTGCGCATAGGTGGTAGTAACGTCGCAACAGCAATGTAGTAAGCCTGGAATCCTGTGTCTACGTAGTGGAAGCGTAATAAAAGCGTAGCGAAGCGGCTTGGAAAGACCTCAAGCACCATAGAAGCGCAACAACGGCGTGACAGGATCGTGACCAGCGCAGCGAGATCGTGATTGAAGTGTACTATAAGCGTACTGGACATGTCGGCGCTTCTGCGGCGATTCGGAAGATTTTGGAAAATTGCCATGATCGACATTCATAAGCGCAGCGAAATCGCCGCCCAGTGGGATGGTGTATAAAGGAGTAAGGTAGATATGCATGTTTTTGATTTCCCTTTCTTGTAAGTTTCAAGTCTGAAAACCCCATAGCATAAAATAAGATAGATGCTACATATTCAAAAGTTACATGTTGTTTTATAACATAACTAGATCTACCCTTGTTTTCAGTGCAACACGGCCATCACGAAGTTTCTTATCTTACGTGTACACATTTAAAAAAAAAAGCACTATATGACGTCAAAAGTATCTGGCGTAATTGTATACTATTTTCAGAGTAGTGTGTTGTGTTTTGGCCATAGAAATTAACCCGTGTGCAAAGTTTTGCATATTCTGGGTCCGTATTCACCAACCTTTTTTTTTTGAAGAAGGGTCTTAGTCTTGTTATGCAGAATTTTCAGGTCCATTGACATTTCGGATACTTAAAGCATTTCTGATATGCAGTTTTTCTCGCTAAATAAGAATGACAGTTAAAAAAAAAACTAACTGTCATCACTTTATTGGAAGCGATTTGTTTTGAATTCAGCCTATGATCCGATTTGATCATGTGAAATAACAATATCCCGTTACCTCTGCATATTACCAAAGGGGGCCGCCATTACTGCGCTTTGCCTGACGTACTCTTGAAGTACGGCGGGGCACCAGACTAACTGTTAATCAAAAAAACCCGTGACAAAATAACTCCCCAGCTTTATTTGCATTATTTCTAGAAGATCTAGAGCTATTTTTACAGGAAACAGATACCTGTGGTTTGAAACTGTCTGATATTTGTATTATATTACTTCTCTTTGCTGATGACATGGTCGTTCTGGGCAACTCCCCGACCGATTTACAACAAAGTCTAAATAGACTCAATCAGTACTGTACAAAATGGGGTCTAGAGGTGAATACGTCTAAAAGTAAAGTAGTTGTCTTTAGGTCCCGCGGAAACTTACGTAATAACGAAAAGTGGATTTATGGTAATGATTACCTAGAAGTTGTGGATTATTTTAACTATTTAGGGGTGTGTTTTAATTATACGGGATCTTTTAATTTAAATGTTCAGAATATAAAGGGGAAATCTTTGAAAGCTATACATTTATTATATAACAATGTCAAAATACAATCGATGCGATTGTTTGACACATTTGTTGGATCAATCATAAATTATGCTTGTCCAATCTGGGGCTTCACCAAGTCAATAGACCAAGAATAAATTCATCTTAAGTACTGCAAGTGGATTTTAGGGGTAAAAAGTAGAACATGCAACGCGGCAGTTTATGGAGAATTAGGTCGATATCCAATATACATTTCATGATACGTTCAAATTATAAAATATTGCTTGAAATTATTGGATACTGACAATATTATTTTACAAAGAGTTTATGAAGACGCTAAACAAAGATTACATCGTGGTTTTAAAGGATGGTTACACAATGTTCAACATTTATTATACATGTACGGTTTTGCAAATGCATTCGATAATCCGCAAAATTTAAACGTCGAAATGTTTCTCCATCAGTTTAAACAGAGGTTAATTGACTGCTTTCAGCAGAAGTGGAATGCTGATTCATCTAAAAATGAAGTTTTAAAACCAGTTTATGTGTATCTGAAACAACACTTTTTGTACGAACCATATTTAAATTTAGTTGACTCGTATAAAGCAAGAGTATGTCTTACCAAATTAAGAGTAAGTGCGCATAATTTGAATATTGAGTGCTTAAGATACGGAAGGGATCGTAAGCCGCGTTCTGAAAGATTATGTTATTTATGCAACAATGGCGACATTGAGGATGAATTACATTTTGTTTTAAAGTGCATCAAATTTCAAAATTTAAGGCAACAATTTATTGAGAAATATTATTATAAAAAACCCAGTATGTTCAAATTCGTATCTCTCTTGAAAACAAAATTAATAATAGGAAAGAAACTATAAATCTAGGTAAATTCTTGTTACAGGCATTCGAAGAAAGAAAGAAACTTTTGTTGTAGTGTTATCCTCCCCCCAATAATCAAAACAAATTTAAAAACTAATTCAGACATTAACACTTAAGCTGCTGAATAAATGAAACGTAAATTTCCACTCAATAGTAGAAGCCCAAACATTGCATTTTCCAAGTTGATTTCACCGGAAAGAAAATACCATATCGGACAGTGTAGATCAAAGATCAGACTGCACGTTCTGTGCAGTCTGATCTTGATCTACACTATCCACAAGAGGTCAGTGAGTCGCGATTAGCAGCTTAAGGGTTAAGATTCCATAAACATTGTTTGGAGACAAAAATAATGAAGCCTTCTCCTAAAATAAAAACTTTTAAAGTCGAATCATAATAAGTTGGCTTCTTTAAAAAAGAAGCCAGGAGAGGTCAGCATCAACGTTTTCAAATAGCTTATTGCTTTTAATTTCAATATATTTTGGTACATGTAAACAGATAAGTAAGGCATTATATGATTGCCGCTGTGTAAAAAGGAGAAACCCTTTATGAATTACATGACAGACACGTGACCTTCTTCCCACGTTTTCAAGTCGCGTGATCTTTTCCCGCGTTGTTCTCTTTTTTAACGAAATTCTTTTTTGTGTGTGTAGCTTTATTTGTTTAATGAAAAATTACACCTTCTGGAAAGGTCATTTGCAATCAAATCAATATAACAAATCCCTTTTTGAAATCCGTCATATAAAAACAAAACACGTCTATTTCCCATTTCAGTTTTTTGATTTCGGTTTATTTATAAAATCATGACGAAACAGACTGTGTATCAGAACAATTTCGCAGAAAAGCGTGGAGTTAGGCAACAATTTCTGAGGCAGTCTGCCTTTTAAACTCACCACTGTTGGAGAGGTCTGATGACCTCTCCAATGAGATCTACCCTTTCACTACATCTAGAGATATATAGGAAAGAAAAGAGGAAACCTGGAGAGTGAAAGAGAGAGAGAAAGAGAGGGAAAGAGAGAGAGAGAGAGAGAGAGAGAGAGGGGGGGGGAAGAGAGAGAGAGAGAGGGGGTACTTGTATCTTGTTATATATGTATTAATTAAATATATTGGACATAGAGAGAGAGAGAGAGAGAGAGAGAGAGAGAGAGAGAGAAAATAGAGACAGAGAGAGCGGTACTTGCATTTTGTTATATACGTATTAACACTTAACCAAACAAGCTCGTGTTTTCAACCACCCTGACATGGGAGACTTTGAAAACATGGTGGAAAAAAGGAAAAATGCCGGTAAGCGGCGTTTTCTACTTTTTCCACCGTGTTTTCTACCTTTTTAAAGATATAACCCATCATTAAAGTCTTACTTTATTTGTCGTCTGCAAAAATGTTCAATTTGGAGCGGTCTAAAATTATGTCCCTCGACAAAGAGTTAAATATAGATATATTTGTCCGAGAGACAGAGTACTTTGAATATTTTATATTCGTAAATTGATCAAATATACAATCATGATGTAATTTTGAGAGCGAAAGAGCGGTGATAGAAAATGTGAGAGTGAGAGAGAGCGAGAGAGAGAGAGGTGTATCACGTGGGACACTTTAAAAATTATTTTGATTGTAACTGACTATGTACAGGATGTATAAGTCAATAAAGTCATTCATTCATAATATTAATTTTTACTAACCCGTGATTTTGCAATCGTTCGGATGTGATATCTAGACAGAAAAAATTTGAGTTTCATTCAGCGATCTTTTAGAAACTGAGAAACTTTTAGGCGTGTTCTAGAATTTAGCAGCTTGACGTTAAAGATCTAAGATCAGACTGCACGTACAATACACGTACTGTGCAGTCTGATGTTGATCTACAAGGTCCCCAAAATTTAGTGAATTCGCCCCTAGCTGTCAAAGGGCAGTAGCATCTTCCCTCCACAAACAAATCCAACAAAAAAAAAACCCATGCTCTGGCAAACAGTTGCTTAACACTTCTCCGTAATGCATTATACCAAGCGTGTCATCACATAAATTATGAATCAATAAAATAAATTTTCTTAAAAAAACTGACTGAATCATGAGGTAGAATGGTCCTTGGAATGCAGAGAATATACCTAAAACAAACAGTTTCGACCCATGTCAGCCTGCGCAGTCCGCATGGTCGATACTTTTTTGTTTTTTCACAAATGCATTAAACCCTCTTTATATAGAGTATGGCCCATATTTATGTACGGAAAATGGCGAACACCAGTTCTCCTTATTTTGTATGTCTCCTACTTCCCAGAATGGTTCTTGAGATGTGTCTCTTCCTTAAGATCATATACATAACAATTAAGCGGGAGGGGAAAATGTAGTGAATTAAAAATCCTTGTGTAGTCTTAAAATTTATAATTAACTCTTTACCAAACGGCAAAGGGATGGACCCTTCCATTTTGAAATCAGTTACAGACGACAAATCAAACGTTGCTCGAATGATGAAATTTGCCTTTAGTATGGTAGAAAACATCGTGGGTAAAGGAGAAAATGCCGGTTACCGGCATTTTCTCCTTTACCCACAATGTTTTCAAAAGTCATCTTTCCCAGGGTCGTAAAAACCGGTATTATTGGCAAAGGGTTGAAAAGGAGTATTAAAAATAAATTTGTCGATCATGTGGAGGTTTTCTTTTCAGTATCTCTTGTGGGTGAATATGACTCCTTGAACAGGTACGGAAGCAGTGTCATGCAATGAATTGAAACGAACCGAGTAGATTAGTGTCGTGAAAAGTGTCATAATGGTCTGATGGGTCATTATCTTCCGCTAGGTGGCATTTTTCGAAAACTTACCTGTCGGATTTGAGCATCCTGGGCACAGAACCGGGCTACTTTTTATGGTAAGTATCGATGCAGCGAATTTCAAAACAGAATATACGTTTATTCAAAACAACGCTAACTGGTACGATTCATGAATCTTTTATAACGGAATTACTATAAGTTGCATTTAGTAATTTTCATTATCTATTCGATTATCCATTTTGAGTATGCATAAACAAGATATTGTTTTGACGGTTTTCCCTAAATCTATATCCAGAAACCGTGCAACGAATTGCAGTAAAGAATGGTATTGCTTTGAGTTATTTTTCCCCTTTAAAATCGTTATAATTATGGTCAATAAATTTGGAGCGAAAACCAGACTAGATCTCTCCACAGACGTATTATTTACAGTCATTTCCGCTTGCTACTTTTTAAGAGTTTTGGGTTGTGCACATCGCGATATAAATATTTATCCCGTTAAGAATTGTGATGTTACATAGTAGACAGGAATCGTACAAACCAAATTCCATTCTTAGTTAAATCCGTGGTCTAACTATGAATTTAGGATATAAAACAACTTCTGATTGGCTAAACCATTTGCTCTAGCCAATCATTTAGAAAATTCTTAAAATAAGACTAAGAATGTTCTTAAGAATCCTTGGTGAACAATGATCCAGGTCAATATTCGTAAAATATGGCATGCACAAACACCGTCTCATGGGTATGTTTGGAACGAATTGACCTCTTAATCAATTGACCAGCCCGAATAGCTGTAGTTTTATCTAGCGCGTTAGGCTTCTAAACGCACGTCTAGCGCCACTTGACGGCATGGGTTCGACTCCCACGGCTGGCCTAATAGAAATAGAGGATATTTGATTTTTTCGGTGGAAGGTCGAGATTTATTTCATCGAGTGAACATCATCAGTGAAAATATTACCGATAATGTTCACGAGACGAAATAGATTTTGATATTTCACCGAAAAAAAAAAATCTAATTATTTCTTATTCTTCTAACCCCTATTTTGTTGGAAATCAGCATACCCCCTTACATAACAAGACCATAAAATATTACGTAAAGCGCGAGAAATATAGCCGTAAATTACGTCATATTTTCCTCCATTTGAATGACACGCACTGATTACCTAGGTAACTAGGACTACTGTTTTCGCCTTCAATTGAAGAGTTAGACAATATAAAATCGGTATTTTCACTGGTCGTAACCATTAAATATCAAACCATAATCCTCCATTATTTCTAGATAAACTACCGAAAAGCATGAAATAATTACCAATAACCTTTCGGATAGGAAGTTAAACCTAAGTACGCATGGCGGTGCCACACCGAGCACGTTATAGAACCAGGCGTAACTTTGACAGTGCCACACCGAGCACGTTTTAGAACCAGTCGTAACTTTGACGGTGCCACATCCAGCACGTTTTAGAACCAGGCGTAACTTTGACCGTGCCACACCCAGCACACCCAGCACATTTTAGAACCAGGCGTAACTTTGGATCTGTTTAGTCCTTTATCCTGCATCATCCTCCTTAACATAATTAACCCCGAGGCTGCTAAGCGCACTCACTGACCTTTTTCGGACAGTGCAGATCAATATCAGACTGCACAGAATGTGCAGTCTGATCCTGGATCTACATTGTCCGATAAGGAGATGTATTTTCCCCAAACATACCTTTGAAAGAGCAAAGTTTGAGTTTTTACTATTGGCATGAAAATTTTATTTCACTTATTTACCAGGATAAGGGTAAACAGTCTTCTGGGAGCCCGTCGCCCGTTAGTCTGGATTACCTGCCCCTACCACTACACTATCGGGTCAGGCAAAGCGCAATGATGGCGGCCTACTAGGTGTCCTGAAGCGTACCCCTACATCCTTCCCCATTTTCCCTATTTCGTGTGATCCAGTTTGATTAGTTAATAAAATGTGATCAATTTTGTACAAAAAATACATTACCGAATCTAAAACCTACTGTTGGGGTTTGGCTTAAGTATAAATTCGACTATAAATCATTTTAAAAGTAGCCCTGTTTTCGGACGTTATATAGGTCCATTGACATTTCGGATACTTAAATGAATTTCGGATATGTAGTGTTTCTCGCTAAATAAGAACGACATGTAGAAAAAACTCACTGCCATGACTTTATTGCAACCGATCTGTCTTGAATTCAGTCTATGATCCGATTTGATCATGGGAAATAACAATATCCCGTCTCCTCTGCATATTACCAACGGGGGCTGCCATTATTGCGCCTTGCCTGACGTACTTTTGTAGTAAGGCGGGGTACCAGACTAGTCGCCCGTACGAGCAACCGGTAGCTACGGTAAATAAACGTAAATCCAACTCAATCAATTACGGGTACAAATTATCGCTTTATTTGTTAACCCTTGGGCTTCTAAGCGCGACTCACTGACCTTTTTTCGGACAGTGTACATCAAAATCAGACTGCACGGAACGTGCAGTCTGATCTTTAATCTACAATGTCCGATACTGTGTTTTCTTTCTGGTGAAATCAAGTTTGAAATCGCTACATTTAAGTTTTTTTACTATTGAGTGGAATTTTTTGTTTTATTTATTTAGCAGTTTAAGGGTTAAGTTGGCTAGTTTGTGGTTTGCACTACATGTATTTTCAGTCGATCAATTACGGGTACAAATTATCGGTTTATTTGTTAACCCTTGGGCTTCTAAGCGCGACTCACTGACCTTTTGCGGACAGTGTAGATCAAGATCAGACTGCACAGAACGTGCAGTCTGATCTTTGATCTACAATGTCCGATACTGTGTTTTCTTTCTGGTGAAATCAAGTTTGAAATCGTAACATTGGGTTTTTTTACTATTGAGTGGAATTTTCATATCATTTATTTAGCAGTTTAAGGGTTAAGTTGGTTAGTTTGTGGTTTGCATTATTTTCAATGGCATTAGTTTTGTAGTCATGTTCTGACAAAAGAGGGTTTAATGCAGTTTCAAAAAGTATCGACCACTGTCAGCCTGCGCAGTATGACTTGTGTCGAAACTTTTTTTATTTCTGTAAATTTTCTGCATGTTCAAGTTACACTCTAACTCATGATTTAGTCATTTGTTAGACAAAACGGAATTTATGGTAAGTATGTAGGTGTGAAGTATTACCATTCATCACCCCTGGGACATTCAATCGCGAAACCGTCGTTTCTATGAATATTCATAAGATTGCGAATTACACCCAATAGCCAATCGAATCGGCGATGACATAATGATACTCTCTTGTAGTGGAGGATAATCACATTTCTTCCGGTGTCACACCACTGGTTTTTTGCCATATTGAAAATAGAGTGAAATTGACCATCTTTGAAGCTTCACCAATCGCTTAATGGCAAAACTTTGGCTTTACCGTCTCTTGCTCTCAAAAGTACAGTCATAGTCCTTCAAAAATATGCATAAAAAACAACACGTCAACCTATTGCGTTTTTTGCTAAATCCCAATCAATACAGACACCCTAGAATTTGTCTTATCAAAATTGCCTGTTCACGGCCATGACCCCAATTTTTTGGTCCTCCACTGACATAAAATAGTCCAATCAATATATGATAAAATCACATCTAAATAGTCCCCCACTACCTAAATTTGAAGCAAATCTAAATTATATACCACCAAGCCCTCTCAGCTCCATGAAACAGTGCAACAAAAGTGCTACTGCAAAATTTCACATCGGACTACTTTTGATACTACGACCCGGAAGCAATCTCGCAGTGGTGCGACACCTTCCGTTATTATGAATAAACAGGGTAAAACCCACATCATTATCAATGAATATGGCGGCCGCCGGTGGGCCCTCCTTCTGTGGCATTTGCCTTACGACAGTCCAGGTCAGACATTACAAATCCTTGTATACGAGGGCAAATATTCAGAAATACAGCGTGCTGTTGCATAGTCTGGATTACCTGCCCCTACCACTACGTTATCGGGTCAGGCAAAGCGCAATAATGACGGCCTCCTAGGTGCCCTCAAGCGTACCCCTAAATGCTTCCCCATTTTCCCCAATTTGATGTTTGATCAGTGAATAAAATGAGATCAATTTTATACAAAAAATACATGACCGAATCTAAAACGTGCTGTTGGGGTATGGTTTTTAAAATAAATTTGACTATGTATCATTTTAAAAGTAGCCCTGTCTTCGGACGTTATATAGGTCCATTGACATTTAGGATACTTAAAGCATATCTGATATGTAGTTTTTTTCGCTAAATAAGAAAGGCACGTAGAAAAACTCATTGCCATTACTTTATTGCAAGAGATCTATTTTGAATTCAGCCTATGATCCGATTTGATCATGTGAAATAACAATATGCCGTCTCCTCCGCATATTACAAACGGGGGCCGCCATTATTGCGCTTTGCCTGACGTACGCTTGAAGTACGGCAGGGTACCAGACTAGCTGTTGTAGTCCTTAGGGGTATGTAGCAGAGGTGACGTCATCGTCGTTGACCCAGTTCCGATGTATTCCGTCAACTACATTCATTGATTTCATTGGTTGTAGACGAGGTAAAAATAGAAATGATGGGATATGGTTGATAAAAATAGATTAAATTTTCTCGCTGAAAAACTGAGATTACCAATCTAAATGCCTCATGAATAATTAATGAGAACGAGAAAACATACGCGAGATAACCCAGGGGCGATGGATGTAGTTTACAGAATACAATGGAACTGGGTCAACGAGGATGGTAGTGACTTACGTGGTGTAATGCACCATGGAGATTCATTAAACTCCCTTTTGGCAGAGTATGGCTAAAAACCTCTCACATTTGCGTGAAAGAAAGGGAAACGGTTATGCCAGCCATGCTCTGTGAAAAGTAGCCCAAGGCATCTGCAAAAAGTGTCGACCCAGGCAAGCCTGTGCAGTCCGTGCAGGCTGATCTGAGCAGAAACCTTATGTTTGTTTTTTTTTTTTTTTTTTTTTCGATTTTCTGCATGTCAAAGGACCAGTGTACCGCATGATTCAGCCGGATGTTGGTAAAAATGGATTTTATGGATCCACAATTATATGATGAGTTGCTTTGTATCATGAGTAGTATAGGGAGCGAGCCTGGGTTGCTGCAATTCAGGCTCACTACCCTGGGTTGCTGCAACCCAGGCTCACTACCCTGAGGGAGATTTTAACCCAGGGTCACTACCCTCGGGTAGTGACTCTGGGTTAATTCCGGTTGATTTGAGAAATTTTGGGTCGATTGGGACCTATTTTCGCGTTTTTGCTTCCCCCCCTCCAACCCAGTCTAGCTACCCTGAGGGAGGTTTTAACCTAGGGTCACTACCCTCAGGGTAGTGACCCTAGGTTGCTTCCAATGGATCAGAAGTCATTGACAATTTGAAGAAAAAAGATAGATCTTTCATGGGAGATGGTTAGCCCTGAAAAGGGCTGTTTTGTTTGGAGATTGTGTTTTTATGGACAACCTCCAACTTTCCCGCAGGCCGGACAGCTGCTCGCCGCTCGCCTTCTGAGCCTTCTCATTTGACTTTCATCTAACTGGAACTTTAATGAGAACGGCGGCTCGTCATCGTCATCCCAACATTCTGTTGTTGGAATGACAAACTCCTTCTTCTTCTCTCTATTCATCTCCGCCAATTGCCTATCCATCTTTTCTAACTTCAGATGGAGGGTCTCTGCCACTCTCATAAGATTTTTCACGCTCTTTCTAAGATCTTCCATCGTGAAATGAAAATGATGAAATAGAGTCGCCTTTAATAGCTTTTCAGGAGGATTGACCTACTTGTCTCATGACGTCATTTTCTCCTATATTTTCCCGCTTCAGCGTTTCATGTTTTTTGACTCCGAATTAACGTTGACCAATCCATAGCTTTGTTACAATTTCTTGTTCGGGGCAGAAAAACTAGAGTTTGACTATCTTGTGTTTTTTCTGACTATGACTTTTCTGAGTTTATTTCTTCTGAGAGAAAGAATTGACAATTTGAAAAAGTTCTTTTCTTGGTGAATGGTTAGCCCTAAAAAGGGCTGTTTTTTGTGTAAAATACACTTTTTTAACCTCTCTTTTCTCTATCCATATTTTCCGCTGGATATGGAATCTGTATCAGATGCTCCACTTCATATCTGATACATCTGATACGTTCTCTTTCTTCTATCCAGTAAAGGAATGCGAGGATAATTGTCAATCCAAACATTGCAAATATCGTCTTACCTCTACGATAGTTGAGTAGAAAATGGGAGTTTTAGTGTTTACATTTGATAAATGTTGACCAATGCATAATTTGTTACATTTTCTTTAGTCTTTTGAGTTTTAGTTGACAATTTTGAAAGAAAGATCTTTTCATGGTAAATGGTTAGCCCTGAAAAGGGCTTTTTTAGAAAGATTTGATGAATTGTCAAGACCTACTATTCTTCTGGACGAATTATTGGGACGATTTCACATCCGCAGAATTCACAGCAAACTGTAGATCCTTCATCATCATCAAAAAATCCTTCATCTGGGTCTGGGCAATTATGCTTCTGACCAAGATAGTCCAGGAGTGCGAAGCATTTTCCACACTCTATCTGACATTTGTTTGCACAGTGAGGACAGAGAAGAATCTGAACCATACTGAAGCATTTATGTTTTTGTGAGAAAAAACATCACCCTTATATAGTTCACAACATGGATTGATCTACTTGTCTCATGTTTTTTTGACTCCGAATTAACGTTGACCAATCCATAGCTTTGTTACAATTTCTTGTTCGGGGCAGAAAAACTAGAGTTTGATTATCTTGTGTTTTTTCTGACTATGACTTTTCTGAGTTTAATTCTTCTGAGAGAAAGAATTGTCAATTTGAAAAAGTTCTTTTCTTGGTAAATGGTTAGCCCTGAAAAGGGCTGTTTTGTTTTTTTGGAGGTTGTGATTTTTCAACTTCTAATGACAACAACCGAAATTCGCCTGGCAAACGGGGCATACTCCAACTCTTTTTGTGATTGTCATTACTCCGTTATTGAAAGTTATCTTTCTCCCAAATTTGACATCAACTAAAATAATATCAGGTGTTGTCTTTAAGAATAGCTGAACTAATCTTTCACCGAGATCTTTGTACGGTTGTGATATACGGTGTAGTTGTCCGAGTTTAGTGTTTAGTAGCAATATCTGCTGCCCGACATCTAGATAGTCTTTGAGAGTCTCACGCAGTTGATGGTTGATTTCCTCCATATTGTTCTGCTCCATATTGATTTTTTAACTCCCGAACTGATCGAGAGCTGAGAGTCGAATGATGAATGTATTGGGAAATATCGGGCTTTCTTTATACGATAGCAGGAGGTTTGAAAAATAAGAGCGCGGACCTGGTGGAAAGCATATACATTTTTTCCCCAACTACGTTTTCATGCTAATATAGTAAAAAAGTTATGACTCGTAGCATGGGGAAAAAATGTAAGCAGATCGGAGTCTTTTTGGAAAAACAGAATGAAAAAACTCGACTGTTTTTGAACTTTTTTATTGAACAGAACTGAAACAATGAACATATTTACAATAAACTGTAAAAAAAGACAAAAAATGAACATAATATCAATAAACTGTTAACAATAAAAAATCATTTTTGAAAATGTTTTTTCACTGTTTGTGGGGAGAAGTCTCTGAAATTTTCTTGTATAGATTTCCATAGTGTTGATTAAACCACAATGATACATTTCGATCGTTTCGATGGTGTTCCGTTGAGAGAAATTTCTGTTGAAGATATTTCTGTATATTATATCCTCTAGCAACAGCATCCAATGCGAAGATACAGTAAATTCCGCAAACTTTACCCTGTAGACTCTGAAGAGTTTGTCGATTGTATCTCCACGATGAAGAATGATTGTCTAAAAAGTTAATAATTTCTGACTCAAATGGTGGTAATCCATAGGGATCAAAGTATAGTACATTGTTATTATTATCAAATATCACGGCTACCCAGTGTTCTCCTGGACCGGTTGATTTCTCTGTGTTCACAATGTAGGCTTTCACATGATCGGGTTTTTGTCGAGGTAACTGATCTTTTGCACAGACTTTTGCCTGTAGATTTTTTATCCATGTTCCATGATCCAATATGTATTGAACTTCAGAAGTATACATTTTCTAATCACTTTTCCAGGCTTGTTTTACTTTGTCACACCAATATTTTAAGAACGACTCCGTGATATCAGATAGAATGTTTTGTTTTATATTTCGCCATAATCTGTAGGCTAGCACATAGTCACTTTTATCGAGTTTCATTTCTATGAGTTCAGGATACCATTTTTTCATGATTCTGTATGGATTTAATTCCTTCATAGCTTGTTCTATGAACATATCTGTATGTTCTTGTCTGTCCATGAATAAACATAGTTCGTGCTGTACTTGGCTGGGATGATCCACTTGACATCCGTAACACTCGTTGTGAACTTCACTGACTATTAGATTTTGTTGTTCTTTAATCATATGTTTTTCAAAGCTGTTGTGAATGTCATTTTTCCGAGTAGAAAGACTCTCTGAGGTGGAATATTTCACTTTTTCTGCTTCTTTTCTCAGTGAAATAGCAAATCTGACTCCCGACATTGTTTATTAGTCCTGAAAAGGACTGTTTTTCTGATATATCTTTCAAAAGTTAATTAATCCTGAAAAGGACTGTTTTTTCGATATTATATTCTTTAGTCCTGAAAAGGACTGTTTTTTGTGAAAGCTATCTTTTTTTGATCAGAGAGTTTCTGTTGATTTTTTTCAGGATTAATAATCTGTGATGATTTCTCTCAAACTGTTGATTTCAATCTGATTGTCAAATTCAGCAAAGACAATAACGTTGATCACTGTTGGCAAGGCTTGCGCGAATTGAAGCTCAATGCGAAGACTTCCAGTTTTTATAGGATGAAGTTGTCCTTCTTCACTGCCTTGATCAGGTGTCAAATCGTACCCCCACAAACAGTATCCACCAACATAGTCTTCTTTAGCAATATCAAATGATTTATTGAGTCCTAAGGCTGAGACAGCCTGATACATAGACAAATATGATTTCAAATACAATCCATTTTCAAAGTCAGGCTCAAAGGGTCTGTTATGAATACTGTGTCCATTACATGATACATCTATTTTTGACAGATTAAAGTGTTGAAAGAAAAATGGATTGTTAGCATAACCCCCATTATAAGCAGCATTTGTTTACCATTGCAATGAAAACACGTTTTGGAAGCTGGCCTTGAAACAAATGATCTTCAATTTTAGACTGAAGTCCATTACCGATAGTAAACGTCTTTACTTCTACCCTACGGATAGGAATTTTCATGTTTTGCTGAGCAATGAGATGATTTAGATCATTTGCAACAACAGGCAACAATTCAATATTTCGTACATGAAGACTGACTGTTTCCATTACAATTTTTGCATCTGGTGCAGCAGTACCTCCTGTAAGGCAAAAGTTTGATGAGGATCTGTTTAATCTAAGTCTGATTTCAACTCCATTAGGTAAATATTTTTCTTGCTGAAATAGATCAAGATGCAATCGTCCAAAAAGCTCTGCAGTTCTGCTTAGTCCGATTACACCGATTCTGTTTACTAGTCCTGTATTTCCCGCATCATGGTTGAGTGTTTCAAATTGACCACTGGTGTCTTCAATCCAAAGTGCACCAGCTTTAAAAAACGTAGACTTGCTGTCAGCATTATATGATAAAAGATTTTCGATATACGCTCTGTACGGATAGGTATCTGAATTACTGCTGATTAGTTTATTATTTAGATACAAATCGACGCTGCTAAACATACTATGCAGGAAATTGTTTACAGGTGCCACATTTGAACCGACGTCTAAATTAGTACCGTCGGCTTTAACGATTTTGAATTTGATATACAAATACGATTGTGACAAATCTGTCCAATGTTCGGTTTGAGGTGGTATGATGAATTCTATCGGTGAATTGCTTGTCAAAGATGCTATTGGGAAATGTTCAACCCATTGACTTTCTTGCATCGTTGTCATTGTAGGTGGTACAGAAAGAACATTGAGTTCTGATTTACTGCATTCACAAGACCCGTTTTGCATCATTTTTCAATTTTCAATTTTCAATTTTTTTCAATTTTCAATCAAATATATCGAGAGTCCTTGATCTACTGTAATGATTTCTTTGTCTTTTATTAATGATCTTGCCCTTGCGAGATCGAGAAGATGAATGACGTGTCTTTTGTGATTTTCTTTTATTTATCCCCGGTATTAACTGTTGTGCTAGATCATGAATGGCTTGTTTTCCCCTTGAAATTACAACTTTTGGGGGGGGGTTTTCACCACGTAAAAGGATATCTCTTGCCGCACCTAATCCTTGTCTGATTCCTTCTTTTTTTTACAGCATTCAACCCAGATTTGACCAAGGGTTTAAGCAATGGAGTCACTGTTTTAAGTGCTGATCTAAATAGGGAACCTAGTCCATAGCCATACTGATGTTTTTCGCCGCGATAAACTGGTAGCATTTTTTTGGTCAAATATTTATTTAAATATTTATTTGTCAAATATTTTTATTTTTCTGTCTGAAATGTAACTTGACGATTGTCTTACCAATAATAAAATGAAACGGTATACCAGAATCCCCTGTTATTTGAATGTGAATAGTATCGAAATCAGATTTCGAAACGGGGACGTAATGCGGTAATGTAATTTCATGGTTGATATGTTGGGTTTCATAATTATTTTCACCTAATATGCTTGGTTTGAACGGAAGAACACGAAGTATGGGAGCCAATGTATCACCCACTATAGTGTATTCAGCAACATCTGAATAAACAAACAGATGATTGTACCCAGCATCAATGTTAGGACTGTATTTAAATACATCTAAAATATTTCTACTCGAATAAATTATCTCATGTTTAAATTCTAGTGATCCTCCCAGTTTTAAAAACAGCTGTGGATGAAATTTGATTCCGGTTCTTGTTATATTTGTGAATCCCAATTTCGGGCGTTTGCTTGAGGTTGAATAGCTAATAGACACCCCGATTGAATGCTTCTGAAAGATTTCACTTAGGTTATTTTGAATCAATTCTTCCATTACCTCTATAACATGTTTTGGTGAAGTGTAACTACCCGGTGGAAAATAAAATCCAATTGACCATTTTACTGCTTCACCTTTTGCGTTTCGTTTTATTGGAATTATCTTCATATTATCTCTTCTTTTATCTACCGCTGCTGCTGCATTGTATAAATTAAGATCTGCAGTTATAATTTCGAACTTCGCTTCTTCTTCACTTATGTTTAAAAACTGAGAGGGGGTAATAAGATGAACTAATGCAACTTCCCAATTTTCCCTGTCAATATGAATTGTTTTTGGTAAATGAACTTTAAAACAGCACTGTGTGTTGTTTGGATAAAGTTTTATGGAACTATCGCTAGGTAGAGTAAGATAAAACGAATTCATTTTTTAAATATTTTTGATTCAGTATTTTTTACTGTCAACGAAATCAACCCCACTAGTTGTTTTTTGTCCAGACTTTGTGAATTTTAGCCCTGGAGATGGAAGAATATACCCGAGTGAACTGCTTAACAGTATCAACCACAATTCACGATCTTGACTTTGAATACTTAAATGTACTATTGAGGTTGCAATAATTGCGTAAATGACTAATATCTGTGAAATATACGTAAACTGATTCTTTGGAACACGATTTCCACAGCAGTTGTAATTTTTAGTACTAACACTATCGACACTTTCTGTCCCAGTCTCAATGTTTGACTGCGAATTTATCATAATTGTATTGTCTTTTTATTTATAAAAAATCTTGTAGATAAGACTTTTTTCCAATCAAGATATCAAATGGGATTCTGGTATCCAACTTTGAAATTTTTTTGGATAACCTTTCCAATTGACTTTTATTTCTTTGATTATTTTTTTACCCTCACGTCTTGTACGTCTATCAAGAACTGAATCAATTTCATAAATTTCATCATCTTTTATCAATTGAAGTTCGTATTCATAATAAGTCCCCAAAATTTGTTCACCCTCTAAATCTTTTATTTTATAGGTGATAGGTGAAAATGTCTTGTTAACATGAGTGATTTCAAATATTTCTTGAGTCCAATTTGGTAAATAACACTTATCAAATGTACGTTTTGTTTTATTGATACGAACACGATCTCCAATTTTGAATTTTGGCTTTTTTGTCATTGCAATTGTCGATAAACGAGGATACAGATTTTTCGAAATTTCTGCCTCATTTGATTTTGTTACCATTGCAGGAGATGTTTTGATACTTCTGTGAAAAGTATGATTGTAATTCTTAACTAAAGAATTCAATACGTCAATGTAACGTCTTGTTTTCTTGTACGTAAAGTATTTCCACATTCTCGTTTTTAAAGTTCATTGAAATCTTTCAACAATACTTGCTTTCGTCTCTGGATTTTCAGTGGTAAAGAAATGAATCTGATTCTTTTTCAAGTATTGCTGAAACAGTCTGTTTTTGAATTCCGAACCTTTATCTGTTTGAAGTGACAAAGGTTTTCGATTTGATTTCTGAACAATAGATTGAAATGCTCGAATCAAAGTTTTTCCCATCTTATTTGGAATAGGGATAACCCATGAAAATCTTGAAAACACGTCAATTATACAAAGTAAATATTTCTTGTTATCATTTTGTCTTGCTAAATGTTGCATGTTAGCCAAATCAGCCTGCCATTGATAGTCTATGCCACTTACAATAGTTTTTCGTCTTTTGAAACGACGACGGATTGGTTTATGTAAGGTATAGGTGGATTCACCTCGTAACCACTCTTGAACATCTTTGTATCTTATTCCTTTCAAAACAGATTTTGCAGCGTGATACAATTGCTTTATTCCAGTAAATGCGACAGTACTTTTGGGATCATAAAACAATTTTCTTAACACGTAATCAAGTTTGTAATCAAGTTTAGGCTTTACCAGGATTCCCATGACTGAAGCGTTTTACGGCTAGGGGTCTTTTTTATAGATTTTGGTGGAGTTAACAACTCTTTAGTATAGAATTGCTTCAGTCTTTCTCTTTATTCGGGTTTCATGTATGGAGATGATTCTTTTATTCTTTTCGCAGATTTTTTAATACTTCTTGTAAGCGATTTCCTTGCACTTTTTTGTACGCTTTTTGGCGTGTGAAATAAGTGATGGGATCCACCGTAGGATTCTTCATCTTCGCTCACTGATTTACTCAGTGATTTATCTTGAGCTTTTTGCATCCATCTCCATCTATTTGAGTTACCAATAACTTCTCGCGGTATATTGCTTTCGTGTAACGCTTTTGAAAAAGTTTTCCATCCTCTAGGTTCAGTACCTTTTCTCTGACGAATTGTATCATTGATAAGATCGATGATATTGGAACCATGAATGCGTACACCTTTGTATGACACGACTCCTTGTTCGTCCCAAGTTAAATTGTTGTTATCTTTTATCATACTCAAAAGTAACTCAGCTTTTCTTTTCATGGTTTTTGGTACGCTTTGCAAAATTTGATCATGCAAGGTAACAGATGCTGATTTCTGTATACTATCATCACTTTTTGTCGTTGGAAGTGAGTTGAACGAAGTTGGTCTTGCTTTTTGAAGCGAATTTTGTAACTTAAACAAAGTTTCACCATACCTTTGAGCCTTTTCTGTTTCTGACAAATCAGTGCTTTGTAAAATATGACTCATATCCTGCCGAAGATGTGCTGCATCCACAACTTGCGGATTGGGTGGTAAACGAGGTTTATGATATTGCTCGTCTTTCCAACGATTCATATTTTCTAAAACCTGATAAGGCACGATAACCATTTTTTTAACAGACATGATGCGATTTTTATTACAAGATTTTTTATCTACAAGATTTTTTATCTATAAGGCTTTAAGTGCCCCTCCTATTCCTCCGATAACGGCTTTTCCTAACAATGGCAATAATGCAGGTGCAAGTAATGAAAGAAATCCACCTTTTTGATTTAATATTTGTTTTTTATTTTTTACAGAAGCCGATTTCGAAGCTAAACGTCTGATATGTTGTCGGCTTGAATACAATTTCTTCTTCTGAGCTGATGATAAATGTACATTGCCTTTTAAAACGTTATGACAACATTCCGATATACATCTTATCACTTCTGGTGATGAATCTTTTACAAGTTTTTTACGTATTTTTGGTGTAGCCTGCATCATGGCCATAACCATTGAACCATGTTTTTTTTATCAGAGGCGTTTTCCTTTTCATGTTGACTTTAACTCGATATCGGATTAAATGATAATACAACGTCCATGTCGCTATCATTTATACCTGATGTTTTTACAAAAGAAAACTTTTTTAACATACTGTCTTTTACAGTCAGAATTACTTTTTAAGAAAACTGTGAATAGAGAGCATCAACCAATGTATCAGCGCTAGCCATGGACGAATCCACGGGAACGGATCTTCCTTTCCCAAGGTCAAGCACCTGATTTTTTTCGTCAAGTTTATATCTTCCTGTGCCGATGTTATATCGCAGCATATCTTCTATCATCCGTCTATATTTTCTTAATCCTTTTTTATGTTTAGCCAATGTATTTGGAGACCAAGCGACGGATGGAATTCTTTGAAACGCTAATTTTTTGCCTGGTAATATAAATCTTGAATACTTTCTTTGGTAATTCCGCATTCTTTCACCAAGTATTTCCTCTCTAGATTTTGGATATTGTTGATGTTCTGAAATGCTACTTGCTACAGGGGTTCGTTTTCGGGTAGTAACAAATCTTTCATCAATCGTAATTGGAGCATGCTTCTTTGGTGGAGCACGCTTTTTCGAAGATTTTTTCTTCGGAGATTTTTTCTTCGGAGACTTCTTCTTTTGCGGAGCACGCTTTCTTGGAGATTTTTTCTTTTTTGGAGATTTCTTTTTTTGCGGTGCACGTTTTCGTGGAACACGTTTTCGAGTTTGTCTTTCAACTCCAAATTTTCTGATGGTTTTTACTCCATCCCATCTCAGTAAGCTTCTGATAATAACACCACCTAGAAATCCTCCCCCTCCAGGTTTTAAAATGATTTTACGTTTACTTTCCTCGTCTATGGATGGATCTGCTAGCCGTTCAATATCTGTTCTATGTTTTGTCATGTACATTGTGGTTTGTTTTGGTAATTTGATTTTATTTTCAATGATGTTTTGCGCAGCCAACGTAAACCATTTTAAAATTTCTTTTAATCCTGCTTTTAACACAGCTTCTCTTTCATGTCTATCAGTTTGTTGACTTAAATTTCGCAAAGCAGCTAAAACTGAACTCGGTGTGGATGGTAAAGCCATGTTTACTCACGGGTGTGAATCATAAAAATGATTTATGTTCAAAATGTGACTCTCTTTTAAGCAAGAGTTTTGCATAAAGTTTTTTAAGCAGGAGAATAAATAGTGGGTCCTCTTTCATCTCCTTGTGTACGCCAACGATGAAATATATCTGCTCGTAGTCTTAATTCTTTATTTGTTTGTGAATGAAAATCTATGACTAAATAACCATGATCCGCCGATGTAGCATCTTCATAAGCAGGTAACAAATGTGGGGCTTGCATTTGGTGAGCTAGTGTTTTAATCTGATTCTTATCTCGTTCATTTCGAAATAAAATCATATATCTGGAATTAAGACTAATGGTTCGACTCGATTTCGATTGCTGAAACATATTTTGCGTGATGTAAATCACACTTGCATTACGATGGTGTCCTTTTCTTGTAAACCAAAGTTTAATTTTTTCCTCATCTTTCTCACCCAACATATCATCAAAGACAATTAAATGCGGAATAGATACATCACTGACAATTTCGTTCTCATCGTCAGGAATTCCCTCCACGAATTTTATCAATTTGAACTGTGAATTGAACTTTTCTTGCATAAGATTGTAAGCATGCTGCCATTCTTTGTAACACCAAACAACTCTTTCAGGAACGATGTTGAACAAGTCTTCTCGATAGTCAATTAATTTATGAACGAACTCTGTTTTTCCGCATCCACTCGGTCCTGTGATGAAAATATTACAAGGGTGTTGAAATAATATGGATTGTACATCCATATTTTTTACTTTTCTCGTTAAAGGCTATTGATAAAATGACAATATCAATGAAAATAAAAGCATTTTTATTGAACAGAGGTGAACAATGAAAAAACATTTTTTACAATGAAACATTTCTTACAGTATAGCATATAACATTTTTTTACAATGCAAATTCACAGATACCTCGATTTTTCCACTTGTCTTCATGTTCCACAACAGTTTTGTGCAATTGTTCATTACCCAAAAACAAACGATATACACTGTCCAAACCACTATATTCACACGTTCCTCTAATTTCAAAGACGTTTTTGAATACTGCTTTTGCCGAAAGAGTTGAAAGTACGATTTTTTCTGTGACATCTCTATCAAATAGGAGATACCCTTCCATGATATCCACTCCTTCTGCATTATCTCTTGATTTTGTATACCGTAAGTAAAAGTTAAACAGGACTGGTTTCATTTTCAGTAGATTCAGATAACTTTCTTCTGGTCTTCCTATGATAATGAATCGCCATCGACTTGTGGATTGCAACTGCTTAGTGAAATAGTCACTTTTCCACAAACAAGCTGTTAAATAGCCTTCGATAGTGGTATCGAAATCTGACTCAGTCATCAGCATTGCAATAAAGTCGTGCATGCTATACAACTTACAGGATGTCTCTCCTTTTGCAACTCCCTTGTGCAATTTATCTATCCAAAATTTCACACAGTTGAATTTAATGTTAAACTGTGTTCGTTCATCGAGCGTGTGTTGTCGAATAAATTCTCCATAAACTTTTTCACGTAGCTCTATTGGTAACGGTAACACGCTTGCCATTTTTCACCAAACACCTAATATTTTTCCGTCTTACTTTATCTGTTTGCCGCAAAAACAATGTGATGTAGAAATTTATTTTCTCAGACTTTTATAACCATAGGGCACAGTGTCAGTAGCATTTACAATAACTCTTTTGGTGTATACAGAGCGAAATGTTTTTGTCTGCGGTTCACTGGTAACCGTTCTATCTCTATGTCTTTTAATTTTACAATCATACTGAATTTTGATTTCTATCGTACGATCCAAAGCACATTTTGAATAGGTATCGAAATTCACCACCTGCTTGGTATTGTGATCCAAAGTAATTCCCTTCACTTTACATTTACTTATCTCTTCTCCATCTTTTGTTTTCATTTTGTAAGCATAATTTTTAGGCCCAAGTCCTCTGAATTGAGTAATTTTACAGTCAGGCTCGTCATCAGTCCATTTTCCTAACCTACTGTTAATAATGGGAGGGTTCCATAATTCAGGATCATGAATGTACATACAACTATCTGTATCGAAATACAGAACTCTATCTTTTAACTTTTCAAGAACGGCGTACAATTCCAACCTTGCATAAGCTGTTACGTAAGACCCTACTACCACGTTGGCTGTAGCGTGGGTATCAATATGTTCCAATTTTGATTCATAGTTAACCAAGATGAATGGACAGTCCTCGTCAAAGATTTCTACATGCTTTACAATGAAATTGGGATTGGTGACTAATTCGAAATATTTAGACGGATCACTGATGTATTCCGTCTGAGTCATTTTTTCACGCTGGGCTAATTTTCCCCAAAGACAGTTCAACATAATCTTAGCAAACGATCTTCTACCAGGATTTTTTTGAATACAACTTGGATCAAGACGAACCCCTTCTGCCTTCTCATATTCACAAACGAATTGATCTTTTTCCGAGTCTGATTGACACCAATTTGGGTAACCACTGGCTTCTTGCTTAATTTTCAAGAAATTATCCACATAGCCTTTATAGAACTGATCTGACACAGAATTGAAATGCCAGATTTCATACACTTGTATTAGCCGATAGCCACAGTCAAGAGCTTTGAATAATTCAAAAGTAACCCAAGTTCCAACCAAAGGTCTCTCTTCTTCACTGTGGATACAAATGTTTGAACTTTCTTCTGCACATTTCATACAGAGTGGAAACATCATTTTATTGTTACAGTGAACTGGAAGAACGGGGTGAAACAAATCAGTTGGAGGTAAAATTTTGCATTTGATTAAGCCCTCATACTGACGAATATTGTTCATGTCAATATTCTCACTAGACAAAATTTCTGGCTGACCCACAGGATAGGATTTATGTTTACAAACATAAGGGTACAGAGAACAGATATCAATGTACTTGATTTCCTTCTTGCTTTTTTCATCAACATCGTAGCTAATTTTTATTGCATTACATCTTCCCCCAGACAATCCCTCCCTCGGATCGATGGGGTCCAAATGTGGATATAACTTTTCAATGAGTTTTTTGTACTATTTATCCTTCATCTTAGCATCGAATTCATGCTCCCAAATGTACACTACATTATACCCCATTTTTTTTTTATATCTGCTATACGTTTAAAAGTATGTTCGTACAATTCAGACATGGGTCTCCCATTGATGGGGTTGATCTGTTTTCGATCTGTATAACATACAGGACAACCATGATACAAATCCCCAAGGAATTCATAGACAGTGTTTGATTGACGGTGAAAACCATCTACAGTATATCTTCCGATTTGAACTTCCCCACCATTTTTTGCATGACGAATATCAATACCTTTTTCCTGAGCTACGCTTTGAATCCAGCGTATCACTTTCATAGAAAAACGACGTCTGGACGAATCTTTACTTGCAATGATAGCAATTTGATTTCCTGGCAAATATTTGCTTCGCCAGACTTTGTTACAGGCATCGGCGATGGTAATTGCCTCTAAAAATGGACAAATACCACCCTGTTCGATAAACAGCTTTCTGAATTCAGCACATCCTCGTCTTAGGATATCGACATCTGACCTACAGTACGATTCCATCTCTTTTTGAAAATTGAATTCCTCACCCTTTTGAACTTTGTCATTATACCAGACTATGAATTTCGACCTACCCTCTTCAGACATTGAGTCGGGTTTGTAATAAGACATATCCAAGTATGGTCCAATATAACTCCAAAATTCATCTGTATTTGCCCAGTGAGGAAAGTAACCTTTTTTCATTTCTTGAAGACCAAATGTGGCTGGAAATTTCGCCAGCCCAAAGTTCATGAAATTGAAGGAGTCGATCAGACGCACACCATTCAATTCTAACTTCATAATATTGTTTCCATTCATGATCAATTTTGGAAGTTTTAACCCAACTTTGACAATATAGTTAAGAATGAACTGGCCGTCATAACCTTTTAAATTATGAGCCATAGCTGTGACTCCTTTGTGATGTTTTGAAAAGAGCCACTTGCAAAATTGACTCAAAGTTTCTTCTCCTTGAAAAATAACTTCCCTACCCTCTTCAGATTCGCTGCATGTAGAACAATGAAAATCAAGTGGTTTATCGATACAATCATCACATACTCTATGTGCTATACAATAATTCGGGATGTGCACCCCTGTGTCTTGTTTGCATTCAAAATCAAAGAAAATGAACTGTGGTTTTTTGACTACAGAAAAACTCGTCTCATCATTGCTGTTATGATTCGTCTTACTTTGGTAAGGTTGAATATAACATCGATGAGAAAAGTCAACAATTTTCTTACAGATATGGCACCGTTTCTTTCCATTGCAGATATGATTTCTCTTTCTGGTAAGACACTGTGCACCACATTTTGAACAGAGTTTCACTAATTCACAAATGGATTTCTTTTCTTTACCTTGAACATTTCTGTGATTTTCAAAGCATAAAACACTAAAAAATCGCCTATGACACTTGGAGCAGACATACTCTTTGGATTCTGATGGACATTTTCCTTCACGATAACAACCTTTGCAGATTTTTGAGCAAGCATGATTTTCCCGCTGAGAGTAGCCCACATCACAGAACTCACAATAATATGTACAACAAAAAAAACCTTTGATGGATTTGATGTAGTCATAATGGTTTTGATGGAAGTATAAATGTATGATCTTACTATTGTCTTTCAATTCTGGATGTTCAAATATTTTCCTCGTTTTGGAATGCTGGTCGTGAACTTTAATGATATAGTCTTTTTCATACAAAAACAATTGAATTTTTTTGAATTCATCAATTCCTACAGACTGTGTTGGTAAAACTCCAGCTTCATTCATCAATTTCTCAGCTTCAGTCTTTTGAAGAGTGTAGTCTGAACGACGAATATTATTCCATCTCCTATTCCATGCTTCGTTGTTTTCACGTTCAATGTAGCAAATTCCCACAACAACGGCTCTTGCAAAACATAATTGATCAAGGTTGTTAATTTGAATAATGCATTGTTTCTTCTTGGCAAAAACCTTTGAATCCAATTCCGACGATTTATATTTCGCTTTTCCGTTACCACACGGAGGTATTGTATGTGTAATGTCAAATGTCATGAATCCGTCGTTCAAGACAAAATCTGTATTCGACTGTAAAACTCGTTCAATTTCATTCAATATAGTTTCACCTTGCAGCTGATCTGTAGCTAAAAAGGGAATATGAATCCCCATCTCCAATGAAGGATGATCGATGCTAATTCTAATCATATCTGTCGGGTTAGCATTTAACTTTCGAATGATTTCATGGGTAACATCGTCAAAAAATCCAAGCAGCCTCTGGGGTGATAATTCTTCAAATTTCTTAAAACTCACTGACAATACATGTGATTCTGTTCTAAATTTTTTTGACTTCTTTTTTCCCCTTTCTATTAAGTCATATAGATTTTTCATATCCAAAGTAGAGCTGCTGTTTTCTTCTTTTTTATCCACGAACATATTTGGTGAAAAGATATCATCTTCACTGTCACTTTCTTCTTTCAATGGTACAGTTTTTTTCTTTTTTGCTAGTGGAAATGACTCGTCATCACTATCACTTTCTTCTTTCAACGGTAAAGATTTTTTCTTTTTTGGTGGAAATGACTCATCGTCACTTTCACTGTCTGAATAATCTACTATTCTTTTTCTTTTAACCATCGTTTCAGCTCTGGTTGAGAAGACAGAATGAAGGAAGCGAGAAAAAAACCTAACAATTTATTGACTCTTTCCTTGCAGTAGTGTATAAATAGAGACATCGACTGTGAAAATCTCATTATTCCTCTGATCAATCTCAGACAGTACAGTTGATAAAAGAAAATGAGCGAGTTCAAGCTGCAAAATACATCACCGCTTAGAAAGAGGATGGCATTGTATGTTAATCCATACACCCACGATTATGAGATCAGCAATATTCCGTCAAAGTATCAAGTTAAACATAACGGCGTCTACGTGGGATCATTTTTATCCCAACAACATTTAGCAGAAAAAGATGTTTACCGCATGACCAGCTACAGAGTTTTGGATCAAACAACGATCGACAAACGATATGGGGTGGATGGCGTGAGAACAAATATTTGTTTTACGTGCAACAAAACAGGGCATTGGGCCAGACAATGTCCAGAAAAAGAAAAGCAGACAGGAGAAAATGTTTTTGTCTATGTGGACCCGCTCAGTCATGACATCAAAATTTCACCAACAGCTGTCAAACTCTAACATATGAAATACGTCGGAGCAGTAAATTCATTCTGCAAATCATTCTGCAATGAAAATGCATGGAAAAAAAGTTCACCACAGGGTACATCATCCATTGAAACTCAGACCGTAGACATGCAGACTGACAACATGGGTATCAAGGATTCAGAGATCTGTAAAATAGCAGATAAATTAGAGACTTTACGGAAAAATCTGGACAAACAAAATCTCATAGATTCCACAAAAAACGAATTTTCTTCAGAGTCGGATTGTTCGAACGGGAAGGAAGAACCAAAAGATTTAGTGTTGATAGAAAAAAGACGAGAGGAAAAACGTCAAAATAACGAAAAGAAGAAAAAACGACAAAACAACAAAAACAACTGTTTCTTTTGCAAATCGACAAAACACGGGAATGAAATGTGTCCAGATATGGTATTAAAAAACAATGAAAGGGGAAAAAAACGTAAGAGTAAATGTGAATCTGACATTCCGAAGAAAAAGAGAAAAACAGCCTAAGTGAAAAAAAGTTTTTCATTCATTTTGTCTTTTTTACAGTTCAAAGTTCTATGACATTCCGAAGAAAAAAAGTTTTTTCATTTTTTTACAGTTCAAAGTTTCATTGTAATGATTATTGTAAAAATGTTCTAAAATAAAAAGTTTTAAATAAAGATATAAAAAACATATAGGACTTGACTTTTTTTGTTTTTTGACAATTTGAAAAGAAAGTTCTTTTCTTGGTAAATGGTTAGCCCTGAAAAGGGCTGTTTTTTAGCTAAATAAGCTATAGACCTCACCATTTCAGTGAAGGATATAGCTTATTCATTTTTGCCACCCAAGCACAATTATTTGTAGGTGGCACAAACTCCTTCAGACTAGGGTAAATATTCCCCATCTGAATCATTGGAGTGCGGGTTCTCCAGTCATGCCCTCTCCTGGCGAAGAACTCGCAAAGCACCCTAAACTTCTTCATCTTTCGGTCCTCCTCTAACCTTTCTTCTACCTCTCTTCTCCGCTGTTCCTCCTCTCGTCTTTTCACTTCTTCCCTTCTCATCTTTTTCCAACAAAACAACTTGCGGAAGAAATTCTTCATCGTGAAATGAATTAATAAAAGAATAAAAAACGCTGTCTCTTTTATAGTTTGACAGGTGGATTGACCTACTTTGCGTTAGAATTAAAAGCGCGAACATGGGCGAGAGCATGTAGATAGAACATAACGTACTATATGATATATCTACAACGTCTAAGAGTATCAAATCCAAAAAAAATGTAACGAAACTAACGATTGGTTAACGTTAATTCCAAGTCAAAATAGGTCAATCCTCCTGTTGGCGTATAAAAACACCGATTTTTCCCATACATTCATCATTTTGACTCATAGCTCTCGAACATTTCGGAAGTTAAAAATCAATATGGAATACAACTTAAACGATTTCAACTTAGATGCTTTCCATCCAGTGGAAAACAATGGAGACATTCTTTCATCAGCTATGAATTCAGCAATCATCAATCCGACGACTGTATTGGATAACATTTACGAAGAGGTGAAACAGTTAAATTCGAAACAAGATTCTATGCTGTCTCGGATCTTAAAAGAACTGGAAACATTCAACAAACATTTGGAGGAGATTAAAACTTTAAACACAAACACCGAACGGTTGTGGAAAAACATTGAGACACTACGCTATCAAAGTCAGAGCATTTCAGCAGTTCCAGTAAAGATTCCTGTGGAGTTTGACTTCGATAAGACAAATCTTCACAAGCTAGTGGACTCTATCGTAGCTGTTGTGAAGAAAGAAAAACAACCAAAAGAAAATCAACCAAGAACAACAAAACGAAAATCAGAGGAAGACGATAGCCATCTCCACAAGCGGCAAGTTGACCAAAAGAGATCTTCACCGATACTGACAGGACAGGGTAAATACGGGAAAAACATTGATAATCACGATGACTTCAAAATCCCAAAAATCCCCAAAAAAACGAAGAAAAGCTGTCAGTAGAGAGAAAAAACACAATCTCCAAACAAAACAGCCCTTTTCAGGGCTAACCATCTACCATGAAAGATCTATCTTTTTTCTTCAAATTGTCAATGACTTCTGATCCATTGGAAGCAACCTAGGGTCACTACCCTGAGGGTAGTGACCCTAGGTTAAAACCTCCCTCAGGGTAGCTAGACTGGGTTGGAGGGGGGGGGGAAGCAAAAATGCGAAAATAGGTCCCAATCGACCCAAAATTTCTCAAATCAACCGGAATTAACCCAGGGTCACTACCCGAGGGTAGTGACCCTGGGTTAAAATCTCCCTCAGGGTAGTGAGCCTGGGTTGCAGCAACCCAGGCTCGCTCCCTATACTACTATCATGGATCACGGGGATGCATTAACTCTTTCGGCGCCAAATACATAAACTCAACTTCTTTCGGTGGCTGTAAATGCAATCCACAGAGACCCAGAAAGATTTTTATCGTAGGGGCTTGACTAATTAAGCGGACGGTACAGATCAAAGATCAGACTGCACGTTCTGTGCAGTCTGATCTTGATCTGTGCCGTCCGCAAAAGTCCCTGTTTTCGCCTATGGCGCTGAAAGAGTTAAGCCACCCTTTGCCAGAGTATGGCTCACTTTAATGAATGATTGATTGAATGGTGTTTTACGCGGCTTGCAACATTATTTCTGTCATATCACAGTGACAGCTCACATATTCATGTATGCCGCAAGGCTTTTATCAGAACTAAGCCAGGGCTCTGAAGTGTTTTACCCAAGGACAAACATATTAAAATGCAGTGCTTCAAGTGAAGATCGAACCTGGGACCTCCAGGTTAAGAATTTCACACTTTACCACCGAGCCACAAAGGACCCCGTTAGCCATAACACAACGCTCATCGCAGAGGAAGTTTAGCCGTGCTTGGGTTCGAAGTCATAACATCTTGATCACGTGCTCCATAAAATACCGACTTAGTGTGACAGGCTCGGCTCTGGAGGGGGTCCCGAGTTCGAGCCTGATTGGAAAAACTGGGTTTCGTGGGAGTGCCCGTAGGCAAGACACTTCAGAGCCCTAAGGACACTCCAGAGCCCTGGCCTAATACTGTCGAAACCTAGAATGAATAAGCGAGCTATCGTCGTGATATGAGTGAAATAATGTTGAAAGCGGCGTAAAACACAATCAATTAATCAATCAATCAATCAATCAACTCTGTACTTTACATACAGCTTTTTTTTTAAATCGACAATGCATTCATTTTACATATATAAATTCTGTGACCCCCCCCCCCCCCCCCCCCCGTTTAAGCTTCCGTAGTGCAAATATTAAGTTACACTACTACATAAAAGGAAACTATAATTTAACAAATACATTCATGGTTTAAGCAATAGAACTGCATAGAAAATATTACACAAAAGGGGCTCTATATTCTCAATGGAGTAGTTTCGATTTAACAGTTGGATATGTGCACCGAGTTTTTACATGATATTTTCGTGGATTTACCTGAATTTTACGATCAAGTGAGGGGTCGAGGAATTTCTTTGAATTATCAGTGTATCGAGATCATCTTAGATTCACAAAGTTTTACCTACTTGCCTATCAACAATATTTTACAATTGTCCGAACTTTGCAGACTACAAATTAAATTTGGTTCAAATAAAGGGCTTTGTAGATGAAAGGATAGAAAACATTGCAGGAAAAGGAGAAAATGCTGGTGACCAGCATTTTCTCCTTTTCCCACAATATTTTCAGAAGCTTTTGTTCTGTTCGTTTAAGCTCAGGATTACTATGTAATCTTTTATACCTTAGAGCGCTGAAATAAAGAAATGGTTAAGTATCAAGTAAGGAAAAAAAAAAACAGAACAGTTATACTTCAAGCTTGTTTTTGCCAGTATATATAACAAAGAAGCTGACAGTGTAGATCCAAGATCAGATTGCACGTTCTGTTCAGTCTGATCTTGATCTACGCTGTCCCTAAATTCAACTTAAGGCGATTAAGGGTAATGGTTTTAATGCACTTCGTCGTTAAATTCAACCTTCTCCTGCGTGTGTTTTTCGGGATCAGCCCGCATGAAAGAGCAATCTGATCTTGATCCACACTTTGCGGTCTTCTTTCAATGGTTCGGTGATAGCAAAAAGTGTTTCATGTTTAGACTGAGTGTTATCTTTAGTCACGATGTTTTTAAAACTTTTCAACTACATGAGCATATCGAGTCTTAACCAAAAGAGGACAAAATTACACCATATCCAAAAATGAAGGCATCTGCAGAAGTCAAGTCAAATGTGGCTGAAACTATCTGATCTATCTTTGATAGGTTAGGAAACATTGTGGGAAAAGGAGAAAATGCTGGTAACCAGCATTTTCTCCATTTCCCACAATATTTTCAAAAGCCGACTTTCTGAGGGTCGTCAAAACTCCGGACTGTTTGCTAAAGGGTTAAAATCGTATTCACACAGAAACGGGTTTATAAATGAATGTAATTATTTATTATTATGTTTAAAGGGGCATCAAACGTAATTTTGATCGAGGGGCTCGAAAGTTGAGATTTTGAAAAATTATAAGGACGTGACTGTCTACCATTAGATGGGGGAACAACAACAACAAATATTACAAAAAAAAAAATGAATTAACTCTGCTGAGATTGGAACCCAGAACCTTCAAAACTGGATTGGGCGAGTCTACCAACTGAGCTATCAGGCGAACAGAACGTACTCTGTGTTTAAAATGTATTTATCCCTTGTTATGCTGTGACGGGCCGAGCCCCGGTTGGGCATTCGGTAACGTACAGGGCTTGAGAGAAGAGGGTGGCTGGTTCGAATCCCCAGCTCCGCAAATTTCCTTCCGAGGACTGATGACTGTCATATGTCACTTTTGATTATTTCTCGACGATTGTTATGCGGAAAAGCAGTCGGTGGCTTGGGAGGAATATTATGCGAGGTACTGGTAACAGAAACTCCAGGAAAACATAGATAGGTGCCACCGCGATATAATTGAAATAATATTGCAAAAGGCGTTAGACACCATACAGCCTATCAAATAGTGCGATGACGGCTACACTTTTACTTGCATAAGACATTTTACAATTTAAAAGAAAAATCGGAAATTCCTCGTGGTTTTGACATCCCTGCAGGCCAATAGAATTCAATCATATTTGTAAAGATATTCTCAAAAACTTGTAAACAAATTATGGTTTAATGTCCCTTTAATGTTAACCTTTGAAATAATTTAAACTCTTTTCCACACGGCAAAAGTTTAGACTCGTCGATTATAAAGGTATTTACAGATGACAAGTCGAATGTTTTCCAAATGATAGTATTTGTCCTTGAATAGGTAGAAAACATTGTTGGAAAAGGAGAAAATGCTGGTAACCAGTATTTTCTCCTTTTCCAACAATGTTTTCAAAAAACGTCTTTATCAGGATCGTTTAAACTTGGGGTTGTTTGGAAAAGGGTTAACCCTTTCGCAAACCAGGCAGTGAGGATTGATTGTTAATTTAACCCTTTTCAACCCGAAAACAAGACTTTTGCTGTAGGCCACATAGATCAAGATCAGACTGCGCAGAACGTGCAGCCACATCTTGGATCTGTACCGTCCGCTTGTTTAAGTCAGACCTACAGGATGAAAGAGATCTGCTTGAATTTCAGTGGATCATATGTTCAGCCTTCGAATACGGCAAAAGGGGTTCTAATGCATCTCCTGATGAATTATGCCTGGCACGTCATCACAATATTATGGATGTAATAAATCTATTTCAAGGGGCGAATGCGAAACTATTCCATCTGCATCTTGGAAAATATTACAGGAGAGGGGGAAAAAAAAACTAAATTCCGTGAAAAGCGTTGTTAGATCGTCTTGTTTAATTATGATGTGCTTAATTCATGCTCTCAGCTCAACACAACATATCTAAACAAGATGATCTAACTATTCTTTTCACAGAAATGAGAAGCGTTTTTCCCTCTCCTGTAAAATTTTTCGAAACGCAGATGGAATAGTTTCGTATTCACCCCTCGATTTAGTCTAACAATCTACTGGGTCTGGAGGTAGAATGGTCCTTTGACATGCAGAAAATTTACTGAAAGCAAAAAGTTTCGACCCAGGTCAGCCTGCGCGGACTGCGCAGGCTGACACGAGTCGATACTTTTTGCACATGAGTTCAGCCCTCTTTTCACACAACATGGTTCATATATTTGGGGATGAAAGAGTCAGCCAATTTTGCTCGAGTTATAAGACTTTCGAGGTATCAATGTTTTCTTTGTTCATACAGAAAAAAACAGTAAATGGTGTTTCTTAGTTTTACCACTTAGCACACAATCCCGTGTTCTGACGATCCTGAAAAAATACAACATTTCCTCTTTTCACACAACATGGTTCATATATTTGGGGATGAAAGAGTTAGCCAATTTTGCTCGAGTTATAAGATTTTCGAGGTGTCAATGTTTTCTCTGTTCATACAGAAAAGACAGTAAATGGTGTTTCTTAGTTTCACCAGTTAGCACACAATCCCGTGTTCTGACGATCCTGAAAAAATACAACATTTCAAAAACGCTGTGCGAAAAGGCTGGAACGTTTGTAATAAGCATTTTCATCTATTCCAACAATGTTTTCTTCCCGTTTAAAGGTACTATATCAGTAGAAGTAGTAGTAGCAGTAGTAGTCGTAGTAGTAATAGGAGGAGTGTTATAGTCGTAGAAGTAAATGTTGTAGTTGCAGGATTAACAGTAGTAGTAGTAGTGTTTTTGTAGTTTTGCTGCTGAAGCTGTTGTTTTTGTTGTTGTTGTTGTTGTTGTTGTTGTCATTGAAATGCAAGGCAATGTTGATCTTCGTGCAGTTGACTTTAGAAAAGACAACCTTTATACATGAACAGTTTTAGAGGAAAGGGTCACAAAATGTAAAGAATAAAAGGGCAACAAATGATGGAAGAGGACCATCAGACTACATCGTTCCCTAGGTATGCGTTTGAATCAAAGTTTGTTGGGCGGAAAGCTGAATTACGGAAGTTAAACGCGGCCTGGGAAAAGCATTCTGTATTTGGCGTATTTGGAATTCGATCGATCGGCAAATCACGCCTCGTTTCGGAGTTTTTGTCGCAGAAGAGGACACCAATTGGCCAGCATAACGACTCGGATCAAGAACATGAATTTTCTATACAAATTTATAAATCTGATCTCAGAAGGTATACGGATATAAATTCTGTGTATTCCAATCTATGCGCAAGTCTCTTTATAAAACCGGAACCGGAAGCAACTCTGACGGAGAGATGGATTGGTCACGTGGTACAGGTTCTTAATCGTAAAAGCAGGCAATCTCAATCCACCATTGTATTGTTTTTTGACAATGCAGAGAATCTGATAGAAAGTGAAGATGCAGATCCATTTTTAAGATTTATTGTCGCTTTGATCAGGAGATGCCCGGGTGTGAAAACTTTTTTGACATCAACAACAAGAATCCAATTCGCCCAGGACGGAAGAGTGGTTTACTCCCATAATCTTTTAGCTTTGACTCTTACGGAGTCATTCGAACTTCTAACCGCAGTTGCACCGTTTGTTGAACTTAGGGAATACAAAGATCCAATACTAAAACTGAGTGAAGGACTTCCGTTACTAATTTTGATGATTGGGGCGGAGTTAAATGACGGCATAAGTCACATGACTCCACAAAAAATGGTGGAAACCCTCAGTAAATGTCGTCTTCAGACTTGTTCCAAACAGGATTACTCAAAAGATGACCTGACACAGGATGTGGGTAAGTAAATGAGCCGCGCTATGTGAAAAGATGGCTTAATACATCTGCGAAAAGCATCAACTCAGGTCAGCCTGCACAGTCCGCGCAGGCTAACCTGAGCCGAAACTTTTCGCTATCGGTCAATTCTCTGTCCGTCAAAGGACCAGTGTACCTCATGAATCGGTCGGTTGTTATACAAAATGGATTTTACTGATCCATGCCATGTGATGACTTGCTTGGTAACATGGATCACGGAGATTCATTAAGCCCCCTTTTGCAAGAGCATGGCTCAAAAAGTTTCAAACATTTACACAAATTATGCAGAAAGTTAGAAAAAATATTTCTTGTGTTGGCATATCAAGATGTTATGTTTTTCTTTTTCAGATTGAGTATAGCTCTAGTTTGTACATCATCAAAAAAAAAATAAAAAATAAAATAACGAAGAGAAGGAAAAATCTCTGAAAGCTACGTCTACACTCGTTTCAGCCAGTTTTCAACCAATTTCATCTTGTTATTATGAAACTATGACCACTCTTGTATCTTCATGCCAAATGTTACATCTTACGGTTGCAACCTTAGGTTGCAAAGATTAAGACGGATAAAAAATGCATTTCATTTTCTTAAGCTCATCAATGAAAACAAAGAAATCAATGTTGTCATTTCTGGTTTTAAATCGAGGAAAAGTTTCTTTTTCCTTATATGTATATGTATATGTATATATCGGTAGTTTATCTATGTTTACAAAGCTGACAAAAGTCTGAACCATTCTACACACTATCTAGTTTTAACAACTTTTTTTTTTTTTGCTGTGAGGGTGTATCTTTGAAGCGATACGTAGTCTCTTGAATATTTTTAGAATTTAACAAAGCTCTGTGGCAATGCCACATCATCACACAAATAGGGATATTGATGGCGTCATATCTGATATTAACCCTTTCCCAAACGACAAATTTTAGACCCTTCCAAACTGAGAGAGTTTGCAGACGACAATTTCAAATTTTATGAAAATGGCAGACAGTTCTCCAAAAGGGTAGAAAACACTGTGGGAAAAGGAGAAATTGCTCGTTACGAGCAATTTCTCCTTTTCCCACAGTGTTTTCAAAAGACTTGTACTGCAGACACGTGAAAACCAGGGTTTGTTTGGGAAAGGGTTAAAGAAAACAGGCAGATCTCCTGATTGTAAGAAGAACATGTACATAGAGTTATTTACAGGCTGAAATTGCATCTTTTTATTGATTGTAATCGTCTACTCATTTACTATTGTAAAGAAAGATACATGTAATAATAGATCTATATTAGATAGTATCTGGCAACGTTTTTCGATAAGTTTTAATGTACTTAAAACCTATACAAGACCAATCTGCTAATATTTATGCTACTTTAAAAACTTACGAAACAAACCCGAGTTTTAACGATCTTGAATAAGAAAAACTTTTGAAAACATTTTGGAAAAAGGAGAAAATGCTTTCTCCTTTTTACGAATTGTTTTGTTTTCTACTCTTTCTACTCTTTCAAACCTTTCAAAAGACGAATCTGTCCAATTGAGCCGAACTTACCTTGTCGTCCGCAAATACTCTCGATATGGACGAGTCCATAATTTTGTCTTCAGGTAAAGAGAAAATCATCCAATTTCAGGTGATGTCTACAAGAATTTCATTTTAAGACTGACCCACGTGTACCAAGAGCGTCTAAAAGTGTTAGAGTTCATCCCAGGGTCCTTCGACGCCACTGAATCAATGGAGATGCTAGGTATCAGGAAACTAATACATTCGTACTTCGATGAATTAGTGCTTGAAATCGCGTTTTAAGATGTTTAGCCCTTTCGCACTTTCGTACTTTGATCGAATAGTGCTTTCGTCCTTTGATCAAACAGCTCTTTCGTACTTTGATATGTTTAGACATGTCGCATGTTACTCGTCACACTTCGGCCGATTCCGTACCTACATCTATCCTCGTCCGTTTAAAGGCTAATTCCATTTTGAACTACCAATCACATGCTCTTTAATATGGCGGTGCCCATGGAAATCGCTTAGCAACGACATGAACAACGACGGTGAAGCTACGCACATCTATCGATCTGTCGATGAAAGCTTCCAGCAGAATTGATAAACCATGCTAAAAAATTATGTACAAACTGTTTGCCGACGGAAATATTCTTAGAAAGATATCGATAGAAAATTGTGACTCATGTTTTCTCTTTTATGAGGAGCCGTACAATTTTAATGACGGTAAAACGATAAACTTCCGGCTATGAAATGTACCATGTAGGTCCATATCAAGCTACGTGATACATCCGAGGGACTTGATCACCGGATCAACCGTGGTATGCCGAATTGTCGCATGTTGATAATTTACTACTTTCGTACTGTTATTGTAATTGGATTACATAGCACTTTCGTGTTTTCATGTTTTTTTCACTTTGATACATTTTCATACTTTAATATATTTTCTGCCGTAAAATTTTGAATTTTGGTTTTTTGATCAATTAGCTCTTTCAGGTTAAACGTTGCTTTATAAAATGAATTACCTCCTTTATGCCCCTGCTTTTGAAGGTTTTTGAAATCATTGTGAAAAACAGACATACATGACTTCTTGCAAGTAGAGTTTTTGTCATTTTCTTCATGGAATTTTATACTCACCACTCTGACATGCAGATTTTTTTTTTTTTTTTTTCATGTTTAGATATCTCAAGCAATTAAAGTTACATATATATTACGACGACCAGTGCACCTGATGGTTTCTTGGATGATATTTTTTCCAGAAAGTTTTTACATTCTCCTCTTCAAAACCTTTTTTATAGCTATTTCAGACAGTTATATACAGGGATGTTAGATTAACGTAATTTTAAGATATGCAGGCGGACAGTCTTGGTAACGTAGACCACGACGAGACTGTACTAACATGCATATAATGTTGTCAAGGTTACGAGACGGTTTCCATGGTGAAAGGAGATGTGTTGGTACATTTACATCGTCGGTTTATGATCATGTATGATCCGTTTACCCAGAGATTCGACATTCAGGGTATCTTAAGGGAGAGCCTACAGATGTACTTTACTCTTAGTAACATTTCAGGTATTCAAAATTTTAAATTGTCTGTCTGTCTGTCTGGGCACTTTGTGTTTGTAATTGAGCCTTGCTCTGGCAAAAAGGGGTTTTATGCATCTCAGTGATGCATGATACCAAGCAAGTCATCACATAATCATCGATCCGCAAAATTTATTTTGTGTGACAAGCGATTGAATCATAAGGTAAACTGGGTCCGTATTCACCAACCATTCTTAAGAATGTTCTTTGTCTTATTTTCCAAGATTTTCCAAATTTGAAAGTAACACAACTTCTGACTGGCTAAACCATTTGGTTTGGCCAATCAGAAGGTGTTTTACTTTCAAATTTGGAAAAATCTGAAGAATAAGACTAAGAATATTCTTAAGAATGGTCGGTGAATACGGACCATGGTCTTTGGACATGCAGAAAATTGACCAATAGCGAAAAGTTCCGGCCCAGGTCAGCTTGCGCGGACTGCGCAGGCTGACCTCGGCCGATACTTTTCGCAGAAACATTAAGCCCCTTTTCACAGAACATGGTTCATTTATTTATCGTCGCCACCGTTTGCTCTTATGGAAAACGCCCCTAAGGTAATATCCGTCGTATCTCCCATAACAACCCGATAGCTCTTGTTGATACGAATTGGTACGAAGATCGATAACAGACTGCAAGTTAAAGACGCCCATTTTATGCTTTGCGAGATAGTACAAAAATGAAGCCCACCCTAACTCAAGCCTGGTTCTTTAACGTGCTCATAGTACCGTAATACGGGACCTCGGTTTTAAGCCTCATCAAAAAGAGTATTAGCAATTTCAGTTGGCCAGTCTTGAAAATAGAACCCGTAGCCCAGACCTAGTACAAAAAAGAACCATGTATGACAATTCGAATCCACTACTGCTTTCAATTTAAACAAAATTCTAAAAGCCGTCTTGTAAAATAATTTTGGGTTCCGATTTGTACTAAGAGTATACTCATGTACATGTTAAATTCTCGCTCCGGGTGCATGTCATTTTTGAGTGTCCTTGGGCATTGCAGAGCCTAAGTGTAGTTCTTGTAAATCCAAGAAAGGAAGGATAAAAAAAAGCTGTCGCCATGATATGCCAGAGACAACTGAAGCACAGATCAATGTAAAACTAGCAAACTAACCAATTACATTTGATCCATGCTCTGGCAAAAAGGGGCTTAATGCATCTCCGTTATGCAATGTACCAATCAAGCCATCATATAATTATGGATCCATAAAAGCGAAGTTTTAAACAACCGACTTAATCATGAAGTATACTGGTCCTTGGGATTACAGAAAATTGATAAATAGCGAATAAGTTTCGGCCAAGGTCAGCCTGCG
Source organism: Tridacna gigas (assembly GCA_945859785.2). Taxonomy (NCBI): domain Eukaryota; kingdom Metazoa; phylum Mollusca; class Bivalvia; order Cardiida; family Cardiidae; genus Tridacna; species Tridacna gigas. The sequence goes on from OX244028.2 coordinate 9,099,819, forward strand.
CGAACTGCGCAGGCTGACCTGGATCGAAACTTTTCGCAGATACATTCAGCTCTCTTTTTACAGAGAATGACTCATTTCATATTACAGAAGTCCGAAGCAAATATTGCAGAACGTTTTATCGCGTCATAACGAACATTACGACCAGACTTGGTACTGCCGAGTGCTCAAAAGCGCTGAGAGACTTCGCCATCGAGCAAGCAAACCTTCAAAAGTTCCTTAAAGAAGTTTTGTACACCAAGGAAGATACATATCCTTTTTACCTAGAAGTGGCGTCATCCTGCGCCATCTTGATTGAAAACTTTATGGAAGGTATGTGTAATTTTTAGCTTCTCTGCCTTGATTCCTTGATTTTATCGATCGATCTATGCATCATTTACAAGCAAACTTACGTTCGGATTTAAAGCTACCACAATACTGAGATGAAAATTCATACCCTCTGACCAGCCCAAATATGCTCTGCAAACACATAAACTGGTCCCCGCTGTGGATATACATACTACAACTGGTACAGGCTATTGTGATATTAATTAGTTCTCATTGGGTTACGTGAATATCATTGGATAGCCAATCGGAGCATCTTACACATTTCGAGTTTGGCAGTATATCTAACATAGCGGACTGTTTGCACAATTTGAAATTAGTGTTTGAAACTCAAAGAATTGTAGCAAAAATTAATATTGAAAGGTGATGCCATGTATATATCTTACTCATTTCAGCAGTATAAGATTCGAAAAATCTAGTGCACAGGAAGCGAGAGTGGTCTCCCCTGAATCTCTTTAGTCTCGCGATGTCGCTGTTCTAAAAATAGACGGGCAGAATACTGCCCGTTTTTTGTAGCCTGTACCAATCCCTATACGCTTGCTGTATCAGGGGAGGTAACCAATCTATGGAAACAAATTGTCATGAAATTTAAGCGGTGAGTATCGAAACTTATAAAATTTCCATACTAGTTTTATAAATTTCGATTCGCTTAAAATTTCATGAAGAGGTGTTTGCAAAGAATAGGGCCTGTTCTTTTTTACTTCTTAACAACAAAAACTGTCTACCTTTGCATTTCACCATACTTCCGCCATTTTTCCATGCACTGTATCAAAACAAAAACTACATCATTGTCCCTCCCGCGCCCAAAGAGTAAGGAGGTCAGAAGAAAGGGATTAGGCCATCTCCCTCGGCTAATTTTCAATTTTGTCACAGTCTCAAAATTGTTCGATATATTTTTTAAAGGTGAAAGTGAAGTGTTCTACAACGGTTGTCTGCGTGCAGCGGAGGAATACGGTCGCCCCGGGGACAAGGCTATCATACACGTGTCTATTGGCAGCCTGTATACAAACATCAAAGTAAGGCGTATTGTACTAGTTGGCAAGATTCAAACATAGACATTGTGACATTCCACTCTACTTCGGTGAGGCTTGTCTTTCGAACTGACTTGTTTACTATCTCTTGTTTCGGCGCGGCTGAAGCAGCTTGCTGTTGACTGTGGAACTGACATATTCAGATGAATGAATAGCAATTTTCGATTGGTCAGAAACGTGGACATGTTTATTTTGCGGATCCCTGCAGGCTTCTTTTTTGGCGTGGTTACTTTTCATTTTTTGTCTTCAAATTCAACCACAAAACAGTGTTCAAATTGATATTCCAGAATCTCTTACGTAAACTGTCGTACTTTAACCCTTAGGCCGATAAGCGCGACTCTCTAACCTTTTGCCGACAGTGTAGATCAAGATCAGACTGCATAGAACGTGCAGTCTGATCTTGAATCTACACTGTCCGATAAGGAGATATTATTCTCCAAAAAGAGGTTTGAAATAGCATTATCGTGGTATTGTACAATCGACTTGAAGTTTCATTTAACTGATTTAGCATGATAAGGGTTATATTTCTTGATTGTCATTGTATTCTATCTTGACCCTGGTAGGACCACATAAAATGGGTCTTCACGAAAATAGACGAAGGGTGCTCTGAAGAATCATCTGTGTTGTTTAAAATATGACACGCTAATGTGGTATTTTTTAAATAAAACAAATTATTCTTCGGCATATTCTTCGTCCATTTCCGTGATATCTCGTTTCATGTGGTTTTACCAAGGTCCGATTCGACAGTGTAATTGTAGTTTAACTCTTTACCAAACGACAAAATTTGGCTTGGACCAAATTGAAAGCATTTGCAGACGACAAATAAAATGTAGCTTAAATGGTGATTTCTGTATTGGATAGGGTAGAAAACATTGTGGGCAAAAGAGAAAATGCTGGTTATCTTCAAAAGCATTCTCTTTTCGGGTCGTTAAAACTAGGGATTGTGTGGTAACAAGATAAAGCAAAATAGTCAGTTCGGAAGGTGATTTTTACCGAGGTAGGGTACACATAATTCTATGTTTCACAAAAATCTTGTTAATCAACGTTTTTTTAATGAAAAAAACAAGTTGAAATGTCACGAACATTGCTACATATTCCTGTTATACAACTCGTCATTCTAGCTATTTATGAATAAACGATTGTTTAACTCTTTACCAAACAACAAAATTTTAGACCAGTCCAAATTGAAAGCTTTTGCAGACGACAAAATAAATGTGACCCAAAGATTGAATTTTGTCTTGGGAAGAGTAGAAAACATTGTGGGAAAAGGAGAAAATGCTGGTTACCAGCATTTTCTCCTTTTCCCACAATTTTTTTTTCAAAAGGCCTCTTCCCCGGGGTCGTTCAAAGTCGGGATTGTGTGGTAAAGGGTTAAAAAAGGCCAAACTCAAAACGGTGCTTCGGTTCAGTCTTTGCTACTGGATCACCGTTTAACCTTTTGCCGAAATACAAATTTTAGACTTGTTTAAATTGAATTCATTCGCAGACGGCAAAATAATTTTGCTGCAGATGGTGAGATTTCCTGTGGATAGGGTAGAGAACATCATGGGAAAAGGAGGCAATGCCGGTTACCGGCATTTTTCCCCCTTTTTCCTCGACATTTTCACTAGCCTTTTTCCCAAGAGTCGTAATAAAATTCTGGATTGTGAGATAAAGGATTAAGAATATCATATTCTTGTAGATGTCATTATAACAGGCATAGAGTGCTTTCCATTCGTCATACCTAACGTTAGATGTGGCACCTCTGCTTTTTTTACCCACATTGAATATGGGGTTAAAACTTTATCTTTGACCCTCAGCTGTATCTTTAGAGGCAAACCCAGAGTTTTGGTGTTTTTTCTATCAAATATATTCCCAATTGCATATATTTAATGGCACCTAAACCGATTGCATTTTACCGCTATTCTACCTGAAACACAACTACTCTTGAAATATCACAGTGGCAAAGAAAGCCCTGTCCGGTTGTAGACGATGTTCGTGTCTGTGGTCACAAAAATAAAACATTTCCTATAGATATGATAATTTTACTCCAAATTTCAGAAGAAATCCTCAAATCAACTCCAGAAAAAAATATTTTAGCCCCATTTTTTTCCATTTTATCTGATAAAACAGTGCATCATAGGTGCTTGGCATCAATTTTTCTTTTAAAACTGGGACTTCTTTGGATATTCCATCTAGAAGCAATTTGCAGTGGCGGGACACCTTCATAAATCCCTCCACCCCCCCCCCCCCCACGCGCTCCCGAACAAAATTAGAAAGACTACTATTTCCAGTCAATTTAACAGGCAGCTTGTTATCGATCTTAGTATCAAAACAGGTAACACACAATGCTACAAGGTATATGAGCTATGCTCTTGCAAAAGGGGGCTTAATGCATCTCCGTGACGCATTTAAGCAATCAAGCCATCATATTATTATTGATCTCTGTTTTGAACAACCGATTCAATCATGAGGTAGACTCGTCCTTGGACATACAGAAAACTGACCAATAGCGAAAAGTTTCGGCCCAGGTCAGCCTGCGCGGATTGCGCAGGCTGACCTGGTCGATTCTTTTCGCAGATGGATTAAGCCCCCTTTTCACCGAGCATTGCTAATATATATATCTTTCCGGTTCGAGACTTCATGAGATAATGCCAGACTTGGAAATTTGAACTGTGATTTTATTTATGCACAACGATAGTCCTTGTCACAAAAGATTTAATTCCTTAGCGAGTTTGTTAAATTGTCAGAATGATCGTTGTCTGTCATAAATTTGTCAGAATGATCGTGGTCTGTCATGAAAATTTTATCCAAAGATGAATTAAAAGCGTAATTTTTAACAGAGAAAGGGCATTCTGTTACGCGCTGTCTCATTGGTGCATATGATTAGATTATAAACCAATAGCTGCCATCCATAAATCGGGTGTTGCCTGTTGTCTGTCGAACGGTTGAACTGGTCCCCGTTGTAGATGTACATATTACACTTGTCGTATCAGGGGAGGTAACCAATCTATCGAACGGTCACAGGAGACAAAACGGGTATCAGTTTATCAACCAATATGGTAGATTGGTTACCTCCCCTGATACAGCAAGCGTATAGGAATCGGTACAGGCTACTAAAAACTGGCGGAATTCTGCCCGTCTATTTTCAGAACAGCCATGACGTTAGACGAATAGAGATTCTGGGGAGGTTACTCTCACTTCCAGAACAGTAGATTTTCCGATATTTTTGACCTGACGAATAAGTGAATTGTATTTTTGGTATCACCTTTTATGTTTATGTCTGCTTATATTCTTTTTAGTTTCGATTACCAATTTCAAATTGTGCAAAAAATCGCAATGTTACCTCTACAGCCAAACTGGAAATGTGTCAGCTGCTCTGATTGGCTATTCTGTGATACACATGTAGCCCTATGAAAAGCAACGACACAATAGCCTGTGCCAGTTGTAATATGTATATCTACAACGGCGACCAGTTTACCAATTAAACTGATACCCGTTGTATCTCCCGTAGCCGTCCGATAGACAACAGGCAATACCCGATTTATCGACGGCAGCTTTTGGTTTTCATATGTACCAAATCCACCAATCAGACAGCTCGTAGCAGAATACCTTAATTTGTTTTGTAATAACCGAGCAATTCTACATTTGGCTAAGATTTTCATGATAGACAAAGATTTTTTGACCACGATCAATTTATCAAAATCGCTAAAGAATTCAATCTTTATCGATAATTTGTCTTCTTCTGTACATAAATAAGATCACGATTTAAATTTCCAAGTCTTGCTTTATCTCATGAAATAACGAACCGGGCAGAAACTCGACTTGTAAGCATTGGGTGTTACCTGTTGTTGATATGTAGATCGGTAACAGGCTGCCAGTTTATTTACCAATATGGTTGAAACAATCAAAGTACAATCAGTACATCTTATGATACCCTTGAATTGCAGGAGGACCTTGTTAAAGGAGCTAATTTTCTTCGGTCGGCAATCGAAAGCTTTGCCCAGAACGATCAAACTAGAAAAATACATTTGGCTACAGCTTATCAAAGGCTTGGATGGAATTTATACAAACAGGGAAAAAACCTCGAAGCAGTAAGGTAAGTTAAATAAACCCTCATTTGGCCGAGAACAAGTATAATTGTGGGTGTAGATAGAGATCAGGCCATACAGAACTTACAGGCTAATCTCAGATCAGCACTTTTTTTCTTTTTTTTTTTTTTTTTTTTTTCTTTTCGTATTTTTCTATGCTGCATTTAAATTATATTGTTTGGGTGTTTTATATTGTCCGAATTTACTTGAGTTTAATTTCAATGTGTATGCAAGAGGAGTATTCTCAGAAACTGTAATAAAGGATATGTTTAACCTTTGCCATACAATTGAACCATGCTCTGGCATAAGGGGGCTTAATGGATCTCCGTGACGCATGATACCAATCAAGCCATCACATAATTATGGATCCATTATAGCCACTTTTTTTAATAATCGACTTAATCATGAGGTAGACTGGTCCTTGGACAAACAAAAAATGAGCAATAGCGAAAAGTTTCGGCCCAGGTCAGCCTGCGCGGACTGCGCAGGCTGACCTGGGTCGATACTTTTCGCCGATGCATAAAGCCCCCTTTTCACAGAGCATGGCTCAATTACATGTTTCAAGTATCGACCCTGAAAAAAAAGGGCTTTGAAAAATAATTGTGGGAAAATAAGAAATTGTTGGTAATCAGCATTTCTACTTTTCCCCCAATGTTTTCTACCATTTTACAGGCAAATCTCATCATTTGAACCATATTTAATTTGTCGTCAGTTTAGTCGGGACAAGTGTAAATTTCTAGTGTCTGGTAAATTGCTAATGTTAGAATTTTATCAGTGTCAGTTTTCATTCGAAGCAGGTATCTAAATATGACAACAGCGACATTTCAGACGCTGGAGTAAAACCATTCCACACCGCAAAACCTCTAGCCGACCATTTTTGTTTCTCCTGTAAATTTGACCAAGTACTAGACAGGCAAATAAAAACAAATTGTAATATGTCTGGACGTTAAGCATGGTATTGTAATGAAAATATTCTCGATTTGGGCAACAGAATGCATCTCCTTTTAAAAAAAAGGGGGGGGGGGGAAACACGTTTTATGCATGCGTGGTGCTCATCAGCCAAAACAGGTTAAAAAGAGAATCATAAATTACTCATGGAAATTTTGTCAGCAATAAGAAAGAAAAAAAACATGAAAATTATTTTCAGTATAAAAATATATATAAACTGAGAGAAGGAGCATGAAGTTTTGAAAAAAAAAATTTTTTTCAATTAACACTTGTCAGTAAATGAATGTTAAATAAGTTATTTTCAAAAGTATAAGTCAAAAAAAATCTGTTCAGACTTAGGCTGAGGTATGCTTTTACACTGGTCAATTATTCTCCAAAAAATCAAACCAAATGAACTGTCTCTTTTCTGGACAGCGGATGTTAAAAAAGGTCCACGGAGAATTTCAGCTTAAAAGTGACCGTTTAGAAGTTTGTTTAGTGCATTTTTCACCCGTCACAACTAGGCCGATATCATAACTCCATCTTACCTCGACCGTCACTTGTCATAACTCGACCATTTTGTAACTAAATATAACCTCGACTGTATAATGTAAGTTTAAAACTACTTTCAGACAGATGATCTTAAATATGCGGATACCCTGAAATTCTTCAACTCTTTACCACAAAATTCAGCGTTTCAATGAAGCGAAAAAAAAGGCTTTAGAAAACATTTTGGTAACCAGCATTTTCTCCTTTTCCTCCATGTTTTCTACTCTTTCTAAGACTAATTTCACCACTGAATTTGTCGTCTGCCTATGCTTTGAATTTGGACAAGTCCAAAATTATTTCATGTGGTAAAGAGTTAATCAACGAAAACAACAATTACACTGACGTCACTGGTAACCAGCATTTTCGCATTTTCTCCTTTCCCTCAATATTTTCTACTCTTTCTAAGACATCCTATTTCACCAATATATCGGTTCGTAGACAAAAGATGTAGCTCGCACATGCGCAGTCAGTAGCGAGCGTGATGGCGGTGATTTAACCACGAAGAAGACGCAGTTGGCGAAATTAGTGGTTTTTTACTCTTTTTCTCGGGTGATTGAGGTGTCTTGGGTGACCATCGATCACAGTCTTATTCGATGTTATTTTTAGACCCGAGGTCTTACGATATTCGCTTGGATAGGGCCAGAAATTTGATAAAATTATCGGACACGTGTTTTCATCATGGGTGATTCGGGCGGAAAATCGAATCAGAAGGACTCGCCGGCTGTCCCGGCCCAAACTGATAAGATATCGGCTTCGAAAAAGGCTTCTACTAAGCCTGCACCAACTAAGCCGACGAAGGAAAAGACAGATTCTCATTCTTCGGACATGATGGAGAAGATCTTGCCAGACTTGTCGGACATAAAACAACAACAACAAACAACCGACAAAAATTTTTCCCACCTTGTAGACGTATTTCGACAATCGAAGAATGGCTCAGTGGGGATTATTGTGAAAAAGAAGAACAGGTTGCTCAGGAAGAAGGGGAAATCGCCGAGGATTCACCCTCCGCCCCTAAATGTCGGAAAACAGAATCAAAATCAAGATTTTCAGCTATGACTAAAAGACTGAAGGGTCATGAGATGGCGGGCCCACCACTCGAGGACACATTAGCATCTTATATCAACGATGTGTTTGGTAATGGATTAAAGGAAGAGGAATATAATGATTTAGGAAGAGTTACTCCCTAGGCCGGAGAACTGTACTGCTCTGCAAACTGTCAGATGCAATAAGATGGTTTGGAATTTCTTGTCCACAAATGCCAAATACTTGGATAGGAAGTTGCAGAACATTCAATGTTTTCTACTCTTTCTAAGACAAATTTCACCATTGAATTTGTCGTCTGCCTATGCTTTGAATTTGGACAAGTCCAAAATTATTTCACGTGGTAAAGAGTTAATCAACGACAACAACAATTACACTGACGTTAATACATTTAAGGAATCCGTCACTGAAAACTGCAAAACGAAATTAATTAACAACGTTTGAAAATGAATACGCACAAACTGTTCATCAACTAAAAGTATTTAGAACGATTTCGACTGAATATCATAGTTTTTTGGTTTATTTATCTGTGGAGTGTTATGGAACGAGCGGTAAAGCGGTCTCTTTACAGCCAGGAAATGTCAAGCGTCTGTAAGCATCATTCTAATTATTCTAGGTGATACAGCCGAGGGATCAACCCAGGTTTGCCGCGTGATGATTTTTTTGCCGCATTGAAAAAAAGGAAAGTTAAGTAATAAAGCACATACAGATTCGTTTTTTGCTTCATGCTGCTTTGATTAGTAATGATTATCACTAGTCTCTGCCAGATTAAGACTACGATACATTTATTTTTTTTCTTCAGATTTTTAGAAAAGTCGTACGCCATTACATCGAAGCTTGGGATAGATGCAATCGCTTTACGAGTTCAGAACATGAACAGCCTCGGTCTCGTGAACGATATGCTTGGTAACTATTTCCATCGATATTCAAAACACTTAACCACACAATCCCGAGTTCTAACTACCCTGAGAAAGAATCGTTTTGAAAACAGTCTGGGAAAGAGAGACAATACTGATAAACAGTTTTTTTCTCCTTTGGTCACAATGTTTTCTATCTATTCAAGGACTTATACCATCAGTTGAAAAATACTTGAATTGTTATCTGTAAATTCAGTCAATAAGGCAGAATCTAAAATTTGCCGTGTGGTAAGGGATTAAACCACGCCTCCTATCTGCCCCTTCTCCCTCTCCAACTTCTACAGGTCTCCTGGACATTAAAGCTTGATGAGGATACGATCACTTCAAGAGCCCAGAACATGAAAAGCCTCGTTCTCGTAAACGACATGCTTGGTAACTATTTCCATAGATATTTAAATCATGCCTCCTACACATGCCTCCTACACATGCCTCCTACACGCACCTTATCTTACCCTACTCCTTCACGTCTCCCTCACATTGAAGTTTGAGAAACTTGTGATCGCTTTGCGCGCTCAGGGTCCGTATTCACCAACCATACTTACGAATATTTTTAGTCTTATTCTCCAAGATCTTGTAAATTTGAAAGTAACACAACTCCTGATTGGTGAAACCAAATGGTTTAGCCAATCAGGAGTTGTGTTACTTTCAAATGTAGAAAATTCTGGAGAACAAGACAAAGAACGTTCTTAAGAATGGTTGGTAAATACCGACCCAGATCATGAACAGCCTCGCTTTCGTGAAAGATATGCTTGATGAATCTTTCCTCAGACTTCTGAACCACGCCTCCTATCCGCCCTTTATCCCAACCCAGTTCCTACCCGTCTCCGTTACACTAAATCTTAAGGAGAGTGCGATCGCTTTGCGAGCTCATAACATTAATAGCCTCGCTCTTCGTAAACGATATGCTTGGCAACTATTTCCATACATATTTAAAGCACGCCTCCTTACCGCCCGTTATCCTAACCCAACTTCTATACGTCTCCCTTACATTAAAGTTTGAGGAGGATCCAATCGCTTGTGAAAGATATACCTGGTAACTATTTCCATAGATATTTAAACCACGCCACCTATCCGTCCCTTGTCCGGCCCCAATTCTTACAATACTTCCAAACACCAAAGCTCAGAATAGAAGCAATACCGTCCCTTTCATCACTGCTCCGGACGGACACGATCGCCTTGCGAGTTTAAACATGAACGCCCTAGGTCTTGTAGGTGATGTTCATTGGAACTATTTTTTACATAGCCTGCATTATTATTACAGGCAACTTCGGAGCATCAGAAGAATACCATTTCAGATCTTTGCATACAAGAAGGTCCAAGCTCGGCAAGGACCACCCGTCTATTGGGCCGACATTAAACAATATTGGAACTTTCTTCAAGAAGAAAGGCAATTTCGACGAGGCAAGGAAATATTTTCTGGAAAGTCTGGAAGAAAAACTGAAACACGAAAAGAAACTTCCGGTCCTGTCGTTAGTCGACTCAATGTGCAACACGGCCGAAGAATTCGTACGACTTAATGATTATGACAAAGCAAATGGTTATTTAGACGATGTTGCTAATCTATTAAGTAGACAGGAAGTCCCTTCAAAGGAAGGATTGGCGTTGATGCACCATATTAGGGGACGAGCGTTTGCCGGGCAAAATCGATTCAAACAGGCTTTGGAATGTTTTCAGCAATCCATTACCATCAGACAGGAAGCTTTTCCCGAAGATATCGGCCATTTTGAATGCATTGTGGACAAAGCCGTTGTAGAGTTTAAATCGGGAAACTTAGACGATGCTTTACACCTGATAAGAGATGCGAAGAAAATGAGGAAACATGTCTTCCAAACAATGCCTTATACTCTCCACTATTTGACGTGTTTGAAATGCATGGCGGACGTGTACGAATGCAAAGCAGATGATGAGAGGTACCAGAAAACATTGTGGAAAATGGAGTCAGAGCTGCTAAGGCTCGAAAAGGTGCATGTGAATCTAGAAAATGAGCAGAACACGGTTTTAATAAAAAGGACACTTTCGCATGTCCGAGATTTGATTGGTAAACTTTAAAAGATAGTATTCCAGACCTGTCCAATGCAGACGAAATGTTAATCATCTTTTAAATGGTGCACGACATTTCGTCGAAAATGTGTTTCGTCGAAGTCCGTGTATGTTTTGAAATTTCTAGACTTATATCATGGAAAGCTTTGTATAGGGGGGAGATGTGGGCCACAATTCGTCTTAGTAAGGGTAAGGGTCAGGGCTAGGGATCATTTTCGACGAACGTGGTTTTCGATGAAATGTCGCACACCCCTTTTAATGCCTGGGTTTATCAGTAACAGGTGAGAAAATATTGTGTGGAAAGGAAAAATACTGGTTACCAGCAATTTCTTGTTTTCCCACAATTTTAACAAATGTACAAATGTTTACTTCCTCAGGATCGTGGAATCACGTGATATTGTTTGGTAAGGGGTTAACTTCTTACCAAACCACAAAAATATAAGCCGTGTCCAAATTGAAAGTATTTGCAGACGACAAATTCAAAACTTGAATTTTCCTGTCAAAGGTTAGAAAACATTGTGAGAAAAGGAGAAAACGCTGGTTACCAGCATTTTCTCCTTTTCCCACAATGTTTTCAAAGGCTTACTTCTTCAGGATCGTTGAATTACAGAGTTGCTTGGCAAGGGGTTAAACCCTCATCCTACATAGGTGTATTTGCTCGAACAAATTGATATGAAATAAATGACTTCTTAACCATTCATTATATACCTGGGTCCGTATTCATCAACCATTCTTCAGAACATTCTTAGGCTTATTCAACAGGATTTTCCAAGTTGGAAAGTAACACAACTTCTGATTGGCTAAACCAAATGGTTTAGCCAATCAGAAAGTGTGTTACTTTCAAATTTGGAAAATTTTGGAGAACAAGACCAAGAATGTTCATAAGAATAGTTGGTGAATACGAACCCTGAATTTTTTTCGGCTCAAATACATGCGTCGCACGCGGATGAAATGACACACGACAGAAAAAAAAATTACTCACTGTGCAATACGGTTCCAAATATGGTATTGTTGACCTACCTCTCGCGCGGAAAACCTCACTCTCTTGCACTACGGATCATTCCCATTCACCTCTGTAGTTGGCTCAGAAAGTAGTCCGTCCGTGATATTTTCGTCACATGACCATAACTCAAAATGGCGACACAAACGCCGGTGAAAGAAAGACCAATCGATTGTTTTGTGTGCTGTTCAAACAGCATACGGCCAATCAGACTTAGTGGTAGGAAATGTGAAAAAGAGGGATTTTCTGAAAAGCTTAAATGTCTTTTAAAGGACGATAATTAATTTTGTTTAAATTGTCATCATTCATGGGCGCAGCCATTTTTTTTACAATTGGCGTAAGATTCTGATCAGTAAAGAAGCTTGAAAAAATAGTTCCATTGTATACAGGTAAATTCATCAGTCTGAATGCACCTATAACGTACCCGGAATCATATTTCCTTTGTCTACTTTATTATGTTACACATGAAACAGTTAAACAGTAACAAAACATGTTTTCCTCGGTTTGACAAGATTCTTGTCATTTAGCCCGTTGCAGAGATGTATGGTGAGAGTAACGAACGACAACTCTGCTCGGAGATTGGGAAAAACCTACGTATTGATTTGCGATTTGATTGGTCAAAATTTACGTTATGATATTTATCCGCCATTCGTTAAACTAAGTCACTAGCTGCTACAACATTTTTCGTTTTATTTTGTGAACCAATTTACGAATGTCAAGAACTGCAAAATTTTGTTGTTGAAAGTTGTAGGCATTATTATTTTGTAGCAACTTTCTTAATGCTGTATTTACAACTCGCCGCGTAAGAAAATTTTGACATCTCGCTCGACCTTCGGTCTCGCGCGATATCAAATTTTCTCACGCAGCTCGAATTAAACCCAAGCACCAGGAAAGCTATTATAACATAATATTCCGTATATATTACAAGCTTGAATGACTGTCCAAACTTAGCTTCAGCTACTGTCGTCTGATTGCGAAACTATGAACGACTTTCACTTGTCTATGCGGCTACTGGATTTATCTTCTCTTTAAAGAATACGAAAAATGCCTGAAATAAACATGAAATTGTTGTTATAAATTGGTAATACGTAGCGGATGGTATTGATCTAAGATGCACTTCCTATGTGGTCTGATCTTGATCCATGTCATCCGCAAGACCTTCTTATTTTGACTATGGCAATGAAAGGGTCAAACCTGACATTTACAGTTAATAGAATTTCCATACCGTCCGATTATACCCGATGATATAAATATTGTTACGCGCCGAGGGGTTGATCTGGATCCGAGCTGATCAAGACCCGTGGTAGAGTGTTAAGATGTAGAGAAAACAAAGAAAGGTGGACTCCAGGGGAAAAGATAGATGTGTTGTTGTCCAAAATGAATCAAGAGAGAGAGCGTTTAGAAAATGTTAAGTTCTATTTATTAAAAATCAGTTGTTCTCAATTGTAAAAATGCTCGTAATAAGTAAAGGTCTTCTATTGAACTAAAACGAAGTTCTCCAATTGTCGCTAATAAAGATTAAAGGTGTTTACCTAGAGAAGCTCTCAGCCAAGAATGAGTAGAGTTCAGTGGAGTCTGTGATGGAATGGAGTCCTCGAACGCAGCTGGGCCTCCCTTATATACTCCCCGTAGCCCACAGAATTTACGTGTGCATCACGCGCACAAATTCTGTGGTCCACACACGCCCACAAACTAAACAGTGCACACAATGCAAAGATGTAGACGCCAATAACTGAATGAGAACTTCTCCGAAATACATATTCTACATCACAAAATAATAAATAGTAACCTTCTATGAATTAAATGGCTTCCAAGCACAGAATAATGAACGTCAGCAGATAAATACGGCTTCTGACAACTTTGACAGGTCTTTGTTTATGTTTTCCTTAGGGTACAGACGACAGATGCACGTTAACAGCTTCCTTAGTTGCATAGCAACACTCCCATAATGCATTGTAATGACCTAATTCAAAATGGCTGACACCGTGCTTGTAATTCTACATGCAAATCAATTTAAACACAAATGCAAGATTAAGAAAGAACAATAAACTTCTATCGGCGAAGTAATCAATCAAGAAAAGAATACTTAACTCAGAAATGTAAGTACTAATGCTTGACACCTCTTGAAATACTGAATAACTCACTCGAAAAGTGTGAGACTAGTGTTGCTGAATGCATCAACAACGGCCAAGTAACCCAGATCGCTACACTACTCCCCCCTTGAATGTGTCAAAGTTCCGTCTGACATACCAAAGACTAAGCAGGGTAGTATCTAAGCTCAACTTCTAGCATTCGTGTAACTTATGCAACAAGAAAATAGTGTACAACTTAGGCTCATTCAATGGCAAGGCAAAAATTCAACATTACAATATACAATAATCATTTCACAGATCAATTCCATCATGAAATATACTTCTGCCACCCTGTACTTTACACCAGTACATAAGTAATCTTAGCAAACCAATGGCATTCCCTTATCCAAGCAACCGCCCTCAGTAAACTGAGAATCCTGCATACAGTCTCGCCAGGTTCAATACAGTAGCTCTCTAAAATATCCCGAATGTTGCAACAAGCAATTTTTAAATGCCTCAACTAAGAGCGGAATTATCCCATGTACTTTTCTCTCTGAATTCACAAAATCAGATAACGACAAAGTCACATCCTATAATTCCCTCAACACTAATATTTATGGCACAAAATTGACCACACATGTGAACATACTGTAATGAACACTGACACACTATTTCTCAGCTGAGGTGCCCTTTTTAAAATGCCCTCACAGATTTACTGTATCACCATAAATATATATCATACACAACATGAAAACTCTAATGTCTTACAATTGACAAAATTTTATGCTGTAGTGACCAATTATAATAAACATCGCAATGAATAACACAGTAACTCTACATTAACTAAGGGGTTACGAATTAGACGTAACGTAACATTATATAGTTTATATTATCATTTGTACAAGAGGTATTCACTAAAACATCTTTTGTACCAGATAATTAGAACCAGTTACATATTAATGTACAACACATAGACAAATGTCTTCTTGAAAAAATCAGCAACTAGAAGGTTGCTGTAAAAATAAACTAGCTCCTATAGATTTAATACATAACAAGAAGCAAATATGCAAATAGGTGAATACAATTTGTTCAATTTATACCATTATTGGTCGTGATGGTGTTCGAAAGAACATCTCATGCACCAACTAGGCACAAATTGATATAACACATTGTCAAGCATGTATTTTATATTCGAACATCCGAATGCAACTTTGCGTCTGCAGTAAGAAGAGAATACACATGAACACATAACAAGCAGTAATAAGCTTAATAATAAAAATCTACATTTAACTTAATTTGCATCATCGTTGGTCTCAGCAACTAAAATATCTGCTGTACCAACTGGTTACAAATTAGTTACAAACTACTGAGACATACAATTAGGGACTCTCTGTGTGTGGGGCCATTTTCACTTCTGAAAACTATTGCAACTTCAGCATTATGTTTGCCAAAAGCTTAAAAATTATTCACAAATACCAAGAAATCAAGAACAAAGCTATCTAAAACATAATACGCATTTTCCATCACATCAGTCCGTTGGTCTCGCGATTATAAGGATATTAAAACGGATCACAGGGTTTAAAGTCCATAGCTTATTTCACTTTTAAACAAAATTCTTGGCACTAGTGAATGGAAACTTGTCACTTGATAATGGAACTTTTTTTTTTTTTTTTTTTACGCGAATATCAAAACACAAATTCACTCTGTTATGGAAAAGTTTCACTCCTAGGGTAAACATTACACTGGTTAAAAAGAAAACTTTAATGTCCATAGCTGAAAATGTGGTATCACTTATTTCACAGTAAATGGATGGCTACTCTACCTCCTTTGATATGAATGATTTACTACAGATTTAAGAGCGGGAATGTTCTCTCTGTCTTCTGGTCTAACAGATTTACGTTTGTTAGCACTCTCCTGGTGGGTCTTCTGTCTTTCTTCTCTCCTCAGATTTTCCCTCCTCATCTCTTCACCAATTCTTTCTAGACTTCGATTAATTTTTGACATGTTTTCGGCCATTTTCAGATGGTGCGTTTCAAGGCATCGAACTGCTCTGCTGTTTTTGTCGATAGCTTCAACAATTTTGTCAGACATTTTCAGGAGTGATTCGAGCAACAGGTTACTAGCTGGTTGCGATTCTGGTTCTGTGTTAGTTCCACAGGAAACAGTTGTAGACGTCATGGTCTGAGGGTCAGTCTGTGTTGCAGGAGTTTGTTCATCGCTGCTTTTAGCTTTCTTGGACACGGGCTCATCATCGTCGTAGTCAAAACATGAAAAGGATTCGTCTGGCAAAAGTCCGTCAAGCAGGTCAAATCCTGTAAATGGGGATTTAAACGCTGGAGTTGATTGCATCATGGTTGTAGTTGCTTTAACAATATGGTCACGGACGGGTATTTCGATGATGGGCGTGTTCAAAGTTGAAATTGGGGACTTTTGACGTTGATTCGTTACCTGAGGCGTTAGTGGATCTTCTGGCTGCACATTTTGTTCCATAGTTTTGAAGTCCACATTTTCTTGAATGTTGTTGTGATCCTGGTTTTCCACCAAAAAGCGACTGTGGTCTAGAATTCCCATATCTGCAGCCAACTTTACATGCCTTTTATACTGGGCTACGTGCTTTACCAGCTGATCTTTGGTGAGTGACCTAAACATACATAAAGTGCAGTAGAATGGGGCTCTGTCTAATGGCAAATGATGCTTAAGAATGTGTCCCACAACCCTGTATCTTGCCTCATGGTACTTCTTGCCCTGGTTTTGGCAGTGGACGCAGTAGTACATTTTTTCTCTCCTTTGCATGACTACCTAGAGAATACAGAAAGGATGAATGCTGGTCAGTGATCTGTTGGGTGATGAACACTGCAGACTTGGAACAATTTACAAATCAATGAAGAAAGAAAGGTAGGTTAATTGTATTTTATCTTCTCTTTCTGACCTATCAAATTCATGTTGAAGTCTATTCTAATGAAAGTTGATGGTTAAAGTGCAACTGTGTTGTAGAAGCCATAGCAAAATAATATTAGCAGACGGATGCATCTTAAGGTTGAGGGTTTTTCAGAAAATCAAAAGGTGAGAGAAGAGCAACAGTGCAAGAAGTTTTAACAGACAGAGGGAATAGATGGTTGTATAGGAAGGGGTAGGTTCCGTTTAGCTCGTGTTATCCATTTTGGTGTATTAACCCCTTCATACGGTTTTAATTTGTTATGGTGTACTGTTTTCTCCTTGTTTTTGCCATCGATCATCAAAACATAAGTCAGATCTGAGTATTTAGTTTTTATGAGGTATGGGCCTTCATAGGAATGTTCTAACTTTGGTGTGACTCCAACCTTCCTTGATTCAGCCAGGCACCATACAACATCTCCAGCCTTAAATGTATTTACTGACAACTTACTGTCATAGATGATTTTGCTACGTTTTGCAGCTTCACCGATGTGACGTCTTGCAATTTCGTGAGCTTTCTGCATCCTAGCTCTCAAGGAATCTACATATTCGCCGTAAGATGTTATGGTCTGTTGGTCTGTAGTTGTACTCCCGAAGATCAATTCAGTTGTCTGTCTTATCTCCCGACCCAGTGCTAATAAGTTTGGTGTGTATTTTGTAGTTTCATTTTGGGAGCTGCGGTAGGCTCCAGCTATGCACCCAAGGTGTAAGTCCCAATTATTTTGTTCTCCCTTCAGGTATGCTTTGATCATCTTTATCAGAGTTCTGTTGAATCTTTCTGTTTGGCCGTTACATTGTGGGTGTCGGGAACTAGTTCGACTTTTGCGTACTTCAAGCATTCTGCAGAGCTCCTTAAATATTCTGCTTTCGAAAGTTCTACCCTGGTCGCTATGAAATGAGAGAGGACAGCCCCATCGTGCTATGACCTCTGCCACCACAAATGTTACGCGCCGAGGGGTTGATCTGGATCCGAGCTGATCTAGACCCGTGGTAGAGTGTTAAGATGTAGAGAAAACAAAGAAAGGTGGACTCCAGGGGAAAAGATAGATGTGTTGTTGTCCAAAATGAATCAAGAGAGAGAGCGTTTAGAAAATGTTAAGTTCTATTTATTAAAAATCAGTTGTTCTCAATTGTAAAAATGCTCGTAATAAGTAAAGGTCTTCTATTGAACTAAAACGAAGTTCTCCAATTGTCGCTAATAAAGATTAAAGGTGTTTACCTAGAGAAGCTCTCAGCCAAGAATGAGTAGAGTTCAGTGGAGTCTGTGATGGAATGGAGTCCTCGAACGCAGCTGGGCCTCCCTTATATACTCCCCGTAGCCCACAGAATTTACGTGTGCATCACGCGCACAAATTCTGTGGTCCACACACGCCCACAAACTAAACAGTGCACACAATGCAAAGATGTAGACGCCAATAACTGAATGAGAACTTCTCCGAAATACATATTCTACATCACAAAATAATAAATAGTAACCTTCTATGAATTAAATGGCTTCCAAGCACAGAATAATGAACGTCAGCAGATAAATACGGCTTCTGACAACTTTGACAGGTCTTTGTTTATGTTTTCCTTAGGGTACAGACGACAGATGCACGTTAACAGCTTCCTTAGTTGCATAGCAACACTCCCATAATGCATTGTAATGACCTAATTCAAAATGGCTGACACCGTGCTTGTAATTCTACATGCAAATCAATTTAAACACAAATGCAAGATTAAGAAAGAACAATAAACTTCTATCGGCGAAGTAATCAATCAAGAAAAGAATACTTAACTCAGAAATGTAAGTACTAATGCTTGACACCTCTTGAAATACTGAATAACTCACTCGAAAAGTGTGAGACTAGTGTTGCTGAATGCATCAACAACGGCCAAGTAACCCAGATCGCTACAATATTCACTCTCTAGTTATTCTTGCATAGAGGTCAGTTTCAGGTCAATTGGTTCGAGTAATATCTGCTGTGAAAATTAGAGTACTCCCTGTATAATCTAGTGTGAAAATAGGAGTACTCCCTGTATAAATTTTCTAGGCAACCTTGGTCTTCCTTCAGCAGGATTAACTCATTGGCTTCCAAATAATTGAGAGGTGCTCTGTGAAAAGGGGATATAATGCATCTCCAAAAATTATCAAACCGGGTCAGCCGGCACAGTTCACGCAGGCTGACATGGATTGAAACTTTTTGCTATCGGTCAATTTTCTGTATGACAAAGGACCAGT
Organism: Tridacna gigas; assembly: GCA_945859785.2. Classification (NCBI taxonomy): domain Eukaryota; kingdom Metazoa; phylum Mollusca; class Bivalvia; order Cardiida; family Cardiidae; genus Tridacna; species Tridacna gigas. The sequence continues at coordinate 9,118,942 of OX244028.2, forward strand.
CCACCTCGTGATTGAGTGGGTTGTTAAATAAAGTGGCTATTATGGATCCATGGTCATGTGCTGACTTGTTTGGTGTCACGGAGATGCATTAAGCCCCCTTTTTACAGAGCATGGCTCATATATATAATGATGACTTGCTGTGTATAACCATAGGCCACTGAAACTCCATTGGTCTATTACTGGACAACGAAATTTTCCTTATCGGACAGCCTTACTATAAATAGCACATTGGCAACTGCCTCTATATTGTATATAATAAGACAAGGTGTGCAACGAAATCGAAGATTTCTTCGATTTCGTTGCACACCTTGTCTTATTATATACAACATAGAGGCAGTCGCCAATGTGCTATTTATAGTAACGATGTAAATGATAAATTGAGTATTCCCTGATATACAGGCGATGCACCAATTCGCAAGTATTCAATGATCAACCAAGAAAAATGTTAATGTTCCGTAACAGACCAATGGAGCTTCAAAGGCCTTTGGTATAACGGATCACGGATGTGTATTACACCCGCCAGGGCATGCATCATATGGCGTGCAACACACTAAAAGGGGCCTTCGGACAAATGCGTAAAGTGTTGTTACGGATTAGCCTGCGCAGTCCGCGCAGGCTAATCTGGGACAGCACTTTACGACTACATAAGATTTTTTTATACATAGACTTTCGTGAAATAGAAAGTCGCACAAAAACGGGAAGTGTCGTCTGGGATTAGTCACAGACTACACAGGCTGATCTGGGACGACACACTTTGACGCATATGTCCGAAGGCCCTTTTCGTGTGTTGCACGCCATATGGATTCGACATTTCCCCAGATGTACAAGTATTCTCGTTTAGGCTATTCAGGATGGTGTATGTCCAAGATCAGACTGCACGTTTTGTGCAGTCTGATCTTGATCTACGCCATTCGCAAAAGCTGTCAGAGGCGACACTGACAGTGAAAGAGTTTTAAAGAGGCAGATGCTGTTATGAGAGAGGTCGGGGAATGGCATAAATCAATTGTTTTAAGTCCCAATAGCTGCCACAGGTAAACAAACGTGTATTAAAAAATGCCTTTGAATTTAGGTCATTCCGTTTAAAGGCATGGAAATTATTGTGAAGATGACAATCTTGGACGCTTGGTCCTAGTGTTAGTTGCTGACAGAAAGAAAAATGAATTTCAAAATCAAGCAAAAAGCAAACAAAAAATCTAGAAAGACCTGGCAACTTTTGACCTACTTTGAAAATTCATTTTTTTTTTTTTCCAGCAACTAACACTTGGACCGGCCGTACAGTTACAGATTGTCAGATTCGTATATCTCACGTAAGCCGTACACGATCGCAAGGCACATCTTTTAAACCTTTTCCTAAAATTCAAGCGCTGTAAACACACATAATCTCGCACTTCTCCAACATTAACAGTCGCTTGTTTGTGAGCCGAAATAGCAGACAGCAAGGCTGGACATCGGGCCAAATAAATGCGATGACCTGATTGGTCAAATATCGATTTCCACGGATCCATGTTTCCATACTTTTCACTAGTATGATTTAAATCTGAATGGATTTTAACCCTTGAGCTGATAAGCGCGACTCACTGACTTTTAGCGGACAGTGTAGATCAAGATCACACTGCACAGAACGTGCAACCTGATCTTGGATCTACACTGTCCAATAGGGAGATATTTTTTCTCCGAAAAATAAGTTTGAAATAACATTATTCGGGTTTTACAATCAGTTTGAAAGTTCAATTTAAGTTACTAGTATTTAGCAAGATATGGGTTAACCCTTTACTGCACAATGACGCTTTTTAACGACTCTTGGAAAGAAGCCTTTTGAAAACATTGTGGGAAAAGGAGAAAATGCTGGTAACCAGCATTTTCTCCTTTTCCCACAATGTTTTCTACTCTATCAAAGAAAAATTACACCATTTGAGCCACACTGAAATTGTCGTCTGCAAATGCTTTCGATTTGAATAAGGCTAAGATTTTGTCGTCTGGTAAAGGGTTAACCCTTTACTGCACAATGACGCCTTTTAACGACTCTGGGAAAGAAGCCTTTTGAAAAGATTGTGGGAAAAGGTGGAAATGCTGGTAACCAGTGTTTTTTCCGCTATTATGACAAAAAAATTGCTTCATTTGAGCCACACTAAAATTTTCGTCTGCAAATGTTTTCAATTTGGACATGGCTAAAATTTTGTCGTCTGGTAAAGGGTTAACATCCGGTTTAAATACTTTTTTATAGCTATTGTGGCTTTAACTTTGCTTTTTTTTTAAGATTTTTTTCGATTTCAAAACCGGTTGATACGTCTCTTCAGATTACTCGGTTTTCTTAGACATGCTTTTTTTTTTGTTCCATGACTCTTAGACTCTCAAATACTCATGTGCAGAAAATACTCATAATTTTCCTCTCTCTCTCTCTCTTTCTTTAATACCCATGTGTAGGAAAAATCTATGACTGTCGCCTTTCTGGGTATATGTCTGTTCCTCTGCCTGCCTGCCTGTCTGTTTGTCTGTCTGTATGTATCTCTCTCTCTCTCTCTCTCTCTCTCTCTCTCTGAAATACTCAAATTTGATAATTACTCAAAATTAAAGCCAATCTTTTGGTAAGAGGTATAAGTGAATTACATAATATATGATTTTTTTTTTTTTTTTTTCTAATTTCCTGTAATTTCGATTTATTGTATAACCTAGAAATAATTTTTTTTATTTCATTTTTTTTTTTGTACATACTCTATTCCTCCTTTGTTCAACCCTTTACCACACAATCCCGAGATTTAACGATCCTGAAACAGAGGCCTATTTAAAAACATTGTGGGAAAAAGAGAAAATGCTGGTACCCAGCATTTTCTCCTTTTTCCACAATATCTTCTCCATTTTAAAAAGCAAATCCAATCATTTTAGCCATATTAAATCCGTCGTCAGCAACTGTCACTAACTGCTCTGAATTGGACATGTCACGGTAAAATTTTGTCGTTTGGTAAAGAGTTGACTTTTTACCGCACGACAAAATTTTACATTTGTCCGAATTCAAAGCATTTGCAGACGATTAAAATAAATGTGATTAAAAAAAAAGGGGGAGAAATTTTGTTTTGGAAAGGGTAGAAAACATTGAGGGGAAAAGTTAGAAAATGCTGGTTACCCGCATTTCTCTTTTTCCCACGATGTTATTAAAATAAAAAAACTTTCTGTCTCCAGGGTTGTTAACCCTTTCCCAAACGACAAATTTTGGACTGGTCCAAATTGAAAAAGTTTGCAGACAACAAAATGGCAGAAAGTTCTCAAAAAGGGTAGAAAACACTGTGGGAAAAGGAGAAATTGCTCGTTACGAGCATTTCTCCTTTTCCCACAGTGTTTTCAAAAGACTTGTACTGCAAACAAGTGAAATCCAGGGCTTGTTTGGGAAAGGGTTAAGACCCGATATTGTGTGTTACATGTAATTCATTTACTCTTTGTTACAAATTTGTCGCAAACAACATTCAAACCGCCCCCTTAAAATACGGATCGTCAACATGACCTGATGTTTAATTCATGAATGTATGTATGAAAACTGTATGACATACGGAGAAATTACTTTTTACGAGGATTTTCTTCTTTTTGGCAACTTTTTCCAAATCGGGTGGCTGCGACACGAAAAAAAAGTCGCCTGCAGGAGGTATTTGTTATTTTAAGACCTACCGCCGGTGTGTGCTATTTTTAGACATACCATAATTTGTGCTATTTTAAAACATCACTGCCTTACAAAGGTGACACAAATGGGAAATGGAGGGTAAACATATTTTTTTCCTCATAAAAGCAAATATCGGGAAGTTTGTAGCAAGCAATTGCTTCTTTTCCTACGCTGTTTTCAAAAGCTGTTTACTGCAGGGGTGTGACACATTGTATCCGTATGATAATTGGTTACTGTTTACCTTTCGTCAAAATTTTGGACTCATCCAAACTCAAAGCATTCTCAGACGACAAATTAAATGGAGAGGTTTGTTTTAAATACGAAAAAAAAAAAAAACATTGTTTGGAAAAAGTAAAATGTTGATTAACAGCACTGTCTCCTCTTTCCATGATGTTTTCAAAAGACGTTTTTTCTGTGGCCGTTCAAACAGGGGATTGTTTGTAAAAAGTTAAAATCTTTACCTCACTAGAAACATTGGCTAATTTGATTGCACTTGCTGAGGACAAATAAATATGTCCTACATGAATGGATTGAAGGGATAGAAAACGTCGTTGGGAAAAGAGAGACGTTTTTCTTTTTAGCATTTTGTCATTTTCTCACAATGCTTCATATCCATGATCCTCAAGGTCGTTTGGTAAAGGGTCGACAGAGGCGTTTTTAGCTCCACTGACCAAAGGGCAGTGAGCTCATGTCATGGCCCTATGTTCTTCATGCGTCCGTCCTTGCGTGCGTCCCTCCGTCCGCTCGATTCCCTTTAAAACTCTGGCTGCCATGGCAACAAAACTAAGAAATAGTGAAACTCTTTGAAAATCTTCTTGTCCGAACCATATTGTCTGTATCTACCAAATTTGGCATGTTGCTTTATCTAATGCACCTCTGCCAAGTTTCTTCAAATTATAGCTCCGGGGTCAAAATGACCTCGCGCTGGCAATCAGAAGGTTTAATTCGGCCTACATTCCAAACCATTTTGCATGTATATTTATCCCCCGGACCTCTACCAAGATTGTTCAAATTAAATCCCTAGGGCCAAAACTTGCCCCGCCGCAGATGTCACTTTTACATGGGCTTATATAGTGAAAATTTGAGATCCTTTTTTTCCTGACCCTCTTTATAACCACATGGCCTAGACCTTTTTTACTTATATCATGCATGTGCCTTTATCTTGTGGGCTTCTACCAAAATTCAAGTAATTATAGCTCTCTAGTCAAAAATGGCTTCGCCCTGGGGTCACAATTTTCAAATGGGCTTTTGTAGTGAAAATTTTTTTATGTCTATTTGTTCGAAAACTTTTGACCTAGAATTATAATGTTTGGTACGTACGGTTTGTACCAATTAGCCAGTGGAGCGATACATGGCCACCATGGCCCTCTTGTTATAGTATATTATGCATTTTTAAAGTATGCTATGCGTTTCTTAAGTATGTTGTGCATTTTGAAAGTATGGTATTCACTATACACGTATTATACATGTCTTAGCTTCTACTATACTCACTAATTTTGATATGAATTTACATCTAAGAGGCAATATCCGTCCAGTAATAAAAAATCTTTGAAAAAATATACTTCTCATTTATTTTGTATTTGACTCCAAAATGATAAATAAACTGATAAAATTGTGTTATGCTCTCTGAAAAGGGGGCGTAATGCATCTGTAAAATGTATCGACCCAGGTCAGCCTGCGCGGTACGCGCAGGCTGACCTGGTTGAAACTTTTTGCTGTTGCCATTTGTAAATTTTCTGCTTGTCGAAGTACCATTCTTCCCCATGATTTAGTCGACTGTTAGGATAAATGGATTTTATGGGTCCGTAATTACCTAATGACTTACCTGGTCTAGTGTATCTGGAAGATGCATTCAGCCCCCCTTTGCTGAAGCATGGTTCATATAGCAACGGTTTACCAGACGACAAAATTTTAGACTCGCCAATATTGACATTATTCGCAGACTACAAATTAAATGTGGCTGTAATTATTCAATTTGTGTACAGAAATGAAAGATAACATTGTGAGGGAGAAGAAAACATCATGCTGCTGGTTACCAGCCTCTCAATAGCATTCTTTCTCGGGGTCGTGCAAAAGCTGCATTGTATGGTTAAGGGTCTAACCTCCCTTTAAGCATATTTCACAACATGTAAATGAGTTCAGCTTTTTCACTGTAGTAGAGAATTTCGTTTTCTATAAAGCCAGGGGTAGAATAAAGTTCATTGTCAAGGTTTGGTAAATGCACATGATCCGACCTCAAAAGCTCATTACGAGTAGACATAAATGCTTTGGATTAGTGTTTTTCTTTACTTTTCTCACCAAAGATTCAAACATGATGCGTATGTCTACACGTACATGCGCACTGCTAAAGATGGAAAACATTGTGGTTAAAAAAAGAGAGAGAGAGAAAATGATGGCTATCAGCATTTTCTCATTTTCCCCACATTTTTTTTCAAATGCCTTTCTCCCAAAGGCGGTGAAAGTGATGCATTGTGTGGTAAGGGTTTAATGTCAACGATATCTTAAACAGACCTACTGGTATCACGTCGATAGTACACTTATCTGTGTTTCCCTGATAATCAACCAGTGCTAAGAAAAAGAACCTTGTCCCAGATATCAGAGCTCCAGATAGAGGGAGTGCTTTTGATGTCAATATTGAAAATATGAATTACTCTCCACTAAACCATACTCATCGAGACGATTCTAATGAGTACCCATAAACATTGAAGTAAATCAGAGGAGAAAAGTGTGCCCGACGTGGGACTCTAACCCACCACCCCCGGAACACTAGTACCACAGCTGTACCAACTGAGCTAGCCGGGCAACTGGTCATGAGTCTACCAAACGCCGATTACAACACTCCTCCCCCTCCTGATTTCTTGGGAGTCAACGACTCCCCCTCCGGTCCCCACGGACCGCCGGTTCCGCATACCCGCGCTCACCAATTGACCTCTTCGCCAATGAAGTAAATCAGAGGAGAAAAGCGTGCCTGACGTGGGACTCGAACCCACCACCCCCGGAACACCAATACCGCAGCTCTACCAACTGAGCTAGCCGGGCAAGTGGTCGTGAGTCTACCCAACGCTGATTACAACAACATAGGGAAGAGAAATAATGGATTTAGAATACTATCGCTCCCTTTTATCTGGAGGTCTTCTAGAACGCCAAGTGCTACAGTGATTGGCTCCAGACAATCCTGGGTCGCGTCTTAACTTTACTAACTAAATGACACAATTTCAGACTTGACCAAATTGAAAGCATTTGAAGACGACAAATTAAATGTGACCGAGTGATGATTTAATCTTTAAAGTAAAGAAAACGTTGTGGGAAAAGAAAAAATGCTGGTTACCAGCAATTATCTTTCTTTCTTTTTTACACTATGTTTTCTATCCGTTCAAGGACAAAGCTTAACATTTGTTTCATTTTTCATTTTTCCTCTGGAAACGCTTTGAATTTGGACAAGTCTAAAATGTTGTCGCCTGGTAAAGATCTACTGCAAGGAAAAGCTTTCTCTGAAATGGAGAGCAAGTAATCCAAGGGTTTTTGATAGATTCTCAGCTCGGCCTTGGTCTTTTTGAGGACTGATGATCGACACTGCTATGAGATCTATTCCACTCTTGCCACTAAACACTTTTTTTTTGTTTAGAAAGCTATTCTGAAGAGTTTTTAATCGGTCGGTAGACCGATTAGAGAGATGGCAAACTTCGGAAACCTGTCCGCTCAGGGCAAACTGATGTAACTGCAACTCGTAAAAGCTTTTACTTACAGCGTTTTAACGCTTATACCTGCTGTGATGACCTTATTTTAAAAACTACTTTTGACCCAGATAAGCGCACTTTTGACCCAGATAAGCGCAGGAATAGTAATTAGCAGTAAACAGGCGTTAAGTAATGTCAAGTAATCCCATAATAACTTTTAAATTATGTAATAAACGGTGGTTACAACTTGTTTAGTATTGAGGTATGACATAATTACAGTATTATCAAAATCTCTGGCCAGCAAAAACTGGAGCAGTTTACTCTCAACACGAGTATAAAAAGTAGGGTCAGTGATTAGCAGCAACTTTATGAATGAAACGAGTGCGAATCAAGTGTATCGGGTGATGTGAACACATCTTGTAGTCATCTGCTGTCCATATCATTCGGCAAATTTCGAGTGATCCGTTGATAGTTATATGTAGTTACGGGATAGGCCGAGTTGTGACGCGTGCTCTCCGTATATGTAGCAGGTGTTGAAAAGATGATAGGTCATTTTGGTCTTGAGAGGAATAAACTCGCAACGGAAAGGAGTTTGTAAGGCAACATTGCTTTACAAGAATTTGAAAATTTAGATTGCTCTGCCTAGGAGAAAACTAATGTAAATGCAACTCGTAACAGCCGTAAGTTTAAAATAGTAACCGGCCGTTGTTCGTTTAATGCAGGGATCGTATATGTGAAGCGAAGCGTGTGAAGCTGTGGGGACAAAAGGTATAGAGTTGTGTAAAGGTTATGGCCCTCGCGTCGAGGCCATTACGTAAACATTTTCAGAATAGACTGGCGATTCACCGCTTGCAACCTTAGTACCCAGACTGTCCATTCACAATACTGACTGATTACGCATCTTTCAACGTATGATGTATTAACTCTTAGGCTGCTAAGTGCGATTCACTGACCTTTTTGCGGATAGTATAGATCAAGATCAGACTGCACAGATCTTGGATCTATATTTGTTCGATAAGGAGATATTTCTTTTTCTAAAAAAGAATAAGTTTCACATAGAATTATTTGGGGTTTTACTACCGGTTTGAAATTTCATTTCAATGTTTTAGCGGGATAAGGTTTAAATTGTTTTCACAGCCCCTCTTCCTCTCCTTCCAGCCATGGCACTACCATTTTACACAGTCACTTACATGTTTCTGCTTGGTGAGTTTCTACAGACTGGAATCAGTCTGTTAACCCTCGACTAAACAATCCTGTGAGGCTTTGAAAATATAGTTGGAGAAACTGCATGTATTCAGCATGTTCTCTTTTTTCCACAGCGTTTTTTCATCCATTTGAAAGATTTTCAAAATTTTGTCAAATAGAACTTTTTCATCGAGTATAAAAAACTCTGAAACTGTAACACAAATAAGCTCACTTACTGTTGTATTCTACATATCTGAATCAATGGACCAGGGCAAAAGTCTTTGCAGAGAGTGCAGATTCAGACCAGACTGCTCAGAACATGCAGTCAGATCTCGGATCTGTCATGCCAGTTTTCCCAGTTATTCTACTCAAGACAGCAATGGTCATGCAATATTTAGGCTGCTTTTCCAAGCTTAACATGTCTATTTTAACAGCTTAGCGCTCTAAGCGTGCAAATGTCAGCAACATGTTTGTCTCATCAGCTATTCCATATTGGTCGATTCTCATCCTTTTCACATTTGAGATAAAGAGATCAAGGCTACCGCAATTATGCTCTTACTGATTAGAATGACTCAAATACAATTACCTTTGTTGGCTATGGACAAGTAAAGTCGCTTTTGAAGACAATTAAAGATAAAGATCAGACTTTCCTTTGAACGCAATGCAATTCAATATCACAGACGTTCATATCTTAGATCTAATTGTCTGTTTATTTGCGATGTATACGAGGAAAAAAACGACCATGAAATTGTAGGCTAATGTTTGATATTGTTTTCCTGACTGTAAAAGGCTAGTCGATTAACTAAGTGTTTTAACTCTTTAACCAAACTATCCTTTTTAATACCCATGAGAAAGAAGCTGAAAACATTGTGAGAAAAAGAGAAAATGCAGGTTACCATTTTCTCCTTTTCCCATGTTTTTTTTTTTTTTTTTTTACCCTTTTAACGATTCAAATCATCATTTGGTCTACATTTAATTCGTCATGTGCAGATGATTTTGATTTGGACAGGTCTAAAATTTTATCATTTGGTAAAGAGTTGACGGTTAGGGAGCTATTGGGTATGTTTGAAAGTATAAATGTAGGAGAAATTTGCCAGCAGACGTTTGGACTGGACGATTTGGCCTGCTAAAAATAGGTAGGACAGTTTGTCAAGATGAATACGATGTCTAGTTAAAAATGGAAAAATGAAAGACCCACAAGCGGCCAAAAGTAAAGAATTCCAAAGTTATGATGCAGGCATATTTTATAGGGCCTTTATATGTTACAATACAGTTACCAAAGTTGCCAAAGTTACAGAAAAGAGTTTATGCATTTTTTCACTCTTTTAACGGGTTGGTAGGTACTGCTGTTCATGATGGGTGATATCCAAAACTTGATAATGGGTATTGCTGATCGGAATTGTCACATATTTTTTACGTTCTATTGCTGTCGGCAGGCAAACATAGCCAATCGTTAAACTACTAATTTGTAAAAGACAGTTTAAAAAAGTGGATCCTATGCGGCTCATTTGTAATGGTGTAAGATTTTTTGTCCCATACATAGTTCAAACATCTACCATTTGATTTATGATTTCAAACCACTGTGGTTATTCAGTGTCGACCGATTACAGTGCTTACAGCACTTTGATTTTAACAGTTGTAACTGAAATAGTACCGGGGACTATGTTAACCTTCTTATGAAGTGGCTTGCTTTTTATACAAGACCAAATAAGGGGATCCGAGATAATGCGTATTGTCATGGACTGAAACTTAATTGACCTTTTTTTCTCTTCGAAGAAAATTTGGACAATAAGGTAATCTTTAAACTATTTAGAGGATTTCAAAATTCTTCACTTTGACTAAAGTTTTCGATTTTTCGCAGAAAGGTTTAACTGTTTACAAGCGGAAAATTTATATGCAACCTCTACTGTTTCGTCACCTGTTAACTTCGTACCAAACAAACGGTAACATTGGCCGATTTACTTTAAGGGATAAATGAAATATTCTTTGGAAAAAAATGTTATTTCGTGAAATTTGCTTATGACACGATTGTGGAGCTTTTGTCTAAACTTTGATAATAAAGCTAATTCTTTACCAAATGACAATTTTTAGACTTTCAAAATGAAACTTTGAAAGCAGTTGCAGATGACACACTAAATGTGGCTCATCTAATCGGAGCTGTTTTTGATAGGATAGAAGACATTGTGGGGAAAGGAATATAATGCTGATTATCAGCATTTTCTCCTTTGACCACAACATTTTCAGAATCATTCTCTGTCAATGTCATTATTTAAAACCCAATTTATGGTAATTTTGGTATCAGTCAAGTTCGGTAAATTGGACATATGTTGAAATCAACAGGAGGATTTGGTAAAAATATAATTATAAAGTCTTAGTTCTACTATGATGTTTTTCCAACTGAATGGCTCGCCTCCACTTCTTGTTTATAATTCAGATCTTTAATTTCTGAGAAAAAAAAAGTATAATTAAACCTGGTTTCAATCCTTTAGGACTGGATTTTATTCACAAGAAACAAATCAAAACCTGGTATAGGGTGTGAAAATGTTCATTGTGCATTAAAAAATTTAATACATGTTACTGAAACCTCCAATTGGTTTACTCCAAGTCCAAATCACGGGACTTGTCTAGTACCAAAACATCTATCAACCATTAACTCTGTACCAAACAACATAATTTTAGACTGGTCCAAATTGAAAACATTTGCAGACAACAAATAAATGTGACTGAAAAATTGAAATTTGTTTTGGAAAGGGTAGAAAACATTGCAGGAAAAGGAGAAAATGCTAGTTACCAGCATTTTCTCCTTTTCCCACAATGTTTTCAAAAGGGCCTTTCTCGCAGGGTCGTTGAAAGTCGGGATTGTGTGGTAAAGGGTTAACTAGATTGGCCAAACCAGCCATATATTTTTAGTGGCCAAACTTTTTGTTGGTCAAAACCTGGGTTCAGTTGATGAATCTGATCACTGTGACTTGGTCTTTGAGTGTGGCATTTCCTGAGTATTTCATATTCCATATATTCAACAATATGTGCATTTTGATCAGATTTAAACCTTCACCACATCATCCTTCGTTTAAACGATCCTGAGAAAGAAGGCTGTTGTAAATGCAAGGAAAAGATGAAAGTGATGGTAACCAGCATTTTTTCTTTTTCCCACAATGTTTTCTACCTTTTCAAAGGCATGATTAAAACACCTCATGAGCTATATTTAAATTGTGGTCTGTAAATTCTGTCAGTTTGGTTGATTTTAAAATTGTGCTGTTCGCTAAAAATCTTTTAGATTTTCTTCACACCAATCAACAATTTTATGCATTGCAAGAGATTTGTATGAATACACTTTTGATTAAATTCACCGAAAAACATCTGCTTTGTCTTTCAAATGATTCAAGAAATATTGTTTCACAATTAGCCTTTCTTGAAGCTGCCGATCATCAAAAAAATATGGTGACAATATTTTGTCATTTGGCGAAATTTTAGATCTAGCATTCATTAGTTCTTGATAAAGTAAAAACAGTTTCACTAGAACAGAATCTAATGAGGCCACATGAAGCTTAAAAGGTCAAGTATATCAGAAAAAGACCATGATTGATGCTGTCAAAATAACTTGATAAAGAAAATTGAAAACTTGATTAATTCATTCAGCACTGTCCAAAGAATTGTGATTCTCGTGTACTCTGTTTATAGTACAAGACTACCTAAAACTTGGTCTCCCTAAACAGCGTCTACAAGCGTCCACAAGCATCTACAAATGTCTGCAAATGTCTAGCAGATTTTATAAACTACATTCACATAAACAATATGACTTGTGATAAGCAGGTTAACATATTCTGATTTCACAGTTTAGGAAGTGTTCAATATACAGAACTTCACCACACCATCCCCATTTTCACGGTTGCCGATTTTATCATATTACATTTTTCACAATTACCAATTTCAACTCTTCTTGTGTTTGTAGGCATCAGCTCAAAAATTTAATCGCCAATGGTGATTTTGCCAATCAGTTACACCAACCTAGCATTAACCCTTTACAACATGGGAAAATTTTAGACTAATTCATATCAAAGGAACTTTTGGGCAACAATTCAAATGATTTTACATATGATAGTTTTTGTCCTTGAATAGGTAGGTAGAAAGCATTGTGGGAAAAGCAGAAAATGCAGGTTACCAGCATTTTCTGCTTTTCCCACAATGTTTTCAAAACATCTTTCTCGGGGTAGTTTAAACTTAGGATGGTGTGGTGAAGGGTTAAAACTGATTGATTGATTGATTGTATGGTGTTTAACGCTGTTTTCAATATTATTTCAGTTATATCGCGGCAAATGTATTCATTTCATATATATTTAAAATGAACGATATATTACGACAACGGTGCAATGAATTGTAAAAAAACCGTCTAAGACAGCCATGGCTTTCCATATATTAGCATGTATGTATAGTATTTATGTAAGTACATATTTATGCATGCATATATGTCAAGGTTTGATATTTAGATATACTTGTGCCAAGCCCCAGTAGTTCCGTTGGTAGCATACAGGACTTGAGATCAGGGAGTCGCCAGTTTGATCCCTGGCTTGGCCAATTTCTTTCTGAGGATTGATGATAGTCATTGTGACAGGATTCATTCCTCTCTGACAGCTGACCATTATTTCTAAAAAGCAGCCAGTGGCTTGGAAAGAACATTGTGTGTAGTGCTGGTATAAGAAACTCCAGGAAAGCAAGGATAGGTGCACTGGTCACCACGATATAACTGAAATAATGTTGAAAACAGCTTTAAACACCATACAATCAATCAATTATTAGATTTACCTGTCGTTTCAGGGTGTGACGTGGTACCAGAGAAGATGACCTGAGACAATAAAAATGGACTATCTTAAACTACCAGCTCTTCAGTCGAAATTTCTGCAGATACCCTACAAGGCAAGAGTTACTGCCCTTGGAGTCACTGCAAGCTTTGCTTTGATTGGACTTTTGACCACCATTTTTAAGCGACTGAGGAGGAAGTCTGAGGAAAGAAGACGGAAGAAGGTTCGGGAGGAGCTACAAAGAGACAGGGAGAGAACTGGGCGGATACCCATATCTCACAGTCAGAATGGAGGTAATTTTAACCTGTTACCCTTTTGGAGATGACTGCTTGATATTAGACTTTGTGAAATTGAAAGTACCAGCAGATGAAATGATATGAGCCATGTTCTATGAAAAAAGGGCTTAATGCATTTGTGAAAAGTATCGACCTAGGTCAGCCTGCGCAGTCCGCACAGGCTGACCTGGGCCAACACTTTTCGCTATTGATCAATTTTCTGTATGTCCAAGGACCGATCTACCTCATGATTAAGTTGGTTGTTTAAAAAAAGTGACTATAATGGATCCACAATTATGTGATGGCTTGAATGGTACTGTACAATGCGTAACAGAGATGCATTAAGCCCCCTTTTGCCAGAGATTGGCTCATTCCCAGAGCTTGGCTCATATGTAATTTGCCTCAAAGTTTGCTGATAGAGAGTAACATCATGAGATACAGAGAGTTAAAACCAATTTTTCCTTTACCTACAATGTTTCCAAAAGGCCTCCCTCTGTAGACATAAATAAAACACAGAATTTTTGTAAGGTTAAAGTTCAAAACAGTAGTTTCAAAAGGAGATATTGTCATCAGTGAAAGGTCCTGCCTGGCTCAGTGGTAAAGTGTGGGACTCATAACCTGGAGGACCAGTGTTTGAACCTCGATGGAAGCACTGTTTTTTTGGGGGGTTTTTGTGGATTCCCCTTTGGCAAGACACTTGAGAGACCTAGCCTAATACTGGTGAAACTGAGGACATATATGACAAAGAGAGCTGTCTCTTTGATATGACTAGAATGATGTTGAAAGCAGTGTTAAACACCATTCCATTGGTCAATCAGTCCTTATCAGTTTCTCCTGCCTCAGTATTTCAACAGTGAAAGGCTACAAGAGATAAAAATGTTATTTGCAGTAGGTAGTGAACTGAAGCTGTTGGTAACTTGATAACAAAATTCTGTCTCTGCAGACTTACCTCACAGAAGTAGAAGCCCAAGTTCACTTAGGTCCTTGATAAAACAGAAGTCCTTGTCTGGGTCAACAGCTAGTTTGGGTGCAGCATCCACCAGTACAACGTCGACCATCATTCATCCGTCAGCAGTTGACACGACTGACATGACACCGGCACAACTTTGTCAGTTAGGTAGGATCAGTGTCCGTATTCACCAACCATTCTTAAGAATGCTCTTAGTCTTATTCTCCAAGATTTTGTACATTTGAAAGTCACACAAATTTCGATTAGCTAAACCAAATGGTTGGTTCAGCCAATCAGGTGTTGTGTTACTTTCAAATGTAGAATATTCTGGAGAACAAGACAATATTCCTAAGAATGGTTGGTGAAAACAGACCTGGTCTTTCTTTTTGTCATAGCTGGAAATTCATATTACTGTTGGGGATTCTGTATCGCTCAGTGGTAAATGTAGGACTTGTAACCTTGAGGTCCTTGGTTTGAGCTTCATTGGATGCACAAGGTTTTTTGTGAGAGTGTCTTTGGGCAATATACTTTAGAGCCCAAGCCTAGTACTGGTGAAACCCAGGACATGCATGAATTTGTAAGCTCTGGCAGTGATATGTAAAGAAGGCAGACATGTTAAAATGTACCTGTATTAAGCAAGCACCTGTCTCAAGCAAGCATATTTTAACTCTTTGCCAAACAACAAAATTTTAGACTTGTCAAAATTAAAAGCATTTGCAGACAACTATATAAATGTTACTCAAAAATTGAAATTTGTTTTGGGAAACGTAGAAAATATTGCGGGAAAAGAAGAAAATGCTGATTACCAGTATTTTCTCCTTTTCCCACAATGTTTTCAAAAGGCTTCTTTCTCAGGGTTGTTAAAAGTCGGGATTGTGTGCTGAAGAGTTAAGTGTCCTTTAATACAGGTTAAGGCTAGTTTACATGGTATGTTTTAACAGACTGCACAGGCTGACCTGAGTCGATGTTTTCATTATTGGTTAATTTTTTGCATGTCAAAGGACCAGTCTGCCTCATGATTCAGTCAGTTGGTAGACAAAAATGAATCTTATGGATCCATAATTATTTGATGCCAAGCCCCATAGCTCAGTCAGTAGCGTACAGGACTTGAGAACAGGAGGTCACTGGTTCGATCCCCAGCTCAGCCAATTTCTTTCTGAGGATTGATGATAGTCATTGTGACATGATTCATTCTTCTCTCACTGCTTCGACATTGTTTAGACAATGATAACAGAATGATAGTGTAGGTCTAATTTCAAGCATATCTGTATTTACGTATGTTCAGAAGATCTGCCCCCTATTACTAGTATCTATTTTACCCCTTCAGTGGGATAAATCACCACCTGTCAGTAGTGTAATCGTATGTGACTTTCCAAAAGGTAGGGGTCTGTTTAGCATACAGAAAACAAAATTAATTTTTTGGATGGTGCTGAATCAAGATAAAGGGCTGGAATTTACCATACTGAGCACTGACTGGTCCATTCTTTCTGAAATAACAGAGAAAATAGAACATGTCCTATTTGCTCTTCTTTACAATTTTGCTAGCAAATCATCCCTAGAGGGTCTAGCACATGTGTAGCAACAGATTTGAAAAAGCAAGTCGTGTAAACTGGCCTTTAGAGTGTACTTTCTTCTATACTGAGTGTTAATTTGATGTAATGATTGCGTAACAAGTTGTTGGCTTAATAGGAGTTGCCACTAAGACAGGTTTCATTTTACAGGCAAATCGTGAACAGCAGCCACTGAAGGGAAGTTCTGGAATTGGCTGCTGTTCACAGATTGGCTGTTGTCCACAATATGCACTTCTCGCACTATTTTGAGTTGAGAATATGATGGTTTCAATGGGTAAGGGTTTGTTTGCAATGAACTTTCAATCTGTTTCTATTTAAAGCACAAAAATAAACCACACAAATAAAATATTTTCTATTTTTTTTTTTTCTTCATTTAGATCTATTTCAAAATTTTATATGGCAAATAAAACATAATTTAAACATGTACATATATTTCATCTTTTTGTATACATGCATCTGTACCTCATGACCGTTGTTGGCCAATCTGCATAGACACTGGACAGTTCACTGTACTTGTGCATAAAAAAAGTTTTCAACTACAATTGTAAACAGAAATTATTAATAATAATGAAAAAAACATTTC
Source organism: Tridacna gigas (assembly GCA_945859785.2). Taxonomy (NCBI): domain Eukaryota; kingdom Metazoa; phylum Mollusca; class Bivalvia; order Cardiida; family Cardiidae; genus Tridacna; species Tridacna gigas. Next base: position 9,135,630 of record OX244028.2, read on the forward strand.
ATGAAATGAAAATGCTGCTGAATTATAGTAAAAGATTTTGCAGCTTATGCAATATTTTTAAACATATTTTTAAACATTGTGGAAAATTGTACCTCGTGACCATTTTGGGCCAATCTGCCTTAGCACTGGACAGCTCAAATTTGTCACATTTGTCCATTCTCACAGTTTAACACACGATTCAACAACAGATGATTATCAAAGTGTTAATAATAATTAATTAAATCAAACATTTAAATTTATATCTTTGATTAAAAACACCGACCAGCATTAATGGGCTTTAATCCTTTTATCACAATAGTAATTATTGACTTTTTCAAGTACACACTGTGTGAAAGTGTGATAATGTGGCTGTTGTGTAAGTGTCATAAACAGTTAATTCATTCCAAATAAGCTGGCTGCTGGCTGCATTTGACAGATTAGTGCTGTCCACATAGTAATTAACCCTTTCCCAAACAAGCCCTGGTTTTCACATGTCTGGAGTACAAGTCTTTTGAAAACACTGTGGGAAAAGGAGAAATTGCTCGTAACGAGCAATTTCTCCTTTTTCCCACAGTGTTTTCTACCCTTTTTGATAACTCTCTGCCATTTTCATCAAATTTGAAATTGTCGTCTGCAAACTCTTTCAATTTGGACCAGTCCAAAGTTTTTTGTTTGGGAAAGGGTTAAAGAAGAAATATGCACGGGCAGAATTGTGTTGGCTGTGGCACACAGATTGGCTGCTTTTCATGTGTGGCTGCTTGCACAGATTTGACTGTACTCTGTTGTGTTGACAGGTTTGGACACATTACAATTGGCTGTAACATACTGGGAGGATGCTGTTATGAAGATGGGGTATCTTGATGATTTTCCTACACCAGCTATAACAGTAAGAAGAATGTATTGATTTCTCTGAAGGAGAATTACTATAATTGTTTATTTTGTGGTGTTTAACACCTTTTTCAACAATATTTTAGTTCTATCACAACAGAATTCATTTTTTACTAATTGCTGAAAATTGTTTCAGCCCAGGCCAGGGTAACCTTGGTCAACACTTTTCGCAGATGCATTAAGCCCCCTTTTGCTAGAACTTGGCTTAAATTTTTCACCATTTTGAAGAACAGATGCAATGCATTCTAAAGCTAGTATTAATTCTACCTATTAATTATGAATTGTTTACCTTAATCCAGACAATCCAGAGTTTTACAGACCCAAAGGAAAGAGACTTTTGCAAACAATTGTAAGAAAAGGTGTAACCAGCATTTTCTCCATTTCCCATGATGTTTTCCATGCATTCAAAGACAAACCATTTGAGCAACATTTAACTAGCAGTTTGCTATTGCTTTTATTTTGGACAAGAGTTGATTTTTATCATTCACAAACATTCAAGATTTTTCTGTGTCAATAAACAGGATCCAGAAACCAGTGCATTACAGCATCACCTGGAACATCTGTTAGAGCGGGCTTATCAGATGCAGGACTCGTACGAGAGACAGGTGGAGAAGAGGGCAGACATAATGGTGTTTGATACAGCTCTTGCTGCATTCACAGAAACGGAAAATCTCAGGAAATCACGATCCATGAGCATAGGATCATCGAGCGATTTAGATTCATTCGTGTCTGCCACTGATGTGAGTCTTTCTTCAGAAAATTGAGCCGATAGTTGCCGTCCGTTGTAAATGTTGGTCAACTAGCCTACTGATTGATCAAGATTTTATTACTGCCAGACAACAAATAAAATGCATTTCAATTGGTAGGATTTGTATTTACAAGGGCAGGAAACATTTTGAGAAAAGAAGAAAATGCTGGTTACCAGCATTTTCTTCTTTTCTTAACCCTTTACCAGACAACAAAATTTTAGCTTTGTCCAAATTGAAAACATTCGCAGACGACAATTTCAGTGTAGCTCAAATTGTGGAATTTGTCTTTGATAGGGTAGAAAACATTGCTGAAAAAGGAGAATATGCTGGTTAACAGCATTGTCTCCTTTTCACACAACGTTTTCAAAAGGCCTCTTTCCTAGGGTCTTTAAAAGGCAAAATTGTGCAGTAAAGGGTTAAGAAGTTTTCAGAAGCCTTCTTCCTTAGGCCCATATTAACTACAGGTTGTATGATGAATGGTTGATCCTCTTGTGTGTTAAAAGTTTTGCTACCACTTTATTTGAATGCAGCTGCCAAGCAAGGTAGCTCAGTCAGGGCTTAAAACCAGAACATCACTGGTTTGAAACCCAAGCTTGGCAAATTTCTTTCTGAGAATTGATGATAGTCATTGCAACAGGCTCATTCCTCTCTTACAAAAATGTTTCAACAATTTTTATGTGGGAAAGCAGCCAGTGCCTTGGGAGAACTATTATGTGAAAAGATGATTACAGAAACTCCAGAAATCAAAACCCTGGAAAGCATGGATAGGTGCACTGGCTGTTTCAGTATAACTGAAATCATGTTGAAAATGGCATGAGGCACAATAAAGCAAATTATTTGGGTGCAGGGTACAAATAGGGGTTCAAACTAGCCTCCTGTTGACCTCTTTACAGCTTGCAGACCTGTCTGATCTGGACACACACAGGGATATGTTTCAGCACCTAGTCCTTTATGAAAGTGGGCTGATGGAACTCAAACATGGAACCGTGTCATGCAGAACCTTAAGGTGAAATAAATTAGCAATGTGCTGAAACAAAGGGGGTTAAATCCTTTACCACACAACAAAATTTTAGACTGGTCCAAATTCAAAGCATTTACAGATGACATAATAAACGTGACTGAAAAATTGAAAGTTGTTTTGGAAAGGATAGAAAACATTGTAGGAAAAGGAGAAAATGCTGGTTACCAGCATTTTCTCCTTTTCCCACAATGTTTTCAAAAGGCTTCTTTCAGAATGTCGTTTAAAGTTGGGATTTTGTGGTAAAGGGTTAATGCATCCCCGTAATGCATTATACTTTGCCAGTCATCATATAAATTTTGGTTCCATAAAATTATTTTGTGTAACAAGTGGCTAAACCATGAGGTAGAATGGTTTGTGGGTGAGCAGAAAATTTACAGATAGCAAACAATGTCGACTTGGATCAGCCTGCTTAGGCTGACCCAGGTCAATACTTTTTGCAGACATCTTAAACTCCTTTTTCACAGAGCATGGCTCAAATACTATTTTGTATGTTTCCCCCCCGAGTTTATTAAATCTTTGCCGTCTAAACGCGAATGCTGAATCACTTTATGTAGCCCACATGTTTCGATGATGATTATTTGGGAATGCAGCCACTGGCCTTGGAAGAATATTGGTTGAAGTATTGGTAAAAAGAAACAACAAGAAAGCATGGACAGGTGCACTGGCCACCATGTTATAACTGAAGCAAAGATGGAAACGGTTTTATACACCATTACAGCCAACAACATAGTACTCTTACATTTGAAAATATTCTGTTCTACATTCAGACTTTTTTCTTTACCGTACAACAGATTTTGGACCAGACCAAATTGAAAGCATTTGCAGACAACAAATTAAATGTAGTTTAACTCCTAACCACACAGTTCCGACTTTTAACGACCCTGAGAAAGAAGCCTTTTGAAAACATTGTTGGAAAAGGAGAAAATGCTGGAAACCAGCGTTTTCTCCTTTTACCACAATGTTTTCTACCCTTCCCAAAACAAATTTTAATTTTTCAGTCGCACTTATTTTGTTGTCTGCAACTGCTTTCAATTTGGACAAGTTTAAAATTTCGTTGTTTGGTAAAGGGGTAAGTAATTTTTTCTGTCTTCATTAGGGTAGAAAACATTGTGTTAAAAGGAGAAATTGTTTACTACTTTTTTTTTTTTTCTAGAAGTTTTTCCAAAGCTTTTTCCTCAGGATAGTCAAAATATTGAGAAGTTTGGTAAAAGGTGAAAAAGGTACAACATTTCTGACTATGACACAGTTTACAAAAAAGATGAGTTTCGCACAAATTTTTACTAATTTTACCTCCATTCCATTTTACTTAACAGATCTGAAATGTCCCACTGTCTGTCTGACACAGAGTTTTTGGCAAAATTGCACTGCATAAGGTTGGCTCTGGAGGTAAGTACTGCTCTGTTTCTCCTTTTGCCATACTGTTCTTTTATAGCTGTCTTGGTTTAACCCTTTACCACACAATCCCGAATTTTGACAACCCTAAAAAAGAAGCCTTCTGAAAACATTGTGGGAAAAGGAGAAAATGCTGGTAACCAGCATTTTCTCCTTTTCCCACAATGTTTTCTACCCTTTCCAATACAAATTTTCAGTGTTCATTTTGTCGACTGGAAATGCTTTCAATTTGGACACGGCTAAAATTTTGTCGTTTGGTAAAGAGTTAAGGCATTGAATGAAGGATGTCTATTAAGTTACATAAATGACTTGAAGGAAATATTTGAAGGCAGGGAATGTTTTTCGCTCAAGTTGTGCTGAGTGGAAAGGGAGTTTAATGCATCTGCAAAAGGTATCAGGCCCGGTCAGCCTCGCAGTCCATGCAGGCTGACCTTGGTCAAATCTTTTTGCTTAACCCTTTACCAGACGACAAAATTTTAGCCTTGTCCAAATTGAAAGCATTTGCAGACGACAATTTCTATGTGGCTCAAATGGTGCAATTTTTCTTTGATAGGGCAGAAAACATTGTGGGAAAAGGAGAAAATGATGGTTACCAGCATTTTCTCCTATTCTCACAATGTTTTCAAAAAGCTTCTTTCCCAGGGGCATCAAAAGGCGGCATTGTGCGATAAAGGGTTAATGTAAGTTTTCTGCATGTCCACAGACCATTTTATCTCAGGATTCAGCTGGTTGTCGGACACAATAGATTTTATGGGTCAATAATTATGCGATGACATGCTTGGTATAATGCTTCATGGAGATGCATTAAAGCCCCCTTTTGCCAGAGAGTGGCTCATATTACTATGCCTGACTCGGGGGGAAATTTTGCTTCTTACATCTGAATTTTTTCAGTCTAGTTGTCTGCGGATAAATAGAAAATATGAGGAAGTTTTGAAACAAACATCTCTTGCATACTTATCCAGTAAAATAAAATACAAATGTTCTCACTTCGAACAAAAAATAACATTTCGAATGATAAAAACGGTTGGTTTCCTTTATTAAATCTTCAAAGCAAGTGGAAAGTGATAAGTCTGGGACTCCGGAAACATTCAGTGGCTCCAAACGTAGATCTAAAACAGACCGTAAAAAGAAATATGACAATAAAAAACATGTTTTTTAATGAGGCTTGGTTGAAAGAATTCCTGGGGTTGAATGCGGACGATCGAAACAATGTTACGATATTGCTGATGTGTCACTTTATGCATGCCATTTAAAATTGTTTTATTTTGGACAAGTGAGCCACACTGGTCGACAAGTAGATTTTTGTAATATACTTGTCTGCGGACAAGTAGAAATTTCTAAGATTTCCACACCCCTGATATATATATATTTTGAAGATATGATAAAAATTCTATGAAAATTTTGTGCACTGAAATTGATAGCCGTCTTCTGCAGATACATGTATATAAGCATGGAATATTATGTCGTAGTGACTTTTGTTTACTTTGAGCTGCTTGGGAAAATTTGATACATGTATATAGCAAGACTGCAAGGAGTAGCAATTACAAGCCCCAGGAGAGCTACTTCAGCATTACATGTACATTTCTTTTATTTTACACCTACAAATTTGAACAGCAAAATATTCCAATTTTATTCAAAAAAGGTAAGAAACTACAACAAATACTGGTTTAGTGGTTGATAACTTTTTTTTTATGCAGGGGAGGTAAATATAATTAAGTTTTTTATGCCTGGCAGATTAACCCTTTACCACACAATCCCGACTGTTAATGACCCTTAGAAAGAGGCCATTTAAAAACATTGTGGAAAGAGGAGAAAATGCTTGTAAGCAGCATTTTCTCTTTTTCTCACAATGTTCTTTAACCTATCAATGACAAGTTTCATCATTTGGGCCACCTTTAATTTGTCGTCTGCAAATCTTTCAATTTGGACCAGTCTAAAATTTTGCCATTTTGTAAAGAGTTATTACAATAAAGTAACATCTTTAGCAATCAAATTGGAAAGTAGTCCAGATGAGGGATCTTCATTATCTTATTAACCCTGTACCACATAATCCCGAGTTTTAACGATCCTAAAAAGAATGCTTTTGAAAACATTATGGGAAATGGAGAAAATGCTGGTAACCAGCATTTTCGCCTTTTCCCACAATGTTTTCTACCATATCAAAAACAAATTTCATCATTTGAGCCACATTTAAATTGTCGTCTGCAAATGCTTTCAATTTGGATAGTCTGCACTTTGTTGTGTGGTAATGAGTTAATAAACAAGGTCTTTTGAGCACCCAGCCCAGAAGAGCACTTGAAACCTGGGGATGGCTAGTTTGAACCTTCAGTTCCACAAATTTCTTTCCGAAGATTGATCATGGTGATTGCGCCAGGATTGTTTTCTCTCTCACTCGCTGATCATTGTTTTCGACGATGGTTATGTGGGAAAGCAGCCAGTTGCTTTGGAACAATGTTGGGCGTAGTACTGATAAACTCCAGGAAAGCATGGATAGGTGCCCTTGCTGCAGAAATCATAATGTTGAAAACAGTTTTAAACACCACACAGGCAAAAGAACAGGTCTTTTAATACTGTTTTCATTTTATTCAGCAAGTATTTCAGGATAAAGGAACCAAGACATATTTTGAAGAAATGGGTCGAAAAGTTATCGGAGATTTGCTTTTGAAAGCTGAGAGGGTGAGTGATGGAATTCTATCAGATTTTAAAGATATATTACAAAAGCTGGATGAGACATTGTATTTTTGCCATGCTCTGTGTAAAAGGGAGTTTAATGCATCTACAAAAAGTATCAACCAAGATCAGCCTAAGCAGACTGGGCAAAATCATGTTGCTATATGTTTATTTTCTGCATGTCAAAATGACCATTCTACCTCATGATTTAGTGGGTTGGTAGACAAAAAGGATAATCTGGATCCATAATTATGTAATGACTTGCTTGGTATGATGCTTCACAGAGGTGCATTAAACCCCCTTTTGCTAGAGGTTGGCTTAATTAATTAAATAACGGAAATGCATTAAACCCTCTTTTGCTAGAGGTTGGCTTAATTAAATAAAACATATATATATATATAATAAATAAAACACACTTATATATATATATATATATATATATATATATATATATATATATATATATATATATATATATATATATAAGCCATGCTCTGTGAAAAGGGGGCTTAATGCATCTGCGAAAAGTATCAATTCAGGTCAGCCTGCGCATTCCGCGCAGGCAGACCTGGGCCGAAACTTTTTGCTATTGGTCAATTTTCTGTATGTCAAAGGACCAGGTTACCTCATGATTAAGTCGGTTGTTTAAAAAAAAGTGGGTATTTTGGATCCATAATTATGTAATGGCTTGATTGGTATCATGGAACACAGAGGTGCATTAAGCCCCCTTTTGCCAGAGCACAGCTCATATATAAACTCGACATCTGTTGAAATAAAATCTAAAATACAATCAACTGAAATTTAGAAATATTTTTCATTGTCTAATAGGCTTGACTTAACAAACCTATAGCATAGATCTTAGATCAGACTGCATGTTCTCTGTAGTCTAATCTTAGATCTTTGCCATCCTTAAAAGCCCAGGTTTTAAAGCCTAAGACACTGAAGGAGCCAACCATGTAAGGTTCATACTGGGGCGGAAATTTTCAACCAGTGTTTCAGATTCACCGGAAATATTGCTCTCCAAATTGCTTTTGTGACTTGACCCTTTATCACTCAAACTCAAATTTTATCTCAGGAACAAGCCTTTTGAAAACATTGTGGGAACAGGAGAAAATGCTGGTTTCCAGCATTTTCTCCTATTCTCACAATGTTATTTTATCCTATCAAAGATAAATTGCTGTCTGCAAATGCTTTCAATTTGAACAGGTCTACATGTTTATCATCTGGTAAAGAGTTAACTGTTTACCAAGCCACTCTGTTTTTTCACATCTGTGGGATAGAAGGTTTTTGAAAACATTGTAGGAAAAGGATAAAGTTTTGTCGTTGGGGAAAGACTTGACTGAGTAGAACATACGAAGCATGCTGTGTGAAACAGGGCTTAATGCATCTAAGTATCGACCCAGGTCACTGCGCAGGCCAACCTGGGCCGAAACTTTTCGCTACTGGTCAATGGTCCATGTGTCAAAGGACTATTCTACCTCATGATTTAGTTGGTTGTTAAAAAAATGTGACCATTATGGAGTCATAATTATATGATGATTTGCTTGGTATCATGCATCACAGAGATGCATGAAATCTCCTTTTGCCAGAGCATGGAACATATATATTTAACTTTAGGAAGATCATCATTTCACTGAAGTCGACATTTTAAGTAAATACGACAAAATTTTAATGGATAAAAATACTTTCCATTGGTCACAATGTTTGTTTGATTTAATGGAGCTTGTTTCTAAAAATCTTTCAGGATCCTGAAGACTTCTACACCTCATTTGCAGCAATGTTAAACTTTGTCAACAATAAAGAGAATTGGACCATGATGGAAGAGGAGCTACGAGGAAGAGGGGTGTGTCTTCTTGTTGTACCTTGATGATTGGCAATTTTCAAAGAAAATGTCAGGGTATTGTAGCCCTGGGTCCGTATTCACCAACCATTCTTAAGAACGTTCCGAGACTTATTCTTCAAGATTTTCCAAGTTTGAAAGTAACACAACTTCTGATTGGCTAAACCAAATGGTTTAGCCAATCAGAAGGCATGTTACTTTCAAATTTGGAAAATTTTGGAGAACAAGACCAAGAATATTCTTAAGAATGGTTGGTGAATACGGACCCTGGTGTTGTCGTCTGGGTCATTGTTTGATAGTTGTGCAAAAACTTGGACATTTTGTGATATCTCTGTTATTACTGATGATATTTACTTCAGTTTTGAATAAGATGTTAAATATGAAAAGGAGAACCCATACAACAGGGGCAGGCAACCAACAAAATATTTTGAAACAGTTATGCCCCTTTTTCAATTTAGAATTTTCAAAACCTTTTGACATTTTATAATACTTCTGTTATTACTGAAGATACGGTGTACTTCAATACTTTAAACAAGTTATTAACTATCAAAGCATACAACAAGGGCAGCCAATTGTCAGTGTATTTTGAAACAGTTATGCCTATGTTTTTAGTTTGATTTTTCACTGAATATCACGCAACTGGAGCCAACCATTGGCACCCGCATGCGATGCTGTTGTTGTATCTACCGTCAGTGCTGTTGAGGGGAGGTCTTATGAGGCAGTGCTATACAACGAGCAAGTAAAGGAACCGGCAGAAACTTAGGATGGGTTTCTCCCTGCATCTTGCTCTGTATCTCCCTCCCCCCAACACAACTACCAGCCCATCTCCCATATTGGCAACTAGTGGCAAAGATTGATAAACGAAATGTTTATCATCAGTTTCTGTTGAAATGAGGGATCTATGCCATAGAATATCAAAGTCATATGTAAAAAAGTACTGTTTCAAGTAAACTTGGGAGAAAAAGAAATTGAAGTAAAATAGCTATTTACCTATAGCTGTTTTCTGCCCCTGTGTTGGTCAACATGACAGGGTCAGATTTTCATGAAATTATCACAAAATGATCAAGCTTGGAATGCAGTTTCCAAATAAAGCATGTAAGGTACTAAGTTATACTTAACTTTTTACCACACAGTCCTGAGTTTGAATAACCCCAAAAGAAGAAGGCTATTGAAAACATCATGGGAAAAGGAGAAACTGCTGGTAACCAGCACTTTCTCCTTTTCCCTCAATGTTTTTCTACCCTTTCTTAGACAGATTACAGCATTTGGTCAAGATTTGTTGTCTGCAAATGCTTTTCATTTTGGACAAGTTCAAGGTCTTTATTGGTAAATAAAGGCCACCGGCCTAAAATACATGTTACGTGATAACAATAACTGTATTTACAAGAGTTGCGTACAAGCAATAAACGAGATTTAACTTCCACACACTTAACTCTTTTTCACACAATCTAGATTTTAAACAACCTTGAAATTGACCGTGTTTGAAAACATTGCTGAAAAGGAGAAAATGGTGGTGACCAGCATTCTCTCCTTTTCCAATGCTTTCCAACACATCAAAAATGAGGATTCATCATTTTATAGAGACAGATTACAAATATTTGTCGTTTGGTGAAGAGTAAAGATCTTGTGCGACTCACTGACCTTCTGCGGATAATGTAGATCAAGATCAGATTGCACATTCTCGGATAAGGAGATATTTTTCTTCAAAAATAAATTTTGAAAAAGCACTGTATAAGTTTTTACTGTCCGCTTGAAAGTTTTATTAACCCTTTCCCAAACAAGCCCTGGTTTTCACGTGTCTGCAGTACAAGTCTTTTAAAAACACTGTGGGAAAAGGAGAAATTGCTCGTAACGAGCAATTTCTCCTTTTCCCACAGTGTTTTCTACCCTTTTGGAGAACTTCCTGCCAAATGCCATCAAATTTAAAATTGTCGTCTGCAAACTCTTTCAATTTGGACCAGTCCAAAATTTGTCGTTTGGGAAAGGGTTAACTTATTTAGCACAATAATGGTTAAAGCATTGAGTCCCATTAGTCTCATTTCTGCAGTAGGGTTCCCAATTTTTGCACTTTTGCTTTATTTGTTTGGCTTATCTTAATTGCTCTTTGTTCTGACTGTTCTGGGTGTAACACTTGTATATTAGTTCAACCCTTTACCAGACAACAAAACTATAGTTTGTCCAAATTGAAAGCATCTGCAGACGACAATATATATGTGGGTCAGGTGATGGATTTTGTCTTTGAAAGGTTAGAAAACATTGTGGGCAAAGGAGAAATGCTGGTTACCAGCATTTTCTCCTTTTCCCACAATGTTTTCAATAGGCTCCTTGCTTAGGATCGTTAACTCAGTATTGATTGGTAAAGGTTTTATGTCATTTTAGCAAAGTATGGCCATCAGGGTCGTCTTGTTTTCTTTCATGTAGGTGAAGAATTTCACGTTTTATGATGTTGTCTTGGATTTTATACTCATGGACGCATTCGATGATCTGGAAAATCCTCCGTCATCTGTGATCGCTGTTGTGAATAACCGCTGGTTGTCGAATGGTTTTAAAGAAACCGTAAGCTATGCTTTTACCTTTTATTAGCTCACCTGGGTCCATATTCACCACCGATTCTTTACCCTTTACCAAACAATCCTGGGTTTTCATGCCCCTGAGAAAGAAGCCTTTTCAAAACATTGTGGAAAAAGGAGAAATGCTGGTTACCGGTATTTTCTCCTTTTCCCACAATGTTTTCTACCCTTCCCAAAACAAATTTCAAATTTTGAGTCGCATTAATTTTGTTGTCTGCAAATGCTTTCAATTTGGACCAGTCTAAAATTTTTTTGTTTGGTGAAGAGTTAATACCATTCTTAGTCTTAGTCTCCAGAATTTTCTGAATTTGAAAGTAACACAACTTCTGATTAGCTAAACTATTTGGTTTAGCCAATCAGAAGTTGTGTCACTTTCAGATTTAGAAAATCTTGAAGAATAAGAGTAAAAACGTTCTAAAAGAACTGTTGGTGATTACGGACCCTGAGCACAAAGTGAGCTTTTGTGATGGTGCTGTGTCCAGGCATGGCTTATACAACACATTAAACTGAGCCATGCTGTGAAAAGGGGGCTTAATGCATCTGCAAAAAGTATTGACCCAGGTCAGCCTGCGCGGACTGCGCAGGCTGACCTGGGCCAAAACTTTTTGCTATGGGTCGATTTTCTGCATGCCCAAGGACCAGTTTACCTCATGATTCAGTCGGTTGTTGACAAAATGGACTTTATGGATCCACAATTTTGTAATGACTTGCTAGTTATAATGTATCACGGAGATGCATCAAACCCCCTCTTGCCAGAGCATGGCTCATTTGGTTCTCTTCAATCCATGCATTCTCATTGGATTCTGTAATGTGTTTGAATTCGATAAAAGAGTCTCACAGTTCACATATTGCTAAACTTCCGGTCAGAGATTTTGGCTCCGATTGTAGAGGAGCCGTTTTTTCAACATGCATGAAATGGTCTCACAGCTCAATTGGGCGCTTTGAAATAGCATAAGACTAACTTTTGACCCAAACTGACTTTTTGCTTGGCTGTTTGAAAAAAACATCGAGGTATTGTCGTAGCCCTGGCGGCATCATGGACAGCGTCTGAGTTGCCATCTGCATTGTGGTGCAAAAACTTTGACATTTTGTAAAATCTCTTTTATTACTAAAGATAATTGCTTCAAACTTTGATAAGTTGTTGACTATCAAAGGGGGAACCTATACAACAAGGGCAGGTAACCATTAAAGTAATTTTGACACAGTTATGCCCCTTTTTTTGACTTAGAATTTTCACTCAAAGTCAAGCAATCACAGCCGAGCATTGGCACCTGCATGCTGTGCTCTTGTTTTTTTGTTTTTGTTTTTGTAAGAGGAAGGATGGCATTGATATCTTCTAGGAAAGAATCATAGGACTTAATGATTTACTGTTTTTGGGGGGAATGAGTATGCATCTTCAAAACCATCATTTTGTAACTCTATCAACTGAGCTATCCAGGCAGATAGTATTCTTCTGTGTTAGAAATGTATTTATCTCTTGGTGTGCAATAACATCTATCCCATAATAAATCAGAAAGGAAATTTTACAGAGCACCAAAAACCAGATAATTTCTTGTATTTTCTACACATATTTCTGCCTAAATTTTAGTATGAAAGCCATCTTTGCATGGGAATAAACTGAGCAGTCCTTGTTAAGATTTTCGTAAAAAGTTGGGAAGTTAAATCTGGTTAGATGTCACTTAACCCTTTACTGCACATTCCAGAGTTATGACGACCCTGACAAAAAGATTTTTGAGAACATTGTTGGAAAAAGAGAAAATACTGGTATGAGCATTTTCTCCTTTTCCCACAATGTTTTCTACCCTCCCTAGGGCAAATTTCAGTTTTTGAGTCATGTTTGATTTGTCAATTTCTTGTCTGTCAATGCTTTCATTTTTTACCAGTCTAAAATGTTGTTGTTTGGTAAAGAGGTAAGGAATTTTTGTATTTTTGTTCAAATTCAAGAAAAACATTTTGTGCACCTTTAAGACCACATTGCTTTGTCTAAATTACAGGCTCTCTCAACTGCAGTATGGTCTGTATTGAAAGCCAAGCGACGAATGTTGAAGGTAAGAACTTTTGAATGTTTAGTTATCTTTAGATTTGAATTCAACAATTTCTGTATATGCACCAGTATTTTTAATTTAGATTAATACAAATCTTACATCCTTTGGGAATGAGTAAAAGCTAAAGACTTTGAAAACATTCTTGTAAAATATGTAAACTTAATATGAATTAATCTTATGAATGATCTTATCATACTTATGCAGTTTAACTCTTATCCTGCTGAATAAATGAAATGAAAGTTTCAAAAAACCCAACTTTAAAATTCCAAATTTTGCTGTTTCAAATGTATTTTTTGAAGAACCATATCTCCTTATCGGATAGTGTAGATCTGAGATGAAAATGCACGCTCTGTACAGTCTGATCTTGATCTATACTGTCAACAAAAGGTCAGTGAGTCGCGCTTAGTAGGCTAAGTGTTAAGGTAAATATTGCAGTCCCCTTGCTACACAGTCCCAAGTTATATGAACCCTAAAGATGAGGACTTATGTAAACATTGTGGTACCGGCATTTTCTCTATTTCCAACAATGTTACCTAACCTTTTACAGACAGTTCCCATAATTTAAGCCTCATCTTATTTGTTGTTTGCTAGTGCTTTTATCCTTGGGCTGCTAAGTGTGACTCAAGGACCTTTCGCGGACAATGTAGATTAAGATCAGACTGCACAGAATGTGCAGTCTGATCTTGGATCTACACTATCCTGCAAGGCAATATTTGTAACAACATTTGAAATTTTACTATCGGCTTGAAAGTTTTTTTTAATTTATTTAGCAGGTTGACTCTTTTCCACTCAATCCCGACTTTTAACGACCCTGTGAAAGAAGCCTTTTGAAAACCTTGTGGAAAAAGGAGAAAATGCTGGTAACCAGCATTTTCTCCTTTTCCCACAATGTTTTTTAACCCTTCCAAAAACAAATTTCGATTTTTCGATCACATTTATTTTGTCGTCTGCAAGTGCTTTCAATTTGGACCAGTCTAAAATTTTGTTGTTTGGCAAAGAGTTAGGGATTATATACAGACAAGTCCAAACTTTTTTCATATGATAAAAGGTGAAAGATTTATTTTTTGTTTTTTTTCTTTACAGTTTCCAGATGGTTTTATTTCTCATTTCTACACAATCTCAGAAACTGTGAGCCCTGTTCTTGCATGGGGATTTCTTGGACCAGAATCTAAATTAAAGGACCTTTGTACATTTTTTAAGGTTAGCTTCTTTTAGCTTGTATCGTTAGCTTTGCTTTTGTTGAAGAAAACAGCAAGGTATTGTCAAAGCACTTTGTCTGTCTGTGTCACCATCGTTGTGCAAAATTTTTGACATTTTCTTATATTTCTGTTAATACTGAAGAAATTTACTTCAAACTATTTTTAACTTTCAAAAGGGGAAAACTCTACCAGCATGGCAGGTAACCCACCAAAACATTTTTGACACAATTATACCTCTTTTTTGACATAAAATTTTCATTGAATAAATGACTGAAACTGAGTATGGTTTTCTCATGGATCATAAACGTTGTCTGGGTGATTCACAGTATAATTTCATGATAACCTTGTTATTTTATGGTAATCGTGTATTTTCATGAAAACCTTGTAATTTCATGATAACCTTGTAATTTCATCATATAACATAATAATGCTTGAAAATTTCATGACAACCTGATATCATTATAACCTTGAAATTCCTTGACTCTATCATGATTTCCTGATAACCTTATAATCTTCATACCTTACAGTTTCATGATAACTTTATAATTTCATGACACAATGATAATTACATATATCATTAATTCGCACAGAAAAATTCTATGCTAATGAATTAACTGCTCATAAAGTTTTGTTTCCATTTTCAATTGGAATATGTATTTTAGTATTATGGATTTGATCATTTTATGACATAATATTATATTTATAAAATGCATGGAACTTTCTGACATTTTGTTACTGCTTTATTATCCAAGATGCAATATTTGTTACTGAAAGGAAAAAAGAAATTAATAATAGCAATTCATTTCAGTGTAGGTTTTGGTCAGTTGGCATAACATATCACGTCACTTTTTTCTCTCCATCCTCTTTTTCAGGAAGTGGTTCTTGACTTTATACGAGACATGTTTAGTTTTGATAAAGTTCGCTACACAACCGTTGATGATTTATCGAGTGATATTGTGACACTTGCTAAACAGAGAATGGACCAAATTGTGGAAAAGATGGGGACAGAGTTGACGTAACACAAACCACAATCTGTAAAAGGAAATTGATACTCTTTTTTACACTAATGAAATTCTCATGGATAGGATCAGTGTCGCTATTAGACATCAAATTATGCGTCATCATAATTCACTAAAAACAACCTTTTTTTTTTAGGTGGGAATTCTTAACTCTTTACCAAACAACTAAACTGGTCCAATTTGAAAGCAATTGCCGCCGACAATATAAATGGGATTGAAAAATCTGAAATTTGTTTTGGGAAGGGTAGAAAACATTGTGGGAAAAGGAGAAAATGCTGGTTACCAGCATTTTCTCCTTTTCCCACAAGGTTTTCAAAAGGCTTATTTCACAGATTTCTTTAAAGGAAAATCAGCCTGTCCATCTGACTGTCTGTCAGTCAGACTGTCTGTGGCATTCACATTAGTTATGCTGTAATGGTATTTAAACTTTTTTGAGCTATTACCAAGAAACTGCGGATCTTCAAGATGCAATGTTCATATGCTTGCTTTTGAGAATTGTCTTTCTTGGGTTAGACTCTGTACTAATCAACAAAAATTTGGACTTGTCCAACTCCCAAGGACTTGTAGACAACAAATTAAAAGGGGCTGGTGTGGTGGGATTTGGCCATCTTAGGAGAGAAAACACTATGGAAAAGGAAAAAAAATGCTTGTTACTGTAATAGTTCTGACAAATGACCTCTCAAGGCATGGATTGAACCCAGGACCTCTAGATCCCAAGGCGAACTCATTACCACGACACTACAAAAGCCAGCTCTATAGCAAGGCAGTATAAGTTTACCCTTATACAAACACAAGCCCCCGTCATTTGAGGATTTGTCCATGAATGCTTCAAGCACTGTTACTCTATTTATCAAGTAAATACGTTTTTTATGCTGGGTGCCAATGCAACAGTTCTGACAAATGGCCTTCCAAAACATGGATTGAACCTTTGACCTCTAGATCCCAAGGCAAATGCTTTACCATGTCATTACCAAACTATAAGCAAGTCTGTATAAGAGTCCCCTTATTTAAACACAAACTAAGAATTAACATCTATTTGTGGTAAAGACCAGTATACTGCATTACCAGAAATTTCTCAGAAGCCATTTTTCTCGAGGTTGTTTTAACTCGGGATTGTGTGCTAAAGGGTGAAATAGTTGTGTGTAGTATATGTGAAAAACTATATTCTCTGTCAACGCAGGGGGGTTTGCACGGCTCTATGATGATTGTTGGGAAAAAAAATTATGCTTTTGCTCAAAATAATTTTGTAAACTGGGTTTATCTGTCACTGTACATGCTACTTTTAGAAACAAAACCAGTGACAAGACCAAAAAATATTTTCAGGAAAAAAATCTATATTGAATAATATTGGAAAACATTGTGAGGAAGGGGGTTATTGCTTTTAACAGTTAATGGTTTAAATTTTTAGCTATTTTGTGGCTCTGTCTACGTCTGTGTGAATTTAAAATTTTATTTTCAAAATCTCCAGTTCTGAAACTATGGATCCAATTTAACCCTTTACCACTTAACAAAGTTTTTGACTAGACCAATTTGAAAACACTTGCAGACGATAAACTAAATGTGGCTAAAATGATGTTTCTGTCTTTGATAGGGTAGAAAACATTGTGGGAAAAGGAGAAAATGCTGGTTACCAGCATTTTCTCCTTTTTCCACAATGTTTTCAAAAGTCGTCTTCTTCAGGATCGTTAAATCTCGGGATTGTGTGGGAAAGAGTTAAACAAAGTTCTTAGAGTTGATATTGCCATCGTCCTTTTTTGAACTTTTTCAAAGAATTTTCCATGAAAAACTCCAGCCGCTATAGCTACAAAGTACTGATAATCTTTTCAAAATTGTTTTCTGCAAAGCAGCAGGTTTGAATTGTTCACAAATGGCTATCAGTATTTTTTCTCCTTTTCCCACCTACACTATCAGAGAAAAATTCCATCATTTTAGCAGTATTTGATTTGTTATCCGCAGCTGCTGTCATATTGGACACAACATGGTCCGTATTCACCAACCATTCTTAAGGACATTCTTAGTTTTAATATCTGAGATTTTCTAAATTTGAAAGTAACACAACCTCTGATTGGCTAAGCCAGAAGTTGTGTTTCTTTCAAATTTAGAGAATTGTGTAGATTAAGACTAAGAATCTTATCTAAGAATGGTTGGTGAATACAAACCCTGATATTTGTTGCCTGTGAAGGAGTAAATTTAGATTATGTAGGTTTTTATTTTGTTATTTTCGAGAAAATTTTTTATCTATGGTCTCTTTATTTCCTTCATTATGCCATGATGTAAATTATTTTCGATCCATACTCTGAAGTAAGGGGACTTAATGCATCTCTTTTTTATGCATTTATTTTCTTTAAGCCATCACATAATTATGGACCTATAATAGCCCCTTTTTTTTAACAACCGACTTAATCATGAGGTAGAATGGTCCTTGGACATACAGAAAATTGACCAATAGCAAAAAGTTTTGGCTTAGGTCAGCCTGCGCGGAGTGCACAGGCTGACCTGGATCGATACTTTTCACAGATGCATTAAGCCCCCTATTCACAGAGCATGGCTCATTTTTTTCTTATATTATGCAAGGTTCATTATTGTTGAAAATCATGTATACAAAAATAAAGTTTTGTTGTAAATGCCGTCACCGAATTTTTCCATTTTAAGATTTTTTGTTTTGAAAAACTTTTATACAAGATGGATTAAATAACATGCCTTTTAATACATAACCACACTGATTTTTAACAACCTTGAGGAAGAAATCTTTTTAAAAACATTGTAGGAAAAGGAGAAAATGCTGGTAAGCACTATTTCCTTTTTCACCGTTTTCAAAATCCTTTCAAAGGCAAACCATTTGGGCAACCTTTACTTTGTCGTCTGCAACAGCTTTGAATTTAGACATTTCTGAAATCTTTTAGTTTGGGAAGACTTTTTCATTATTTGAAAGATGCAACTTTTTAAAGCCCTGCAGATGACAGTTTTTTTTTGTTTTTTTTGGGGGGGCGGGGGGTATTGTTGGAAAAGTAAGCATAGCTTCCCACAATGTATTTCTGTACACTTGGAGGACGGTACTTTCCTTTCTTTTAAATATTTTTGTAGCGTAGATTAAAATAGTGCTTTTGCCCTACTGGCTGAATGCCAGCAAACTTAACTCATGATCCTGTATTGACCCTGGAGGTGTGTGTGCGTGTATTCTTGCATCCATATTTCTGTTTCCTTTTATTTCAAACGTCTTCTGAAACTGCCAAAACGGAATTTCACAGATGATCTTGCAATGGTCCTCTTCAGTATTCCAGAGTAATAAAAGTAAGAACTCAAGGTTGTCATGGTAAAAAACTGAAAAATATTTTAAATCTTTAATTTGATCCTCCGCTTGGCCAATTTCTTTCCGAGGATTGATGATAGTCATTGCGACAGGATTCATTTCTCTCACCGCTGACCAGTGGGAAAGGAGCCAGTGACTTGGAAAGAATATTGTGCGGAGTACTAGTAAAAGAAACTCCAGGAAAGCATGGATAGGTGCACTGGATGCAGTGATATAACTGAAATAATGTTGAAAATGGTGTTAAGCAACATACAATCAATCAATCAATTTAAATCTTTAAAATTCATTTTTAACTCCACTAGCTAGAGGCCAGGGAGCTTATGTCATGGTCCTGTGTCTGTTGTGTGTCCATGACTCAGTGTCTGCATCCGTCTGTTTGTGTGTCAACTACTATTTCAAACATCTTCTCTGCCTATCCAGTTCTGACCAAACTTCACAGAAATGATCCTGCCATGATCCTCTTTAGAATTTTTTCAAAGAATCTGATTTCTGTCTTAACTCTGGTTGTGATGGCAACATATCTGAAAAATATTTGAAATCAGAGAACATCTTCTTGTCCGAAACCATAAGGGCATGGGCTACCGAATTTGGCATATAGCTTCATTTAATGAACCTCTACAAAGTTTCTTTAAATTATAGCCCTGGGGTCAAAATTGGCCGGCCCCAGGGGTCACAAGTTTTATATGGGGTTATATAGAGATAACTTTAAAAATTTTTTCATTCCCAACAAATAAGCCTGGAGCTACCAGATTTGGCATGTAAATTCATCTCATAGACCTATCAAGAATGTTTAAATTATAGCCCTGGGGGTCAAATTTGGCCCTGCCACAGCAATCGCAATGTTTTACGTGGCCTTACATAGTGAAACCTTTGAAAATGCTCTTGTTGCTAAGCATAAGACTTAGGGCTACCAAAGTTTGCGTGTAAATTTGTCTAGTGAGGTTCTACCAGGAATGTTCAAATTATAGCCCAGGGGTTAAAATTGGCTCCACCCCACAAGTCACAAGTGTTACTAAGGCTTATACAGGGAAAACTTTAAAGATCTTCTTGTTCCTTTGTGAGCTGCTGCTATAATATTTTATGAGTGTTTCCATCTATTTGGCCTCTTCCAGAATTGTTCAAATTAAAACCCTGGGTCTGTATTCAGCAACCATTCTCAAGAATATTCTTTGTCTAGTTCTCAAGAACTTTCTTGATTTGAAAGTAACACAACTTCCGATTGGCTAAACCAAATGGTTTAGCCAGTCAGAGGTTATGTTACTTTCAAATTTTGAAAATTCTTCAGCATAAAACCAAGAATTTTCTTAAGAATTGTTGATGAATGCAGATCCTGGTGTCAAAATGGCCCAACCATGCAAGCCATAAGCCTTACATATGCTTTATAGAGTGAACATTTTGAAAATCTTCTTGCTCCTAACCGTAAATCCTCAGGCTACTTAACCCTTGGGCTGCTTATCGCGACTCACTGAACTTTTGCGGACAGCGTAGATCAAGATCAGACTGCACAAAACGTGCAGTCTGATCTTTGATCTACACTGTCCGATAAGGAGATATCTTTCCTCCAAAAATACCTTTAAAACAGGTAAACTTTGGGTTTATACTATCGGTTTGAAAGTTTCATTTCTTTTATTCAGCAGGATAAGGGTTAATTTGGCACATAGTTTCATCTAGTGGATCACTTCTAACTTTGTTCAAAATTTAGCCCTGGTGTGAAATTGGACCTGCCTTGAGGATTGCATGTTTTACTGGTGTTTATATTGGGGAATTTTTTTTGCTGTTGTTGTTTATTACCATAAAGCATAGACTTCTATTCCTATATTTGGTATGCCACTTTATCTTGTATACCTCTACCGGGGTTCAAGTAATTATAGCTCTATGGTCAAAATTGGTCTCACCCTGAGGGTCACAACTTTCACGTGGGCTTTATTGAGAAAACTTTAAAAATCTTCTTATTCAAAGCCATCTGGCATAGAAGTGTAATGTTTTGTATGTATAGTTTGTATTTATTAAGCAGTGGAGCGGTACAGGGCCATCATGGCCCTCTTGTTTCCAAATCCATTGGTAGGAATTGTCTGTGACTTTGACGAAGTGATCGTCAGGTGACTGTTTTTTCAGATTTCTGATAGAACTTTTGATAGGTCAAAGATCATAGGTGCTGTGGGTTGGGTTTACCTATGGTTCTTAACATGCTCCAGTCAAGCTTGTTATGGTAATAGGAAATAACTCATTTTTTCTCATGACAGATAATTTGCTGCCAGTTATCTGCCTTGGTTATCACACATTTTCTACAAGCCAACATGGTTGGTAATCTATATTTAGGTGTCCTGGATAGAAAATGTTCAGTCTTCAGCCATTGTGACGTATTTGATTTGAATCCAAAGGGTCACTTGTTCAAAACCCCAGTTTATATGGGAGTGTTGGTAGCCATATGGGACAAGATTCATTCTTTTTTCACAGCTGAACATTGTTTTGACTATGTGGGAAAGCAGCCAGTGGCTTGCAAAAATTTTTGTGCAAGGCACTGGTAAAAAAAATCCAGGAAACATGGTTAGGTCAACAAGCCTCCTTGGTATAACTGAAATAATGTTGAAAACTGCGTTTAAAACACCAAATCTAAGGAAACTCATTTGCTGCAGATGTCTTTGAAAACGTCTTGTAAAAACCGTTAAATGATGTTTATAAACATGAGTGTATGTGAAAATACTGTGGCTAATTAAGAAATTAAATCTGAGTTTGCTATGTGAAAAGGGGGCTTATTGCATCTGGAAAAAGTTTAGACTTGGGTCAGCCTGCACAAAAGACAAACTTTTGTCTGTCCAAGGACCAGTCTACTTCAAGACTAAGTTGATTATTAACAGTGGCTATTATGGATCCATGATTATGTGATGGCTTGACTGGTATCATGCATCACGGGGACGCATCAAGCCCCCTTTTGCCAGAGCATGGATCAAATATACGTTGAATAGTGATTTCTCCTTTGGAAAAGTTCGCCTCTCACTGCTGACCATTGTTTCGACGATGGTTATGTGGGAAAGCAGTCAGTAGCTTGGAAATAATGTTGTGCGAAGTACTGGTATAAGAAACTCCAGCAAAGCATGGCCGTAGCAACATAACTTGTATAAGGTTGACAACAGCGTTAAACCCCATACTCTCAATCGATCCTTTGGAAAAGTAGTCTACAGGTGGAAATATATTAACTCTTTACCAGACAACAAAATTTTAGACTGGCCCAAATTGAAAGCCTGTGCAGATGAAAAATTGAAGGTGGCTCTAATGAAGAAATTTGTCTTTAATAGGATAAAAAACGTGAGAAAAAGAGAAAATGATGGTTACCAGTATTTTCTCCTTTTCCTACAATGTTTTCCAAAGGTTTATTTGTAAGGTTGTTAAAGGTTGGCATTGTGTGTAAAGGGTTACCAGACGACAAAATTCAAGACGTCCAAATTGAAAGCATTTCAAGACGACAAATTAAGTGTGATCCGAATGTCCTGATTTTTTTTTTTAAGAAGAACATATTGTGGGGAAAAGGGGAAAAAAATGCTGGTGACCAGCATTTTCTGCTTTTCCCACTGTGTTTTAAAAGCAGTATACTTAAGTGGTTTTTAAAACACAGGATTGTTTGGTAAAGAGGCAAGAAATGACATCATTTGGGGTTAAAATACATGATATGAACTGTCTCCAGGGTTTAAAGTCCTTAATTTCTCCATTTATCGACTTCTTTTGTCTGTTTTGAAAACATTTGCAGATGACAAAGGTAAACAACAAGGTAAATGTTGCTCCCATGATAGGATTTGTCTGTATATTACTGATTAATTGTATGGTGTTTAACAATATTTCAGTTATATCGCGGTGCACCTATCCATGCTTTCCTTGAGTTTCTTTTACCAGTCCTCCTCACAATATTCTTTTCAAGCCACTGGCTGCTTTCCCACATAACCATTGTCAAAACGATGGTCAGTGGTGAGAGAGAAAGGAATCCTGTCGCAATGACTTGTAAAGAAATTGGCCAAGCTGGGGATTCGAACCAAGTCCTGTACGCTACAGACTGAGCTACCAGGTCTCTGCTTGTCTGTATAATGAAAAGAGAAGACACTTTTCGGAAAAAAAAAATAGAAAATACTGGTCCCACAATGCTTTATGACGCTTTACTCCACTGGGTCACATATAAGAGATGGGTTGGAAAAGGGAGGTCCATACTTGTACACCCCATCTTAACCCGTTACCAAATGACAAAATTTTAGATCCGTCCAAATTGGAAGCATTTACAGACAACAATTTCAATGTGGTTCAAATGATGCTTTTTTTTTTTTTTTTCTGATAGGGTAGAAAACATTGTGGGAAAAGTAGAAAATGCTGGTTACCAGGATTTTCTCCTTTTTCCACAATGTCTTCAAATGGCTGCTTTCTTAGGGTCATTAAAACTTGGGATTGTGTGGTAAAGGGTTAAACGAGATTTAACCCTGTAACCAAACTAAAATTTTTAGACTGGACTGAATTGAAAGCATTTGCAGATGACAAGTTAACTGTTGATAAAATGATGATTTCTCTTTTGATGGAGTGGAAAACATTGTGGGAAAAGGAGAAAATGCTGGTGAGCAGCATTTTCTACTTTTCCAACAATGTTTTCAAAAGCATGTTTTCTTAGGGTCGTTAAAACTCGGGATTGTATGCTAAAGTGTTAACCAAACGTCAAATTTTTAAACTGGTCCAAATTGAAAGCATTTGCAGACAAATTGTTAGACTGGTCCAAACTGAAAGCATTTGCTGACAAATTTTTAGACTGGTCTAAATTGAAAGCATATGCAGACAAAAAAAAAAAAAAAAAAAACTGACAATTGCTAAAATAATGGTATTACCAACATTTTCTCGTTTTCCCTCAATATTTTCAAAAGGCTTCTTTCTTCATCAGCCCGCCCGGGTAGCTCAGTGGTTAGCGTGTCGGACTCGTGACCTGGTGGTTGCGAGTTCGATACTTGGTTGAGGCAAACTTTCTTTCCGGCGTTTTTTCGCCTGTCACCTCTGATGCATGTGAGAAAAGTAGTCAGTGGCTTTGGAAAGAAAGTTGTGTCAATACTGGTGTGAGAAAGCCAGGAAGCACATAGGTGCGTCGCTGACCGCCATGATGTGACCTAAGCTGTTAAAATGGCGTTAAACTCCAATACAAACTAAACTTTCTTCATCAGGGTTGTTATAACATGGAATTGTTTGGTAAAGAGCTAATGTTGTTTACACCCGCAATGTCTTCTTCCTTTCATGTGAACCACAGTTAGTTATATCGACTTGTAGTAACCAGCATTTTCTCATTTATCCACAATGTTTTCTATCTTTCATACGAGTCATAACTGATTTTTTTTTAGGGTAGTGAAACAGGATTGTTTGGTAGAGTTGAAGCAAAAGAGGCATACTTGTCATTCCTATCTCAAAAGAACTTAGCTAGTTATATCGACTTGTGGTAACCAGCATTTTCTCATTTATCCACAATGTTTTCTATCTTTCATACGAGTCGTAACTTTTTTTTTTAGGGTAGTGAAAAAGGATTGTTTGGTACAGTTAAAGCAAAAGAGGCATACTTGTCATTCCTATCTCAAAAGAACTTTAAAGATACATCCTTACAGCTAGAGAGAAAAAATGCTGTTAAAACTTGAAAGTCTGTAACATGGCCCAGTTGTATAAACATAGATAAAGTACAAATAAGTATTGTGTAAGGGATAGAAAAACTCAAGGGATTTGGCCTCATTTAAAATCGGGAAACAACAATTGCTTTTAACCCTTTCCCAAACGACACATTTTAGACTCTTTCATATTCAAAACATCTGCAGACGACAAATTTAAAACTGGTACATATAAGCTTAAGCTCTCTGATAGGCTAGAAAACATTGTGGGAAAAGGAGAAAATGCTGGTTACCAGCATTTTCTTCTTTTCCCACAATGTTTTCAAAAGGCTTCTTTCCCAGGTTCGTAAAAACCAGGGATTGTGTGGTAAAGGCCTGCAAAACGTGAAATGCGTTTTGTATCTGTTGTAATCTATGCAACCTTGCAGCCATCAGAGGCAACACTTGGCATGAAGATACAAGAATGATTGTAGTTTCTTAAAATAAGGATGAAATGGGTTAAAGAGTGGCTGAAAAGTGTCGGAAAACGAGTATAGATGTATCTTTAACGATCATGAGGAAAACGGCATCCAAAAGCATAGTGGGTCAAACAAATTGAGAGCATTTTCTCCTTTAGCCACAATGTTTTCTAACTTTCAAGTGAGCCACGATTGATTCTGTTTCCTGCTGGTAACTAGCATTGTTTTCCTTAAGCTATGTTTTCAATCCACAGTTAATTTTTGCGCCCACTTATTCTTTCGATATGGACGTGACCTATTTTTTTTTACGACAAATAAAATGTTGCTAACCATAAATAATGAAGCCATGCTCTGTGAAAAGGGGGCTTGATGCATCTGCAAAAAGTATCGACCCAGGTCAGCCTGCGCAGTTCGAACAGGCTGACCTGAGCGGAAACTTTTTGCTAATGGTCAATTTGCTGCATATCAAAGGACCATTCTACCTCGTGACTCAAACGGTTGATAGACAAAATATATTCATGGATTTATGGCTATTGTGATGATTTGCTTGGTACATGTATAATGCATCACGGAGATGCATTAAGCCCCCTTTTGCCAGATTATGACTCAATTCGATTTGTCATTGTGAGAGTTGGAACATAATGGGAAAAAAGGAGAAGATGATGATAACAGCATTTTCTCCTTTTATCACAATGGTTTTTAAACAGTTTTTTTTTTTTTTCTCAGGGTCAAGAAAACACAACACAGGATTGTTTTGGTAAAGGATTAAAAGATAAAATAGCTACTTGACACAGCAACACATGCATGAAGCTTCATGTTTTTCAAACCCTTAGAGCATTAGGCACAGATTCACCCTTTTACCAAACAATAAATTTTAGACTCTTCCAAATTATGAACATCTGCATAAGACAAATCTAAAAGTTGCAAAAAAGAGCTCATGGAAGAACTTCTTTCAGAGGGTAGAAAATATTGTAGGGAAAGTAGAAAATGCTGGTTACCAGCATTTTCTACTTTCTCCACAATATTTTCAAATGGCATTTACCTCAGAATCGTGTGGTGAAAGGAATAACTATCTTTTGTGGTAATGTAGATCTAGATCATACCACTTTTTGTTGACAGTGCAGATTAAGATTAGACTGTACAGAATGTGCAGTCTGATCTTGGATATAGTTCTCTCCCATTGTAAGCTCATAAAAATCCAAAGTATAAGTATCTGCAAAAGACAAATCTGAAACTGCTACAGATGAACTGAATTTCTTTGACAGGGTAGAAAACATTGTTGGAAAAGTAGAAAATGCTTGTAGTCAGCATTTTCTACTTTTCCCATTACGTTTTCAAAAGACATTTACCTCCGGGTCGTTGAAGATTAGGGTTGTGTTGTAAAAGGGTTATTTTTTTTTTTTTTTTTTGAAAAACGTAGATCTAGATCATACCACTTTTTGCCGACCGTGTAGATTAGGATTAGACTGTACAGAACTTGCTGTCTAATCTTGGATCTATACACTCCGATTGTTTAGTCAGGCTCTTGAGAAAAAAAAGTCCAAGTTTCAGTGGATTGTGTGTTCGCCTATGGAAAGAGGTTACATTTCTCTATTTGGGGCTAAAAGAGTTCACCCTTAGGCTGCAAGGTGCGACTGAAAGACCTTTTGCGGACAGTGTTGATCAAGATCAGACTGCACAAAACGTGCAGTCTGATCTTGGATATACACTGTCCGATAAGGAGATATTTTTTTCCCGAAAAAATAACTGTGAAATAGCAGCATTTTGCGTTTTTACAATCAACTGAAAAGTTCCGTTTAACTTATTCAGCAGGTTACAGATTCATGATTGATTGATTGTATGGTGTTTAACGGCGTTTTCCACATTATTTCAGTTATATCACGGCGGCCAGTGCACCTATCCATGCTTTCCTGGAGTTTCTTTTACCAGTACTCCGCACAATATTCTTTGCAAGGCACTGGCTGCTTTCCCACATAACCATCGTTGAAACAATGGTTAGCGGTGAGAGAGGAATGAATCCTGTCGCAATGACTATCATCAATCCTCGAAAAGAAATTGGCCAAGCGGGGATCGAACCAGCGACCTCCTGTTCTCAAGTCCTGTACGCTACCGACTGAGCTACGGGGGCTTGGCTAAAGATTCATCCATCAGAAGTACAGCTGGAGAGAAAAAACTCCATCAAAACTTGACAATGTCAAATGGCTCAGCTGTGCAAATATAGATAAACCACCAGTATATATGCTGTAAGGGATAGAAAAACACAATGTAGTTGTCCTCATATAAAACCGGAAATGATTGCTTTAAAGGCCTCCAAAACGTGAAATACATTTTCTATCCCTTGTAATCTGTGCAATATTTCGGCCATCAGTGGCAAACGTTGGCATAAAGATATACGTAGAATCAAAAATAAGGGAACACTTGTATTTCATCTAGAGGTAATTCTTTATTTTACCTAAAGCAGTATAATACAAGCCAACCTCGGGTGTGATCTCCCTGTGCAGCAACACCTGCACGACACCTGGCGGGCATACTGGACATGGTAAGGGGTATCGTTGCTCTTGGAATCTGCTGAAATATGGAGAAGTAACGCCACTCTGTCATGTCATGTCAGAAGAAACAAGTAACGGGATTCCCCTATTTTTGGGGCTACGTTTATAAGGATGATTATAGTTTCGTAAAATAAGGATGAAATTGGTTAAAAACTGGCTGAACACGAGTATAGGTGTATCTTTAAGGATAAATGAGGTTTGCTCTCAAATGCCAACTTGTGTCAAATCCTGTGTCTTCCTGTATGTGGTGACCCGGATCGCCATGTCAACTCGTAGTCAACCGAATAGCTGATTGATTGATTGTATGGTGTTTAACGCCGTTTTCAACATTATTTCAGTTATATCGCGGCGGCCAGTGCACCTATCCATGCTTTCCTGGAGATTCTTTTACCAGAACTCCGCACAATGTTCTTTCCAAGCCACTGGCTGCTTTCCCACATAACCATCGTTGAAACAATGGTCAGGGGTGAGAGAGGAATGAATCCTGTCGCAATGACTATCATCAATCCTCGAAAAGAAATTGGCCAAGTAGGGATCGAACCAGCGACCTCCTGTTCTCAAGTCCTGTACGCTACCGATTGAGCTACGGGGCTTGGCTCCGAATAGCTGAAAAGGAAAAGTCTCGGGACACTTGGAAGTATGGGTTTGATCCCCACTGCCAATCAACTAAAATAACTTCGTAGTAACCTTTCGAATGTGACTTTAACCCTTTACCAAACAATCTCGACTTTTAACAACTCTGATAATAAGAACTTTTGAAAACATTGTGGGAAAAGGAGAAAATGCTGGTAACCAGCATTTTCTCTTTTTCCCACAATGTTTTCTACCCTTTCAAAAGCAAATTTCAATTTTCCACAAGATTTCCACTAATTTTTTGTCGTTTCGTAAAGAGTTAAAATTTGGTGTTCTGTGACGGTGCTACATACCGAACACTTCAAAGAATCCTGTGCAACAAGCGCAGCCTGGTCTTGAATCTAGTCTTTCCGCTACGAAGCAAGTATGACAAATTATATAAATTCACATGATCCTTAACTCTCTCGGCGCCAAATAAACAAACTCGGCGTCTTTTCATGGCTGTAAATAGAATCCACTGAGTCTATGGAAGATTTTTATCATACAGGCTTGACCAAACAAGTGGAAGGTATAGATCAAAGACCAGACTGCACGTTCTGTGCAGTCTGATCTTGATCTATGCCGTCCGCAAAATTCCTTGTTTTCGCCTATGGCGCTGAAAGGGTTAAAAGTTATAAATCACTCGATGTGTTTGTAAATATCTAAAAGTGTATGTCATTATTATGATGGGCCGGAGGCCTTTATGGCTTGAATAAATGCTGTCATTGTCATTATGATGGGTTTCGTTCTGTATCTTGTGCTATGCCCGAACCAACAACCTTGTGGCGGTGACACCAAGATGCGCAACCGAAAAGGATAATATATAAACGAAGAACTATCTATATTTCTCTCCATTAGTGGAACTCTCCAGGCTTAACCCTTTCCCAAACAAGCCCTGGTTTTCATGTGTCTGCAGTACAAGTCTTTTGGAAACACTGTGGGAAAAAGAGAAATTGCTCGTAACGAGTAATTTCTCCTTTTCCCACAGTGTTTTCTCCCTTTTTGAGACCTTTCTGCCATTTTCATCAAAGTTAAAATTATCGCCTGCAAAACTCTTTCAATTTGGACCAGTCCAAAATTTGTCGTTTGGGAAAGGGTTAAGGCGCGTCTAGACCTACTACTTACTAGTATTGGAAACACGCGTAAACAAAACTCGATAGCATCACGTAACAATCAAACGAAATGTACTAAAAAGGCACATTATGCAGTGTTTTATAAGCATACTAGGGTTTCATTTCTCACTTTCTTTACCCGTCATGGGTTACTGAACGAGTTGGAAACGTTACGAGCACCGTCTACGTTCCGAAAATATCGCACTGTCTCTCGACTCTGTTCATTTTCTTACCGTCTATCCACAACAGTGGCCAAAAAGAGAGAAAATTCCATCGAACTGGCAATAATGAATGAGCCATACTCTGCCAAAAGGAGGCTTGTATCTTCGTGATGCATGATACCAAGCAAGCCGTCACAGTATCATGGATTCATATAATCCAGTTTGTCTGACAACCGAATGAATGATGAAGTACGCTGGTCCTATGATATACAGAAAATTGACCAAGAACGAAAAGTATCGACTCGGGTCAGGCTGCGCAGACTACGAAGGCTGACCTCGGCCGATACTGTTTGGAGATGCGTTAAGCCCCCCTTTCACAGGGCGTGGCTCAAATATTAGATGAACTCAAAACCTCCTTCAATGTATTGCATATTTTAGTGGTTAGGGTGCTTGTTTGAGTTATCCGGAGGTTCCGGGATCGAACTTTAGCCAAGCGCTAGGTTTTTTTTTTTTTTCACAGAAGTGTCTTCCGGCAAGACTGATGGATGGACGGACCAGAGGCCATATTGAACAACCACTCTTACTTACAATCTAAGGCATTAGAATTAAAATAAAGTGAGCAATGATCTGTGAAAAGGGGTTTTAATGTATTTGCAAAAAGTATCGACCTAGGCCAACCTGCGCAGTCCACGTAGACTGGTATAGGTCGAGTTTTTTTGCTTTTGGTTATTTTTTTCTTCATTTCAATGGAGCATTTTACCTCATGATTCGGTCGAATGTTAGAGATGATAGATTTTATGGATCCATTATGATATGATGACTTGCTTGGTAGCGAACCCTTAAGCTGCTAATCGCGACAGTGTAGATCAAGATCAGACTGCACAGAACGTGCAGTCTGATCTTTGATCTACACTGTCCGATACGGTATTTTCTTTCCGGTGAAATCAACATTTAAACCGCAATGTTTCGGCTTTTAGTATTGAGTAGAAATATGTGTTTCATTTATTCAGCAGCATAAGTGCTAATATCTATAATGAGACGTTAACGGTGCTTCTTTTCATATGGGACATTTATTGGTCAACCGTGCCGTCCAAAGTCCATCGTCAATTTGCCGGTAAAAACGTTACAGCTCTGTACTGACTCGGTTTCGTCGGTTTAATTTGTATTGCAGCGAAATGCAATTTATTTTTAGTGACACACATGACCAAGGACAAGTCATTACAATGTTTTATTACCTATTTGCGCTTTTACAATTCGATTATTACATGTACGTCTCGGAGAAAAAAAAAATAACGAAATTTATTGTGTTTTGGGGCCATTTTGTGCCTTTTTGGGAAACGTAAACATCTCGAATAGAAGGGAAATAAAATATTGGGCATTTATTGGTCAACCGTGCCGACCAAAGTCCATCGTGAATTTGCCGGTAAAAAAGTTACAGCTCTGTACTGACTCGGTTTCGTATTGTAGCGAAATACAATTTATTATTAGTGACACACATGACCAGGGACAAGTCATTACAATGTTTTATTACCTATTTGCGCTTTTACAATTCGATTATTACATGTACGTCTCGGAGAAAAAAAAAAATAACGAAATTTATTTTTTTTGGGGGGCCATTTTGTGCCTTTTTGGGAAACGTAAACATCTCGAATAGAAGGGGAATAACTTTTTTTTTTATATGTTAATGTTTATTTATATTTGAAACGAAAGATTATTGAATACGCAAGCAACAGGTGTATTCAAATTCTTGTCTTTTCTTCAATTAGTGAACATAGGAGACTTTCAAATGGTGGCCACAAAATCTGTGCGGATGCGTTCAACCTTTTTTTTTTCGTGACAGTCTCTACACTCAAAAGCGACCCTTCAAAAACTTAACCCTTATCCTGTTAAATACCTTGAGTGAAACTTTTCAAGCAGACAATAAAAACCCAAATATTGCTTTTTCAAGGTCATTTTTTTGTGTGGGGGGAGATATATCTGCTTATCGGACAATGTAGATCCAAGATCAGACTGCACGATCTGTGCAGTCTGATCTTGATCTACATTGATCGCAAAAGGACCTTGAGTCATGCTTAGCAGCCTAAGGGTTAAATAGCATCCGGGGACAGAGTTATCTGCACTAGCTTGGTATCATGTATTAAAACCCCTTTTTTTTGTCAGAGCATGACCACAATGAAATGCACGTCTGGTTAAAACTTAGGCTGCTAAGCGCGACTCACTGACATTTTGCGGACAGTGTAGATCAAGATCAGACTGCACAGAACGTGCAGTCTGATCTTGGGTCTACACTGTCCGGTTAGGAGAAAATTTTTTTTCCTAAAAAAAAAACAAGTTTGGAATAGCATTATTTAGGGTTTTACGTCTGGTTTTAAAATTTCATTTCAGTTATATAGCAGGATAAGAATTAGAGACTGAAGAGCGAGAAGTCTGACTTCAGATTTATACCGTCAGCTTGTTTAACCAAGCCTTTAAAACAAAAAAAAAACATTTTTTTTTTTTCAGTTTTAATTGAAATATTTCAAAGTCAAAACTGTAAGCTCTTTGGGACTACATAGATCAGGATCAGACTGCATGAGATACTTATTGCTTCCGATGGGCTCGAACCTGGGGTCTCCAGGTTAGGTATCCAACATTTTCCTCTTGCAGGACCCTGGAGATAAAAAGACAGTTTACGCTCTACCAGACGGCAAAGTTTTATATTTATCTAAACTGACAGCATTTGCATACAAGTTAAATGTTAGCCAAAGCATGATCTTTGTCTTTCAAGAGGTAGAAAACATTGTGAGAAAAGGAGAAAATGCTGGTTTACCAGCATTTTCTCCTCTTCCCACAACGTTTTCAAAAGCTGTCATCCCCAAGGTCGTTAACACTTATAGAATTGTTTCGTAAAGGATTAAAGAGTAAATTTCTTATGAAAGAAGGGAAAAACAGCAAGAATGCGAAGGTAGTTATAAATCATTTTGAAAGGCTGTTTTTGTCCATTATCACACGACATGATGTTACCCTTGTCCGAATTGAAAGCATGCGCAGACGACAAATTAAATGCTAATCAGACTGTGAATTTTGTCTATTGAAATATAGAAAACATCACGGGAAAAGAAGAAAATGTTGATTACCCCCTTTTTCTCCTTTCCCGTCAATGTTTTCAAAAGCGTTGTTTTTTAGGGTCGTTAAAACTCGGGATTGCGTGGACAGGATGAAATGTTACTCAGAACATGAATTTATCTTTCAAAATACAGAAAACATTGAGAGAAACAGAGAAAACGCTGGCTTTAATCATTTTCTCTTTGTTCCTCAATGTTTTCTACAGCCATACTTTTCGTTATTCAGACCATGAAATTTTTTGTCTTTCAAAATGCAGAAAACGTCGACAGAAAAGGAGAAAATACAGATTACCAGCAGTTTCTCTTTTTCCCTCGTTGTCTTAATAAGCTTTATTTGTCAAGGCCGTCAAAACTTGGTATTGTCTGGTAAAGGGTTTTTTTAAAAACATTTTAGCAAAAGAAATAAATTGTATGTTACCAGCAGATTCTCTGGTTATCAGAATTTTCTCCCTTTTCTCGTAGTGTTTTTCTACCGTTTCCTAGGACAAATTCCGTCATTTAATTTGTTCGTCTACGAATTTTTAAGTTTGTACAAGTCTTAATTCTTTATGTCGACTGTGAAAGAGTTGATTCTGTCCATTCTTCGAGAATATTTTGGGTATTTTTGTGGACATTGTCTACAGAACGTGTAGACTGATCTTAGTCTACACTAACCGATGATTCAAGAGAAATTCTTTTCAAGAAAAACTTGAAAATTCAAAAGTTGGGTCTTTAGTAAGTCTTCTTATATGACTGTAAAGTCTCAATTTCATTTGTCTGGCTTGTAAAGAGTTAACCCTTTACCGTACAATCCTGTTTTTCGACCACCCTGGGAGGAAGAGCTTATAGAAAAGAAATGTGGAAAAAAGGGAAAAAACGCCAGTAGTCAGCATTTTCTTCTTTTCCCACAATGTTTTCCTTCCCAAATACAATTTCCTTCGTTTGACCTATATTTGACATGCCGTCTACAAATGCTTTAAATTCGGACAAGTTTAACTTTTCACGAGTTTCAACGACCCTGAGAGAAAGAGTACTAGTATTTGAAAACATTTTGGGAAAAGAGGAAAATGCTGGTTACCCACAATGTTTTCTACTGTTTCTGATACAAATCCCATCATGTAAGTATCAGTGAATTTGTCGTCTGCAAATACTTTGAATTTGGACCAGTCTTACATTTGGTCGTTTGGTAAAGAGCTAAATTGTCGTTTTTTGAGTTTTTCTCTTTATCCTGGGGTATTGAAATAATCAACGGTTCAACGACTATTCTTTTAAACTTATTCACTCATTGAAAATAGGCAAAGTGACACCTTTAAGTAACCGAGTTGATATAAAAATTACAGATTGTGATCAGTCTGCACGCACATATCGGTTGATCTGGACCTACTCTCTTCGAAAGTATCTTCAGACGTCGCAAATAGAAGGGTTCGAGTTTTAAAAAAGAAATGATAAGACACACTACTTTAACCTAATGTGCATGACTGGGGAAAGATAGTATGTGAATTAATTTTCGTGTATTTAGAGATCTTAAAGGGGCCTTTTTAGATTTTTTGTTGCGAATTAAAATTTCTTACTCAAACGCTAATTAGTACACGAAATAAACCTTTTCCCTGCAAACGTAAACAAACTTGGCAGTCAAATGCAAAGTGAAGTGTAAGAAATCGATTTTATATTAAAAAAAAAAAAAAAAAAAAAGTGCAGATTGTGATCAGACTGCACCGACGTGCTGCTGATCTGTATCTACACTCTTCGAAAGTTTCTCTAGAGGTCGTGAACAGAAGGTTTCGAATTTGGAAAAAAATGATAAGATATACTACTACTTTAACCTAATGTGCATGACTGTGGTAAGATAGTATATGAATCATCTGTGTATATAGAGATCTTAAAGCGACCTTTTTTTAAGATTTTTCTGGCTGCGAACTAAAGTTTCTAGTTAACTCTTTACCAAACACAAAGAATTAGGATTGTCCAGACTGAAAGCATTTGCAAACTATAAAATGCATGTGACTCAAAAATTGAAATTCTTTATTTTAATGTAGAAAACATTGTGGGAAAAGGAGAAAATGCTGGTTATCAGCATTTTCTCCGTTTCCCACAATGTTTTCAAAAGGTCTTTTTTTTTGGGGGGGGGGGGATTATGTGGTAAAGAGTTAAACACTGATAATACTACTGATTATATTTTTTCCCCGAACTGTAAAATGCAGTGAAAAGGGGCATGTTGTTGTTGTTGTTGCTAAAATCACGGGATGATCGCTTTATAATCGGTAACTCCGTCTATATTTGTAAGAACAAATATGACGTCACGTCAGTGTAGGCTAGCCTGGGTACCAGTCCTCCCTTTTTTTTCTTTTCTATCATTGGACGTTACTTTGCCCAATATGCCCTGGAGACATTTCGAAAACCGATCAGATCGATATCTACTTTACCCCATCACAGAGTGGGGTAAAACAGATGTCGCTGCAATCGTTTTCGAAAATAAGTGACTAAAAATAGATACCGAAATTTCAAATGCCTCCTATTGATCACTTTCTGTGTGCGCGCCACTTTTGAAAATATTGACTACGAAGTTTCAAACGGGTTATTCATAATGACTTTGGAGGATAATTTAACAATAACAAGCGTTGTTGGAGGTCGTGATGTGTTTTTGATGGCACTAAGCGGTTCGGAAAAGTCACTCATATATAAAATCACCCCCCTTTGTACTTGAATTGGTCTCAAAAGGCGCGAATCCATCGTTATCAATATTTTGACGTCATGCGATAAACAAGTCTATAAATAGATTATCGGCACATTTGATAACCATAGGGAAACTCTCGAATGTCCCCAGGCGGCAACACATAATATCCACTTGTTATTGAGCACGTGACATTCCATAAAAATATTTTTAAACGTTTGGCGCAAATTTCTCAGAATACCTTACAAGGCTGCGTAGCCCATTAAGTAAATACTACTGAAAACTATTTTTCTTACATTTGTTTTTCTCTCTTTATTGATCGTTTCAGGCGATCACCTAACTTAATTCGGCGATGAATAATTTTTCGGCGTAACTGAATGTGCTAGCTTTTGACCTTCTTTTCGGTTCTGAAAACAAATGAATAAATAGAAAGTTGTAAGAAAATGTAGACATGTTTATTTTAAGACTCCCTGCCTGTTTGCTGGCAAATTTACGTCGTCTGTCCTTTTTTAAAGATATTTCATGTTTGAAGTTTGGTGGGATATAGAAAATCAGAATAGCACCCTTTAAATGAATATTAAATGAATATTTTAAGTCGATAAAAAAAAAAATTAGACCGAAAAGAGGTAGTTTTAGGGCTATATAAATTAGAAATACTAAACGCTGAGTTACAAAATTTGAATATAGGATTGTTGGGATTTGAGATCTGAAAAGGCAGATTAAGATCATACTGAAAGATTTTTGGCTGATTTTAGTCTACACTTTTCGAGAGTAACATCAAGGGATCGTGGTTGCAAGGGTACGAGTGAAAAAAATATGTTGGTAGACACTCTAAGATAACCTAGTGTGAATGACCCAGGTAAGGTAGTTTTGACTTGTACACTCATGTAGCTTCTTTCTTTTTTAAAGCTCTTTCGCTTCCAACCGCGACTTAGATTAGCTTTGGCGGACAGCGTAGATCAAGATCAGACTGCACAGAACGTGCAGTCTGGTCTTGGATCTACACCGTCCGCTTTCTGACGCTTAATTAAAGCCAAACTTCATATTCAGTTATGTTGGAAATCTACGTTTAGACATCGGAAAATTTTTTTTTCTCTCTCTTTTACTGTCAACTGGGAGTGAATCTGGCTTTTGTTGACGGCGTAGAACTAGATCAAACTGCACAGAACGTGCAGTCTGATCTTTGGTCTACACATTTCGATTGTTTAATCAAGTCTCATAGGTAAAAAATCTCCCTGAGTTTCAGTAGATCAAATTTTCAGCCCTCGAAATGGGTCGAGTCATTAAATTAAAGGCCCAGGGGCGGCCAAACGTAAACGATGGCAGAAAAAAATGAATTTTAAAAGAATGTAAAAAATTGCCAAGTCGCTCTATCTTTTGTTTGCTTTTTACCTCTGGGGCGTAACCAGGGATGTATTAAAGATGAAACCCGTGACCTAAGCATGGGCAGAACTTCCACGTTAATCTGCTGTTTCGTTAGCATTTGACATTGTTCATAAATATATAACTGCAACTGGGAGCTCCAGGATGGTTGATTGACGGTATACTAGTATGCATTGCTTGTAAAGAATAAGAACTGATTCCCCCTCCCCCCACACACACACAAACACATGCGCATACTTCTTACTATATGTAGCATGTTTGAACTTTTTGCATTTTTTTACACTCTGTTCTTCTTTAGATTTTATATATATATATATATATATATATATATATATTTTTTTTTTTTCCATTTAGCTACATCGTCAACAAATATATCTCTGCCATGTAGTAAAGTATGTTATTTCAATGATCAGTGTGGAGAGCCGTAACTAAGTTTTTGAACTTGTGACTCAACCCATTTGCCTATTTAATTGTTTGTAATTAGGAATTGTATATGTATGTATATTAACCCTTTCCCAAACGACAAATTTTAGACCTTTCCAAACTGAAAGAGTTTGCAGACGACAATTTTAAATTCGACGAAAATGGCAGAAAGTTCTCAAAAAGGGTAGAAAACACTGTGGGAAAAGGAGAAATTGCTCGTTACGAGCAATTTCTCCTTTTCCCACAGTGTTTTCAAAAGACTTGTACTGCAGACACGTGAAAACCAGGGCTTGTTTGGGAAAGGGTTAAGCAATAAAATATGTTTAAACTAACATTTTCTTATCGAAATGGCTTACTTGCAAAAGTTTCAAGGCTACCGCCTGGCTAAGGGGCTATGCCTTGTTTTAAAATTCATTTTTCTGCCAGCGACTAACACTTGGACCGACGGTACAATCATGGCGCGGATTGTCATTTTCACAATAATTGACCTACTTTTAAAAGAAATAATTTAAATTCAAATGAGCTATGCTCTGGCAAAAGGGGGCTTAATGCATCTCAGCGATGCAAGTCATCACATAATTTTGGATCCATAAAATCCGTGTTTTTTTTTTTTTTTTTCTTACAAGTGGATCTGGAGGTGGAATGGTCCTTTGACATACAGAAAATTGACCAAAAGCAAAAGGTTTCGGCCCTAGTCAGCCTGCGCGGACTGCGCAGTAGGCTGACCTGGGTCGATACTTTTTTGCAGATGCATTTAGCCTCCTTTTCACGGCGCATGGATCAAATGCATTTTAACACTTTTGGCCGCTAATAAGCCTTAAAGAGTTTAGAGTTGAAATATTCAAGATCGAAATGTTGCGATTTTGGTGACTGTCAGTTGAAACAACTCATTCAAAAAACATTGGATCAGACTGCACGTTTTAGAGAGCCGATTGAGATCAGACTGCATTGAACTGTTGGCTGATCTGGATCTATGTTCTATGAAAGAAGCATCAACGGTTGTGAATGATCTATAGGGCATTGATTCAGGACATGCCGATAGATACCGTGCATTAACGTAATGTGAATGACCGAGGTAAGATGGACACGATACCCGATAAGGTCATAACCTTTAACCCTTTCAGTTGCATAGGCGAAAACGGGGCCTCTTTGCGGCCGGTATAGATCAAGATCAGACTGCACAGAACGTGCAGTCTGATCCTGGATCTATACCGTCTGATTGCCAGGTCAAGCCTATAAGATAAAAAAAAATCTTCCAGGGTTTCATTGGAATGGATTTTTTTTCGTCGAAAGGGGGTTGAGTTTATTTATTTGGCGATGAAAGAGTTAACCCTTATCCTGCTGAATAAAAGAAATGAAACTTTCAAGCCGATAGCATAAGCCCAAAACTTTCCTGTTTCAAAGGGATTTTCGGAGGGAAGATATCTCCTTATCGGACAGTGTAGATCAAAGATCAGACTGCACGTTCTGTGCAGTCTGATCTTGATCTACGCTGTCCGCAAAAGGTCAGCGAGTCGCGATAAGCAGCGTAAGGGTTAAAGGAGCGTATTTTTATCTTTCTGCTGTAAATAAAAAAATCTTGTAAAATGCTGATAAATATATGTACAATTAGATATAAGTCATGCTGTGGCAAAAGGGGGTCTAATGCATCTCGTGATGTATTATATCGATAAAAGTCATCACATAACATTTTGTGGATCTATAGAATCCATTTAGTCTAAAATCGACTTTAACTGGAGGTAGAATGGTCGTTTGAGATGCAGAAAATTTACAACAAGCAAAAAGTATCGACCTGTGTCAGCCTGCGCGGAATGCGCAGGCTGACATGGGTCGATTCTTTTTGCAGTTCCATAAAGCCCCCTTTTCACAGAGCATGGCCAAAAATAGTTTTCTTTGGAAACGCACTGAAAGCGTTCGGCCAATTCTATGAAAAGGTGCATTTTTTTTTGGAGGTCAAATAACGG
The DNA here is from genome assembly GCA_945859785.2 of Tridacna gigas. Lineage (NCBI taxonomy): Eukaryota > Metazoa > Mollusca > Bivalvia > Cardiida > Cardiidae > Tridacna > Tridacna gigas. The sequence continues at coordinate 9,174,340 of OX244028.2, forward strand.
TCGGTAACTCTGTTTATATTTATCATATCAGAACTGACGTCATCGAACTGATTTGAATACGTATCTTTTCTCTTTTAATCCGTTTTTTTTTTTAACATGCGACATGTCCAACAAGTCTTTGCAAAACTCCTGTGCGAAATCTTAAAAGGAAAAAAAACCTTAAAAGACCACGTAGCCTATCAAGGAAATAGCGTTTGTGAAATTTTTTGTTTTGTTTTATACTTGTATGTCTTCTGGTAGTTCTAGTAGTTTGCTGGCTGTCGCGTTACCTGATTCAGTGATAAAGATTAACCCCCTTTAAATCGCCTTTCACAACTACAGTTGTCTTTGAAGATAGTGTAGATCAAGATCAGACTTCACAAAACGCGCAGTCTAATCTTTGACCTACACTGTCCGCTTTGCTGGGACAATCTGGAAAAAGGAACATTGAAAATGCATCTATGTTGGCATTACTTTTTGATTGAAAATGTCTATAGGGTTTGCATTTACGCCGTAAGGGTCCGTCTTCATGCATATTTAAATGACTTTTCCCAATGGGAAACAGTTCAGTAGCAGATTTAATGCCTACCATAAATATTGATGTGTACAATGTTTTCTCAAAGACATAGGTATATTTGTTTCAGGTAATTATTCGATTTATGTGATATTTTCGAATTATCCCTGCGAAAACGGATAAGGAACAGAGCCTGTGTACCACCAGAAATACTGCTACGCTGTTTTACAAAGGTATTTACTTTTCAAAAATTATTCGATTTAAGTCTGTACCAAACGAAAAAAATAAAACTTGTCTTTCATCCAAGTATGTGCAGACGACAAATGTTACATGTTGTTCATTTTGTGGGACTTGTAGGCCAGAAAACATCTGTGGGAATAAAATAATATACTAGATGCCAGCATTTTCTTCTTTTAACACGAGGTTTTCAAAAGTCGTCTTTCTCCTGGTTGATAAAACTCGGGATTGTGTGCTTGAAGGTTATTAAATATTTTCGAATTATCGTGATTTCGACTAATTAATGATTTACTGAAAATAGATCGATGATTTATACTAGCCTGACTACTTGCGAAGAGCATATATCCGGTCACGTGAGTCCCCGGATTTTGGTTGCGGCGGAACAGGAGGTTGTTGATTTTAGGTAGATCTAAGGCTGAATATAAAATTGTTAAAGCCATCAATTGAAATAGTGGAAGTAGTAGTTGTTGCGATGAGGGACGAATAAAGGAGCAGATTAACTAATGAAAGAAATGCTGTTGACAACATCTCTCTCTCTCTCTCTCTCTCTGTCTCTCTCTGTGTCTCTCTCTCTGTCTCTCTCTCTTTCTCTGTCTCTCTGTCTCTCTCTCTCTCTGGTCAGCCAGAAAATCCACGGTATATAGATCAAGCGTAACGTCAAGCTACCGCAATGATTGTCTATGGTGTTATTTATTCATTTATTTATTTATTTATCTTACAGGATATGGATGTAACCTATGATTTGTGTATTGTTGGGGCAGGAATGATCGGGTCAGCAGCTGCCCGTCACGCCTCAGCCCGTCCGGGAGTCAGAGTTTGCCTCATTGGGCCAACAGAGCCTAAGGTAGTTCGTTTCTCTTTTTATTGAAACAGTTTCTGTAAGCAGTCGTTTTTCTGTCCGTCTGTCTGTCTGTCTGCCTGCCTGCCTGCCTGTCTGTGCCTCTCTCCGTGTCTCTCTGTCTCATTCTCTCTGTATCTCTCTTTCTCTCTCTGTCTACAGTTTATAAAATCTCTCAATATCTCAAAGAATTTGTCTCAAAGTATCAAAACAAAAATTCTGTATTACTGCAGGAAAGGAAGCAGAGTGACGGAAGAGACATCTTTGGTGCTTATTATGACGAAGGGCGAATTACGAGGTCATGTGACGTAGATCCGGTTTGGGCGACGCTTGCACAAGAATCAATAAAGCGCTATCGTGACCTGGAGAAGAAATCTGGTAATATAAAAAAAATCCAATGATTCCATCCTGACTTTTAAGCCTAGAAGTCTAGATAGTTTGAGAGCTACTTTTATCCTTGGTTCTGGCCATTAAGAACTTACCCATTGTCACAACGAGCAAGTTATAAAAATAACTGAATTAGACAAAACAGACAAATACGGCGCATGCGCTGAAACTTGGGCACGTAGCTCCTTACCAAACGACAAAATTTTAGATTTGTCTAAATTCAAAGCGTTTGCAGATGACAAATCATGCGTGGTTCAAATGATAGGATGTGTCCTTAAAAGGGTAGGAAACAATGTGGGAAAAGGAGAAAATGCTGGCTAACAGCATTATCTCCTTTTCTCGCAATGTTTTCAAAAGCCTTTTTTTTTTTTTTTTTTAGGGTCGTTAAAACCTGGGAAAGTGTGGTAAGAGGTTAATGCAGACAGGCTAACTGGGGGAGCCTACATTTTACCAGAAATCCTTTAGCCTTAGTTCCAGCAGTACCCGCAACACTTTGCCAAGCTTATTTCATATGTATCCACTGAAGGCTGGTCATACCATCTTGCTAACCCCTAGGCTGCTAAGCGCGACTCACTGCCCTTTTGTGGACAGTGTAGATCAAGATCAGACTGCACAGAACGTGCAGTCTGATCTTGGATCTGCACTGTCCGATAAAGAGATTTATTTTCTTCCAAAAAATAAGTTTAAAATAGCATTATTCGGGTTTTTACTGTCGGTTTGAAAATTTAATTTTATTTAGCAGGATAATAGTTAATTAATATCACTAGAAACCCTCAGTTTTAGTTGGTATATCTCCAGAAGTAACCCCAACACTTTGCCAAGCGTATCTTAACCCTTTACCGTACAATGCCGCCGTTTAACGCCCCTGGGAAATAAGCCTTTTGAAAACATTGTGGGAAAAGGAGAAAATGCTGGTAACCAGCATTTTCTCCTTTTCCCACAATGTTTTCTACTCTATCAAAGAAAAATTGCACCATTTGCGCCACACTGAAATTGTCGTCCGCAAATGCTTTCAATTTGAACAAGGCTAAAATTTTGTCGTCTGGTAAAGGGTTAAATGAACTCATTAAATGGGGGTAACTTGCTACCCATGAACTCAAATTCTCCAGATTAATTTCACTAGAAATGCTAAAGCCCTAGCTCAAGTTAGCTAATAAACCTACACTACTACCCGAACACTTTGCCTTGCTCAGATCGTATGTGGATATATTCACCCCCCCCCCCCCCTAAAAAACGCATTATGTTACGGGAGATCACTCCTTCCTTACAGCATAGCTTCTTCTCGTATAAAATCAATACCTGACAACTGCGTTAGGGAGAATTCTCTTTAGGTCAGGGCTTAGTGTATTGGTCTTTTAAACCTCGATAAACGAGGATCTTTGCCCGCACAGGTTCGAATCCCGGCCGTGACGGTTTGTATTTGAGCAATGCATTTGTTGGGAACTTTCATGTTCGTTAGATGGGGGCTCGTCCGGGATTGGCCATTGAGCCAGTTGTCCATAAAATTGCCGGTTATTAACCATTGAGCCATTTGTTGTCTAATTAATGGACTTCCTGCCTTATAAGGTTTTCCGTCGTCAAAAATGATGACTTCTCTTAAGAGGGGGTGTGTTACGGGAGATCACTCCTTCTATACCGCATAGCTTTCCCGTATAAAATCAATACCTGACAACTGCGTTAGGGAGAATTCTCTTTAGCTCAGGGGCTAGCGTATTGGTCTTTTAAACCGCGATAGACGAGGATATCTGCCGCACGGGTTCGAATCTCAGCCGGAGCGGTTTATATTTGAGCTGTGCATTTGTTGCGAACTTTCATGTTCGTAAGAATAAATATACGCAGTTTCGTGAAAGTTACCACCTGCAGTCTTTTTATAAAGGGTGCGTACATGCTACGAATTTTATGAGCAAAAGTACATGTACACTGTTTCTATTTTTCGCTCATATCATTACAGGTATTAACTTTTTTACCGAGGTGGGATCTTTGGTAATGGGGACAAAAAACAACAGCTATACGAAGCAAGTTACACAAAATGCGAAAGATCAAAATGTGCAGGTTGCCGTGCTTAGCAACGAATTACTTAAAACGAGGCTGCCATATATGAAAATTGCCAATAACGACATAGGGGTTTACGAAGCGAAGAAATCCGGTCACGTGAGCCCCCGGAAGTTGGTCGAGGCGGAACAGGAAGTTGCTAAAAAACAAGGTTGTGCAATAGTTCGTCAAGTTGTAAGGAAAATTGAACGTAGCAAACTGAATAATGGACGGAATTCCATGGTTATAACTACAGACAATGATAACACGATTTTATGTAAAAATGTCCTAGTGACAGCAGGTGCTTTTACCACATTTCGTGACTTATTGCCAGGAATAGATCCCGTACAAGAGTTATCTCCCTTAACAGTAGCTCTAGTTGAGGTTGACGACAGGGATGCCATAAGACTCCGGTAAGAACCACATGATGGCATTCGTATCACGATTATTGATTGATTATGTGTGAATCAGTATCTTGTCCTTCCTTTTGCTTTCCATCCATATGAAAGTTACACACAGTCAATGAAGTTTATTCAATCATTCTCATGGCCTTGCGATAAGAGATATTACTTAAACGCCCTTAGAATGCCAAACAAATCTATCACGTCCATATAATGCAAAAGATCTGTCTGTCTGTCTGTCTGTCTGTATGTCTGTCCGTCCGTCCGTCTATCTGTCCGTCCGTCCGTCCGCCCGCCAGCCCGTCCACTTTCCTATCTATCTATCTATCTGTCTGTCTGTCTACCTACCTACCTACCTACCTACCTACCTTCTAACCTACCTACCTACCTACCTACCTACTATCTATCTATCTATCTATCTATCTATCTACCTGCCTATCTTTAGGGTCTGTCTGCCCATCTTTTTGTCCGTCTATCCGACCGTTCTTCTGGGCGTCCGCCTGTCTGTTAATCCGTCTGTCTGTTTTGATTGAGTGATCGGTTAGTCCGTCAAAAATTCATGTACCTTCTCGTTTTTCTACAGGGATATGCCATGTATAATATATTCGGGTCAAGGTCACCCAGATTGGTCCCCGGATTTTCCCAGATACCCGGATGGAGATTGTGCTTTTTATCTCTTGCCTCCTATACTATATCCCGACGGTAAATACGATTCTTTATGCATTTATTTACTATTTCTAGTAAAAGCTGTTGTTGTTGGGTGGGTTTTGTGTGAATGGTAGTGTTGTTGGTGGTTGTGCTGTTTTCGTTATTGTTGTTGCTGCTGCTGCCGATTTAATTGTTGTTTTTTATTACAGATAATGACGACGATAACAATTATTATTATAGATCTTATTCAGTTTACCTTGTACCTAATATTATTTGAATACACGTAGTCGCTTCGTCGTAATTATCCATTGTCTATGTCAAAGTTTTGTTCTCACTGTTTCAATGTTAGTTGTTCAATATACAGTTTATTTACTAATCTGCAGTGGGAAAAGTAAAGTGAATAGATTATTATTATTATTATTATTATAATTATTATAATACGAAGATGACGACGCCGATGATAATGATCATCATGATGATGATAAATCATGCGGAGGAGGAAGATGCGACTAGTATCTGTGATCTTTTGTTCCAGGTCGTCATTACCTTAAACTAGGACATTTTCACGAAGTTCTGGACCGGAAGTTCACGTCACTACCGGAAGTGAGAAAATGGTTCATTGATGGCGACCACGAGTTGTCTGCTAAAACGGCTAGATTTATCCAGAGCATGTTCACAGGTAACTTTTTAACTTCAGACCCGGCGATAAAACAGAAGATTCGTCCAAATTGAAATAGTTCGAACACGACATGTTAAGTATGGTAGAAGTCTACAGGTTTGGTTTTGACAGGAGTGTGAACCAGCATTTTCTCCTTATTCCGCAATGTTTTAAAGTGCATCTTTCTAAGGTCCGTTGAACTCAGAATCGCTCATTAAAACGTTAATTGTTTACCAGATAGCAAGGATAGCGAATCGTCCGAATTCAATAAAATTGCAGACGACAAATGGAATGTAGATCATTGATGGAATTTATTGTTGATACTTAAACAGAGGGGAAAAAGCAGGAAGTGCTGGGTTACTAGCATTTTCTGCTTTTTCACGATGTTTTTAACCCTTTGGCTGCTAAGCGCGACTCACTGACCTATTGCAGACAGCGTAGATCAAGATCAGGACCTGCAGTCTGATCCTGGATCTACACTCTCCGATAAGGAGATATCTTTCCTCTAAAAATACATTTGAAACAGGAAAATTTGGGCTTCAAAGGTTTGATTTCTTTTATTAAGCAGAATAAGGGTTGAAAGGGCCCTGAACACACTTGTAGATGACTTACTGAATTTGTCTCAAATAATTGGATATTTTAACCGGTATTTAATCAAACCGTTACCACACAATCCCGACCTTTTGCGACCCCTTGGAGGAAGCTTTTTGAAAACATTGTTGGAAATGGGGAAAAAAAATGCTCGTTACCAGCATCTTTTCTCTTCCCACAATGTTTTCTACTCTTCCAAAAACAAATTTCAATTTTTTGGGTCACATTTCTTTCATCGTCTGCAGATGCTTTCAGTTTTTACCGTTCTAACATTTTTGTCCTTTCGAAAAAAGAAAAGAGTAATGGGTATCAACATTTCTCACTTTTCGATATCTTGCTAATCCAAATATTCATGGGTCCTTTGTGCACGAGTCAGAGAGCTTATTAACAGATCCATTTGATTGGTTGATTGGTTGCTTTGTTGGTTGCTTTGTTGATTGGTTGCTTTATTGGTTGGTTTCTTTGTTATTTGGTTGTTTTCTTGGTCGGTTGCTTTGTTAGTTGGTTGCTTTCTTGGTGAGTTGGGCTGTGGGTAGAGGCTTATTTTTTAGATCGGTGGATGGGTAGAGGAATCAGTCGGTACATCGGTTAGTCTGTCGATAGGTCGGGTGGTTGATCGGTCGATAGGGTTAGTCGGACAGTCAGTCGGTTATTTTCAGTCAGTTTGTTGGCCGTTTAATTGGTAGGATTTTATTGAATTATTATTATTAGTGTTGTAGTTGTTATTATTATTATTATTATTATTCACAGGTATCAAAATGATGTCATGGAAAGCCGACCAGTGCATCATAGTAGAGACTCCGCCCACTTTCCAACCCTACATTGACAAAGTACACGCCCATTTGGGTGTTGCGTTGGGTGGCAACGGTTTCGCTGCAAAGTCATGTGACGAAATAGGACGACTTGCCGCAGGGATGATGTTCCATGAATGGAACAGCAGTCTACCACGTGACGTATTTAAATTTAGAATACGGGACAGACAGTACAAAGACACAAAATCGAAGCTTTGATGTTTCAAGTTTTAAATCTTAAAACCTGACAGCTCCTTTCTTTGGTAGAGTTTATTTGAAAACAAAATATGTCTTTTAAAAAAAATAGAAGACGTAACAGGTGCTGAAATATGAATATTTATGCTCTTTTGTGGTTCTTCATGAACAGATATAAGGAAAGGTAACCTCGCCGGCATGTGCTGGAAAGTAGGCCTGCAGGCGTCTGCAGAGAGAACATGTCAACATTTTTTACCACTCGCAGAATACAATTTATTTATTCTAAAATACCAAGAAGTAGGTCAAAAGCCAGCGCTACGTCGAAAAAATAAATAAATAAACGGAGATAGTAAGTTTATGACTGTTACAGTATATATATTCAGGGGCGTAACCCGGGGTTCAGAATCATTACACATTCCGAATCGAGAGTGCTATTTCACCTTAGGCTGCTAAGCATTACGCGTGGCGCTTTTGCAGTCAATGTAAATCAAAATCAGACTGCACAGAACGTGCGGTCAGATCTTTATCCACACTATCCGATACAGTACGATTTTCCATCGAAAAGAAAAGGACTGAACCGCAATATTTGGCTTTTTATTAACAGTTGGAATTTTTTCATTCTTTCAGCAGTTTTAGGCTTAATTATGAAGATATTTGAAGATTATTGTTCTATAAAGTGGCAAAAGAATGTTTCGCCTGTTTTCAGTTTTTCAATACTAGGCCTACCCATTTGCGTATGATGCGTTATGGAGGCTATGCTTTGGCAGTGTACATGTCCATAGATTTTATGGTCTAGTACATAAGTATCTGGAAAACCGGATGCAAGGCACTTAGCAAACGTCTTATCGTCATCAGCAATATAAATGGGCCGTGCTATGTAAAAAGGTGATTAATGCAAATACAAAAGGTATTGATCCATGCCAGCTTGCGCAGTCCGCGCAGGCTGACATGGATCAAAACCTTTTGCTATTTGTAACTGTTCCACTTGTCCAAGGACCATTCTACCCCACGATTCATTCGGTTGTTGGAAAAGAAAATAGATTTTATAGGTACAAAATTGTGTTACTACTTGCTTGGTATCATGCATCATTGAGATACATTGAACCCCCTTTTCCCAGATCATGAGTCAAATCTTGACCCTCAACCTAGAAAGAACTATGCTCCCACTTGGAGTAAAACAATCAAATGAGCTATGCTCTGTGAAAAAGGGGCTTAATGCATTTGCGAAAAATATCGCCCCATGTCAGCTTTCGCAGTCCGAAAACTTTTCGCTATCTTTAAATTTTCAAGGGATAATTTTACCTCATAATTCAGTTAGACAAAAATCGATTTTACTGATCAATAATAAGGTGACGTCTTACTTGGTATAATGCATTACGGAAATGCATTAAGCCCCCTTTTGTAAGAGCGTGGCTCAAATGTATGTCTCTATGTGTTGAACGCTAATTTTCAACATCATTTCAGTTTTATCGCAACGGCCGTTGCAACTACCCATGGCAAGCCGTCCTAGATTTTTTTTTTCCCCTCATCGAACCTTCGCACAGCATACTTGCAAAGCCACTGGCTTCTTTCCCACACAACCATCGTAGAAACAACGGTCAGTGGTAAGAGAGGAACAAATTTTGTCGCAGTGACTATCATCAAATCTTGGTAAGAAATTGGCTGAGCTGAGAATTTGAACCAACCACCCCGTGGTTTCATTTCCAGTACGTTACCGACTAGCATAATTTGCTCGGTATTTGCAACCAAATTCCAATTCAAATTTGCAACGGAAAACGTTTTTTTTTTTTCAGACGTCAAAAACAGACGATTTTCTTTCTCTGAAAATGCCAATGGGAACTGTATGCTGTCACGAGCGGCATCAAAGGTTTTGTCGGCTCTGAAGATCAAGATCAGACGGATTTTATCAATAAATCGTGTTCAACTTCAAAGCCAGAGCTTTATCTTACTTTAACCCATTAGGCTGCTAAGTGCAACTCCCTGACCTTTTGCGGACAGTGTAGATCAAGATCAGGCTGCACAGAACGTGCAATCTGATCTTGGATCTACACTGTCCGATATGGAGATATTGTTCCCTACAAAAATAAGTTTGAAAAAATAGTATACTCGGGTTTTTACTGTCGTCTTGAAAGCTTAACTTACTTAACAGGATAAGGGTTAACCCTTTAGATGCTAAGCGCGACTTACTGACCTTTTGCGGACAGTGTAGATCAAGATCAGACTGCACAGAACGTGCAGTCTGATCTTCGATCTACACTGTCCGATATGGAGATATTCTCCCCCCCACAAAAAAAAAAATATATATATATATATACCTTTGAAATATCAGCATTTGGCTCTTTACTATCAGCTTGAAAGTTTTCATTTCATTTATTTAGCAAGATTTGGGTTAACCCTTTAGATGCTAAGCGCGACTTACTGACTTTTTGCGGACAGTGTAGATCAAGATCAGACTGCACAGAACGTGCAGTCTGATCTTCGATCTACACTGTCCGATTTTGAGATATTCTCTCCCCCCCCCCCAAAAAAAAAAAAAAATATATATACCTTTGAAATATCAGCATTTGGCTCTTTACTATCAGCTTGAAAGTTTTCATTTCATTTATTTAGCAAGATGTGGGTTAAGTTGATCTCTCTTCATCAACCTTGTTACTTCGAATTTTGTTATCATTTCGACTTAATATTGGATTAGCGACCTCTTAATCTAGTGCTTTGGTATATGATCCATGCTCTGGCAAAAGGGGGTTTGATGCATCTCCGTTATGCATCACACCAAGCAAGTCGTCATGTACATCAATAAAGTCCAAATTGTCTACCAAACACACGAGTTCTTGGGTAAAAAGGTCCTTGGTCATGCAGACAGTTTACAAATAGCAAAAAGTTTCGAGCCATGTCAGCCTGCGCAGACTGCGCAGGCTGACATGGCTCGAAACTTTTTGTAGATCCATGAAGCCCCTGTTTCACAGAGCATGACGTATATATTTGTGCTATGTACTATTGGCCAGAGGCCCTATATTATATTCCGAATAAAGAATGAATAAAAAAAAAAAGAATAAATAAAGAATAAGGAATAAATAAAGTCAACCCGTTTCCAGACATTTCGAAGTTTTAACGACCCTGATGGAGAAGCCCAGTCGTGCAGCTCAAAACGTACAAAAATTGAAACCATGGGGTCGCTGGTTCGAATCCTCAGCTCGGCTAATTTCCTTTTATTCAACTCTTTCACCGCCAAATATAAAAAGAAGTCGACATTTTTCGATAGTTTTTATTATATATATCTAGGCTTGACTAAATAAGCGGACGGTATAGATCTACGATCAGACCGCACGTTCTTTTCAATCTATCTATGCCGTCCACAAAAAGCCCTGTTTTCGCTTTTGGAGCTTGGAGGAACCAGCGACCCCCTGCTCTTAAGTCTTGTGCACCACAGACTGCGCTACAGGGCTCGGTGAATCTAATTATCTAGCGACAAAAAGAATAAGTAGTGCAGTACTCAGTGTTTTGTTCTTGAGAAAACTTAGAGTACAGGATGTTTCATATTTAGTGTTCTACCTTTTTTTTTTTTCCCCCTAAAAGGCTCCTCAGGACAAAAATTATCCCCCCGTCCCCCTTCCCACTCTCCCCCCTAGCCTCACACTGATATGAGGCAAGACAATTCATTTCTCTTTACACGGTGAGGTCGACCTTGACCTTTGGGACACGTGACCCAAATATGCGGCATTTATCCTTGGGGCTTAATAACTATTTCTGTGAATTCAGATTGTTCACCGTGACATGGGCTTAAAAGCTATTTACGTGTGCCCTTGAACTTTGCCATATGTAACCAAGGTAGACTTGTTGTTGGTTTACTGAATGATTGAATGGTGTTTTATGCTGCCCTCGAACGTTATTTCATATCACGGCGGTAGCTCCCATAGCTTATTCATGCATGTCATTGGTTTCACCGGTGCCATGCAAGGGATCTGAAATGTCCTGCTCAAGGACATTTCTACGAAAAACCCAGTTCTAGTTAGGCTCGAAACCGGGGCCTCCATATTACGTCTATTACACTTTACCACTGAGATGTGGAGGACTCCACTTTGTGTTGGAAGGCAGTCAGTATTGCAAGTTGTGTATTACAAATGGGTAATGCTCTGTGAAAAGGGGGCTTAATGTATCCGCGAAAAGTATAGACCCACGTCAGCCTGCGCAGTCCGCGCAGGCTGACGTGGGCCGAAACTTTTCGCTATTTTTCAATTTTCTGTATGTCCAAGGACCACTCTTCCTCATGACTATGTCAGTTGTTAAAAAAGATGACCATTATGGATCCATAATTATGTGATAACTTGATTGGTATTATGCATCACAGAGATGCATTAAGCCCCCTTTCGCCGAAGCGTGGCTCAAATTTAAGAGCCATGCTCTGACAAAATGGGGCTTTAATGCATTTCCGTGATTCATTATACCAAGCATTTTGAGGGGGTGAATGCGAAACTATTTCTTCTGCGTTTTGGAAAATTTTAAAGGAGAGGAAAAAACCTCATTTCTGTGAAGAAGCATTGTTAGATCACCTTGTTTAGATATGTTGTGTCCAGTTGTGTGAATGGAAGAAAGAAATTAACCCTTACCCTGCGAAATAAGTTGGAGAAAAAACAACTTTCAAGCCGACAGTAAGAACCCGAATGATGTTCTTTCAAACTGATTTTGGGTAGACAAATATCTCCTTATCGGATAGTGTAGATCCAAGATCAGACTGCGCGTTCTGTACAGTCTGATCTTGATCTACACTATCCGCAAAAATGTCATCGAGTCGCGATTAGCAGCTAAAGGGTTAAAAGAAAGAAGGAAGAAATCAAAGTACTGAAAGTACTGACAGACTAGCGAATTTGATTGATTGATTGTTTGTTTGGTTTTTAACCCTGTTTTCAACATTATATCATTTATGTAGTGGTGGCAAGTGCACATATCCATGTTTTCCTCGAGTTTCTTTTACCAATACTCCACACAATATTCTTTCCAAGCCACTGGCTGCTTTCCTACATAACCATCGTTGAAACGTGAGAGAAATGAATCCTGTCGCAATGACTACCATCAATCCTCGGAAAGAAATTTGCCGAGTCGGGGATCGAACCAGCTACCTCTTGTTCTCAAGTCCTGTGCGCTACCGACTGAGCTGCCGGGGCTATGCGTGCTGTTGGTTAACTATAATCCAGTATAACTCTTAACCTGCTTAACAATGTTAAATGAAATTTTCAAGCCGATTGTAAACACATGAATATAGCTATTTCAAAGTTACATTTTGGAGGAAATATATCCTTTTATCGGACAGTGTAGATCCAACATTAGGCTGCACGTTCTGTGCTGTCAGATCTTAATCCACACTGTCCGCAAAAGGTCCTTGAGTTGCAGTAGTGCTGGCAAAAGAAATTCCAGGAAAGCATTGATAGGTGCTCTGGCCGCCGCAATATCAATTAAATAATGTTGAAAACAGCGTTGAACACCATGCAATCAATTATTCAGTATCCAATAGCACAAGATGTAGTTAACAAATATTTAACTCTCTTTAAAGAAAGAAAAAAAATTACACTTGTCCAAATTTAGAGCTGTTGCAGACCATAAATTAAATGAGATGAAACCTGATTCCAAGAGGGCAGAAAACTAGGTGGAAAAAGTAGAAAATGATGGTTACTCGCATTATCTCCTTTTCTCGCAATGTTTTCAAAGGGATTCTTCCACAGTGTCGTTAAAACTTGGGACTGTTTGGTAAAGGTTAATATTCAAGAAGCCAAGCCCCGTAGCTCAGTCGGTAGCGTACAGGACTTGAGAACAGGAGGTCACTGGTTCGATCCCCGGCTTGGCCAATTCCTTTCCGAGGATTGATGATAGTCATTGCGACAGGATTCATTCCTCTCTCACCGCTGACCATTGTTTCGATGATGGTTATGTGGGAAAGCAGCCAGTGGCTTGGAAAAAACATTGTGCGGAGTACTGGTAAAAGAAACTCCAGGAAAGCATGGATAGGTGCACTGACCGCCGCGATATAACCGAAATAATGTTGAAAACGGCATGAAACACCATACAATCAATTAATTATATTCAAGACGTAAAAAAAAAAAACAGTGTAACATAACAGTTTAACTGTATACGATGATCATATACAGGTAATAACTGGAGGAATGACAAAGGGTTCCCTGTCCAGTAAGGGTTTATATAGCTGGGATTTGCTACAAGTTACCTAGGTGTATCTATTAATAGATTCATTCATCATGTTAGAGTGGTGTAGGAATAAGTGATTCTCTGCCTTGCATAGGTCACTTAATTTACATATAAGCAAAGATCTTGTACCTTATAAATGCCATCTTGTTCAGTTTATTACTTTGTAAGATGACATGTTCAAATTGGCGTGGTAGAGATTCAGTGGTTTTTGTCAAAATTGTCATATACAACAGAATTAAGATTTCTAACAGAAAGAAGTATTTTCTGTGAGGCAGTATTTGGCAACTGTGGGGTTTTTTGTTTACTTTGACTCTAGGTCAGTCTTGATGCCTATAGAGTAGCTTCGCTAGTCTAAAAACACAGTCAAGAATCACAACTGTTTCTATTTTGTGAGCACTGTAACGAACTTTCTAACCTACTTCCATATTGCTTGTCAGTGAAGAATTAATGTCACAAAATTATAGTGCATTATTTATGAACCATCCTGTATATGAATAATATCCTGTGCTTCACAAACTTTATTCTACTCTAAAACAAAAAAAGTTAAACAGGATTAAGATCAATCTGTTAGTCAGTGCAGTCTGATCTCGGTGTCGTTAAAGACAGTTTATCCCTTCACCACAATTGATTTTGAAATTCGTCCAGTGCAAGACAAAATAAGCTATACAATGTACTTATGGGGTGAGGTAATGATTTGACAGAATAAAGGGCCACTCTTTAGTTTAATAACTTTTAAGTCTAAATAATACCGGTTGAAATAAAACCGCATGAAAAAAATGGAGTAAAGAAAAAATAAAATAATGGTAAACATCGAAAATTTTATCGTTTTCATGAAAAAGGGCAATTTCTTACACCTAGTAATTTCTTCTTTCCAGTTAATGTTTTTTTTTTTTCTAAAGCTGGCTATAGTTGGGCCGTGAAAATCGTAACGACAGGGAAAAGGGTCCGTCTTATTACACTGAAAACCAAGTGTATTCTTATAAGGACATTGGACCTCTAGCCTACATAGCACGATGGATTGCTGTCGGAAACTAACTACATGTATGTCGGTGTGTTGGCTTCTTTTGCTGCTCAGTGGCTGTTCATCGGTAAAAGCAAGTGGCAACCGGCTTCGAAAGGTCCAGATGCATTTACAACGCCAAATTGACAATCTGCGCACCGAAATGAGTATGCTTCAGGAAGATTTAGCAGCACTCCTAGACAATGGAGCCGCATCCACTACAGTCGCTCCTGAAGCGACCAACGGCTTGCATAGTGCCATACATGGTGATTGTAACGAAGAGAAGTATGTCCAAGTGGCTATAACATGTTCACGGGTGATTAAAGCTTTTGCGATAGAGAAGAGAATGAATGTGAAACTTCGAAATGAACTTTCAGACTTGAAAGAGACGGTTACAGAAGAATTGGAAAATCGGAAAACCGAGTACGCGCGAGACGTTATAAAAATGTCTGACAAGGTCCTTGAAGACATGCATAACATACAGGGGAAGGTAAAAGAGGTTGCCGATTCTTCAAAGTCTGAACTTAATCAAAAAATACTGAAGGTGCAAGAAAATATTCAAGATGACATCAATCGAAATTGTGTGATACCACTAGCTTCTACGACCAATTCTTTAAACAAAACACAGTCTGTGCTCAAGGTTCTTTCTGACAACGTGGCTAATGTAACGAAAGTGTCTGAAAGGGTTCTCGAAGATATGCAGTCTTTTAAAGAAAATACAACATCAGTAATTCAGAGAGAATTTCAAAAAATTAAAGATGACCAAGAGAAAAACTTTGATAATGTACAGGAAAAGGTGAAAGAGGTTGCTGATACCTCAAAGTCTGAACTTAATCAAAGAATCCTGAAGTTGCAAGAAAATATGCAAGGTGACATCAGTCAAAATTGTTTGATACCTCTAGCCGATACGGCCTATTCTTTAAACCAAACACAGTCTGAGCTCAAGGTTCTTTCTGACAACGTGGCGAATTTTCATCCAGAAATCAACTTCGTTTGCAAACCGAATTTGGAAACTGGGATGCAAGATATCTTTATGCCAGAAACTAAAAGGTCATTTTCAATTTTATGTGACAGTGGATGGGCTATCATTTTCCGATGGAAAAAAACATATTTTTGGAAAAGGAAAACCGTGGTACATTACAATAAAGGTTTCACGTATTCAAAAGACGACCTATGGCTGGGATTCGAACACTTACATACACTGACACTGAAAAAAGGACGTCAAATGAGCATCAAAATGACGTATAAGGATAGCACTGTGCAAACTGGTTCTTTCGATAACTTTAAGTTAGAAAGTGTTGGAGAAAACTACAAGGTATATTTCGGTAATTTCGATGGTTCATTAACTCCTGCCAGTTGCTTTAAAAACGGATTATTGATCGATCTCTCTCGTTCAGTACATGTTTCAGAGAGCTATATTGCAATCTGGCTACCATTTACGAGGTACTGTCTGTTGAATAGGAGTTCCAGTACTTTTTTTTCCCACTTTCCAAACTTTGTTATATTGGAGAACGTAGTGAAAGTAGAGATGAAAATACGGTGAATTCTATGAATGGGTTAATCTTCAGGCTGCTAAGTGCGACTCAGGGACCTTCTGCGGACGGTGTAGATCAAGATCAGACTGCACAGAACGTGCAGTCTGATCTTGAATCTACACTGTCCGAATAGGAAATATATCCCCAAAAATGCCTTCAAATTAGCAAAATTTGGGTTTTTACTATCGACCTGAAAGTTTCATTTTACTTATTTAGCAGGATAAGCGTTAAATCATTATTTGACGACTTTTGATCGTCAAAGAGAATTTTATTTTAACCCCTAGGCTGCTGATCGCAACTCACGGACCTTTTGCGGACAGTGTAGATCAAAATCAGACTGCACTGAACGTGCAGTCTGATCTTGGATCTACACTGTCCGTTAAGGAGATATTTCCCCAACCCCTATAACTTTGAAATATCAACATTTTGGTTTTTACCATCACCTTGAAAGTTTTATCTAGTTATCTAGCAGGATAAGGGTTAAATTTCTTTCCCAGAAGAAATGAACGAGATTTTTTTTCAGAAAACAGTGTAGCAGAAGTTCTCCTACAACTTTGCATTCGAAAATGTCCATTTGGGTAATACAATGTGAATATCACGTATTTTTCCAGTGTTCTAATCATAACATGACAAAAAAAAATATCACCATCCATTCGGCTGGTACAAATCACGTACAGATATAAGTAACTTTTATAATCTACAACAAACAAAAACAACATTGTTTGATTGATTTATTTTGTGGTGTTTAAAGCCGTTTTCAACATTATTTCAGTTACATCGCGACGGCCAGTGCACATGTCCATGCTTTCCTGGTGTTTCTTTTACCAGTACTACGCATAATATTCTTTCCAAGCCACTGGCTGCTTTCCCACATAGCCATCGTCGAGACAATGGTAAGCGGTGATAGATGAATGAATCCTATCGCAATGGCTATCACCAGTCCTCGGAAAGAAATTGGCCGAGCCGGGGATCGAACCAGCGGCCCCCTGTTCTCAAGTCCTGTATGCTATCGACTGAGCTGCCGAGGCTCGGCAAAAAAAAAAAAACACTGACTTTTAAAAAAAAAAAGAAAAAAAAGGAGCACATTATGTCAACATGCGTCTTGAAAGTTAAAATGTAAATCACTCTGTATGTGTGTATATATTTATGTATCAGCCATGCTCTGCGAAAAGGAGGCTTAATACATCGGCAAAAAATTATCGACCCAGGTCAGACTGCGCAGTCCGCACAGACTGATCTGAGCCGAAACTTTTCGCTGTTGGTCATTTTCTGTATGTCAAAGGACCAGTCTACGTTATGATACAGTTGGTTGTTACAAATAATGGATTTTATGGATCCCTAATTATGTGATGTCTTGATTGGTATTATACATTAAGTAAATGCATCAAGCCCCCTTTTGCCAGAGCATGACTCTGTTTGTGATTAGTATTATGGGCCGGAGACTTTGAATGAATATTGTCATTGTCATTCAAGTTGTAATAGTTCATGGAGGTCCTGCGTGGCTCACTGGTAACGTATGCGACTCGTGACCTGGAGGCCCCGGGTTTGAGCTTCACTGGGATCCACTGGGTTTTTCGTGGGAATGTCCTTGGGCAAGACACTTAGAGCCCGAGCCTTGCACTGGTAGAGACAAGGAAATACATGAATATGTGAGCTGTCGCCGTAATATGACTGAAATAATATTGAAAACGGCGTAAAACACCATTCAATCAATGTAACAGTTAATAATCTTGCCTACGGTTGTACAGTCCATTTGTCAGGACCGTTGGCCCTAGGGTTGGGGCTTTTCTTTACGGTCTGATCTTGATCTACGCTGTACACAAAAACTACTGTGAAACTAAACTGGTAAAAATAAAACAGAACATGGTACATTATATTGCAACTTGATGATATCATCGTCTAGCGCTGTACCACACGACACAATCTTAGACTTGTCAAATTTGAAAGGTTTTGCAGACGAAAAATTATAACTAAATTTTAATCAAATTAAAACTAAAATGATGGTAATTGCCTGTGAATGTGTAGAAAACATTGTGGGAAAAGGAGAAAATGCTGGTTACCAGCATTTTCTCCTTTTTCCACAAGGTTTTTGAAGGCTATTTCTACAGGGTCGTTAAAACTCGGGATTGTTTGTGAAATAGTTTATGCTTCCAGACGACAAAATCTTAGAATACTCAAAAATTGAAAGGATTTGCAGACGAAATATTAAATGTCAATATAATGATGGTGATTGCTTATGAAAGTGTAGAAAACATTGTGGGAAAAGGAGAAAATGATGGTTACCTGCATTTTTTCCTTTTTCCACAAGGTTTTTGAAGGCTATTTCTACAGGGTCGTTAAAACTCGGGATCGTTTGTTAAAGCATAGGCCACTGAAACTCCATTGGTCTATTACCGGACAACGAAATTTTCCTTATCGGACACCGTTACTATAAATAGCGCATTGGCAACTACCTCTATATTGCACACCTTGTCTTATTATATACAACATAGAGGCAGTCGCCAATGTGCTATTTATAGTAACGATGTAAATGAAAAATTGAGTATTTCCTGATATACAGGCGATGCACCAATTCGCAAGTATTCATTGATCAATCAAGAAAAATGTTAGTGTTCCGTAACAGACCAATGGAGCTTCAAAGGCCTGTGGTTAAAGAGTTAATACCTCACTTGACGACAAAATCTTAGATTTGTCAAAATTGAAAAGATTTGCTGACGTCAAATTAGATGTGACCCAACTAACGAAAATTGTCCTTTGAAAGGACAGAAAACGTGCAAAAGCAGAAAACTGTTGATGACCAGCATTTTCTCCTTTTCAACAATATTTTCAAGACGCCCCTTTTATGAATAAGTAATGTCACACAATCCCGACTTTTAACGACCCTGAGAAAAAAGGCCTTTTGAAAACATTGTGGGAAAAGGAGGAAATGCTGGTTACCACAATGTTTTCTACCTTTCCAAAAACAAATTTTAAATTTTCAGTCACATTTATTTTGTCGTCTGCAAATGCTTTCAATTTGGACTAGTCTAAAATTTTGTCGTTTGGTAAAGAGTTAACAAAGGAAAAAAACGACGTGAATCAGCTGATCAAAAGTTTTTATTTGAGCTTTCAGAATGGCTACTTCTATTTCCATACAAGTTATTATTTCAAATTGTATTATACACATGTACACTGCATTTGAACTATGTTCTGGCAAAAGGAGGCTTAATGCATATCCGTGATGCATCATACCAAGCAAGACATAACATAGTTAGGGATCCTTAAAATTCATTATGTCTAACAACCAACTGTATCAGAAGTTAGAATGGTCCTTTTAGATACGGAAAAATGACCAATAGCGAAAAGTTTCGGTCCAGGTCAGCCTGCGCGGACTGCGCAGGCTGACCTGGGTCGTTACTTTTCGCAGATGCATTAAGCCCCCTTTTCACCGAGCTTATTTATTTATTTATTTTTTTCTGGAAGCCGATACAGCCGATAATTCAATGTAGGGTGATATTACTCAAGCCATTTTGACCGTTTAAAAGCTTGATTAAAATGGGGTGCTATTGTATTGTACAATTATTAATCAATAAACAAGTAGTATTTAGAAAAACCTAGAGGAATAGTTGCTATCAAAAATTATTGTTGTTTGTTTGTTCATTTATTTGTCTATTTATTCGTTCGTTCGTTCGTTCGATCTATCGATCGATCGATCGTTCGTCGTTCATACATTCGTTCGTATGTTCGTTCGTTTATTTGTTTGCCGATTACAGCAATATTCCGATAATTTCACGAGCACAACGTTCTTAGTCTATACGTGCTAATCTTTTCTAGCACTGCTATGATCACTCGCCTAATCCAATATAAAAGGGCTTTGATTGCATCTGCGATAAGTATAGATTCAGATCAGGCTGTGCAGACCACGCAAGGACAGTTTACCTACAGATTCAGTCGGATATTAACTCTTTACCAGACGACAAAACTTGAGACTAGTCCAAACTGAAAGCATTTGCAGATGACAAATTATATGTGGCTTAAGAACTGAAATTTGTTTTGGGAAGAGTAGTAAACATTGTGGGAAAAGGAGAAAATGCTGGTTACCAGCATTTTCTCCTTTTCCCACAATGTTTTAAAAAAACTCTCTTTCTCAGGGTCGTTAAAAGTCGGAATTATACGGTAAAGGTTTAAACAAAATGGAGTTTATGGATCAATAATTATATGATGACTTGGTTGGTATGATGCACCGAGGGATGCATTAAACACTCTTACCGCTGCTCTGTCGGTCTCGTATTTGAAACTAACTACTCTTTATTTAACCCTTTACCACCCGTGCCCGGTAGCGCAGTCGGTAACACACGGGACTTAGCACCATGTGGTCGTTGATTCGAATTCCCTGCTCGACAAATTTCTCTCTCGGGACTGATGATAGTCATTGCGATAAAATACATTCCTCTCTCACCGCTGATCAATGTTTCCACGATGGTTATGTGGGGAAGCAGCCAGTGACTTGGGTAGAATATTGTGCGAAGTTCTGGTTAGAGAAAAACCCTCCAGAAAATAATCAATAGGTACATTGGCTTCTGCCATATAACTGAAATAATGTCGAAAAAGGAGCTAAGAAAAACCCTCTATTACCAATCGATTTTGTGTTTAGACGATAAAAAAATAAGCTTTTTGGCAATTTAGAATCTTGTTTAATCTTTAAGCAAAGAATCTCGGGTTTTTACGACCCCAGAAGAAGACAGCTATTAAAAAAAAAAGAAAACATTGTAAAAAAAGGGAAAAAATGTCTGTTACCAGCATTTTCTCCGTTTCTCACTATGGTTTTAGATACAAACCCCATCATTTGAGCAACATTTAATTTTTGGCAAGTCTAAAAGATTGTCGCTCGATAAGGGGGTTGGTTTTAACCTACATGTATTTATCACATTGAACCTACCCCAGAAGTGTATTAAACCAATGACCTATTTTCGATAATACCCTTGTGTATTATCGGTTTTTTTTTTTTTTTTTTTGTTTTTTTTTGGGGGGGGGGGGTCCCGGTTCTGTTAATTTTTGTAGTTATCAACGTAAACGATTAGACTGTCATTAGAATTGTTCATTCTGATCTTATACTATGGCGTCCCAAAATTTTCATTCATTTTGCCCCTTGCCGGTGAAGGATCAATGAGTGACAGGAAATTTGACAAGTGGTTCATTACAATATTTGACCCTTATACTACGAGGCGCGACAAAATGGATCTGGCCTGAAGTAACTTTCTCCTCTTTGTTTTGCTTTCAGTTTGGTAACTATTGCTAAAAAGTGAATTTTTCAGTAAGACAAGATGCTATCCAACTCGTCGTTGGAAAAGGAATAGTTACTTCTAAAAATGGTGTCTGAAAATACATGTAAATTGTACAATAATGGAAAATACGGTGACACATAAAAATGTGCAAATACCAAGAAGACCCACGAGCGTCTAGTCGTAAAGCTGTAGCTATAAATAGAACTTACTCGCAGTTAACCTGATATTGAAGCAAATAATAGGTATTACTTATTTTATTAAATGTTTGTTTATATTGTGGATTGCCTTTTTATAAAACCGCTTTATCGAAAGCCCTGCTGATCTATCTTTGAAAAGGTGAAACGTTGATTAACTAAAGCTTACTATTATCACGCTGTAAGAAAACGAATGTTTTAGCCTGCAGAAATACGTGACAAATACCTATTGCGCTTATTTGATCCTTTGATCCTGAAAGTACGCGCAATGTGGGCCCGCTCTAAGTTTAATACAGAATTGTCTCCGACTCATTGATTAAAGGTACTTTTTCACCTCAATTTATTTTCCGACGTTTTCTGATTATCTCATTTATGCCGGAATTTTTATTTTTCATGATTTTAGTCAAAATTTGTGGGAATGCTTATATATGAGTTAGTTTTTATCAATTGAGATATAATTTTGTAAATATAGCATTTTTAAATTCTGTCTACAAAAGTAGACAATAGGCGTAAATGGGTTCAGGTAAATAAATATTATATTCTGTCTCAAAAGTCAAGTTACATCCAGCAGACGTCAATGACACACACAAAGAGGCTGTAATTTTGCCCACAGACGGAATTAAAAAGTTGTGACTGTGGTAACATAATACAACGAAATATTTCCTCATAATCATCACAACCATAAATGTAGCAAAATCAAGTTTATTCAGTACGATCTGCATTGTGATTTTTAGTCATCTTCAACAGATATCAGAAGTTGACTGGTCTATATTAGGTGAAATTCCTCAAAACATTTCCGGTGAATGCCAATGCCACATTTAGAACATCCCGTTCGGCATTTTCTCGGACAAAGTGCATATCTCACTTCAGTAGATGATGTTGCATAGTGATGCATTATCTAACCGTGTGTTGTCCTGTACTCTTTTTTTTTTTTTTTTTCCAGAACCGTTGGTCTGCCAGTGCTTATGAATTCATTCACCTAAGGAATACCGTTGCTAAAGCTCGTCTTATCCTCAGCAAGTCCAGAGGAGATGACTGGCCAGTACGTATGGGTGTCATGTTTGTTGCCTAACCTTGCGGAACTTATCAGTTTCATCTAGGCTTGCACTGACACTAAGGTGGAAGCATCTGACAAACATATCCAACCAGTTTCTGATGGTTTCTTGAACTATCATTTCAATCACATCATGATCAAAGAACAAACTGAATATCCCATCTACAGTTTGAGGAAGCCTGTCCGTATCTGAGCATGGATCGTGCCAAATGAATCTGTCAACAGCTTTTTGTGGTATGTCATAGTTATTGAAGAGCTTGCAGTAGGGTCATCTTCAGGTAGCTGGTGTGTCTGAACTGTCTCCATCGGCTTAAAATGATAAAGCTGCCTGTAGAATATGTATAAGATGCAACAATAGTCATTTATTGTAACATAATTCATTTTTATAACTGGAATAATTGTCCTACTACAATTATGTGTGCTCTTGTAAATTCACTCTCTTCTGCCAGCATTGAAATCACTTCGTTTACCTTGAATTTCCTAGGGTAAAAATGAAATAATATAGTTACTGCAAGTGAAAGTAGACGTACCCTCTCGTGCCTATTGTCTACTTTTGTAGACTAAACTTTACACAGTAATTAGTATATGTAAATTTAACTTTGAAACATGCTATATCAACAAATATGATGTTGAGAGGTTCAATAATGAAAATATTCTACGAAGGGAAACAGTTTTATTGAATAAACGTAAAAAAATGCCTTACCTTTTTCTGTTTGACATTTTCCAAGGCTTGGCAACAAAGAAAATCTAATTTGTCTCACTGCCATCTGCATTTTCTCAAATACTACCGCTAATTAGGACTTATCAAAGGTTTATCATGAGACTGGACATCAATTTTCATAAATACACACAAGTAGTTATCAGCATGAGGTCAGAAAAAGAAAATGTCTACAAAAGAAGACAAGAGGCATAAATGGGATAATTATTGACGTAAACATACAAAATCAGGAAATCGACAAATCCGCAGTCAATCTAATCGTGTCATCGAATCCCAGTCGAATCTTAATCTTTGTTGTTGTTTTTTTCCTTCACAAGCTCCATTTCTTCATTCTCCGTCCGGACTTGAATAAGAGATAAAGCACATTCCGTACCAGAATCACCATCTCTCCATGACACTGTGAAAAAGGATAAAAAAATAAAGCGATATAGGCAGACACACAATTGAATTTTACTGGTTCCCGTTGTTTCTCACTAAACTTTGCGACAGGCAATTTGTGACAGCCAGCGTATGGGTACCAGCTATAGGATATATCATACCCTAGTAAGATTCCTGGTGTGACGGAGTGACTTACTGTTTAAAAATGGTGGAAGAATCCTATTAACGGCTTTAAATTTGGTTTAAGTTTAAACCTATCTATTTACGTCGATTGTGAAACAATTTTTTTTTTTCAGATTATAATAATTATTCTAGGTGATTGCTTCCTGGCAACCTTAACCAGTACCCACGGCGTGATGTTGGCAGTTACAAAGATTGACCCCGCTTTTCACGGGATTTGAACGAGGAACTCGGCCTTTCCTTTCAGCGATAACAAACATTATTATGTCCAGAATCAATATCAAACGTATAGAGTTGAAGTGTTTGCAAACAGGAAATTTTTGCCAACGTAAAAAGAACAATGTCGCGCCTTTCCCGAAGCCTCATTAATCTCTCATATTATGCAGATCTATACCAGACTGAATCGGGTGTCGACTGTTGTTTATACAGAGACCAATGATAGAATGCCCGTTTATAAAACTGATTATCTAGGAATTTTATCTTGGGAAAAAAGGTTACCTTATATTAACCATGTAATTGAATTAAATCGTCAGACACCCTTTCTCCATTGCACATTTTTTTGTAGAAATAAATCTTTGATTAGCGTCGGTCTAGACAAAAGTGAAATTTTAAATGAGAAATTTCTGTCTTTGACAGACTATTTTGAAGTATATTCTTCTGTATAGGTATTAAAAGGAAACTGTAGCCTAGGCGCAAAATCTTTACTTAGAAACACATGTGGATAGATTCGGTATTTAATTGTTTTTAACGTAATGCCCTCCAAAAGTTGCGAATCTAAAGTTTAGGTTAATGCTTGTAAAAACGACATAAACGAAAAACAAAATGAAAAGAAAAAAGTTGAAAGTTGCGAATCTAAAGTTTAGATTAATGCTTGTAAAAACGACATAAAAAAAAAAAAAAAAAATGAAAAGAAAAAAGTTGAATAATTGAACATATAGAAAATACTGAAATGATTGTGGGGGAAAGATGCAGTTGCTTGTACCAAGCAATGGCTCCCTTTCCCTCGATGTTTGAAAAACTTTAGGCGTTTATGCCGTGAGAAATCCTATTGGCATGGAACGGGGTTCAAACTATTGTGCTAAAATCCACTAGTATATTTATAACAACTATCCTACATAGCATGATTGGTTCCTCTCGAAAGCTAATTTTACAAGTGTTATGGCGTTTTTTCTTTGCTCAGGGGATATTTTTTAGTGAAAGCAAGTGGCAGCCGGCTTGGACAAGTTCAGGTACATTTACGTCAAATTGACAATCGGGAATATCTAACTGCACTCTTAGACAATGGAGGTGCAACAATTCCAGTCGCTTCTGAAATAACCAAGAATGTCAAAGATTCGATTTCCCAGCCTGTCATACATGATGATGGTACAAAAACGAAGTATGTACAAGTGACTAAAACATGTACACTGGTGATTAAAGCTTTTGCAATAGAAAAAAAAAACATGTTTTTAAACATCGAAATGAACTTTCAGCGTTGAAGGAGATAATGAACGAAGATTTGACAAAGCGGGAAATCGGGTACGAGCGAGACTTAACGAAAGTGTCTCAAAGATATTAAATCTCTTAAAAAAATGTAATTAAAAATTGGTTATTCTGACGGAGACGGTTGAAAACATAAACAGTAGCTTGCACGTAAAAATTGTGAAAAGTATCGATAAGGTTGCAGGTGATCAAACTGAAAGTGTTGATGACATGCGGGAAATGATAAAAATTGTAGTTAACATTTCAAAGTCTGAACTGAAACAAAAAATCCTTAAGGTACAAGAACATATGCAAGAAGACATCAATTAAAAATGTGTGGTACCACGCCGATTCTTTAAACAAAAAGTCTATGATCAAGATTCTTCCTGATAAAATGTCTTACCTTCATCTAGAAACAGACTTTATTTGCAACCGGAATTTGGATACTGGAACGCAAGATATATACCTGCCCGAAATTAACGAAATTAAAGAAGTATTTTGTGACCAAAAAACAGGTGGGCCACCATTTTTCGATGGAAAAGAGCAGCCACAATGACAGTTAAACCAAGGAGACTTTACAAACAAGGTTTTGTGCATGCGAAAGACGACATGTGGCTGGAACTCTAACACTTTCAAACAATGATTTTGCTAAAAGGCCGCCAACTGAGAATCGAAATGAAACATGCAAATGACACATATGACGTCAGCATTGTCGACAATGTTAAGGTCATAGAAGAAGGCACAAGAGACCGAGTTTATTTTAATAATTCCGGCGGTTTATAGCCTCATGCCGATTGCGTTAAGAACGATTTGCTAGTTCCAATTAAGTTGGTGCATGAGGTATGGGGAACACATCCACATTGGCTACCATTTACGAGTTGTTTTTTGTATGCCAGAGAATGCCATTCGGAGCTTGCTACTGATCATTACATCTTGGACCATATAACAGCAATAGTGATGAAATTACGGTAAACTCTGTAAATGAGTCAAGTCCTCATTTCCTGCTGACAATATTATCATACTTGTAGAGTCTATATATTTAACAGTTGTTATCCTAAGACAACGGAAGTTCCCTCATCAAACAGTCACTTATTCCACTCGTCACAAATCGGCGATTCCGTGACTAAGTCTAACCTCATCCATGTCAAGGATCTATTTTGAAGTACTGTCAGTCACGTGATCTTACACATGGCAGCGACCAGGTAGTTGATTAGCCACGACATCAACAATCACGGAGAAGTTATTCACATTTATCAACCTGTCGTTGAAATTTCAAAAGCAACATTTTCTCCTTTTCCTACAATGTTTTCTACCCTTCCAAAGGTATTTTTTAGTTTTTGGGTTACATTTAATTTGCGGTCTGTAAAGACTTTCAATTTGGAGAAGTCTAAAATTTTGTCGTTTGGTGAAGGGTTAAATCATGTAAACATGTGAAAGAGAAATTGTTTTTCTTTTTATTTTTTTAGGTCTCCTGGCATTTAAAGTCTTGATTAATCCAACCAGACTAAACTTTCTACGGCTATCTTGCTCATTTAAATGACATGTTTAAAGACCCAATGGAGGCCAAAGTAAACAATGTTGGTGACAATCTGTAATTGTACGGTCGAT
Organism: Tridacna gigas; assembly: GCA_945859785.2. NCBI lineage: Eukaryota > Metazoa > Mollusca > Bivalvia > Cardiida > Cardiidae > Tridacna > Tridacna gigas. The sequence continues at coordinate 9,201,197 of OX244028.2, forward strand.
TTAAGTGCTTGTCGCTGGCAGAAAAAATCACGTTTACAACCATGTAAAAAAGTAAACGAAAGACAAGGAAATCTTTTAATTTTTTTTTTCTCTCAGCGACTAACACTTGTGCCCTCGCAATGATTTCCATTCTTTGAATTGATAAGATTCAAATTTAAATAACCTATGCTCTGGGAAAAAGGGATTTAATTAGTTTTAGTTCAAACATATTTTATTGCCATTTTTTACATACTAGTTAAAATTGATACAAAACAACATGAGGCAATAGGGTCTGGCCACAAGTTCTCTAACTTAGATTTGGCCATTCCCTTAAATATATCTACTAATTTTAGACTCTACTACATTACCTACATAAACTTGCATGTTTTAAGAGCTTTTTCTTCTGTAAAACAAGAGAAGACAATATTATCCCAGCTATAAAGTAGCTTGCAATGGCTATGTCTTCAAAAAATTAGTTTCAAAATTATGATAAAAATGAGCTGAAGAAAAGATGAAAATGAGAGTAGTAGTAGTATTCTGCTGATAGTCCATCCATCAACAGGGACCCCAGGCCAGGAGAAATCAATCAAAGTCATTTATTTGCATGGCGCAATGTATTAATTAGTTAAACCTTTTTGTTTCCTTAAAATAAATTTGTACAGATTAAATATTTCCATATCTTCTGGGCTGAGATATGAAGATCCGAAAAGAGACATATTTTTATTTAAGGGGTGAAATTGGTGTAGATTCCGGAAAAGTTTGATTCTCTGTGGCATATAATATAATATGCTTACGTTGAATAAAGTAGTGTCCTCACTCGGGTACCCACAACTTCATGCAGAGTGCATTGCAATGTGATTAAAGAACAGGTCAAATCTTAAATCACTGCAATTGTTTCTAATTTGCGTATGTACATGATAGACAATTTTCGATCACCTGTACGGTAATACCTAGGTAAAATTGAAAAATGAGAAAAAAAAAAAAAAAAAAAACTCTGTAAGACATTCAATTTAAATGATGACAAAGATATGTAAAGATTTAGTGTCATCTGGGATCTCATTCCACAGTCTTATTGCGGATGGGAAAAAAGAACTATCAAATAATTCTGATACAGGTATTGAGTTCTAACGTTTACTTTGGGTGGAAAAATGTCAAGAACGTAGTTTAAATGTTGACCATTAAAGATTTTATAGGTAAGAACAAGCTTCTGATACTTTCATCTGACCATTTTTTTGTACAAGTTCGCTAGTGAAATAGATCTAGAGGCACCTGCTTTAATTCTAGCAGCTTCGTTTTGATTTTTTTCCAAGGATTCTTTTTCTCGCACTGTACAATTGTCCCATACTACTGATCAATAGTCAAGAACGGGGCGCAAAAATGAAATGCATATTTGATTGAGAGAACTTCTTTGTAACTTAAATTTTAAAGATCTCATCATCCCTAGAATCCTTGAAGCAGAGTTAGATATGTTGCTAATGTGTTCCAGCCACTTACCGTTACTACTGAGAGTAAGCCAAAGGCGCTTGTGGGTTTTAACCAACTGAATTTGGACATCGTTAAATATAAATTTTTTGATGATGGTTATGTTGGAAAAGAGCACAGCTACAGTTTTTTGAAGAATTAAATGTCAGTAACCATTGACAAGCCCATAAAGATATCATTGGTAAATCATGGTTGAAAATATCTTCTACGTCCGATATATCAGTTTCAGAGCATGCAAGAACAGTATCGTCTGCAAATAAGCGTGAAATTACTTAACAGATTTTCAACAGTATCATTGACGTACACGAGAAAGAGCAATGGACCGAGAACCGAGCCATGAGGAACGCCCGCGTTAACAGACCTTGAACTTGACCTTGCCGTATTTACAATAACAGACTGTTGACGAAAACAAAGATATTCATTCATCCAGTCCAAAAGTGGACCATATAATCCCAGTTGTTGAAGTGAAAAACAAGACCTCTATGCCTGACCCTGTCAAAAGCTTTTGATACCATACAGAAGTTTTGTTTTCGGTCCAAAGAAAGAACTAATAACTGGTGAACTATTGAGTGGCCTCTTAAAAAACCGACTGTTTCTCATAGAGTATGCAGTTACAATGAAACTAATTATATAAGTGCTTATAGATACACCTTTCCATTATTTTACCAACACAGCTCAATAAAGAATTTGGGCGGTAATTACAAGCTAAAGATTTATCACATTTTTTGAATAAAGGGTAAACAACGGATTCTTTTCATTTTACTGGGAAATATTTGTTCATTTAGCGGTTTATTAAAAAGCATACATAGTGGTTTCGAAATAGTCTGTTTTATGCCTTTGAATAACCTCATGACTTATTTGGTAAAGACCTGCTGCTTTATTATATCTAAAGAACTGATGATATTTTCAATTTCTGCTACAGAGATGTGTGTTTCACCGACTTCGCTGTTAGTTTTTATCGTAAAGTGCGGTAAGGATGTGTTGCAATCATCAGCTGTTGAAACTGAAGTAAGGTATTTATTCAGACATTCAGCTTTATCTTCATCGTTGTAATGGACTACTTCTACATCATTTTCTACTGTTTATAAAAGTGGTATCGATTCTGATTTTTGGCCTGGGCTTGGCTTGCCCAGCCAAAGGCCATAGAAATCATATATCAAAATTTCGATCCCCATCCAAGCATTTATGGAAAAAACCGAGTAAAAGTGAAAAGTATCGCCTGCAATACATCTAACTACGCTCAAAGAAGCGATCCCTTAAAATAATAAAAATATTTCGATTAGGACATATAGTAAGGTTTAATTTCACAACAAACTTTGATAGATGTGCGATGTTAATCGTACGAAAGTGGTGACTGAGAATTTTGGGCCCTGGTTGGCTTATTCATAACTGCAAATTCGTGCTCTTAACAGTGAAAGAAACAGTTGGCAAACCTCGGGTGATCGTCGATCAAATGTTTAGATGTAGGTACGCGATCGACCGAGTTTTGACGAGTGCTGTTGCCGAGCACTAATCGGGATCGTTCGTTTGTCCTTTTTCTAAACACCATGTGAATGACTAATAATGATAGCATATTTTACGCAGACGCTGTGCTCTTTCTCTGAAAAAGGTGTCTCAAAAACCTCCGTAAGATTTTAGTTTTTGTCTCAAGTTATAACTATGTATTTGATTGGTGCATATGCCTTATTTCTTCCTGTCAGAGTTGTCCCGGCCCACAACCATTTCGACCCATAGTAAACTCTGCGCATACATATCAAATATGCAACTTTGCACAGTAGATTAAAGTTTGTAAAATGAGTCATTGAAAATCAGTTAATTTTTATGAAACGATGAAATTTTAGACTTGTCTAAGTTGAAAACAATTGTGGACGGCAAGTTAGATTTAGCTGAAATGTTGGTTATTGGTTGTGAAAGTGCAGAAAACCTTGTTGGAAAAAAGAGAGCATTTTCTTCTTTTTCCGAAATGTTTTCATGAGGCTATATCCTTAGAGTCTTTAAAACTCGGGATTGTGTGGTAAAGAGCTAAGTAACTGGTGGGCTTTTTATATTGAAGATCAGACTTGACCTTAAGTGCAATCTGATCTTGATCCCCATAGGTATTTAGGCTGTCGTGGGCCGAAACTTTTTGCTTTTGGCAAATTTTCTGCATGTCAAAGGACCAGTGTACCTCATGATTCAGTCGGTTGTTCAACAAAAAGGATTTTATGGATCCATAAATATATGACGGGTCGTTTGGAATGATGGATCATGGATTAGATGCATGAAACCCCTTTTGTCAGAGCATGGCCCATTTATGTTTAACATGGTCACAACCAGGATCTCTTCAAATTTATCAATCCTAGATGACTTTACTCAGATGAGGGCTTTAGGTCCAATGGCCCTCTTGTTCATGAAAATCGGCTCTCCAACTTGGTTGATCATGGCACCTTAGAGATTCCATAGACTCTGAATAGAGAAAATTGAAAAGAGCTTTTACAGCAGATATTTTGACAAAACTTTTATAGAAATGTTCCTTGAGCAGTCTTGTATCATCCATATGATTTTATTCAACTGGTAGTCTTTAGTTCATATGTTTACGAAGAAAACGTCAAGCTACTGTCAAAGCCTATGCGTCATTGTCGTCGTGCAAAAATTTTGACATTTAATAATATCTCTTTTATTCCTGAAGATATTTACTTCAAACTTGGACAAGTTATTTACTGTCAAAAGGGGCACCCATATAACGGATGCAGGTAACCATCAAAATATTTATGACACAGGTACGCCCTTTGTTGTTACTTTGAATTTTCAAAAGCTTTGACATTTTATCATATCTGTCATTAATGAAGATACTTACTTCAAACTTGACCTTTTTGTTAACTACTAAAAGGGGAATTTATATTAGTACAACAGAGGCAGGTAACCAGCAAAGTATTTTTGGCAAAGTAATAGTTATGCCCCTTTTTTGGACCAAGAACTTTTAGCTCAGCTGTTTTTAGAGGCATGGTATATTCATAGCCCAAGTGTCATCATCTTTGTTGTTTGTGTCATCGTCATTCAAAATCTTTGACATTTTACAATATCTTTGTTATTACTGAAGATGTTTACTTCAAACTTGGATAAGTTGTCAACTATCAAAAGGGAATAACTATCAAATTATGCCCCTTTTTCAACTTTGTGTTTTCTCTGAAAATCAAGCAACTGCAGCCGAGCTTTGGCACCCGCATATCGTGGTTTTGTAACCGAACACAGCTGTTGCCAAGAATTGGCGCCCGAATGCGGACGTCTTTTTATTTGTTGCCATAGAAACCAAAGTGCAAAAATAAAAGAAAATACCTAAAAAAATTGTCTTTTCATACACCAAATCATGCTCTGTGATATTAGTCTTTAAAGACTTTGTGTTTTTCCTAGTCATTGCTCAAAGGCCATGGTTACTATTTCAACTTATATACTGAGTATGGTAAAATGAAAGAAAAATATGATTCACTGTTTGGCCATTGTGGATTTTTTGCACTTTCCAGGAATGTTCCCTGGAGTTGTCCTCTATCAACAATTTTTTGCACGCCGCTCATTTCGGTTTGTTACCATTTTGATTTGTTGCCAAAGCAAGGTAAAGGAAGAAAATAGGAAACAGAAAATCCTTTGAAAATGATCTTCTTTAAATCCATAAAGACCATGAGGCCAAGGCTGTACAAAAATACTAATTACATTGGCTTTTACAAGTAAGTTTATGTTTTTTCCATTCTGTTGTCAACTCTGCAGACTGTCAGTGTGAGACATGTAAATATTTTTTCATTAGTCCGTACAAATATGACATCAGTTTTTAAGCCTGTACAAGTGTGATAGCAACTTTGAGCTTCTGGGCCTCATCTTCCTACCTCTTCACCCGTTCTGATGCCCAGGCCTTCAGCGTTTTGATTTATTCATGTTACGAAGGTGTTTCCAGTATGTATTTGCATTTTCAAAGTGAGACTGTGATAAGGATTCATCCAGATAACTGAAATAAAGTTCCTTTGCAACTTCTTAAAAATTATTCACTTTCTTGCGTATTTTTGGACCTTTCCAGGTCGACATTCCGTCTTTGTCTCATTGCAATATTCTTTTGTCTGTTGCGTTGTCTTGACAGTCGCCTTTGACTGAATTGAGTTCTAAGTCACAGCCTCGTTTTGAAGCAAAATACTTCGAAACGTAAACAAAAATACCACTAGAATGTGATTTAAGGTCTTGTCTGTGTATGGCACTTTCGTGAGCGTCGGTTGTCAAGTCATTGCCTTGGATATCGTTATCTAGATGAGTTTATGTAAAACACATTATATCAAAATGCGTGAGGTAATGAGCTATATATTAAAGCTTATTACGAATACTACGTGTATATAGGTATGCAATAGATATACTGCTCCTATCATTTGTTTCCTGAGGTTGCCGTGGATCGGGATTAGTTTCTATGTCACCGGAGAGTATCATCAGTAATAGTTAGAAGGTTTTGCCAATGATAGGAAGCGTTTGTCTTAAAATAAATCCAAATTTGTTATGTGCAATATTAAGAATGAAACTGTTCATGAACAGTAGGACAGGGTTTATGACGTACCGATGATATCTGCGGCAAGGATGGGTACTTGCGTAATTTAAGTCTCCGAAAGCCGAGCGCCAAGCAACTATACCAGTACCTACGGTGGTTCAAATGTGTTTACACATTGCTTGACGCAGTGATATCGGAAAGCCGGACGGTATGAAATTCACATCTCACTGCCATGAGGCCCAACCGACAGACGGCTTTTAACAGAATTAGGCATGGATCAAATCAAAAGAACAAGGGGTAATCGGTACAGCAATGAAATAGAGAAAGAAATAGTAAGAGTTGCGATTGTAGAATGGAAAACCACTGTTTTAAATTAGAATGTAGATACATAATACTTCTAACACGGTGGAAAGGTTTTTTTTCTTTTTAATTACTCTAAATACATATTCTTTGTGTTAAATGGAGAGATAAAACACAATATAACACTGCAAGAGCCCGTGTCTGTAGACATGAATGTATGTAAAATGTCTGCAAGAGTTCGTGTTAATACACAATAATTAGAGAGAATATATTCAACCGAATACTAGTACAATTATGCAACTCAGAGTTATCTAACTTAAAGCATACAGTTTCTACAAAAATGTTTGCAAGAGTTTGCACTGAAAATTTAACCTTTGGGGCAATGCTTTCTATATCTGCAAGAGTTCGTATTAATACACTGTTATTAAAGAGAACATAATTAACCGAATACTGGTACAATTATGCAACTCAGAGTTATCTGATTTACAGCACACAATTTCTACAAATAAAATAGTTTGGAAAAGTTGGAACTGAAAATTTAACTTTAGGGACAATGCTTTCTAAATGGTGTATGTAAAGTCGTGTCTATATAGTCGTGTGCATATACACAACTTTGTTATTAAAATTTCCACAAGACTTATTTTTTTTTAATTTCATACACTTCTGTTTACATATACATATATGAAAAGTGGACATACATATGAGCCATGCTCTGGCAAAAGGGGGCTTAATGCATCTCCGTGATGTGTTTTACCAGGTAAGCCATCACATAATTATGGATCTATAAAATCAATTTTGCCTTACAACCGACTAAATCGTGAGGTAGAATGGCCCTTTGACATACAGAAAATCAACCAATAGCGAAAAGTTTCCGCCCAGGTCAGCCTGCGCGGACTGCGATACTTTTCGCAGATGCATTAAGCCCCCTTTTCATAGAGCATGGTTTATATATAAAATAACTATCTTTTTGGAAACTGTCACATTACGTCTATTAGTTGAACGGGAAGAAGGGTATGTGTGTGTGTGTAAAGGGTAAGATGACATGTAGGTTTGAGTAAAACTTGTGCACTTGCGTTATCTCTGAACTGAAGTCGGAATAATCATACGGCGCAAGTTTTATGCGTGCAGTACTCTCGTCTGGGGTGTATATAAGCTGTATGTGGTGTATGTTCTCTGGGCAGACATTTTGTGAACTTGAGAGGTGTAGTATCCATCTATTCATCTGTACCAATACCAAATATTTTACGATGTGTAATTATTACGGACACCGCAGAAAACGTTTGTTGTACGTTACTTGTAGTTCAATAGAGCCTGCCAATAAAACAGTCTGAAAACAAACGAGCTTTGTTTAATATCAAACTGACAACACGATATCTGGCGACGAGGATTGAAAAACCCAGAAATGTCTCAGCTGCCGAATTTTCCATCGTTTGCAGTACACAGTGGCGAACAATCAGCTGGCATACGATGGCGATGGTGGGTGGAGAAGTTCGAGAACATGATATGCGCACTTGATATTACTGTCGATAAACGAAAAAAAGCCTTGTTACTCCACTACGTTGGTGAGGAAACCTATGATATCTGCGATAGCTTCACGGACGAACAGAAAGGCATAGGCGCCACTTTTCTCGATGGTGAAAACGTTCAGCCGAACGAATACAATGTTTTGAAACAATCGTTAACAGACTACTTTACACCTAAGAAAAACACGACTTACGAAGTGTTTGAATTTCGTCAAGCAACCCAAAATGTAGGAGAATCCATCGACGCCTACCACACACGACTGAGAACTCTAGCGAATACTTGTGACTTCCATGACAATAACCGTGAGATTTTGTCACAGATAATTCAAGGCTACACATCATCAAGAATCAGACGCAGAGCTTTGAGAGACAATTTCACCCTGGATAAAGTGCTTGATGAGGCTAGAGCCTTAGAACTTTTAGAATCTAGAGCTTTAGAGATGAAACTTAAGTCCAATCATGCTAATGCTGTTTTCAAAGAAAAAAATCAAAGCACCGACAGAACTGATAGCCATGTTGGGAAAAAAAATGGTGCACGTCGTAGACGAAGACATAAATCAAGGTCGTCAGAATGAGACCCTTTAGGGGTTAATTCTCGGTGCAGAAACTGTGGTGGAAATTTCTCACATAAGGTTTGCCCTGCACGTGGTAAAGAGTGTCATTACTGCAAAAAGAAAAATCACTTCTCAATAGTTTGCCGAGCCAGACTTAACCCTAGGCATGTTAATTTTACTACACAAGATAGTACAAAAAAAAAAAAAAAAAAAAAAAATTAAAAAAACCCAAGTTACTCCCAGTACAGCAATGATAGTTCAAGTGAAGAGTCTATTTTTCATATTGAGCAAAATAGTACTAAAGTTCCCTCTGTATGTGCACGGGTACACAATACTGAAATTGAGTTTTTGGTTGATACTGGAGCAAGTGTAAACATAATCAGTGATCAGTGTTTTCAAAGATATGTCTAACAAGTCTGATATCACTCTGCAAAAACCTGTTCCCCTCATATATGCTTATGGATCATCAAGTCCTCTAAACGTAACCCTAGGGATACTTTCATTCAAATATTAGCTATAGAAATAAGGTAATTGCCGCAGATTTCTATGTTGTTGAGAGTCCAAGCAGCCGACAGTCGCTTTGTCTTTTGGGAGCTACGACTGCTCAAAATCTGAGCATTGTTCACTTTGCATTCACCTCCCTCTCAAGTCCTATCCCTGAAGAATATGCATCATTGTTTGATGGGAAAATGGGTAGGATAAAAGATGTTAAAGTAAAACTACACATCAATCAAAATGTGTCACCAGTTTCTCAACGTCATAGGCGTATTCCATTTCATATTCGAAAACTTCGGGTGTTAGACTATGTATTGACATGAGAGAGGCTAATAAAGCTATCAGCAGAGAAAAACACCCCATGCCTACTGTTGATGATCTCATAACAGATCTTAATTCATCTACTGTGTTTAGTAAACTAGATCTCTCCAATGCATATCACCAGCTTGAACTGGATGAATCTAGTCGCTATATTACTACTTTCATTACTCATGTAGGTCTTAGGCGGTACAAGCATCTTCTTTTCGGAGTAAATGCTGCATCAGAAATTTTTCAGAAAGCAATAGCAGATCTTCTTGCGAACATACCTGGAACAAGAAATCTATCAGACGACATTATTGTACATGGAAAAACCCAGTCTTATCATGATCATGCACTTAAAATGACATTAGATAGACTTCAAAACAAGGGTGCAAAGTTAAACAAAGACAAATGCATTTTTTCTGTGAACAAATTTTCATTCTTTGGTCATGTCTTTAGTGATACAGGTGTATCAGCTGACCCGGAGAAAATCAAATCCATTGTTGCTCCGAAGAATGTGGCTGAAGCACGATCATTTCTAGGTATGACTCAGTATGTTTCAAGATACATACCACATTATGCCACTATGACTGAACCTTTAAGATGACTTTCTCGCAAAGACATTGCTTGGTCCTGTCACGTGATGAGCAAGATTCTTTTGACAAGCTCAAAACAGCCTTATCTAGCACAAAAGTAATGGTGTATTTTGAGCCTCAGAAATCAACAGAAGTTATTGTAGATGCTTCATCTGTAGGCATAGCAGCTACGCTCACTCAAAAGGTAGAGTTGTTACTTACGCAAGTCCTGCTCTGACAAATGTTGAGCAACGATACTCCCAAACTGACAGAGAAATGTTAGCAGTTGTATATGGAGTTGAACGTTTCCACTTATACTTATTTGCCTCTGAGTTCAAAGTGATAACAGATCACAAACCTCTCCTTGGTATTATACACAGTAAGAGACCTGCTTCTGCACGGGTAAAACGCTGGCATCTCCGTCTAATGCCCTATCAATTCAGTCTTGAATATCGCCCAGGCAAGGATGATCTAAACCCTGCTGATTACATGAACAGACATCCATACGAGGATCCCAAAAGAGAAAATGCTGCTGAGGCACATCTTGCATTCATCGGTCAGCATGCTGTTCCAAAATCAATATCTTTTGATGAGGTGCGCAATAGTACAAAAGAGAATAGTATACTACAAAGGTTATGTCTGCCATTCAAACTGACAAATTGTGGGATGAACCTGACCTGTCACCTTTCTCTATATTCGAAGAAGAATTTGCGATCTATGATGGTGTGATTTTAAGGGCTCATCGTTTAGCGATTCCTTCCCAATTACAAAATAGAGTAATTGATATTGCATATCATACTCATCAAGGAATCGTGAAGACAAAACAACTTATCAGGGAAAAAGTCTGGTGTCCTGGTATAGATAAAATGGTCGAAGAAACAGTTAAAGCATGTATTCCTTGTCAAGCATCATATCCTGGTCCAAACAAGCGTGAACCAATCTGCCCAACTCCGCATCCCCCTGAACCTTGGTCAGAAATTGCCCTTGACTTTGCTGGTCCTTTCCCGACTGGTCAATATCTACTTGTTGCCATCGATGAGTATAGTCGATTTCCTGAAGTTGAAATTATCTCATCCACCGCTGCAAAAGTGGTTATACCCAAACTAAATTCTATTTTTGCACGCCAAGGTTTTCCGAATGTTGTTAAGACGGACAATAGTCTCCCATTTCAAGGTACTGAGTTCGCTGAATTTGCGAAGACTGTTGGTTTCAAACAGAAAATTCACCCCTTTATGGCCAGAAGCAAATGGCACTGTAGAAAGGTTCATGGGAACCATAAACAAGTTTGTAAGAGCTTCTGTTGCAAGTAACCATGACTGGAGAGCTGAGCTGGATAGTTTCCTACTGCATTATAGGGCTACTCCACACTCTGCTACACAAATTTCTCCTTTTGGAGCCCTTTATGGAAGAAAAGTGAATATAGGACTTCCAAGTATACCAATTTCTGAAACCAAACCATGCAGATCCAAAATGTCCCGAAATGATGCTGCTAGCAAAGGCAAGATGAAAGCATTTGCTGACAAAAGACGTCACACATCACCGTCTTCACTTACAGAAGGTGATAATGTTTTGATTAAGCAACCAAAGCTCAATAAGCTTACCCCTCTTTACAACCCTGAGCCATACACAGTTGTTCAGAAAAATGGTAGTATGGTTACAGCTGAAGGGAATGGTCATTTCATTATCCGCAGTTCCTCTCATTTCAGACCTGTTAATGCTAAAATTCTACTGGAAGATGAGGAAGAAAGGGAATTAGAAAAAAAGATGACTGTATCTCTGTTCCTCAGAGTTCAAGTAACAAGCAGTTGTTACCATCAGAAACAGTTAATCCGTCTACTCCAAATTTTGAATCTAACATACAACCTTCTACTGGTCAAACAATACCTCCTGTAGCTCCTCGAAGAAATCGATCTCGTTCTGCTGGCATGCCTCAAAAATATAGAGACTATGTCTTAAAATGATTTTCAAAAGTTGTCATCAAGATTGATCAATTTTTCATATTGAATGTTAGAATACAGATCTTAAAGGGTAACAAAACTATGTTCATGTTTTTGTTGTGTAATCACTTATAGTTAGTTTCTGTAGTTAGTTGATCAATATTCATGTCCTTGTAATCCTAGTTTAGTAAGTTTTTACTGCCAGGTTTTATTCATATTTTGTTATTTAGGACTGCACAGACTATCATCTACAGTGATTCAAATCTTTTCATTTAGAGTTCATTTAAATATGTTAGTAGAAGAATACTTCATTTGACAATCTAGCATTTTAATGATATTAATAACAATGTGTGTTAAGCTTATAGAACATACTTTTTTTATCTCAACTTTTCGAACAAGGACACAGAGACACTGTACTTTTGTTTTTCAACTAATTTCATAACATTTGAAACATTTGTGTAAGGTGAGGAGGAATGTAGTATCCATCTATTCACCTGTACCAATACCAAATATTTTAAGATGTGTGATTATTACGGACACCGCAGAAAACGTTTGTTGTACGTTACTTGTAGTTCAATAGAGCCTGCCAATAAAACAGTCTGACAACATACGAGCTTTGTTTAATATCAAACTGACAACACGATAAGAGGGTTAGTTCGTAAGGATGTTGTTGGATGTTAAAAGGAAAACTTTGGGGGCGAGTGAATGTTTTGTGTTATTTGTAAAGACTTTCAGATTTTTTGTACAGGTTGTCGTCAATACGTATTTTCTTTAATTTGCCTTTGCGTAGAATTTTCTATTTTGCTTGCATTGTCGGAAATGAGCTGTCTGCACGGGCGTGTAGTCAGATCATTTTCCTGCAAGGACGTGCTTAGCGAGCGTGTACGTGGTCAGGTCAGAGAGTCTATGGTTAAATAGTATGGGAAGTGGAGAACAGCCCGGCGAGCGGGCGTGTCTGGGGCTATTGGTCATGGGTGGCGAGGTTGGTAGAGTTGCATAAACATTTTGTGGTAGTAAAAATCGTTGTTAAGATCAAGTGTGGTGAGTGGTGGCAAGATACATAGACTTTATGGGGACACATACAACCCTCTAGGGTATCAACGATGTATTGACGGACTGTATTGTATTTGGTTTCGGGACAGTGATGAAATTTAACTTATAATGGATATCAGTTTTTTTTTTTTTTTTTTAGTCGTTATTTAATCTTCTTTAGCAGTGATGGTTATTGTAAATAAATTTCATAATTGATAAACTGTCCTATTTATTTGCGTTGTCCAATCCACAGCTCGGTCGTCTTGTGACAGAAATACTGTATGGAAAGGAGAGACAGCTCAAAATGGGTCACTCTCTCTCCCCAAACAATATCTTCTTGTCATACAAGATAACTCATATATAAGCTTGCGAAAAGCATCGATTCTGATCAGCCTGCACAGTACGAGCAGGATGACCGAGACCAAAGCTCCCCACCTTTAGAAGATTCTCTACAAACAAAGTGCTCATTTTACCCTGAAGTGCAGTGATCCCAAAACTATCGAAAAATTATCGACCCGTAGTGTGCGAACTCTTCAGATTATCACATAATCCCGAATTTGGACGACCCTAAGAAAAAACATTTTTTGAAAATATTGTGGGGAAAAAAAAAAAAGAAAATACCGGTAACGAGCGTCCTCCTCCTTACCCCCCCCCCCCCCATGCTCTGCAAAAAGATTTAATGCATCTACAAATAGTATCGACTCGGGTCAGCCTGCGCAGTTCGCGCAGACTCACATGGACCGAAACTTTTTGATATTTGTAAACTTAACGCGTGTTCAGTCCAAGAACCAGTTTAGTTTAAACATATTTTATTCATATATTGATAACATACGTATTCATAATTAACAACAGCTAACTACATGAAAAGGATCGGAACGAAAGCTATAAGCTTATAAAGTTCCTCTCCGATAAGTGGTCACTATTTAACAATAGTATGTTAAGGACAAAATATGGTCAGTTGTGTATGTGTGTGTGTGTGTTTATGTGAGTGTGTGTGTGCGCGATTGTATGTAGCATGGAGTGTCACCAACAAATATTCATTTGACATTTTAACAACATTTGCGGGAGAAAAGAGAAATAAAAAAAACATTAGTTATCAACCCTTTACAACATAATACAATCTGACCCTAAAAATGTGATAGAATAAGATAAGAATGAATGTGGGGGAAAAAGAAAGAGTACCAATATAAACAATAATGGTACCTTTATATTTAAAAGTGCAGAGTTTTTACAAAGTAACGGAAATGGCATCTCAAACCTTAAATCGTTTACTTTCCGCAATATAGGAATGAACTGCTGTAAATATCTTTTCATTATCAGCAATGCTGAGACTCTCGTCACCAAAAATAATTGTTTGTAGGCTAACATGGCCGATTTCTGACACACGTTGGATTATACGGTTCCTAATTTCACGATAATATCTGCAGTCAAAAAAATAGTGTTGATTTGATTCTATTTCACCACAAGCACATAGAGGAGATGCAATTAAATTTCTGTAATAAAGATGTTAAGTGCACTACATTTTGTCCGTAGCTTAGTGTGAATGACCTGAATCTTCCTTTCTCCGAAAAAATAAAACTTGTTTGGAACCGGTTTTTCTCTATAAATGAAACTTTTAAAGGCTGACAAAGAGTCCAGATTCCTAACATCAGTGGGTAGAGCATTCCAATCATTAACAACAGAGGGTAAAAACGACTTTAAATACAGATTAGTTCTGCATGCTATAGTTTGTAAGTTATGAGAACATCTTAGGCTATAGGAAGATGTACTGCCAACTGATGCAGGTACTAAAGCATTTAAATAGGTAGGAGCCAGTCCCTTTACCATTTTAAAAAATAATATAAGTTTGTGTTTGGATCTCCTATCATTCAGTAATTCCCATCCAGACTCCATATTAAGATCAGCTAGAGACACAAGTTTACTACACCCAGTTACGATTCGTGCCGCCTCATTTTGTACTTTATCAATTTGATCTTTTTGGTTTTGTGATAAATTAGTCCAAATAATTCTGAATATTCAAGAACTGGTCGGATAAAAGAAAAATATATTGTTTGAAGAGAAGCCCGATCTAGCCGCATCTGTAGCCCTCGCATAATTCCAATTCTCTTCCGTGCCTTCTCCAAAAACTGGTCTACATGATGATCCCAAGAGCCATCATTAGAAATGAAAATACCTAGATGTTTATGAACATGCACTGATGGAATTTCCACACCAGACATAGACAGCTTGGGATGGTCTGGTTTATTTCGTTTGCGAGATATATTTAATGACTCTGATTTTGAGGGATTAAACTTTACAAGCCACCTATTTGCCCAATCTGTGATTTTGTTGATGTCTATTTGTAAAACTGTCCAGGCTAAATTAGGATCACCTACAACCATGGACAAACTAGTGTCATCAGCTAATAGGTTCATGTTTGATTCAATATCATTTACAATATCATTAATATAAACTAAAAATAGGAGCGGTCCGAGAATAGATCCCTGTGGAACTCCAGCATTAATTGGACATAAATCTGAGACAGCACCAGGTAGGACAACCCTCTGATACCTATTCGAGAGGTAGTCGGAGAACCATGAAAGAAGATTACTTCCGATTCCAGTTTTATGTAGCTTGAATAAAAGGCCTTTGTGCCAAACCTTGTCAAAGGCTTTACTGATATCAAAAAATACAACTCGGACTTCTAATCCTTCATCCAAGGCTTTGCAAATTTTATCATATAAAAATACAACTTGGTTGATGGTTGAGTCTCCAGGCATAAATCCTGATTGAGAAGGTTTGAAAAAATTAGTATCTTTCAGGTGATTAAATACATATTTGAATATTATTCTTTCGAAAACCTTTTCCATGGTGTTTAATAAAGGTACAGGTCTATAATTATTTGCAAGAGCAGAGTCACCACTTTTAAATATTGGACATACATTTGAAATTTTCCAAGAAGAGGGAAATCTACAGGTGTTCAAAGATTGATTATAGAGTTGACTGAGAGGGTTGCATATTTGATGTGCAACTTCAATTAAAATTCTATTATTTATACCATCAGGACCAGATGCCTTACCTAAACGGAGTGTTCTTAGAACATCTAATACTTCATCAGGGGTAATCGATATTGAATCCAAGAAGTTACCATTAATTCGGATATCATTATCTGGCAGGATATTGATTGGGTCGTCAATGTTTGATTGCTTGGCGAAAAATAAATTTAAAACATTAGCCTTTTCACGTTCATCAACAACCATTGTGTCAGTGGAGTCATCCATTAGTGGAGGTATTGAAGATGAAGAAGATGGATTCATAAAGGATTTGAGGACTTTCCACCAATCCCTCGATGTAATATTACTTGAACGCAATTTAAGTGCCATCAGGTCCAAATGGTCTTGTTTCCTTTGTCGAATAAGAGCAATAACTTCATTCCTTAACGCTCTAAATTTAGACCAGTGATGCTGATTATTTGTACGTTTTGCTTTCTGATATGCTCTTTTTCTTTGCCTAATTTTTCTTTTTATTATACTATTAATTCAGGGAGGTTCATGTGGATTAATAACTATTTCACTATTTGGAATACAGTGCTTTGATTCTTTAGATATTAATTCTGTAATATTTTGAGTGAAAGTATCAATATCATCGTCCTGCAACTCACCCCAGTCAACTTCTGTAAGAGTATTTCTTAATTGATTATAATCACCTTGTTCATATTTCCATATGGTGCGTTTGAAAGTTTTATAGTTTGGTTTTATGAAATTAAAAACACCAAAAATAGGACAATGATATCTCATATTAAGATCAAGACATGGTTCGCCAACACCAGTAGTTAAAACGGAATCTTTATTTGTCACAAAAAGAAGGTCAATTATTGTTGCAGAATTTTCAGTGAAATGGGTAGGTTCATCAATACATTGTATCAAATTAAAATGATTGCAAAGTAAGTCTACTTTTCTAGATTGACTTGCATTCAATATGTTCAGATTGAAATCACCAGTGATAATGCCATCAGAAATATTAGAATCTATTGCAAGACCAATGGAATCTTCAACTAAAGAATCAAATATTGAATCAGAACTTGGTGGTCTATAAAAGATACCATACAAAACATTTCTTTTGTTATGGAGTTTTATCTGGATCCAAATACACTCAAGTCGATTTAACTCCAAACCATGTCTCCTTGTATATGTTAATGTATCCTTAACATATAGGATAACACCTTCATATCTGTCACTGACCCTGTCTTTACGTTCAGGAGGGTGAAACGTGGGAAAAAGCAGATCTTGTGATGACACTGATTTATTTAACCAAGTTTCAGAAAAAGAAACAAGATCAAAATAAGAAAATTCTGCTATCAGCACATCAACCTTGTTTACTAGACTTTGCACATTATAGTGAACAGTAGACAGATGATTTGGAAGATTTAAAAAATTATATAAATCTGTCGAATTTGATGATTGGTCAATATCGTTATCACTACCTGGACCAGGATTAGGATGAATATCACCAGAAAGTAGAATGAGCCTTCCAATCCCCAGAACAAAAAACAGGGTGGCAAAAAGAAAGAAGTGTAATACAAGCCAATATAAGGTTCTTATGTTTTGGATCTGTCTTCTGCCAGTCTGAACACGAGGTTTATTTTGATGCATGACTTTTTGAGTCAGGTATGCTGTTGACTTAATACTTGAAAATATGGATTGTAAATGAATTTGGGAAATCTGAATTAGGGCAAGAAATAAGACAGTTATTGTAAGACTGAATCTGATTTTTGGACGGTATGCTGGCTTCATAAAAGGATAATAGCTACTTTGTCTCATGTTATGTGACCAATGACAGAATGAAATAGCAAAAAGCACAGCACACCCCCAAAGTTAAGTTCAAGTTTGGTCAAAAGAAATAAAATACACAGAAATATGAAAAAAAATTGGTTGACACTCCATTAAAACAAAAAAATATGTGGTAAATAATATATACATGTAAGTAACAAATAGAAATAATGAAAAACGATAAGTGAAAAAATAACACATCTGTACAGGAAGATATCTATGGATGCGTCATTTTGTTCAAACAGTCTTGGCAATATTAATTTCAACATTGATCATTATTAATATGCTATTTGGGTAAAGCACAGATGGTGAGACCAAAAAATAAGCAATAATTAGCAATACCCAGTTTTTGAGATTAATCAGATTAATCAGATGCAGTACATCATCATGTATATAAACAAATACATGCTTTATCCAAAGAGACAATAATGGGGAAATTAAGTTATAAAAGCATATTGCAATTCATATTGCTCTTACCAACAGTGCAAATCTATATCAGGTTGCCCAGAATGTGTGGCAATAATTAGCAATACCCAGATCTTGAGATTAATCAGATGTATCACATCATCATGTACATAAACAAATACATGCTTTATCCAAAGAGACAATAATGGGGAATTTCAGTTATAAAAGCATATCACAATTCATATTGCTCTTACCAACAGTGCAAATCGAGATCAGGTCGCCCAGAATGTGCAGTCCAATCCCAATCCTCACCATCAGGTATTATTTGAAATACTGTTACAACAGAAGTAAATGGCACTGCAATATTGTGGCCCAATACAGTATACTGACTATATAACTACTGTGTATATGCTTATGTTTGCAAGTGTAAACGGTGAGAGCAAAAAAAAAAAAAAAAAATGAAACCTCTAATACTGATTACTATTAACAATATCCCACAAACAATAGTAAAGGAATAAATCCTGAAAAAAAATCAGTTTGATTAA
The DNA here is from genome assembly GCA_945859785.2 of Tridacna gigas. NCBI lineage: Eukaryota > Metazoa > Mollusca > Bivalvia > Cardiida > Cardiidae > Tridacna > Tridacna gigas. The sequence goes on from OX244028.2 coordinate 9,219,630, forward strand.
ACAAGGGAAAGGCATAGATTCAAGATTAGTCAGCACATTCTGTGCCGCACAATTCAAATCCAGGCCATCCTCAAAACTCATGAATTCTGCCCGCCTTGTCAAACGGTTCAGCATTTTAGTAATGCAGAAAGAAATAGGCACATAGAAAGAAACACTCCCCCGGAAATACGGACTTAACCGAGCAAGTGAATGGTATAGGTAAATGAAAGAACCAGTTTACCTCAGGACTGTCGGTTATTAGACAAAATGGATTTTATGGATCCATTATTATTTGATTACTTGCTTTGTACAATGCATGCATCACGGTGATGCACAAAACCTTTGCAGGAGTATGGCTCAATTGCATTTAAACAACCACGTTGTTGACTTTTGGACCTTTAAACGTTTACTGTTGAATTATATCGTTCACTAAGAGTGGCACGCCAGCGTACAAAAAGGCAATCATAAGAAGAAGAGCCATTGCGGCAAAGTTTGTGGAACAACTTGGTGGTATTGTTAGTTTCCACTTCTGACCGCAGCCTACGACTAAACTTCCGGTTTGTTTCTGATCTACTTCCTGGTTAGAAGTTGTTCTTTTGACGTCGCTAATGTTGACGTCATCAATACTGACATCAGTTGTCACGAAATTCCTCTTTCGGTGTTCGACAAGCTTCGGATTTTTTACTAGAGTGTAAATTAGAAACCATCTTTTTTTTGATAGTTTGTTAACTGAAAAAAAAAAAGAAAAAAAAAAAAAAAAAATCATATCATCATCATCATCATCATCAAAGTGTAAACTAGAAACCATCTTCTCTTTGATAGTTTGTTGAATGAAAAAAAAAAAAAAAATAAATAAATAAATAAATAATAATAATAATAATAATGTCAACATCATCCTTGGGGTGTTAATTAGAAACCCATCTTCTATAATCTTCGATAATTTGTAAGTTAAAACGAATGAGAGAAATGAAACCGTCCCATTAATTATCATCATCATTTTCATGAACACTACTACCACCACAACCACATCCATCATTATCATCAACAGCAGGATTGTCCCCATAATAAACATCACCATTTTCATCATCGTCGTCATCGTCATCATCTTGGTCATCGACGCCATTATCGTCCTCATTTTTATAATCACTATCATAATCATAAATTTTATGATCGTAATCATCATCGTAATCATCATCAACTACAACAAACCCCATCTTCTTAAACTAAATTACTGAAACATTCATGTCAAAATATCTGAACAATGTACCTCCTTCGGTGCGTGAAAGCCCTTCGTTTGAAACGTACACAGGGTTTTCGACTGTGCTCCAATTAGGGTTATTCTTCAGATGAACTGACTGCTTGACGATATGGCAAAAGACCCTCATCGTTGGGTTATTGTGTGCAACATCAACCATGAGCATACCGATATAGTTCACATAACCTGAACAAGAAAGATATGAGCCATGGCAACGGGGTCTTAAACTCTTTAACTCACGATAAAAACGTTGACTTGTCCATACTGAAAGCATTTGCAGACCGCAATTTCAATGTGGCTCAAATGATGCATTTTTTTCTTTGATAAGGTAGAAAACATTGAAAGAAATGGAGAAAATGCTGCTTACCAGCATTTTGTTCTTTTTCCACAATGTTTTCAAAAGGCTTCTTCCTCAAGATCGTTAAAAATCGGGATTGTGTTATTAAGGGATAGTCCATTTTGGCTAACAACACATTGAATCGAGGGTAGACTGTCCTTTCACATGCAGAAGATTCACCAATAATAAAACGTGTCGACCAGGTCGGCCAGATTACCAAGCAAGCCATCAGTTTGGACCATAAAACCCATTCTGTTTAGCAACCGACTGAAACGTAAGGTAGACTAGTCCTTTCACATGCAGAAAATTTACCAATAGCAATCATATTCGATCCAGATCATCCAGATCAGCCAGCATAGATTGTTCAGGCTGACCTGGATCGATACTTTCTGCAACTGTATTAAAGTTCCGCTTCACAGAGCATGCCTCATATTTCTTTTATTTAAACCAAAAACAAAAAAGATGGCATAAGAGGAACTGTATGGAGCCCCTTTTGTGTCACGTGTCACATAATTGATATTCATTAAAACGAAATACATGTAATCATTCAACAAAATGAAAATTTAATGTGTCATCCTCTAGCAAAAGAGGGCTTAATGCATTTTATGATAGATTAGAATAAAAAAGATGACTCTAGAATCAGGGAATTACAAGATAAAGTTGAAAGCACAGACTTTTCCGTTGGTGTAACAAACGACAAAGTATTGCAGCTAGAGAAGGAAAAGGATAGACTGAAGGATGAAGTTATATATTTACAATCACAGAGCATGCGCAACAACCTTTTGTTTGCAAACATTCTATAGGCCCGATTTGATGTACCAGAAAATCAAACAGAAACCGAGAAAAAATTAAGAGACTTTTTGGAGAGCAAGATGGAGATAGCTAAAGATGTAGTGAATAGTATCGTTTTCGAAAGAGTTCATCGACTTGGTAGAAAAAGAGACAATAAAAGTAGAAACATAGTAGCAAAATTTGCTTTGTACAAAGAAAGGGAAATGGTGAGAAAACAGGGAAAGGCATTAGAGGATACTAATTTTGGTGTTTTTGAGCAATGTCCAATAGAAATTGTAGAGAAAAGGAAAAGGCTTATTCCAAAAATGAAGGAGGCTAAACGGAAGTGTCGCAAAGCTTGGGTGTCTTATGACACATTATATATTGATGGCAAGCCAGTAAAGAATGAGTCAGATTAGGGGTGTGAAGGGGATGAATTAAAAGTTCTTTCTTGGAATGTAAATGGTTCTATCGAGTTTCTAAATATCATGTCTGGAAAGGAGTTGATCTTTTTTTACGAAACATGGGCAAATTCAAATAGTGATATATCTATAAATGGCTTTACCAGTTGCAATTTTTACAGGAAATTTCAACATCGTAAGGCCAAAATGATGTAGCGGTGGATTAGCCCTTTACGTCAGAAACTCCATTATAGACGGTGTAAAAGTGATACGAAATCATTCTGATACAATTATTTGGCTTAAACTCGATAATACCTTTTTTTAGTTTGGAAAACGATGTATTTTTGTGCGGAGTTTATTTGTGGTGTGAAGGTTCACCAGCTTATGATGTTTTTGATATTGATTTATTTAACTTGCTGGAAGCAGATATTATTGAATTTTCCGAGATAGGATCAGTATATTTAGAGGGCGACGGGAATAGGATCAATATATTTAGTGGGCGACTGGAATAGTAGGGTGGGATTTAGAAAAGATTTTGTAAATTTTGATTATTTCATTGAGCATATAGATGAAGACGACTATATACCAGAAAGCCCCTCAGTAAGGGCCTCTTTCGATAGTACGTGCAATTCTCACGGAATGCGCCTATTAGACCTATGTAAATCCACGAGCTTTCGTATTGTCAATGAGAGGCTAAATAAGGAAGAATACACTTATATATCTGAAAACGGGGCGTCTGCTATTGACTATTTGTTGTCAAAAAGTGAAAACTTTCGTTTTATCACTGATTTCTGTTTTTTCAGATTTTAATATATGGAATAACCATTCTGCACTTAGTTTTTTGTTACATACAAATGTAAATCGTTGTAATTTGAATAACGATCCGCCCCAGCTTATGTTTAAATGGGACAGTGAAAATAAGGATCTGTTTCGAAGTGGTTTAATATCAATTTTACCACGCTTGAATAATATAACGGGCACTTTGGATACACGTGACAGATGTTCAGTAAACAATGCTGTTACTGATTTTACTCGGGCTATTACAGATATAGCAGACGCTTTATTTTGTAGAACAATTTATCACAGCGATAACCATAGCAATATTTCTTTCACAGACACGCATATTCCAAAAAATAAAAAATAGTTTGATGACGAGTGTTTAATAGCAAAAACATCGTATATGGATGCTTTACATGATTTCAATATTCACAAGTCTGAATTCATAGGGCTAAAATTATGCACTAAGAAAAAAGAATACAAAACATTGTTGAAAAAGAAACGTAAACAGAATGACAATAAACTAATTAACAAAATAGAGAACCTTAGATTTTCGAAGCCGAAACAATTTTGGCGATTTTTCAAAACGCGTAAAAATCTCTTTCGGGTAATGATTTACAGATTGGAGATTTTAAAAACTATTTCTCAGAGCTCTGTAATGATATATTTAGGGTAAAAAAATGATTTGGCTGAATCTCTTTGTGAAAATCATAAATTTGACGAATGTGATGATTATTGTTTTTCCGATTTGGACAGACCTATTTCTCTAGATGAATTATACGATGGGGTTAAAACATTAAATCTGGGTAAGGCCCACGGACCTGATTGCTTATTAAATGAATATTTCATTGAAAGTATGGACATAATTGGGTCTCATGTTTGTGATATTTTTTAACTGTATTCTATACAGTGTTTTTTTTTTTCCAGAGAGCTGGATGGATGGTATAATCGTGCCTTTATTTAATCAAAGTACTGAAAGTACTGACAGACTAGCGAATGTGATTGATTGATTGTATGTATGGTGTTTGACCCTATTTTCAACATTATTTCAGTTATGTAGCGGTGGACAGTGCATATATCCATGCTTTCCTTGAGTTTCTTCTACCAATACTCCGCACCATATTCTTTCCAAGCCACTGGCTGCTTTCCACATAACCATTTTCGAAATGTGAGAGAGAAATGAATCCTGTCGCAATGACTATCATCAATCCTCAGAAAGAAATTTGCAGAGTCGGGGATCGAACCAGTGGTCTCCTGTTCTCAAATCCTGTACGCTACATACTGAGCTGCCGGGGTTATGCGTGCTATTGTTTAACTATAATCCACTATAAGTTTAACCATTAACCTGCTAAAAATGTTAAATGAAACTTTTAAGCTGATGGTAACCACCTGAATATTGCTGTGAAAGTTACATTTTGGAAAACAAATATCCTTTTATCAGACAGTGTAGAACCAAGATCAGACTGCACGCTCTGTGCTGTCTGATCTTAATCCATACTGTCCGCAAAAGGTCAATGAGTTGTAGTAGTGCTGGTAAAAGAAACTCCAGGAAAGTATGGATAGGTACTCTGGCCGCCGCAATATCACTGAAATAATGTTAACAAGCATTCTGAAAGTATTGCATAGCAATACCCAGTCCCCTACCGGCCGTATGTATCGCTGGCATTTATAGTTAGTGAAACTCTGTGGAGGAGAAAGAACATATTTGACCCCCTTTCAGAATTATAAGCATCGTGTCTGCCTTTGTATGCAATGCTCTAGTGAAAGCCAGATATATAAACATTTTCCTTGTTCAAGATCACAGTAGAAGTTTTACTCGGACAAGATGTGTTTGTGAAAAGCAAATTTTCGGAAATATGACCTTTACCTTGTGAGATGACCTTGACCTTATCATCAGCAGGTGTGTACCAATGAGACGTACCAGCTTGCCAAGCATATAAGTTTTATAACTTAAGTACTTTGAATATACAGAGAAATGACTGAAAAGTTTTGAGGACAAGTTTTCATAATAAGGGTTAAAAGATTTTTACCTTGACCTTGGACATATAACCCACAGAAGATCAGTACCAATGACAGGTACCTACATACCAAACATGAGCATTGTGAGTGAAAGGATTTCGAAGATATATGGAAATGTTAAGTTTTTTTTGGTTAAGTTTTGAGGAAAAGGAAATTTTGTCCTTGACCTTGGACATAATAGCGGCAAAAGATTGGTATCAATGGCAGGTATAAATACCAAATATGAGCATTGTAAGTGAAAGACAAATGGAAATGTTAAGTTTTGAGAATAAGATCCATGATTAGGGTTAGAATTTTGACCTTGACCTTGGACATATTACCCTCAGAAGACTGGCATTGATAACAGGTACCTACATACGAAATATGAGCATTGTCAGTGAAAGACTTTTGAAGTTAAAGGGAAATGGTAAGTTTTTTTGTTTTAAAGTTTGGACAGACAGAAAGACGGAAAACGGTCAAATTATATGCCCCCGATCTTTCGATATCGGGGCATAAAAATGAACAGTTTAATTGGCTTAATGATTTGCATTGTAACTTACATGAACATTACAACATGAAATAGTCTGGATGTTCACTCGGTTCCATTTTCACAAAATTTTGTGACACAAAGGAATATGAAATCTAAAATGATGCAACCAGAAAAAATGAATGATGGGGAGTATGACAGAAGGAATGGTATGCTATACTGTGAGTTACCTAGGACCCACCTGAGGGAGGATGAATATATGGGTTTGCATGCAATGGTGATAAATTCACATACCAAAACACAGCTCAATATCTGTCAGCATGTAGAAAAAAAAGTCTGGAAAACTGTTTTATCAGTGAAATTTTTTAAGTCCAAGGCCCGTAAATGTGTCAAAAAGCAGTGGACCGGGACGAAACTCGAACTTGATGTGTAAGTCATGGTGGTTGATGTACACACCAAAAGTCAGCTCTATATGTAGCAGAGTTTAGGAAAAAAGTGCCGAAAATTTTTTTATCAGTGAAATTTTGTAAGGCCAAGGCCCGTAAATGCGTCAAAAAGCAGTGGACCGGGACATAACTCGAACTTGATTTGTAAGTCTTGGTGGTTGATGTAACACCAAAAATCAGCTCTATATGAAGCAGCATTTAGAAAGAAAGTGCGGAAAAATGTTTTATTAGTGAAATTTTGTAAGTCCAAGGCCCGTAGATGCGTGAAAAAGCAGTGGAGCGGGACAAAACTCGAACTTGATCTGTAAGTCATGGTGGTTGACTTACACAGCAAAAGTCAGGTGAATATCTACCAGCATTTAGAAAAAAAAGTCCGGTAAACTGATTTATCAGTGAAATTTTGTAAGTCCAAGGCCCGTAAATGCGTGAAAAACCACTGGACTGGAACGAAAGTCAAACTTGATCTGTAAGTCATGGTGGTTGAGTTACAAAGCAAATCTGAGATCAATACCTACCAGCGTTTAGGAAAAAAGTCCGGAAAACTGATTTATCGGTGAAATTTTGTAACTCCAAGGCCAGTAAATCCACGAAAAACGAGTGGACCGGAACGAAACTCGAACTTGATCTGTAAGTGATGGTAGGTGACTTACACACCAAAACTCAGCTCAATATGTACCAGCGTTTAGAAAAAAAGTCCGGAAAACTGAATTGCCGGACTGACGGACAGACGGACAGACGGAGTGCAAACATAAAGTCCCCTTCGGCTTAGCCGGTAGGGGACTAAAAATGGCGTTAAACACCTTACAATCGACTAATCAATATTCAGTAGCACAAGATGTAGTTAACTACATAACTCTCTTTACAAAACCAAAAATTTTACACTCGTCCAAATTCAAAGCTGTTGCAGACCATAAATTAAATGTGGCTGAACTGATGAAACGTGATTCCAAAAGGGCAGAAAAAGATGTGCGAAAAGGAGAAAATGATGGTTATCAGCATTTTCTCCTTTCCCCGCAATACTTTCAAAGGGATTCTTCCTCAGTGTCATTAAAACTTGGAATTGTTTGGTAAAGGGTTAATATTCAAGAGGTAGAATAACAGTTCCGCATAACAGTTTAACTGTACACAATGATCTAAATAATAAATGACAAGGGTTCTCTGTCCAGTGAGGGTTGATATAGCCTGGCATTTGCTACAAGTTAATACCTAGGTGTATCCATTTATAATAGATTCATTCATAATGTCACAGTGGTGTAGGAATAAGTGATTCTCTGCTTTGCATAGGTCACTTAATTTACATATAAGCAAAGATCATGTACCTTATAAATGACATCTTGTTCACTTAATTACTTTGTAAGACAACATGTTCAACTTAGAGAGTTAGATATTTAGTTGTTTTTGTCTAAATTGTCATATATAGCAGAATTAAGATTTCTAACAGAAAGAAGTATTTTCTGTGAGGCAGTATTTGGCAACTGTGGGGTTTTTTGTTTACTTTGAATCTAGGTCAGTCTTGATGCCTATAGACTATCTTCGCTAGTCAAAAAGGGAGAGATAAATAACGTGCGTAACTAGTTTACTTTAGTGAGCTGCCTTTCGAAATTATTTACTTCCATATTGAACAAACGAATAGAAAAGCTTTGTCAGGAAAATAATACGATTTCTGATGCGCAATTTGCATTTGTAAAAGGCAGATCAACAGTTGACGCTATGTTCATTTTACTTAGTGTAATACAAACATGTTTGAACAATAAAAAACGACTATACTGTAGTTTTGTTGATTTCACAAAAGCGTTTGATAGTGTATACAGAAACGCTTTATGGTTAAAGCTATATAAATGTGGGATAGGAGGGAAGTGTTTAAGGATAATAAAAGATATGTACAGTAAGGTTAAATCCTGCGTTAGATCACATGGCCGCTTGTCTGACTTCTTTGAAATTCCTGTAGGTTTAAAACAAGGGGAGATAATGTGGTCCCTTTTCATTGAAGACCTAGAACTTTTCCTTCAGAGTGATTTCAATTTGGGTATACAAATTGATGAATTAAAAATAATATTGCTACTTTTTGCAGACGACTTAGTCATATTTGGAAATTCCCCCGAGGACCTACAAAATAGTTTAGACAAATTGTATGAATACTGTCAAACATGGGGACTAGAAGTAAATACACAGAAAACTAATGTATAAACTTGGTTATGAACAATGTGAGCAAGGCTGCAGAAATTGGGTTTCGGACGTTAAAATTATGTTGAAGGAGCATGGCTTTTCCAATATATGGGAAAATCCATTTTCAGTTAACGGTAAAAATTTTGTACAAACTTTTAGACAGCGACTTATCGATAACTATACCCAAAATTGTTTTTCTTTGATTGCAAATGCTTCTTCCTTACAAGTCTATAAATATTTGAAAGATAAGTTACATACGAATCATCTTTGGACATTCTGCCGCCTGGGCTCAGATTTTTTACAACTAGGCTTAAAACTTCCTCTCATTTCTTAAGGATTCAAACTTGTCGTTTTAGCAAGAATAGAATTCCGAGAAATGAACGAGTATGTCTCCTCTGTACCTCTGGAGAAAAGGAAGATGAGTTTCATTTTGTATTAAAATGTCCGTTTTTTGAGCAGTTAAGAACGAAATACATTAAAGAATATTATCGTAAAAGACCGAGTACTCTTAGATCTTTTAAATTCAACTAATAAGAATGAGATTTTCGATTTGGCTAACTATTTAAAAAACGCCAGTAGTATAGGGAACTAGACTAGGGACAAAGGACAAAATGTCCCTAGTCTAGTTACCCTGAGGGAAAATTTGTCCCCAGAGTGCTTCCCCGGGTAAGCTCTCTGGGGACAAATCCGGTCGATTTGGAAAATTTTTGGTCGATTTGGCTAAAAAAGGCATTTTTGCTTCCCCCCCACGTCCCTAGTCTAGTTACCCTGAGGGAAAATTTGTCCCCAGAGTGCTTCCCCGGGGAAGCACTCTGGGGACAATTCCGAGAAGACATCGACAATTTTGAAAGATAGATCTTTCATGGTAGATGGTTAGCCCTGAAAAGGGCTGTTTTGTTTGGAGACTGTGTTTTTTATGCACAACCTCCAACTTTCCCACAGGCCGGACAGCTGTTTGCCGCTCGTCTTCTGAGCCTTCTTATCTGCCTTTCGTCCAAGTTGAACTTTAATGAGAACGGCGGCTCATCATCATCATCCCAACATTCTGTTGTTGGAATGACGAACTCCTTCTTCTTCTCTCTTGTCATCTCATCCAGCTGTCTATCTATCTTTTCTAATTTCAGATGGAGGGTCTCAGCCACCCTCATCAGATTTCTCACGTTTCTCCTAAGATCTTCCATCGTGAAATGAAAATGATAAAATAGAGTCGGCTTTTATAGCTTTTCAGGAGGATTGACTTGTCTCATGACGTCATTTTCTCCTATATTTTCCCGCTTCAGCGTTTCATGTTTTTTTTGACTCCGAATTAACGTTGACCAATCCATAGCTTTGTTACAATTTCTTGTTCGGGACAGAAAAACTAGAGTTTGATTATCTTGTGTTTTTTCTGACTATGACTTTTCTGAGTTTAATTCTTCTGAGAGAAAGACTTGACAATTTGAAAAAATCTTTTCATGGTATTGGTTAGCCCTGAAAAGGGCTGTTTTTTGTGTAAAATACACTTTTTAACCTCTCTTTTCTCTATCCATATTTCCCGCTGGATATGGGATCTGTATCAGACGGTCCACTTCATGTTTGATACATCTGATACGTTTTCTTTCTTCTAACCAGTATAGGAATGCGAGGATAATTGTCAATCCAAACATTGTGAATATCGCCTTATCTCTACGATAGTTGAGTAGTGAATGGGAGTTTCTTAGTGTTTACATTTGGTAAAATGTTGGCCAATGCATATTTTGTTACATTTTTCTTTAGTGTTTTGAGTTTTAGTTGACAATTTTGAAAGAAAGATCTTTTCATGGTAAATGGCTAGCCCTGAAAAGGACTTTTTAGAAAGATTTAATGAACTGTCAAGACCTACAATTCTTCTGGTTGAATTACTGGGGTGATTTCACATCCGCAGAATTCACAGCAAACTGTAGATCCCTCATCATCATCAAAAAATCCTTCGTCTGGATCTGGACAATTATGCTTCTGGCCAAGATAGTCCAGGAGTGTAAAGCATTTTCCACACTCTATCTGGCATCTGCTCGCACAGTGAGGACAGAGAAGAATCTGAACCATACTGAAGTATTTATGTTTTTGTGAGAAAAAAACATCGCGCTTATATAGTTCACAGCATGGATTGACCTACTTGCCTCATGTTTTTAACTCCGAATTAACGTTGACCAATACATAGCTTTGTTACAATTTCTTGTTCGGGATAGAAAAATAGAGTTTGACTATCTTGTGTTTTTCTGACTATGACTTTTTCCGAGTTTTAATTCTTCTGAGAGAAAGAATTGACAAATTCGAAAAAGTTCTTTTCTTGGTACATGGTTAGCCCTGAAAAGGACTGTTTTGTTTTTTAGTGGTTGTGATTTTTTCAACTTCTAATGACAGCAACCGAAATTCGCCTGACAGATGGGGCATACTCCAACTCTTTTTGTGATCGTCATTACTCCGTTATTGAAAGTTATCTTTCTCCCAAATTTGACATCAACTAAAATAATATCAGGTGTTGTCTTTAAGAATAGTTGAACTATTCTTTCACCGAGATCTTTGAACGGTTGTGATATACGGTGTAGTTGTACGGGTTGAGTGTTTAGTAGCAATATCTGCTGCCCGACATCTAGATAGTCTTTGAGAGCCTCACGCAGTTGATGGTTGATTTCCTCCATATTGTTCTGCTCCATATTGATTTTTAACTTCCGAACTGGTCGAGAGCTGAGAGTCGAATGATGAATGTATTGGGAAATATCAGCCTTTCTTTATACGATAGCAGGAGGATTGAAAAATAAGAGCGCGGACCTGGCGGAAAGCATATACATTTTTTCCCAAACTACGTTTTCATGCTAATATAGTAAAAAAGTTATGACTCGTAGCATGGGGAAAAATGTAAGCAGATTGGAGTCTTTTTGGGAAAAAAGAATGAAAAACTCGACTGCTTTTTTTGAACTTTTTTATTGAACAGAACTGAAACAATGAACTGAAACAATGAACTGAAACAATGAACATATTTACAATAAAACTTAAAAAGACAAAAAATGAACATAATATCAATGAACTGTTAACAATAAAAAATCATTTTTGAAAATGTTTTTTCACTGTTTGTGGGGAGAAGTCTCTGAAATTTTCTTGTATAGATTTCCATAGTGTTGATTAAACCACGATGATACATTTCGATCGTTGCGATGGTGTTCCGTTGAGAGAAATTTCTGTTGAAGATATTTCTGTATATTATATCCTCTGGCAACAGCATCCAATGCGAAGATACAGTAAATTCCGCAAACTTTACCCTGTAGGCTCTGAAGGGTTTGTCGATTGTATCTCCACGAATAAGAATGATTGTCTAAAAAGTTAATAATTTCCGGCTCAAGTGGTGGTAGGCCGTAGGGATCAAAGTATAGTACATTGCCATTATTATCAAATATCACGGCCACCCAGTGTTCTCCTGAACCGGTTGATTTCTCTGTGTTCACAATGTAGGCTTTCACATGAATGGGTTTTTGTCGAGGCAACTGATCTTTTGCACAGACTTTTGCCTGTAGATTTTTTATCCATGTTCCATGATCCAATATGTATTGAATTTCAGAAGTATACATTTTTTCTAATCACTTTTCCAGGCTTGTTTTACTTTGTCACACCAATATTTTAAGAACGACTCCGTGATATCAGATAGAATGTTTTGTTTTATATTTCGCCAAAATCTGTAGGCTTCCGCATAGTCAGTTTCATTGAGTTTCATTTCTACGAGCTCAGGATACCATTTTTTCATGATTCTGTATGGATTTAATTCCTTCATGGCTTGTTCTATGAACATATCTGTATGTTCTTGTCTATCCTTGAATAAACATAGTTCATGCTGTATTTGACTGGGATGATCCACTTGACATCCGTAACACTCGTTGCGTACTTCACTGACTATTAGATTTTGTAGTTCTTTAATCATATGTTTTTCAAAGCTGTTGTGAATGTCATTTTTCCGAGTAGAAAGACACTCTGAGGTGGAATATTTCACTTTTTCTGCTTCTTTTCTCAGTGAAATAGCAAATCTAACTCCCGACATTGTTTTTTAGTTCTTTAGTCCTGTAGATAGTCCTGAAAAGGACTGTTTTTTCTGATATGTCGTTCGAAAGTTAATTAGTCCTGAAAAGGACTGTTTTTTCGATATTATATTCTCTTTTCGATCTATCTTTCAATAGTTGATTAGTCCTGATAAGGACTGTTTTTTGTGAAAGCTATCTTTTTTCGACCAGAGAGTTTCTGTTGATTTTTTCAGGATTAATAATCTGTGATGATTTCTCTCAAACTGTTGATTTCAATCTGATTGTCAAATTCAGCAAAGACAATAACGTTGATCACTGTTGCCAAGGCTTGCGCGAATTGAAGCTCAATGCGAAGACTTCCAGTTTTTATAGGATGAAGCTGTCCTTCTTCACTGCCTTGATCAGGTGTCAAATCGTACCCCCACAAACAGTATCCACCAACATAGTCTTCTTTAGCAATATCAAATGATTTATTGAGTCCTAAGGCTGAGACAGCCTGATACATAGACAAATATGATTTCAAATACAACCCATTTTCAAAGTCAGGCTCAAAGGGTCTGTTATGAATACTATGTCCATTACATGATACATCTATTTTTGACAGATTAAAGTGTTGAAAGAAAAATGGATTGTTAGCATAAGCCCCATTATAAGCAGCATTTGTTACCATTGCAATGAAAACACGTTTTGGAAGCTGTCCTTGAAACAAATGATCTTCAATTTTAGACTGAAGTCCATTACCGATAGTAAACGTCTTTACTTCTACCCTACGGATAGGAATTTTCATGTTTTGCTGAGCTATGAGATGATTTAGATCATTTGCAACAACAGGCAACAATTCAATATTTCGTACATGAAGACTGACTGTTTCCATTACAATTTTTGCATCTGGTGCAGCAGTACCTCCTGTAAGGCAAAAGTTTGGTGAGGCTCTGTTTAATCTAAGTCTGATTTCAACTCCATTAGGTAAATATTTTTCTTGCTGAAATAGATCAAGATGCAATCGTCCGAAAAGCTCTGCAGTTCTGCTTAGTCCGATTACACCGATTCTGTTTACTAGTCCAGTATTTCCCGCATCATGGTTGAGTGTTTCAAATTGCCCACTGGTGTCTTCAATCCAAAGTGCGCCAGCTTTCAAATGCGTAGTTTTGCTGTCTGCATTATAGGACAAAAGATTTTCGATATATGCTCTGTACGGATAGGTGTCTGAATTACTGCTGATTAGTTTATTATTTAGATACAAATCTACGCTGCTAAACATACTATGCAGGAAATTGTTTACAGGTGCCACATTTGAACCGACTTCTAAATTAGTACCGTCAGCTTTAACGATTTTGAATTTGATATACAAATACGATTGTGACAAATCTGTCCAATGTTCGGTTTGAGGTGGTATGATGAATTCTATCGGCGAATTGCTTGTCAAGGATGCTATTGGAAAATGTTCAACCCATTGACTTTCTTGCATCGTTGTCATTGTAGGTGGTACAGAAAGAACATTGAGTTCTGATTTACTGCATTCACAAGATCCGTTTTGCATCATTTTTATATAATATATATAATATATCAATCAAATATATCGAGAGTCCTTGATCTACTGTAATGATTTCTTTGTCTTTTATTAATGATCTTGCCCTTGCGAGATCGAGAAGATGAATGACGTGTCTTTTGTGATTTTCTTTTATTTATCCCCGGTATTAACTGTTGTGCTAGATCATGAATGGCTTGTTTTCCCCTTGAAATTACAACTTTTTTAGGGTTTTCACCACGTAAAAGGATATCTCCTACCGCCCCTAATCCTTGTCTGATTCCTTCTTTTTTTACAGCATTCAACCCAGATTTGACCAACGGTTTAAGCAATGGAGTCACTGTTTTAATTGCTGATCTAAATAGAGAACCTAGTCCGTACCCATACTGATGTTTTTCGCCGCGATAAACTGGTAGCATTTTCTTGCTCAAATATTTATTTAAATATTTATTTGTCAAATATTTTTATTTTTTCTGTCTGAAATGTAACTTGACGATTGTCTTACCAATAATAAAATGAAACGGTATACCAGAATCCCCTGTTATTTGAATGTGAATAGTATCGAAATCAGATTTCGAAACGGGAACGTAATGCGGTAATGTAATTTCATGGTTGATATGTTGGGCTTCATAATTATTTTCACTTGATATGCTTGGTTTGAACGGAAGAACACGAAGTATGGGAGCCAATGTATCACCCACTATAGTGTATTCAGCAATATCTGAATAAACAAACAGATGGTTGTACCCAGCATCAATGTTAGGACTGTATTTAAATACATCTAAAATATTTCTATTCGAATGAATTATCTCATTTTTGAATTCTGGTGATCCTCCCAGTTTTAAAAACAGCTGTGGATGAAATTTGAATCCGGTTCTTGTTATATTTGTGAATGCCAATTTCGGGCGTTTGCTTGAGGTTGAATAGCTAATAGACACCCCGATTGAATGCTTCTGAAAGATTTCACTTAGGTTATTTTGAACCAATTCTTCCATCACCTCTATAACATGTTTTGGTGAAGTGTAACTACCCGGTGGAAAATTAAATCCAATTGACCATTTTACTGCTTCACCTTTTGCGTCTCGTTTTATTGGAATTATCTTCATATTATCTCTTCTTCTATCTGCCGCTGCTGCTGCATTGTATAAATTAACATCTGCAGTTATAATTTCGAACTTTGCTTCTTCTTCAGTTATGTTTAAAAACTGAGAGGGGGTAATAAGATGAACTAATGCAACTTCCCAATTTTCCCTGTCAATATGAATTGTTTTTGGTAGATGAACTTTAAAACAGCACTGTGTGTTTGGATAAAGTTCTATGGAACTATCGCTAGGTAGAGTAAGATAAAACGAATTCATTTTTATTTTTTACTGTCAACGAAATCAACCCCACTAGTTGTTTTCTGCCCAGACTTTGTGAATTTTAGCCCTGGAGATGGAAGAATATACCCGAGTGAACTGCTTAACAGTATCAACCACAATTCACGATCTTGACTTTGAATACTTAAATGTACTATCGAGGTTGCAATAATTGCGTAAATGACTAATATCTGTGAAATATACGTAAACTGATTCTTTGGAACACGATTTCCACAGCAGTTGTAATTTTTAGTACTAACACTATCGACACTTTCTGTCCCAGTCTCAATGTTTGACTGCGAATTTATCATAATTGTATTGTCTTTTTATTTTCCCGATCAAGATACCAAATGCGATTCTGGTATCCAACTTTGAAATTTTTTTGGATAACCTTTCCAATTGACTTTTATTTCTTTGATTATTTTTTTGCCCTCACGTCTTGTACGTCTATCAAGAACTGAATCAATTTCATAAATTTCATCATCTTTTATCAATTGAAGTTCGTATTCATAATAGGTCCCCAAAATTTGTTCACCCTCTAAATCTTTTATTTTATAGGTGATAGGTGAAAATGTCTTGTTAACATGAGTGATTTCAAATATTTCTTGAGTCCAATTTGGTAAATAACCTTTATCAAATGTACGTTTTGTTTTATTGATACGAACACGATCTCCAATTTTGAATTTTGGCTTTTTTGTCATTGCAATTGTCGATAAACGTGGATACAGATTTTTCGAAATTTCTGCCTCATTTGATTTTGTTACCATTGCAGGAGATGTTTTGATACTTCTGTGAAAAGTATGATTGTAATTCTTAACTAAAGAATTCAATACGTCAATGTAACGTCTTGTTTTCTTGTACGTAAAGTATTTCCACATTCTCGTTTTTAAAGTGCGTTGAAATCTTTCAACAATACTTGCTTTCGTCTCTGGATTTTCGGTGGTAAAGAAATGAATCTGATTCTTTTTCAAGTATTGCTGAAACTGTCTGTTTTTGAATTCCGAACCTTTATCTGTTTGAAGTGACAAAGGTTTCCGATTTGATTTCTGAACAATAGATTGAAATGCTCGAATCAAAGTTTTTCCCATCTTATTTGGAATAGGGATAACCCATGAAAATCTTGAAAACACGTCAATTATACAAAGTAAATATTTCTTGTTATCATTTTGTCTTGCTAAATGTTGCATGTTAGCCAAATCAGCCTGCCATTGATAGTCTATACCACTTACAATAGTTTTTCGTCTTTTGAAACGACGCCGAATTGGTTTATGTAAGGTATAGGTGGATTCACCTCGTAACCACTCTTGAACATCTTTGTATCTTATTCCTTTCAAAACAGATTTTGCAGCGTGATACAATTGCTTTATTCCAGTAAATGCGACAGTACTTTTGGGATCATAAAACAATTTTCTTAACACGTAATCAAGTTTGTAACCAAGTTTGTAACCAAGTTTAGGCTTTACCAGGATTCCCATGACTGAAGCGTTTTACGGCTAGGGGACTTTTTTATAGATTTTGGTGGAGTTAACAACTCTTTAGTATAGAATCGCCTCAGTCTTTCTCTTTCTTCAGGTTTCATGTATGGAGATGATTCTTTTATTCTTTTTGCAGATTTTTTAACACTTCTTGTAGGCGATTTCCTTGCACTTTTTTGTACGCTTTTTGGCGTGTGAAATAAGTGATCGGATTCGCCGTAGGATTCTTCATCTTCACTCACTGATTTACTCACTGATTTACTCAGTGATTTAGTCAGCGATTTATCTTGAGCTTTTTGCATCCACCTCCATCTATTTGAGTTACCAATTACTTCTCGCGGTATATTGCTTTCGTGTAACGCCTTTGAAAAAGTTTTCCATCCTCTAGGTTCAGTACCTTTTCTCTGACGAATTGTATCATTGATAAGATCGATGATATTGGAACCATGAATGCGTACACCTTTGTATGACACGACTCCTTGTTCGTCCCAAGTTAAATTATTGTTATCTTTTATCATACTCAAAAGTAACTCAGCTTTTCTTTTCATGGTTTTTGGTACGCTTTGCAAAATTTGATCATGCAAGGTAACAGATGCTGATTTCTGTATACTGTCATCATTTTTTGCCGTTGGAAGTGAGTTGAACAAAGTCGGTCTTGCTTTTTGAAGCGAATTTTGTAACTTAAACAAAGTTTCACCATACCTTTGAGCCTTTTCTGTTTCTGACAAATCAGTGCTTTGTAAAATATGACCCATATCCTGCCGAAGATGTGCTGCATCCACAACTTGCGGATTGGGTGGTAAACGAGGTTTATGATATTGCTCGTCTTTCCAACGATTCATATTTTCTAAAACCTGATAAGGCACGATAACCATTTTTTTAACAGACATGATTTCTATCTATAAGATTTTATCTATAAGGCTTTAAGTGCCCCTCCTATTCCTCCGATAACGGCTTTTCCTAACAATGGTAATAATGCAGGTGCAAGTAATGAAAGAAATCCACCTTTTTGATTTAATATTTGTTTTTTATTTTTTACAGAAGCCGATTTCGAAGCTAAACGTCTGATATGTTGTCGGCTTGAATACAATTTCTTCTTCTGAGCTGATGATAAATGTACATTGCCTTTTAAA
Organism: Tridacna gigas; assembly: GCA_945859785.2. Classification (NCBI taxonomy): domain Eukaryota; kingdom Metazoa; phylum Mollusca; class Bivalvia; order Cardiida; family Cardiidae; genus Tridacna; species Tridacna gigas. Next base: position 9,237,769 of record OX244028.2, read on the forward strand.
ACGTTATGACAACATTCCGATATGCATCTTATCACTTCGGGTGATGAATCTTTTACAAGTTTTTTACGTATTTTTGGTGTAGCCTGCATCATGGCCATAACCATTGAGCCATGTTTTTTTATCAGAGGCGTTTTCCTTTTCATGTTGACTTTAACTCGATATCGGATTAAATGATAATACAACGTCCATGCAGCTATCATTTATACCTGATGTTTTTAACATACTGTTTTTTAACATACCGTTTTTAACATACTGTTTTTCAAAAGAAAACTTTTTTAACATACTGTCTTTTACAGTCAGAATTACTTTTTAACATACTGTTTTTAAGAAAACTGTGAATAGAGAGCATCAACCAATGTATCAGCGGTAGCCATGGACGAATCCACGGGGATGGATCTTCCTTTCCCAAGGTCAAGCATCTGTTTTTTTTTCGTCAAGTTTATATCTTCCTGTGCCGAGGTTAAATCGTAGCATATCTTCTATCATCCGTCTATATTTTCTTAATCCTTTTTTATGTTTAGCCAATGTATTTGGAGACCAAGCGACGGATGGAATTCTTTGAAATGCTAATTTTTTGCCTGGTAATATAAATCTTGAATACTTTCTTTGGTAATTTCGCATTCTTTCACCAAGTATTTCCTCTCTAGATTTTGGATATTGTTGATGTTCTGAAATGGTACTTGCTACAGGGGTTCGTTTTCGGGTAGTAACAAATCTTTCATCAATCGTAATTGGAGATTTTTTCTTTTGAGATTTTTTCTTTGGAGATTTTTTCTTTGGAGACTTTTTCTTTTGCGGAGCACGCTTTCTTGGAGATTTTTTCTTTTTTGGAGATTTTTTCTTTTGCGGTGCACGTTTTCGTGGAACACGTTTTCGAGTTTGTCTTTCAACTCCAAATTTTCTGATGGTTTTTACTCCATCCCATCTCAGTAAGCTTCTGATAATAACACCACCTAGAAATCCTCCCCCTCCAGGTTTTAAAATGATTTTACGTTTACTTTCCTCGTCTATGGATGGATCTGCTAACCGTTCAATATCTGTTCTATGTTTTGCCATGTACGTTGTGGTTTGTTTTGGTAATTTGATTTTATTTTCAATGATGTTTTGCGCAGCCAACGTAAACCATTTTAAAATTTCTTTTAAGCCTGCTTTTAACACAGCTTCTCTTTCATGTCTATCGGTTTGCTGGCTTAAATTTCGCAAAGCAGCTAAAACTGAACTCGATGTGGCTGGTAATGCCATGTTTACTCACGGGCGTGAATCATAAAAATGATTTATGTTCAAAATGTGATTCCCTTTTAAGCAAGAATTTTGCATAAAGTTTTTTAAGCAGGAGAATAAATAATGGGTCCTCTTTCACTTCCTTGTGTACGCCAACGATGAAATATATCTGCTCGTAGTCTTAATTCTTTTTTTGTTTGTGAATGAAAATCTATGACTAAATAACCATGATCCGTCGATGTAGCATCTTCATAAGCAGGTAACAAATGTGGGGCTTGCATTTGGTGAGCTAGTGTTTTAATCTGATTCTTATCTCGTTCATTTCGAAATAAAATCATATATCTGGAATTAAGACTTATGGTTCGACTCGATTTCGACTGCTGAAACATATTTTGAGTGATGTAAATCACACTTGCATTACGATGGTGTCCTTTTCTTGTAAACCAAAGTTTAATTTTTTCCTCATCTTTTTCACCCAACATATCATCAAAGACAATTAAATGTGGAATAGATACATCACTGACAATTTCGTTTTCATCGTCAGGAATTCCCTCCACGAATTTTATCAATTTGAACTGTGAATTGAACTTTTCTTGCATAAGATTGTAAGCATGCTGCCATTCTTTGTAACACCAAACAACTCTTTCAGGAACGATGTTGAACAAGTCTTCTCGATAGTCAATTAATTTATGAACGAACTCTGTTTTTCCGCATCCACTCGGTCCTGTGATGAAAATATTACAAGGGTGTTGAAACAATATGGATTGTACATCCATATTTTTTACTTTTCTCGTTAAAGGCTATTGATAAAATGACAATATCAATGAAAATAAAAGCATTTTTATTGAACAGAGGTGAACAATAAAAAAAACATTTTGTATTGAACATTTTTTTACAATGAAAAACAATTCTTACAATAAACATTTTTTACAATGCAAATTCACAGATACCTCGATTTTTCCACTTGTCTTCATGTTCCACAACAGTTTTGTGCAATTGTTCATTGCCCAAAAACAAACTATATACACTGTCCAAACCACTATATTCACACGTTCCTCTAATTTCAAAGACGTTTTTGAATACTGCTTTTGACGAAAGAGTTGAAAGTACGATTTTTTCTGTGACATCTCTACCAAATAGGAGATACCCTTCCATGATATCCACTCCTTCTGCATTATCTCTTGATTTTGTATACCGTAAGTAAAAGTTAAACAGGACTGATTTCATTTTCAGTAGATTCAGATAACTTTCTTCTGGTCTTCCTATGATAATGAATCGCCATCGACTTGTGGCTTGCAACTGCTTAGTGAAATAGTCACTTTTCCACAAACAAGCTGTTAAATACCCTTTGATAGGGGTATCGAAGTTTGACTCAGTTATCAGCATTGTAATAAAGTCGTGCATGCTATACAATTTACAAGATGTCTCTCCTTTTGCAACTCCCTTGTGCAATTTATCTATCCAAAATTGCACACATCTGAATTTAAGCTTAAACTGTGTTCCTTCATCGAGCGTGTGTTGTCGAACAAATTCTCCATAAACTTTTTCACGTAGCTCAATGGGTAACGGTAACACAGTTGCCATTTTTCACTGTTTTTAAAAACGTCTTACTTTATCTGTTTACCACAAAACAATGCGCTATAGAAATTTATTTTCTCAGACTTTTATAACCATAGGGTACAGTGTCAGTAGCATTTACAATAACTCTTTTGGTGTATACAGAGCGAAACGTTTTTGTCTGCGCTTCGCTGGTCACTGTTCTATCTCTATGTCTTTTAATTTTACAATCATACTGAATTTTAATTTCTATCGTACGATCCAAAGCGCATTTTGAATAGGTATCGAAATTCACCACCTGCTTGGTATTGTAATCCAAAGTAATTCCCTTCACTTTACATTTACTTATCTCTTCTCCATCTTTTGTTTTCATCTTATAAGCATAATTTTTAGGCCCAAGCCCTCTGAATTGGGTAATTTTACAGTCAGGCTCTTCATCAGTCCATTTTCCTAACCTACTGTTAATAATGGGAGGATTCCACAATTCAGGATCATGAATGTACATACAACTATCTGTATCGAAATACAGAACTCTATCTTTTAACTTTTCAAGAACGGCGTACAATTCCAACCTTGCATAAGCTGTTACGTAAGACCCTACTATCACGTTGGCTGTAGCGTGGGTATCAATATGTTCCAATTTTGATTCATAGTTAACCAAGATGAATGGACAGTCCTCGTCAAAGATTTCTACATGCTTTACAATGAAATTGGGATTGGTGACTAATTCGAAATATTTAGACGGATCACTGATGTATTCCGTCTGAGTCAATTTTTCACGCTGGGCTAATTTCCCCCAAAGACAGTTCAACATAATCTTAGCAAACGATCTTCTCCCAGGATTTTTTTGAATACAACTTGGATCAAGACGAACCCCTTCTGCCTTCTCATATTCACAAACGAATTGATCTTTTTCCGAGTCTGATTGACACCAGCCGGGATAGCCGCTAGCTTCTTGCTTGATTTTCAAGAAATTGTCCACATAACCTTTAAAGAATTGATCCGAAACAGAGTCGAAATGCCAGATTTCATACACTTGTATTAACCGATAGCCACAGTCAAGAGCTTTGAATAATTCAAAGGTAACCCAAGTTCCGACCAAAGCCCTCTCTTCTTCACCGTGGATACAAATGTTTGAACTTTCTTCTGCACATTTCATACAGAGTGGAAACATCATTTTATTGTTACAGTGAACTGGGAGAACGGGGTGAAACAAATCAGTTGGAGGTAAAACTTTGCATTTGATTAAGCCCTCATACTGACGAATATTGTTCATATCAATATTCTCACTAGTCAAAATTTCTGGTTGGCCCACAGGATAGGATTTATGTTTACAAACATAAGGGTACAGAGAACAGATATCAATGTACTTGATTTCCTTCTTGCTTTTTTCATCAACATCATAGCTAATTTTTATGGCATTACATCTTCCCCCAGACAAGCCCTCCCTCGGATCGATAGGATCCAAATGTGGATATAACTTTTCAATGAGTTTTTTGTACTCTTTATCCTTCATCTTAGCATCGAATTCGTGCTCCCAAATGGTCACTACATTATACCCCATTTCTATGATATCTCCTATACGTTTAAAAGTATGATCGTACAATTCACCCATGGGTCTCCCATTGATGGGATTGATCTGTTTTCGATCTGTATAACATACAGGACAACCATGATACAAATCCCCAAGGAATTCATAGACAGTGTTCGATTGACGGTGAAAACCATCTACAGTATATCTTCCGATTTGAACTTCCCCACCATTTTTTGCATGGCGAATATGAATACCTTTTTCCCGAGCTATGCTTTGAATCCAGCGTATCGCTTTCATAGAAAAACGACGTCTGGACGAATCTTTACTTGAAATGATGGCTATCTGATCTTTTGGTAAATATTTGCTTCGCCAGACTTTGTTACAGGCATCGGCGATGGTAATTGCCTCTAAAAATGGACAAATACCACCCTGTTCGATAAACAGCTTTCTGAATTCAGCACATCCCCGTCTTAGAATATCGACATCTGACCTACAGTATGATTCCATCTCTTTTTGAAAATTGAATTCCTCACCCTTTTGAACTTTGTCATTATACCAGACTATGAATTTCGACCTACCCTCTTCAGACATTGAGTCGGGTTTGTAATAAGACATATCCAAGTATGGTCCAATATAACTCCAAAAATCATCTGTATTTGCCCAGTGAGGAAAGTAACCTTTTTTCATTTCTTGAAGACCAAATGTGGCTGGAAATTTCGCCAACCCAAAGTTCATGAAATTGAAGGAGTCGATCAGACGTACACCATTCAATTCTAACTTCATAATATTGTTTCCATTCATGATCAATTTTGGAAGTTTTAACCCAACTTTGACAATATAGTTAAGAATGAACTGCCCGTCATACCCTTTTAAATTATGAGCCATAGCTGTGACTCCTTTGTGATGTTTTGAAAAGAGCCACTTGCAAAATTGACTCAAAGTTTCTTCTCCTTGAAAAATAACTTCCCTACCCTCTTCAAATTCACTGCATGTAGAACAATGAAAATCAAGTGGTTTATCGATACAAGCATCACATGCTCTATGTGCTATACAATAATTTGGGATGTGCACCCCTGTATCTTGTTTGCATTCAAAATCAAAGAAAATGAACTGTGGTTTTTTGACTAGAGAAGAACTCGTTTCATCATCGCTGTTATGATTCGTCTTACTTTGGTAAGGTTGAATATAACACCGATGAGAAAAGTCAACTATCTTCTTGCAGAGGTGACACTTTTTCTTTCCATTGCAGATATGATTTCCCTTTCTATCAAAAATCTGGCGGCCACATTTTGAACAGAGTTTCACTAATTCACAAATGGATTTCTTTTCTTTACCTTGAACATTTCTGTGATTTTCAAAGCATAAAACACTAAAAAATCGTCTATGACACTTGGAGCAGACATACTCTTTGGATTCTGATGGACATTTTCCAGCACGATAACAACCTTTGCAGATTTTTGAGCAAGCATGATTTTCCCGAGCGTTATAACCCACATCACAGAACTCACAATAATTTGTACAACAAAAAAAACCTGTGATGGACTTGATGTAGTCATAATGGTTTTGATGAAAGTATAAATGTATGATCTTACTATTGTCTTTCACTTCTGGATGTTCAAATATTTTCCTCGTTTTGGAATGCTGGTCGTGAACTTTAATGACATAGTCTTTTTCATACAAAAACAATTGAATTTTTTTGAATTCATCAATTCCTACAGACTGTGTTGGTAAAACTCCAGCTTCATTCATCAATTTTTCAGCTTCAATCTTTTGAAGTGACCTGTTTGATCTTTTGATGAGATCCCATCTCCGATTCCACACTTCGTTGTTTTCACGTTCATGGTGGCAAATTCCCACAACAACGGCTCTTGCAAAACATAATCGATCATGGTTGTTAATTTGAATAACCGATTGTTTCTTCTTGGCAAAAACCTTTGAATCCAATTCCGACGAATTATATTTCACTTTTCCGCTACCACATGGAGGTATTGTATGTGTAATGTCAAATGTCATGGATCCGTCGTTCAAGACAAAATCTGTATTTGACTGTAAAACTCGTTCAATTTCATTCAATATAGTTTCACCTTGCAGCTGTTCTGTAGCTAAAAAGGGAATATGAATCCCCATCTCCAATGAAGGATGATCGATGGTAATTCTAATCATATCTGTCGGCTTTGCATCTAACTTTCGAATGATTTCATGGGTAACATTGTCAAATAATCCAAGCAGTCTCTGGGGTGATAATTCTTCAAATTTCTTAAAACTCACTGACAATACATGTGATTCTGTTCTAAATTTTCTCGACTTCTTTTTTCCTCTTTCTATTAAGTCATACAGACTTTTCATATCCAAAGTAGAGCTGCTGTTTTCTTCTTTCAAAGATTTTTCATCGCTTTCACTGTCACTTTCTTCTTTCAATGGTACAGTTTTTTTCTTTTTTGGTGGAAATGGTTCGTCGTCACTGTCACTTTCTTCTTTCAACGGTACAGATTTTTTCTTTTTTGGTGGAAATGACTCATTGTCACTTTCACTTTCTTCTTTCAACGGTAAAGATTTTTTCTTTTTTGGTGGAAATGACTCATTGTCACTTTCACTGTCTGAATAAACTACTATTCTTTTTCTTTTACCCATCGTTTCAGCTCTGGTTGAGAAGACAAAATGAAGCAAGCAAGAAAAATCTAACAATTTATAGACTCTTTCCTTGCAGTAGTGTATAAATAGAGACGTCGACTGTGAAAATCTCATTATTTCTCTGACCAACCTCAAACAGAGCAGTCGATAAAAGAAAATGAGCGAGTTCAAGCCGCAAAATACATCACCACTTAGAAAGAGGATGGCGTTGTATGTTAATCCATACACCCACGATTATGAGATCAGCAATATTCCGTCAAAGTATCAAGTTAAACATAACGGCGTCTACGTGGGATCATTTTTATCCCACCAACATTCTGCAGAAAAAGATGTTTACCGTATGACCAGCTACAGAGTTTTGGATCAAACAACGATCGACAAACGCTATGGGATGAATGGTGTGAGAACAAATATTTGTTTTACGTGCAACAAAACAGGGCATTGGACCAAACAATGTCCAGAAAAAGAAAAGCAGACTGGAGAAAATGTTTTTGTCTATGTGGACCCGCTCAGCCATGACATCAAAATTTCACCAACAGTTGTCAAGCTCCAACATATGAAATACGTTGGGGTAGTAAATTCATTCTGCAAATCATTCACCGATGAAAATAAATGGAAAAAAAGTTCACCACAGGATACATCATCCGTTGAAACTCAGACCATAGACATGCAGACTGACAACACGGCTATCAAGGATTCAGAGATCTGCAAAATAGCAGATAAATTAGAGACTTTACGGAAAAATCTGGACAAACAAAATCTCATAGATTGCACAAAAAACGAATTTTCTGCAGAGTCGGATTATTCAAACGGGAAGGAAGAACCAAAAGATCTACTGTTGATAGAAAAAAGTGACAGTGACGACGAGTCATTTCCACCAAAAAAGAAAAAAACTGTACCGTTGAAAGAAGAAAGTGGCAGTGAAAGCGAGGAAAAACGTCAAAATAACGAAAAGAAGAAAAAACGACAAAGCAAAAAAAACAACTGTTTCTTTTGCAAATCGACAAAACATGGGAATGAAATGTGTCCAGATATGGTATTAAAAAACAATGAAAGGGGAAAAAAACGTAAGAGTAAATGTGAATCTGACATTCCAAAGAAAAAAAGAAAAACAGCCTAAGTGAAAAAAGTTTTTTCATTCATTCTGTCTTTTTTACAGTTCAAAGTTCTATGACATTCCGAATAAAAAAGTTTTTTCATTCATTTTGTTTTTACAGTTCAAAGTTTCATTGTAATGAATATTGTACAAAATGTTCTAAAATAAAAAGTTTTAAAATAAAAATATGAAAAGCATATATAGGACTTGACTTTGTTTGTTTTTGACAATTTGAAAAAGTTCTTTTCTTGGTAAATGGTTAGCCCTGAAAAGGGCTGTTTTTTAGCTAAATAAGCTATATACTTTACCATTTCAGCGAAGGATATAGCTTATTCATTTTTGCCACCCAAGCACAATTATTTGTAGGTGGCACAAACTCCTTCAGACTAGGGTAAATATTCCCCATCTGAATCATTGGAGTGCGGGTTCTCCAGTCATGATCTCTCCTGGCGAAGAACTCACAAAGCGCCCTGAACTTCTTCATCTTTCGCTCCTCCTCTAACCTTTCTTTTTCAACTCTTCTCCGCTGTTCATCCTCTCGTCTTTTCACTTCTTCCCTTCTCATCTTTTTCCAACAAATCAACTTGCGGAAGAAATTCTTCATCGTGAAATGAATTAATAAAAGAATAAAAAACGTTGTCTCTTTTATAGCATGATAGGGGGATTGACCTACTTAGCGTTAGAATTAACAGAATTAAAAGCGCGAACGTGGGCGAGAATATGTAGATAGAACATAACGTACTATATGATCTATCTACAACGTCTAAGAGTATCAAATCCAAAAAAATGTAACGAAACTAACGATTGGTTAACGTTAATTCTGTTAATTCCAAGTCAAAGTAGGTCAATCCCTCTATCAAGCTATAAAAACACCGATTTTTCCCATATATTCATCATTTTGACTCATAGCTCTCGAACATTTCGGAAGTTAAAAATCAATATGGAATTCGACTTAAACGATTTCAACTTAGATGCTTTCCTACCAGTGGAAAACAATGGAGACATTCTCTCATCGGCTATGAATTCAGCAAACATCATTCCGACGACTGTATTGGATAACATTTACGAAGAGACGAAACAGTTAAATTCGCAACAAGACTCTATGTTGACTCGGATCTTGAAAGAACTGGAAACATTCAACAAACATTTGGAGGAGATTAAAACTTTAAACACAAACACCGAACGGTTATGGAAAAACATTGAGACACTACGCTATCAAAGACAGAGCATTTCAGCAGTTCCAGTAAAGATTCCTGTGGAGTTTGACTTCGATAAGACAAATCTTCACAAGTTAGTGGACTCTATCGTAACTGTTGTGAAGAAAGAAAAACAACCAAAACAAAATCAACCGAGAAGAACAACAAAACGAAAATCAGAGGAAGACGTTAGCCATCTCCACAAGCGACATGTTGACCAAAAGAGATCTTCACCGACACTGACAGGCCAGGGCAGATACGGGAAAAACATTGATAATTTCAATGACTTCAAAATCCCGAAAATCCCAAGAAGAACAAAGAAAAGCTGTCAGTAGAGAGAAAAACACAGTCTCCAAACAAAACAGCCCTTTTCAGGGCTAACCATCTACCATGAAAGATCTATCTTTCAAAATTGTCGATGTCTTCTCGGAATTGTCCCCAGAGTGCTTCCCCGGGAAAGCACTCTGGGGACAAATTTTCCCTCAGGGTAACTAGACTAGGGACGTGGGGGGGAAGCAAAAATGCCTTTTTTAGCCAAATCGACCAAAAATTTTCCAAATCGACCGGATTTGTCCCCAGAGAGCTTACCCGGGGAAGCACTCTGGGGACAAATTTTCCCTCAGGGTAACTAGACTAGGGACATTTTGTCCTTTGTCCCTAGTCTAGTTCCCTATACTACTAACGCCCTCTTTGAAAGGATTATTTATACGCATCAATTGACTGTTGATTAAGGGCTCAACTTTATAATTAAACACATAGTGTTTCCTTTAAATGCACAGTTTAGATTGTGTGTGTGTGGGGGGGGGGATGTATGAGGATAAATTTCTGTCTTTTTTCCATGATTTATTATAGACCTTGACTTTTGACATTTTTCATTATCATATTTGTAATGGTGTCATGACTATGTACTTTGTGCTTGTCAATAAAATATCTGTATCTGTATCTGTATAACAAGCAAGCCATCACATAATTTTGGACTCATAAAATCCACTTTGTCTAGCAACCGGTTGAAACGCAAGGTAGACTGGTCCTTTGACATGTAGAACATTTACCAATAGCGAAATGTTAGGTGGTTATCTTTAACCGTTAAATGTTGGTTATCTCGAAATAATTGTTTGATAAAAAGAAATAATAAGTAGTCTAAACGAAACAGTGAATCTGGCTGGCCTGGTCGACACGTTTTGTTATTGGTGAATCTTCTTCAAAGTAACGGTAATTCAACTATTCAGTAGTTTTCCCCAGCCCTGTTTGGACACAGTCAATGTACTACTTTGTGCATATCTAGGTCAATATTCACCAACCATTCTTCAGAACATTTTTAAAGTAACACAACATCTGCTTGGCTAAACCAGTTGAGACATGCTCTGCCAAGGCGGCTTAATGCATCTCTGTGATGCACATAAGAATGATCGTTGAATACGGACCCTTGTGTTTCCTCTGCGGCAATTTGGACATACGGCGAGAAGACGAGCGGGCAAACAGCCAGGCAAGCAATTAAACGGATAAGTATGCAGTTAAGTAATATGACAGGCAAACGGATTGACAGATGAACAGATGGAAAGAGCAAGGACAGACAGATATGGGCGACTTACATTTGTCCATACTTTCATAACCGCTAATCAGAAGACATCTGTCCATTCGAGGAACCAAAAAGATGCCAAGAAGGGCACCTGTCAGGATCCTTTTGAGAAATAAGAACAAGCCGATGCTCGCATTCAGGAACAGCATGAAAAAGGCAAGAATGTCGTAAGCATTTCTGTTATCAACCGCCAGGGGCTTTTGTCTGTCACTTTCCTCAAGCTTTGGTTGGATTAAAAAACGGCCAATCAGTCGCACTTGTAGTTGGAATATAATTATCATGCAAACTGGGTACCTTTGAAAAATAAAGAGCATCGTATGCAGCTGTCAACTGTCGGCCTCGGTTGCATTTTAAAGGCACCCGACAGTACCAGTAACCAATCCGGGAGTCAAATTGCATACAATTTTGATTCATACCATTTAAAATTATGGATATTATTATGAGTCTTATCAAAAATGTGTTACAGTACAAGTGGCCTATGTGCAATGTTGCTGGCAAAAACGTATTGTTGAAATGAAACAAAAGTTAGCAATCAACCTTTGTTCTAGTTTTACAAAACGTTTTTTATTTTTTATTTTTTTCTGCCAGCAATTGGAACTTTCTCAGATTGCATTGTAACATATCAGCTTCATAGTAATATCCATGCTTATATTGACATAAATTAAATTCTATTGCAATTTGACCCCAGAACAGTTTACATTTGGCAGCTATTGGGTTTTAAAGTAAAAAGAATCTTAGTCGAAAAAGAGGCATAACTGTGTCAAAATAATTTTGAGTGTTACCCTTATCTCTGGCACGGGTTTTCCGTTAAAAGCTTTACAAAACCGTTTAATGTTGTATTCGTCCAAATTTTCAAACCACCTGCTGACGACAGTTATAATGTTGCTCAAACGATGGAAGTTGTCTCTGATAGAATATGAAACATTTTGATAAAATAAGAAAATGCTGGTTTTTCTCCTTTTCCCACTATTTTTCAGAAGCTTTCTCCGTCGGGGTCGTTAAAACTCGGGATGATGTATGATGTGGTAAAGGGTTAATAGCAAACAATCAGGCCCAATTAAATTAACCCTTTACCACACAATTCAAAGTTTTAACAACTCTAAGAAAAAGGCTTTTGAAATCATTGCCAAATGGTAAAATAAACATGCATATCGCGTGTTTTTTATCAATTGATAAAATAAACCTGCAGACTGGGTGACTGTGATCAGATGGCAAAGTAAGCATGAAGACAGAGTGTTCGTCATCAAGTGGCAGGATAAACTTGCAGATTTGGTGCTTGTCATTAAGTGGTAAATTAAACATGCAAATTGAGTGCCTGTACCTAATATGGATTAAACAACATGTAGACTGAGTGCCCGTAAACAATAGGTAAACATTTACCTGCAGACCGTGTGCTTTTCACCAAACGGTAAAACGAACATGCAAACTAATTGCCAATAATGAAGTGGTAAAAAAGATAATTCGACCATAAACCGATAATATAGTGGCAAAATAAACATAGAGACCAATTATTATTATTATTGCTTTTATTATTGTTATCTTTTGACTTACAGAATCCACTGTAATTGTTCGAAGAGGTCGTCTATTTCGTCCTTACGTTTCAAGTAGCGAAACACCACCATGGTGGCCCCAAGAGGAATAAAAATCATCAAGTAGACAATCACTGTACCTGAAATAGAACAGAGTCGTTAAGTTACTGGAGCATAACTGTCTGGAAACAGAGAGTCCGTGAGTTCAAGTCTCATGGAAAAGTCCGACTCTTTTTCTGGGTCCCTCTAAACCTAGAAACGGATCCGAACCGAAACGAAACGAAATGGAACGAAACACAAGGGAACGAAACGGAAAGAAACGAAACGAAACGGAACCAAATCCAACGAAACGAAATAGAACAAAACGAAACGAAATAGAACGAAATCTAGCAAAGTGATATATATTCTTATTTTCTTTCTCTCAATTTATCATATTTCTTTTGTATCATTACGTATTGCATCATCACACGTTTTATGCAGAGAAACAATTGGTAAAATTTAGCGTCATCTCATGCGTTGTTTGTAGGTTTGAAAATCTTGTCAGAATCAGAATAAATTGATCTAAACGACAATTTTTTTAACAGGACCTGTGTTTGGGAAAGTTGCACAAATTCCAACGTATTTGATGCAAGATTTTGGATGGAAATGAAATCTTAATTTCTTTCTATTTTGTTCTTCTTTCATTTTGGTACCGAGCCCCTGTAGCTCAGTTGGTAGCGTACAGGCCTTGAGAACAGGGGGTCGATGGTTCTATCCCTGGCTCGGCCAATTTTTTTTCCGAGGATTGATGATAGTCATTGCGACATGATTCATTTCTTTCTCATCGCGGACCACCGTTTCGACGAGCTGCCAGTGGCGTGGAAAGAATATTGTGCGTATTACTGTCAAAACAAACTTAAGAAAAGCATGGAAAGGTGCGCCGCTGGCCGCCGCGATATATCTGAAATAATATTGAAAACGGCCTTAAACACCATCCAATTAATCAATTTCATTTTGATATAATATTAATCTCGCAGAATGCCGGCATATTTTCGCATGAACACCATTATGCCGTCAATACCTTTGGGGTGTTGAGTTGATGCCCCTCAAGATGCTTTCAGTTGACCCTTGCAAATATAGAGTCCCCACAGATGTGTGTGTGTGTGTGTTTTTTTTTTTTTTTTTAACTTGTACATTTTTCCCCATATTAATAAGTCAATGTAATGAAAGTCTAGGCCGAACCTGTAAAGAGATGGTTTATGGTCTGAAAAGAGAAAACGGGTAGGTCTGTTCGTTAGAACGGCTTTAAGGTGAACGGCTACATCAGCAGAGGAAGATAAATTCAGTCTAGAAGAAATCATCTTCAGTTTCAAAGACATTACTGTGTTACTAAAAAATGTAAAGCATGTATATAAATAAATACGAACATTCGCACAAGACCTGACGGTAAGCAGTAGCTTATTTTAAAGTCATCTGAAAATGTTAAGTGGGTTGCAACACCAGTGACTGGCGAATAAGAATCCTGTGCTGTACGATGTCCATAGTTGACAAAAAAAGGCGATATTCTGATGACAATGTAATTTTATTTTCGATGTGACCATGTGCTCTCAAGTACGATACATTTCATTCTGTCAAAATTTGTTATACTGTAATAATGTCCCGATGTTTGTATATAGGTTCCCTGGGCCCATGACTTGGCTAATCGAACAAATTATTTTCAAACATTCTCCAGAAGAAATGCTTCCTCGCACGACAAACAGTGGATAAGGATAATTATTCGCACGACAGCAGTAAGGTTATTATTTTCTATGAAAATATGACACTGTACTGATTACTTTGAAATTATCGAGGCAAACATTTGCTCTTCTTATGCTAAATTGCTGTCTATGTGAAAATTATATGGGTTAAAGGGCTTATAGCAGCCAAAAACATAATACTGGTGTTAAAATACATTTGGATTTAAATCATACCAAATAAAAAATATTGTGAGGATGACAATCTATTATTGTGTGGTAAGTCCGATTGTTAGTCGCTCGCATGAAAATTAATTTTAGAATCGGGCAAAAAGTAAACAGAAGATGGAGTAACCTGGCAACTTTTAACCTGGCTTTGAAATTAATTTTTCTGCCACCGACTAACACTTGAACCGACTGTACAATATCAGATTGTCACTTATTTCCATACTTTTGGAGGTTGAGCTTCCAACTACAGAGGTTGCAATTCATGTTGGTGCATTCGCGCAAACAGTCAGCAGCCTTCTGCGGCGATCTGCGCAAACCTTGAGTGCAAAAGACTTACACGTAGCGGCAGACCGCCCGTCACGACTCGAGCCTAAGGACAATATATATCATGAATCAGTACCTACGAGACCTACGAGCGACAGTTACAGCTGCTGTTATCCCCGGAATCGTTCAGCTGATAACGCTTTGCACAGACGTCGCCCGTACGTCTGCTCCGTCCTGACGAGCCACCATTGCAATTATAGTGAGCAATTGGCCTTGGGACACATAAACTGGACAAAACAGGGTTGGCGGACAATTTTTTTTTTTCTGGTGAGTCGGGGTTTGTGTTGCCTCGAGCTAATGGCCGTGTACAATTGTTTCGATGCAGGAATGAACCTTATGCTGGCTGTACCTATCGTACTGCAACACGATCGTTTTGGGGGTTGGGATCAGTTACGGTGCGGGGCGGTATTGCTTAACCCCACTCGTCGTTACTAGGGGAAATTTAACACCACGCCTCCACAAACTGGGAAAATAATCTAGGCCCTCATATTGTCCCTCTGCTTTGACTGGACAGCGACGTAATTGCGTCACTGACAGATGCCCTATAATTATAATGATGATTTATTTTAATAACAAAGTGAACAATAATCTAGATTCACAGTAATAGTCCGATCTTCGTGCGTACAGCTGCTATCAAATTTTAAAATTTCCTCTTTTCCATTAATTGCAATCAAGAGGAAGATGATTCAAAAAAAGAAAAAAAATATTGTACGTCTTGTTCTGCCTGAATTTGTTCTATTTCATTGAGTTTCCTTCTATTTCGTGTCGTTTCGTTGTGTTTGGTTCCGTTTCGTTTCGTTTCGTTCCATTTCATTGCGTTTCTTTTCGTTGATTTGCTTTTCGGTTCCGTTTCTAAGTTTCTATGGACCTTTATTCAATCAAGTATCCAATCTTTTCATAAATAAGTGCTTATATTCTGGTAATAAATTATGCCGATTACATAGAATGACATAAGTTGGCAATAAAAATAAAATTTTATTAAATGAGCCTAGAAAAAAAAGTAAAACATTTAGACCAGCCTTTAGCCAGCTTCATACCTCTTTTTGGCGTAGCTGAATGCGCTGGCTTTTGACCTAATTCTTGGTACTGATAAAGAATGAAAGATGGTAATTTGCGATTGGTCAAAAAATGTGCACATGTTTTGTCGGTGGGCCCCCGCTGGCATATTTGCTAACACATTTATGAACACTCTTTACAACTCGGCCTATTCCGTACCTACATCTAACCTCGTCCGTATGAAGGAGGCTTCCATTTTGAACTACCAATAACATGATCTTAAACATGGCGGCGCCCCTGTAAATCGCTTAGCAACGACATGAACAGCCACGGTGAAGTTATATACGGCTATCGATCTGTCGATGAAAGCTTCCAATGGAATTGATAAACCACGCTAAAAATTGAATGTACAAATTGTTTGCTGACTGAAATATTCTTAGAAAGATATCGAATTATCGATACACAATCGTGACTCATGTTTTCATTGCTAAGAGGAGCCTTTCAATTTCAATAACGATAAAACGGTGTGCATCAGGCGACGCACGAAATGTACCGTGTAGTTGCATATCAAGCTACATGTACGTGACACAGCCGAGGGATTTGATCACCGGATCACACGAGTATGCCGAATAATTTATGAAACCACTATTAACAACATCTTTGCAAGCCAAGGTGACGATCCCTACGTTGATCTTACTCTTGGCTGATCGAGTTGAAATTTGTTAGCTTCGCGATACGTGTAATCAACGGCTGTAGTCAGAACTGAAAGCACCAATCAAATAGCGCGTTACATTTGCTATCAAACATCAGCAGAACGTAAATAAAAATGGCGACCACAGGAGAAAGTTGTCGGATATGCTGTGAATTATTACCAAAAATGTACAGACGAACAATATTTTATTCAACATTCACTGTCACAATTGAAGTTTTAGGATACATTTCAACACCAGATCATCGACTGTCAAAGTACGTGTGTGGCTTTCGCTTCGCGAAACTTAACAAGAGCTCGAAATTAGATTTCTGCTTGATAAATCGTCTGTCAAGTTTGCGATCTGAAAAGCAGAAAATTGTCTGCGAATCCCGGAGAAAGCATGCTTAACAAACTTTTATCGGACCAAACCTTAGCTGTCAATTGTCAAGGACCCTTGTTAAAACAACAACACCGAAGCTCATAATAGATCATAGCCCAACACCTAGAAAGGTAAAAATGCCTTTGGTCATATTTAACGAAATGCCAAAAGAGTTATGTTAAACGGCGTTTGACTGGTTTTCGATGACGTAAATCTAGGGGTGATAACAATCAAAATCCAGTAGGTGGAGTGTCGCTGTACTAAAAAATTTGGACTCGATCAGCCAAGGCGTAAGATCCACGTAGTGATCGTTACCTTGGCTTGCGTATTAACAAGCGCTGCTACTGCTAATTGATACCCTGGGGCCTTGATACATGACATAGCAAATTATGTAGAGAATGGTTCTTTTCTTGTGCTATTTGGAAATTTAAAAGGCAAATCAACAGGTTTCAGAAAATGTTAATTTTTCAAAACTACATTTATCAGTTGGTAACCTGGTAATGTTGTCATTAGGAAAAAAACGGAAAAACTACTCTATTCCAATTTGTATTTCTGCTTATTTGTTTTTACGACATCGCTTATCTCCCTTACTTATTGTTGTGTCACTTGATTTCTGACGTTATAGGCGTACTTGTTTCAAAATGGACGTTGTATTTGATAGCGATTTGAGCAGTATTGAAGACGAAGAAATAGACGATTCTGGTTCCGTAAAGCTGTACATGTACGAGCCAATTCTTACAGAAAATAATTTTCTGTAAGAATTGGCTCGTACATGTACACCTTTACGTTAATAATGTAGTTTCAGAGAATGAGGATGAGAGCAATTCTTCGTTTGGTGAAGACTATGAAATTGACGATTTTGTGGCGGACGTTTCAACATAGTGAGTATCCCGCATCGGTAAATTTGGATACGATGAGGCAGATATTGCTTATTAAAAACATGATTTATACGTGATAGAATTAAATATATTGCATAAGATTTGTTTCATTTGAAGAAGCTTCAGTCGGTCGACGGGCGAAATTAGGAGAAAAAACTTGTGAAACATTTTTAATGTTCTTTCATAATTTCTGGATTGTTAATTTCTGTTTCGATATTTGGAGCAATAGTTTCATCTAATTATACGTCTACGGAGATATATATACGTGACAAATTTCCTTGCAATGAGATTTGTATCGCTATTAATTAACCCTTTACTACACAGTCCCTACTTTTAACGACCCTGAAGAAGAAGACTTTTGAAAACATTGTGGGAAGAGAAGATGCTGTAACCAGCATTTTCTCCTTTTCCCACAATGCTTTCTACCCTATCAAGGACTGAAACTGTCATTTGAACTATGTTTAATTTGTCTTCTGCAAACGCTTTCAATTTGGTTGAGTCCAACATTTTGTAGTTTGGGAAAGATTTGAAAAAGGGTAGAAGAAAATGAAGTATGCACAAGTTCAGATTCTAATAAGCTAGTGGGGATCTTTTCAACAGCATGAAACTTTACATAAGTAATTCACAGATAAATGTAGACAGATGCACAAGCAGACAATTAGACTGACAATTGCATTACATTTATAAAAAAAAAAACTTCTCGCACAGACAGCAAAAGCCAATGTTAACACTAATCACAAATTACCCAGTATCAACAACCCAAGGAAAAAACGCTTTTCAAACATTGGAAAAAGCTTCATACCTTTATCCACAATATTTTCTGTCCTTTCAAAGACAAATTGAGATCCATATTTTATTTGTTATATTCCAATGCTTTGAAAATTTGGACAATTCTAAAATCTTACAATTTGGTAAAGGCTTAACCCTTTACTCCATTTACTAAACGGTAGAATTTTAGACTTGTCCACACTGAAAGTATTTGCAGACGACAAATGTGGCTTTGACAATGGGAAAGGTCTGAAAAAGGGTAGAAAGCATTGTAGGAAAAGGTTTCCAGGAATTTCTCTTTTTCCATTCATGTTCTCAAAAGTCATCTCCGTAAGCATGGTTAAAAGTCCGGACTGTGAGGTAAAGAGTAAAAGCATTGATTTGTGAAGCTGGTCAGGAACATTCTGATTCCTATTAACTTTTTTCCACTTTGCAAATTATAAATTGTCTAAGTTGAAAGCATTTGCAAACAACATTTTTACTGTGTTTCAAATGATGAAGTTTGTCTTGAAAAGGGTGGACACATCATGAGAAAAAGAGAAAATGCTTATTACCATCATTTTCTCCTCTTCTCACAATGTTTTTGAAAGGCTTTGTTTCTTAGGTTTGTTAAACCGCAGGATTGTGTGATGAAGTGTAATTTCAGCAAAATGCAGATCTGTATTTTTTTTTGCATTTTTTTTTTCTGATTACCAAAGAGCATGACTTGTATCAAAAAGTTCAAATTTCACAATTTTCATACTGACACATGAATTAAAAACATCGGCCTCAATAGTTTGGAAGATATTATATGGATGCGAACAAGGGAATACTTTGCAAAAAACAGAATTACATACAGAGGTTGTTTGAAATGAGTTTACAAATCAATTTTGAAACAAAGTGAAGACAACGACACTGTCACAAACAATCACAACAGTGTAAAGGGGTGAGATATGCAAGTGTTATGAAATCATTTCCTGTATTGTTTGAACTGGTTGTGATGATTGACATTTACGACCATGACCAGTGGAAGCAAGGGCCTGAGTTCACCCTTTACCAAACAAACGTAGTTTTGACAACATGTGCCCTTAAAAAGAAAGTGTTTGAAAATCATTGTGGGGAGAAAAAGATACCAACTGAGCTGGGTTTTCCCTTCATTTTCTAATATGGGGTTTATTGGCCTCCCTTCAAATGAATAAAAGAATGCAAATCATTTGAATTTTGATTTTTGTGAGGCCATTAACCCTTTACCACACAATCCTGACTTTTAACGACCCTGCGAAAGAGGCCTTATGAAAAAATAGTGGGAAAAGAAGAAAATGCTGGTTACTAGCATTTTCTTCTTTTCCCACAATGTTTTCTACCCTTTGAAAAACAAATTTTATGTTCATGTTTGTCATCTGCAAATGCTTCAATTCGGTCAGAAAATATTGTCGTTTGGTAAAGAGTTAAGAAAATTTGGGGGTCCAAATTTAAGGAGCCTGGCAGGCAAGGCAAAAACCCTTCAAAAACGTAACCAGCATTTTCTGCTTTTCCAACAATGATCGCTATCTTCTGAAAGACATTTAAACCTTAACGCACAACCCCGACTTTTAACTGCCCTGATGAATATTGCTTTTGAAAACATAGTTGGAAATCGAGAAAATGTTGGTAACCAGCATTTTCTCCTTTTTTCGCAATGTTTTCTATACATCCAACGACAAACACCATCATTTTAGTCACTTTCATTTGGTCGTCTGCAAATGCTTTCAATTTAGGCAAGTCTAACAATTTGTGGTCTGGTAAAGACTTACCGTAAATCATATGATCAAAATCCGATGAATCTAAAATTTCGTTTTCTGGTAAAGAGTTACGCTTTAGCACATAACCCAACCACCAAACCTTAATAATGCTTTTGAAAACGGGTCACACAAAGATACGCTACAACATGAATTTGAAAACATTTCGGGAAAAAAAAAACAGCTAGATCTATTTAGGAGCATTTTCTCGTTTTCTCACATTGAAGAGATAATGCAGAAAACGGTAAAAGAGTACAAATACCAATTCAAAATATCTTCATTTCAAGAAAAAAAATTTTTACTTCATGCCGAAGTTTCTTTTTGGAAATGGCTCACGGAGAGTGTCTGGGTTTTTCCTCCCTCCGATATGAAGTTTCGAATAAT
This sequence comes from Tridacna gigas, assembly GCA_945859785.2. NCBI lineage: Eukaryota > Metazoa > Mollusca > Bivalvia > Cardiida > Cardiidae > Tridacna > Tridacna gigas. Next base: position 9,258,229 of record OX244028.2, read on the forward strand.
GTTGGCACAGCGTCAGGTTTCAATCGTAGCCTAAAATTGCTATAACCAACTGTCTTTGCTAGATTTGGACTTATTAAAAACTGACTGTCCTCAAAGTATTTCAGACACAGTTCAGAATTATTCGTTGGCTCGAAATGTGTCGTTACTGTCCGACCTCGGTTTAAACGTTGAATCCATAGCTTTCTCCTTTTTAATTCTCTTGGAAATTTGAACATACTAATTCTGTGAATTCCAGAATTGACTTTACAGCCACTGGCTGCACAAATTGTCATTTTTTTCGGCGTAATTTTCCGTTTCACACTTGGATAAACGCGTCCGAATATCGGCATCCCTATTTAAAGGTAGAAGACTAAATGAAGTGTCGCTATGACGTCACACGAGGACGGGAGATAAGCAAATCAGGGGAAGTAAGCGATGTACCATTTTCTGGTCGTAAATCATCGTGACAATTGAACCGTGGTTTATGGTATGTTACCGGGTTGTAATTGCAAAAAATGACGTTTTACTGACATCATTTACAGATGATTGAAGGGGGAAAAAAAAAAGCTAAGTCAAAAAATCTTTGGACTTACCCTTTAATATTTTGATAAGCGTTACCCAATAACCCAAAACTACTTTTCAACAAAGTGAAAAACAGTGAGGAAAAGCAGGCAATTCCTCGTAAGATTACTTTTCATTATTTTACTTCATATTGAACCACAAAAGAGTTTCGATGTTCATATTCCAGTATCTCTTACGCCGTCTATTTTTTTTTAAAGATATTTCTTATTTCTGGAGAAGCTCAATAGAAAAATTCTCTTTAAAGCCTACGAATATCAGATTTCTTCTTTTTTTTCATAGCAGGACTCTGTCTCAAGATTTACGATTTATAATGCTTGAAACTACATTAACCCTTTAGCTTCTAAGAACGACTCACTGACCTTTTGCACAGAACGTGCAGTCTGATCTAGGATCTATATTGTCCGAAAAGGAGATGTATTTCCATCATTATAGATCTACCTTTGAAGTACAAAAATTTGGTTTTTACCGTCGGTTTGAAAGTTTCATTTTACTTATTTAGCAGGACAATGGTTAACTTTAGATCTGAAACAGATCAAGAATTGTAATGCGTCATTAGAGGCCTACACGATCCCGACTTTTTACTATCCTCAGGAAGAAGGCTTTTTAAATCATCGTTGGAAAAGGAGAGAATGCTATTAACCTTTTCCCACTGTATTTTCTACCTTTACGAAAACAAATTTTAATTTTTGAGTTGCAATCATTTTGTCGTCTGCAAATGCAATTTGGACCAGTCTAAACTTTTGTCATTAAGATAAGAGTTAGTCAAAAGATGACGTTATTATAATGCTCTGAAGATGACGTCACGAAACCGTACTTTAAACGTGCGTAAGATATAGAGGATCGTACATGCGTGTTTATGTATTACCATTTTTATCAAACGAGTTGACTAAAAAGTATGATGCGAGCCTTGGCGAGCGTCAAATACATTTTAGTCAACGAGTTTGATAAAAATGATAATACATAAACACGAATGTGAGATTCTATTTATCACATAAAACAAACAACAGGCAAAAAATATTCTACATCATCACGTTTAGCCTATACACCATTCACGGGTCCATGTTTACAGTTGCACTTCGGTTTCAAGTGTGTACATACACAAGTAGATAGATCTTTGACATTTACTCCGAAAGTAGAATGAAACAGTTTCTAGAGAGGATGAGTCCACCTTATTCCGCAATTTTGTTGATTTGAAAGACTTTCGCTGCGTTTCTTGGTTTTTATTAAACATGAAAATCAAAAACTTCCCACGCGTATACGTCTTAGGAACAATTATGTCATTTTTCCGCGAAACGGCGTAGTCGCACAAATTCCGGCACGTGCTGTGGTTGGTTTCTCCGGCTTCACGCGCTCATGACTAAAAACTGAATAGAATCGGGACCAAAAAAACGATAATACACAAGTGTATTATCAAAAAATAAGTCATGGGTTTAATACACTGCCAGAAGGGGTTTTATGCGATAAAAGAAAATCGATAATGACCGTATTACACTGAAAACAACGGTACTTATGTGATAAAAGTCTATAAACCAGATATATTCACCCCAAACCATTCCCACAATGGCATTTCCAACAAAACGCATACCCCGAGCCTTAAAGAAAGAAAAATAGATAAAACTTTGATAAGCTTAATCCTTAAACGGCTTAATAAGTGATAGGAAAATTTCAAGCCGATAGTATACCCAGATGTTGCTATTTCAAAGTTATTGCTTGGAGCAAAAATTATAGATCCAAGGTCAGACTGCACGTTCTGTACAGTCTGGGTCGGTTACCAGCGATTTCTGCTTTTCCCACAATATTTTCGAAACGCTTCCTTGTACAGTGTTGGTAAAACTGTGTGGCATAGGGTAAATGCATTTTAGTACGACCGTCTCCTTTTCCTATTCCACGACTTTCTCAGCTCTATCACAGTGGGAACTTGAAATAAATTTCCTCTCTTCAATATACTGAAACCTTTAACAAATTCAGTGGCCTTCTTGGCAAAATCCATCGAGAGTAACTGCTATATTTTTGAGAACATCTAACTACACACCATGTAGACACTGGGTGAGTCTGACATCACAGTTTTTGGGATGAACGACCGATCTCCTCTGTAAAGTTTCAGTGCATCTCTCCTGAAATACGTAATAAATAAATATTCTTCTCTTTTCGATTTTATGAAAAAGACGTATCCCAATACTACATGTAATCGACACAGAAGGATAGTCAGGTGTATCATCATTTATAAGAGGTTTTGCAAGGAATTGAATATAAAATGGTAATAGTCAGTGCCTTGATTTGGTGGATTTGTACAGTTCTTTCAGTTTGACTATCAGAAATATGTTTCATTTTAAATTTTTTAGTGCTGAGTGTGCTACTTTTGTACTTAAAAAAGAAATAAAAAAAAAAAAAAAAAAAAAAAAAAATGAGCAAGCTCTGTGAAAAGAGTGTTTAATGCATCTGGGTCGAATTGTTTTGCAACTGGCCAATTTTCTGTATGTTAAAGGACCAGTGTACCTCATGGTTCAGTCGATTTTCATACAAAATGTATTGTATGGATCCCTAATTATGTGATGACATGATTCGTATCATGCATCACGGAGGTGCATTAAACCCCATTTTGCCAGAGTATTGCTCATTCATAGAAGCCTTCGTTTTTGCAAGGAACTGGAAGTAAAATGGCAAAATGTTAGTTTAAATATATATTACAACTTATGCTAATCTCTCTCGATTCTGCTTCCAGGGAACTACACCAGTGCTCGCGCTGAATGTGTAGGCCAATGAAAAGTCCAAAAGTTGACACCCGGGTATCGAACTCGGGACCTTATGGCTACGAGGCCGACGCTCTATCTCACAACCACGAACACCACAAAATATTAATTGCCAGTGTTTAATTGGTTGACTCGTAAAGTTCTGTCTATTAGACAATGAGAAATATGTTATACATTTTACATCCTTAATATTAGTTCATTGTACTTTGTGTGCTGTTTCTGTATTTATCAACAATTAACCCACTTTATGAGGATTTGTGAAGACCGGATCTTACCTGTAATTATTAACGAATACGATGATGTTTCTTGCACCATTGGCGAACGTTGCTATTGACGCAATCACGTTGGAAGCTGAAAATATACAGCGATATTACGTGCCAACTGATGTTCTTTAACACTTATCCTGCTAAATAAAAGAAATGAAACTTTCAAGTCGATGGTAAAAACCACATTTTTTCTATTTCAAAGGTATTGTTGGAGTCGAGATATCTCCATACCGGACAGGGTAGATCCAAGATCAGACTGCAATTTCTTTCAGTCTGATCTTGATCTAGGCTATCCGCAAAAAGTCAGTAAGTTGCGCTTAGGAGCCAAAGTGTTAATGTCCTTTCCCAAACAGTCACGTGTTTTAAAGACCTTGAGGAATAAGGCTTTTGAAAAAAAATTATGGGGAAAGACGAAAATGCTGGTTACCATCATTTTCCTCCTTTTCCCACAGTATTTTCTAGTTTTCTAGCCTTTCAAAGACAAATATTTGCATTTAGGCACCTTTTCAATTTTCTTTTTAATTTTCCTCTTAATTTAGACAAGTAAGATTTTCTGTCGTCCTGTACAGAGTTAAACAATAGTCGTGAAGATAATGATAGATTTAGTGTGTATGCGGCTGTTTGAAGTCGATCCATACGCAGGTCCTTGGTTCTTACAGTTGGTGTAGTCAATTATCACCACGTATAGATGGTTCCAATGGATTCTAGGGTCTATAGTTCAAGTATTAAGGTCACCTTGATCTGTCTACCAGGCAATCCTGAGTTTTAACGACCTTGTGGACAACGGTTTTCGAAAACAGTGTTGGGAGACACGAAAATGGTGGTAACCTGCATTGTCTCCCTTTCCAACAATATTTTCTACCCTGTCAAAGAACTTCATTTCATTTGTACCACTTCCGTTGTCTGCGCATGTCATAGTCGAAGATTTTTACCTGTCTGCTGTGACGCATCACTGGATAAAAAGGGACAAATATTGATACGTGGTGCGTAAACTGCCGGGTAAAAAGTGCAGGCGAAAATGGCAATGAATAATACGTCTGTGGGAAAATCAAGCCAGTTTTTCGCTACAAATTTCTTAAAAGACAAAATGATTTCAAACGGGGAAAATATTCTTTTAGAATAGAAACTGTTTACTGCAAATCTCTGTAGACAGCTTCTAAATATAGATATGAGGAAAACCGGGATTTGTGCAACAGACTGACAACAACAATAACGTCCCCACCCTGGTGGGCTTATACCGGGGTTTATAATTATGGGCTAATGGTTATCAGTGGCTGGTGAATAGGTTATATTCTAGCTAACCATGGCTGGAAGAATCGTACAAGGTAGGTTTAAGGCAGTAAACGTATATTTAATTTGATTTTATGTGATATTCGTTGCATCGATTCCCGACTTGAAAAATAGTCCGGTTCTCTACCCGGAATGCCCATATCAGATAGGCGCTGTATTTGAAAAATGCCACCTAGCGGAAGATAATGGTACCACTTCAGAATTTTTCGTCTGCTGATACTTGCAACTTAGAAGAGTCTAGAATTTGTCGTGGGGTAGAGGGTAATAGACTATGAGCCAATAGGATGATTGTTCCCTCCCTCGCCGGGAAAAATCTTTCAGTACTATTATTTTCTTAAACGCAAATGTCTACTGATCTCTTTTACAAAGTCTGCCTTCTGTCAAGTGGGGCTTTTGCAAGATACAAAGGTCAAAATTCATCAAGTGCACCTCTGACTGCACCTTATCCGTTGATCGGCAAGTAACATTTTTCTTTAGTAATTTTAGTTCATTTGTAAGTCCCAAATGATGTAAGGTAAGGTGATAAGCTTCTATTCAAACCAAACATTTATGATAAGTTCTTACAAAGTACAGGAGCGTTTAGTGCAAATCAAAGCAATGAAAGCACTGAATTTTAAGATTTAACCTTCTTAAATATCATAATCTCAGAAACTACAGGGATATTTTTCAGATAAAACACATTTTCTTGATCAGACATGCTTTGAATGTATCCTAGAATCAACCCACGTGGCATATTCAGATTGAATTTACATCACTTTGTTATGACTAAAACGGAACAACTAATTACCAAGTTCACCAAATATATTTTTGAATGTTTTATATCAGTTACTTAGAATTCAACTATTATCTGGTTCATTTCTTTATTTTAGGTTAGAAATGATCTAAGATTTATTGGTATGCCTACTTTCATGGTCTTAAGATATTCGTTACAGCAAACAGGAACTGTTAGCGTAAATCAAAGTACTGACATTACTGTTACATGATGTACCATTAGACTCAGCATATAGAAAACGAAAAATAATGTTTAAAAAATAAAACATATTTTGATCTTATTTTCCAAGAAGACATTGCATATGCTAGCTACAGTGCTTTTTCTTGTAAGTTTATTATTTTAGTTCTATCAGTCAATAAAAATCAAAGTACTTAAACCATAGCTTGGCATGACGAAGTGCGAAAATTAAAACATACAGCCATATCTACCAGTTTAGCTAAATTCATGATACATATGCATGACTAAAATCTTCCAAAATCAGATGTATTATTCTTAGTTAATCTTGTTATAAGCTCCACATTTTACAAACATCAACTGAGTAATCCGGTGATTAACTAGTTATGTACCTAAAATTGAATCCCTCCTTTAGATTTGATATTTTACCAGGGCAGACGCACTTGTTACGGCACTTTCGTTGGTCAGTATTCAGTTACAGAGTACCATTGTAACATAGGTGACAGCTCAGTAAAATCATCATCATCATCATCATCGTAATTGTCATGCATGCTAGCCTTATTTATGGCTGTCTTGTTTTGTTATGGAAGGTTTTTTTTGTGCGTGTGTGTTGTTGTTGTTACCTATTTAAATTATATCAGGTTAACTGTTTGGCATTAGGAAACAAGGAAATAATAGGAAGCATCATGTCACGGTTATGAAACACGGCTAAATATAAATGTTGGAAATAAAATGCTTTGGGTTTGATACATTAACTGCTAAAGTCTTAAAATAAAGAACGAAGAGCCCTGGTTTTTTCTTTTTTTATCTGTTTATATCCACATTTTCCCCTTTTATGTAAATTTTGAAATGAAGGCCATTTTGTGTGTTACCATGTACTGTTCATGTTTTTGACATTATTATATATTCTTGTCGAAATGCAGATTATTATCTTTTACAGATAAATCCTTTTATTCTCAAATTATCTTATTCTTAGATTTGTGTAACTTCTGTTTTCTGCTTGCAATTAGCCTCAAGGCTATGTATTCACCTACTCATTTACATTGTATTTTAAATAGTGATTTATCGTCAGTGTAAATTCAAGACTTGCTTCTGTCAGTTTTTTGTTTGATGCTGCACACTTTCAACAGAAACAGAATCTCTATTGATATTTCAGCTGGCCAGTTATAGTTTACCTTGTGTGATAGATATGTTGTGACTTTTTAATTGTACTAAGGGAAAATCCTTTGCATAGGTTTTTCTTTTCCTTTATCATGTGTGCATATGAAGGTACCTATCATATTTCAAAATGCCTGCTGCTGTATACTTTGACAGTGTTAAACTCCCCCTCATATGATAACAGCATAATTGTATTATTGTGCATAAACAGAGGGACAATCTTTGCGTTTGGTATCAAGATCATGGGCTTATTGTTATTTCCAGTATACTGTGTCCCATATGACATATGAAAGGTCGCATTTTACTGTACTATTCAATTTTAGTGATGTACCAGAAATTGCCCATCTGTTGGAAGATATAATCATTTATCTCATGGAGTATAGTTCCTTCTTTTCTAACCTTCTTTCACATTTGCAAAACTGTATGCTGTGAAGGGAAGTCTATGTAGTTCGACAAAAGTAAATCCTGTTTTGCAAATGCTACCTTGGCATCATTGTGAGAATAAACAAACCCAAACAAAATAGTTTTATACAGGCCTTCTTTGTTTACATTTTAATGCTTTTAGTTTTAGTAAAATAGTACTAGTATCTACAGAACAGAAAGCTATTGACTTTTTACAGTATTTACTGGGTATTTCCTAATGTCACAGACATGCAATACATGCATGTTATATATACAAAAAACTTTTGGTTATATACTCAGTAAACAATAGGCAAATATGATGTAAACTGATAGAGTAAAAGACATATCAACGATTGAGTTAACACAATGAAGCATCTTTTTACCGAGCGATGTGGAGGACGATAAATATGTTGACTTTATGAATGTGGTTTATGGGGATGAAAGTAATAATTGATAGACTTTCATATAGTGTGGAACGATCAGTTGTAAGGATCATTGTTATCATTTCAATAAATGATAATTTCATGTTATAGACTTTGAGCCACCAATAGCCCCTACCCCTTGGAGGGATCTTTGGCACTATTATTTTCTGAAACCCTAATGGCTCCTGAGCACATTGACAAAGTCTGCCATCTGTACTGAAAGCATTGTGCCTTTTCGTTTTAATCGTTTTAATCAATGCTATCAATAAGCTGCTTTAGCTATGCAAATCAGAGTATTGACTTTTTTTCCTTAAATCTAACCTTTTGTAAGAATCAAAGATAAAGTTTTGCTGTTAACTCATAAGAATTCAGGATTGCATTAATCACTTTTATGGTCAACAGTAAATTACTGCAGAAATTGGTAATGTAATAACGCAGTGAATAACATTGTTTAGATAGTTTTCTATAATGTGGCTTTCATAGAGTCCTAGAATAATATCAAGTTGTCTATTTGTCTATTAAAAACATGTAATTATAACAATTGTAACAATGATGCTTACAGTAGATCATTTCATACTTCATGGAGTCACATTTTATCACTTTCATCCCCATAAACCACAATTTTTTCTTCATATATGTCATATACATGTATTGCAAGTCTATGACGTGAGGAATTAACCAGTAAATATCTTAAAAATTCTATGTAGGTTCTGTACTTTTCATAATGTCACGATTTACTACAAGTGAAAAGTATCAAGATGTACACAAAGAGGGTTTACATAAAACTATTTATGAATCACTCTGGTTTGTTATTCTCATAGTGATTCTATGGTAGCATTTTGCAAAGCAAGATTCACTTTAGTCGAACTTCAGAGACTGCCCCTAACAGCATAAAAGTTTGCGAATGAGAAAACATGTTAGAAGTGAAAGAACTATACTCCATGACATCACTGATCATTTCTTTCTACAAGTAGGCAATAATTGGTGCACAACTCATATGGAATCGTAAAGTAAAATACAACCTATCATTTGTAATATGAAAAACAATGTCCTGTAAATAATAATAAGCCCATGATCTTGATACCAAACGCAAAAAATGTTCATGCACAAGAAGTTTTTATTTACTGTAACAAATATGATAAGGCCATGAAAATAGGCATGCCAATAAATCTTAGATCATTTTCAACCCACAATAAGAAATGAACCAGATAATAGTTGAATTCTCAGCAGCTGATATAAAACATTCAAAAGTTTATTTGATGAAGTCTTGTTATTAGTACTTCCGTTTAATTCATGGATATGATGAACTGGTGAAACGTTAATCTGAAAATGTCATGTAGGTTGCTTCTAGGATGCATTCAAAGCATCTTTCATTGAGAAAATATGTTTTATCTGAAAAATATCTACATTGTTTCTCATAATATGCTTTTTTAGAAACTGAAACCGTAAAAATTCAGTGCTTTCAGTGCTTTGATTTGGACTAAAAATTCTTGTACTTTGTAATAAATGTAAAGAAGTGTATTGATATAAGCTTACTCTATTACTTGAGGTCATTTGGGACTTACAGAAGGACTAAAAAATACCAAAAAATCTGTTAATTGCTGATCATTGACTAAATGGTATTTTACTCCGCTTTCAACATTATTTCAGTCATATCACGGCGACAGCTCACATATTCATGTATGTCCTGGGTTTCACCAGTACTAGACTAGGGCTCTGAAGTGTCTTGCTCAAGGACACTCGCACGAAAAACCAAGCGGATAAGGTTGGGCTCGACCCCGGGCCCTCCAGGTTACGAGCACCACACTTAAAGACTGAGCCACGCAGAACCCCTGTTAATTGCTGATCAACTGAAAATAATAGTCCCGAAAATTTCCCCGAGAGGGGGAAACACCCTGCTAGCCCATAGTCTATTAGTCCTTAACTCCATGAATGGCCATCATAAGGAAAAAGATTTAAACAACTTTATACACTGGGTTTATTGCAATACCAATCTATGAGGTATAAGGTAATACTCATTGTTTACCATACGGACAATAAAAGATTCAATCCTGACTGCAATTAATTCTCATGGATCAACAGCAAAAAAGAATCTTTAATTCCCGTAAAGATCATAAGGTTTCAAAACAAAGTTCAACCATTGAAAATGGAACTATTACTACTCTGATTTGCTCGGCCAAACCAACTGATAGATAGCGTGTATCATATTGAAAAGGCACAATGTTTTATGAGATCTGTTCTGTATCACTGAGGTCATAAAAGATGATGCTGTATACTATGGATACTTTTTTGAGTTGCAGCCATTTTAGGCTCACAAACATGACCATGACCAAGTGCAGTTCTTTCAGTACTTTGATCCAAACAAAATTGTTTCTGTTCCTGTAAATTGTTTGTTGTGACAGTAGATATGAGTGTACATGTATTATCCCATCTTATACTTTTTCCGACATATTAATGTCGAAGGGGCCTATTGGTGGCTCAAGGTCTATAAAGGCCACATTAATCTGTCTAGCAAATAATGCTGATTTTAAAGACCTCGAGGAAGACGGCTTTTGAAAACACCGTTGGAAAAGGTGAACATGCTAGTAACCAGCATTGTTGAGGTGGGGTGCGAAGCATCCCAGCTCAGATTTACCGTGGGAAATTGAACCTAAAAAATCTGATTCTGGGGTACCTAACATTGCACAATCATTACCTGGAAAAATAGTACCATTAAGAAAGCATTTTATTCATTTTGGCACCAAGGCATGAATAAAACCTTAACAATATGGGAACTTACACGACTTGGACGATAAAAATATAAACAAAAACACCATTGTCATACACAGTTTTAACAAAAAAGGATTGTTAGAACAGACTACTCTGAGACATGTGTAGGTATACGTATTTTTGTATACGTTCCACCAAATAGCGTCACCAACAAGTGCCATGGAAAATTTAGAAGGATCATTAGAACTCTTGTAATACTTTGAATAGGATTGCTTTATTTGTCTAGATATTGCTTAATAATACTTCTCACATCTTTTCATTTTGACATTCTATTGAAAACCCCTCTCACATACAAAAAGGAGAAATTTGATGGTTTGCCCTGAGATTTAAAGGAGAGATACATCTCAGCTCTTTAAATGTCTGCTTGCTTTACTCATTTCTTTCTAGTAGCACTTCGTGCTTATTATTTGGTACAACAGTTAGATTTCAATTTGAGCAGGATTAGACGCATCCCACCTCAGCTGCGCTTTCACCGCTTTGATTTCCTTTTCCAACAATATCTTTATCCTTTTTGGAGCAAACCCTATAATTTGAGCAACATGATTTCAATTCGGAAAATTCTAAATTTTTATCGTTTAAAAGAGGGTTAAGGTCACATGGTGATGTCATCTAAATCACAATAATAATTTACAAGCCGCTGAAAAATGAAGACAAAAAAAAAAGGAAATGCAAAAATAAAATGACTCGAAAACGCCAACGAAGAAGACAATGACGACGACGACGAGAATGATGATGATGATGTTGGAGGTGGTGGTTGTGGTAGCGATGATGATGATGATGATGATGTTGCTGTTGTTGTCGTCGTTGTTGTTGACGACGATTATACGGCGATGATGACGATGATGATGACGACTACGACGGCCACTACTACCACGTCCACGGCGACGACGACGATGACGATGGTGATGATAATGATGATGATGATGATATGACTACCAGGAAGAAACCTCATACCAGTGAGAAGGTCGACATAATCCTGAAGCAACAGTTCATCCCTTTTATACCACAGTTCCATTGTTTCAGCACAAAACAGACCGACCTGAAACAAAGTTTTCCTCCCGTGTTGGTGCTTGGAGTGTTAAACAAATAAGCTCTGTGAAAAGGGAGTTAATATATCTGCAAAAAAAGTATCGATCAAGGTCAGCCTGAGCGGCCCGTGCAGGCTGATCTGGGTCGAGATTTTCTCCATGTCCCAGGACCCTTTTACCCCAAGATTCAGTCGGTTGTTTGACAAAATGCATTTAAGGATCCAATTATTTGATGACTTACGCGGTGTAATGCATCATTAATGTGCGTTCTATCCCCCTTTTATCAGAGCATGGCTCAAATCAAACAGAAAAAGCTTTAGCAGTCTGTAGGAAACAGCTGCTGATTTTATCACATAACTACCATTGTTTTTAGTGTAATATAGCCATTACGAATTTCCTTATTTTATACAGTTTTAAGATCAGTAAGTTGTGTCGCCATTGTGCATAAAGGAAATAGCTATTTCACAAATTATTACTCTTGTTTTCAGTGTACTATGGCCATAACGATTTTCTTTTTTTACACACGTTGAGCTAATTGTTCCGTCATTGGTCAAAGCTGTGTACATAACAAAACGCCCCATATCTGAGTCGTTGCTGACCCTCATTGCCTTACTAAGTCACCTGTTAAAATTGAGAATCGTATCAAAGCTGTCTTCTTCTTCTTCTTTACATTTAAATAAAATTTGTTCGATAAAACTTTCGATGGAACTGTTTTTGTCCAGGACATACACACCTGCCAAGAGGCTAAATAAGTCTCGTTTGTGCAAATTTCAATACACATGTGCGTATAGAACTTGCTTACGCAAGTAGTAGCTGCAGTAGTGTTAGTTGAAAAATGAGTAGTTAACCCTTTACCACACAATCCCGAATTTTAACGACCCTGAGGAAGAAGCCTTTTGAAAACATTGTGGGAAAAGGAGAAAATGCTGGTGACCAGCATTTTCTCCTTTTCCCACAATGTTTTCTACTCTACACAAAAGAAATTTTAATGTTTTAGTCACATTTAATTTGTCGTCTGCAAATGCTTTCAATTTGGAAGAGTCTAAAATTTTGTCGTTTGGTAAAGAGTTAATGCAGAAGTAGTAGAAGTAGAACAAGTACTAGTAGCGGCAGTAGTGTTACTTGAAATAGAAGTAGTTAATGCAGTAGTAGTAGAAGTAGAACTGAAAGTAGTATCTACTGAAGTAGAAGTTGCGTCCGTGGCATCAAAACAAGTAGTACCAGTAGAACTCGTAATAGAATTAGCCAGGCTCCGTAAAAAGGGGGTTTCATGCGTCTTCTAAACGTATCGACCTATGTCAGCCTGCGCAGTCCGCGGTCCACGGGGTCATTTTTTTTTTTTTTTGCTATTCTTAAATTTTCTGCATGTCCAAGGACCATTCTACCTAACGATTTAGTCAGTTGTTAGACAAAATGGTTTCTATGGAACCATAATATGTGATGACTTTCGTGGTATAATGCATCGTGGAGAAGCATTAACTCTTTCCCAAACGAAAGAAAATTAGATTCGTCTAAATTGAAAGCATTCGCAGACGACAATTTAAACGTGCCTCAAATTATTTGATTAGTCTTTTGAAATTTAGAAATCATCGTGGGGAAAAAGAGAAAAAAAAAAAAACGGTAACCAGCATTTTCTTCTTTTCCCATAAAGTATTCATTAAAACTCGGGATTGTATGGTAAAGAGTTAAACCCCCTTCTTGCCAGAGCGTGACTCAAGCAGTTGTCGATCATACCATATAAAGCATTATCGTGGACATAAATACTGTAATGAGGATGGATATAGGAAGTCGAAATCCCGGAACTGTTCTAAAGACCTTTCTCAGAAATCTCTCTTTGATTGTCAACCTGAAAAGGAAAAGAAATAAATTGTATTCAAAGACAGACAGACAGACAAACAGACAGACAGACAGTTGATTGATTGATTGAATGGTGTTTTACGCCGCTTTCAACAATATTTCAGTCATATCACGGCGACAGCTCACATATTCATGTAGGACAGACAGACAGACAGACAGACAGTGTGTTTTGATGACAATGATGATGATGATGATGATGATGAAACTTACGTTTGGGTTTCTTCTTCCAGGTTACTGTTACCTTTGAACAGATTTCTCACGTAAGTCATGTTATGGGATGAGCAAAGCTTTAGGTGGGCCTACAACAACAACAAAACAAAATAACAGAAATAATGATGATGCTACTGCTACTGAACCTAAATTTAATTGGGTTAGAATAATATCTAATCAAGGAAAGTTTTTTTTTTTTTTTTGTGATTTAACCCCTATCCCGCTATGTAAGCTAAACAAAACCTTTAAGCCTATAGTAAAAACCAGATTAATGTTATTTCAAACTTATGTTTTGGAGAAAAAATATCTCCTTAACGGACAGTGTAGATCTAAGATCAGACTGCACGTTCTGTGCAGTCTGATCTTAGATCTACACTGTCCGCAATAGGTCAGTGAGTCGCGCTTAGCAGCTTAAGGGTTAGTTTAATAGGAGCCATGCTCTGGCAGAAGACCCCTTGGGGGTTTAACGCACTTCCATGATGTATTATACCAAGCGAGTAATGATTATGAATCCATCAGATCCATTTTATCGAACAACCGACTGAATCTGGAGGTATGATGGACCTTGGACATGCAGAAAATTGAGAAATAGCAAAAGCTTTCTGTCAGCCTACGCGGATTGTGCAGGCCTGCCGGGGTCGATACTTTTTGCAGATGCATTCAACCCCCTTTTGACAGATCATGGCTCATATCTAAAATTCTCCCTCACCTAAAAACATGTGACCTATTTTTGTGAAATAAATGGAGTGATGTTAGAACTGTATAAACCACTAAAACAAATTGGTTCGTTCGTTCGTTCGTTCGTTCGTTCGCTCCTTCCTTCCTTCCTTCTTTAATCCATCCATCCATCCATTCATTTCGATCAATCAGTCCATCAATCCATCCATCAACCCACTCAGACAATCTATCAATCCATCTACCCAACCACCCACACATTTATCTATCATTCCGTTAATCCACCAACCCACCTATCCACCCATTCATTCATTCATTCATTCATTCATTGTCATCGTCGTAATCATAAACGATTATTCATTGCATACAATATATAAGTACTTACATCTGGAGATTCTTTGTATCTTTTTCGCTTTACAGATTTGTAGAGTTTGTGACAGAATTTTACCATCAACAGAAAATTGCAAAGCATCACGGGAAATTCTTGAATGATCATATGCGCCGCAACATTGGTACGTTCCTGCAAATAAAAGATTCTATGCTTTTAATGTAGATAGTCGAATTGAATCTTCAATGTTTCGTTCAACTCTGCCGAACGACAAAATGGTTGACTTTCCAAAGATCGAGCAAAATGTCACAATTTTCCCTACAGTACCATGGAAAGTTATTGCAGCCTGACATTTCTTTTTATTATTCACACCTACAACACAACGTCCAATGAAATCGATTTAATACTACCACGTGAGTACAAAATATCTGAATCCATATTGAACTATGTAGAGTCCAATATGGATTTTTCTGAATGAGGCCAGTGTCCAATAAGGATTTTTCAGAACGAGGCCGGAGTCCAGAGTATGGAATTTTCAGAACGAGACTAGCGTCCCGGATATCAAAATTTGGACGGCAGAGTAGTTTCCCTTGTAAGAAAGGTTATCGCCTGCAATTTCATTTGATTTGCTGTCCGATAAAGAAGTTTTGGATTCCCTACGCTAAAAACCGCCAAAAAGCACCATTTACAAGACGGGGGGCGGTGTAGAAAGATTTAAAGTTTAAAGTCAAAACGTGTGAAATAAAGAGGTCATTTAACATGCTTGGGTGCAATACTGAATACAATTGGATTCGTACACTGCAGACCCAGCCTATATTTTGGACTCGGCTGTCGCCTCGTCCAAAATATAGAGTGGTTCTGCACTGTACTCGTCCAATAGAATTCAGTATTGTACCAAAACATGTTAAATAACCTCATATTACAAACCTTCAAGTGAGCTATGCTCTGCCAAAAGGGGGTTTAGTGAATATTCTTACCAAGTAAGTCAGTTATAATTATGGATCCATATATTCCTTTTGTCTAACTACCGACTTCATCGTGAATGGTACTTGGACATGCAGACGATTTACAACTGGCAAACAGTTTCAACCCATATCAGCCTTCGCGGACTGCGAAGGCCGACCGGGGTCGATTTTTTTTTCAGATGTATTAACCCCGTTTACACGGAGTATGACTCAAACATAAATAACAGACTATTGTAATCATTGAAAGAAAAATGTCTGCAGTGATGAGTTTTAAGGATAGATAACAGCCTTTGTACAAATGTTAGATATCATTATCGGTTACCGGTAATCCCTTACCAACGATACTTTGATGACCTCATGTAACTTTTTCTATGTACTATCGGTCATGGCGCTGACAAAATCTCGTTCTCTTTTTCAGTAGTTCCGCAATATCGCTTTACCGGAACTTTCGACCAATGAAATGACACATTAGAAATTAACCCTTTGAATTTCTTAAATAGTACAATTCTTTTCGAAATATATTTCGAGCTTTCGTGAGTTTTTCACGTTTTAGACAACAACACAACCAGCTGTCAATATTTAAAACAAGAACACGCAAGAAAAAGGAATTTTTAAGGGTGAAAAAAAAAAATGTCATCCTTGAGCCGATCCTGTGCTAAAAATAGAGCGTAGCTTCCTTTGCGAGCATCTGTATTTGTCCCATGATCAAATTAGCATTTCGTCACGTGGTCCTAACGGGTTGTATAATGCATTGTCTTACCTCAATTTTTTAAGCTTTCGAACGCGTTTTGTTTAGCCTATTCCATACGTTCGATTAGCTCAAGAACGACTGGCTGAAACGTTTAACGTCGAGGAAATTAGTTCGATTCCTGCACAGATAATTTGATAAGACCTGTCCAAACGATATATACCGTACCTGTACTCGTAGCCTACCCAGCGTCTATTTATAGCACGATTACATTATGTAGCTCTACCAGTCTATGACACGACTCGTGTACATGAGTATATATGCCAATGAATGTGCACTGTTTATGCCAGCTGGGGGTGACATTTAGCTGCAAATCGGGCTTCATGGAACCTATAAACCACGGAGCTATATGATTTCAGAATTAATCAGCGTTTTCTAGTCTATTTGATTTCTGCGGTGGAACTTGTGAAGTGTATTTGTAGGATTTGTCCGCGCATATTTGAAAAAAAAAGAAAAGAAAAACACGTGGGCAGTCTTAAAATACATTTATATCGTCACTAATGGGATAGAAAAAGTGAAGGGAATTTGTGTAAAAATGACGAATTCTTCCTGCTCCCGAATCAACTAGTAATCCTTTTGCGTAACCGTCCCATAATACCCTTCATCAAAATGAAATAAATTATTCCGTCGATTTCGAAAATTTACTTTCATTTTGCGTTTTCGCAATAAGATTACCAGTCTTTTTAATATATGCCTTACCACTTGATACTTTGCATAACATCTCCCATATTGTATGATGACAAACATCTCAAAGATAAACCTGAAAAGTGGGACAAAAATGAGCTTAACCCTTTCCCAAACGACAAATTTTGGACTGGTCCAAATTGAAAGAGTTTGCAGACGACAATTTTAAATTTGATGAAAATGGCAGAACGTTATCAAAAAGGGTAGAAAACACTGTGGGAAAAGGAGACATTGCTCGTTACGAGCAATGTCTCCTTTTCCCACAGTGTTTTCAAAAGATTTGTACTGCAGACACGTGAAAACCATGATTGTTTGGGAAAGGGTTAATACATTTACATGTGTGCTCGTAGATCTGTTTAGAGAGATGGGGTGAGGAATAGCGACAATGACTCACAAAAAGAGTGATGGACAGACATACAGAAAGAGACATACAGGCCAAAAACAGGCAGACAGACAGACAGACAGACAAATATTTCACAAGGGTTTTTATGCATAAAAGGTTATTCGATTATCCTTCGTTACAATGCTAGTACTTGAATAAATCTTCACATAAAGGTCAGAAAATCAAAAACTTTAAAACTGTTCATAAGAACATACATACAATCAGTAATTGTTCCACTTATTCAGTCCATCAAACAACCCATTTATCCAACCATCTGTCCTTCCATTCATCATACATGTATATGCAACAACCCTCTAATTGCTCCTTTGGATTGTCCCACCCAGCCAACCGCTTACTTTTTACGCATCCGTCAATCCAACTATCCGTCTAACATTCTATCCATCCATTCACCTACCAGCCAATTGAAAACAAGACCCCAACGAAAACCTCTACTAATTCAGTCCATCCCTCTATCCGTCGATTCATCCACCCATCCATCCATCCATCCATCAGCCCACCCATCCATCCATCCATCCATCCATCAAACCATTGTTCATCAATCCATACATCTATTCATCTGTCCAATCATCCATCCATTAATCTATGCAACAGTCCATCTTACCCTGTGTTCCAGACAGAAGGAGTGATTTTGATTTCAAAATTGAAAATATTAATCACCCGCGACTAAACCCTATGTTATGTGTACTAACTAGAATCGTCTCATCGGGAAGATTCGAATGAGTACCCACAGCATAGGGTTTGGAAGAGAAATAATGGGTTTAGAATACTATCACTCCCTCTTATCTGGAGGTCTGCATCTTACCCATCCAACCAGCTGCCCTGTAATTCATCCTTCACTTACCAGCCGATCGAATACAACAAGCCTACAATGGCTCCAACAAGTCTGTGCCGTGTTGTCATACTTGCGAACAGTGGATAGCAAATAAGCGTCTGCTCCAAGCTCAAAATGTATATCAAGAAAACTGGAAATGTAAACAAACATTACTTTTGCATTAATACATTCTCTTGAGAGAGGAGGAAAAACAGAAGATATCGAAAAAAAGAGACAGAGAGACTGACGGACGGACGGACAGACAAGACAGAGAAACAGACAGACGAACGGACGGACGGAAGGACGGACTAAAGACAGACAGACAGACCAAAAGGAGAGTAAGACAGATCTTTATCATATTTACAATCGCCTAAATCCACAACTATGATATTTTTTCCCCAATTACCGTGTATCAGGTTGCGGCAGGCAATATGTAAGCCGTGCATATATATTGCCGGAGATTTATTGCATCTGCAAAATGTATCGACCCATGTCGGCCTACACAGTCCGCACAGGCCGACATGGGTCAGAACTTTTTGCTATCGGTCAATTTTCTGCAATTGATTGATTGATTGTATGGTGTTTAACGCCGTTTTCAAAATTATTTCAGTTATATCGCGGCGGCCAGTGCACCTATCCATGCTTTCCTGGAGCTTCTTTTACCAATACTCCGCACAATATTCTTTTCAAGCCACTGGCTGCTTTCCCACATAACCATCGTCGAAACAATGCAGTGCAAAGGAACATTCTACCTCAGAAGTCAGCCGGTTGTATGACAAAATGGATTTTATAGATCCATAATTATGTGATGCCTTCCTTGGTAGAATACGTCACTGAGATGTATTAAACACCTTTTGCCAGAGCGTTGCCTTTATCCTTTTGAAACTATGTCGTCACAAGATTTCGTGTAATTAGCCTTTATTTGCGATTTCAATTTTCATATATAATATTTTCTTATAGCGAATCGTCTGCCGTGTCGGCAAGAAACTTCAGAGCTCTGGCCTTGCAATGGTGAAATCCAGGACACATGTGAGTAAATTATGGGCCGTCCCCGTAACATGACTAAAATAATGTTGAAAGTACCATTGAGATTGAGCATCTTTAATTCATTACCGAACTACATAAAAAAAAAAAATAAGATTTGTCCCCATTGAAAGAATTTGCAGACCACATATTAAAAGTGTCTCAAATTAAGGGTTTTGTAGTTGATAAGCTTTTACAGGTGGAAAGAGGGAAAAACTGGTGGTGACCTTTTTCTCTCGGGGTATTTTAAACACGCCCTTTACAGTGTAGTGTCCCTCAGGGCAGCTGTTTAGGTCCATGGTTATATCTTACATACGCGGGAACCTTGTTCGATGTTATTCCGGAATCATTATCAGTTTACGGTTTCGCAGATGACCATATCGCATCTAAAAAATTTAGACCATCTTCAGAAAATGAGAAATTGGCCATCAAAGAATTAGAAAATTGTGCTTTAACCATTGATAACTGGATGAAACATAATAAACTCAAAATGAACTCTGCGAAAACAGAATTCATCATTTTCGGTAGTAGACAACAACGTGAAAAGTGTACAATCAAAGAAATAGACATCGCTGGTGATAAAGCTAAATCTGTCAAATGCATTAGGTACCTGGGCGCCTTCCTAGATGAACAATTAAATTTGAACGACCATATCAAAAGAAAATGTCAGACTGCAATGTTCAATTATCTAAGGATTAAAAACATCAGAAAATATCTCTCTAATGACGCAACCGAAACTCTGTTACTATCTCTCGTCATATCGCATCTGGATTATTGTAACGGGATTCTTTATGTATTTCCCAAAGTGACATACGAAAAATGCAGAGAATACAAAATATGTGTGCCAAGCTCGTTCTGAGACAAAACAAGTATAGTAGTCCTAAACAAGCCCTCTTTCAACTGCACTGGCTTCGTATAAAAGCACGAATCGAATTCAAAATCTTGATTGTTATGTTAAGTTGTTCAAAGGGCCATGCACCGGCCTATCTGACTGAACTATTTACAGAACTGGTGCCAAAACGTAGGTTGAGGTCTTCTGACACAATGGCAGGTTGCTACAATATACCTTTCAATAAATGTAAGACTTTCGGCGACAGAGGTTTAAGACAGTAGGCCCAAGGTTATGGAATAGATTACCGCTAGACCTAAGAAACTGTGACTCAGTAGAAGCATTCAAGAAAGATCTTAAAACATTGTTTTTCAGAGACTTCCATTCATGGTTCTGATCAAACTTAGTGTAATTTATTTGTTGTATTTTATATCGTGTCATAAATATGCTTTAGACTTAAACGTTGTACAACGCCAGTGAATATGCTTTGCGTACAATTAGGCGTTTAATCAAGTTAATCAGTTTCAGTTTCAATTGTTAGGTAAAATGTTAGATAAATACGTTATATTATGCTGTAGTAACTTTCCTGGGCTGTATTTGATTCGAGCAGCGTGAGAAAATTTGATACCGCGAGAGATCGAAGATCGAGCGAGATGTCAAAATTCGCTGCGAGAAGCAAATACAAGCACCAGTGGGTCCGTATTCACCAGCCATTCTTAAGAACATTCTTTGTCTTATTCTCCAGAATTTTCTAAATTTGAAAGTAACACAAGTTCTGATTGGCTAAACCATTTGGTTTAGCCAATCAGGTGTTGTGTTACTTTCAAATTTAGAAAATCTTGAAGAATAAGACTAAGAACGTTCCTAGGAATGGTTGGTGAATACGAACCCAGGAGAGTTACTGCCACATAATATTCTTATTATTATATGGCCAGCAACATGCGAAATGAGACCTTCGGACATCTGTATAAAGTGTCGTCCCGGATTAGCCTGCACAGTCCACGCAGGCTAATCCGAGACGGTACTTTACGACTACATAAGATTTTTCATACAGAAGACTTTCGTGAAACAGAAAATCGCACAAAAACGGGTAGTGTCGTCTGGGATTAGTCACAGACTGCAAAGGCTGATCTGGAACGACACACTTTTACGCATATGTCCGAAGGCCCCTTTTCGTGTGTTGCACGCCATATATCAACAACTTTCAACGACAGATTAGTGCAATTATTGACATTTTCTTCGAAAACGGTAATCAAAATATAACAGATAATGGATCAGTCGGTAATACCTTCGTCTTTATGAATGGCGGATGAATTTTGTAACATAAAATTTTGACAAATCAAATCGCAAATCAATGCATGTCTGTGAGGTGCACGAGATACGTCATCATACCATATTTTGAATCGTATTTGACGCGACCTGTAGCTACGGATTTTTTCGGCATAGCTGAATTCGCTGGCTTTTCACCTACTTCTTGGTATAATGAAATCGAATGAATAGACGGTAACTTGCCTTTGATAAAAAATGCGCACATGTTTATTCGTCGGGACCCTGAGCAGAAAATGCTCAAGAAGCTGTCAGAGCAGTACGGTATGATGCGCGGCTCTCTGATGAAGTTAAGCGACGCACATTAAGGTTAGTGCTTGGATGGGTTACAAAATCGTCGTGCGATACTAAACGTGTCTGCACAGTAGCTTTTTTCTTTCATTTTTTTTTTTTTCAATGACTTGGAGTAACCTTTAATATTGAAATATATATCTTATTATACTCTTTTTACTCATTTTAACAAAATTTAAAAAAAAAAAAAATGAGAAAGAGGCAATTGTTGTCGAGGTTTTCCTCAGTTTTAGCCACAGTAAAAGAGTTTAAATATTCATTTTCCGGTTCCTCTTCCGCCGGCTTTTTTTTTTTCTATCGTGTGTGTTATTTTATCCGAGTTCGAGGTATCTATTTTTAGCCAGAAGAATTACAGGTATATAATAAACAACAATACTCCTGAAGCCGTCAGTCTCGTATTCTCTTACTTTTCGCCCAGACAGGGAACGTGGCTGAGAAAGTGTTCTGTGTGATTTGAATAATTTTTCCAGTCACAGAACCAAACACAAGCATAATCCCCCATCGGTTTGATATCTCGTCTAGAAAACTGAATGGTCTGAAAAATAAAATAAATGAGTCATGATCTGTGAAAAGGGTGCTTAATGAATCTACGAAAAGTGTCAACCCAGGTCAGCATGCGCAGTCCGCGAAAGAAATACTGTATTCTATGTTGTATGTCTTTCATAGCTGAAGGAAACAAGACGTGTTAACGAGAAGTGACTTATGCCCCCGAAAACTCATAATTACGACCTCGCTGTGACCTTGACCTTTACCCTACGGACATGACTCTTGAGCATGACACATCGTCTCAATGTGGGTAACATTTTTGAACAATTCTGCAGAATTATACTGAAAATCATTCATAATTAAAAAGGTTAAAGGCCTGACTCGAACACTACCCCCCCCCCACAAAAAACATATTTGACCTTGTTGTGACCTTGACCTTTAACCTATGGACATGGCTTGCGCATTACACATCGTCTTAATGCGGTTGACATTTGTGCATTGTTATCTTGAAATTAAGTCAAAGTGAAAAAATACTTTTAGGCCTTGATACGAAAATGGCTATCCCCAAACACATTTGACCTTGCTGTGATCTTGACCTTTGACCAATGGACATGGACTCTTGTCTTTAAGTGGTTAACAATTCTGCAAAAATATTCTGAAATTATTAAAAAGGTTGCAAGCCGGACACGAATACTACCCCTCCCCCGAAGACATTTGACCTTGTTGTGACCTTGACCGGACGGACAAACGGGCGGACGGGTAGACGGACGAACAGACGGACGGCCTAAACAAAACTATATACCCCGACTTTTTTCAGGGGAACAAAAAATAGGCATTTACATAACTTCTAATTATCTGAAATGTGAAGGAACTCTGCATTTCCCAAAAGTATAGGCACACGTCAGCCCTCGCAGTCAGCGCAGGCTGTCGTGTGTGGAAACTTTTAGATATTTGTAAATATTCTTCATATCAAGGACCTTTATACCTCCCGATTCAGTTAATTGTCAGACTAAATGGATTTCATGGATTCATAATTATTTGATGACTTGGTATAATGCATCACGGAGATGCATTAAGCCTCTTTTTCCCAAGTATTGCTCAAATGATTTTTTTTTTTTTTAAACCTCGAACAATGTATTGGACGAATGTTTTACTTACTTCACTGGGGCCGGTCTTCCCCCGAGAATATTTTTCTTGAAATTCTTTCGTTTCTCGAGAAAGAAGTAAACAGCCATAATCAGGACCTGTATTAAAAATCAAATAATTCCAGAAATACCAAATCGAATTTCTAGAATGGCAAATAAATCCAAAAGTGAATTCAGTCTAGGAATAAGACACAAATGATTGAGCCAAGCTCTGTGTAAAAGGGTTCTAATACATTTTCAAAATCATCAGCTCAAGACGGCCTGCGTTGTCCGTGCAGGCTGACCTGGGTCGAAATTTGTCGCTTTTTGTAAATTTTCAGCATTTCCAAGGACCGTTCTGCCTCCAGATACAGTCGCTTGTTAGACTAAATGGTTTTATGGGTCCATAATTATGTGTAGACTTGGCGTAGTATAAGGCATTACTGGATGCATTGAACTCCCTTCTCCGTGTCGAGACCCAATTGCAATTTCAAGGTTGCTTTTTGACTTTCCAGGTGTGATGCATCACGAAAATGCATTAAACCTCTGTTGCAATGCATTAAACCTCTGTTGCCAGAGCATGTTTCATATATTTGTCTTTGCTATCATACAAACTTGACGTATATTCCATAAAAAAAAGAAGCAATTCTTGTGTTAAAATAACGGTAGGCCTATGGTGGTTTTCAAATCGGTGACTCTGTCTATTTTTATTACATCAGATATGACGCCACCATACTGAATTAAATAGGAATCCTGGTAATCAATACGTGTTATTGATCATCTGACACTCCCACAAGTCTTAGCAAAACTTCTGCGCGAAATCTAAAAGTACCTAAATGACCTACGTAGCCAATTAGGGAAATACCTTTCTTCTTCTTTTTCTTCTTCTTCTTTACTGATGATTTGACACCTTTCGGCTTATTTCATTCAGCGATGTATATTTTTTTCAAAGTTTTGTGAGATGTTAGAAAATAAGAATAGCTCCCTTTTAAAAGAGCCTTTTCAGGTTTAATCTGGCAGGGCGTAATGTACATCTTCGTATCGACAACAGGAAGTACCCATTGCTACAAGCCAGATATCTGCCCGGCTCGATCCTTCGTTAGATAATGCAAAGCTTGCAAATTTAAATTGTAATTAGATTTGAGCACAATAGTCCTTATCACAAAATAAATAATTCTTTAGATACATGTAGTTCGTTGAATTGACACTTGTCAGAATAACCTGTCTACCATGAAAAAGTCAGCCGAAGATAAAATGATTCCGTTATTTTAAAACAGAAAGAAAATGCAATCTGTTACACGCGGTCTCATTCGTGCATATGACAAGATTGGCGACCAATAGCTGCCATCGATATATCGGGTGTTGCCTGTTGTCTATCGGACGGTTACGGGAGATACAACGGGTATCAGTGTAATGTAAGGTCTCCTCATCCTTTCAAAATTTGAAACAAGAAAGATCTCTGTTAGAAAAAAATAAACATACTGCGAACGGTGTACTGGTATATGAATTACTGAAACTCATTTGTGTTTCAGTATGAAGAGAAATAATGGCCACGACAGCAAGTGCCTCTTTTTCTTCATTGTTTAGCATATTACGTGTGAAATTTCAATAAGATACTTGCAAAATTCAAAGCTGCATAACCCACCAGATTTACCATAAATATGAGCCATGCTCTATGAAAAGGTGGCTTAACGAATTCGCGAAAAGTATCGACCTAGGTCAGCCTGCGCAGTCCGCCAAAACTGTGCGCTACTGGTCAATTTTCTGTATGTCCAAGGACAATTCTATCTCATGGTTCAAACGGTTGTTAGAAAAATTGATTTTATGGAGCCATAATTATGTGATGACTTGCATGGTATCACGCATCACGGAGATGCATTAAGCTGCCTTTTCGCAGAACATGGCTCAATCGTACTACAAGTACTTTTATGTCCCTACAAAAGACAGCGTCAGAAACCATATAGGGAAAGAGAGCTTTTCTTGTTTGTTACAAACAATATCTCCATTTCTAGAATATTCCCAATGAACCAGCATTTTCTCCCTTTCCAACAATGTTTTCTACACTACCAAAGGTTGTCATCTGCAGATGCTTTCAGTTTGGACAAGTCTAAAGTTTTGTTGTCTGGTATAGAGTTAAAAGAAAAAGAGAACAGTTCCTGTTTAAAAATAGTCTGACAATACATGTAGACTATACAGTCATGGGTTATAGGGTAATGCATACGAAATATCAAATAAACCATAGGAATGTTACCCAACATATCCATCTGCATAGGTGTGATTAAACGCCACAGGGAATCGATTGAGGGCATCAAGCCTTGTATAATCTTGTCATAACAGGGCCGCGGAAAGGCCCGCAGAATTAACATGTCCAGAACTTTTGACTAATCGTAAACAACATTTTAATCCAAATAATATCATATAAAAGTCTGGGAACAATTGTGAAGGTAACACTCATTGTACGATCGATCCAAGTGTTAGTCGCTGGCAGAACAATAATTCTAAAAGTAGGTCAAAAGTTGCCAGCTCTCTCTCTCTCTCTCCTTTTTGCTGCTTACCTAAAATTCATTTTCTGCCAGCGACAAATACATAAACCGACCGTACAATAACAGATTGTCGCCTTCAAAATGATTTCCATTCTTTTAAGCGTATGATTTAAATTCCAATGCATTTTAACATCAGCATTGTGTACTTTTGATCGCAATTGGGGCTTTAAGGTAATATTATAATAAGTGAAACAGATAAAACTAAGTATTTGAAAAAATATATATGAACCGTGCTCTATGAAAACGGGGCTTAATTTTTTTGCGAAAAGGATCGACCAAGGGTGACCGCGCAGGCTGACCTGGGCCATAACTTTTCACTATTGGTCAATTTTCTGCATGTCAAAGGACAAGTCTACCTCATGATTCAGTCGGTTGTTAGACAAAATGGATTTTACAGATCCATAATTATGTAATGTCTTGCTTGGTACAATGCATAATGGAGACGAATTAAGCCCCCTTTTGCCAGACCGTGGCTCATATATGAGATGCATTCTGGCAAAAGTAGGTCCATGCGTCTTTGTGATGCATTTTACCCAACAAGATAACTACGGATCCATAAAATCCTTTTTGTCTACAATCTACTACATCTGAAGGGAGAATAGTCTTTGGACATGCAGAAAATTTACAAAAGGCAAAAAGTTTCGACCCATGTCAGCCTGCGCAGTCCGCGCAGACTGACATAGATCGATACATTTTGCCAATTCATTGAACCCCTTTTTCACAGAGTATGACACATTTTAGAAGTATATACTGCAAAAAAAAAAAGAAAGGAAAAAGCCTCACCGCCGGAATCAAAAACCAATGTTGATATTTGCTGTTTATTGGATCGTCCGTCTCGAAAAGGATTTCGTCACAATATACTCGGAAAGTATCTGGTTGCACGGTTGCCATGGTAACGCTACAAGGGTAAACGGTATGTAATCATTCAAAATTGTCAGGCTCGAACCAAGACCCTCCCATGTACGAACCCTACACTTCCCACAGAGTAACACAGTACCCCTAACTCTTGAGTAAAGAAACTGTGATCGTAAATGAAAAATAATAGAATTACATGTATCTTAGTATGAATGAATGAATGAATGAGCGAGCGAGCGAGCGAGTGACCGAGGGAGCAAACGAACGAATGAATGAGCGAATAATGAATGACTGAATGTTGTTTTATGGCACATGAACAGCTCAGGTGATTTAGCACGCATGTATGTAATAAAAGATAATAACATGCATTTTTTGTTCTTAAAAAAAATTGGACGTAATGAAAGTAGTAAAACGTGTTAGATTAAGAAAGATAATGTGTAATCTGGATACGCATAAAAGACATCATTGAGTGACGGGGCAATGTCTATCCTATCTACTCAAAAAGTTTTAAATGAAAAAGGTAAGGTTGTGAATAGTGGCTATATAAATGGTAGTCTTGTGTGTCTTGATAATACCTGCCTGTTCAAAAGTTTGAAAGGATGATGTTAAGATTGTGATAAAAAATTAACAAAATGTTTGAATGAAGAAAGATTATGTGTTATCTTGATCTCCATAAAGGATTCTGTTAAAAGCATTCAAGATACAAAATAACCTAACCGTAAGATATTGGTGAAATTACACATTAAGCCCCCTTTTTCCATGACACGGTATTTTATTAAATACAGACAAATACTGATTGTCTGTGGCTTATGATAAACAATATAGATTTAAAATTTTATCCAGTCGTTAAAGAGATATTGGTCCATAATGGAAATATACATCAAGCCCTTTTTTTTTTCTTCCATGACATTAAGCCTCCTTTTTTTTTTTCCATTCCTCCCCCTTCCCCCCCCCCCCCCCCCCACGAAATTCGGCGGACGATAATAATTGTCTACGTTCCACCATTATTTGCAGCTCCTCCCTAGCTTAAGAATGCCTGTAAAGAATGAGGACAAAAAATAGGCCTCTAGGTTGATAAAAATGTTTTTTTTTTTCTAGTGCAGAATCTGGGTGACTAAAATTAGTATATATCTAATGGTAACAAAGTATAATTATATCTTAATTCTTACACATATTTAGTGGGTTAACATTGACCTATTTTATGGTATTTGAATTATAGCGGAGTAAAAAGTCAAATTCTCAGATTGCTGGTTGTTAGAACTGTATACTTTCCAGACGAATTTCCGAGTGAATTCAGATTTTGGCAGTTACGAAAGCACATTGCGTTCTGACACCTGCACCAATAATTTTTTGTTTCATAAATACTAGATCTAGGTTAATCGCACATTGAAAAAACACAGCAGACTTTGACAAATTCAGTTCTTTAAAAACGAAAAACAATTAATCACAATTTATAGTTTAACAGACTCTCTCTCTGCGTGGATCAGTGAAGCATTAGGTCGGTGTACACTGAAAATAAAGGCCAGTTCAGCGACTGAAATATGAAAATCTATAAAGTGGTACAAATGACATAATCACATGATTACAAGATTTATATTTCAGAAAGCACCTGCTAAGCTATGACTTGTTACAGCCAAGAAATCGTATACATTACATACGCTATGTACGATTTCTGGTGCACCTAAAATATGGTTGTGCAAAGTATTTAAAGTCTAAAATAAAAAGTGTGAAGAAGCAACGTGTAAGAACGTCTAAGAAGTCAACACAAACGATCCAAGTCGTAAATTTGTTAAAAAGATTAGCCTTCTGTTGGGAAAAATGTCCATGTCATTCGGTATTGTCTTTCTTTTTCCGATCATAGGTCGAGTGTTGAATTGAAATAAGACTTGCAGTTAAGGACAGATTGTGAGATATAGAGCATGTACTTCTAATGGGTAATTATAAAACAGTTTTCACTGAGAATTCTCCACAAAGAGATGCGTGCCGTAGAAAAGACGCTTGTTGTCGAAGAGTACTTTTCAGCGTGTCCGAAAAACTTGTTTAGTTCACGACCTCTATTTTTAGACATGTATATGAGCTATTTTCAGAGATGATGTCTGTGTAAGCGATGGATTATCGTGTACCCTTGTGGACGAAATGATTGTTTCAAAGATTTGAACCGTTAAATAGCTCCGCAACCAGGCGACTCAAATATCATAGCCTGAACGTTGTACAGACAATCTCTTTTACGAAGGTGATAATTAAATCAGTGTTGACTGTATCCAACAGGGTGTCGTGCATACTGTCAAGATTGTAGTATTTCTCAAGAATAGGCTGAAAGTCAATGCAATCTAAAAGAATATGCTTAACGGTTAGATATTCATTACATTGAATACATTCTGATGCGTCTTCACCAGGAGTGTGTTAACCGAGAAAGCCCAGTTCGAAGCATTGTCATGATCATGTCTTCTAGACGAACGGGCCTGTCGCCACAGATTGCTCAAAGGTTGTATTAACTTTATTGCAAACCACTTTGCATATTGTTCAGTTCTCTGTCGGAAGGGATTTTCCCGATTCCAGGAAGAAAGCAATTGTAACACCTTTGTTTAAAAAAGGCGATAAGTCGTTGCCGTCTAATTACAGACCTGTCTCTTTGATAAGTAGTTGCAGAGAAATTATTGAAAGAATTATTTTTAAACATATGTACAATTTCCTTCTGACAAAAGATCTTTTATACAAGTATCAATCGGGTTTTTTGTCAAAACACTCCACAACTTATCAACTTGTCGACAGATATCACCATATATGTCAAGCCATTGATCACGGCCAACTATCTTGTATTGTTTTCTGCGATATCTCAAGAGCATTTGACAGGGTGTGGCACAAAGGTCTTATGTTTAACCTTGAAGAAAATGGAACAGGTGATAGTCTTCTCACTTTGCTAACTAGTTATCTAAAAGAACAGAAAACAGAAAGGTGTAATGGTGTAATACAAGCACTAGAGTCTACTCTTCTACCCTTAAAAGCGGGAGTACCTCAGATTTCCAACCTTGGGTCTCTTTTATTTGTTATTTATGTAAATGATATTACAGAATCACTATTAAGTCTAAATAGATCATATGCCGACGACAGTTCTCCTTATTATTCTGCTACGTCACTGGAAGATATAGAGGTTTTAATTAACCGTGATTTAAGAAATGTTTCAATATGGGCGAAACAATAGTTGGTTGATTTCAACCCAAACAAAATTGAAGCTGTAATATTTTCTTCGAGAAAAGATTATGATGAACCTCTACTGTTTTTTTTTTTTTTTTTTGAAAATGCTAAAATTAAATTGTAGATCAACATAAATATCTTGGTATTACCCTAAGTAGTTCAGGCCAATGGAATGACCAATAATAAACAATAATTTAGAGGCTGCATCTAAAATAATACACATTATGCGGAGACTTCAATTTACTCTAACTCGTGCAGCCTTAAATTTATCAATCTTATGTGAGATCTAAACTTGAGTATTCATAGATAATATGGGATGGCTGCTCAGTCTCATGAACTAAACTAACTTTAAAATCAGAAATTGGCAGGTTCAGTGCAGATTTTGCACTTTCATCGGTTGTTTCATTACCTCTTGTGCCCATATAGCCTCGAAGCCAACAGAAGACTAAACTGTTGGAGGAAAGGATGTGAGAGATCATTTCTAAAAGTTTGCAGATCAGTGGATTTTCAAACTTTTTATTATAGAGGGCTTGTAAGGTAGACAAGAAATCTGAGAAAACAGTGAATCTGCAGGAACTGGAATTCTCCGCATGGTCGAGGGCAAGATAAATGACCTTCACTTCCGACAGAAAAAAATGGAGGTATTGTTTGGAAGTGTACATTTTTTTATACGTTCTCTCTAGACAGCAGCTGCTGCAACAGCATTATCATGTTTTGAACCATCTGTATAGATTGGCTTAATTGAAAAATAATGCTCTTTAGTTTACCCAAATCTTGTCTTGAAAATGTTCCTGTCCGTTTCCGATTCTTAGCTACAAGCAATGTCAAAACGAAGCTCTGCGGTACCCTGTATCCATGGTGGGATATCAGGGAGTCTGTATTGAGCAATGGATATTGTATCAATGTTCAGGTTCTCTACTTCCGCCTCAATGCTAATACCAAATGGAGGTATGGCAGTTGGTTTTCTGTCAAGAGTCTTTTGAACTGAGGATTAAAAACAACCCCTGTGTGTTGGATTTAAAGGGTTTGATGTCAGTTTCAAAAGAAACTGAAGAGCAAGCTTATGTCTTCTGAGGTAAAAAGATGGATCATTTGCCTCAACATAGAGACTGGTTACAGGAGAGGTTCGAAAAGCTACAAGTATCAAGCGGAGACCTTCATGATGAACAGAGTCAAGTAGTTTCAGATAAGTTTTACGGGCTGAATCATACACAAAAGAACCTTAATCTAGTTAAGAACGGATAAGGGGGTGATCAAAGCGTAAAAGTACTTTTCTATCTGCTCCCCACTCTGAATGGGCTACAAGTTTAAGAGCCTTCTTAAATCTCTTTTTAAGAGCTATAATGTGTTGTAAAAAGGTAAGTTTCTTGTCGAAAATGGCACATAGGAATTTGAATTTGGACACAGCTTCAAGTTTAGTCTTATCTAAGTAAAGCTCTGGATCTGACTTTGAGAACCTAAACCTTTTTCATCGGACCAGGTCTGAAGTTTATTAAGACACCGTTGAAGTTGTATTTCAGTCATGTTCATGTTGTGAGATCTAAAACAGATAACAAAGTCATCAATGAATAAAGAATATTCTATGTCTGTGATTATGGCTTTAAGAATTCTGTTCATTTTCACATTAAACAGTGAAAAAGATAAAAAACAAAAAAACCCTTGTGGTACACCCATCTCCTGTTCTCGTGCGGCTTGTAAAACTGAAAATGAATAAAAACAAGTTTGCGATTCCTCATGTGGGCGCCATTTTGGTTCTCCGTGAGAACTGCACAAATGTAAGAATTACAGACACAGAGACATACCGTTTAATGACTGATATTTGTTTTATTTCATCGAAGTACATGTATTTCAGCAGACGACTTTTGAAAGAATTGTGACGAAAGAAGAAAATGCCTGTGCGGGCATTTTTTTTCTTTTGTCTTAATGTTTTCTACCTTGTGTGAAAATGTTATTAACACTGATCCAAGTTTTGACCACTTTTCTGCAGATGGTTTCAACTGATGTCTGCAGCAGACGCGTCAAAAGTTGTCTATTATGAAGGTAAGGGTAAACCAAGTTTTGCAAATTGTGGCATACTCTACCTGTGCGACAGATTAGCGACAAACTGTGAAAAAACCATTCGGATTATTTAGAGTCTCTATTTTTGTTCAGACAATTGATATATCACAAAACGACATGATAGTTGAATTTAAATACTTGTATACCCCACTGACTGTTTATTTTTGTGGTGTTTGAGAAAATGTATTATTTATAATACATGTAATATAATAATAATGCACGGCCGCTGCCTATGTGCCGGAGCGGCCTACACGATATTTATTTGTTTCTAAAATACGAGAATGAGAGGTTGCGGCCTATACAGCGCAGGTGCTTATTGTCCGGAAAATACAGTACCGCTCCAAAAGTAGTTTAAAGTTAAAGGATTGGACACGTTTTTGTGTGCAAAAAGACAAACATAAAAACACAAGTGGACAGAGTGGACAAGAAACGTGCCCGCTGACTATGTGCTGCCACAATTTATAATAGCTGAATAACTATTCGGATTTGTTGTTGTTGCCATATATGATTCTTAGCTATTGTTTATGGTACAAAGCTGCAACAGAATTGAGTATAATTTAAATTAGTTTTACCAAATATTCTCAAAATTATTTCATTGCTACACACATTCACAGTGCTATAAATTGTGCATAATGAGATCAGAACCTATAGTGTACAATGTAATCTGAATCTGTACACCTTACGCATTGTAATACCATGAACTTTGCATTGTATATGTATTATCACTGAAAAACACTTATTTGCAATTTTCTCTTCATTTCGGTAGCAGATGTCCTGAAAGAGCTGTTTTAAAATGATAATGCCGCTGTCCAAATTATCTCTCAGATGAATTTATTAAAATTTGATTTTCAAAGTGTAGTGTTAGGAAAATAGAAATACATGTAACTCAACTTTTTGTTTTCCAAAAGTATATTTACATGAATTACAACTGAACTTCCTCTCAACCTAACAACAAAGAATATATTGATGGATGGATCTAGAGTGTTGATTCAGACCAGAATTCGAAATCACATAATAGATAAACGAAATCACAAGTTTACTGATTTAAAATAAAGGTTACTATGTAGAAAAATACGTGTATATTTCACTCATTTATGAAATGATTCATTAATTTCAGAGTGAGCCTCTATTGCGATTAAAAATATGCAAGAGACAAAGATGATTTCGGGATTTTTCTTTGTATATTTAATTCTCAAGTAAACAATATGACCACTATATTTGAGCCATGCTCTGTGAAAAGAGGGGTTAAAATGCATTTTCGTGATGCATTGTACCGATCAAGCTATCGCATAATTATGGTTCCATAATTGCCACTTTATTAACAACCGAGTGAATCATGAGGTAGACTGATTGTTGGATATATAGAAAACCGACGAAAAGTTTCGGCAAGCGTATAAAAATACAATCACAAAATATGTGAAAGACGGACTTAACCTTTTCATTGCATTTCTAGACGCTTCTTGTAGCTTATAATGAGACCGTTTCATGGCTGCGTATTTCTGCGCTTGCATGTTTTGTTTCATCATGACCACTGTTCCCACTCTCGGGTAGATGTTTTTGTACTTCTGTATTTGTTTACAAGTCTATAGTGCAATTCGTGTAAGTTTCCCAAATTGTTTACGTTATTTAAGTCTTGCATTGATGCACAACTGGATAAAGCGTTTTCTTTAAGGTACTATTTTACGAGGTATTGATTTTGCAATGTAAGGCAACCCAAAATCATAAATTTTGGGGTTCAGTTTCCACATGGTATAGCCGAGTTGGAATGCTTTGCTACGCTTCACACCCCACCTCAAAAAGAGGATTAAAATTTTCATAACCATATACAAAAATTGAAGAATAGGCATAAACAGTGCATTATTGTGACACATTTTCACCCCCCTTTAGCTCACCTGAGCACAACGTGCTCAAGGTGAGCTATTGTGATCGCCATATGTCTGGCGACCGTCGTCTGTCGTCCGTCGTCCGTCAACAATTTCTTTAAACATCTTCTTCTCCTAAACAACTGGGTCAATCTTGATTAAACTTGGCAGGGATGTTCCTTGGGTTAAGCTCTACCAAAGTTGTTCAAAGAATTGAATTTCACCCTTAACTCTGGTTGCCATGGCAACAAAAATGAAAAAAAAATGCAAAATCTTTGAAAATCTTCTTCTCTGAAAGTAGAAGGCGCAGAGCTTTGATATTTGGTATGTAGCATCTCCTAGTGGACCTCTACCAAGTTTGTTCATATGATGTCCTTGGGGTCAAAACTGACCCTGCCCCGGGGGTCACAAGTTCGAACATAGGAACAAAGAGGGAAAACTTTAAAAATCATCTTCTCTGAAACTGGAAGGCGTAGAGCTTTGATATTTGGAAGGTAGAATCTAGTAGACCTCTACCAAGTTTTTTTTATATGATGCCCTTGGGGTCAAAACTGGCCCTGCCCCGGGGGTCACAAGTTCGAACATAGAAACAAAGAAGGAAAACTTTAAAAATCTTCTTCTCTGAAACAGGAAGGCATGGAGCTTTGATATTTGGTATGTAGCATCTTCTAGTGGACCTCTACCAAGTTTGTTCATATGATGCCCTTGAGGTCAAAACTGGCCCCGCCCAGGGGGTCACAAGTTCGAGCATAGGAACAGAGAAGGAAAACTTTAAAAATCTTCCTCTCTGAAATTGGATGGCGTGGAGCTTTGATATTTGGTAAGTAGCATCTTCTAGTGGACCTCTACCAAGTTTGTTCATATGATGCCCTTGGGGTCAAAACTGGCCCTGCCCCGGGGGTCACAAGTTCAAACATAGGAACAAAGAAAGAAAACTTTAAAATTCTTCTTTTCTGAAACCGAAAGGCGTGGAGCTTTGATATTCGGAATGTTGCATCTCAGAGTGGACCTCTACCAAGTTTGTTCATATGATGCCCCTGGGGTCAAAACTGGTCCGTAGGAACAAAGAAGGAAAACTTTAAATTTCTTTTTCTCTTAAACGGGAAGGTGTAGAGCTTTGATATATTGGTATGTAGCATCTCCTAGTGGACCTCTACCAAGTTTGTTCCAAGGATGCTGCTTGGGTCAAAACTGGCTTCGCCCCGGGGGTCACAAGTTGGAACATAGGGACAAAGAAGGAAAACTTTAAAATTCTTCTTTGAAACTCGAAGGCGTAGAGCTTTGATATTTGGTATGTAGTGATTCTCTTCTTTGGTTGTTTGCCCATCTAAGCACAATGAGTTCATTGAGTTCAAAATTAGGTCCTCTTGGGTCATAAACTAGGTCACTAGGTCAAATTAAAGAAATACCTTGTTGGCACTCTCGAGGCCACATTATTTGCTCAACTGCCTTGAAAATTGGTCAGAAAGTTTGTCTTAATAAAATCTCACATAAGTCTGAATTTGGGTCAACTGGGGTTATAAACTAGGTCACTGGTTTAAATTAAAGAAATACCTTATTTGCACTATGAAGGCCACATTTATTGCTCAAATGACCTGAAATTTGGCCAGAATGTTTGTCTTGATGAATTATCAGATGAGTATGGATTTGGGTCACCTGGAACCATAAACTAGGTCACTAGGTCAAATTAAAGAAATGCCTTTTGGACACTCTAGAGGCCACATTATTTGCTCAATTGCCTTGAAAATTGGTCAGAATGTTTGTCTAAATCTCACATGAGTCTGAATTTGGGTCAACTGGGGTCATACACTAGGTCTCTTGGTCAAATTAAAGAAATACCTAGTGCGCACTCTAGAGGCCACATTTATTATTCAGTTGATTTGAAACTTGGTAAAAATGTTTCTTTTGGTAAAGTCTAAGACCAGTTCAATTTGGGGTCACATGGGGTCATAATCTAGGTCACTAGGTCAAATTAAAGAAATACCTTTAGGACACTCTAGAGGTCACATTATTTGCCCAATTGACTTGAAAATTGGTCAGAATGTTTGTCTTCGTGAAATATGAGTTTGAAATTGGGTCACCTGGGGTCATAAACTAGGTCACTTGGTCAAATTGAAGAAATACCTTTAAGGCACTCTACTCAGGTAAGCGATCCAGGGTCATCATGGCTCTCTTGTTTCTGTTTATCATAATGTTTTCGACAACATTTATTTTCAGAAATTTCAAAAGACCTTTGCATTTGTTAAATGTGACCACCTGCTTCTCCCGTATTTACATGTTCATGCTACAAATGCGAATGATTTCAATCAATTAATGACCACGAACCTTTGATTAACGCTGGAACCGGCTTAACTCATTACCAAACAACAAAATTTCAGACTGGGTAAAATTCAAAGCATTTGGAGACGACAAGTCAAATGTAGCTAAATTATGGTATTTGCTTTTAGACCATTAGACAAAATTGTGGGAAAAAAAGGTGAAAACGCTGGTCACCACAACTGGGTGATGAGCACTTACAACAGCATTCGATATCTGTGCGACGGCAATTCTGCATGGGAAGGTGGGAATGGAGAGAGGATTGAAACATGAAGAAGAAGGTAATGTGTACGGAGGAAAGCTTTACATGCGGGAAGGGGTACAGAGAAATGATTAAACAATGACCTGTAACGACATCAATCAATGTTTGTACAACGTACCTAACTCTGCCTGAGGAGGAAGGGGAGAGAATGGACCGGACGATGAGCTCCTACAACAACATTCGATGTCTGTGCGACGGTAACTCTGCATGAGGGTGGGATAGGGAAAGGATTGAAACATGAGCTCCCACGACATCATTCGATGTCTGTGCTACGGTAATTCTGCATGAGAAGGTTGGGATGGAGAGAGGATTGAAATGTGGACTCTAACGAAATCACTGGATGTCTGTGCGACAGTAACTCTGCATGAAGTGGTGAGGATGGAGAGAGGACTGAAACATGAAGATGGGGGTAATGTGTATGGAGGTAAACTCTACAGGCGGGAGAGGGGTACAGAGAAATGACTGTACCGACATCACCCGATGTGTGTAGGAAGGTACCTCTGCATGAAAAGGTGGGAATAGAGAGAGGATTGAACCCCGAAGGGGAGAGAAATGACTGGATGATTAGATCACTTGTTTACGGCGGTAACTCTGCATGAGGATGGGGTAGAGAAAGGATTGAAACATGAGAACTTACGACATCACTTCATGTGTGCACGACGCTACCTCTGCATGAAGATGGGGTAGGGATATGATTAAAAGATGAGATCTTACAAAATAGCTCAATGTGTACGATGGTACACTCTGCATTAACCCTTTCACCACGATAGAATCTTAGGCTTGTCCAAATTCAAAGCATACACAGCCGACAAATTAAGGTTGGCTCAAATGATGAAACTTTCTTCCAATTAAGTAGAAAACGTTGTGGGAAAAGGAGAAAATGCCGGTTACCAGCATTTTCTCCTTCTCCCTCAATGTTTTCGAAAGCTTTCTTTCGCAGTCTCGCTTAAACTCGGGATCGAATGGAAAAGGGTTAAGAGAGGATAGCGATCGGGTGTTGAAACATATGCTCTGACTCTAAGAAGAGGAGGAGAGAAACGATTGAAATTAGAGCCGTAACGCTATCACCCAATGTTTGTAGGAACAGGGACTTCGGTACAAGGTCGCTTGTAGAAAAGTAAGTTATTTCTATTATCATAGGCTGTAAGAATTTACCTGACAGGGCGGGGCTATGTCACAGTTCACTGCATTTTAGACTGGGGTAAAACAGGTAATTCAGAAATCACCGTGATTGGCCGTATGAAATGCAAATCAAAGAACGCGAAAAACTGAACAACATGGATAAAATGTACCCTTTTCACATTTTTTTCACACGGTGAAAGAGTATGCATTTCACGTGCCTATAAAGCAATGGATCGATAAAGTACTGTTATGGTACATGTGTTCACGTGGATTTACGAAGAACAATTCCGAACTGGCTCGAGGCCACTGAAATGAAAACTATGACTTATGTCAAAGGTTAGTCACGCCCTGCCAGGTCAATTCTTACAGCCTGTTTCAAACTAGGACGGGTGAACAAACAAAATTTCTTTGCGCAAAAATAAATAATTCACTGGCTAGAAGGACAGCAGAGGCAAAGGGTTAGAAAGAAAGCGCAGCCAAGCATCAGAAAGAACAGCGACATGCCTAAATCACATTGCACAAATGAGCGGAAATATTTCTTCAAAATCCTTGTCATTGTCTCAAAAAATCCAGGGTTTTGTGGCACTAGTAGCCAATGACGCCGCAGAACCGACAGTAAAAAGCAAAGAAGTCTAAATTCCAAAACAAGGATTACGTGTACATAACATCCACTATTGAAAGTTTTAGTATAATCAATCTCTATATGAGATTAGTTTTAAACAAATATTTTAAGTGATTAACTTCCCTCAGGTGCATCAGGGTCCGTATTCACCAACGATTCTTAAGAACATTCTTTGTCTTATTCTCCAAGATTTTCTTGAAATAAAAAAGAAAAAGAAAAAAGTAACACAACTTCTGATCTGCTAAACCAATGGTTTAGTCAATCAGAAGTTGTGTTACATTCAAATTTAGAAAATGGTTTAGCCAGTCAGAAGTTGTGTTACTTTCAAATTTAGCAAATTCTCGAGAATAAAACTGAGAACATTCTTAAGAATGGCTGGTGAATACGGACCCTGGTTTTCTTTTCGGCCTAGCTGACGGTTCACAATCAATCAAAGTTCCTTCTGATAGTGTTTGCTGTTTAGTCAGTCCTGCTGTCTGCGAACAACAATGCACTTCACCATTATAAGAGAGTCGAGGAGCGGTTAGTTTAAAACAGCTTCACAGATTCTATAGCCAAGGCAATACTCAAAACTAAGCAAGAAACATAGCTCATAAAAGAATGAATAAAGGCAACAAAGCACTTCAGAATGCAAACGAGCAAAGAATAGAAAAATTATAGGAAAATTATCAGCACACCAAAACTCACGGTTAGGACAGATAACTTACAGATTGTCTAAAACCAAACTTTGAATTCTCAAGACGGTCTTCAACCTCTGACTACTCAAGGCTTACTGTATCAAATGTCTAACTAGATCTATATACACAAATTACAGCGAAAATTATTACCAAAGCACGACAGATTGATTTTTATTCAAATATAATACACAGATAATATCATGTGTACAGAAAGGTGCGCAATATCTATTTTCCCTGAACAATAGCCCTTAATAAATTTTCACATCCCATTGGATTACAACAATGCTCAACCATAATGCACGCAGGTGCGACTTTGCTCCTATCAAATGACGAATTCATTTAAGAATTAGTGTTGAGTGCATTAAATTTTTTGTCTCATTTATCTTTAAAAGTACCCCTTATAACTGAATTTTTTATGGACCGCTGACCCCGCCCTTCATAGTTTTTGACGGAACACAGGGAACAGTGTCGATCGAGATCAGTTTACAAAGAACGTACAGTAAGGTTTTGAATCTGCAGACTTTGGTATCTTTTATGATGGATTCCATTACCAAATACCTCTAGTGTTTATTGTTAGAATGTGATGACCATTCAGGTCTTATCTTCTTATGTCAACCGTCAAACTGAGACCCTGTGACGACAAATCACTCCTATGTTTCAAGACAATTATGTCCTTTTAGGTCAATGAACAAACGCGTCTCTGTCATTTGATATGTGAAAAAAGCATGCGGATTGAAAAACGTGCAAGGCAATTACACAAACAATGAACTGTAGAGATAAATGTAATAGAATAAGTTAAAGATTTGAAACTGGTCTCGATTCGCAGCTTTGACATGACCGAGTTTATGAGGTCTACGTTGCGAATGGAAAACTAAGAGAAACACCCCAAAACACTCAAAACCCACTGTCATTACACTCCAAACCACTTTCCAAGCAGCTAAAACTGCATGCAAAACGCTTAGATACACGATTTTTATGGAAACTAGTCATGAAATAATGCCACAATCTGAGACAAAAATGTTGTCAACCGTCAGATGAATGAATTTTTAATGCAATGGTCCACTGTTAAAAACATTTGCTTGCAATATTCTACCATCACCTTCTATTAGTTCTTTCATTACTTTGATTTTTTTATATTATTTTAGCTATATGACCAAGAGGACTTCAAACAGAGCTGAACTATTTACCAGACGATAAAAACTCACCGTCGCTATTTTGCAAAGCCGCGGTATCGCAGTCGGTAGTGTACAGGAATTGAGACGGGGGGAGGCGCTGGTTCAATTCCAAAGCTTAAAGAAAGTTTTTCCGAGGATTGTTGATAGTCATAGGAATAGGATTCATTCCTCTCTCACTGCTGATCATTGTTTTGACGATCGTTATGTGGGAAAGCAACCACTGGTTTGGGAAGAATGTTGGGCGAAATACTGGTAAAAAGAAACTTCAGGAAAGCATGGGTAGGTGCATTGGCCGCCGCGAAA
The DNA here is from genome assembly GCA_945859785.2 of Tridacna gigas. Taxonomy (NCBI): domain Eukaryota; kingdom Metazoa; phylum Mollusca; class Bivalvia; order Cardiida; family Cardiidae; genus Tridacna; species Tridacna gigas. The sequence goes on from OX244028.2 coordinate 9,298,571, forward strand.
TAATTGAAATAATTTTGAAAACGGCGTTAAACAGGATACAAATCATCACCACTTATCACTTAGTCTTGCGTTTTATCTACCATGAGGATGAAAGCTTTTGAAAACACTGTGAGATAGAGAGAAAATGCTGGTAAGCAGCATTTTCTCTTTGTCCCACAATGTTTCTACCTTATCAGTAAATTTAGCTCATTCGTCTCAAGCTCCAAATTGTCGTTTGAAAATGTTTTCAATTTAGAGGAGTCTAAAACTTGTCGACTAGGAAGTGGGTAACCCTTTACCAAACGACAAAAATTTAGACATGTCCAAGTTGAAAGTAGCCTACTTGCAGACGACAAAATAAACGTTAATTAAAAGTTAAGATCAGTTTTTGGAAGGGTAGAAAACAATGTGGGAAAAGAATATAATGCTCGTTACCAGCATTTTCAGCTTTTCCCACAATGCTTTCAAAAACCTTTTTCCTCAAGGTCGTTAAAACTCAGGATTGTTTGGTAGAGTGTTAAACCTTTACCGCACAATGCCGCCTTTTAACGCCCCTGAAGAAGAGGCCTTTTGAAAACATTATGGGAAAAGGAGAAAATGCTGGTAACCAGCATTTTCTCCTTTTCCCACAATGTTTTCTTCCCTATCAAAGAAAAATTGCACCATTTGAGCCACATTGAAATTGCCGTCTGCAGATGCTTTCAATTTGGACAAGGATAGAATTTTGTCGTCTGGTAAAGGGTTAAGACGCATCGTTGGATGGTATTTTCTTACCAAACAATCAGTGTTTTAACGACTATGCTAAAAGACGGTTTAAAAACACTGACAGAAAAGTAGAACATTTTGTCAAACATTTTCTCCCTTTCGTAAAATATTTTCTAACCTTTCGAAAACCGACCCCTTTCGTTCGAGCCACATTCAATCTGTTGTCTGCAAATGCTTTCAATTTGGACAAGTCTAAATTTTTGTCAACCGGTGAAGGGTTTACTCTTTACCAAACAATCCTGAGTTTAACGACCATGGGGAACTGGTCTTTTGAAAACATTGTGGGAAAAAAATGAAAAATCTGGTAAGAAACATTTTCTTCTTTTCTAACAATGTTTTCTACCCTTTGAAAAACACATTTTATGTTTTGAGTGTGATGTTTAATATGTCGTCTGCAAATGTTTTTAATTTGGACATGTCCAGAAATTTGTCAACTGGCAAAGGGCAAAAAAAACTTTGCACACGAGAGCATTTTTATTTTTAGCTCAAATTTGTCTTTTGACAGGTAAGAAAGCATTTTGGGACGAGGATGACATTCTACTTACCATTAATTTCTCCTTGACCCACAACGGTTTCGAAAACATATTGCAATATGAACCAGAACGGTTTTACTCTTTCCCAGGGTACATTTCAACAAAGTTCACATATTCATGCAAACCATTTGCGGAAGGAAGCGACTTACGTATGTCGTAATATTTTGCGTACGGCGTTTCACAAATATATCTGTACTTACAGCATCGTGCACAATATGCATACGTTTGGATACTCTCTAAAAGAAGGTAGGATTGTTAACTAACAAAGGGTCATTCGGCATACCTCGGGTGATCTGGTGATCAAATCCCTCGGCTGTATCACGTAGCTTGATATGCACCTACACGGTACATTTCGCACATCTCCGGAAGCACGCCCGTTTACCGTTATTGAAATTGTAAATCTCTTCTTAAAAAAGAAAACATGAGTAAATTTACTGTCGTTATCTTTCTAAGAATATTTCAGTCGGCAAACAGTTTGTACATTCAATTTTTAGCGTGGTTTATCAATTCCGTTGGGAGCTTTCATCGACTGATCGATAGAATTGAATAACTTTACCGTGGTTGTTCATGTCGTTGCTAAGCGATCTACAGGGGCGCCGCCATGTTTAAGATCATGTGATTGGTAGTTCAAAATGGAAGCCTCCTTTATACAGACGAGGTTAGATGTAGGTACGGAATCGGCCGAGTTGTGACGAGTGACAAAGGGCATGCACCTTTGCCAACTGTCATTTTACTACAGATTCGCTGTATGTTTTAGAGCGACGAGGGGAAAAAGAAACAAATGACAAAACTCTTTGGTATAATGAAATGGAGATGGATGCATTACAGCGGCTTTCCAGAAGATCCGAATTTTTGCAAGGCAATTTTTGTGATAAAGCCTTGGCGGCAGTGCTGACACTTTCCAGAAAAAAGGGTTAATATAGGCCTTACGGTTGGGCAACGTTTAATTTGGGCACGCAAATTTGTCATCAATACGAAAATGTATCTTTACGTCATCTAAACTGGTTATTGCAAGACATATACATTTATATATTCTGAACTGACCTAAAAAGAAAACTTCGCCTAAAAGGCAAGGTATGAAATTTTCTAAACCTAACTCCTCAACCTGATCAGTATTATCAACTGATATTTAACTCTTTCAGCCAATATATTGAGCCGTGCTCTGTGACAAGAGGGCTTAATGAATCTCCGTGATCCATGATATCCATCAAGTCATGACATAATTATGCATCCATAATAGCCACTTTTTTAAACAACCGACTTAATCATGAGGTATACTAGTCCTTTGGCATACAGAAAATTGATCAATAGCGAAAAGTTTCGGCCCAGGTCAGGCTGCGCGGACTGCGCAGCCTGACCTGGGTCGATACTTTTCGCAGATGCATTAAGCCATGATATCCATCAAGCCATGACATAATTATGGATCCATAATAGCCACTTTTTTAAACAACCGACTTAATCATGAGGTATACTGGTCCTTTGGCATACAGAAAATTGATCGATAGCGAAAAGTTTCGGCCCAGGTCAGGCTGCGCGGACTGCGCAGGCTGACCTGGATCGATACTTTTCGCAGATGCATTAAGGCTTCTTTTCACGGAGCATGGCTCAAATAAAGTCGACATCTTTTGACTGCTGAAAATACAATCCACTTGACCCTTATCCCGCTAAATAAGTGAAATGGAACTTTCAGATTGATAGCAAAAAGTCAAATTCTGCTATTTCAAATGTATTTTGGGGGGAAAGATATCCCCTTATCGGACACTGTAGATCCAAGATCAGACTGCACGTTCTGTGAAGTCTGGTCTTAATCTACACTGTCCGGAAAAGGTCCTTGAGTCGCACTTAGCAGTCGAAGGGTTAAACTAGGATCGATTTTGAAACCATAGCCTTGAATAAACAAGCGTACGGTATAGATCCTAGATTAGACTGTATGTTCTGTGTAGTCTGATCTTGATATTTACCTTCCACAAAAGTCCCTGCTTCGGGGATTGGACACTGAGAGGAATAAAATACGCGAAATTTGACTTTCTTCAAGTTTTAACCCCTTTGTGTTTTCCTTTGTATCATAAACAACCACAATTATGAATAGACTTTGGGGGGTTCCATGTGGCAAAGCGGTTAAGGTCTAGTCCTGGGTCCTGGGTTTCACTGCACACCCAAATCACTGGGTTTTCATGGGAACGCTCATGTACAAAGAACTTTAGAGACCCAGCTTAACACTTAAGCTGCTGAATAAATGAAACCCAAATTTCTACTCAATACTAAAAGCCCAAACATTGCAGTTTCAAAGTTGATTTCATCGGAAAAAAAAAATACCGTATCGGACAGTGTAGATCAAAGATCAGACTGCACGTCCTGTGCAGTCTGATCTTGATCTACACTATCCGCAAAATGTCAGTGGGTCGCGATTAGCAGCTAAAGGGTTATAAATGGTTAAATCAAGAAAGCACATGAATAAATAAGCTGTCACTAGGATATGCCTGAAATACTGTTGAAAGCAGAATGAAATATCTATCAATCAATGAATCACAGCACATTCTGACATTTAATACGTCACTGTGCAAAAACTGACCCGTGGTAATCTTCTAACACTGACAGTATATATGTAAAATTAACTTCAAAGTAAACATTAAATGTATTAGCATGGAAGAAGTTACGAGGAGGGTAAGTGATTCCAAAGTTCGGGCAGAGAAGAAAGAATTGGTAAGAGTTTGCTGGTGGCAACATCAGCCGATAAGCATCAGCTTGTGGCATCATCAGCTGATAATCTGAACCCGTGAGAAGCAAAGGTTATTCATAATTCCCTACCAATACTTAATCTATATGCACGGCTGCACAAAATTTAACTCTTTACCAAACGACAAAATTTTATACTAGTACAAATTCAAAGCATTTGCAGAAGACAAAATAAGTGTGACTCAAAAATAGAATTTGTTCTGGGACGGGTAGAAAACATTGTGGGTAATGGAGAAAATGCTGGTTACAAGCAATTTCTCCTTTTCCCACAATGTTTTCGAAATGCTTTTTCATTTCTTCAGGCTCGTTAAACCTCGGCATCGTGAGTAGTAAAGGTGGCTAGCCTGGGTAATATTACCCAGGCTAGCCTCCCTGAGGGAGATTTTTACCCAGGGTACCTACCCCCGGGTAGGTACTCTGGGTAAAATTCCGGTCAATTTTGCGAAATTTGGGTCGATTTGGGTAAAAATGGCATTTTTTGGCATTTTTTGCTTCCCCCCCTCCTGACCCAGTCTAGCTACCCTGAGGGAGGATTTGACCCAGAGTACCTACCCTCAGGGTAGGTACTCTAGGTTGCTTTCAATGGATCAGAAGTCATTGACAATTTGAAGAAAAAAGATAGATCTTTTCATGGTAGATGGTTAGCCCTGAAAAGGGCTGTTTTGTTTGGAGACTGTGTTTTTTCTCTCTACTGACAGCTTTTCTTCGTTTTTCTTGGGATTTTTGGGATTTTGAAGTCATCGAAATTATCAATGTTTTTCCCGTATTTACCCTGACCTGTCAGTATCGGTGAAGATCTCTTTTGGTCAACATGCCGCTTGTGGAGATGGCTATCGTTTTCCTCTGATTTTCGTTTTGTTGTTCTTCTCGGTTGATTTTCTTTTGGTTGTTTTTCTTTCTTCACAACAGCTACGATAGAGTCCACTAGCTTGTGAAGATTTGTCTTATCGAAGTCAAACTCCACAGGAATCTTTACTGGAACTGCTGAAATGCTCTGACTTTGATAGCGTAGTGTCTCAATGTTTTTCCACAACCGTTCGGTGTTTGTGTTTAAAGTTTTAATCTCCTCCAAATGTTTGTTGAATGTTTCCAGTTCTTTTAAGATCCGAGATAGCATAGATTCTTGTTTCGAATTTAACTGTTTCACCTCTTCGTAAATGTTATCCAATACAGTCGTCGGATTGATGTTTGCTGAATTCATAGCCGATGAGAGAATGTCTCCATTGTTTTCCACTGGAAGGAAAGCATCTAAGTTGAAATCGTTTAAGTTGTATTCCATATTGATTTTTAACTTCCGAAATGTTCGAGAGCTATGAGTCAAAATGATGAATGTATGGGAAAAATCGGTGTTTTTATAGCTTGACAGGAGGATTGACCTATTTTGACTTGGAATTAACGTTAACCAATCGTTAGTTTCGTTACATTTTTTTGGATTTGATATTCTTAGACGTTGTAGATAGATCATATAGTACGTTATGTTCTGTCTATATGCTCTCGCCCACGTTCGCACTTTTAATTCTAACGCAAAGTAGGTCAATCCCGCTGTCAGGCTATAAAAGAGACAGCATTTTTTATTCTTTTATTAACTCATTTCACGATGAAGTTATTGAAATTTTGCTGTGGACTGTTTGGTGGCAAGAAGAATAAGAAAGAAATGAAAGAGAAATGGGAGCAAGAGGTCATGGAAAAGAAAGAAGACGAGGCAGAAGAAAGGAAGAGACTAAAGCATAAAGCTCTTCGGGAGTTCTTTGCAAGACGAGGGTATGAGTTTTATACTCGTACCCCAATCGTTAAGATGGGTAATATTTACCCAGACCTGTCAGAGTTGATACCGCCAACAGAACATCGCGGTTGGCAAAATAAATTAATGAGAATGTATCCTTCATTGAAATGGTAAAGAATACGTTCTCTTTAATTTTAAAACAGCCCTTTTCAGGGCTACCCAATACCAAGAAAAGAACTTTTTCAAATTGTCAAAAAAACAAAAAAAGTCAAGTCCTATATGTTTTTTATATCTTTTATTTTAGAACTTTTTGTACAATATTCATTGCAATGAAACTTTGAACTGTAAAAAAAGACAAAATGAATGAAAAAAAACTTTTTCACTTAGACTGTTTTTCTTTTTTCTTCGGAATGTCATAGAACTTTGAACTGTAAAAAGACAAAATGAATGAAAAAACTTTTTTTCACTTAGACTGTTTTTCTTTTTTTCTTTGGAATGTCAGATTCGCATTTACTCTTACGTTTTTTTCCCCTTTCATTGTTTTTTAATACCATATCTGGACACATTTCATTCCCGTGTTTTGTTGATTTGCAAAAGAAACAGTTGTTTTTGTTGCTTTGTCGTTTTTTCTTCTTTTCGTTATTTTGACGTTTTTCCTCTGGTCTTTTTTCTACCAACAGTAAATCTTTTGGTTCTTCCTTCCCGTTCGAACAATCCGACTCTGCAGAAAATTCGTTTTTTGTTGAATCTATGAGCTTTTGTTTGTCCAGATTTTTCCGTAAAGTCTCTAATTTATCTGCTATTTTGCAGATCTCTGAATCCTTGATACCCGTGTTGTCAGTCTGCATGTCTACGGTCTGAGTTTCAACGGATGATGTATCCTGTGGTGAACTTTTTTTCCATGTATTTTCATTGCAGAATGATTTGCAGAATGAATTTACTACCCCGACGTATTTCATATGTTGGAGTTTGACAGCTGTTGGTGAAATTTTGATGTCATGGCTGAGCGGGTCCACATAGACAAAAACATTTTCTCCTGTCTGCTTTTCTTTTTCTGGACATTGTCTGGCCCAATGCCCTGTTTTGTTGCACGTAAAACAAATATTTGTTCTCACGCCATCCATCCCATATCGTTTGTCGATCGTTGTTTGATCCAAAACTCTGTAGCTGGTCATGCGGTAAACATCTTTTTCTGCTAAATGTTGTTGGGATAAAAATGATCCCACGTAGACACCGTTATGTTTAACTTGATACTTTGGCGGAATATTGCTGATCTCATAATCGTGGGTGTATGGATTAACATACAACGCCATCCTCTTTCTAAGTGGTGATGTATTTTGCAGCTTGAACTCGCTCATTTTCTTTTATCAACTGTATTGTCTGAGATTGGTCAGAGGAATAATGAGATTTTCACAGTCGATGTCTCTATTTATACACTACTGCAAGGAAAGAGTCAATAAATTGTTAGGTTTTTTCTCGCTTCCTTCATTTTGTCTTCTCAGCCAGAGCTGAAACGATGGCTAAAAGAAAAAGAATAGTAGATTATTCAGACAGTGAAAGTGACGATGAGTCATTTCCACCAAAAAAGAAAAAATCTTTACCGTTGAAAGAAGAAAGTGATAGTGACGATGAGTCATTTCCACCAAAAAAGAAAAAAACTGTACCATTGAAAGAAGAAAGTGACAGTGAAGATGATATCTTTTCACCAAATATGTTCGTGGATAAAAAAGAAGAAAACAGCAGCTCTACTTTGGATATGAAAAGTCTATATGACTTAATAGAAAGGGGAAAAAAGAAGTCAAGAAAATTTAGAACAGAATCACATGTATTGTCAGTGAGTTTTAAGAAATTTGAAGAATTATCACCCCAGAGGCTTCTCGGATTATTTGACGATGTTACCCATGAAATCATTCGAAAGTTAGATGCAAACCCGACAGATATGATTAGAATTAGCATCGATCATCCTTCATTGGAGATGGGGATTCATATTCCCTTTTTAGCTACAGAACAGCTGCAAGGTGAAACTATATTGAATGAAATTGAACGAGTTTTACAGTCAAATACAGATTTTGTCTTGAACGACGGATCCATGACATTTGACATTACACATACAATACCTCCATGTGGTAGCGGAAAAGTGAAATATAATTCGTCGGAATTGGATTCAAAGGTTTTTGCCAAGAAGAAACAATCGGTTATTCAAATTAACAACCATGATCAATTATGTTTTGCAAGAGCCGTTGTTGTGGGAATTTGCTACATTGAACGTGAAAACAACGAAGCGTGGAATAGGAGATGGAATAATATTCGTCATTCAGGCCACGCTCTTCAAAAGATTGAAGCCGAAAAATTGATGAATGAAGCTGGAGTTTTACCAACACAGTCTGTAGGAATTGATGAATTCAAAAAAATTCAATTGTTTTTGTATGAAAAAGACTATGTCATTAAAGTTCACGACCAGCATTCAAAAACGAGGAAAATATTTGAACATCCAGAAGTGAAAGACAATAGTAAGATCATACATTTATACTTTCATCAAAACCATTATGACTACATCAAGTCCATCAAAGGTTTTTTTTGTTGTACATATTATTGTGAGTTCTGTGATGTGGGCTATAACGGGCGGGAAGACCATGCTTGCTCAAAGATCTGCAAAGGTTGTTATCGTGCTGGAAAATGTCCATCAGAATCCAAAGAGTATGTTTGCTCCAAGTGTCATAGGCGATTTTTTAGTGTTTTATGCTTTGAAAATCACAGAAATGTTCAAGGTAAAGAAAAGAAATCCATTTGTGAATTAGTGAAACTCTGTTCAAAATGTGGTGCACAGTATCTTACCAGAAAGAGAAATCATATCTGCAATGGAAAGAAAAAGTGTCATCTCTGCAAGAAGATAGTTGACTTTTCTCATCGTTGTTTTATTCAGCCTTACCAGAGTAAGATGAAACACGACAGCGATGATGAGACGAGTTTTTCTACAGTCAAAAAACCACAGTTCATTTTCTTTGATTTTGAATGCAAACAAGACACAGGGGTGCACATCCCAAATTATTGTATAGCACATAGAGCCTGTGATGATTGTATCGATAAACCACTTGATTTTCATTGTTCTACATGCAGTGAATTTGAAGAGGGTAGGGAAGTTATTTTTCAAGGAGAAGAAACTTTGAGTCAATTTTGCAAGTGGCTCTTTTCAAAACATCACAAAGGAGTCACAGCTATGGCTCATAATTTAAAAGGTTATGACGGCCAGTTCATTCTTAACTATATTGTCAAAGTTGGGTTAAAAGTTCCAAAATTGATCATGAATGGAAACAATATTATGAAGTTAGAATTGAATGGTGTGCGCCTGATCGATTCCTTCAATTTCATGAACTTTGGGCTGGCGAAATTTCCAGCCACATTTGGTCTTCAAGAAATGAAAAAAGGTTACTTTCCTCACTGGGCAAATACAGATGAATTTTGGAGTTATATTGGACCATACTTGGATATGTCTTATTACAAACCCGACTCAATGTCTGAAGAGGGTAGGTCGAAATTCATAGTCTGGTATAATGACAAAGTTCAAAAGGGTGAGGAATTCAATTTTCAAAAAGAGATGGAATCGTACTGTAGGTCAGATGTCGATATCCTAAGACGGGGATGTGCTGAATTCAGAAAGCTGTTTATCGAACAGGGTGGTATTTGTCCATTTTTAGAGGCAATTACTATCGCCGATGCCTGTAACAAAGTCTGGCGAAGCAAATATTTGCCAGGAAATCAAATTGCTATCATTTCAAGTAAAGATTCGTCCAGACGTCGTTTTTCTATGAAAGCGATACGCTGGATTCAAAGCGTAGCTCGGGAAAAAGGTATTCATATTCGCCATGCAAAAAATGGTGGGGAAGTTCAAATCGGAAGATATACTGTAGATGGTTTTCACCGTCAATCAAACACTGTCTATGAATTCCTCGGGGATTTGTATCATGGTTGTCCTGTATGTTATACAGATCGAAAACAGATCAATCCCATCAATGGGAGACCCATGTCTGAATTGTACGAACATACTTTTAAACGTATAGCAGATATCAAAGAAATGGGGTATAATGTAGTGTACATTTGGGAGCACGAATTCGATGCTAAGATGAAGGATAAAGAGTACAAAAAACTCATTGAAAAGTTATATCCACATTTGGATCCCATCGATCCGAGGGAGGGATTGTCTGGGGGAAGATGTAATGCAATAAAAATTAGCTACGATGTTGATGAAAAAAGCAAGAAGGAAATCAAGTACATTGATATCTGTTCTCTGTACCCTTATGTTTGTAAACATAAATCCTATCCTGTGGGCCAGCCAGAAATTTTGACTAGTGAGAATATTGAGATGAACAATATTCGTCAGTATGAGGGGTTAATCAAATGCAAAGTTTTACCTCCAACTGATTTGTTTCACCCCGTTCTTCCAGTTCACTGTAACAATAAAATGATGTTTCCACTCTGTATGAAATGTGCAGAAGAAAGTTCAAACATTTGTAATCATGACAGAGAAGAGAGGGCTTTGGTTGGAACTTGGGTTACCTTTGAATTATTCAAAGCTCTTGACTGTGGCTATCGGCTAATACAAGTGTATGAAATCTGGCATTTCAACTCTGTTTCGGATCAGTTCTTTAAAGGCTATGTGGATAATTTCTTGAAAATTAAGCAAGAAGCCAGTGGTTATCCCGGTTGGTGTCAATCAGACTCGGAAAAAGATCAATTCGTTTGTGAATATGAGAAGGCAGAAGGGGTTCGTCTTGATCCAAGTTGTATTCAAAAAAATCCTGGGAGAAGATCGTTTGCTAAGATTATGTTGAACTGTCTTTGGGGAAAATTAGCCCAGCGTGAAAAATTGACTCAGACGGAATACATCAGTGATCCGTCTAAATATTTCGAATTAGTCACCAATCCCAATCTCATTGTAAAGCATGTAGAAATCTTTGACGAGGACTGCCCATTCATCTTGGTTAACTATGAATCAAAATTGGAACATATTGACACCCACGCTACAGCCAACGTGGTAGTAGGGTCTTACGTAACAGCTTATGCAAGGTTGGAATTGTACGCCGTTCTTGAAAAGTTAAAAGATAGAGTTCTGTATTTCGATACAGATAGTTGTATGTACATTCATGATCCTGAATTATGGAATCCTCCCATTATTAACAGTAGGTTAGGAAAATGGACTGATGAAGAGCCTGACTGTAAAATTACCCAATTCAGAGGACTTGGGCCTAAAAATTATGCTTACAAAATGAAAACAAAAGATGGAGAAGAGATAAGTAAATGTAAAGTGAAGGGAATTACTTTGGATTACAATACCAAGCAGGTGGTGAATTTCGATACCTATTCAAAATGTGCTTTGGATCGTACGATAGAAATCAAAATTCAGTATGATTGTAAAATTAAAAGACATAGAGATAGAACAGTGACCAGCGAACCGCAGACAAAAACGTTTCGCTCTGTATACACCAAAAGAGTTATTGTAAACGCTACTGACACTGTGCCCTATGGTTATAAAAGTCTGAGAAAATAAATTTCTATATCACATTGTTTTGCGGTAAACAGATAAAGTAAGACGGAAAAAATATTAGACGTTTGGTGAAAAAATGGCAACTGTGTTACCGTTACCCATAGAGCTACGTGAAAAAGTTTATGGAGAATTTGTTCGACAACACACGCTCGATGAACGAACACAGTTTAACATTAAATTCAACTGTGTGAAACTTTGGATAGATAAATTGCACAAGGGAGTTGCAAAAGGAGAGACATCTTGTAAATTGTATAGCATGCACGACTTTATTGCAATGCTGATAACTGAGTCAGATTTCGATACCACTATCGAAGGCTATTTAACAGCTTGTTTGTGGAAAAGTGACTATTTCACTAAGCAGTTGCAAGTCACAAGTCGATGGCGATTCATTATCATAGGAAGACCAGAAGAAAGTTATCTGAATCTACTGAAAATGAAATCAGTCCTGTTTAACTTTTACTTACGGTATACAAAATCAAGAGATAATGCAGAAGGAGTGGATATCATGGAAGGGTATCTCCTATTTGGTAGAGATGTCACAGAAAAAATCGTACTTTCAACTCTTTCGACAAAAGCAGTATTCAAAAACGTCTTCGAAATTAGAGGAACGTGTGAATATAGTGGTTTGGACAGTGTATATCCATTGTCTTTGGGTAATGAACAATTGCACAAAACTGTTGTGGAACATGAAGACAAATGGAAAAATCGCGGTATTTGTGAATTTGCATTGTAAAAAATGTTATATGCTATACTGTAAGAAATGTTTCATTGTAAAAAATGTTTTTCATTGTTCACCTCTGTTCAATAAAAAAATGTTCAATAAAAAATGTTCAATAAAAATGTTCAATAAAAATGCTTTTATTTTCATTGATATTGTCATTTTATCAATAGCCTTTAACGAGAAAAGTAAAAAAATATGGATGTGCAATCCATATTGTTTCAACACCCTTGTAATATTTTCATCACAGGACCGAGTGGATGCGGAAAAACAGAGTTCGTTCATAAATTAATTGACTATCGAGAAGACTTGTTCAACATCGTTCCTGAAAGAGTTGTTTGGTGTTACAAAGAATGGCAGCATGCTTACAATCTTATGCAAGAAAAGTTCAATTCACAGTTCAAATTGATAAAATTCGTGGAGGGAATTCCTGACGATGAAAACGAAATTGTCAGTGATGTATCTATTCCACATTTAATTGTCTTTGATGATATGTTGGGTGAAAAAGATGAGGAAAAAATTAAACTTTGGTTTACAAGAAAAGGACACCATCGTAATGCAAGTGTGATTTACATCACGCAAAATATGTTTCAGCAATCGAAATCGAGTCGAACCATTAGTCTTAATTCCAGATATATGATTTTATTTCGAAATGAACGAGATAAGAATCAGATTAAAACACTAGCTCACCAAATGCAAGCCCCACATTTGTTACCTGCTTATGAAGATGCTACATCGATGGATCATGGTTATTTAGTCATAGATTTTCATTCACAAACAAAAAAAGAATTAAGACTACGAGCAGATATATTTCATCGTTGGCGTACACAAGGAGATGAAAGAGGACCCATTATTTATTCTCCTGCTTAAAAATCTTTATGCAAAATTTTTGCTTAAAAGAGAATAACATTTTGAACATAAATCATTTTTATGATTCACGCCCGTGAGTAAACATGGCTTTACCATCCACACCGAGTTCAGTTTTAGCTGCTTTGCGAAATTTAAGCCAACAAACCGATAGACATGAAAGAGAAGCTGTGTTAAAAGCAGGATTAAAAGAAATTTTAAAATGGTTTACGTTGGCTGCGCAAAACATCATTGAAAATAAAATCAAATTACCAAAACAAACCACAATGTACATGACAAAACATAGAACAGATATTGAACGGCTAGCAGATCCATCCATAGACGAGGAAAGTAAACGTAAAATCATTTTAAAACCTGGAGGGGGAGGGTTTCTAGGTGGTGTTATTATCAGAAGCTTACTGAGATGGGATGGAGTAAAAACCATCAGAAAATTTGGAGTTGAAAGACAAACTCGAAAACGTGTTCCACGAAAACGTGCACCGCAAAAGAAAAAATCTCCAAAAAAGAAAAAATCTCCAAGAAAGCGTGCTCCGCAAAAGAAGAAGTCTCCAAAGAAAAAATCTCAAAAGAAAAAATCTCCGAAAAAGCGTGCTCCAGCAAAGAAGCATGCTCCAATTACGATTGATGAAAGATTTATTACTACCCGAAAACGAACCCCTGTAGCAAGTACCATTTCAGAACATCAACAATATCCAAAATCTAGAGAGGAAATACTTGGTGAAAGAATGCGGAATTACCAAAGAAAGTATTCAAGATTTATATTACCAGGCAAAAAAATAGCGTTTCAAAGAATTCCATCCGTCGCTTGGTCTCCAAATACATTGGCTAAACATAAAAAAGGATTAAGAAAATATAGACGGATGATAGAAGATATGCTGCGATATAACCTCGGTACAGGAAGATATAAACTTGACGAAAAAAATCAGATGCTTGACCTTGGGAAAGGAAGATCCGTTCCCGTGGATTCGTCCATGGCTAGCGCTGATACATTGGTTGACGCTCTCTATTCACAGTTTTCTTAAAAAAGTAATTCTGACTGTAAAAGACAGTATGTTAAAAAGTTTTCTTTTGAAAAACAGTATGTTAAAAACAGTATGTTAAAAACAGTATGTTAAAAACATTAGGTATAAATGATAGTGACATGGACGTTGTATTATCATTTAATCCGATATCGAGTTAAAGTCAACATGAAAAGGAAAACGCCTCTGATAAAAAAACATGGTTCAATGGTTATGGCTATGATGCAGGCTACACCAAAAATACGTAAAAAACTTGTAAAAGATTCATCACCTGAAGTGATAAGATGTATATCGGAATGTTGTCATAACGTTTTAAAAGGCAATGTACATTTATCATCAGCTCAGAAGAAGAAATTGTATTCAAGCCGACAACATATCAGACGTTTAGCTTCGAAATCGGCTTCTGTAAAAAATAAAAAACAAATATTAAATCAAAAAGGTGGATTTCTTTCATTACTTGCACCTGCATTATTACCATTGTTAGGAAAAGCCGTTATCGGAGGAATAGGAGGGGCACTTAAAGCCTTATAGATAAAAAATCTTGAAAAATCTTGTAGATAAAAAAATCTTGTAGATAAAATCTTGTAGATAAAATCTTGTAGATAAAAAATCATGTCTGTTAAAAAAATGGTTATCGTGCCTTATCAGGTTTTAGAAAATATGAATCGTTGGAAAGACGAGCAATATCATAAACCTCGTTTACCACCCAATCCGCAAGTTGTGGATGCAGCACATCTTCGGCAGGATATGGGTCATATTTTACAAAGCACTGATTTGTCAGAAACAGAAAAGGCTCAAAGGTATGGTGAAACTTTGTTTAAGTTACAAAATTCGCTTCAAAAAGCAAGACCAACTTTGTTCAACTCACTTCCAACGACAAAAAGTGATGACAGTATACAGAAATCAGCATCTGTTACCTTGCATGATCAAATTTTGCAAAGCGTACCAAAAACCATGAAAAGAAAAGCTGAGTTACTTTTGAGTATGATAAAAGATAACAATAATTTAACTTGGGACGAACAAGGAGTCGTGTCGTACAAAGGTGTACGCATTCATGGTTCCAATATCATCGATCTTATCAATGATACAATTCGTCAGAGAAAAGGTACTGAACCTAGAGGATGGAAAACTTTTTCAAAGGCATTACACGAAAGCAATATACCGCGAGAAGTTATTGGTAACTCAAATAGATGGAGATGGATGCAAAAAGCTCAAGATAAATCACTGACTAAATCAGTGAGTGAAGATGAAGAATCCTACGGCGGATCCGATCACTTATTTCACACGCCAAAAAGCGTACAAAAAAGTGCAAGGAAATCGCTTACAAGAAGTGTTAAAAAATCTGCAAAAAGAATAAAAGAATCATCTCCATACATGAAACCTGAAGAAAGAGAAAGACTGAGGCAATTCTATACTAAAGAGTTGTTAACTCCACCAAAATCTATAAAAAAGACCCCTACCCGTAAAACGCTTCAGTCATGGGAATCCTGGTAAAGCCTAAACTTGATTACAAACTTGATTACGTGTTAAGAAAATTGTTTTATGATCCCAAAAGTACTGTCGCATTTACTGGAATAAAGCAATTGTATCACGCTGCAAAATCTGTTTTGAAAGGAATAAGATACAAAGATGTTCAAGAGTGGTTACGAGGTGAATCCACCTATACCTTACATAAACCAATTCGTCGTCGTTTCAAAAGACGAAAAACTATTGTAAGTGGTATAGACTATCAATGGCAGGCTGATTTGGCTAACATGCAACATTTAGCAAGACAAAATGATAACAAGAAATATTTACTTTGTATAATTGACGTGTTTTCAAGATTTTCATGGGTTATCCCTATTCCAAATAAGATGGGAAAAACTTTGATTCGAGCATTTCAATCTATTGTTCAGAAATCAAATCGAAAACCTTTGTCGCTTCAAACAGATAAAGGTTCGGAATTCAAAAACAGACTGTTTCAGCAATACTTGAAAAAGAATCAGATTCATTTCTTTACCACTGAAAATCCAGAGACGAAAGCAAGTATTGTTGAAAGATTTCAACGAACTTTAAAAACGAGAATGTGGAAATACTTTACGTACAAGAAAACAAGACGTTACATTGACGTATTGAATTCATTAGTTAAGAATTACAATCATACTTTTCACAGAAGTATCAAAACATCTCCTGCAATGGTAACAAAATCAAATGAGGCAGAAATTTCGAAAAATCTGTATCCTCGTTTATCGACAATTGCAATGACAAAAAAGCCAAAATTCAAAATTGGAGATCGTGTTCGTATCAATAAAACAAAACGTACATTTGATAAAGGTTATTTACCAAATTGGACTCAAGAAATATTTGAAATCACTCATGTTAACAAGACATTTTCACCTATCACCTATAAAATAAAAGATTTAGAGGGTGAACAAATTTTGGGGACTTATTATGAATACGAACTTCAATTGATAAAAGATGATGAAATTTATGAAATTGATTCAGTTCTTGATAGACGTACAAGACGTGAGGGCAAAAAAATAATCAAAGAAATAAAAGTCAATTGGAAAGGCTATCCAAAAAAATTTCAAAGTTGGATACCAGAATCGCATTTGGTATCTTGATCGGAAAAAAATAAAAAGACAATACAATTATGATAAATTCGCAGTCAAACATTGAGACTGGGACAGAAAGTGTCGATAGTGTTAGTACTAAAAATTACAACTGCTGTGGAAATCGTGTTCCAAAGAATCAGTTTACGTATATTTCACAGATATTAGTCATTTACGCAATTATTGCAACCTCGATAGTACATTTAAGTATTCAAAGTCAAGATCGTGAATTGTGGTTGATACTGTTAAGCAGTTCACTCGGGTATATTCTTCCATCTCCAGGGCTAAAATTCACAAAGTCTGGACAAAAAACAACTAGTGGGGTCGATTTCGTTGGCAGTAAAAAATACTAAATCAAAAAAATTTAAAAAATGAATTCGTTTTATCTTACTCTACCTAGCGATAGTTCCATAAACCTTTATCCAAACAACACACAGTGCTGTTTTAAAGTTCATTTACCAAAAACAATTCATATTGACAGGGAAAATTGGGAAGTTGCATTAGTTCATCTTATTACCCCCTCTCAGTTTTTAAACATAACTGAAGAAGAAGCAAAGTTCGAAATTATAACTGCAGATGTTAATTTATACAATGCAGCAGCAGCGGTAGATAGAAGAAGAGATAATATGAAGATAATTCCAATAAAACGAAATGCAAAAGGTGAACCAGTAAAATGGTCAATTGGATTTTATTTTTCACCGGGTAGTTACACTTCAGCAAAACATGTTATAGAGGTAATGGAAGAATTGATTCAAAATAACCTAAGTGAAATCTTTCAGAAGCATTCAATCGGGGTGTCTATTAGCTATTCAACCTCAAGCAAACGACCGAAATTGGCATTCACAAATATAACAAGAACCGGAATCAAATTTCATCCACAGCTGTTTTTAAAACTGGGAGGATCACCAGAATTCAAAAATGAGATAATTTTTTCGAGTAGAAATATTTTAGAGGTATTTAAATACAGTCCTAACATTGATGCTGGGTACAATCATCTGTTTGTTTATTCAGATGTTGCTGAACACACTATAGTGGGTGATACATTGGCTCCCATACTTCGTGTTCTTCCGTTCAAACCAAGCACATCAGATGAAAATAATTATGAAGCCCAACATATCAACCATGAAATTACATTACCGCATTACGTCCCCGTTTCGAAATCTGATTTCGATACTATTCACATTCAAATAACAGGGGATTCTGGTATACCGTTTCATTTTATTATTGGTAAGACAATCGTCAAGTTACATTTCAGACAGAAAAATAAAAATATTTAAATAAATATTCGACTAAAAAATGCTACCAGTTTATCGCGGCGAAAAACATCAGTATGGCTATGGACTAGGTTCCCTATTTAGATCAGCACTTAAAACAGTGACTCCATTGCTTAAACCCTTGGTCAAATCTGGGTTGAATGCTGTAAAAAAAGAAGGAATCAGACAAGGATTAGGGGCGGCAAGAGATATCCTTTTACGTGGTGAAAACCCTAAAAAAGTTGTAATTTCAAGGGGAAAACAAGCCATTCATGATCTAGCACAACAGTTAATACCGGGGATAAATAAAAGAAAATCACAAAAGTCACGTCATTCATCTTCTCGATCTCGCAAGGGCAAGATCATTAATAAAAGACAAAGAAATCATTACAGTAGATCAAGGACTCTCGATATATTTGATTGATATATTATATATATTATATATATATATTATATAAAAATGATGCAAAACGGATCTTGTGAATGCAGTAAATCAGAACTCAATGTTCTTTCTGTACCACCTACAATGACAACGATGCAAGAAAGTCAATGGGTTGAACATTTTCCAATAGCATCCTTGACAAGCAATTCACCGATAGAATTCATCATACCACCTCAAACCGAACATTGGACAGATTTGTCACAATCGTATTTGTATATCAAATTCAAAATCGTTAAAGCCGACGGTACTAATTTAGACGTCGGTTCAAATGTGGCACCTGTAAACAATTTCCTGCATAGTATGTTTAGCAGCGTTGATTTGTATCTAAATAATAAACTAATCAGCAGTAATTCAGACACCTATCCGTACAGAGCATATATCGAAAATCTTTTATCCTATAATGCTGACAGCAAGTCTACGTTTTTGAAAGCTGGTGCACTTTGGATTGAAGACACCAGTGGGCAATTTGAAACACTCAACCATGATGCGGGAAATACTGGACTAGTAAACAGAATCGGTGTAATCGGACTAAGCAGAACTGCAGAGCTTTTCGGACGATTGCATCTTGATCTATTTCAGCAAGAAAAATATTTACCTAATGGAGTTGAAATCAGACTTAGATTAAACAGATCCTCATCAAACTTTTGCCTTACAGGAGGTACTGCTGCACCAGATGCAAAAATTGTAATGGAAACAGTCAGTCTTCATGTACGAAATATTGAATTGTTGCCTGTTGTTGCAAATGATCTAAATCATCTCATAGCTCAGCAAAACATGAAAATTCCTATCCGTAGGGTAGAAGTAAAGACGTTTACTATCGGTAATGGACTTCAGTCTAAAATTGAAGATCATTTGTTTCAAGGCCAGCTTCCAAAACGTGTTTTCATTGCAATGGTAACAAATGCTGCTTATAATGGGGCTTATGCTAACAATCCATTTTTCTTTCAACACTTTAATCTGTCAAAAATAGATGTATCATGTAATGGACACAGTATTCATAACAGACCCTTTGAGCCTGACTTTGAAAATGGGTTGTATTTGAAATCATATTTGTCTATGTATCAGGCTGTCTCAGCCTTAGGACTCAATAAATCATTTGATATTGCTAAAGAAGACTATGTTGGTGGATACTGTTTGTGGGGGTACGATTTGACACCTGATCAAGGCAGTGAAGAAGGACAACTTCATCCTATAAAAACTGGAAGTCTTCGCATTGAGCTTCAATTCGCGCAAGCCTTGGCAACAGTGATCAACGTTATTGTCTTTGCTGAATTTGACAATCAGATTGAAATCAACAGTTTGAGAGAAATCATCACAGATTATTAATCCTGAAAAATCAACAGAAACTCTCTGATCAAAAAAAAAGATAGCTTTCACAAAAAAACAGTCCTTATCAGGACTAAAGAATATAATATCGAAAAAACAGTCCTTTTCAGGACTAATCAACTTTTGAAAGATATATCAGAAAAAACAGTCCTTTTCAGGACTAATAAACAATGTCGGGAGTCAGATTTGCTATTTCACTGAGAAAAGAAGCAGAAAAAGTGAAATATTCCACCTCAGAGTGTCTTTCTACTCGGAAAAATGACATTCACAACAGCTTTGAAAAACATATGATTAAAGAACTACAAAATCTAATAGCCAGCGAAGTTCACAACGAGTGTTACGGATGTCAAGTGGATCATCCCAGTCAAATACAGCATGAACTATGTTTATTCAAGGATAGACAAGAACATACAGATATGTTCATAGAACAAGCCATGAAGGAATTAAATCCATACAGAATCATGAAAAAATGGTATCCTGAACTCATAGAAATGAAACTCGATGAAACTGACTATGCGGAAGCCTACAGATTTTGGCGAAATATAAAACAAAACATTCTATCTGATATCACGGAGTCGTTCTTAAAATATTGGTGTGACAAAGTAAAACAAGCCTGGAAAAGTGATTAGAAAAAATGTATACTTCTGAAATTCAATACATATTGGATCATGGAACATGGATAAAAAATCTACAGGCAAAAGTCTGTGCAAAAGATCAGTTACCTCGACAAAAACCCAATCATGTGAAAGCCTACATTGTGAACACAGAGAAATCAACCGGTTCAGGAGAACACTGGGTGGCCGTGATATTTGACAATAATGGCAATGTACTATACTTTGATCCCTACGGCCTACCACCACTTGAGCCAGAAATTATTAACTTTTTAGACAATCATTCTTATTCGTGGAGATACAATCGACAAACTCTTCAGAGTCTACAGGGTAAAGTTTGCGGAATTTACTGTATCTTCGCATTGGATGCTGTTGCTAGAGGATATAATATACAGAAATATCTTCAACAGAAATTTCTCTCAACGGAACACCATCGAAACGATCGAAATGTATCATTGTGGTTTAATCAACACTACGGAAATCTATACAAGAAAATTTCAGAGACTTCTCCCCACAAACAGTGAAAAAAACATTTTCAAAAATGATTTTTTATTGTTAACAGTTTATTGATATTATGTTCATTTTTTGTCTTTTTAAGTTCATTGTAAATATGTTCATTGTTTCAGTTCTGTTCAATAAAAAAGTTCAAAAAAACAGTCGAGTTTTTTCATTCTGTTTTTCCAAAAAGACTCCAATCTGCTTACATTTTTCCCCATGCTACGAGTCATAACTTTTTTACTATATTAGCATGAAAACGTAGTTGGGAAAAAATGTATATGCTTTCCACCAGGTCCGCGCTCTTATTTTTCAATCCTCCTGCTATCGTATAAAGAAAGCCTGATATTTCCCAATACATTCATCATTCGACTCTCAGCTCTTGACCAGTTCGGGAGTTAAAAAATCAATATGGAACAAAACAATATGGAGGAAATCAATCATCAACTGCGTGAGACTCTCAAAGACTATCTAGATGTCGGACAGCAGATATTGCTACTAAACACTCAGCCCGTACAACTACACCGTATATCACAACCGTACAAAGATCTCGGTGAAAGATTAGTTCAGCTATTCTTAAAGACAACACCTGATATTATTTTAGTTGATGTCAAATTTGGGAGAAAGATAACTTTCAATAACGGAGTAATGACGATCACAAAAAGAGTTGGAGTATGCCCCGTTTGCCAGGCGAATTTCGGTTGTTGTCATTAGAAGTTGAAAAAATCACAACCACTAAAAAACAAAACAGCCCTTTTCAGGGCTAACCATTTACCAAGAAAAGAACTTTTTCAAATTGTCAATTCTTTCTCTCAGAAGAATTAAAACTCAGAAAAAAGTCATAGTCAGAAAAAAACACAAGATAATCAAACTCTAGTTTTTCTGCCCCGAACAAGAAATTGTAACAAAGCTATGGAGTTAAAAAAACATGAGACAAGTAGGTCAATCCACATTGTGAACTATATAAGGGCAATGTTTTTCTCACAAAAAACATAAATGCTTCAGCATGGTTCAGATTCTTCTCTGCCCTCACTGTGCAAACAGATGTCAGATAGAGTGTGGAAAATGCTTTACACTCCTGGACTATCTTGGTCAGAAGCATAATTGTCCAGATCCAGATGAAGGATTTTTTGATGATGATGAGGGATCTACAGTTTGCTGTGAATTCTGCGGCTGTGAAATCATCCCAGTAATTCACCCAGAAGAATTGTAGGTCTTGACAATTCATTAAATCTTTCTAAAAAAGCCCTTTTCAGGGCTAACCATTTACCATGAAAAGATCTTTCTTTCAAAATTGTCAACTAAAACTCAAAACGCTAAAGAAAAATGTAACAAATTATGCATTGGTCAACATTTACCAAATGTAAACACTAAAAAACTCCCATTTACTACTCAACTATCGTAGAGATAAGTCGATATTCGCAATGTTTGGATTGACAATTATCCTCGCATTCCTATACTGGTTAGAAGAAAGAGAACGTATCAGATGTATCAAACATGAAGTAGAGCATCTGATACAGATCCCATATCCAGCGGAAAATATGGATAGAGAAAAGAGAGGATAAAAAAGTGTATTTTACACAAAAAACAGCCCTTTTCAGGGCTAACCATGTACCAAGAAAAGAACTTTTTCAAATTGTCAAGGTTTTCTCTCAGAAGAAATAAACTCAGAAAAGTCCTAGTCAGAAAAAACACAAGATAGTCAAACTCTAGTTTTTTCTGTCCCGAACAAGAAATTGTAACAAAGCTATGGATTGGTCAACGTTAATTCGGAGTCAAAAAAACATGAAACGCTGAAGCGGGAAAATATAGGAGAAAATAACGTCATGAGACAAGTCAATCCTCCTGAAAAGCTATAAAAGGCGACTCTATTTCATCATTTTCATTTCACGATGGAAGATCTTAGAAAGACCGTGAAAAATCTGATGAGAGTGGTCGAGACCCTCCATCTGAAATTAGAGAAGATGGATAGGCAGTTGGCGGAGATGACTAGAGAGAAGAAGGAGTTCGTCATTCCAACAACAGAATGTTGGGATGATGATGACGAGCCGCCGTTCTCGTTGAAGTTCAACTTGGATGAAAGCCGAATGAGAAGGGTCAGAAGACGAGCGGCAAGCAGATGTCCAGCCTGTGGGAAAGTTGGAGGTTGTGCATAAAAAACACAGTCTCCAAACAAAACAGCCCTTTTCAGGGCTAACCATCTACCATGAAAGATCTATCTTTTTTCTTCAAATTGTCAATGACTTCTGATCCATTGAAAGCAACCTAGAGTACCTACCCTGAGGGTAGGTACTCTGGGTCAAATCCTCCCTCAGGGTAGCTAGACTGGGTCAGGAGGGGGGGAAGCAAAAAATGCCAAAAAATGCCATTTTTACCCAAATCGACCCAAATTTCGCAAAATTGACCGGAATTTTACCCAGAGTACCTACCCGGGGGTAGGTACCCTGGGTAAAAATCTCCCTCAGGGAGGCTAGCCTGGGTAATATTACCCAGGCTAGCCACCTTTACTACTATCGTGTGGCAAAGGGTTAAACACGAAACTCTTTCTTCATAATTTTGATTTTATTTATACAGCAAACAACTAAATCTATGACAATAAACTCTTTGCCCAGCCCTAGAAGTTCAATGGGTAGAGTGCAGCACTTGAGACCATGAGGTCGCTGGTTCGAATCCCAAGCTCGGCTAATTTCTTTGATTGATAATATTCATTGCGACAGGATTCATTTCTCTCTCACCCTGATTATTGTTTCAACGATGGTTACGAGGCAAAGCAGCCACTGGCTTGGGAAAAATATTGTATGAAGTCCAGGTGAAAGAAATCCCATGGAAAGCATGGATATGTGCACTGGCCATCGCGATAAAAATGAAATAATACTGAAAACGGCGTTACATACAAACAGACAATAAACCTTTAAACTGACCCAAATACAATTCATTAATTCAGATAGAATTATAAGAAAGAAAATCTAGACAAGTTTCTATACATTCATGGCAAAACAAACAGGGCAATCAATACAGCTGCATCAAAGTGATACTCCAATATTTTTACCAGCATATACAGGATCCACTCGTATTATGAATATGGACAAGATTACCTACCCAATCAAATTCACAATTAAATATTTATAAAATTTGTACTGTAAAACTGAATAAACTTCATCAAAGAGAAACCTATATATTGACTCTATGCTGATTTTGTAACTCTACATTATGGAAAAAAAACTGTATTTCATCCGGAACTTTTCCTTAGAGAAGAACGCTTTGAATGTTATGCAACAAGAATGTGGAATTTACTACTGCAAGTTATCATCCATGGGGACTCGTGTAATTTTACTAGTCTTTCAACCAAATATCAACACTTAATTGTCAGCTTTTCTATTTTGTCAATATTACCAAAGACTGATAAAAAGAATCCATTTTCAGAATTTTTTTTAACCCTAAAGCTGCTTAGCGCGACTAACTGGCCTTTTGAGGACAGTGTAGATCAAGATCAGACCGTACAGAACGTGCAGACTGATCTTGAATCTACTCTGTCCGATAAGGAAACATTTTTCTCCAAAAAAAGTTTGAAATAGATTATTCAGGTTCATACAATCGGCTTGCAAGTTTTAAGCCATTAAGTTGAATAAGGGTTAAAGGCATTTGATGTTGTTTAAGCCCTCGCTGCCAAGCTATCATTAACCTCCAAAAACTGCTAAATATTACACAAAGGATAAACAGTTGAAGGAAATCCATTGTGTAATTTTTAAACCAGCATCGAAACAAACCGTTATCTTTCTCATGAACACCGCAATCTTGATAGGCTGCTGCAGGAATAAAACTTGAGACTACAATTCCTATGCCTTAACTTTGAGACAACGATTCCTATGCCGTAACCACTTGACTAGAGATATTTTATAGTGATTGAAAAATAATACCTTTCATTATCAGTTTATGTTTCGGATAACAGGTTTAAAATCGCGTATCGCGACGAGATAATCTACTAACCCAACTCTAAATCTATAAATCTCGTCATAGTGCGTGGTTTTAAACGAAAAATAATATAAACTGACAATGAAAGATTACTCACGTTAGAGTTGTATCTGTTATTTTGTCACAGTACTAAAAAGTCCTTTACTATAAACAAGTATGACTGTTTAACTCTATACGAGAAGACAAAATCTTTTAGAGTTTTCCAAATTGAAAACATTTACAGACAATAAATAAAATGTTGCTCAAATGATTAGGTTTGTCTATGAAAGGTTACAAAACATTGTGGGAGAAGGAGAAAATGCTCTTATTCCCAAAATTTGTTCAAAACTTTTCTTTCTCATGGTCATTAAAACTCTGGATTGTTTGGTGAAGTATTAAAGGCCAGACATTTTCAGTATTTAAAAAGGAAGCATAGTAAACCAATTGTATTTTGGAAACATTTCAGGAAAAGTAAACCACAGAACAGCAATTCACTTAATTTAGATGATTTTTCCACTATTTTTCTAAGTTAGAAAGTGACATTTACCAAAGTACAGACATTGAAGCAGGAGAATTTTGAAACACGATTTCAACAATTTTGATTTAAATGACGAATTGGATTTTTCAGTATCGCACGACGAAATTTTGAAAGCAGTTAAAAAGTTGAAGAGAAACAAAGCCCCTAGAATTGATAACTTATTGAATGAATATTTATTGAACGTATTGACATTTTGTCCCCATGTATTTGTGACATATTTAATGCCGTATTAGACTCGGGTTATTTTCCTGATCAATGGAGAGAGGGTCTAGTTATCCCATTGTATAAAAAGGGAGATAAAAATGACGTGAATAATTATCGTGGTATCGCTCTTTTAAGTTGTATGTCTAAATTATTTAGCACGGTTTTAAATCAGAGAATTGTATCTTTTTTGTGACAAATACAATATCATATCCGATGCTCAGTTTGGTTTTTGAAAAGGTAAATCAACAGAAGGCGCCATTTTTGAATTAAGTACAGTCGTTTAAATCTATTTGAATAATAACAAAAGGTTATATGTTGCTTTTACTGATTTAAAAAAAGTGTTTCGACAGCATGCGCTGTACAGGGTAAAATATTACGTATTATTAAAGACATATACAATGAAATTAAATCTTGTGTCAAGCATTTGAACTGTAATTCCGACTTCTTTTCTCAGTCAGTAGGCCCAAGACAAGGGGAGGTTATTTCACCTATTCACCGGTATTTTGATTTATGATATTGTTCGCATTTTATTACTTTTTGCTGACGATATGGTGCTTTTTGGTATTCGCCTGAAGACTTACAAAAAAAGCCTTAATTTACTTCATAGTTATTGTAAGCAGTGGGGACTGGAGGTTAATGACTCTAAAACTAAATTTATGGTATTTAGGAAAAGGGTCGTCTAAAACAAAACGAAAGTTGGACGTATGGAGAGAGAGAGAGATCTTTAAGTAGTCGACTCATTTAATTATCTTGGTACAGTCTTTAAATATAATGGTAGTTTTTGCTTTAATAATCAATTTATTATTGGTAAAGCTTTAAAGGCACTGTCGATGCTATTAATGAACTGTAAGAATATACCGTTAAGGCTTAAAACACTATGTCAGTTGTTCGATTCTTTTTTGGGGTCAATTTTAAATTATATATCAGAAATTTGGGGTTTTACGAAATCGAAGGAAAATGAAATCATCCATTTATTTTTTTTTTTAAATGTGTACTGAAAGTTCCTACGAATTCTCGTGCTATGGGTGTTTATGGCGAATTATCAAGGTACCCTATCTATGTTTCTCGTTATTATATAATTATCAAATATTGGTGCAAGGTCATCAGTACAGATAATGTTATTCTAAACAGGTTATATAACTTGGCTGTTAATGATTTCCTAGCAGGAAAAATAAATTGGGTTTCACAGGTTAAACGTATTTTAGGTAACTATGTTTTTTTCTGACGTATTTTATGCCTATGATCTCTCTAAATTTAAATTTTTTCCCAGAGTTTTTAAACAACATGTAATTGATTGCTTCATGCATGAGTGGCACGAGTCTGTTAATAGCAGTTTAATATTAGTAGAATATAAGTTTTACAAAAGTGGTTTTACATATGAATATTATCTGGACTTGGTACCTTATGACTTAAGATTTTATATTACAAAACTGAGATTATCAGCTCACTCACTAAGAATTCAGTCAGGTAGATATGGACCAAACAGAGTTCCCAGGAACGAAAGGTATTGCACTTTTTGCGATTTGCATGAAACTGGAGACACTTATGATTTTGTTTTCATTTGCCCTTTATACCATCCATTACGAGCTAAATATCTCGACAAGAAGTTTTATTTAAGACCGTCAATGTTCAAATTATGTCAGTTATTTCAAGTAGTAGATAAGAATGTCTTACGAA
The DNA here is from genome assembly GCA_945859785.2 of Tridacna gigas. Classification (NCBI taxonomy): domain Eukaryota; kingdom Metazoa; phylum Mollusca; class Bivalvia; order Cardiida; family Cardiidae; genus Tridacna; species Tridacna gigas. The sequence goes on from OX244028.2 coordinate 9,325,541, forward strand.
ATTTTTCTAGAAACATTAAACAAGCTTTTTACGTAAGAAATGTTAAAATTATCGCCATAGATAGTACTTAAATGTTCTTTACCCATTCATTATATACATTCTAACTGTTAATGATTAAGTCTTTTTGTACTGTATTCTTGGAATTATCCTGTTGCTTCAAGTTAGAACTCTCCTAAAAATAGCATGGAAGAAAAGAAAATACACACACATTCTCTATATTTTATATCTATGTACACATTAACATGAAGAGACGTAGTGTTATCACGTGACATTTGTTAATTTTTGTATTGCATAGTGTGAAGACGATGTATGTAACGTACAAGTCTGAATAAAATTATGTTCTGTTCTATACAAAAAGGTTTTAAATTAATACAACTTCAATCCTTCTTTTTGCAAGAATACTTCTCATATTACTGGACAGTGAAGGTCTAGGACTTTAATCTTTGTGCGGTCTTACCTTGATCTAATCTGTCCACATTAGTGACAAAAAGTTAAGCTCAGGACTTTAACCTTTAACACTAAATTTTGACTCTTAGAAAACTTGATAAATTGAATGAGACATTTTCAGTCAAAAACGGACATTAATATTACTATTTAGGTTTTTCCCCAAAAAATACCTCACAAAAGAGATGTGCGAAAGACAAAATTTCACAGGGCATGTATAATTTAAAGAGCGTGAGCCAATTTCAAACTGCATATTCTTTTTACTTTGGTCCTTGTATACTTTATCCACTAAGACTGAGCTCATAGTTTACAGGGGTATGTCAGCTTCTTCTGATGCATATACAATAATAGTAAATAAGTTCCTTGTTTCAGTGTGGGACAGAAATCTTCGCTGAAAAACTGACACATACTAATATGTATAAGTTTTTTTTTTCTTTCTTTTTTATGTTAATATTCCCTTGAACAGCAATATCTTTTGTACAAAATCTTCATATGAGACTCGTCAGAGTTGCCTTAATCTCTCCTTGGCAATAATTTATCAATTTTATCATAGCTGTTGGTAACATTTTCATCTAAATCAATATCCATCTGGCTGGCTGGTGTGAAATGTAAATACCCCCCAACTTTTGTGGATGCAGCCGAAACGACACAATTAAATTTGACAACAAAATATATGCATTTTATTCGTTAATTCTTTTACTGGCAAAATCTGTATATTCAGTCATTATGAAAAACCCAGGGTATTTATATTTCAAGGCTGTATTAGAAAGAAGATTTTTTTTTTAATCTTGACAGTTTACTTTTGACTTGGGTAACAAGGATTCAACAGACATCTTCAATGTGACATACTTCTTTCTTATCGTAAGTTTCCGTTACGGTACCACTCGAAAAGTTGTCCAAGTCGAAGGAACTTTTTTTGACTGCACAAAGACAAAAATAAAAAGAGGTGGACAGATACCAGTATAACAGAAACGTTACAAAAAGACTGTGATGCTACATTTCACTCTAGATGGACAGCCATTTGGAATGGTTCTTTGTTTCAAAGCATTCATATATCGAAGCCACTGTATGTACTGAAAAGCCCAAACAAAATTGAGTCCAATTAAAACTAGCTTGAACAAATATCCTCAAAAAATATTTTCATTGTTTTACAAAGCCTCTCAGTGTAATGAATAGTGCAGAATGAGATCAGAAAACTTAAATGCACAGTTTGATCTCACCCTGAACATATAAATTGTAATCATTTGCGAAGAAGTTTCCAAGTCCCCTGCCACCTAGTCGTACAACTAATATAGTGATACGGCAGCACAGAGGGTACTAAGTAATATGGCAGCGTAGAGTTTACGTAGTGGTACGACAGTAAAGGGGGTACATTATAAGTAGCCTGGTCAGGTGACAGGGCACTTGGAAACTTGTTCACATCTGTGGCATATCATGTCGCCCCGAGCTACAGCCGTGAACAAGTTTCCAAGTCCCCTTCCACTTGAACGAATCTATTATATTGCAAGGTTTGGACATTCCAATGTGTATTCGAATTAAATTTCGCTGGTTTATGGTCTCATGGATCGAATTTCCCATCTGAGTGCCCAAATACAACAAAATCTGAAAAATTGTGTAAAAACGTGAAGTTTGGTGCATGAAGTCACTACAATATACATTCAACGTATTTTTATATAAACGTGGAATTAAACAACTTACAGGTTACTAACTTTTCATTTTATGATAATTTGGAAAGAGAAACGACTATTACTTGGCTTGAAGTTACTTTTTTTTAACGTTACAGTGTATGACCTTTGACACTTCATGATATGTTTGCGTGAAGAAGGGATAACTCGTTTAAATCCCGTGTATTCTAGAATGGCAACAAACAATAAAATATTTAACAATATTCATTCTGTTCTAAAAGACCTATTCTTTCCGCTTTAATGATAACCATTGAGGGAAACTAGTAATGATATGATGTCTTTGTTTTGTGGGCTACTCGTATCGATCAACGCCGCCATTTCGATTTTTTTTTTTTTTTTTTTTTTTGAAGTGTATAAGTCAAGTATACGGGGCTCCCTCCAAGTAAACTACTTTTCATGGTGCTTGCAATGTACAGCAATATATGTTCGGGGCATATTATCCAAACAGATCGCAAGAAATTTGAGTATAATAAAGTAATACGGAAACATAGTGGGTACATAATTAGTTGTCCGGTCAGCTGGCAGGGCACTTTAAAACTTGTTCACGGACGTGACATATTACGTGGCCCCGAGCCACAGCAATTAACAAGTTTCCTTATTAAACTGCAAAGAAAGTTCTCGCGATCTGATTGGATAATATGCTCCGACTATATATTGCTGTACATTGGCAGCTCACAGGAAACAGCACAGTTTCACTGTCGGGAGCCTCGATGATACTTATACGCTTCAACTCAAAATCCAAGATGGCGGCGTCGAATCGTCATGTATAAAAAAGAACGTGCAGTGTCAAAGGTTATGCATTATTACGTTCAAAAATAATGATAAACCAATGGTCGTAAACTTTGGAACAACTAATGGTCGTTTACTTTTGCCAACAAGTTATAAAGGAATAGATACTTACCTTCGAGTTGTTTAAATTCATATTTGAATGAAAATACGTCGAAAAGCTATCGCAGTGCCTTCATGCACCAAACTGCACGTTTTATCTAGGTTTCAGTGACGTCAGTTTTCAGTGACAAGATTGTTCAGAGTGTTTGGGCACTAAGAGTGTCTGTGCACTCGGAAGGGAAGTTCGATTTCGTAAGCGTACTCAATTCGTGAGACAATAAAACGGGAAATTTCACTTGAATACACGTTGGCACAGTAAAACTCCGGTATAATAAATTCGTTGTCCGGTCAGGCTCGGGGCGACATGATTCGCCACAGCCGTGAACAAGTTCCCAAGTACCCTACCACCTGACCGTACAACTAACAAAGTGCTCTGCCACCTGACCGGACAACGTATTTATTTTACTGCAAGGTTTTACCACTTCAACTTGTATACAATTGAAATTTCCCTCTTTTATGGTCTCACGAATCGAGATCGCTTGCGAAATCGAATTTGCCTTCTGAATGCCCTAACACACTGAAAACTGAAGTCACTGAAAACTGACGTCACTGAAAATTGTGTTAAACGTGCAGTTAGGTGCATGAAGTCACTGCAATAAGTATTATGATTTACTTCAAAAAGTAAGGGACCATTAGTAGTTTGAACCGACTTTTTTTATAACGTTACAATGTATGACCTTTGACACTTCACGACTTGTTTACACGACAAAGGGATGGCTCGTTTTGATCACGTTAATTTGTTTTAGAATGTCACTATACGATAATATGTTTAAGCATTCAATTCTTTTTTAAATTACCCATTTTTTTCTGCTTTAATGACAACTAGCAAGGGAAACTAGTAATGAAATGGTGTATTTGTCTTGTGAGCTTCTTGTATCGATCGACGCCGCCATTTCGGATTTTGTATTGAAGTGTATAAGTCAAGTATACGGGGCTCTTGACATGTAAACCGCTTTTCATGGTGCTTGCAGTGTACAGCAATATAATGTTCGGAAAATATTATCTAATCAGATAACGAGAAATTTCTTTGCAGCATAATAAAGTAATACGGCACGGTAGATGGTACACAGTAATACGGCAGCGTAGAGGGTACATAGTAATATGGCAACCTAGACAGTACATAGTAATACGGCAGTAAAGAGGGCACACAGTAATACGGCAGTGTAGAGGGTACACAGTAATACGGCAGCGTAGAGGGTACATAGTAATACGTTAGCGTTATGGTACACAGTAATACGGCAGCGTAGAGGGTACACAGTAATACGGCATTAAAGAGGGCACATAGTAATTCGAAAACGTAGATGGTACGCAGTAATACGGCAATATTAAGGGGACGTTCGGCGGTATGGAGGAGACATGCGGCAGCATGGAGGGGACATAGTAATACGGCAGTGCAAGGATACATACTAATACGGCAACCTAGAGGGTACATAGCAATACGGCAGTATAGAGGGCGCACAGTGATACGAAAAGGTAGAGGGTAAGTAGTAATACGGCAATATTATGGGGACATTCGGCTGTATAGAAGGGACATGCGGTAGCATGGAGGGGACACAGTAATACTGCAGCATTGAGGGAACATGTTAGTACGGCAGCAATAAGGGAGCATGGCAATACGGCAGCATGAAGGGCACATTCGACAGTATGGAGAGGGCAGAGTAATACGGCACCATAAACGGAACCTACTGCACCATCGAAGGGACCTACATGTACGGCAGTGTAGAGGATATATAGTCATATAGGGCATAATGGGTACATTGGGCAATTACTATACGAGTATCTAGCTTGCCAATGGGTTTTAGATATCTATTTTACAAAATAGTCACGTCGCTCGTAATGAGCCTTTACCTTATTCTTATTAATGTACAGTGTAATAGTCAAACTAATATGCTACTGGAATCCTCTATGCCTCTGTGGTGAAGGTGTAGGATCTGTTTCCTGGGAGTCTCGGGTTCGGTCCTCACTCAAGGCACTGCTTTCCTGGGAGTGTCCTAGGACAGGACACATTAGATACCTCGTCTAGTGCCAGTTAAACCCAGTAAACACATTAATAACTGAGCTGTCGCCTTGATATGGGTTATGGTGAAAGCTACATAACACACCATTCAGTTAATCAGTTAATCAATATTGTAGGTGTCGCACCACTGCAGATTTCGTCTTGGTAGTGGTCGTAAAAGTAGTCCCGTTTGAAACTTTAACAGCAAGCACTTCTGTCTCAAAGATTTATCACAGAAAAAGAACTGCCAAGTCTTACATGTGTTTCTACTTTTGATTGGGTGATTTCTTTATATTGAACGTGAGTGCAAGTAAGTGCACGTTTGCATTTTCTTGGGAAACGATTTTTTGCTTTTTACAAAGTACATGGTCTTTAAAGGAAAATGACCTTTTTTCATTGTGATTTTTCACGGGAAAATCTATTTGCTTTTGTGATGAAATAGAAAATTTAAAAACAAAAACTCGCAATTGACTGTAGTGTCGTTATTTAACTTCATAACTTCATGTGTAGGCTTCCGGGCAAATATTTGATTGAAACAAGCAACAAAGCTGTGGGTTTAACAATAAAAGTATGACAGAGCGTCAAAAATGGGGATTTTCATCCTGTTTTAAACCATGATTTTACAAATACAAGATTTGAGAAACGTGCAGCAAAATATACAAATATATATAATAATTATATACATGTATAGCAAAACAAAAAGTGGTGAGATACCTGTGTTACGGAAGCGTGCCACAGACTTCATGTATGAGACTAGTACACGCCACCATTTTTTGAAATAAAAGATAAACGTGTCAATTCCCCGAGAATGGCCGAGGGTCAGCAGTTTTTATCGATGTTTTTAACCCTTTTCATGCCAAAGGGGCAGCAGTTTTTATCGATGTTTTTAACCCTTTTATTGCCAAAGGAGAAGATAGGGGCCTAGGCGGACGGCATAGACCAAGATCAGACTGCACGAAACGTAGAGTCTGATCTTGGATCTATACCGCTCGACTGTTTAGGCAAGCCAATAAGATAAAAACCTTTCTTTCAGCTGATTGTATTTTCAGCCATCTAAAGAGGTCGAGTTTATGCACTAGTATTGTGTGCTTGAAAGAGTGTGATTAAAAAGAAAAACAAAGTGTTGTGCATTTGGGTATTTCTTAAACGTAATTTCAAAATAGCTGACAGTAATACATAGTGTTTAGATAACCTTACGTGAGGTTTTTACCCTTGTCCCCTTGTCGTACAAGCTCAGTGCTTCTAAAAATTGATGAATTCATGCTCATCTCAGTTGAGCATCAAAATCCAAAGTTATATAAATAAAAAAAAAAAAAAAAAAAAATGATAAATGAAGATGTAAACTGTTACTCTTTAACCAAGTCATTCCTTCTTCTGTTTAGATTAATGTCTTTTTTGATTTTTTTTTCATGTCTGAAGCATTAAAATGAAGTTTATAGCTGAGCACGAATTCAAGATTGATAAGTACGACCCCAGGTTTTACTCCAAATAATGTTATTTCAAACTTTTTTTTTTTTTTTTTTTTTTTGAGAAAAAAATATTTCTTCATCGGACAGTGTAGATCCAAGACCAGGCTGCACGTTCTGTGCAGTCTGATCTTGATCTACATTGTCCGCAAAAAGGTCAGTGAGTCGCGCATAGCAGGATTAAGAGTTTAAAGACCCCTTGAATCGGGATCAATGCACATATACCTCAATCACTAATACAGACGACATTTATGCGTTTTACAGCAGACCGCATTAGAAAACACTTCGAAAAGGGAGATATTGGTCGTAAAAGGCGATTTCACCTTTCCCCAAAATGTTTGGAAAAGGCGCCTCCCTTTGAGGTTGTGGGAGGTCGTGTTTTTACTGTAATGGATTAAGGTAATAGTATTCTTATGAATAGATTTTTTTCCATGAGATAAGGTATTCATTCAGTCAAACACTTGAAAGCACACAAACAATGCGTGTGAGCCAGGCTCTAATAAAAGGTTGTTTGATGCATGTTACAATGCATTATACCAAGCAAGACATCACATAATTAGGGATCCATAAAATCCATGTCATCTGACAATTGACTGGATATGAAGGTGGAACGGTCCTTGGACATGCATAAAATGTACAAATAGCAAAATGTTTAGAATAATGACAGCCTGTGCGGATCGGCCAGGCTTACATGAGTCAATACTTTTTGCGGATGCATTAAGTCACCTTTTCAAAGAGCATTACTTATGCATATTGTGGGAGTTCAAAACGTCTATGTTTCGGTTTTCGGTTTACAATTACATCTACATATGTAATATGTAAGCACTTGTAATTTTGAAAGTGTTTGAGACTTTCGGATGTTGTATTCCAAAAATGATATTGTGAGAGATTAAACAATAATACATTACATTATTCAAATTAAAAATATTGCTGAAGACCAGAAATGTGAAAAAAGCAGGTATGTGAAAGAGCAGGTATGTTAAAAGAAGATGTACTAAAAAACTGCATAGATATGTGAAGAATCATTGAATGGGCAAGTCATTATTGACAGTAAACGATTTATGAATTTGTTTCTTTGTATAATTCTTTTGGTGTTCAAGGCGGTTTTAACATTATTTCAATTTTATCGTGACAGCCAGAGAACCTAGCAATGCTTTCCTTGAGTCTCATCTTCCAGTACTCGGCAAAACACTCGTTCCAGGCAGCAGGCTGCTTGCTGCTTTCCCACTTGACAAAGAAATCTTTGAAACGATGTGTATCAGATAAAGAGGAATGCATCTTGTCGCAATAGCTATCTTGAATTCTAGGAAAGAGTTTGACCGAACCGGAAATCGAACTAAGAAACCGTGGATACAAGGCCTGTACGTTAACGATCGGGCTCGGCTTGTAAATGAAATGTGAAATTAGCGGATGGATAAATCATATGTGCCATGCTCTGGCAAAAGGGGGCAAACATGCACCTCCGTCATGCAAAACATCAATTAATTATGGATCCATGCAATCAATTTAGTTTACAACGGTTTGAATCATGAGACAGACTGGTCTTTTGATATGCAGAAAATTTATCAATAGCAAAATATTTCGACCCAGGTCAGCCTGCGCGGACTGCATAGGCTGACCTGGGTCGATATTTTTTTGCAATTGCATTAAGCCCCATTTTCACAGAGCATGGCTCGTAGGAGAAAACTACCAGGTGGATAGATTGTGTGAAAATTGGTCAGAGAGAAATTATATGTGAAAAATCATCGAATGAATTCATTATGCTTTATCAAATAGGTAAATTATAACTTTAACAAAAAATTGTAAGGGTTAAGCATATGTGAAAAATTAGTCGATTGGTAAAACATAGATGAAAAAAAAAAAAAAAAAATAGGAGATGGGTAAAACGCAGGTGAGAAATTAAGAAATGGATATAACGTAGATGAGACATTAGTAGATAGGTAAAACAAAGAATGAAACAAAGATGGAAAAAAATGGAAGACTGATCAAACTTAGCTTAGGTTATATCACGACGGTCAGAGCACCTACGCAGTTTTTCCTGGCTTCCTCACACCAGTACTGACACAACTTTCTTTCCAAGCCACTGACTACTTTTTTTTCACATGCATCAGAGGTGAAAGGCGAAAAATCGCCGGAATGAAATTTGCCTAAACCGAGATTGATAAAACATTTATGAATACCAGTGTACATGTATTTGTCTTCTGTTTGAAAGTTTGATAGGCCTAAAATTTTGGCGTCTGGTGAACAATTCACACATTAGGGGAATTAGGAGGTGGATAAAGGCATAGATGAAGATCTCGGAAAGAAGTAAAGAAAGGATGAAAAAGAGGAGGTGGGTTTGACATATATGGGAAAATTTAGGAGATGGATAAAAACATAGGTAAAAAAAAAGATTGGTTAAACACAAATAACAATTAGGAGATAGGTGAAACACAGGGAACACTAGGAGATGGATTTAAAAAAAAGAATGGTGAAAAATAAGCAGATAAGTATAGATGAAAGTGAATGAATCGATAAAACATAAATAAAAAGAACGATTTGGATCAAACATTGGTAAAAGAATGAGATAAGTAAGCCATGAATGAAAAAGTGGGAGATAATTAAACATATATCAAAAGAATAGCAGATGGGTAAAACAAAGATGAAAAATTAAAAGAAAGAATAAACAAAAATGAAAATATAGGAGATGTTCAAAACATTGGTGATAAGTTAGGACGTGGATAAAACATTGATAATAAATTCCTGAAATGTAAAAAAAAAAAAATAATAATAATAATAAAAAAAGGATGAAAAATTGAAAGATTGATAAAATATTAATTGAAAACAAATAGGTAGCAAATTGGGAAATGCATGAAGTATAGGTGAAAAATCAGATATGTATTAAACATAGATGTATAAACAGGAAATAAATGAAACATAGGTCAAATGCGGAGATGGGTTAAGCAAATACTTACACTAGAAGATGTATAAGACATAGGTCAACAAGACCTGTCACTGAGAAATGACTGATGCCCCCGAAAATACATATGATCTTGCTGTGACCTTGATGTTTACACTACGGACATGACTCTTGCCCATGATACATCAATGTGGTTAACAATTGTGCAAAGTTATTTTGAAATTAAGTCAAACAAAAAGTTATGGCCGGACACGAAAACGGCTACTCCCAACACATTCGGCCTTGCTGCGACCTTGACCATTAACCGAAGGACATGACTCTTGCGCATGGCACATTGTCTTTATGTAGTAAACAATTCTGCAAAGTTATGCTGAAATTCATTTATAATTAAAAGAGTTACAGGCCAGACACGAATACCATCCCCTAAAATATTTGACCTTGTTTTGACCTTGACCTTTACCCTACGGACATGAGTCCGTAACATGTGGTTACCATTTGTGCAAAGTTATTTTAAAATTAAGTGAAAGGGAAAAAGATATGGCCTGTACGCAGAAAAGGGTACCACAAACATATCTGACCTTGCTGTGACCTTGACCTTTGATCCAATAACACGCGTCTTGCGCACGACACATCGCCTTTATGTGGTTAACAATTCTGCAAAGTTATACAGAAATTCATTCATGATTAAAAAAGTAACAGGCTGGACACGAATACTATCCCCTACACACACACATTTTCCTTCGCTGTGACATTGACCTTTAACGTATGGACATATCTCTTGCGCATGACACATTGTCTCGATGTGTTTAACATTCGTGCAAAGTTTTTTTGAAATTAAGTGCAAGGGAAAGAAGGGATGCCTGGACAAGAAAACGACTACCCCTCCCCCCCCCACACACACGCCCCAAACTCATTTGACCTTGCTGTGACCTTGACCTTTAACCCACGGACATGACCTTGCGCATGACACATCGTCTTTCTGTGGTTAACAATTCTTCAAAGCCGGACACGAATACTACCCCCAAAACACATTTGACCAAGCTCTGACCTTGACTTTTAACCTACGAACATATCTCTTGCGCATGAAACATTGTCTCGATGTTGATAACATTTGTGCCAAGTTATACTGAAATTGACCAATAGGGAAAAAAGTTATGGCCCGGACAAGAAATTGGACGGACAGACTGATGGACGGACGGATGGACTAAACAAAAACTATATGCCCCCGACTTTTTTCGGGGACAAAAAAAAAGTAAAAATAGATAAACACATGTAAAAAATAAAGAAGAAAGTAAAGCATAGTGGAAATTAGGAGATAAATTAAACAGAGGTGAACAATAAGAGACTAAGTAAACATAGATGGAAACTAAACCTAGGAGATGGATAAAACACACATTAGAAAATCTTGAAAGGTAAGACAAAAAGAAAAACTATGATGAATAATTGGAAGACTGATAAAATATTGATGAAAAATTGGAAAATGAGTAAAAATGAGTGACAAATTCGCTAATGGCTACAGCATACATGAAAAATAGATATGAATAAAACAAAGATGAGAAAGTAACAGATGAAACACGAGAAGATAAAACACGATTTGAAAGAAATTAAAGATGGGTAAAACACAGACGATCAATAAAACAAAGATAAACATAGGATAATTAGATAATGGGTTTGACATAGGACAGTAATAAGAAGATACATATAAGTAAATTTAGATGAAAATTAATGGATGGGTAAAATATGAATGAAAAATTAAGAGATGGGTGAAACATTTTGGGAAAAGGAGATTAATAAAACATAGATGAAAAAATGAGATATTAGTAAAACATACATAAAAAATAGTATTGGTAAATACAAGATGAGCAAATAAAACACTATAAATACATAGTAAAGAGACATTTATACGAAGATGAAACAAAGGGACTTGAGTAAAACAGAGAGGAGTAATCAAGACATGGGTAAAACGTAGATGAAAAATTAGAAGTTGGGTAAACATTGATGAAAAGTCAGGAGATGGGTAAAAATTAGACTTAAGAAAATCGGAGGCTGGTAAAACGTTGATGAAAATCTACTGATAAAACATAGATAAAAAAGTAGGAGATGGATTAAGTATAGATGAAAAATAATGAGATGAGTAAAACATAGATAACAAAAATTAATAATTTGGTTAAATATAGATGAAAAATTAGAAGATTGGTAAAATATAGATGAAAACTGGGAAAATGGTAAGATAAAGATAAGAAAAAATACGAAAAAGATAAAACAAGAGATAAAAAATGAATGAATCGGTAAGACATAGACGAAAAACAAGAAAATGGATAAAACGAAACACGGATGAAAAAGTATTAAATATAATAAGATTTATGCAAAATGTAGACGGGTTAGACATGTGAAATTTAGGAGATGGGTTAAACATAGACGAAATGTAAGTAATGAGATAGGTTGAAATTGTTTTAAAAATAGTAAATTCATAAACTATTGATGAAAATTAGGAAATGAATTAAAAATAGGCAAATATTGAGCGGATCGGTAGCACATACATGAAAAGGTAGGATATGATTAAAACATTAGTGAAAAATTAGTTGATAAGTAAACCATAGATAAAAAATTAGAGAATGGATAAAACATATAAATCAAAGAACTGAAAGTATTGTTGGAAGGCGAGTTAAGAATAGGCTTGATATATTCTAAATGTAGTATATATTCTTATAACAAGAGGGCCATGATGGCCCTGAAGTCGCTCACCTGAGCTTTTTCACCAAACATGACCTATTTCCAATCGTGTTCTAGATAACATAACAATCATTCGAACAAACTTTCACGAATAATGGACTAAAAATGTGGCTTGTAGAGGGTACACAAGGTTTTTCAAAGATTTGTCTCCATTACCTAGTTTTTGACTCGGTTTGAGCCATTTTCAAACTCATCAAAGAAATCATCAAGACAAACATTCTAATTTTCATGAGCATCCGACTGAAAATGTGGACTCTACAGCGTATACCAGGTTGTTTAAAGATTAAGCTCAGTGACCTACTTTTTTGACCTGACATGACCCATTTTCAAACTCATCCTGAAAATCATCAGACAAGCTCTCTGACCAACTTTCATAGGTATTGGACTGAAAATGAGGCCTCTAGAGTGTACACAAGGTTTTTTCTACGATTAGACTAAGTGACCTAGTTTTTGACCAGAAATGACCCATTTTCACACTCATCTAAGCGTAAGGAAGGTTTTTCAAAAAATTGATCAAGTGACACAGTTTTCGACCCAATATGACCCATTTTCAAACACATCAAAGAAATCATCAAAATAAACATTCTGACAACTTTTCATGAGTATTTGATCGAAAGTTCTGCCTCTACAGCGAACACAAGGTTTTCCAAAATTTTGAGCTAGTGACCTAGCTTTTGACCCGGTATGACCCATTTTCAAGGTCATCCAAGATATCATCAAGACAAACATTCTGACCAATTTTCAAGAGTATTGGACTAAAGATGTGGTCTGTTGAGAGTACAGAAGGTTTTTCAAAGATTTTATCTGGTTTCCTAGTTTTTGACCACACATGATTTTTGTTCTAAATTATCAAAGAAATAATCGAGACAAACATTCTGACCATTTTTCATGAGTATTAGATTAAAAATTTGGCCTCTAGAGGAAATGTAAGGTTTTCCAATGATTTGACCTGGTGACCTAGTTTTTGACCCGGTATTACCTTTTTTAAAAACTCGTCTGAGATATCAAGAGAAACATTCTGACCAACTTTTTAAGACTATTGGACTGAAAATGTGGCCTCTAGATCATACACAAGGTTTTTCAAAGATATGACCTGGTGATCTAGTTCTTGACCCGCCGTAACCCATTTTCATACTCATGCGAGATGTTATTAAGCCATAAATTCTGATGAAATTTCATGAGTATCGAACAGGAAATGTGGCCTCTAGAGCGCACACAAGGTTTTTCTAAGATTTGTCGTAGTGACCCAGATTTTGACCCAACGTGACTGATTTTCTGTCTGAACTGAGATATCATAAAGACAAACATATTGACAAAGTTTCATCAGTATCGGACTGAAAATGTGGCCTCTAGAGTAAACACAAGGGTTTTCTAAGGTTTGATCCAGTGACCTAGTTTTTGTCCCAACATAAACCATTTTCAAACTCGTCCGAAATATTATCAAGAAAAATGTTCTGAGTTACTTTCAAGAGTATTGGACTAAAATGTGGCAACTAGAACGTACACAATATTTTTTTTAAAGATTTGACCTAGTGACCTAGTTTTTGACTCGACATCACCCATTTTCAAAGTGTCTGAAATATTATCAAGGCAAACATTCTGACCAAGTATCACGTGTATCCAACTGAAAAAGTGGCCTCTAGAGCGTACACAATCTTTTTCAAAGATTTGACTTTCGAACCTAGTTTATGACCTGACGTGACCCATTTTCAAAATTCTTCGAGATATCATCAAGACAAACGATCTGACAAAGTTACATGAGTATCCAGCTGAAAATGTGGCCTCTGGAGCGTACACAAGGTTTTTCTACGATTTGATGTCGTGACCTTGTTTTTGACCCGACATGACCTATTTTCAAACTTGTCCAAGACATCATCAGGATAAAATTCTGACCACTTTTCATGAATTTCAGACTGAAAATGGGGCCTCTAGTGCGAACACAACGTTGTTCTAAGATTTGACCTGGTGACCTAGTTTTTGACTTGACATAACCCATTTACGAACTCATCTGAGATGTCATCAATGCAAACATTCTGACCAACGTTCATGAGTATCGGACTGAAAATGTAGCCTCTAGACCGTACACAATGTTTTTTCTAAGATTTGACCTAGTGACCTAGTTTTTGACCTGACATGACCTACTTTCAAACTTATCTGAGATATCATCAAGACAAACAGTCCGACCCACTTTGGTGTGTATACGACTGAAAATGTAGCCTCTAGAGCGTACATATTTTCTTTTTTTTTTTTTTTTTCTTTTTTTTTTTTTTTTTTTTTTTCTCTAAGATTTGACCCACTGACCTAGGTTTTGACCCAACATGACCCATTTGTGAACTCGGCCGTGATAACATCAAGACAAACAGTCTGACCAAGTTTCATGGGTATCCAATGGAAAATGTGACATCTAGAGCGCACACAAGGTTTTTTCTAAGATTTGACCTTTTTACCTAGTTTTTGACCCGACGTGACCCATTTTCGAACTCGTCGGACATATCATCATGGGAAACATTCTGACAAACTTTCATGAGTATCTGAAAACATACGGCGCCCTGAGATATTGCCAGATACCTACACTTTCTCCACATCCCACAATGTTTTCTATATTTTCAAAAGCGAATTCGATCTATAGAGCATAATACGTGTTCCAACGGCAAGCTGACGAGCAGAGATTGAAAACCTTTTTGTAAAACACACTAGTGGCTCGTAAAAAGTGATTGCTCTTTTCCCTATTTGCTCTCAACAGAAAAAACATACTTTTTCGTGAAACATTGTTGGAAAAGATTAAAATGCTGATTGTCCGCATTTTGTCCTTTTCTTATGGTGTTAAAAAAAATGTTTCTTTTTCTTGGTTGTTAAGACTTAGGATTGTTTGGATAAGGCTAAAATGGAAACTTTACACGCTAAAAAGTCTTTACCATGCTCAATTCATACATACACTTTTTGGATAAAAACATTATGGGGAGAGAAAGCATTACTTGTCTGAGTATCTCCCAACACATTTTTTTCTTAACCTTCCAAGCACCATTATTTCCAAAACCCTAGACAGAATCTTTAGCCAAAAATCATTCTCTAAACCAGAGAAGAAAAATTTCTGACCATCAAATTAAAGCATTAGCAGCAAACAAATAGGTAATGGCTCAAAGGCTGTAAATAGTGTTAAAGAGTTATGAAAATATTTTGTCAAAAGCAGAAAAGCTTACTACCAGCATTTTCTCCCGTTGCCACAATTTTTTCAACTTTCTCATGGTAAGTAAAATCAAGTTTCAAGGAAATTTAAGTACACATGTAATAAGACTTTTGTCCAAATTGAAATTTTGCTTTACTCATTGCAATATTCTTCAAAGGGCTTGAAAATATTGTGAGAAAGAAGAAATGCTAGCAGGCGCCGTTTTCTTCTATCGCAACTTTTTTTTTTCAACTTTCTTATGGTATGTAAACCTCAGTTCAGGAAATTTAAGACTTGCCGCAACACAGTTTACAACAATACTTTCCATCGATCTTAGTATACGGGACTATACAAGTCAAACCATTTGGTTCAGTTTTTTCAGAGAACTTGCAACCTTTCACAGGGCTGGCTGATACACTGAATATCACTGTCTCTATCAACTTTGACAACTTGCAAAATTTTGGACTGAAGTCATCATGTAATGTCAAATTCGCTTCAATAACTTTCATTACTCCAATACTTGTATCAAACAATGAAGAGTATTTTGACAGCACTTGCTCTACAGAACCAACTTGGCGAGTCCAATTAATTTTCTTCCAATCAAGCTTGAGTTCCATAAACCCTTTACCGCACAATGCCGCCTTTTAATGACCCTTGGAAAGAAGCCTTTTGAAGACATTGTGGGAAAAGGAGAAAATGCTGGTAACCAGCAATTTCTCCACTTCCCACAATGTTTTCTACCCTATCAAAGAAAATTTGCACCATTTGAGCCACATTAATATTGTCGTCTGCAAATGCTTTCAGTTTGGACAAGGCTTTCGTCTGGTAAAGGTTTAGCCAGTTTTTTCCAAATAGACAAGGACTGGTCATCTCCACTCACAACAATTATTGGTAGACTTTTCTTTTGATGACCATATTTGAGAGTTACTTTACCTTGTCTAGAACTCTATTTCCTGTGTAAGTTTTCAGCAACACAGTTGCTCAAGTTTCACATGACTCAAAGTACTTCAGTGTTTTCACTAGGATTTTGCAAGTTGGATTGCAGGAATCCAAATCAGGAAAAAGTTGGATTCCCAACTGAAAAATTGGATTCCAGCCTGATCTAAGAAGTTGGATTTCCAAAGAGTCAGGATGAATTTTCATACACAAGTAATAAACATCCAAAACCTGTAAATTTAGATTTGTGCATCATGGAGACATAATGTCTGTAATGGACATTTACATTTACATCAGAAATTACTAGCTAAGACTTTATTGCAAAGGATTAAAGAACTTTTCACTTTATCTTTTATTTAGACGAATGTAAATAATTCAGCATGATAATGCATATTTTAAATATTCATAATAGTAATGGGCAGAGCCCCGGAAGCTCAGTGGACATCGTACAGGGCTTGAGAACAGGGGCTGACTGGTTCGATCCCCGGTTCAGCCAATTTATTTCCGAGGACTGATGATAGCCATTGCGACAGGATTAACTCTTCTCTCACCGCTGCCCACCATTTCAGTGATGGTTGTGTGGGAAAGCAGCCAGTGGCTCATAAGAATACTGTGTGTAGTACTGATAAAAGAAACTCTAGGAAAGCATGATTAGGTGCACTGGCCGCCGCGACATAACTGAAATAATGTTGAAAACGGTATTAAACACCATACTGTCACAACCAAGCAATTAATAATAATGATGGAAACAATTCTTGACCCATCTTCACAAACATTTGTAAATTCAATTCTAATACCATTTTAATTTGTAATTAGAACTGAATTTAGAATTATCTGTCCATGTGGACCATGATTCAATTAAATCTTTTCCATGACAATGTTTTAGACCTGTTCAAATTTAAAGCTTGCATAAATTTGCATATGACAAGATAAAGATGGTTTGAACAATCTATTTGGTCTTTAAAAACGTCAAAAACTTTGTGGAAACAGAAGAAAATGCTTCTTTACTCACAATATTGTCTAAAGCTTTCTTTCTCAAGATTGTTAAATTCTGGATAATGGATTATTTGGTAAAGGATTAACCCTTTACCACACAATCCCGACTTTTAACGACCCTCTGGAAAAAGCCATTAGAAAACAATGAGGGAAAAGGAGAAAATGCTGGTAACCAGCATTTTCTCCTTTTCCCACAATGTTTTCTATCCTATCAGAGAGCTAAAGCTCATTTCTGCCAATTCTGAATTTGTCGTCTCCTGCTGTTTTGAATTTGAAAGAGGTTTTTTTTGAGTAATCTCCCCTGAAAACAGTGGACACGGATTTTTAGCTATACATTTTTTGGTCAAATACATACAAACTGATATGGATTAAAAAGTGAAAGTGGTGAATTTGGTCATTTGACATTCTGGACTAAATGCCTCCGAAGGAAAAATCAAAAAATAGGAAGAGTGGAGATAGAAATAAAAGGAAAAATATTTCTCCTTTGTTCGAGGATTCGAAAGTGAGTAGTGATCATGATAGACCTCCATTGAAAACCGGTTCAAACCAGAAAGAGAATGTAAACAAACAGAATGTAAACAAACAATTTACGCCGGACAATCAAAGCAAACGTTTTCATTATTCATCCTCATCACCACCGCAATATTTTGTTTTTGATACACCAAGTAGTAACTGTAATAATGGACAAATCAACATGAACAATATGAGTAATAACCCCTTTCCACCACTACAATATGCTGGACAGTTCGGGCAATCACCTCAAAGTCAATGTAACTCACAATTTATGTCACCTAACCCTTATACACAGCCTCCGCAATGGGCAGAAAGCATAATGGCTGATTTAAAAAGTATTAAAGTAAATGTTTCAAAAATTGAAAGTATTGAAAAAACAGTGTCTTCAATAAATTATAAACTTTCTGATCTTGAGAAGAAGGTAACCAATATTGATAAACGTGTTGGTGACGTGGAAGCTGCGAGTCAGTTTATCAGCACAAAGTTCGATCAGCAAAAAGGAGATCTCGAAACGGCCAAAGCAGACATGAAAATGTTGAAAGACTCCTGTGAAAATTTGAAAAGTAACCTAGAAACATTAGAATTAAAACATACCCAAATGAAAAGTAAAGTTTCCGACTGTGAATATCGATCAATGAGAGACAATTTAATATTCTATGGTATCAAAAGACAGCATTCGCAGCCAAACAGCATGGAACAAGAACCAGAAAACTGTGAAGATCTCGTGAAAAATTTCATCGGAAATCATTTGAAAATAGATGCATCAAATATTTTATTCGATCGAGCCCATCGACTAGGCAATTCCCTCTCGAAAAGTACTCTGCCAATTGTCGTCAAATTCCATTACTACCAGGATCGTGAGAAAATCAGAAATGCTGCAACACAGTTGAGAGATGAGCTAAAACAAAACAATTACGGCGTTGGAGTTCAACTCCCAAAAGAATGGCGAGAGTCACGTAAATCTTTATATCCAGTCATGCAGGCTGAGAGGAGAAAGGGTAACAATACAAGATTCATTGGAGAAAAACTGTTTGTTAATGGTCAAGAATACAAGTCGAACCCAACAGGCAGTGGCTAGAGGCGTCGTGAGGAACATTTAGACATAATAACATGGAACGTGAACGGACTTATTCGTAAAATATCAGATTCAGACTTCATTGAATATATTGCCAGTCATGATATTGTTGTTTTACTAGAAACTTGGTTATCTCCAAAAACGCATTATAATTTAGATATCACCGGTTATCGTTCTTACCACTTACATGGTAATAAATCACCTTTAAGTAGAAAGGGACGATATAGCGGTGGTATAAGTGTTTATTATAAGAACAGTTTACATGATAAAGTTCAAATATACAAAGAACACCAATGTGGTATTTTATGGTTGAAATTTTGTAAAAGCTTGTTCTCTTTTGAAAGCGATGTTTTTATATGTAATGTTTACATCCCACCACATGACTCCAGAGTATTTGCAAACAATGATGTCGATATGTTTGATTTAATTGAATCTGATATAGAAAACTACAAATCGAAAGGAAAAATATTTATCACAGGTGATTTTAACGCAAGAACCTCAAACGAAATCGATTATATTACTGGCGACAGATTTTTAAATCATGAGGCGAATCAGTTCTCTAATTCTGTTATTATAAACCGTGTAAACAAAGACCACGTGCTCGACACCCATGGCAGACGACTCATTCATTTATGTCAGTCTAGCGATATACTCATAGGAAATGGACGATTATGCAATGATAAAAAAAATCGGAAATTTTACATTTCATAGTCGTAATGGAAGTAGTGTAGTTGACTACTTTTTGCTTCAAAACGATGACTTTGTTATCATTGACCATTTCGATGTATTACTTCCTAATGAATATTCAGATCATTGCGCATTACATGTTAGTATTAAAAGAACACGCCCACCAGTTAAGCAAACCAATCAAAATAAATCAAGTGAACTCTATTTGAAATGGGACGAATCACTTGTCCAAACATTCAGAACGGACCTATTGAATAATATCAGTCATATACGCCTACTTACCAACAATTTAGAAAATCGCCCGATTGGTGAGTCAGTACAAAGTTTCATTACCTTTATGCAAGACTTCGCATTTAAAACGTTCGGAAAAAATAGGGAAGTACCAACAGGACTATATAATAAACGTAAACAAAACAAAAAGTGGTTTAATACTGAATGCTATGAGGCACGAAGGGAATTTAATAGAGCCAGAAACAAATATGTACGGAACAGAAATGATAATAATAGAAATATTTATATTTCTAAAAAACAGCAGTACAATAAAATTAAAATTAAACGTAAGAAGCAATATGCACGAAAAGAGGGACTTCGTGTATCAAAATTAGCAAAAAGTGATCCAAAAAAATTTTGGCAAAATATCAACTCGCAAGTTAAAAAAAATTCACAAAATCCAGAAAATATAACAATACATGATATGTATAATCATTTCAACAATTTGTACAGTGGTGAAAGTGTGGAAAATACTCCAACAAATGACACTCTTTTCGATAACATATCTGATGATTATCTCGATCAAAATTTTATAGAAATAGAAGTAAAAAATGCAGTGTTTTCACAAACTAACGGCAAAAGTGCTGGTTCAGATCATCTGATTGCCGAAATATTTAAAAATTCATTCGACATTATTGGTCCTTTTCTGACAGCATTGTATAACACTGTATTCAATGAGGGCTGCTATCCAGAAAGCTGGGGGGAAGGAATTATTGTACCGATATTCAAGGGAGGGAACTTCGAACCAAAAAATTTCAGAGGAATAACTCTAAATAATATTATTTCTAAGATATATTCAAAATTACTCGTTACTAGACTAGACCGATGGTCTCAAATGCACACAAAAATAATTGACAATCAATACGGTTTTCAAAAGGGCAAATCCACAATTGACTGTATTTTTATTCTGCACTCCCTTATAATGAAGACCCTGTCTCGTAAAAAGAAACTTTATGTAGCTTTTCTCGATTGGGAAAAGATGTTTGACAGAGTTGATAGAACATATCTATTTCAAAAGCTACTTACCGAACAAGTTAGCAGTAAATTTGTAAAATCAATAAGGTCAATGTATAATAAAGTAAGATCAACTGTACGATACCGATCAGAATACTCAGACTTTATCAACTCAAATATTGGAGTCAAACAAGGCGACCCGGCCAGCAGCATATTGTGTTTATTTTTTCTGAACGATATTTTAAACCATATTAATAGCAACGTTGATGGCATTATTTCAGTTGATGAAATACAACTTTTTCTGTTACTTTTTGCTGATGACGCAGCGGTATTTACTCAAGACCCTCAATCACTACAATTAATACTTAACGATATCGAACAATACTGTAACATGTGGAAACTAAAATTAAACGTGAACAAAACCAAAATAATGATTTTTGAAAATGGTCGTCATACAAACTATGATTTTTTCCTATATAATACGAGAGTTGAAGTGGTTAAGTCCTTCAAGTATCTCGGTGTTTATCTTCATAAAAATGGAAAATGGAACAGAACGCAGGCTCATATAGCACAAAACGCATCTTTTTCACTACACAAGTTGTTCACTACTTTCAATAACTTAGAATTACCCATTTCAAATAAAGTTGATTTATTCGAAAAGATTGTTGAACCAGTCCTTAATTACGCAGCGGAAGTTTGGGGCCACCACCAGGGGTCTGACGTAGAATCAGTCCTTACAAAATTCTGTAGAAAAATTTTAGTGGTAAAGAAATCAAGTAATCTAGACGCATTGTATGGAGAATTGGGCAAAATACCTTTGAAACTACAAAGAAAATTGATAACTCTTAAATATTGGGTCAAACTATTAAATTCAGATAGAGATTCGATTCTATACAAAATCTACAACACAATGAAAAACGATTCAGATAATGAAGAAACTTACAATAATAACAACTGGGCCCATCACATAAAACGTATTTTAAACGAGTGTGGGCTTTACTATCTGTGGCAAAATCAGTCAAATATGAACGTTAGTTATGATATAATTAGACAGCGTGTGTTAGACATGTACTATCAATCCTGGTACTCTGGCATCAATAACTCTCGACGTTTAGAAACCTATTCACTTTTTAAACATGAATTCAAATTTGAAAGATACTTAGATTTTATTAACGATAACAGATTTAGATCCGCATTAACAAGTTTCAGAGTTTCATCACATAAATTACAAATTGAAATAGGAAGACATTTAAATATTCCAAGAAATGAAAGAATTTGTAGAAATTGTAATTCAAATATGATTGAAAACGAGTATCACTTCATATTAATATGTCCGAAATACTCAGATCTAAGAAATAAATACATAAAACGATACTATTTTACTTGGCCAACAATTCAAAAATTCACCAACCTCATGTCAAAAAATTCAAAATTCATTGTCAATAACTTGTCTAAATTCATATATTTCGCTTCTCTTCGTAGAATTTGAGATTTTATATTACCTGTACATGTACGTTCACGTAGTGCTATGTTCTTCAGCAAATCCATGTTTCCTGTTTTCTTATATATATTTGCTTTTTTCACGCTATAAACATTGTAACAATGTTTCAGGCAATAAACATTTTGTATTGTATTGTATTGTATTGCATGGAATTTTCCCCCCAAAAAAGTCATCGAGGGCCCTGAGTCAAATCCCATATCACAATTTTTACCCTCAATCTGCACTGAAACATTGCTTTTTGAGCTAGACGATGAACTTAGAGTGAAAAGTGGCTATTCTCCCTCATTTTCATTGTCAGATACTGACTTAAAATTCGATGTTCATTCAGTAAATGAATATTGGACTTTTCCTTATTTTTCTTCTACCGTTTGGCCTTAGGCTGTGAACATATTTTAGTCTTTTATAGTCTTTTTCGGACACATCTTGTTTATATGACCTGACCTTTACACCTAACACACTTTGAATTCTTGTAGAAACATGTCTGTCATGATTAGTTTTACCATACCTAAACCACTGTGTATAGACTTTTGTAATCATGGGCCCTTGGTTTCTGACGCCTCATTGTCCACCAGTTCCAAACTGACAGACACATACAACTGCCTTTTTCACAGTTAATTCTACTGTTGACGATAAATTTCTCTGAATAAGTTTTCTGTGACCCACAGACAAAAGAATCTCTCGGTTCATCTAAAAATGTCCCATACTCACAAGACTCACTTAGCCACATCAAAATAGTCTGTCAAATACTGGGTTACAGTTTTATTTTCATTTTGCATCTTACAATGAAACTAAACCGTTCTCCAAATGATGTGCGTTTTGAGTTGCAGGTAATTTTGAATAAAGCTTTTCAACCGTGTAGAAAGTCTTATCACTAGGTTTTTTACGGATCAGACTGTAAGTCGTAGACACTTTTTTGGTCATTATCAATTATGCTATTTGCATGGAAAACCACTGTTCCCCGTTCTCCACCCAGCTGCCGACGTACAATCAAAACGGTTCTATTTTACCAAGCATTTTAGGTTATATTTACTGCATACGGAGAGTGCGAAACAGTCTTGTTGCCACTTTAATGTTTTTTAGGTCCGGACAACAGCAATGAGCAGCATAAATGTAGATTTTTAACTTTATTGATTCTTTGCTCTCGGAACCTATGCGTAACTACAATTAAAGTACATTAAATACTTCCACCTAATGCGGATCAAAGTACTAAACAAGAAAATATTGATGCTGAACATCAATGGCGCCGCAAACTAGTTGTTTCTGTAACAGGGCACAATGCATTGGGTTATTTCCTAATACGCATCTCTTGCACAATCTTCGTAGAGGTCCAGGTGGTGATACTGTATTTAAACTCTGGGCCATCTGGTTTTTGACAAGATTTTTAAATTTCATATCATTGAAGGCTATTTGCAAACTTCTTATCCATGGACTGGGCCATTTCTTTATCCACAGGACATCATTTGGACACAATTGGTAGATAGAAATGTTAGAGCTGTTGCCTTTCTGATGTTTGATAGATTTTGAAAAGTGTGCAACAAATATGGCTATGCGCAAATTTGTGACATCTGGGTGGAGGGGAGCATATGGCAACTTTTGACCCGAAGGCCACCATTTGAACATACTAGTGCTTGGTAGAGGTCATTGTAGCGATACTACACATGAAACATCAAAACTCTCGACCGTCTGATTTTGAACAGGAAGATTTTACATTAACGAAAGAAAAGTCTGTTATCGGATTGTGCTAAATCTGACACTCCAACACATATGTCTGGTATCATACAACCCCTCTTTATTATAGATATAATAAAGACTTGAATGAAGTCCTTATATCTATATAGACTAGACGGGTTGTATGATACCAGTCATGTTAGGCGCCCCAACATTGATTTACGGATATTTCGGTAACAGACGAGTTCGGTAAATTGGACTTATAGAGTAAATTGATTGGATGTTTCGGTAACAAGGCAGTAATATAGTGCCGTGACGTTTTTCACACCCATGGCTTCTGTTTGTGCAAACGTTTTTTCTTTTAATTTGCAATTCTCACTCGTTTTCTGACGTAAATATATTTTTTGTTTTTTCCATGCTGTATAAATAAATACCTGAAATTAGTAAATTTTGATCACCATATCTTATTTTCGTTTTTCACCCATAGCTGATTCATGTAATGAATAATATACGATCCCTGATAAAACCCAGCCCTAAGCTTGTACCCGTATTACTTAATCGTCCTACAGATAACAGACTCCAACTTTAAGCCAATCCTCAAGTTTTTTAAAAATGTTTTATTAAAAATGACGCTATTCTTGTCAACGTTTTCTGTGTGAAAAATAATTTCTTCCGGAAACAAATTGGTCAACTTCCAAACCAGCCATTTACCCTCGGAACACCTTTCACTCTTGTTGCCCTTGCGACCGATTCAGACAAAGATCAAACTGCAAAGCAAAAAAAAAAAAAAAAAAGAAAAACAGAGTCTGATCGTTGGTTTACGCTGCCAGCTTTTCTAAGACATTATGAGGAAGGACAACTTTGCTTTGAAATAGCTAATATTAGACCAGGGATCGTATATTGTAATATATATATTGTTCTGTTTCTAAAATGAAAATAGCCTTTACTTTTTTCGATGCTCTAAGGGTTAAAATTATGGATAATTAACGTGAATTCAGAAATAAAGATAATACATTTGAAACATTGTGGCAAATGAATAGAGGGAGTGAGAGATAGAGAGAGAGGCCTTGACAATAATGCTTTCGTGCATACTTCTTGTGATTTTGACCATGAACATTTGTGCCCATCTAAAAGATATCTGTTCTGTATTGTTCCTCTCCATTTTCCACACAGTTTTCAAACCTGGTCTGGTGCACAAAAATCGGCGTCTGCTGGTTTTAAAGTGCGTTCATCAATACAACACTGCATAAAAAAATCATATGCGTACTATTTGAGAGCGAAGGGAGTACTGTATATTGTATATAGACGCGTTTACAGCCTGTTTTCACACGTCCCATTGCCAACAAGATAAAGAAGTTTCCCGTAGATCTTAAAGATTGACCCCGGTTTATGAAAACCTGAAACACCAATGGACAAGAAGAAACTCGCAGATCAGACTGCATGTAAAAGTTATGGGGATTGGGCATGTTTAGATCACACACTGCTCGTGCAGTTTGAAAAAAGTATTTGTCAAAAAAAGTATTTGCTACTATCTATCTCTCGCGCTCACTCTCTTCTTTTGCCACAATATTTTTACCTGTATTACCTGTGTTTCTGAACTAAATTTAACTATCCATAATTTTAAATCTAAGAGCGTCGAATAAACCCAACGGTCATTTTCATTCTAGATATCAAACCTATTTTTAGCAGTGTCAAGGTTTTCTTGTTCAGAATGTCTTGCAAAATTGACAAATGAAGATCAGAGATCAAACTCCGTGTTTGGTGTACTCTGATCTCGATCTGCACCGGCCGCAATGGCAACAGCAGTAATGACAGACGCTCTAAGGGTTAATGGCTGGTTTGGAAGTCTTTCAGTAAGAAAATATTTTCACGTTGAAAGGATCATAAAGCATTGATTTAAAAAGAGATACAACGTGTTTCAAGTTTAGGATTGGGTGTTGTTATTCGTTACCTCAACTTTGATTCGGGTATCATTTTACGTACAGCATAACAGTAGAAACATAACAAAAATATTATGTCTAAAAGTGTGTGGAAGAAAAAAGAGAAACATTGAACGAATCAGAACCAAGACTTTATTTGGTGTGAAAAACGTCACGGTGCATTACCACTATATAATTACCTTGTTACCGAAACATCCAATCGATTTACTCTGTAAGTCCAATTTACCGAACTCGTCTGTTACCGAAACATCTGTCACCCCCCCCCCCCAACATTGACCTAGTTACAGTTAGCTGGTGTTAAAAACACGATCGCGAAAGGAAAACAATATTTCTACAATCCATACAATACTAGAACAAAAATATAAGTGGGGTCACAAGTACCACATAGGGTGCTCTAGGGTCAAAGAGCTTGAAAATGCCTCTTAATCTTTTCCAGCGTAAGATATTTAAAATGGTGGCTTCGAAAATTTGTGACAGATAATTTTTGATCACGTGACTTATTATTCGAAATGCATTTTTTATTTTTCGAAAGGAAAATGTTGATATGTCTACGATCCGTGTTTTTATCCATCTAACAATGAAAGTGCAATATATAAAAAAAAAAAAAAAAAAAAATCCCCACAAATAAATAAAAAAGTTATTATGGACCCCGATCTGGTAATCAAAGTACAGTAGATATAGGTGGATGTTAAAACAAAGCATGGAACCAGTTCAATATGGCTGCCTCCATAGGCACTTTACAAAACCGAATAAAAATATAGTGCCGCCGCTCATGCGGCGCCACAAATACTACAATTGATAGCATTAATTAACGACGTATTTTTTTTTAAATCGTGTATCTAAGCGCTTTGCATACAGTTATTGTTGTAAGAAAAGTGTTTTGGGTTATAATGACAGTAGTTTTGGGTGATTTTCGAGTGGTTTTGGGTGTTTCCATATTTATTCATCTGCGATAAACTAGGTCATGTCAAAGCTACGGAAAGAGAAAAATTTCAAATTTAGAGCGAATTCTATGATACTTAACTCTGAAATTCACTGTTGTGTGATTGGCTTACGCAGATTTTTTTTAACCGCATGTTAATTTCACATATCAAATGAAACAGACGCGTCTGTTTGTTGATCTACAAGGACATATTTTTCTTGAAACAGAGGAGTGAATTGTCTTCAGTCACCGTTCAAAAAGCTATCCGATAAGTTAAATTATTTATGCATTGTGGAGAAAAGTAGGTCCTAATGACGTCCATTTTACTGCTTTCGATTGGCTTATTACAACTACAATTTATTTGTTGCTGTGGCAACACCATCAGAACAATAAACTGATCCAAAGTATTTTACATTTACCTAAAACTATGTTTTTCAAGAATTTGATTCATTCTTTTTGTAAATTTGAAGTTTCTCCTTGTTGTTTTGATTCAATTTACAATGCTCTGGAATTGTTTTTGTTCGTTTGTACTCGATATGTATCGAACTATTTGAAAGGTGGTTGGATACAACTGTTCAGATGCATTTTCAGCAAACTAGTAGCTGGGTAAAACATGTTGAAAAATTAGTAGATGAATACGATGTATGTAGAAGTCAGCAGATGAGAAAACCATATAGAATCAGCAAATAAATAATTCATCTGATACATTCATGAAGGAAGAAAAATATTTCAAACTAACGATTGAGATACGTTCTCTAGATGTAAGTACTTTGTAGCCAAGAAGATTATTTTAAGAAAGTCAAACAAAAAAATAGAGCTGCCTCTATGATAGATTTTAAGATGACAAAGAAAACATGTTCTGAAAAAATGCTCGCAAATTCACTCCGAAGTTTTGTTGTACATTGCCGAGGGGCCGAGTGGTTAATGGAACAGCCAAAATGCATTGAAAATGTACAACATACAGACTTTCTTTAATTACAGGTCTATTATGGCAGAGTAAGGCGGATTTAGAACGAGAAAAAATAAAGGCCTTCAAGACACGATGATGCCTTCAACGGCTGGTTTGTTTGACCAGTGTGTTTGTGTGTGAACAATGTACCTAGTCCTGAACATTTAGAAAAAATCAGCTAGGGAAATTTTACTTGAAAATTACATAACATCCAGGGCACATGTTGGCTTAATAAACAAATGGCGTTGCGAGATGAAATTCTATCTGTAAATGAGTTCAGGACAAGGTTCGCTCACGACTGCAGGTATGGCATGCTGGACCCTTGGCCAAAGGAAACCATTTTGTTCTACCGTTTGATAGGAGAGGGCAGGCTTACATCGTGGAAAAAGATCTCTAGTTTTTCAACCACACCCAGGCATGTCGAAATTACAATGATGAATGATGTAGATCTGACACCAACATCGTTGCCACATTCTACATATACCCTTGAAATGGTCATAAGTTATTCTCCTTGCAAGACATGCAGCGACGAGTTGATAAGATTCAAAAATAGATTTAAATCTTTGAAGAAAGATCTCAGGATTACTATAAGAATAAGTTCGTTTTACCGGGATTTTAATCCCTGCATTACGTACAACATGGATGGTCTCCTAAATTTATTAACGGAAAATATTGTTTTGAAAACTTTCGATGGGGATTCTGATTGGACGGAATTTTTACGTGACGTCATCAACCTACCGGAAAATCATTTTGTTGATTGGTTGGCTATAACATGGAACCCGGCGAGGAAAGCGCGTGAATATGTAGATAGGTGTATTTTAAAAGACATTTATAGCTGTTATCATGGGGCCATAAATAAGCATGACCTCTATGAAATGGGAACTGCTGTTCATCCTTTGCACGCGCGTGAGATTTACAAGAGAAGAAAAGTTCAGTTCTTTTTCTCACAATGGGGACCGTATTGGCAAAAGTTATCACCGTGGCACATGAATCATTATCATTAAATGTTTTATGGACAATCAAACCGAGAATAAGTCTCGGGAACTTAATTGTAGACAAGCATCGCCTTCCATAACCGAACTTAACCATTAATCAAACAACTTTGAGTTTTTAACGACTCTACAGAAGAGGACCTTTGAACATATTGTGGAAAACAGGGGAAACTGCTGGTGAGCAGCCTTGTCTCCTTTCCCACAATGTTTAATACCCTTCCAGAACCAAATTTCAGTTCTGTGTCACTATTAAACTGTCGTCTGTCAGTTCTTTAAATTCGGACAAATCTTTTTTTTTTTTTTTTTTTTGTTGAGAGTTAAAAGGCAAGGTGCCAGCCGTATTTTCAGAAATCACCATATAGCCTTTACTTAAAAATAATAAACAAAATGTATTGAATATATTTTCTTGATAAAATAGAAAAGCAAAAACAAAAATGCAAATCCGATTTGGTTTCATTTAGTTTTTTATCTGAAACCCACTAATAATCGATGATTCGAAAAGGCTTCCAAGAATCCGCCCTGCGCCCCCCGCTTCCCCACGCATCAAAATGTCAATGTCGTGAATAGGTTCCCGTACAATCCCTCCCCGCAAAACAGTAGATGCCGTAAATGGGCTTCATAGTATTATCTATCCCACCCATTTCCCCTCCTCCCCGCCACTAAAAGGCCGAAGAAAGATTAGGCTTCCGTAGAATTTTGCCTTCCTCCTAGCAAGAAGAAACGAAACGATTTGTTGAATTGACTTTCATAGAATTCCACCTCTCGCTACACCCCGAAAAGGTCGATGACGTGAATAACTATTGGATCACCCCTTCTCCCCCCGCCCACAAAAGTCGATGGTGGAAATGGGTTTTCGTAAAAAAATCAATGGCGTGAATTCCAGGAAATACTGCTACCGTTGTAGTGTAAAAAAGAAAGAGAGAATATGTCGGCTGTATGGAATGTCGGAACTTTTTGAAAACGATCTGTCCTACTGAAACCCCTTATTTAACCCTTTGCCAAGCAAGTCATGTTTTACGACCTTAAAGGGCAAATCCAAAGATTTTTTGACTTGGCTTTTTGTCTCTTCAATCATCTGTAAATTGATGTCAGTAAAACATATGTGCGTAATTTTCTACAAATCACTACCCGGTAACATACCATAAACCACGGTTCAGTTGTCACGATGATTTACGGCCCGAAAATGGTGCATCGCTTACTTCTCTTGATTTGCTTATCTCCCGTCCTCGTGTGACGTCATAGCAGCACTCAGTCTTCTACCTTTACATAGGGATGCTGATATTCGGACGCGTTTATCCAAGTGTGAAACGGAAATTTACGCCGAAAAATGACAATATGTGCAGCCTTTAGCTGTAACGTCAATTCGGGAATTCATAGAATTAGTATGTTTAATTTCCAAGATAATTAAAAAGGAGAAAGCCATGGATTTAACATTTAAACCGGGGTCGGACAGTAACAATGCATTTCGTGTCAACGAATAATTCTAAACTGTGTCTGAAACACTTTGAGGACAGTCAGGTTTTAATGAGTCCGAATGTAGCAAAGACAGTTGGTTATATTAATTTAAGGCTACGATTGAAACCTGACGCTGTGCCAACATTATTTGAACCTCCAAATCGGAGGGAGGAAAAAACCAGACACTCCGCGAATGCCATTTCCAAAAAGAAACTTCAGCATGAGGTAAAAATCTTTTTTCTTGAAATGAAGATATTTTGAATTGGTATTTGTACTCTTTTACCGTTTTCTGCATTATCTCTTCATTTTGAGAAGAGGAGAAAATGCTCTAGATCTAGCTGCTTTTTTTTTCCGAAATGTTTTCAAATTCATGCTGTGGCGTATTTTTGTATGACCCGTTTTCAAAAGCATTATTCCTCAAGGTTTGGGGATTGGATTTTGTGCTAAATCGTAAGTCTTTACCAGAAAACGAAATTTTAGATTCATCTGATTTCAAAATTTTGCTGACAACAAATTCAATTTTCATCGTATGATTTATGGTAGGTCTTTACTAGACCACAAATTATTAGACTTGCCTAAATTGAAAGCATTTGCAGACGACAAAATGAAAGTGACTAAAATGATGGTTTTTGTCTTTGCATGTATAGAAAACATTGCGAAAAAAGGAGAAAATGCTGGTTACCAACATTTTCTCTATTTCCCACTATGTTTTAAAAATCAATATTCCTCAGGGCAGTTAAAAGTCGGGGTTGCGTGGTTAAGG
Source organism: Tridacna gigas (assembly GCA_945859785.2). Lineage (NCBI taxonomy): Eukaryota > Metazoa > Mollusca > Bivalvia > Cardiida > Cardiidae > Tridacna > Tridacna gigas. The sequence goes on from OX244028.2 coordinate 9,356,439, forward strand.
GTTAACTGTCTTTCAGAAGATAGCGATCATTGTTGGAAAAGCAGAAAATACTGGTTACGTTTTTGAAGGATTTTTGCCATGCCTGCCAGGTTCCCTGAATTTGGACCCCCAATTTTTCTTAACTCTTTACCAAACGACAATATTTTAGACCTGTCCAAATTGAAAGCATTTGCCGATGACATATTAAATGTGGCTCAAAACATAAAATTTGTCTTTCAAAGGGTAGAAAACATTGTTGGAATAGAAGAAATGCTCGTCGTTAAAAGTCAGGATTGTGTGGTAAAGGGTTAATGGCCTCCCAAAATTCAAATTCAAATGATTTGCCTTCTTTCATTCATTTGAAGGGAAGCCAATAAACCCCATATTAGAAAATGAAGGGAAAACCCAGCACATTTTGTACATGTATCTTTTTCTCCCCAGAATAAGTTTCAAACACTTTCTTTTTAAGGACACATGTAGTCATTACTATGTTTGTTTGGTAAAGGGTGAACTCAGGCCCTTGCTTCAACTGGTCATGGTCATAAATGTCAATTATCACAACCACTTAAAACAACACAGGAAATGATTACATAACACTTGCATATCTCACCCTTTACACTGTAATGTTTGTTTGTTGCAGTGTCACTGTCTTCACTTTGTTTGAAAATTGATTTGTAAACTCATTTCAAACAACCTCTGTATGTAATTCTGGTTTTTGCAAAGTATTCAATTGTTCACATCCATATATCTCCCAAACTATTGAGCCAATCTTTTTAAATCATGTGTCAGTATGAAAATTGTGAAATTTGAACTGTTGATACAAGTCGTGCTCTCTGGTAATCAGAAAAAAAAATGTGCAAATGGAAAAAAATACAGATCTGCATTTTGCTGAAATTACACTTCATCACACAATCCTGCGGTTTAACAACCCTAAGAAAGAAAGCCTTTATAAAAACATTGTGGGAAGAGGAGAAAATGATGGTGACAAGCATTTTCTCCTTTTCTCATGATGCTTCCACCCTTTTTCAAGGCAAACTTCATCATTTCAAACACAGTAAAATTGTTGTTTGCAAAGGCTTTCAACTTGGACACTTTATATTCTGTAAAGTGGAAAAAAGTTAATAGGAATCAGAATGTTCCTGACCAGCTCCACAAATCACTGCTTTTATTCTTTTCCTCACAGTCCGGACTTTTCACCATGCTTAGGAGACGGCTTTTGAGAACTTGGTTGGAAAAAGAGAAATTCCTGGAAACCAGCCATTTTTTCCTTTTCCTACAATGCTTTCTACCCTTTTACAGACCCTTCCCATTGTCAAAGCCACATTTGTCGTCTGTAAATACTTTCAGTGTGGACAAGTCTAAAGTTCTACCGTTTAGTAAAGGAAGTAAAGGGTTAACCCTTTACCAAATTGTAAGATTTTAGAATTGTCCAAATTTTCAAAGCATTGGAATATAATTAATAAAATATGGATCGCAATTTGTCTTTGCAAGGACAGAAAATATTGTGGATAAAGGTATGAAGCTTTTTCCAATGTTTGAAAAGCGTTTTCCTTGGGTTGTTGATACTGAGGAATTTGTTGTTAGTGTTAACATTGGCTTTTGCTGTCTGTGCAGAAAAGTTTTTTTTTTTTTTTTCTTTCTTTTTTTAAATGTAATGCAATGGTCAGTCTATTTGTCTGCTTGTGCATCTGTTTGCATGTCTTTGTGAATTACTTATGTCAAGTTTCATGCTGTTGAAAAGACTCCCACTAGCTTATTAGAATCTAAACTTGTGCATACTTCATTTTCTTCTACTCTATCTTAACTCTTTCCCAAACGACAAAATCTTGGACTCAAATTGAAAGCGTTTGCAGAAGACAAATTAACCATAGTTCAAATGACAATTTCTGTCCTTGATAGGGTAGAAAGCGTTGTGGGAAAAGGAGAAAATGCTGGTTTCAGCATTTTCTTTTTCCACATTTTTTTCAAAAGCCTTCTTCTTCAGGGTCGTTAAAAGTAGGGATTGTGTGGTAAAAGCTTAATTAATAGCGATACAAATCTCATTGCAAGGAAATTCGTCACGTATATATATCTCCGTCGACGTATAATTAGATAAAACAATTGTTCCAAATATCGAAACAAATTAACAATCCAGAAATTATGAAAGTACATTAAAAATGTTTCACAAGTTTTTCTCGTAATTCCACCCGTCCACCGACTGAAACTTCTTCAAATGAATCAAATTTTATGCAATATGTTGAATTCTATCACGTATAAATCATTTTTTCAATAAGCAATATCCGCCTCATCGTATCCACATTTACCGATGCGCGATACCCACCATGTTGAAACGTCCACCACAAAATCGTCAATTTCATAGTCTTCACCAAACGAAGAATTACTCTCATCCTCATCCACTGAAACTACATTATTTTCTCTACGAATTGGTTTGTACATGTACGGCCTTACGTGACCAGAATCGTCTATTTCTTCGTCTTCAGTACTGCTCAAATCGCTATCAAACACAGGGTCCATTTTGAGACAAGTACGGCTATGACGTCACAAATCAAGGGACGCGACAATAAGTAAGGGAGATAAGCGATGTCGTAAAAACTAATAAGCAGAAATACAAATTGGAATGAAGTACTTTCTCCACATTTTTTTTTTTTTTTTTTTTTTTTTTTTTAATTACAACATTACCAGGTAACCAACTGATAAATGTAGTTTTGAAAATTAACATTTTCTGAAACCTGTTGATTTGCCCTTTAACCCTTTCCCAAACGACAAATTTTGGACTGGTCCAAATTGAAAGAGTTTGCAGACGACAATCTTAAATTTGATGAGAATGGCAGAAAGGCCTCAAAAAGGGTAGAAAACACTGTGGGAAAAGGAGAAATTGCTCGTTACGAGCAATTTCTCCTTTTCCCACAGTGTTTTCAAAAGACTTGTACTGCAGACACGTGAAAACCAGGGCTCGTTTTGGAAAGGGTTACGGATGGAGACTATTAAAAACAGTTGATAGAGCAGGAAATGCAGATAGCCTTTGTTAGAAACAAATCCAAGCATTTGAGTCACAATTAATTCGTCATTTGCAAATTCTTTTAATTTGCGGATTCTAAAATTGTGTCGTTTTGGTAAAGGGTTAAAACGTTTTGCACGACTTAAAAGGACATTAAACTGGATTTCGTTCCGTAGGTTTTTTTTTTTTCTTTCAGGAAATCTAAACAAAGACTACTAGTTGTCATTATCGTGGTACGAAGGCTTTTTTAAGCTGAAATACAGGTAAGTAGAGTATAAAAGGTACCTTCACGCTCTTTCGCTCGCCGACCGATATTCGAGTCAGAATTCCCACCCATAATATTCGAGCCTGAATGCCCACCCATTTTCGGGTCAGAATGCCCGTCCATTTTTGTAGAAAATTAGAAAAAAATTCCCCTCCCCCTCCCCCACAAAATTCCTATCCCCTCGCGCGTCTCTCGAAAAAAATTATAACTCGTAAAGTTATAAATTCTCGATCTCGCTAATTTCTATCCCCTCGCGCGTCTTAAAAAAAATTTAAAAATAAAAATTCCCGATCTCGCTAATTTTTATCCCCTCGCGCACGTTTCTCGAAAAAAATTTATAACTGGCGAAGTTATAAATTCTCGTTTGTCGAGGGGAAAAAAAATTAAATTTTTTATAAAAAGAAAAAAAATTTGAATTTAATAATTTTTTTTTTTCGAATAAAAGCGTAAAAAATATGAGCATATTAAATAATTTAAATAGCAGCTTTATTTTACATCTAGTTAGAACACTAGAAGCCAAAATTTATTTCGGGCGTCGGAAATATCGTTCTCCGAATTTAATAACATTTCCTCCGTTCGAATGTAAAAACTATTATCTAGCATTGCTGTGAATAAAACCGGCTATTTACTATGAACGTAGTAAAGTTGCCCATCAGCCCTCATTTGAGGGAATAACGTTAATTTTAAATTTTCCAGACGAATTGATTACAGAAATTATGGATAAAGAGGAGGGATACGATGATATCGTGCGTAAATATTTATTACCGAGAAATGTAGAAGACGGATCGCTATCTTTAGGTATTAAAGCCTACGGTATTGTGTTTTCTCCCGAGAATTTCCCGCATTCCTGGCAAGAGGGTAACTTTGATATCTTTAGTAGATGGGGCGATCTTTCTATAGAAGAACAAGAAGAGTTGGAAGATATATGGAATTTTCACGAAGAAGTTGTGCGACCGGAAAACCAGCATCTTGCACATACAGTATTACCGGCACAGAGAGAAGGGATAATACATAAAAATGGAAACTCAACATTTTTAGAAGAAAACTGCGTTGTCTGCTATTCAGAAAAATCAAACATAATGTTTTGTAATTGCGGTCATATTTGCCTATGCGAGGGTTGTGATAAGGCAGGTAATTTAGAAAGTTGCCCTTTATGCAATACAGTGTGTCAAATAAAACGCAAATTATGAACATATATTTTATTTAAAATATATATTTTATTTAAAACTTAAAAAAGTTAATAGACGCTTTTTATTATTTTTTTAAACGTTTGTTTTCATTTTTTAGGTTACTTATTATTTTATTATTATTACTTTTTTTTTCTAGCATTAATATCCGACTGTAAAGACTTACTTACCTCTTTTAACGCTTTAATACGATTCTTATTTTCCGAGATTTTATCGTTATAAAACGATTCTGAACGTTTATGGCCTATTACGCGATAATCCATTTAAAAAAAAAAAAATATATATATATATATATATATATATATATATATATATTACTCGCTTAAAATTCGGTATTTATCAAAATTTAAGAAAAAATTTCTCATATAAAAAAGATGAATAGTTTAAACATCAGATTTATTTCGCACTTAACTAAAGTACAAGAAGATAAAATTTATTTCGGCAAAGTAAAATATCGAGATCCGAATATAATAGCATTACCACCATGCATAGATGAAAATTATTTCTTATCGATGCAAAGATTAAAACCGGTTGTTTACTATCAATATAGTTAGATAGATTATATTTACAAAAATGTATTAACTCGCATAACGTTAGTATTAAAAGGTTCGAAAAGTTTTATTATGCAAAATTTGAATAATTTAAGAACCTACAATATGTTATGGTCATATAATAATTTAGCTAACTTTTATGAATGGGATAAAAAAAGAACCGCTTTTCGTAAATCTTGATATGGATCGTGTCTATTTTAATCCGACAGATTTTCCTCATTCGTGGGAAGAGGGTTTCCTTACTAAATAGGATAATTGGATCCATTCTCCTATAGTATTGGATGATGACTCCTCATCGCCGGAAGAAGAAGAATCTAGCGATAACGAATTACTCAATATAGAAACTCGCTCAGAAACCGCATCAGTAAAGGATCCTTCCGAAATTAGAATAATAAACGAAGTACAAAATGTCGAAACAACAACGTCAGTTTGTTATCGAGGCGGAGTTTACGAAGAAGAAGAATGCGTTATATGTGGAGATAAGGAACCGAACGTATTATTTTGTAATTGCGGTCACATAGTATGTTTGGATTGTTTCGATGATAGTGAAAAGAAAAAACGAGCTTTAACTAAATGTCCAACGTGCAGACTAAAATTCGACGTGGTAAGGATATCTTAATAAATTTATAACTTTTTTAAAGTTATAAATTTTCGTCCAACTTATAATGTCCCAAAGTTAACGTATTTATACTATCTTTTAATATACTCTTTTATCATCGTCATGACTTAACGCTATTTTGTTTATCTTTTCCGTATACATTTCGTGTCCGCGACTTCTTAGTACACGCATTTGCTTATATTGATCTTTTTTCGTGAATAAACAATCCTTATAATTCGCGAAATGTAATTCGTTTTTGACGACCGACTTTTTAATCCCCTTGCATCTTTTATCCTCCTTATTATCCAAAGTTTTATAAGCGTACATTTTCGCTTTTAATCCTACAAATTCCGTCATAATTTTACCTCCCAATTCGTCTTTAAACTTTCCTATTACTTTCTTGTTCCCGCTATAATAGCACGGATGATCGGTCGGATAGTTACTCGTGTCAAATATTTTAGGTATGTCCGGACGAATATCTTCGTAAAGGTCGTATGTTTCTATTTCAAGTATAAAACTATCGGTATCCGTATAACACAATTTAACTTTATCGTTATACTTTTTCTTAAAATAATTATAATAAGTGTTATACATATGCGTTTTACTGATATCTAAAATGCTCATACCCAAATAAACGGGCTTGTCATATTTTATTAAGGTTCTCTTCATGTGTAACGCTACTAAATTCTTGTCGAATATAGTCGTATGATCGTAATTCGGTTTTGCTACCTGCTTTTTATAAAAATAAGATTGATCGGCAGAAAGTAATTTTATATCTACTCTGTTTCTTACGTTGTCCATCGTCTTACCAAAAACGGAATTATTCATCAACTTAAAAAAATCTTTTTCGAACTCATTTTCGGCTTTAGTTCTTAAACCGTTGTTAAGATCGATGTAAGATTTTAACCAATTACTTTCTTTAAACTTAAATCCGCGGGTAACGTTTTTTAATTTAAGGCCCGAGTCAATATACGTTTTTAAAGCCCGATAATGTAGAACATATTTTTCTTTATCGTATAAATTGGGAATTAATTTTTTTACTTTTTCTACCTTTAAATGTTCCGGCGCTAAAGGAAAGTCGTTGTGAAAATCGTGTAATGTTTTAGGGTATTCCAAATCTACCTCTAAGATACAACCTTCTCCTTTTTTACCACAATATTTTTCCCAATTTTTTAATTCGTTTTCCGTCATCCATTTAAAATCGTGCGTGGGTAAAGGCTCGCTCATTGCTCCGGAGTAAAGACTATTTGCGTCTACGTATATAAAATACTTCGGAGGTTCATTCGTTACATATTGATCCCCCATGTATTTATTATTCACAATTTTGAGTATCTCATTACGCACATACTAACTCTGCCTCTTAGTCCATTTTCTACCATTAAAAGCGTGTCAGTTTCCGATAAAAGTTCTAACTTTACCTCAGTTATCTTTAACGCGGCGTCCCAAGCTAAACCGGGAGCGGTATAATACCAACTAGGGTCTAAGTCATAGTTTTTGCGCCAAACGTTTCTAAAGTTTTCGTAAACATCGGCTAAAAGTAATACGTCCGTTTTATTGTATAATTTTAAGTAATCTTCTAGCGTGCTTACGTTAAAAGTTTTCCAAACATTTTTCGCGTGAGCGTAGTCCTCATCGGCAATATGTTCCTCGTTTAAACCGGAGTAAAATGCTTCCTTAGGCGGTAACTGCGTTTCTCTAAGCCTTTTAAAAGAGTCTAAGTATTCGTAGGGAAAAATTCCTTTTTTTCTAACTAATGGCAACTCTTCTTTCGTAAAAAATTGCGATAAAATTTTTATTTGGTCTTCATTTAAATTGCTCGAAAGATTATCTAAACTCGTACTCATAAACTTAAAGGTGTCGATAAATCTAAGTTTATGCCATATCGTTTTTTTCTTATCTTCTTCTTTTACCTCGTCAACGACAATATCCTTACTAAAGCTGATGTATTTCTCCTCGTTATTCGGGATGCAATTAATTTTACCGTAATGTTTACCGAGACTTTTAATAAAAAGGTGAGCGTCATAACCACTAAGATTATGAAAATACACCGGGATAAAGTCCGGCGTTTTAGCTTCTAAGTTACACGAATTATGCGCGGCACCCCTATATTTACCCGTAAAATGACAATGATCTCTTACTTTATCGTTATTAAATTCTTTATCGCAAAACCAACAATGCGCTCGATTTTCGTAATCCGCCTCTTCTTCCTTAGTTATGATAATAGGCTTTTTATCGCTGTAGTACTTTCGGTAAATTTCTCGCGTGTCAGATATTAGCCGTTCTATAAACTTTTCCCCAGCATCTTCTCCGACAAAACTTCTCGTAATAGGCGGGCAAACATTATCCTCGAAACATTTTATGAGATAGTAAAAACTAAAAGAGACATGATGATGTTGTTGTATAGTAAAACTATTTTCCGGGTTTAATTCGGAAGTATGTATAGGTTCCAAAATACTCTCAAAATCCACGTACACAACAAAAGGAACCGGTAGTTTCCTATAATGGTTTTTAAAACTTATCATAGTACCTTTTTCCGGCATCTCTAATCTAATGCTCTCGTGATCGTTACAAAATTTTCGGTATTTTTCTAAAAGATCTTCGTTTCCAAAATGGTTTAAACACCGCTTACAAAATTTAATATTTCTGTTATGATGACTCGTTACCTGGCTTCTTAGTAGCCGATTAAAATCTTTTATCAGAGCATAATGCGTTTTTTCGCCGTCTTTAATATATAGCAGGTCTACGTGATTACTTTTTTCGACGCTCGCGTTCCTAAGAGAATAATTTTTTTTTTTTTTTTTTTTTTTTTTTCGTAACCAAAAACATTGACGCTAATTTCCGGATTTTGTTTCTCGAACTTATTTATGTCTTTAATCGAGACGGGGTATTCGATCTCATCCATGTTTAAACTGCGTTCCCTGGATCGTAAATCCTTATCAATTCTTTACGCGTTATGATCTTTAGGATAAAGATGTCTTAAAACGCACCATAAAAAACATTTATTATCCTTATTTTTTATATTAATAACGGCCTTTTTATTTTTAATCCAATCCGGCAAATCTAACCACCCATTAGCCCCCAAAGGTTCGTAACCGACTGGTGTGCAGCTCTAATACCGTTATACGTACAAAAACACAACCGCTGCCTTGTCGTTCAAACTTATCCATTTTTGCCGTAATTTCGTCCCACATATCTCGTAATATATCATTTACTTCTTCCCCATTTAAGTTTAAATGTTGATTCGAGTGAAAAGCAAATTCTTTTTCTTCTTTATCGGGGTCCGTTATATAATAATATCTACTTCTTAGAACTAGTTTTACCTTTTTTCGTAGGTTGCTTCTAAGAACACCTCGAATAGACTCTTCCGTTTCATTAAAAAATTCATCCGGCAATTAACCCCTTTTTCCATCTATTTTATACACTCTAGTATAATCTCCAAATGCGGATTGTCTTAAACTAATATTAAACCGTTCCCTAATAGGAGGAGCCCGCGGTACTAAGGGTACCTGGGCAGAAGGCCTAGTACGCAACCTAATTCTTGATTGAGTTGGAGCTCTAATGACTGGCGTAGCTGGTACTATGGATCTTCTCACGTGCAATCTAAAGTCATCCAGTACTTGCGGTATGTCCGTTGAATCTACATTATTGACCAGCCAATTATTGAAATTAGTTATTCTTCTCTGTATAGGTTCGGGGACAAACGCAGGGTAGGTCCTAGATGCGGCCCGTCTCGCCGTCGAAAATAAATTCGAAATATAACGCGACATTATTTATATTATAATAAAAAAATATTTAATTTGGTAATCAATTTTATTACGATTTAACCGTAATAAAATTAAGTTATAGTTATTTTATATTTATCTTTCCAAACTCTGCCATTCCAATTACAAACCGTTTGAGGACTGGTCCAGATAAATTTGCTTGCTTTATAAATCGAGTAAAAATCGCGTGCGTTTCCCGTTTTAACGTTTTCTACGCAAACTTTCTTCGGATTATTTCTAATATCTTTTAATCTATCGAACCTAGGATCTATCGTCTTTTCCGGTTTAGGAGGCTCTTCCAGTAATACCCCGTGCTCTTTCGCTAAATCGATCAATTGTTTTTTATCCAAATAAGAAAAAAAATTATATTATTTTCTTTAAGAATATCTTTTAAATCCGATTTGCTTATCATTTTTTATTAAAGAAAAAAATCTTAATACACTACGCTCATTTTATTTCCGTCGGACTGGAAGTTTACTCGCCTATCGCTAATAATAACGGCAAACGCGCGCGTGTCTGCGTGCACATTAGCGCCAAAATTTGCCTTAACATGAATATCGGTTACGGAATATTTTATCCTTTCACTCTGTTTGCTGACATCGAACAAAAACAAAGGATACAGATCTTTGTATTCTAACGGAGTAAAGTTAGGATTTGATGCTAAATCATCCATGAGAAAAAACTTAGATCTAAACATAGCGGCATCTCCGTACGCTCTACTAAATCGTTGATGGGGAAACAAAAGATTGTAGTCTGTTCTAGGATATTTAAAAGAATTTAACGTAACGTGAATATCCGTAACGTTAACGTTGTCAAATATGGCAGGATTTTGCTCTTGATTGTTTTCTTTTTCCATCTGAAAACCGATAATGATGTAACGCGGCAACTCGGGCGCCGTTTAAACGGCGAGCCTCCAGGTAAATGATGTTGTTGGAGGAACTGTAGCATTATCGCATTGTAACATTCTATAATTAACCGGAAAACTTCCTTTATTCTGAATATGTTTATAAAGTTCCATTTTATATTTATCCGTGGGTAACACGTGTGGCATATACCACGCTATTTTATTCAACGTAACTTTACCGGGATCATGTAAAACAGGGGGCCCCGCGTCACGAGCAGCTTTAAAAATAGCATCAGCATCGCCAGTTCTTGTCAAGTAAAGAGTTTGCTTCATTCCGTACAAGACTTTATCGTAATCTTCGCAAAAACCGAAAATATGTTTTAACGGAACTCTAAAGCTAAATGTGCCCTTTGGATTAGACTTCTTAATAATGTGTTCTTGTCTAAGTTTAAAACCCAAATTAATATTATTTCCTTCTATTACTGTCCCATCTGTCGTATCCTTAAACCACAATTGGTTTAATCCCCGCGATTTGGAAAAATCGTCGGAATATTTTAACAATCCTAGCATCGTGGTAGCACGGCCTGGATTATTTATTCTTTCAATCTCTTTACGCGAAAGGTCGTATCTGATATCACTAAAAAGATACATTAAACCGTTGTTCGTTAAAGTAACTCTATCTTCATCTACATAAGCTGTGCCATCAGCCTTAGTTAATTGACCTTCTATAAGTAAATAGCTTTCGCTAGGATGCGTAAAAATATCTTGAGTTTCGATGTTAATCGTAATATTTCCTCCGGAATTGTTAAGATTGGTACCTACAATCGGTAGATACTCGAAGTATTCGTACTCTTCGATACTATCGTCGTTAAAACCCGTTTCAGTAATGTTTAAAATGCTCATTTTTATTATATCATAATAATCTTAAATTATTATAATATTTTTTACGTCGTTTTAATACCGGCCCCTCTATTTAATTTTCTAACTAATTCTTGTATAGCAATCGCGTCGTTACCACTTCCGGCTAATAAAGCGTTCGCGTTTTGCGAAGTCACGGGCGTTGTCGTGGGTATATCGGTATACTTTTTCAAAATTTTCTTAGATTTCGGCGTTAAAGCCTTTTCGACTAAATTTTTTCCCGCATCTATAGCGGTGCTCTTTCTGGCCTCTAAAGCTTTTTTCGGTCCTTCCTTAGCGACGCTCTTTCCCACATCAACGGCAGAGGACGCGATTTGTTTAGCGGCGCTACTACTAAAAAGTCTCGAGAGAAAGTTGGCTTAGCTGTCAAAAATTCCGGCTCCCCCGTATCTATTTCTTCTTACAAATCCTCGTTTCTTATAGATGATCATATTTTTATAATAAGGACAATATTTTTTTATAGATTTCACTATCGAAAACGCCTTGCCTTTTTAATTCATCGCACACGCTAACGAGTTCGTTTCTCACGCCCGTATTACCCGCCACTTTACTAGCCATAAGTAAGTCGAGTTTTTCTAGCAACGCGTTAGGGTCACTGGGGATAACAACTTTTTTAACACCAGAACCTTTTTTCCCTTTTTTAAGTTTCTCTTGTACTTTTAGCCTTTCCCAAGTAGAGGTAATAAGTTTCCATTTTTCTAAACTTAAGCCGCTGGGTAGGGGTTTTAATCTATTACTTTTTGGATTATTGTCGACGTACATAGTGTTAGTGTAGACTAAGATTTCACGGTAGTTTGAAATATCACTAAGACTAACAATATTTGGATTGTATTCTTTTGATGTAAGAAGATGATTCAACCCATTTGTTAGTAAATATTTTCTTTTACCAATAATAGTATATTCTTCACCGTCTTTGCCAGTAATATCCTCAGTTAATTTATCACCTATAAAAAACTCGCCGCCTTTTTCATAATAACCAAAATCAATATCAGAGCCAGGAAAAAGTTCCCCTGTTTCCTCTTCAGGGCCCGCTTTTGATGTTGATGGTGTCGGGGACATATAAGCAGGAGGGAAAGAAGAAGGAGGTCTTTTTAAAATAGTATGAGGTCGCAAAAATGGTCTTCTTAGTAGTATAGATAATGCTAGATCTAAGACAAACCCATTAAGCAACGATATATGCCTTAACCAATCAACCCACGCTTATATCAAACCAACAAGCTTATGCATAACAAACCCACTTATCCTTTTCCCTCCCCCTTAACCAAATCCCTCCTCACTTAATACACATGACCGTCATTAACAATTTTATGTAACATTAACATGCTCATAAAATTATCATGCTTATAAACTTAACAAAACCCATAAAACTTATCACCCTCATAAACTTATGAAAAACCACCTAACTAGCTTCATAAAACAAAATGTCATAACTTCATTATTAATCATTTTTACTTAAGTTCAATTTTTATTTTTCCCAAAAAATTTTTTGATTCCGCTAAAATTTATCAGGGCAACGCATCATGCAACGGCTAGCCAGTTTATCAGTTAGTGATGCAACAACTAGTCAACAAGCCCTTACATCAATTTATCGCTTAACCTTTTACCTCCTCCATCAACCAACGCATGACGCATCATGCAGTGGCTAACTAGTTTGTGAGTTAGTGGGTGGTTTAAGATTTTGGTAAAAACATTTAAAAAATTTTAAAAAAATTTAAAAAATTTATAAAAAAAAATTATCATAAAAAATTTTTGAAATATTTGTAATTAAAGTGTATCAGGTTGTTATATAAAAAGATGGAAAACAATACACAAAATCTTAAAATGCAAATAGCGAGAGAGTACCTAGATGATCAATTTGATATTTTTATAATGAAGTTTCAAGATGAGATAGTAAAAATAATGCGTGAATTTAGCAGAGAATTCGCAGAATACATAGAGGAGTGTAACGATGATGATATTAAGGGAATCGTAGATGTATATATTTATAGTCTTCAAACAAAGATAGCCAAAATGCATAGAATAAAATTTTGATTTTAAGCAATAAATTTTCATAAATTGTTATATAATGGTAGAAGAAACACATGGACAGCTAGCTAGAAAACTAGATATATTTCTAGAAAAAATTCATGGAGAAGTAGAAAAATAAAACAGGACAAAGAGTTGGCTATGGATATATCTTTAAATGATCCACATATGACCCAACTTATAACTAAAATATATAAAATCCTATTTACCCTTTGGGAAGAATAAAAAAAAAAAAAAAAAAAAAAAATTTTTATTTTCTTTATGATGATAAAAAATTTGAATTTAAAGTAATAAAATTAAACAAAATGTATATATAAAGATGAGCGTGTTAAATAAACTAACTAAAAAAGAAAGAAAAACATTAACTAGATGCTTAAAAGATAGAGTATGGCACCTTATGAATTTTTATCATATTCCTGAACAAAAAATTGTATCTCTTGCTTTTGATTCAGCAAATTGTTATAGAAATTATAAAAGAATAGTTTCAGCATTAACATATTTTTTAAGTAAAGAAAGAATTAAAAATAAAAAATTTATAACTGGTATATCTTTTTGTATAGGTGAAGTTAATGTGGGTGATGAAATTGATGTTTTATTTGAAGTAATTTGTAATGAAGATGGAATTTCATGTTCAAATTTTTTTTAATGTATTTGACAAATAAAACAACTGATAAAAAGTTTGTTTTAATGCTTAAATTTAAAGATGGTAACTTTGAAGAAGATGAACCAAAAAATATTAATAAAGGTAAAATATTTACTTATGATAAATGTATTATTTGTTTAAAAGAAGAACCAAAGATACATTTTGTTGATTGTGAGCATGTTTGCCTATGTGAAAATTGCAATGAAGAAGCTGGTTAACTGTTTGTCCAGTTTGTAAAACAGAAAATAATATTAAGCAAAAATTAAATATTTAATCTTTTTACTAGATTAAATATTTTAATATGTGTTTTTTGGTCTTGCCCCCCTGTGCTTCATACATTTTTCTTTCTTCTTCAGTTAATTCTGGAATCCTATAATGTCCAATTGCTAAAGTATCATAACTCCCATCTAAAAGTATATGCCTTTTATCATCTTCAAAACTTAATGCTCTTTTGTTTATCTCCACAGTGTTTAATTGATGAAGATAACTTCTTATTCTACCCATATTTGTATAATAATCTTTTCCTGTATCTAAACAATCCTTATAAGTTTTAAATCTCATTTCATTTTTAATAACAGACTTTTTTACCACCTTACATCTTTTGATTTCTGTATCATTTTCTTTATCTTCATATATAAATTTACCATTTTCATCTAAAATTGCATTTGGATTAGGATTTTCTTTTGTTTCCTTTTCTCTTTTTAATGTTAGTTTTTTACAACAATATGTTTTTGCACCTACACTTACAAATTCAGTCATGATATACCCTTTTAATTCATCCTTAAACTTACCTAGCACATTTCTATTTTTTTCACTATATAATGGATGGTTTGGTGGGTATTCACTAAAATCATACATGGTATCTGCATCTTTTTTCATATCTTCATACAAATCTTCAGTTTCTATTTCAAGTATATAACTATCAGTATCAGTATAACACATTCTTACTTTTTCACCATATATTTTCTTAAAATGTTCATAATAATCTAATAACATTGTTGTTTTACTAATATCTAGTATGCTTACACCTAAATAAATAGGCTTATCATATAATAACTCTAATTTTTTCATATGAACAGCAACTAAATCTGAAGAAAATATAGTATGATCATGATAGTTATGTTTTGCGGCTAGCTTTTTAAAACGTTCACAGTTTTCACCATTAACTAATTCTATATTTACTCTGTTTCTTATGTTTTCCATAGTTTTACCAAAAACAGCGTTCATCATTAACTTAAATAATTGTTCTAAAAAATTATTATTTTCTTTTTTTGCTTTTGTTCTTAAATTTACACACTTATCAATATATTTTTTAATATCACTACTTTCTTTAAATTTAATTCCTTCATGAATTTTTTTAATTTTTAATCCTAAGCGCAAGTAAGTTTTTAAAGCTTCATAATAAAGTGTATATTTTTCTTTATCATTTAAGTTTGGAATTAATTTTTCTACTTTTCCTATTTTTAATCGTTCTGCTGCTAGAGGCATATCACTATGTTCATCATGTAATTCTTCTGGATACTCTAAATCAACCTCTAAAAAGCATGGGTAATTTTCCCAATTATCTAATTCTTCTCTAGTCATCCATTCAAAACCACCTACAGGTAAAGGTTTAGTCATAGCCCATGGATAAAGACTGTTTTTATCAATATAGAGCAAATATTTAGAAGGTTTTGATGGGTCATACTTATCACCCATATATTTATTGTTAGCCTTTGCATATCTTTTACTACACATGCTTACACCACCCCTTTTAATGTTTTCAATAAAGTAAAGTTTATCTCGGTCTGTTTGTAGTTCTAGTTTTATCTCACTTTCTTTAAGCATTTCATCATATCCATATCCTGGCAAAGTATAATACCAAGCAGGGTCTAAACCAAAATGTTCAAGACTAGAAAATCTAAAGTTTTCAATAATATCAGCTAAAAGTAAAACATCTACTTCATTGTATAGCTCTAAATAATCCCTAAATGTTTTCATCTTAAATTCTTTCCAAACTTTTAAAGCATGTTCATAATCTTTAGGTTCTATATGCTCTTTGTTTAAACTTGAATAAAATGCTTCTATAGGTGGTAGTTGTGTTTCTTCTAACTTATCAAAAGAATCTAACCATTCATATGGAAAAAAACCCTTTCTTCTCAGTAATTGTACTTGGTCTTTTGTATAGTTACGTTCTAATAAATTTTTAAAATCTTCATCTTTTAAATGTTTTGAAAGTTTATCTTAACTCTGTGGTAAAAATTTAAAACTATCAAGAAACCTTAATTTAAGGTATTTTTTCTTTCCCACCATAACATACTTAGTAAAACTAATGTAATTTTCTTCACTGTTTGGTAAGCAATCGATACGTCCATTAGTTTTACCAAGATAGTTAATAAAAATATGAGCATCATAACCACTTAAATTATGAAAAAAAACAGGGATAAAATTTGGAATTTTTGCTTTAAGATTACATTCATTATGTGCGGCACCACGATACTTACCAGTAAAATGACAATGATCGCTTACTTTATAATTTTCATGAGTAAATTTACCACCACATATCCAACATTCTTCTTTATTTTTATGTTTCCTAACTTCATCTTCTGTTATTTTAATTTTTACTGGGTTTTTATAAAATTCATTATGAAGTTGTTTAACATCCTTAGTTAAGTTATCTATATTTTTTTTTTTTTTTTTTTTTTTTTTTTTCTGCATCTTTACCTACATATCCTCTTAATACCGGTTTTAAAACATTTCTGTCAAAACTACAAATTAAATACTTATAACTAACTGGTATATGCTTTTGTGTTTTAATTGTATTACTTTCTTCTTGGCTTATATTTTCTATAGGTTCCAACAAGCATTCAAAATCAACAACTACGATAAAAGGAACCATTATTTTTCTACAATAATTTTCAAACTTTTTTATAACTTGTTCAGGCTTTTCAGGGTCAGGCGTTATTAAATCGACTCCATCATAATCTACGCAACGTTTCATATGCTTTTCTAAACGTTTTTTACTTCCAAAATAACCATTACAAAGCATACAATACTCAACATTATGATTACCAGATACTTGTTTACTCATTAAAGCTTTAAAATTTTTTATTAAAACATAATGCGATTTTTCACCATCTTCAATATAAAGTAAATTTATATGATTTTCTCTTAAACTTTTTATAGCTCTAATTCGTCTGATTTTTTTTTTATCTTTATATTCATAAACATTAACGCTAATTTTTGGATTTTGTCTTTCAAACTTATCTATATCAAGTAAAGAAACAGGATATTTAATTCCTTTCATATTTAAGCTATTTTTCTTAGATTTTAAATTACCATCAACTCTTTCAGGATGACTATTTGTAGGATTTAAATACCTTAAAATACAATCTGTAAAACATTCATCATTTTCACTTTTCATATTAATACATGCTTTTTTATTAGCAATCCAATCAGGAAAAGGTATCCACCCACCAGCTTTTAATGTTTCATAAATAACGGTATGCACTTTTAAATGAACCACACTATGAAATACCCACCCGCTACCCTTCATTAAAAAACTAACATAATTTTCTAAAATTCTTTCAATCATATCAAAGTATAATTTTACTACATTGGTTCCTCTTAAATTAATCTCATTTTCATCAGAAGAAAAATTTGCTTTTACTTTTTCTTCATCTTTACCTTCTCCTCTTTTCATGATACATTGAAGATTCATTTTTACTTTAACCCCACGCTTATTTTTTAAAAGTTTTATGATTGTTGGTTGTGTCAACTCTAAAAACTCTTGCGGTGTAGCAACTGGTATTCCTTCTATTTCATGTTCTTCAGCATAATTTTTTAAAGAAGAGTTACTTAATTTTATATTAATTTGCTTTACTTTACTAAATATATCATTTATCTTCTTTTTTAAAGCATTAAGTTCAGGTGATATACTAGGTTGTACCACACTAACATTTTCTAAATCTTTCATCAAATCATTAATTGAAATAGTCGGACTTTGACTTGTTGTAGATGGTAATGGTTGAGCTAATGTTGGTTGTAATATTGGTGCATAAAAAGTTTCAATATTTCTATCTAATATAGAAGGTCCAGTATTGATTAAAAGGGTAATTAATTCATCACGTCTAAGTCTTGAGTATCTTTTTAATCCCCTTTCCCTTGCTAAGTTTCTTAATCCTCTTACAGTATATCTATCAAATTGACGTTCCATTTTTTTTTTTAATATAAAAAATATCTCCTTAAATCAATTTTATTATTTTCTAAAAAATAATAAAATTAGAGAATTTCAATCTTATATTTACCATTCCATACTCTTCCATTCCAGTTTTCTATCGTTTGTGGACAACGGTCTATGTATTTACTAGCTTTGTAAATTGATGGAAATTCAATTACTTCATCAGTTTCAACATTTTTTAAGGTAACCCTCTTCGGGTTTTTTGAAATATCCTTTAGCCTATCATAATTAGGAATTTTTAAAAAATTTTTTTTTTTATTTTCTTCTGGATATAATCCATGCTCTTTTAAAACATCAATATATTTTTTCTTGTTCCAATAGGAATAAAACTTAATATTGTTATCTGTTAATATCTTTTTAAAATCAGCAATCTTTTTCATTTTTATTTAAGTAAAAAATTACTTAATACACTACACTCATATTATTTCCATCACTCTGAAAGTTAATCATCCTGTCACTAAGTAAATGCTTCAGTATTTGCTGGAGGATTTGCAGTAAATGTTGTTTTAATATGAATATCAGTTACAGAATACTTTAACCTTTCACTTTGCTTTGATACATCAAACACAAACAAAGGAAAGAGAGTTTTATAATCTGAAGGAGTAATATTAGGGTTTGGTACCGATTCATCCATGTTAAAAATTGTTTTTCTAAACAAAGCAGCTTCACTATATATTCTACTAATTTGACTAGCAGAAAAATTTATATAATAATCATAAGCAGGATATTTTTTTGAACCTAACATTACATGAATATTTTTAACATTTAAGTTATCAAATATAGCAGGGTTTTGTTCTTGGTTACCACTTTTATCAGTTTGAAAACCAACAATTAAGAAACGTGGCACTTCAGGAGATGATTTAGCTGATAGCCTCCAAGTAAAACCTGTTGCTGCCTGCGGAACCGCAATAGAGTCGCTTTGTATCATTCTATACCCAACTGGAAATTTTTCTTTCTTCTCGATAAATTTATAAAGTTCCAACCTATTACCATCTTCTGGTTCTACATGCGGCATAAACCAAGATACACTCACTAAATTAACTCTACCGGGTTCATGTCTAGCAGGATTACCCCCTGCAGCTACAACAGTAGTAGGTCTATAAATTGCATCATTATCATTGTTTCTTGTTAAGGTTAGTGTTTGTTTCATACCATATAAAACTTTGTTGTAATCTTCACAAAAACCAAATATATGTTTCAATGGTATCCTAAAACTAAATGTTCCTTTATCAATGTTAGCTATATTACCATCATTTGCACCTAAAATATAATCTCTTCTAACTTTAAAACCTACATTTTCCATATCAGCATTTACACTGGTATCTTTATACCACACTTGATTTAGACCCTGTGATTTAGAAAAGTCATCAGGATATTTTAACAATCCTAGCATTGTGGTAGTTTGACCAGGGTAATTAATGCTTTCTATCTCTTGACCGCTAAGTTGATATCTGATATTTTTAAACAAATACATCAACCCATTGTTTATTAAGGTTACCCAATCACGATCATCCCCTGCATGATAAACGGTGCCATCATTTTTTTTGTAATACACCTACAAAATGTAAATATGACTCGGAAGGATGATGAAAAATATCTTGAGTTTCAATATCAATCCTAATATTTCCTCCAGGGTTGTTTAAATTGGTTCCTGTAATAGGAAGATACTCATAATATTCATATTCATTAATACTATCATCTTTTAAAATTGGTGCTTTAATATTTAAAATATCCATTTTATTATATACAATTATAATTTTTAAGTCAAAATTATAATTGTTTTTAATATTCTACCCATAGTTGAGGGAATGATTTGTTTTCATCATTTACATACACACCCTTAAGTTTAATATTTTTAAGTTTTTCTGTAGAAAGATTTTTTCTCATTTTAGGATAAATTCTATTTCCGTAAAGAATGGTTACCTTAGGTATATCATTTTCTTCTAAATATTGATTTACATCTTCTTCAAATTCCTTAATGATATCAGCTTTTTCAGGAGACAATTTTACAACAACCTTTTTATAACCATAATTTGTATTGGTAACTTCAAGAATTTCACAATCTTCATTAAGTTTAAAGTTAGCAAAAAGGATGCCAACCCTTTTTGTATTGTATTTTTCATAATTTGTTACTTTAAATTTTAGCCTTGACATTCTTTTTTATTTAATGTTATAATTTGCTTAATTTAAATTCGTTTTTCATAATACTTTAACTCCGGAACCCTTACTATTTAACTTCTTAACTAAATCTTGTATTGCAATGGCGCTACCATCTATTAATGCGTTAACATTTTGTGTTGTGGGTTGAGTTGCAGTAGGCTTTTGAGTATATTTTTCTATAATCTTTTTAGATTTTGGTGTTAAAACCTTTTCAACTAACTTTTTACCTGCATCAACCGCGGCACTCTTTCCAACCTCTAACGCTTTCTTTGCTCCTTCCTTAGCCACGCTCTTACCAACATCAACTGCTGAAGATGCAATTTGTTTAGCTGCGCTGCTTGTAAAAAGCCTTGTAAGAAAATTAGCTAAAGTATCAAATATTCCTGCACCGCCATAAGCATAATTTCTTTTAAATCCTCTCTTTTGTGGTGTAATCATTTTATAGTATAGGCATTAATTTTTTATAAGTTTTCGTATTTAATACACGTTGTCTTTTTAATTCATCACAAATACTAACAAGCTCATTTCTTACACCTGTATTACCAGCTTTTTTACTTGCCATTAAGAGGTCTAATCTTTCTAATAGTGAGTTAGGGTCAGATGGGATCACAATAATTCCTTCTCCGGTAGCCTGACTATATTTTTCTTTGATTTTTTTTATAAATAGGTTTAATAAAAATATTGTATTTGGTTCCACTACTGCTTCTAGGGCGGTTGTTTGGATCATTATCATAAAAAATGACATTGGAATTTATTAATATTTTTTCATAATTTTTAAGGTCATCATTTAAAAAAGTATGTTTTTACTTGGATTTTTTGCCATAATAAGTTCCCATAATGCTTCTGTTGCTGGATATTTTTCTGCACCAACCCAAATATATTCACCATCGTAATCAACCATTTTATCACCTATTTTATAATTAATACCTTTCTTTTTAATGCCAAATGTTTTATCAATATTTTCTTCATATTCTTCTTTTAAATTTATATAGTTTTCATCTAATAATGAATATCCTACTTGTTCCTCTTCCTCAGAATCTTTATAATCACCAAGGATTGATAGTGATGGTTGAGGTAACTCTTTAGGTAACTGTTCAATCCCCTCTTTAATAGGTTTAAGCCCTTCTGTAATCTCCTTTGTTGTAGTTTTTTGTGTTTTTGTAATAGGTCTAAAAAACTTTGAAAGGTCTGTTTGTAATTCAATTTCACCCGTTCTTTCTGTAAGTTGGTTATCACGAATTCTTTTCATTGTTGCAAGTTATTCTTTTACTGTTTGTTCCCTTTTTACAGGGTCTTTTATCTTTAAAAACGACATTTTTTTTAAATAATTTTTTTTTTTAATTAGTATTATCTATCTCACATGCGCAAGAAAATTTAAACTTAGGCGGTTTTAGTTTTATTCTTAATGGGTTCCATTGTTTCTTTCTACTAGTCTGCGGAATTCCTCCCGTGCTTCCTGTTTCCCCTTCTCTATTAAACTCTCCTGTTCCTCTAGCTTGCTTTTTTTCTTTGACTTAACACGTATTTCTTCCTTCATTTGTTTATATTTTTCCAATTCATCCATAATTAAAGTAAATTCTGAATGTTCTATTTTGTTGTCAGCGATAGCCTTAGATATATGTGTATGTATCGTATTTAACTTTGAATCTGCCGACATTTTAATCTGAAGATGTTTTTCTGATTTTGTTCTGGTTCTTCTAACCATAAATTTACCAACTAAATGCTGTAATACCAATAACCAATGCGCTAACCTCTAATGCTATTGTTGCTGGAATTGCTACAATGGTAGATAGTAAAGCGATACCTCCTCCTCCAGCACCAAGGGCTGCCACCGTTAATCCTGCCTCTACATTGTCTACTGTCTTACTAATCTTTAAATACTTTTTAGCTAGTTGTTCTCTAACCTTAACTTCATTTTCTAGAAATGTTTGAATTTCTGATATTTTTTGTAGCCTGAAGGATTGACCATTGTCATCACTTAAAATTACTGCTTCTAGTCTTGGATCATTTGGTATATTTCGTGCTTCTGGTAAGCTTGGATATATCTTTTCATTTAGTTCCATTAATTACAACTATTTTTTTCAAATAGAATAGTAAAGACGACACAAAAAGGTGTTTTCCTCAATTTTTACTAGGTTACCAGAGTTGTTTGTAATTGTGGTAACCACATTATCATTATCCTCAAGAATAACTTCATTTGTTAAACTAAATTGTTTAATTTTTAGAGCATAAGATAGAGAAATTAAAACGGCACCCCTACTCATCATAAAACCAAAATTTAAAACAATTGTTTTAGTTTCACCACCTTTTAATACTAAGGATTGTTGCGTAAAAACATCCCAAGTAACAGGATTAACTTTTTTAGCTGGATGTTTAACTTCTACAGGTTTCCAAAAAATAGTTTTTGGTTGAACCATTTTAGGTTTGTTGTTTCCAAATTTATGCACATTCATATTTTTTTAATTTTACAATATTGCACCTAATATAGGAATATTAGCAAATGGGCTATTAGGTCCTAAAAGAAGACCTTTTCCATCATAAATTTTTCCACCTTGTTTTAAATACAATCCATCACCAACGGCACCTAATCCTTTACCTTTGTATGGTTTAAGATATAAACCTTCTCCATCTGTTTCAACTTGACAGATACAACCGCCTTTCTTAAGATACAATCCGTTACCCATTGCTTTTTGAACTCCTGTTGATGCTAAACCAGATAGGGCACCAACTCCCAAAGCAGGTAAAACTGTTCTTGCTAATGTAGGTAGAACTGATGAAGCTAATCCTACTAACAAAGGTAAAAATCCTCCTTCTACTTTCATGTTATGTTTAAGTTGTTTAGTTGACATTCTAAACGTGGTTCCATTTCCACCTTTATAAGCTTTTGTAAGTTTATTTACTTGTGATTTGGTTAATGCTATTATATCATTACCATGCCAATCTTCATACTTTAAACGAATACTTGCTGGACTTTTGTTTTTAAAAGCATGCAAATTTTTTTCCTTTTGCCCTTCTGATATATTTAATTTAGCGTTAATGTAGTTTGACATTTTATATTTAACGTGATTCTCTTATATGAAATCTAATCATTAATGTTTCTCCTCTTAAATTTAATATGTTTCCATCTTGGTCAGTTAGCGTAACGTTTAAATCATGTATTTCATTCAACGTTAAAGGTAAATATACCAGATTAACTGGATTTTCTATTATTTTATAACCTGGAGCAACATTTGGAAAAAAGCTGTAAATTGTGTTTCTTTGAGAACCATTAACATAACTACCTGAGATTAAATCAATATTAACAAGTAAGCTATTAATACTTAAGATATTAACTAAATTTTCTGATTCATGAAACCCTCGTACATATTTTGCTCTGCTAAATCCTAATACCTTTCCAATACTGTTTTCATGATTAAAATCTACCTGATATCCATTTTCAAGAATTAAAACTGATTCTAATGTATTAGTGTTTGCTGATAAGGTAATATAATATTCTTCATTGAATAAATCATAATGTCCTTTTTTCTTCATTTCTTGTTGTATATAATCATTGATATCAACTAAATCATAGTTACCTGTTGGTAACTTTATCTTTTCCCATGTGTTACCACTATCTTGTGAATAAATAAAAATGTTGTTACTATCAGTAATATTAGGAAATGAATAGTAAGTTTCAAGATTGACTAAAGCTATTTCATATTCTTTATCTTGGTCTAATTTAAGTGGTGGGTTAAATCTTGTTTTAAAATTTGATTTGTTATCGCTTACGATAATTTGAAATGATGTTTTATGGTCAGTGTTTTTTACTATTTTTTCAAGTAATTCTGCCATTTTTTATATTACTAAAAAGGTTGTTTATATGTGTAAAATATATCTTTTTGCTTAAGATATATTTTTAAAATTTAATAATGTTTTTGCTTAAGATAAGCAGAGTGGTTATCAGAAGATTTAGTAAAACTAAATTGAAAAATATAGTATATTTTTCTTATTTTTTGTACATATAGCATAAATTTTTTTCTATGCTTTCTATGTTTTCTGTTAGCTTTATCTTCCTCTTCAGTTTTAAAAATACTTCACCATCTATCTAAATTAGAAAGTAATTCTGAAATATGGTTTTGCATAAAAAAAACACATAATTCTTTTTCATCAATACCAACAAGACTTTTTGCGTAAGAAAGAAAATCCTTTTTCAAATCTAACAAATCAAAAGCTTTTTTAAAATATCTTGGTGTGCAAAGTTCAAATTCTTTTTCTAACCTAATTTTTGTTTCTTTAATTAAACTCATAAGATCATTTACGCTAAAATCTTTTAAACTATATTTATCAATACTTCGATCAGTTGCTGATTTATTTGACATTTTTTATAAAACATACTTAAAATCTCCTTAAATTTTTTCATTTTTTAAAAGATTTTTTTTTTTTTTTAAATTTCAATAATAGTTGTTATAATTTTGTGGCATATAGAAGTTGTCAAATCCATTTCTATACTACCATTGTATTTGTTATTGGTTAAATCGATTATGACAAAACCATGAGGTCTTTCCCAACAATTTTTACAAAAATTAACAAACTCAGTTTTTGTCATATCACCACCTACATGATCACTAAAAATATGATTAAGATTTTTTAAGTCTTGTCTAAACAAGCAAATAAAATTAGCATTTTCTCTAATAGTTTGGCGGGGCAATCTAAAATAATTTTGAGATAGATAAAAACAATCAGCGTTACTATGTCTACCTCTTACATAATAGCTTTCACATTTGTTTTGTCTTTCTAAAAGTAAATCATCAAAAATCATTAAATTTTTGTTTTGGCCATTTAAATCTCTCGGGTCAGGAACATCACTAGCATATTCAAAAAAATCACAGTTGATATCAGATTTTTCTTCAACTAATGCAGTAGGTGAAATGTCGCGGTTTTGAACTTCATTTTTAAGTGAAAACAACCTTAATATGTATTCTTTTGGTATTTTTTCTTCAAAGGCTTTTTTAAGTATACGATATTCTGGTTGAAACAAACTTTTGCCAAAAACGCATAAGTTGTCATAATCTAACCAATCTGGTCTTAACAAAAGGTTAAGTAAAAGGGTAGTTTTACCACATCCTGATTTACCTACTATTAACCCTCTAATACTTCTTGGTAAAAGAGGGTGGTTAAATCTTTTTGCTAATGCTTCATTCCATGATAAATTAACAATGTCCATTTTATATTAAAATTTTTATTTTAATATAAAAAAATGTATTGCGTTAAATGTAAAAAGAAAACTGATACTACTGATATAGAATGTTATGTAAGTAAAAATGGTAAAAATATGATGCGAGGAAAATGATGTTAATTGTGGTACAGCTAAAACACAATTTATTAAACAACAAGAAGGTGGTTCGTTGTTAAACAAAGCAATCAATAACTTACCTGTTGAAATGCATTTACCTGGGCATAATTTTACTGGTCCTGGTTCAAAGTTAAAGAAAAGATTAAATCCTGATTTAACACCTAAAGAATGGTCAAAGCCTGTAAATCGTGTTGACAAAGCAGCATATCATCATGATATAAGTTATCTTAAACATGATGATACAGCAACAAGAAATTCTGTTTGTGATGCTAATATGCTTAAAGAGTTAAAAGGTATTTATAATCCTTCTATTAAGGAAAGAATGGAAAGAGGATTGGTTTCCTCATTGATAGGAACCAAGAAAAGATTTGGAATGGGAATTAAAAAAAATCAGAAAATATAATATTAGCAGAAGAATTACATAAACCTATCAAAAGAAAATTTAAGAAAAGGAGAGTTAGAGTAAATGGTATTGATAGGATATGGGCTGCAGATTTAGTAGATATGCAAGCATTTTCTAAACTTAATCGTTTTGTAAAATATCTTCTTGCTGTCATTGACATCTTTTCAAAATACGGGTGGCTGATACCATTAAAAGATAAAACAGGAAAATCTGTCTCTGTTGCATTGAAGAGTATTTTTAAGGAAAGAAAACCTGAGAAAATGTGGGTGGATAAAGGTAAAGAGTTTTATAACAAAGATGTTAAAGACTTGGTTGAATTATATTCCACTGAAAACGAGGAAAAATCAAGCGTTGTTGAGAGATGGATTAGAACAATGAAAGAAAAAATGTGGAAGTATTTCTCTGCTCACTCAACAAATGTTTATATTAACGTGTTACCAAATCTTGTTAAAGAATATAATAACACAAGGCATTCTTCTATTAAGATGACGCGAACTGAAGCAAGTAAGAAGAAGAATGAAAATAAAGTTTGGAAAACATTGTATCCTGATTATAATCAAGTAAGGGAGGATATCAAACCAAAGTTTTCTGTTGGAGACAAAGTAAGGATAAGTAAAAAGAAAAAGACTTTTGAAAAAGGTTATACCACAAGATGGACTGAAGAGGTTTTTACAGTTTCAGAAGTAAAACATACGTCGCCTGTAACATATAAAATTGAAGATTTAAATGGTGAAGAAATAAAAGGTTCCTTTTATGAACCTGAACTACAAAAAACGAGACAAGAGCTGTATAGGATAGAAAAGGTAATTAAAAAGGGAAAAAAGAAATCTCTTGTAAAGTGGAAAGGTTATTCTGATGAGTTTAATTCATGGGTTGATAATAGTGCTATTGTAAATATTTAAATATATAAAAATGCAAAATATTTTAATTGATAATATAACTTTACCAAATAAACCTTTAAGTAATTTTGAACTTGAGGATGCCGCAAAAAATTAAAATTAAAAAATATTAGAGAAATATTTTTAAGAGATACCCTACCTAAAAAAGTAAAATATAAAGAATGTGTTATATTAAACCTTGATGACACTGGTGGACCTGGCACTCATTGGGTTGCCTGGTTTAAAGATGATAAAACTAAAATTTATTTTGATAGTTATGGTATACAACCACCTCTTGAAATTATAGATTATTTAAAAAGGTCAATACACTACAATACTGACCAATTACAACAAGCAGGGGAAGTATTTTGTGGTCATTTATGTTTGTACATTCTTAAAGAGTTGGGTTTAGGTAATAAATTTCAAAATGTTTTAAATAAACTTTTTTAGTAATATTAAAAACGATGCCTGTTGATAAATTTGGAAGAATAGATGGTGTTAAAACAAGTGGCGATGGTGATGGTGTGTCACTCGCTTACATAAGTAATAATTTTTTACGTAAAGATGGAACAACCACCGTTACCGGTTCTATAAATATGGCTGGTAATACATTAACACAGGTTAGTAATCCAGTAAATCCCCAGGATGTTGCAACTAAGAGTTATGTTGATGGAGCTGGTGGGTTGTTGAATGAAAACGGTGGATACATTATGACAGAATATTTAAACATGAATTTTAATAAAATAAGAAACTTAGGTGACCCTACAGAGTCGAGTGAAGCAGCTACTAAAAAATATGTAGATGCTGCTAATCATGCTTTTGTTTATGAAGCTGATGGTTATACAGCAAGTGGTGACATTTCTGGGTGGATGGAGGATTAACAATGTTGGTTCACTATAGAAAGCCAACAAGTTGCAAATAAGTTTTACGTAGATACCGCTGTTGAGACAATATCCGCAGGTAATAATGCTTAAACAAAAAACCGATATGGAACTTTTTTAGCAGCTGGTAAAATAGATATGAACACTCACCCAATTACTGGACTGCCAAATCCTACCGACCGTGATGCAGCTGCCAATAAAAATTATGTTGATAATGGTGGTGCTATTGTAAAAAATCCTGATGGAAGCTTTACAGCAATATCTGATGTAGATTTCCAAGGCTTTACTATAAAAAATGCTGCGGCACCTGTAGAAGAAAGAGATTTAGCAACAAAATCCTATGTGGATAAAAAAGTATCACTTCCTTCTCTCATAGGTTTAGGACCTATAATTACTGTGTGGGCCGAGGAAAAGGGCGAACTTAAGATGGGTAGCTTTCAGTTTGCATTTGGTAATGGAGGCTCCGGAGAAAGCCATAGCATAGGAGGTTATTGTATGTCTGCTCCTGGTAGAATTATAAGATGAACTTTAATGGTTGCAAAAGGAACTGGATTTTTGAAAGAAGAGGCAAAGGTTAATATGGTGGTAAATGGAGTAGAACAATTAGACTACTCCATTGTTAAAACGAGAGGGGAGGGATGTAGTTGTATTGTTTTTCCACAACCTTTAGAAATAGACCAATGTGATATAATAAACTCTATAACAAAGACAGATAACCCTAATGCAAAAAGTTCGTATGTGTCGATATTGATAGAATTGGACTTGTAAAAAATATTTAACCTGGTAAAAAAGTTTAATATTTTAAATTTTTCTTTTAATCTCACTCTTTACCCTACAAACTGGACATTCTTTCTTAGCATATACTTTATCACATTTTTCACATAAGCACAGATGACCACAACTGCAAAACAAAATTGTGGGTGTCGTGTTTTCATCTAAGCATAAAACACAACATTTAGACTTAAATGTTTCATTTTCGTTAATGTGTTGTTCTTCTCGTTCAGCTTGTTCAATTTCAAGCACTTCTTGTCTTGCATCAAATTCTGCTTGCCTGTTATAATCATCTAACATCTCTTGTTCATACTCATTTAACTCTCTTGATTGTTCTTCTTCCTCTTCTTCCTCTTCTTCCTCTTCATTATCATCACTATCTTCACCATATGTTACATGTTCATAAATCATAAAACGTATTTTACGATGTTTGTCTTCATCTTTAAAAGCGTTACCACCATCAGCTAAACCTTCAACATAACAAATATATTTATGCAAAATATTATCATCATTAAAACAAAATGATTTAAAAGATGTCATATAAATACCTTTATAAAACCAATCAATAAATACACCTAATTTTAACCATTCTGTTTCTCTTTCTTCAATCTCTTTTTTTGCTTTACTAAATATGTAATATAATTTTGTATCTAGCCTAGTTAAAACAGTTTCATAACTTAAATCATCTTTTGATAAAGGTAACTTTTTCTTATACATTAAACCAATTGAATTTAGATAAAAATCTTGTTTAACTTTTATGGTTTCTTTTAACTTAAATTTAAAGTCTCTAGTAAGTTTATTTTACACAATCATCTTTTATATGCTTTATTTAACACTTTAATTACATAAAATTCAAAAAAATTTTTAATTCGTTTTTGTTGTAAAAAATAATTTTATAGTAATAAGCTAAAACGCCTCCATCTTTGTAAATAAAAACAACTTTGTCATATTCAACCTTATAACCTTGTTTAAAGTATGCTGCACATTCAGATAAAAATTTTTTCTTGTTTTCTTCCATCTTTGTTTATATGTTAGGAAAAAATTTTTAAGTTAAAATTTCAAAAATTTTATATGATAATTTTTTTTTATAAATTTTTTAAAAATTATTTTAATTTTTTAAATTTTTTTACCAAAATCTTAAGCCACCCACTAACTCACAAACTAGTTAGCCACTGCATGATGCGTCATGCGTTGGTTGATGGGGGAGGTAAAAGGTTAAGCGATAAATTGATGTAAGGGCTTGTTGACTAGTTGTTGCATCACTAACTGATAAACTGGCTAGCCGTTGCATGATGCGTTGCCCTGATAAATTTTAGGGGAATAAAAAAATTTTGGGGGAAAAATAAAAATTGAACTTAAGTAAAAATGATTAATAATGAAGTTATGACATTTTGTTTTATGAAGCTAGTTAGGTGGTTTTTCATAAGTTTATGAGGGTGATAAGTTTTATGGGTTTTGTTAAGTTTATAAGCATGATAATTTTATGAGCATGTTAATGTTACATAAAATTTATAATGACGGTCATGTGTGTTAAGTGAGGAGGGATTTGGTTAAGGGGGGGGGGAAGGATAAGTGGGTTTGTTATGCATAAGCTTGTTGGTTTGATATAAGCGTGGGTTGATTGGTTAAGGCATGTATCGTTGCTTAATGGGTTTGTCTTAGATCTAGCATTATCTATACTACTCTTCTTTCTTGTGGTAACCTTTGGGGTAATTCTTCGATACCCTTTCTAATAGGTTCAAGACCCGACGTAATTGCCCTTTGTGTTTCTTTTTGCGTTTCTGTAACGGGCTTAAAGAGCTCCGAAAGATCCGTTTGTAATTCTATTTTTCCCGTTTTTTCCGCTAGTTCGTTAGCGCGAATATTCTTTTTTATCGCGAGAAATTCTTTTACCTTTTTATTGGATCAGCGATTTTTAAAAAAGACATTTTTTATTAGGATTATTTTTTTTATTACAGTTTTTATTACAGTTTTTATTACAGTTTTTTAACCAGTTTCGTAACTAAAACTACACAAAAATTTAATTTTAGGTTTTTTAATATTCCAACGGCCCACCGTGATGTTTTTCAACCAACCTCCGAAAGGACTCACGCTGTTCTCTTCTCCCTCTTTCTATTAACAACGCTTCCGTCGTAAAGCTTTCCATCCTGTTTTAAATATAAACCGTTACCGGCAGACCCTAATCCTTTGCCTTTATAAGGACTTAAATAAAGACCTTTTCCATCAGTTTCTACCTGGCAAACGCAACCTCCTTTTTTAAGGTAAAGACCCGAACCCATCGCTTTTTGTATGCCCGATGACGCTAGTCCTGAAAGAGCGCCAACGCCTAATGCCGGTAAAACAGTTCTGGCTATCGCTGGTAAAGCGCTCGCGGCTAAACCAGCTAGCATTCCGAGAAAACCCCCCTCTATTTTCGTGTTGTGTTTAAATTGATTGGGACTCATTCTTATTGTTATGCCAGTACCATTTTTGAAGGCTTTAGCTAATTTTTTCGCTTGTGTGTGGGTAACGGCTAAAACATCATTACCGTTTAAGTCCTTATGCGATAAACGAATACTCGTTTCGCAACCTCCTTTTTTAATAGCGGATAGAAGTTTTTTCTTTTGCCCCTCCATCATATTAACTTTAATACTCACGTAATTCGTCATTTTTTATACGTTTTATTTTTTTATGCCTCTCTAATATGAAACCTAATCGTTAGATTTTCGCCTCTTAGATTTAGTAAAGTTCCATTTTGATCCGTAATTTTTACCTCCATATCGTGTATGTCGTACTTCGTTATCGGTAAATATACTAAATTAACCGGCGACTCTATTATCTTATATCCGTGTGCGACATTGGGAAAAAAAGAGTAAATTGTGTTTTGCGCCGAACCATTAATGTAGCTTCCCGAGATAATAACGATGTTAATGAACATGGAATTTATACTGAGAATGTTTACTACATTTTCTGACTCGTGAAAACCCGCTTCGTATTTCGCGTGAATAAAACCTAAAACTTTAGAAATTGAGTTTGGATGATTAAAATCTACTTGATAACCGTCTTCGAGAGTAAGAATAGATTTTAGCGTATTTGTGTTTGCCGAAATGTGAATAGGATATTCGTCGTTAATTAAATCTAAATGACCTTTTTTCCTCATTTCCTGGTGAATGGTATCATTAATGTCTGAGAGGTCGTAACTTCCTTCTGGTATTAGTATTTTAACCCATGAAACTCCATTATCCGGAGAATAAATAGACGTGTTATTCGACGCGTCAATGTTTGGAAAAGAATAGTACGTTTCAAGGTTTACCAAAGCTATTTCGTATTTTCTATCGTATTCCAGTCGAATTGGCGGATTAAACGTCGTCGTAAAACGTGTTTTATCGTTACTTACTATAATTTGCGATGACATTTTATGTTCCGTATTTTTAGCTTTTTGTTTTAAAAGATCTTCCATTTTTTATGGTCAAAATTTTTTTTTAAAGATATATCTTTCGTTAAAAAGATAAATCTTTTTTTAAAAAAATAGGGCTAATACTAACTAAAGTTTAGTAAAAAACTTTTTTTAATCTGGGATATTCCCTTTTAAAATTTCCGTTGAATGCTTTACTTAAAGTATTATTTCTTACCAAAAGGGGAGTTTTGTTTTCTGGAAGGAAAAAAAAAAAAGATATTTTTCCTATTTCTTTTAAATAAGGTAACATTCTCGCTATATGTTTTCTATGTTTTTTGTTCGTTCTATCTTCCTTTTCAGTTTCGAAAATCTTTGCTCAACTATTCGCATTACCCCATAATTCGGAAACACGTTTTTTAATAAAAGGAGCGTATGATTCTTCTTCGCTAGCACCGCGTTCTTTAACGAAAGAACTAAACTCTTTTTTTAGATTAAGAACTTGCAAGACTTTATCAAAATTCTTTTTGTGCCATATTCATCAATATTTTTTTCTAGTAATTCATTTTCCAAATGATTTCTAAAATCCCTCATAACCTTATTTACTGTAAAACCATTTAATCTATAATCGAGTGCAAGAAAACATATTTGATCATCGCATGCCATTTTTTGACAATTATTATTTATTTTTTGTCTTATTGGTTTCAATTTTTTGGAATATAAAAGTTGTCAAAACCGTCTCTATATTTTCCTTCGTCTTTTTTACTCGATAAATCGATAACGATGAAACCAAAAGGCTTTTCCCATACCTTGTAGCAAAATTTTCTAAACTCTTCTTTCGGCATATCTTCGCTAACATGATCGCTATAAATGTGATTAATGTTTTTATGATCTTGACGAAAAAGGCAGATAAAATTCGCGTTTTCTCTAATAGTTTGCCTCGGCAACCTAAAATAGTTTTGCGAAAGGTAAAAGCAATCAACGTTACTATGTCGAATATAGTAGCACTCGCATTTATTTTGCTTTTCTAAAAGTAAATCATCGAAGATCATTAAATTTTTGTTTTCCGATTTTAACTCTCTCGGATCAGGCACATCCTCGGCAGTTTTGAAAAAACTACATTTAATATCTGATTTATTCGCCAGGGTTTCAATCCATTTCTCGATCAAAGCCGCGGGAGAAACGTTTTTATCCTGAACTTCGTCGCGCATGTTAAACAACTTTAAAATTGCCTCTTTCGGCAGTTTTTCTTCGAAAGCTTTTTTAAGTATACAATATTCGGGTTGAAAAAGACTTTTTCCAAAAACGCTTAAATCTCGTAATCGAGCCAATCCGGTCTTAACAAAAGATTTAGTAAAAGCGTCGTCTTACCGCATCCCGATTTACCCACGATTAGTCCTCTAATGCTTTTAGGTAAAAAAGGATTATTAAGTCTCTTCGATATTACTTCGTTCCACGATAAATCTATGACATCCTTTTTTTTATATATGTTTGAATAAGTTTAATTATATATAAAAAGATGTATTGCGTTAAATGTAGAAAAATCACCGATACTAGTAACGTAAATTACGTTGTTAGTTAAAATGGAAGAAATATGGCACACGGAAAATGCGTCGTATGCTGAACGACTAAAACGAAATTCAAGAAAGACGGAAACGTTAAAAAAAGGGCGGTTCAATACTAAATAAGTTTATTAATAACTTACCAGTTGAAATGCATCTCCCAGGCCATAATTTTACTGGACCCGGTACTAAGCTAAATAAAAGGCTCAATCCCGATTTAACACCGAAAGAATGGAGTAAACCGATAAACCGGGTTGATAAAGCGGCTTACCATCACGATTTTTGCTATCTTAAACATAATGACACGGCTAGCAGAAATTCTATTTGCGGCGCTAATATGTTAACGGAGCTAAAGGGAATCTATAATCCGACGATTAGAGAAAAAAATGGAACGATTTGTCGTTAGTAATATGATTGGAACGAAGAAAAAATTTGGAATGGGGATTAAAAAAAAAATTCGACATGACGGCGCTGTCGGAAGAGCTGCATAAACCCGTGAAAAGAAAATTTAAGAAAAGGAGAGTTGTAGTAAATGGTATTGATAGGATATGGGCCGCCGATTTAGTAGACATGCAAGCGTTTTCTAAATTTTATCGGGGTATAAAATATCTTCTCGCAGTCATCGATATCTTTTCAAAATACGGTTGGCTGATTCCGTTAAAAGATAAAATGGGAAAATCTGTCGCCGCGGCATTAAAGAGTATTTTTAAAGAGAGAAAACCGGAAAAAATGTGGGTGGATAAGGGTAAAGAGTTTTATAACAAGGATGTTAAAGACCTGATAGAGTTGTATTCTACCGAAAATGAGGAGAAATCTAGCGTCGTCGTGAGATGGATTAGAACGATGAAAGAAAAAATGTGGAAATACTTTTCCGCTAATTCCACTAACGTTTACATTAACGCGCTGTCGGATCTCGTTAAAGAATATAATAATGCGAAACATTCTTCTATTAAGATGACGCCAGTAAACGCTAGTAAGAAAGTAAACGAAACCAAAGTTTGGAAAACTCTTTATCCGGAACGTCTCAAAGTAAGAGATATAAATCCTAAGTTTTCCGTAGGCGATAAAGTAAGGATATCTAAAAAGAAAAAGACCTTCGAGAAGGGTTATACCACACGATGAACTGAAGAGGGTTTTACGATTTCCAAGGTAAAACGTACATCACCCGTAACATATAAAATTACGGATCTTAACGGAGAAGAAATACGGGGCACTTTTTACGAACCCGAACTACAAAAAACTAGTCAGGAGTTGTTTAGAATAAAAAAGGTTATTAAAAAGGGAAAAAAGAAATCTTTGGTAAAATGGAAAGGGTATTCCGACGAGTTTAATTCTTGGGTTGACAACGAGAACATTAAAAATATTTCGGTTAAAAAAAAAAATGTCGGATATCACGATCAAAAACGTAATTTTACCGAACAAACCGTTAAGCAACTTCGAACTAGAAGATGCCGCAAAAAAATTAAAAATTCCTTCTTTTAGAGGGATATTTTTACGAAATGCTTTGCCGAGAAGGTGTAGAAAAAAGGAATGCGGTATATTAAATCTCGATGACACAAGCGGCCCCGGGATGCATTGGGTCGCTCGGTATAAAAACAGTAAACTAAAAATTTATTTCGACAGTTACGGCGTACAACCGCCTCTCGAACTTCGAGACTATCTGGTAGATCCGATATTTTACAATTCGGACCAATTACAACGAGCCAGGCAAGTATTTTGCGGCCATTTATGCTTGTACGTTGTTAAAGAGCTAACCTCGGGAAATAAATTTCAACGAGTTTTGAATAAACTTTTCTAAATATAAAAAAGATGCCGGTTGATAAATTCGGAAGAATGGACGATGTTAAACCGAGCGACGATGGAGCGTCGTCGACTTACGTGAATAATAATTTTTTGCGTAAAGACGGAATGACGGAAGTTACCGGTTCTATAAATATGAACAGTAATACATTAACGCGGGTTAGTAAT
The DNA here is from genome assembly GCA_945859785.2 of Tridacna gigas. Lineage (NCBI taxonomy): Eukaryota > Metazoa > Mollusca > Bivalvia > Cardiida > Cardiidae > Tridacna > Tridacna gigas. The sequence goes on from OX244028.2 coordinate 9,391,755, forward strand.
TCCACAAATCCGCAAGACGTCACGACTAAGGATTATGTCGATTCCAACGCGGGGCTATTGGACGAAAATGGGGGTTATATCATGAGGGGATATTTAAACATGAGTTTTAATAAAATAAAAAACTTACACGATCCTACGGAACCGAGCGAAGCCGCTACTAAAAAATATGTGGATGATAGCGGTAGAGCGATAGTTCAACAACAGGATGGAAGTTTTTCAGCCATCGTGAATATAGATATGCGAGGTTACCAGTTGACAAATCTTTTAAACCCCGCAGAACCGCAAGACGTTGCGACAAAGAATTACGTGGATTCCGCTAATCAAGCTTTCGTTTACGGTCCCGGAGGTTATATAGCGTCTGATGATGTTTCTATGGGTAATCGAAGAATTAACAACCTCGGAACACCTTTAGATGATCACCAGGCTGCAAATAAGTTTTACGTAGATAACGTCGTTGCGTCCAACGCGGGGGGACTTGAGAGATACCAGGATGGTGTTTTAGCGCCTGGAAACATAAATATGCGAGGAAATAGAATTAAAAACTTGCCTACACCTATCGATTGGCATGAACCTGTGACGTGGGATTTTATTAACTCGCAGTTGTTAGATCCTCTGAGAACGATAAATAAACGTATAATTAGCGTTCATGCTGAGGAACAGGGAAGTTTATTAAGCTGAAATTACGAATTTTCTTTCGGTAATGGCAGCAGCGGAAGATCTCACGGATTAGGGGGTTATTGTATGTCAGCTCCGGGTAGAATTTTAAGAGGTTCTTTAATGGTTTTAAAACGAAATAAGTTTTTAGAAGAAGAGGTAAAAATTAACATAGTCGTAAACGGCGATGAAAAAACTGACTACTCCTTAATAAAAGAAACAGGAAAAGGTTGTAGTTGCGTAGTTTTTCCTCAATCTTTAGAAATAAAACAGTGCGACGTCATAAACTTTTTAACGAAGACCGACAATCTCAATGTAGAAAATGCTTATTTAACGATACTTATAGAACTCGATTTATAAAAACATATATATTGAATTAAAGAGTTAATTTAATATATATAAAAAATGTCAGTTTTCCCAGATATTTTTCCATATAATTACCTTCCCGAAGAACCGGGAACGGCAATAAAATCCTTTCGTTTGCAAATTTTGTAAAAAGAGAAAAGAACAAATCCAAGAGTTTTGGCTTGTATACGCGTATCTTAGCAAAGAGGCTAAAAATCGAATTACTAAAGAACTATTAACGGGAAAGTCGTTTTCCGAATTAAAAATGTTTATTTCCGCGTTAAATCTGCTTTGTCTTAGAAAAATATACGATGGGTTTGATGTCCGTTGGTTTCTACCGGGAGAAAATACCGAAAACGAATTCGAAGACATTTTTTCCAAACGAGCGGACGAATTACTCAAAGAATTTCATTTACCCGACCTAGAGGATTGGCCTATCCTCTTTTTTTTAATCCAAAAGATCCCCCGATTAATATTTGATAGATACTATTGTCACAAAAGTTACGAACCTTGCAGCGAAGAAACGGGTTGCGGTAAACCCCTCTACTTATAGAACTCGATTTATAAAAAATTTATAACTTTTAAAAAAGTTATAAATTTATTTTTTACATTCTTAATCATCTTCTGTTTCGCTTTTATCGTCGGAACCAAATGTTAATTCCGAAGAAGCGGTAAATTGGTTCACACCCGTTCTTATAGGTAGAGGAAGATTCTTCTTAATAATAAGAACTTCGGAAATACTAGTACGTATTTTAATCGTAGTATAATTAATAAAAATATCCGTTATATCCATATAGACAATTACTTTACATCTTATTTTTTTCGAAAGAAATAGGGTCTTTTTTTACGAGTTTGTTATCTTTACCTTTTTCGAAAAAAGTAGTAAATATATCGTTTTGTACGTGATTTTTATGTTCGTCGTATTTTTTAGTTTGTTTTAGTTTCGGATAAAAAATATCTCCCTTAACAATTTCTAAATCATTAAAATTCTTATTTTTAGTATTTTTATCTTTTATACATTTTTTAGGCGCCTCTTTTCGTTAAAAAGTCCGAAATATCATCTAATACTTTTTTAAATCCAGTTTCTTTCAGTGTCGGATTTTCTTCGTCGTGAAAAGATAAAATACTCATAAAGTAATCTTTCGAATTAGTTTTATAAGCTTGCACCCCGTAAGTAAACAAAGGAGCTGAACGTAATCGTAAACCTCTCGTTTTTCCATCCGGATATTCGTATAATATCCCTATTGATTGATAATTGTAAGCCGTATTTTTTGCGCCATCGCAAATTCTTAGATTATTTATATCGAAGTCTTGAAACTCTGTATAATTTTTCTCCATTATACGCTTTTTATATGAAAATTTTTTTTATTTAAGTCAAATTTTTTATTTAACATTTTAAATAAAAAAATAGAAAAATAAGAATTTTTGTACGTTAAACTAAATTTTTTCGTTTTAAAAATGAACGAAAAGGTTTCTACCCAAGTATTTATGGCTTACACGAACATAGATGGCCTTAACTTAGAAAAGTTGTCCAATGAGATCATTGAGACGCCCGAATTAATACGTATGTCTTATGGACAAAAAGAAGTAGGAAAAAAAAGTAATTAAAAAGTAAAAAACAATCCGAAAAATTTTTTTACTTGTATTTTATTTTTATTTTTCTTCGATAATACAACTTACTGGGTGTAAGTCCTACGATCATTGCGTAAAAGGTTTAGTCTTTTTATGGAACGTACTGAAGAAAACCCCGTCATGTATTTTACTCGATAGTCTAAAGATTTACTTGGTTTCCGTAATGAGAAACGTTAATATTAATTTAGGGTTTTCCGTTGACAAAGAAAAACTGAGAAACTATTTCGTTGACAATAATAAACGATATAACCTTTTACCATCCATAGAAGATTCTATAGGAATCAAGTTTATGTTGCCCGTAGAATCCATCGATGATATGCCGGTTTACGAGCTCGATATAAGTAGAGAAAATAATGTTATACATTTAGAAAAGGAAATACCCTACGATAAGTTTTACGAGTTAATTTCGAAGACGCGAAACGCACGTAAACTATCTAGAAAATATGATACCATAACCGTATTTCACACGGGACGAGTTTTGTTTTCCGGAATACACGAGAAATACCAAAATTCCTCGATAAAATGGTTTTTAGATATCATGTTTAGATAAAAGATAAGGTCGTGAAAGAAGAATCTCCGGTTTGTCATTTAAAGGATTACTTGCCTCCAAATTTATAACTTTTTGCAAGTTATAGATTTCTTAATTTTTCGAGAAAAGAAATCTTACTAATCTTACTAATCTTTCTGTTATCGTAAGACTACGGTCTTGTTTTATTACGTAGAAATTCTTTATTACCGTTCTGCAAATAGCGCATTCGTTTCTTCCCACGTTTTTAGTATTACAATCCCTACACATGCAAGCGTGGCCGCAAGGGATATTAATTATTGTAGGTTTCTCATCATAACATACGCAACATTTATCGTGCATGATTAAATTTTTTTCTTCGGGTTCTTTGTCATGCCAGGTTACCTCATTTTCTCCATCTAAATCTTCGGGAATATCTTCAGCTTCTTCATGCGCGTAACTATAGAGGGTATATACAGCCATAAATTCATCAAACCTGCGATTATCTTCGGGAATATCTTCGGGAATATCTTCTTCCGGTATTTCTATACATTGGTCACTTAAATTTTTCTCCTCCGTTAATAATCCTGTTTTCTTCGCTTTTAATTCTTCTAACAATCTTTCTAGCCCTTCGTGAAAAGCTGCAGTGGCTGATATTTCATTTTCTATATCATTTTTTCGTTCATTTAGATCGTTAATTTCGGTTAATATTGCTAGTTTTTCATTTTCTAGTACATGCATACGAGATGATTCTACCGTTTTTGTACGTACTACTTCGTAAATTTGTCCGTCTATAAAATTAATCAACCTGCGAGTTTTTTCTAATTTTGCTTCTTTTTCTTTTAAATGATTTTCTTTACTATTATTTGCGCCCATTTTTTTCCAGCTTTATTTGAAAAAAAAATTTATTAAATTCAATTTTTTTCTTTTTATAAAATTTTATTTTTTCCCCTCGACGAACGAGAATTTATAACTTCGCCAGTTATAAATTTTTTTCGAGAAACGCGCGCGAGGGGATAAGAATTAGCGAGATCGGGAATTTTTATTTTTAAAATTTTTTTAAGACGCGCGAGGGGATAGAAATTAGCGAGATCGGGAATTTATAACTTTACGAGTTATAAATTTTTTCGAGAGACGCGCGAGGGGATAGGAATTTTTTGGGGGAGGGGGAGGGGATTTTTTTTTTTTTTTAATTTTCAACAAAAATGGACGGGCATTCTGACTCGAAAATGGGTGGGCATTCAGGCTCGAATATTATGGGTGGGAATTCTGACTCGAATATCGGTCGGCGAGCGAAAGTGCGTGAAGGTACCTTTTATACTCTACTCAGGTAGAAATACAAGTAGAGAACACGAAGATTTGCCAAGGTTTTATTATTTTTGTAAAATTCTCATCCCTTAATTAACGGCATGTCTGTTATTACATAAGTAGGGATAATTACATATGAGACATGCCCTGGCAAAAGGGGGCTTAATGCACCTCTGTGATGCGTGATACCAATCAAGGCATCACATACTTATGGATCCATAATGGCCACTTTTTCTAAACAATTGACTGAATCATGAGGTAGACTGTCCCTAGACATACAGAAAATTGACCAATAGCGAAAAGTTTCGCCCCAGGTCAGCCCAGGTCTGCGAACTGCGCAGGCTACCTGAGTTGATACTTTTTGCAGATGTATTGAGCCCCCTTTTCACAGAGCATGGCTCATTTTTAACATAGTGAACGATCCATAGCGCCACAACTCAATATGGTTTTGAAGGTCGTCGGTGTGAGCCCCACCGGAGACATTTTTTTTTTTTGACGATTTTTCCCCCAATAAAAAGTAGTCACGTCCTTTAAATAATAAAAACTGCTAAAGTAGACAAAGCAGGTGTTAAAATGCATTTAAATTTAAACCATATCATTTAAAAGAATGGAAATTATCATGGGGATGGCAATCTTTTGTTGTACCGTAGGTCCAAGTGTTAGTTACTGGCAGAGAAATTAATTTCAAAATCTAGGTTAAAAGTTGCTAGGTCACTCTATCTTTTGTTCACCTTTTCCCTGGTCCTTAAATTCATGTTTTTGCCAGAGACTAACACTTGGACCGACCACACGGTAACAGATTGACATATTCGCGATATTTTCCATACATTTGAATGGTGTGATTTAAATCTAAATACATTTTAATACATGTATTTTCTTTTAGGCTACTATTGGGCCTTTAAGAGTTTTCCTTGCAAAATATCAGCTCTCCCCCAATAGGACGCCAGTCTGGTTTAATGCCCTGTAATGTTGCTCGTGCGGAAAACATAGATTCAGATCAGACTACACGGATCTTTTACTTGACATTTTCGGATATTTTGAGATGTATTGGGGGTCAAAAGCAGTTTTGAAATAAGAAAACCTTGGGTTTTCTCTATGAACTGTGTAACCGTTTATAGGATTTTATTTGTTTGTTTGTTTTGTTTGTTTGGTGTTGAAGTCTGTTTTCAATGTTCAGTGTTTCAAATAAATCACGGCGGCCAGTGCACCTGTCGACGCTTTCCTTGATTATTTTACCAGTGCTTTGCACACTATTCTTCCCAAGCCACAGTGATTTAATTTCGACCTCTAAGGGTGTATCGCCGAGCCCCGGTAGCTCAATCGGTAGCGTACAGGACTTGAGAACAGGGGGTCGCTGGTTTGATCCCCGACCCGGCCAATTTATTTCCGAGGATTGATGATAGTCATTGCGATAGGAATCATTCCTTTCTCACCGCTGACCTTTGTTTCGACGATGGTTATGTGGGAAAACAAACAGTGGCTTGGAAAGAATATTGCGCGTAGAACTGGTAAAAGAAACTCCAGGAAAGTATGGATAGGTAGGTGCACTGACCGAAACGATATAACTGAAATAATGTTGAAAACGGCGTTAAACATCATACAATCAATCAATCAGACTAAAGGGTGTGTCGGGGGGTATCAACTCTTTTACCGGATATAAAAGATTTAGACTGGTCCAAATTGAAAGCATTTGCAGAAGACAAATTGAATGTGACTCTATTATTGAGATTTGTCTTACAGAGGGCAGAGAACAGTGTGGGAAAAGAAGAAAATGTTACTAACCAACATTTGTTAAAACTCGGGATTGTACAGGAAAAAGTTAACCAGACGACTTAGGTTTAGATTGGTCCGAATAGCATTTTCAGACTCGTTAAATTAAGTGTGACCTAATCAACTCGTTCACTGCCAATGTCGCCACGGAAGGTTTTTGCGGACGGCGTAGATCAAGATCAGACTGCACCAAACGTGAAAAGGAGAACATGTTGGTTAACTTTTCCCCAAATATTTTCAAAAGGCTTCTTCATTGGTGCCTTTTAAAACACAGGATTGTTTGGTAAAAGGGTTAAAGAATGGATTTTCCGTAAATGGTCTGTCGTTCATATTTGAATAAAAGGGTTACAGAACGGATTTTCCGTAAATGGTCTGTTGTTCATATTTATTTGAAAAAGGTAGGTTTACAAAATAGATTTCGAAAATGAAACTACACATGTATAATGATCTTATAACTGGAAATGAAAAGGAAAGAAGAACGTGACTACCATTACACGCAGGCACGGTTTGCTAAATATAGTAACATTTCGCAAGGTAAAGGTCGTATCAAAGCGAGGCCCGACCTCATTTCAAGTAAACAAATGCATGTGATAACGTCTTCGATAATGGCGAAAAAAGCTGTCAGACGTCTCTAGAAGTAATCTGACGGCGTTTGGAGATGGTTCATGCGTGAATTTTGATGAAACAAGTTGGCTTCTTTAAAAAAGAAATCAGGAGAGGTCAGCATCAATGTTTTCAAATAGTTTATTGCTTTTAATTTCAACATATATAATGCAAACAAATAAGTAAGGCATTATATGATTGCCGCTGTGTAAAAAGGAGAAACCTCTTATCCATTACATGACAGACACATGACCTTCTTCTCACGTTTTAAAGTCGCGTGATCTTTTCCCGCGGTGTTCTCTTTTTTCACGAAATTCTTGTGTGAGTGTGTAGCTTTATTTGCTTAATGAAAAATTACAACTATTGGAAAGGTCATTTGAAATCAAATCAATATAACAAATCCTTTTTGAAATCCGTCGTGAAAAACAAACCATGTCTACTTCCCCTATTTCAGTTTTTTGATTTCGGTTTATTAATAAAATCATGACGAAACAGACTGTGTATCAGAACAATTTCGGAAAAAAAGCATGGAGTTAGGCAGCAATTTCTGAGGCAGACTGCCTTTTAAACTCACCAATATTGGAGAGGTCTGATGGCCTCTCCAATGACATTGGAGTCGTTTAAGCTAGGGTCAGCAGTAGCGTTCAAAGTATTCTTATCAGTCAGAAAGAGAAGTATAGCTCTAGGGATCTTCGAGGAACTGGTTGCATTATTATTATTTTGTCTGTCCGTTACTAGCCGAAGTAGGTGTATAGAAAATTTGTCATATCAAATAAAATTTAAGACTTGTTAAAATTGAAAGCATTTGCAGATGACAATTTAATTGTAGCTTATCTGGTGATTTCTGTCTTTTGATAGGTTAGAAAACATTGTGAGAAGAGGAGAAAATGCTGGTTGCCTAAAGTTTCTCCTTTTCCCACAGAGTTTTCAAAGGCCTTCTCTTTCAGGGTCATGCAGTATAATAGTTTCTGGTTATAGAATGTTCTAAGAGTGTTCCTTACTTGTTAGATTTAACTTGAAGACGTTGCTCATTCCATGCTTCTGATTTTTTTAATGCAAATTTCAATTATTGGTAGAAGATAATGCTCAAATGATGTTAGTCTGTTAAGTTTGTAGGGATATCGCCAGCATCTCCCCCTCTCTATATCGTGAAAAGCCATGAAAATCAAAACTATGTATAAATTTGCATTTCTCAATCTGTGAGAGGCTTTACTCTTTACCAGACGAAAGAATTTCAGACGAGTCTACATAACCAGTTGCAGACAACAAATGAAATTTGGCTCAAAGGATAGTATCCTTCTATTAAGTGACAGAAAATATATTGGGGAAGGTAGAAAATATTGGGTACTTTTCCCAAAATGTTTTCAAGAGCCCTTTCTCTCAGTGACATTAAGAATATACTGATTTTTCTTTGCCAATTTAAAAGAAGTTACAGACCAAACCGCCCAACATTTCCATTCTTAAAACATATACGACCTTGGTGTGGCTTTGACCTGAGACTTATAGACATTATTTGCTCAAATGGCACATCATTTCCATTTGGTTGAATTTTGCGCTAAGTTGTTTTGAAATTAAGTTATAGGGAAAAAAGTGATGGCCAGGACACGAAAATGTCACCGACAGATGAACGGAGAAACCAAAGAAAGACTATGTGCCCCTAAACTTTTTACAGGGGTATAAAAAAAACTTTGAAGAAATTCTTTTTAATTTTATCGTATTTGCACATATAAAAGTGATAGCGAAAATGGCAGGCTTTCCTGTCATGCTTAAATGAGCAATCAGACCTGCAGTTTACAGCCACAAACACTCAGTATTGAATGTATATTTTTTCAATACCATCCATAATTATAGAGTATATTTCTTTTGTAGCATTTCCTGAAAAGAAATATCTAAATTAAACACTTTTATGCTCTTGAAATTTATGAGGCTATTGCTTTTGAAGTCAAAGATGTCTCTACCATAATTACTAAATTTAAGCTCGAAACAGCTTCAAGCAGATGTGCATGAATTTCTCTTAAAATTATCCTCTTCTGCCTTGTTGTACTTACATAGTTAGCTGTTGAAGACTTAAACAGTTTTCTTCCCTCACTGATCAGGAATTTCTACGTGTATATTCTATCAATTGTCTTTTTGTACTCGACGTTGGGTGGACTCACGATTAGTTGCCCGGCTAGCTCAGTTGGAAGAGCTGCTGAACTAGTGTCCCGGAGGTCGTGGGTTCGAGTCTCACGTCGGGCACACTTTTCTCCCCTGATTTACTTCATTGGTGACGAGGTCAATCGGTGCGCGCATAGCCAGTAACGGCGGTCCATGGGGACGAGAGGTGGAATTGGTGACTCCCAGAAAATCAGGAGGGGAAGGAGAGTTGTAGTCGACATTGGATGGACTCGCGATCAGTTGCAAGCTCAGTTGGTAGAGCTGCGGTACTAGTGTTCCGGGGGTCGTGGGTTCGAGTCCCATGTCGGGCACTCTTTTCTCTCCTGATTTACTCCAGTCTGTTGGTGGTATATACTTCCCTGTATTATGTTGAAATTTCTTAAAGAGACAGAAAAAAAGTCATATTTTTTGCGCTTTACATATTCCATTGCTCCATTTCCTGTAATTAAAATGTTTTGTTGACATGTTAATACAGTACGCACTTATTTCACTTCGACACTTTGCAATCGTTATGATACAGTACATCCCGCCGGCATTATAGAAATGTTCTGAAAAAAATGTTTCAATTGAATGAAAACATACATGTTGGTAGAAATTACAAAACTGGACCATGATGCGGCAGGTAGATATGTTTTCAGCATGGATGCCAATTTACTTGCGAATCCGATTTCGATTATCAACTTTGTTTTCAACACGTGTTGTTTTGTTTACTCACCAAACGGATGTAGGTCAATATGGCGGTGAAACCGTGTTTGCGTGTAAACAGTGAAATAATCAACAAGTTGGCTTCTTTAAAAAAGAAGCCAGCAGAGGTCTGCATCAATGTTTTCAAATAGTTTATTGGCTTTTGATCTCAATATATTTTGGTAGAGGTAAACAAACAAGTTAGGCATTAATGAATGAGAGAAAACATTTTTTTCAATTTTGCTGGTGTTAAGGCACAAAACAGTACATGTTCCACATTCTTATAATATTCTAGGAATTGTAGGTCATATGCTATTAACATGCTCAGAAATGCATATTTTTTTTTCAAAATTCAAGGACACAAAATTGAAGATGATGATCCAATTTTGCTCATTTTCAAAAGGAACAAACCTCTAATGAATGTTTGTAATGTGTGCTCAGGATAAGCCAAAATATTTCCGGAAAGGAGAAATCGTTCAATTAAAATTTGATACAATATGCTAATTCCACTGAATAGGCAAGAATCTTACCTAATGACAATAAATAAAGGTGGCCTATACATAATACTAGTACCAGACATGTTAAAAATAAATGTAACATTTTTTAATCTTTTAACAAACAGCAATTTTTGCACTGGCCCAAAAAGAAAAAGCATGCAGACAACAATTCAAACTTTAATAATTAATGTGGAAGATGGTGCTTTGATGTGATGGAAACCATTGTGACAAAAGGAGAAACTGCAGTGACTAGCAGCTTCTCCTCTTCCCACAATATTTTGAAAAGTTGTCTTCTGCAGACATGTAAAATGAAGAGGTTGTTTGTCTAAACGTTAAAAATTTAAGAAAGTAGATAAATGAGCCATGTTCTGAGAAAAGGGTGCTTAATGCATCTGCAAAGAAAGTATAGACCCATGTCAGCCTGCGCAATCCGCCCAAAACCAAAGGACCACGGACTCTTTTGAGGTGTGCAGTACGTAGGGCGAGGAGGCACGACTTTTTTTCCGCTCATAAGTTGATTTTCGCAGGATTCTCGCAATCCCGCATAATAGAAGCAACTCTGTGTGTTATTTCATCAAATCTGTAATTATCATTATAAATCCATAGAAATTTTGTATAAAACTGAGAAAAATGCTAGAGTCTACTCAGTCTAGTCAGTTTTGAAAAATAAAACTTGAAAACATACTGATCAACCTATTTATATCTATTTGTGGGGTACGAGTTCTCCAGAGAACTCGTGCTCTCGAGATTAAGGTACGAGTTCTCCAGGGTACGAATTCTCCTGATAGTATCAAGTCACGTGATCTTTTCCCGAGGTGTTCTTTCTCTTTTTTTAACGAATTTTTTTTTTCTCTTTGCTTAGATTTATTTGTTTAATGAAAAACTGCAATTATTGGAGAGATCATTTACAATCAATATAGTATAATAAATCTTTTTGGAAATCCGTCATATAAAAAAAAAAAAAAACGTTTATTTCCTATTTCAGTTTTTTGATTTCGGTTTCTTTATAAAACCATGACGAAATAGACTGTGTATCAGAACAATTTCGCAAAAACAAATGGATTTAGACAGCGATTTCTGTGGCAGTCTGCCTTTTAAACTCACCACTGTTGGAGAGGTCTGATGACCTCTCCAATAACACTCTTTAGCAAGGGAGGTCACTGCGGTCGAGAAATAGAAATCTCTAAGGTTAAAATTTCAATATTGCTCAGATTGTTGGATTTACTTTCGTAAATGGATAATACATCATTTATGTTAACCAGCATTTTCTCCTGCCCCACCATGTTTTCAAAAAGCCTGTTTCTCTGGGTCTTTAAATCTGGAGATTGTATAGTAATTGGCTATGATTAGACTGCATGAAGTTATAGCGCTGAAATGATTGATATTTTCGTATACCATGGGTGTGGAATAAGTGTGACCATTTTCAAAATTTTAATTGTGTAAACAACGTTATATCGGGTTTGCAAAACGAAAATATAACGTTACTAAAATCAAACTTTATAAACCTAACAACCTTGAAAAACTATATTAATAAAACATTTTTTTTTCAATTGGTGAAAGGTATTAAAAGGCCCACAACCTGCCAAAGGTAAACATTTCGGCGTCAAATTGCAGACAACTTTAATTCATGCCGTTTAAAAGTATGAATATTCATTTATGAGTCTGATAATGTGTTGCAGGAAAAATGTACATTAAAAATAGAACAAAAGTTGACAACTTTTGTTCTATTTTTACAATACAATTTTCCAACTTTTTGCCAACTTTTGTTCTAGTTTTTACATTGTTTAGCTGGGGTCCGAAACGTAGCGAAGTATGCGAAGAGTAGCGAAGCATCCGAACTCAGAGAAAACGGGTAGATTCTTAACCCGCAAATTCTGAATCTGGGATACCTTACACTACAAAATTAATACCCGGACAAAATAGTACGATTAAGAAAACTCTGCATTAAGTTGGGAATTAATTCAAGACGACAACAACGTTAATAGTTGGGAAACTTCCACAAATTATATAATCTACACATAAAACATGCACTATTATCACAAAAGAATTAAAACTGAGAGTGAGAAGAGCTTACATTATAAGAGAAAATGAGCAAGCGTAGGAATATGCATTTATGTATCGGTCCCACTATTTTACGACAAAAAGCGTCAAGAAGTGCCATGAAAAGACTATGACTGCCCTTCCACTGAAGAAAGAATGCACAGATTCTGCATGAGTATTTGCGTACACAAGCATCCAGTCTGAAAACCTCTTCCGCTAAAGGGAATAACCTTACGATTTCCATAAATTTCAGCGTAACTAAACCCTTGGTAAAGTCGATAAGCTTGTGTTCTTGTGTCACGGTCGCTACCGTGATTTCAATGCAAATAAAGGAAATATTCATTCTAAGTTTTAGAGCCACCTCAACTAAGGTGAGTGGGAGTGATAGGAAAAGACTGGCCTGATGGTCTCAATTTTGTTTGAGCTTTTTACCATAATAATGCAATAGCCCAGATTCACATTCCAAATGGTTATCCAGCTATTGTGAATTGTACCAGCACAGTCTGTGGGAACGTTTTATGTTTGTCTTACTGCAGACAAAAGTACCATGCACTCCTCTTACTTCTAAAGACAACATTAACAGTGGTAAAGGGCACCTCAGATAAGAAATAAATAGCCATGTCACAGGGGTTATGTCTGTTTAGTCTTTGTTACCTAGGTCAAATGTCTGGCTCTTTACAGTGAAATTCATATGAAATTGTTTGTTACATATTGAGGCAAATACTCTATACAGCAATATTTCTGTTTATTTTCACTGGAAATGTCTCATTCAACTTGTTAACCCTTTACCACACAATCCCAAGTTTTAACGACCCTGGGTTACTGGACATTCGAAAACATTGTGGGAAAAGGAGAAAGGCTCGTAACTACAGTGCTTTTCCCAAAATGTTTTCCTACCTTTCAGAAACAAAGCCAATTATTTGAGTCACATTTCAATTGTCGTCTGCAAATGTTTTCGGTTTGGACCAGTCTAAAATATTGTCGTTTGGTAAAGAGTGAAATGCTCTAGTGGAAAAAGGTAAGTGTTATCCTTTATTTAAAGTGTTATCCTTAACTTTTACCTGCTTTTTAGAGAAATTAGCTCTAGATAGGATTGCACAGAATTTGAAGTCTTACATCTTCATTGTCCAGTTATTATAGAAGTATTCCCCCAAAAAACTTTGAAGTTCCAATTTATGAGGTTTTTTTTTTTTTTTTTTCCCAGACTGAAAATATAGGGACTTAACTCTTTTACCCCGTTTGCCTAGTGCTGGCCAAACCTAGGACATACGTGAATAAGGAAGCCTTTGCAGTGATATGACTGGAACAAATTTCAAAGCGGCGTAAAATACCATTCAATCAATCAACAGTTAAGTGGTTAAGCCAAGGTGAAAGTTTGTCCTTGCTGACACTCATCAAGATTGAAGTAATCATGTGAAAGATAATTTTTCTTAGCCCTAGAGCTATTGGATGACTTATGGTGCAAAGAGAGATTTACCATTGCAGTTATATGACTGAAATAATGCTATTCAAACAGTGTAAACCCAGTAATATAGACCTACAACTATGTATTCCTTCAGCCTTTTTAAGTTTTAGATAAGAGAAATTAATTATAAGAATAATTGTTCCTCTCAGGGGTGTTTAAAATTACATTATGGATTTCTTTCATCTGTTCGTCTTATGTGTAATATCTAGTTGTTTTGGGAAGGGTGGAAAATAGTGTAAATAGTAGTGGATCGACTCTCTACCCGACTCAACACAATTTTAGACTTATCTAATTTAAAATGATTTCCAGAGATCAAATTAAATGCGGCTGAAATCATTGGGTTTGTCCTTGAAAGGGAAGGAAACGTTGTGGAAAAAGGAGAAAATACTGGTTACCAGCATTATCTCCTTTTTCCACAATATTTCCGAAGTCCTCTTTCTTCAGAGTCGTTAAAAGTCAAAATTGTGTGGTAAAGGGTTAAACAGCAACATAGAAAAAAAAAAGATAAATGTCTCTGACAATTATTTCTTTTTATTTAGCTTTGTGAATGTTGACAAAATAGAGAAGATCATAACAATATGTTGATATTTGGCTGAAAGAACAGTAAATGTACATGAGTTTAAATAGATTAAAATGAGCTGTAGCAAATTCCAAATGATTTGTAATCGGTGGGCTTGCCGGCCGATGAGAGAGACCACAAATTTCGGAAACCCGTCCGCTGAGAACAAACTAGTGTAATGACTTGTAACAGGTGGTAACCAGTTTTACACAAGCCGGCTTTAAACCTTAGTGTACTCAGACCTGGGTTATGCCTTGTTCCAGTCTTAAACAAGACAAATTTTTGATGCATAGCATCAAAGAAGCCGGCATCTTTTTTGTTACCATCAATGAGGAGGGTGCTTTAGGAAAAACTCGCTTATCAGAAGTTGTGTTACTTTTAAATAAAAAATTCTGGAGAATAAGACTAAAAATGTTCTTAAGAATGGTTGGTGAATACAGACCCAGTAGAAAATTTTACCGACTGCAACAATTTGGGGGCTAATTAAGATTTTTTTTTTGCTTTGAATCCTATTTTTTGTTTAACTCTTTACCAAACGACAAACTTTTAGACTAGTCCAAATTAAAAGCATTTGCAGACGACAAAATAGATGTGACTTAAAAATTGAAATTTGTTTTGGAAAGGATAGAAAACATTGTGGGAAAAGGAGAAAATGCTGGTTATCAGCATTTTCTCCTTTTCCCACAATGTTTTCATAATGCCTCTTTCTCAGGGTCGTTAAAACACGATATTGTGTGGTAAAGAGTTAAACACTAATATAAACTTCACTTTTTTTCCTGCATGCATTCGGAAAGAGGACAGTTACATTCAGTAAACAGGAATGGTGCAATTTTGCTCTTCAGATAAAAGCATGGTCAATTTGGATTAGGTATTTTCTCTATTTTGACAAGATCAAAATACTGTTATCATTCTTACATGAATATGATCCTACATACCGCAGTCAAATCTCCAGGTAAGAGGGAGTGATAGTATTCTAAATCCATTATTTCCCTTCCAAACCCTATGTTGTGGGTACTCATTAAAATTGTCGACTCTAATGAGTACCCGTAACATGGGGTTTAGTGGAGACTGATTAATATTTTCAATTTTGAAATCAAAATCACTCCCTCTATCTGGAGCTCTGCCGTAGCTGATGCATACTGTTGCATGATCACTTGACATTCCAACAAGCCTACACAAAATTTTAGCCAAAAGTTAAAAAACCTTTACCAGACAATTACATGTTCTAATTAATGACCCTGAAGAAAAAGGCTTCTGAAACCATTGCGAGAAAAGTCACAAGCATTTTCTCCCTTTCCACAATGGTTTCTATCATTTCAGAGCCAAATCTCATCATTATAACCAAATCTAATTTGTCGTCTGCAACTGCTTTGAATTTGGACAATACTGTCCAAAATTTTAGCCCTGTCCAAGTTGAAAGTATTTGCAGACGACAATTTCAATGTGGCTAAAATGATTGCAATTGTTCTGAAAGGTTAGAAAACATTGTGTGAAAAGGAGAAAATGCTGGTTACCAGCATTTTCCCCTTTTCCAACAATGTTTTAAAAAGGCTTCTTTCTCAGGGTCGTTAAAAGTCGGGATTATGTGGTAAATATTTAATCCTTCACTAAACAATTATATGTTCTAGTGACCCTGAAGAAAAAAACTTCTGGAACCATTGCAATAAAAGTATAAAATGCTTATCACAAGCGTTTCTTCCTTTCCCTACAATGCTTTCAGAGACAAATCTCATCATTATAACCAAATTGGATTTGTCGTCTGCAACTGCTTTGAATTTGGACAAGTTCTAAATTCTGTTGTAGGGTACAGAGTTAAGAGGCTAACTAGTCCACTGAAGAAGTACCATCAATTTGTTTTTCCTTTGCTTCTTGCTTTATTTCTTGATTCTTAGTCAGCTATTGCCTTACTAAATTGAGCAATAAAATATTTTCAAGTTTGGTTTGACTATGAAAATCTGAATAGCCCCCTTACAATGTAATAGTTGAACATGTAAATGAGCCATGCTCTGGCAAAAGGGGATTTAATGCATCTCTGTGATCCATGATACCAAGCAAGCCATCACATAATTAAGGATCAACAATACATGTAGCCTCTTTTTTAATACAATCAACTTATCAGGTAGACTGGTCCTTAAATATACAGAAAATTTACCAATAGCGAAAAGCTTCAGCTCAAGTCAGCCTGCACAGTCCAAGCGGGCTGACTTGGGTTGATACTTTTCCCACTAAGACCCTTTTTCACAGAGCATGGCTCAAGCGCAATGATGTACAACATCAGCCAAAAGCTGTCGAGGGTCATTTATAACTAGGTGCAAAACCCAAGTTTTTCTGGAGCCCTAAAGCCACAAAAATAAGTGCAATACCCTTAAACATATTTGACATACTTGAGCATATTCTATCAAACATAGCAGTTACTGATCCGGTGCTTTCTGACCATGCCGGTACCGCTTTCTGTGATCATTACGCGTTGGAATTCAACGTACAGGCAACAAGACCAACCCCGATTAGTAAAACTGTTTCGTATAGGCGACTTAGCTCTATCAACATTGATACTTTTAAGCAAGATATCTCTGACTCGGAAATATTACGTTGTGCTATGCAATCAAACGATGTTGATACTTTACTGGAGGCTTATACCACTGGATTGCAATCACTTGTTGATAAACACGCTCCTTTAAATACTAAAACTATTGTGCTAAGACCTGGTTGTCCTTGGTTTACGGAGGATCTCCATGATGCCAAGCACTTAAAACGAAAGCTTGAGCGTCAGTGGCGTAAGAGCAATCTGAATGTTCATCATGAAATTTACAGAAACCAGTGTTCAACTGTAAATAAACTTCTTAAATCAACTAAACGAGCACATTACTTGGAGAAGATTGAGTCTTGTGGGCGTGACCAGAAGAAGTTATTCAAAGTAACTAACCATCTTCTTGGGGTCACAAACGGTGTTACTTTACCCTCTGATACATCTACACAAGCCCTAGTTCAGAAATTTAGTGACTTTTTCGTCAACAAAGTTGAGACTATACGAAATGGAATTAATTCCAGTGCATCGTCAATATCACTATCTGAAGCGTCCGAAGAGGAACAATCATCATCATCTAATATTCTGACAGAATTTCGGCCAGTTACAATCGATGAAGTAAAACGCATCATACTTCAATCTCCAAACAAAAACTGCGAGTTAGATCCAATTCCTACATGGCTTCTTAAATTGTGCATTGATGATCTTGTTGAACTCATCACAAAACTAATAAATTCATCATTGGAGTCATCATATGTGCCTAGACTGTTTAAAAGTTCACATGTAAAACCTTTGTTAAAGAAACCCGGTCTGGACAAAAATGAACTGAAGAACTATCGACCCGTTTCGAATTTACCTTTCGTCTCAAAAGTGCTTGAAAAGGTCGTAGACGTTCAAATAGAACAACACTTGTCCGAAAATAGGCTACATGAATTGCACCAGTCCGCCTATAGAAAATTTCATTCAACCGAAACAGCTCTACTGAAAGTTCAAAATGACATATTGAAATCACTAGATATGGGCAATATCACTATCCTTGTACTGCTTGATCTGTCGGCGGCCTTTGATACAATAGACCACGGCATTCTTCTTCGTCGTTTAGAACAGCATTTTCATATCTCAGGTAAACCGCTTGCCTGGATGAAGTCATACTTAACGGACCGTCATCAATCTGTCTATATAAACGGTGTTTTATCAGACCCAGTGCTAATGAAATACAGTGTACCTCAGGGTTCCGTGCTTGGGCCCAAGAACTATTTCATGTATACAAAGCCAGTCGGTACGATCTGCAGAAGGCATGATCTTGATCATCATTTCTACGCAGATGATTCGCAGCTCTATCTTTCGTTTAAACCCAATGACAGTGTTTCTAGAGATGAAGCTGTCAGAAGCGTTGAGTTGTGTTTGAACGATATCACTCACTGGATGAACCACAACATGCTCAAGCTCAGTGCTGATAAAACTGAACTGATAGTCTTTGCGCCGAAAAATCATCTGAACCAAATCGAAGATATATCAATTAAAGTTGGTAGTTCCGAGGTGAAATCTGTAATGTCTGTCAGAAATCTTGGTGCCTTTTTTGACTCACAAATGAACATGGAATCACATGTAAATAGTGTTTGTAGATCCTGTTATTCCCAGCTTCGTCAAATTGGACATATCAGACAATATCTAAATAGTGACGCTACTAAGTCTCTTGTCAATTCTTTGGTTACGTCAAGGTTAGATTACTGCAACTCTTTACTTTTTGGACTATCCCAAAAAACTCTGAATAAGCTGCAGATAGTCCAAAATACGTCAGCTCGTATTATCACCAGACCACCGAGCCGCCATCATATCACACCAGTCCTGAAGGAGTTACATTGGATACCTGTACAACACAGGATTCAATTTAAGATATTGACTTATACGTTTAAAGCTCTCCATGGACAAGCCCCAGATTACATCGCACCACTTTTAGACGTATACAAACCAAACCGTGAACTTAGATCCGGGTCAAATGGCACAACACTTGTAGTACCCAAAAGCCGTACTAAAACGTATGGAGATCGTAGTTTCATGACTGTTGCTCCTTCATTGTGGAATTCTCTGCCATCCGAAATAAGAAGTTTTTCTACAATTTCATCTTTTAAGAAGTCCTTAAAGACTCATTTACTTTTACAGATTTATGGAAATTGAACAATTTTGACTGTGTAAAACGTCCTTCTTTTACGGTTTATTACTTATTCAATGAATACGTCTTGTTTTAAGTGTTTCTTAGCTATCAAACTCTTTTTTTTTTTTTTTTTTTTTAATATTTCTCAATGTGTTGCTTTTACATGGTTTATTTATTTCATATTCTGTTTACATGTATGTTTTAGTTGAGATTAATTTTGTAAAGCGCTTTTGAACGTACTCCTGTATGATAAAAGCGCTATATAAATGTGGTATTTAATAATGATAATAATAATAATAAACGCTACATCAAAAGTTCCATTACATTTCCATTCCAGCCTTACTTTAGACCTTTGAAAGGGTAGAAAACATTGTATGAAAAGGAGAAAATGATGGTAACCAGCATTTTGTCCTCCTGCAACTACGTTTCAATAGTCTTCTTCCTTAGGGTTATTAAAACATATGAGACATGCTCTGGCAAAAGGGGACTTAATGTATCTCTGTCATCCATAATTCAAGCAAGTCATCACATATTTATGGATCCATAAAATCCATTTTGTCTAGCAACCAACTGAAATGTGCGGTACACTGGTTTTTGACATGCAGAAAAATTACCAAAGCAAAAAGTGTCGGTCAAAGTTAACCTGGGCCAATATTTTCTGCATATGCATCAAGCCCCTTTTCACAGCGCATGGCTCATAAATAAATGCCCAAGGATTTAGTGTGTCTCAATTGTGCTCTGAGTATGCAAGGCTTGTCACAACAAAGGTACATTCTTTTAAAAAAAGTTATTACAAAAAGTTTCCAATAGTAAACAAATTAATTACACACCTACAAACTTTCCAGCTAAAATACAATATATTGCACACAGATAAAAATAGACACAGTGGAACAAAAACAAAAAATCTGAGAAATCTTTGGAAATAAGAGTTCAAATACAAAATCTGTAGTTTTCATGCTCGCAATTTATGTGAACAGCACAAGGGAAAAAATGCGTAATATTGCGCTAATCTACTAGTTTTAAACTGGTCCCTTCTTGTATCGTGTATTACACGTATAGTAGTATCAGGGGAGGTAACCAGTCTATACTAGTTTAAGAAGAGTTACGCTGCCTGAGGGGTCAATCATTAATCAGTTATTAAATAAATATCTATAAATACGAAATCTTTACTTTTCATGTTCGAAATTCATCTCAACAGTACATACGAAAAAAATGTATAATTTTGAGCCTAATAGCAACATACTATTAAAAGTATTTGAGTGAATATGTCGGAAAAGTTGTGCAATGATGTATCCCAAAATTCCCCATGTGCATAAAAAAAAAAAAGCATTCCTACTGGAAGCCGGCTTCAAGAGCCGGCTTCCAATAAACCTTTGTTATGCAACCGGCCATGTTTAAAATGATGGAATTTGTTTGTGAAAGGGTAGAAAACATAGTGAGGAAAGGAGAAAATGCTGATTACAACGATATTCTTTTCCAATAATAAGGGTTATTCAGTTATGTGGTACAAGTTTTATAAATATTTACCTTTGATTTATTTTTTGGAGGTAATGACAGCTATAACTCTTATCCTGCTGAATACTACTTCTTGATTATTACAAAAATATATATTGTTAAGTTTTTTAGCATTTGAATGGGTGTAAATGACCGAAACTACTAATAGAATAGCAGAGTGTGTAGTGCAAGATCAGACTTCAAGCACATGTAGGCTGATTCTTGCTTTACATGCTCTACAAAATACATCTATGATGTCAAAGGTTAGAAGAAGAGTTAAACACCGATTTTGCTCTGTATTCATAATACGAAAATGACCTTGCTTATATCTGTAAAGATGCATGTACTATGATATCACTTTGATGCAACTGTATTAAACACAAAATATGTTTTGCCATAAATGATATGATTGAATAGTTACCAATTAGTAGTAGTAGTATGTGCGAATTATCTGAAAAAAAAAATCTTCCGGTGACTCCTGCAGTTTGTGCCAAAACTTGGAGCTGTCCCATGAGAGAACGGCACTTTTAAATAAAGCACACAAATGAAAAGAAACAAAAATGAAGAGAGAGGAACTCAAAGAGAAAGAAAAAAACAAAATAAACAAGAAAGCCACGCTGGGCTTGTATTGCCCAACTTTCCCATAGATAATTGAGAGATATGCAGTTGCCTTAGGCAGAGCACTAATCTCTAAAAAGCCTGTACTGCTGTAAAACTTCATAGAGACAATAAGCACAGCCCGCCGCCCCGCCCCCCACACACACAAAAATGTCTTTTTTCACATTCTATGATATGAGTGGATACAAAAGGGATCTACTCAAGGATTATGAAAATATCACATTCGAAATGAAAACGTAATGTTCTGAATTAGAATTACACTGAATCAGATGTCTATGGAGTTTATGAAATACACCGGCAAGAAAGCAAGCAGGCTAATGAATATTTAAACGTGTTGTGTAAGTCTTCTGATTTACAGAAAAGCTAACATTTTCCAATACATGTTTGCTTCTGTCCAATTCTCTTTGCATACAGTGTAGCACTACATCGTATTATTTTGTATTTTGGAATTTCAATTAGAGTTGGATTAGACCACACCTCAGGTGTGCTTTCAGTGCTTTGATTATTCACCGTAATGATAGGTTCGTCTGTTTTACGACAAAGCAAAACGCTTAATTATACTGCAAACGGAGAGGTCGTGGGCCAAATAGTTGAGAATGAAGTTTTTAAGTTTGTTTGTTCGTTCGTTTTTCGTTCGTTCATTGGTGCGTGAGTTCGTTCGCTGGTTCGTCAGTACGTTCGTTCGTTTGTTTGCTCGATCGCTCGTTTGCTCGTTCGTTTAATGGTTCGTTCATTCGTTCTTTCGTTAGCTTGGAGTTTGGACTGAAACGCCGTTTTCAACGGTATTTCAATTATATTGCAGCGACCAGTGCACCTAACTATACTCTTCTGGAGTTTCTCTTACAACTACTTCGGACAATATTCATCTCAAGCCACTGGCTACTTTCCGACATAACCATCGTCGATGATCAGCGATGAGAGAGGATTGATCCTTTCGTAATGACTATCATTAATCCTCGGAAAAAAGTTGGCCGAACTTGGCATTCGAATCGCCGATTTCGCCCCATTCCTAGCTTCGAATCTCTACTGGGTTCGGCAAGTCTACGATTAGACTACTATTAGAATTGTCCATTCTGATCTTATACTATGGCCTTTCAGAAGACAATATTGTAGGCTTTTCCAAATTGGAAGCATTTGCAGACGACAAAGCAGGTGTGGCTTAAATGATAGGATTTGTCTTTGAAAGGGTAAAAAGTGTTGTGGGAAAAGAAGAAAAAGCTGCATCATCATTTTCTTCTTTTCCAACAAAGTTTTTAGAACCCTTCTCCCTCAGAGTCGTTGTCTGGAAACGTATTAAGTACCTAGATTTGTTTCCATCGGGCAAAAGGCTTTAAACCATCATACAGCTGGTAAAAACGGATAAGTGGAAAAATCCGAGATCTATTTCGTTTCATTGAAGGATTTTTAAAGGTAAATCTTTGAAGAAATCAAGCTCAAAAAGACTAAGAATCGCTTATTTTTACAACAGTTGCCTTTATATTTTCTACCACGTGACAAACAAAAATAAATCTAGAACACACAACTGATTTTTCACACATACGTACACGGATACAAAACAAATATAGAAGCAATTCCAACGAATGTAAGTAGCCTATCTGCTATACTGTATTATGTATTAACTGTGATTGTTTGGGAGACCTTAGCGACGGTAACCAAGGAAGTCGGTTTATCTTATCGCCACGGATCCATGTATAGACCTTACTCTGAGTTTATCCGATGCTTATATAGCTCTTACTCGATAAACGTTTCATTATCAGTTTATATTATTGTTTATGTTTGGGATAACAGGTTTAAAATCATGTACCGTGACGAGATAATTTATAAACCCAACTCGATAATGTTTGTATTATCTCATCATGGTTTGTGCTTTTAAACATGTATTCCCAAAAAAAGAAGCAATAATATTAACTGTTAATGAAAGGTTTATCGAGTTGGAGTTATACAAAGAATGGGTATTACTTATTATAGAATTTTTTTTTTTTTTTTTTAAAGTTGTCTAACCTATTTAGCCTTGCTGATTTATCTTAGACACAGTGAAATGTCGACAAACTAAAGCTATACACTGTAAGACAATGAAGGTTTTGGTCTGGAGGAATAAATGACAAATGACGATGGCACTTATTTGATCATGTGAGAAATACAGTTGATCGGAAGGGAGGCCCGCTCTATTTTTATAAAAGAGTCGCTTCCGACCCATAAATTAAAGGTACTTCTTCACCTCCATATATTTTCTAGCGTTTCAAATTTAAATAAGTGTTGTTCAGTATCATATTATTGACGAAAATGAGCAGATCTGTTGACAACCTAATCGTGTGCTCTTTCGAAATAACTTGAATCCTTTTGTACATTTCCTCGCATTTTTCAGGTCATAGAATTTCAGTCGAATCTAAAATTTATCTTTTTCCTTCCAAAGATCCACTTCTCAATTCTTCAGCAGGAATTGAATATAAGATTAAGCAGATCCCGCACCAGACGAAGTTATCTCTATGTGAAAAAAGGGTAAAAAGCATAGGGATACAGGCAAAGAGAGTAGTTGGTTTTTACCGGTTCCCGTTGTTTCCCACTGAATTGTCCGACAGATAATTTACAACATCCAACATATGCGTTGCAGCTATAGGATATATTATGCCCTACTAAGATACTTGGTTTAACGGAGTGCCTTAAGTACTGTTTAGGAATGGTAGAAGAATCCTATTAACGGCGTTAACTTTGGTTTAAACCTATCTATTTTACATCGATTGTGAAAAAGTTTTTTTTTCTTCAGATTATAATAATCATTCTCAATGATTGCCTCCTGGAAACCTGAACCAGTACTCACGCCGTGATGTGGGTTGTTCCAAAGATCGACCCCGCTTGTAACGGGATTTGAACCGGGAACTCGGTCTTCCCTTTCAGCGAAGACAAACTTTATCACATAACCTCCCTTGTTTCCGTGTAATATACCCATTACGAATTTTCTTATCTTACACAGGTTTAATATCACTATTGTGTGACGTCATTTTTTAAGCATTTTGTACGTATTTCATACAAGTGAATGTGTTTTATGGATATTGCCACGCGTGAATCTATAGATAGTTCCACATCTTCTGATTAATACTTTATGAAATATCGTTATGTGATAAAAAGTATCTGGTATTCGTTGGCCAAAGGCTCACTTAATAACATTTGTCCTAGACTTGTTTAATAAAATTTTTTTCTCAAACACCAACTTACGTCAGATCCTATATATATGTATCTAGAATCAATATCAAACGTACAAAGACTTACATTGTTGGCAAGGAGGAAAGTTATGCCAGTGTAAACAACAGACCACTGTTGCTCTTTTCCCAAGGACTGATGAGAGGAGGAGATAAAAATAATTTGATTTTTGTACAAAAAATCTTCGATTAGCGTCAGCCTCGACGAAAGTGTGAATAACTAAGAAATGGTTTTAAATGAGAAAATTCTGTCTTTGACAGAATACTCTGAAGCATATTCCTCTGTAGAGGCACTGATGGGAATCTGTAGACCCATGCAAAAAATCTTTACTTAGAAACATATGTGGGTAGATTCCGTATTTATCTGTTTATAACGTAATGTCTTCCTTGTGAATGTAAAGTTTAGATGATGTTGGTAAAAACTATACAAATGAGAAAAAGAAAAAGAAAAAGGTAAATCATTGAAATCTATAGAAAACATTGAAATGATTGTTTAAGAAAGATGCAGCCGGTTTCGACAAGGTGAGATGCATTTACAACGTCAAATTGACAACCTTTATTCGGAAATGAGCATGCTTCAGAAATATTTGGCGGCACTCTTAGCCAACGAAGTTTCAACAACTAGAGTTACTCCTGAAGTGAGCAATTTCCAAAGTGCCATATATGATGGTAGTGAAGAAGAGAAGCATGTGTAAGTGGTAAAATATGTTCACGCGTGATTAAAGCGTTTGCAATAGAAGAAAAATGGATTTGAAACTTCAAAATTAACTTTCAGCGTTGAAGGAGACGATGAATGAAGAACTGATTAAGCGGAAAATAGCGTGCGAGCGAGACGTAACGACAATGTCTGAAAAATCCTCAATGATATTAAATCTTTTAAAGAAAATGTAATGTCGGGTACTCTGACGGGGATAGTTGAAAACATAGCCAGTAGCTTGCACGGAAAAATTGTGAAAAGTAATAAATATTGCAGGTGATCAAAAAGAAAGTTTTGATGACATACGGGCGATGGTAAAAGTTGTAGATGACACTTCAAAGTCTGTACTGAAGCAAACAATTCTAAAGGTACAAGAAAATATGCAAGATGATATTAATTAAAAATGTGTAATTCCACTAGCCTCTACGACCGATTCTTTAGGTAAAACACAATCTAGGTCAAGGTTCTTTCTGACATCATGGCCTACCTTCATCCAGAAACAGACTTTATTTGCAACCGGAATTTTGAAACTGCAATGCAAGAGATATACCTGTCGGAATCCAACAAAACTATTTCAGTGTTTTGTGATTAGAAAACAGACGGCGGAGGATGGGCCACCATTTTTCGATGGAAAAGAGCAGGTGCAATTACGGGTAAACCCAGGAAACTGTATAAAAAAAGTTTTTGTATTCGGAAGACGACATGTGGCTTGGTCTCGAACACTTACAAACAATGACATTGAAAAAAGACCGAAATGAAACATGCAAATGACACATTTTCGACAATTTAAGGTCATAAAAGAAGGCACAAGTGACAGGGTTTATTTTGATAATTCCAGCGGTTCATTACCTCATGCTGATTGCTTTAAGAGCGATTTGCTAGTTACAATTAAGTTGGTGCATGAGGTATGGGGAACACACATCAATTGACTTCCATTTACGAGTTGTTTTTTATATGCCAGAGATTACCATTCGGAGCATGCTGCTGAATTTTACATCTTGAATCACATAACAGCAGTAGTGACGAAATTACGGCAAATTCTGTACATGAGTCAAGTCCTCATTTCCTGCTGATAATATTATCATACTTGTAGTGTCGACCTATTTAACAATTGTTTGTTACCTTAAGACAACGGAAGTTCCTCCACCAAACCGTCAATTTATCCACTCGTCAAAACTCGGGCGATTCCCTAACTACATCTGACCTCGTCCGTATCAGGGATTTATTTTTAAGGACTGTCAGTCACGTGATCATAAACATGGCGGCGGCCAGATAGATCGATTAGCAACGACATCAGCAACCACGGAGAAGTGAACTCTGCCAGCAGAGTTGACAGACCATGTCAAAAAACCAAAGTTCAAACTCTTTGTCAACGGAAATCTATTTAGAAAGATTTCGATAGAAAATTGTGACTCGTTTTTTTTTTCCTAAGTGGAGCCTTACAATTTTAAGAACAGTACAGAGGGCGTATTATGAATTAATCAAAATAAATACATGTATTAATAAAGTAACTAGGCACGTATGGATCTAAATTCTACGATTTTATATGTTTAAGTCCGTCAGTATAGCTAATTGAGCGTACGAGGCTATACAGAACATTTGTGCTCTATAGATTACAAAAGACACATTTTGTGGCCCCATCTGAAGTTTTACACGCACTTTCACTGTGGACTTGTCAATAGTTTAAAGTACCTTTGCTTCTCGATGCCTACATCCAGGTTTGACCCTTTCCCAAACAAGCCCTGGTTTTCACGTGTCTGCAGTACAAGTCTTTTGAAAACACTGTGGGAAAAGGAGAAATTGCTCGTAACGAGCAATTTCTCCTTTTCCCACAGTGTTTTCTACCCTTTTTGAGAACTTTCTGCCATTTTCATCAAATTTAAAATTGTCGTCTACAAACTCTTTCAATTTGGACCAGTCCAAAATTTGTCGTTTGGGAAAGGGTTAATATTTTACCACACAATACCAAGTTTCAACGACCTTGAAGAAAAAGGCCTTTGAAAATATTTTAGGAGAACGGAAAGAGAAAAATGTTCGTCGCTTTTTTTAGGTCTTATGGCATATTAAATCCAATAAGACTAAAATTTCGATTACTGTTTTACTCGGGTTAATTACATGTTTTAAGGCCCAATGGTGCCCAAAAGTAAACCATGCTGATGACAATCTGTTATTGTACATTCGGTCCAAGTGTGTGTCACTGGCAGAAAAAAATCACGTTTATAACCATTCATAAAGTAAATAAAAACAGAGGGACTAGGCAACTTTTTACCTAGTTTTTCAAATAACTTTTTCTGTCAGCACTAACACTTGGACCGACCGTTCAATAATATGTCAATTTCACTTGTATTCCAAAGGGAATTAATTATACACACTTTTAAAATGTTTACTCTTCTTCAATATTTCGGCTTACGCCTTTTTCAAGAAAATCAACATGAAAATACTGCCCTCTACATTTTGTGACAGCTTTCATACCACCATTATTTTCAAACTCCAAAAATAATAAAATAATGAAAATAATGGTGGTATGAAAGCTGTCACAAAATGTAGAGGGCATTATTTTCATGTTGATTTTCTTGAAAAAGGCGTAAGCCGAAATATTGAAGAAGAGTAAACATTTTAAAAGTGCGTTCAATAATACATTGTTATCTTCGCAATGATTTCCATAATTTGAAGTGCTATGATTCAAATTTAAATAAACTATGCTCTGGGAAAAGGGAATTTAATGCATCTTCAAAAAGTATCGACTCGGGTCACCTGCGCAGTCCGCGCAAACCGGCATGGGTCTAAACGTTTTGGTATTTTTAAATTTCATGCATGTTCAGTCCAAGAACCATTTTATCTCAGGATTCCGTCGGTTATTGGACAAAATGGATTTTATGGAGCCATTATTTTTAAAGTTTGATTACTTGCTAGGTACGATGCATATAGGAGATGCATTATACCCCCTTTTGCAAGAGTAAGGCACAATTGCATTAGGACACCCAAGTCGTGGATTTTTAGACCTTTAAACGTTTACTGTTGAAATATGTCCTTTGCTAAAAGTGACAGGCCAGCGTACAAAAAGGCAATCATATATAAAAGAGCCAGTGCGGCAAAGTTTATGGAAATGTTTGGTGGTTTTGTTAGTTTCCACTTCTGACAGCAGCCGACGACTAAACTTCCGGTTTGTTTCTAATCTACTTCCTGGCTAGAAGTTGTTCTTTTGACGTCACTAATGTTGACGTCATCAATACTGACATCAGTTGTCACGAAATTCCTCTTTCGGTGCTCGGCAAGCTTCGGATTTTTTATTAGAGTGTAAATTAGAAACCATCTTCTTTTTGATAGTTTGTTGACTGAAAAAAAAAAGGAAAATCATATCATCATCATCATCATCATTATTATCATCAAAGTGTAAACTAGAAACCATCTTCTCTTTGATAGTTTGTTGACTGAAAAAAAGAAAATAATGTCACCATCATCATTTGGTTGTCAATTAGGAACCATCTTCTATAACCTTCGATAATTTGTAAGCTAAAACAAAAGGAATGTGAGAAATGAAACCGTCCCATTTACGAGTATCATCATCATTATTTTCATGAAAACTACTTCTACCACAGCAGCCACAACCATCATTATCATCAGCAGTATTATCCCCATAATAAAACATCACCATTTTCATCATCGTCGTCGTCGTCATCATCATAGTCATCGACATCATCATCGTCATCATTATCATAATCATTAACATAGTCATCGTCTTAATCATCATCATCAACAACAAACCCTATCTTCTTTTACTACATTCCAAAGACAACCATATCAAGATATTATCTGTACAATGTACCTCCTTCGGTGCGCGTAAGCCCTTCGTTTGAAACGTACACAGGGTTTTCGACTGTACTCCGATTAGGGTTATTCTTCAGATGAACTGACTGCTTGACGATATGACAAAAGACCCTCATCGTTGGGTTATTGTGTGCAACATCAACCATGAGCATACCGATATAGTTCACATAACCTGAACAAGAAAGACATGAGCCATGGCAACGGGGACTTAAACCCTTTAACTCACGATAAAAACGTTGACTTGTCCAAATTGAAAGCATTTGCAAACGACAAGTTCAATGCGGCTCAAATGGTGCAAGTTTTCTTTGATAGGGTAGAAAACATTGTAGGAAAAGGAGAAAATGCTGGTTACCAGCATTTTCTCCTTTTACCACAATGTTTTCAAAAGGTTTATTCCTCAGGATCGTTAAAAATCGGGATTGTGTAATAAAGGATTAAACCATATCTGTGATCTATCATACCAAACAAGGCATCACATTTGGATCCAAAAAACCCATTTTGTCTAGCAACCGACTGAAACGTAAGGCAGACTGGTCCTTTGACATGCAGAAAATTTACCAATAGCAAAAAGTTTCGATTCAGATCAGCCTGCGTGGATTGCACAGGCTGAACTGGATCGATACTTTTTGCAACTGTATTCAAGTCCCTTTTCACAGAGCATGCCTCCTATTGCATTTATTTGAACAAAAAAAAAAAGGGGGGGGAGACGGCATAAGAGGAACTGTATGGGGCCCCTTTTGTGTCACGTGTCACATCATTGATATTCGTTAAAACGAAATAATCATTCAACAAATGAAATGTGTCATGCTCTAGCAAAAGAGGGTTTAATGTATTTCCATGATGCATTATACTAAGCAAGCCATCACATAATTTTGGACTCATTAACATTTTGGACTCATAAGTCTTTCTTCTGTCAACTTTGTCGATTGGAAAGGGATTGTGCAGCGAAACAATTATTTCTACTGCGTTTATCTTCATTTATTTTAGATAAATCCAAGTTTGGCTTTGTCAATGATATTGCTATTGTTTTACGCAAGTTCAATCTTTATGACATTATGCACAAATATGTTGAAGACGGTTCTTTTCCTAGTAGATTTTTGTGGAAAAATTCCATTACTTCAAGTATAGGTAGATAGTATATAAATGAATGGGAGGCTCGAACTTCAACCCATCAGTTTGTCATATATAGACAGATACAACAAGATTATAATTCTGCTCCTCAATGGATTTATACAAAATATCACCCTAAATTGCTAGGGGCATGTTTTTCTGTTGCTCAGTTGATTGTGTATCTCTCCCACTATGAAATGGCTTGCTCACGATGTGGAGAAAACTGTGTTCATGTAAGCATCACTGAGCACTTATTAACTAGTTGTACTTTGATACAGCCTCTTGTTACTTCCTTTATGGAAAAAGTTAAAATGTTATATGGCCATAATACTTTTATTTGTTTGCGATCTATGTCAAACAAGGATTTTGTTTAAGCAATTTCTGGTATTAATCCAAATTTCTACTCTTTTATGAATGGAATTATTGAGAGTTTTTATGTAGCCGTAGTCTATTTACTACATAGTATTTGGACCTCATACAGGCAAGCACATCACAATATGTGATGTGATGTGATTACCTCGAGCATAACTGTCTCCATACGCTCGTATGTTCTTTACTTGATGCTTAAATCTGACTTAATTTTTCGTTTCAGATAAGTCATTTACCTATGGCACCAAGTGAAATTTATCATTTGTTGCTCTCTCTCTCTCTCTCTCTCTCTATATATATATATATATATATATATATAATTCGTATAACTGTATAACTGTGTATGTTCTTTTTTATTTATTTTCATAAACGTTTTGTAGTTGTAAATCTTCTGTATGGAGGAAATAAAGAATAATAATAATACTGAATCGCAAGGTGGAGTGATCATTTGACCTGCTGAAAATTTACCAATAGCGAAATGTCTGGTGCTTATCTTTAGCCGTTAAATGCTGGTTATCTCGAAACAATTGTTTGGTAAAATGAAATAGTAAGTAGTCTAAACATAGACGAAACAGTGAATCTGCAGTCCGCGCAGGCAGACCTAAAACGACACATTTTGTTATTGTTGAATCATCTGCATGTTAACCCTTTACCAGACGACAAGATTTTAGCCTTGTCCAAAATTGGAAGCATTTGCAGACGACAATTTCAATGTGGCTCAAATGGTGCAACTTTTCTTTGATAGGGTAGAAAACATTGTAGGAAAAGGAGAAAATGCTGGTTACCAGCATTTTCTCCTTTTCCCACAATGTTTTCAAAAGCTCTCTTCCCAGGGGCGTTAAAAGGAGCATTGCGTGTGCCGTAACGGGTTAAAGGAAAGTTTACCCCGCGGTTAAATCGGTTGTTAGACAAAATGGATTTTATAGATTCATAGTTATGTGATGATTTGCTTGGTTCGATGTATCGTAGAGATGCATTAAACCGCCTTTTTGCCAGAGCATGGCTCATTGATTTTCCTTGGATGAATTAAGCCCGTATTCACCGACCGTTCTTAATAAAAGGCTTAGTTGAATTCAGAAAAAAATTCTAAATTGGAAAGTAACAGAAGTTGCGTTATTTTCAAAATCTAAAATGAGTCTAAAATTGCTATTTAGAATGGCTTCTGAAGACACTGGAATTCATCTTCTGTCAACTCTATTTCAACGTGTGTAAACCATCAGTTTCAGTCATTGTCTTTTGTACGAGGCGCAAGACTTTCTGAAGCAGGAAAAAGTCGTTGTGCTCCTCCACCCTCCTTATTCACCTGACTTTGCCCCTTGTGACTTCTTTTGTTTCCAAAACTGAAAATATACACTGTAGGACGAAAGTTTGTTCGGCGCAAACAAGTCGGTTCTGCAATATTCCAGTGTCTTCATAGTATACCTAAAAACGACTATGATTTTGCCTTCAAAGATTGGATCCGGAGTTGAAACTTTGTATATCTGTTGGGGATGAATACTCTGAGGGAACAAAATAAAAAAAAAATTCAGTGAAACTTATGAAGAATCAAATTTTAGGTGCTTTGATGCGTTCATATTTGAACGCTCCTCGTTATATAATAGGCAAACGGATTGACGATAAACAGACGGACGGAGCAAGGACAGACAGATTGGGGCTACTTACATATGTCCATACTTTCATAACCGCTCATCAACAGACATATGTCCATGCGAGGGACCAAAAAGATACCAAGAAAGGCACCTGTCAGGATCCGTTTGAGAAATAAGAACAAGCCGATGCTCGCATTCAGGAACACCATGAAAAAGGCAAGAATGTCGTAAGCATTTCTGTTATCAACCGCCAGGGGCTTTTGTCTGTCACTTTCCTCAACCTTTGGTTGGATTAAAAAACGGCCAATCAGTCGCACTTGTAGTTGGAATATAATTATCATGCAAACTGGATACCTGTGAAAAATCAAGAACATCGTATGCAGCTGTCAACGCTCTGCAACGGGTGCTGTCTAAAGGCACATTAGTAGCCAAAAGTAGCCAATCCGGGAGTCAAATTACAGACAATTTTGATCATACCATTTAAAAGTACGGATATTATTATTAGCCTGATAGTATGTTACAGTGCAGTATATCAAAGTTCCAGTTCCTGCCCAAAAAAGTATTGTTAAAATAAAACAATAGTTGACAACCAAACCTTGTTCTAGTTTTACATAGTTGGCAACCAACCTTTGTTCAAGTTTTACAAAACATTTTTCCCTGCCAGCAACTGGAACTTTCTCAGATTGCATTGTAACATACCAGATTCATAATAATATCCATGCTTATATTGATATAAATTAAATTCTATTGCAATTTTACCCTAGAACAGTCTACATTTGGCAGCTATTGGGTTTTAAAGGAAAAATAATTTTTGTCGAACAAGAGGCATAACTGTGTCAAAATAATTTTGAGAGTTACCCTTATTTCTGGTATCGGGTTTCCTTTCAAATCTTTTCCAAAAGATAAAATGTTCCACGTGTCATAATTCAAACCACTTGCTGGCGACAGCTCAAATGTTGCTCAAACGATGGAATTTGTCTCTGATTGGATAGAAAACATTTTGAGAAAATGACAAAATGCTTATTACCCGTATTTTCACCTTTTACCACTATGTTTTTGAAAGCTTTCTCCGTTTGGGTCGTTAAAACTCGGGATGATGTGGTAAAGGGTTAATAGTAAACAATCAGGCCCAATTAAATTAACCCTTTACCGCACATCCAGAGTTTTTCACAACTCTGAGAAAATGGCTTTTGAAAGCATTGCCAAAAGGTAATATAAACATACATATCGCATACCTTATTATCAAGTGATAAAATAAACGTGCAGACTGCATGACTGCGATCAGATGGCAAAGTAAGCATGCAGCCGAAGTGTCTGTCATCAAGTGGCAGAATAAACTTGCAGCTTGGGCGCTTGTCATTAAGTGGTGAAATAAACATGCAAATTGAGTGCCTGTACCTAAGAGGGATAAAACAACATGGGGATTGAGTGCCCGTAAACGATAGGATTTACCTGCAGACCGTGTGCCTGTAATCAAGCGGTAAAATAGATATTTCGACCGAGAACCTATAATATAGTGGCAAAATAAACATAGAGACCAATTATTATTATTATTATATTATCATCTTTTGACTTACAGAAACCACTGTAATTGCTCAAGGAGATCGTGTACTTTGTCCGCACGTATCAGGTACCGAAACATCGCCATGGCGGCCCCAATAGGGATAAAAATCATAAAGTAGACAATCACAGTACCTGAAATGGAACTGAGTTGTTAAGTTACTGGAAACAAAGGGTCAGTGAGTTCAAGTCTCATGCAAAAGTCCGACTCTTCTTTATTCGATTCTTGGTGTGGACACAGGGCATACATGAAAAAGTTGTCATACATTTGAGCTGAGCTCTGGCAAAAGAGATTTTAATGCATGTCGGTGGCGCATCTTACCAAGAAAGTTATCACATAATTATGGATCCATGAAATCCACTTTGTTTAACAACTGACTGAATCTGGACGTAGACTGGTCCTTTGACACGCAAAAAAAGAACCAATAGCAAAATGTTTCGGCCCAGGTTAGCTAGTACGGACTGCGCATGCAGACCTAGGTCGATACTTTGTGCAGATGCACGAAATTCCCTTTTCACAGATCATGGCTTTTATTCAATCAAGTGTCCAATCTTTTCATGAATAAGTGCTTATATTCTGCTAACAAATTATGCCGATTTTACATGGAATCTGACATAAGTTTGCAGTTAAAATGATTTTTTTTTTTTTTTTTTAAACGGTTCTGGAAAAAAAGTAATAATTTCAAACTAGCCTTTAGCGAGCTTCATGACATTTGTTTTAGAGAAGCTTAATGGAAAAAAAATATCTTTAAAGCCAATGGATATCAGATTCTTTTAATCTCAAAACTCTGTCTCAAGATTTACGACATATAATGCTTGAAACTACACTAACTTTAGGTCTGGAACAGCTCACGGTTGAATTTGAATGCTTTGACAAGAGTGAAGAAATACACCGGAGACAGAAAATAGTTATGAAGAAAAAAAGAAAGCTTACGTATAACAATTTAAATTTTAACCGTTGAAATGACCGGGAATTTTGTCTCCGATCTGTGTAAAAAAAGCAGGTAGGATTATAATGTTTTTACTCTTCACCACACAATCCCAGGCTTTTTTAAACATGGTTGAATAAGGAGAAAATGCTGGTAACCAGCATTTTCTCCTTTTCCCTCAATATTTTCAACCTTCCGAAAACAAACTTAAATTTTTGAGTCGCATTCATTTTGTCGTCTGCTAATGCTTTCAATTTGGACCATTATAAAATTGTGTCTTATGGTAAAGAGTTTGTTTAAAGATAACGTTACATGCTGCTTATATGTCGTCACAAGATTGTACCTCAAACTTGTGTAAGCTAAGAAAATCGGTAACGACTGTATTACACTGAAAACAACGGTAATTAATTGACAGAAATCTTAATTATATTCCTGAAAATTTTCCGGCTCAAAACATGCGCTGCATGCGGATAAAATATCAAGCACGACAGAAAGAAAATCCGTATCTACACAGTGTCAAATACAGTTCCAAATATGGTATGATGACGTATGTCACGTTCAGAATACGTATGCAATGATTTTCGATTCGATTGGTCAAAATGTTACAATATTCATCCCCTATTCACGAAACGAAGTTACTACCCACTAACCTATTAACTGTTTTATTTTGTTTACAGTTTTCGAATAAAATGTCAATAATTGCAAAATTTCGCGGTTGAAAGATGTAGATATAATAAAAGAAATATTATATATTAACTTTCTTGGCGTTTGTGTTTACTTTCCGGTGCGTAAGAACATTTTGAGATGTCGCTTGACCTGCGGTCTCGCAAAATATCATTTTTTCTTACTTTTCTCGAATCAAATGCAGGCACGAGGAAAGTTACGACAACATAATATTCCGTAATCTGTCTATTCCAGTTATACTCACCCCAAAACATTCCAACAATAGCAGTTCCAACAAAACGCATACCCCGAGCCTTAAATAGATATAAATATTTACATATAAATATTTAAAATTATAAGCCTAACACTTAAACTGCTAAATAAGTTATATGAAATTTTAAAGCCGATAGTACAAACCCAAATGTTGCTAGTTCAAAGGTTTTTCTCGGGGAAAAATCTCTCCTTATCGGACAGTGTTGATCAAAGATCAGACTGCACGTTGTGCAGTCTGATCTTGATCTACACTGCCCTCAAGAGGTCAGTGAGCCGAGTTTAGCAACCTATAGGTTAAAGCAGGAATTCAGACGCATTTGCAAAAACTGAACGGTGTTGAAATGACGGTTTTGTCTGGGGGAGAGTAGAACAAATTTGTGGAAAGAGGAGAATATGCTCATTACAAGCCTCTGCTTTTCCTTTAAGATTTTGTAATCCGTCTGCTTTTAAGTCATCAGCACATTTTTGTGTAGAAAAAAGATTAAATCAAAAGCGATGATTCACACAAAACGTCTGACAGGAGAGATATACTGCATAGGATCTAGCATGAGGTGCTGATTTTAAATAAAATATTATTAAACGAGTCAACAAATTCAGTGGTCTTCAAAGCAAAAATGATAGAGACATACATGAGCTGCTACATTTTTGAGAAAATCTAAAACTACAAACCATGTAAACATTGGGCGAGTCTGACGTCACTTTTTTCGGGATGAACGACCGATCTCCTCTGTAAAGTTTCAGTACATCTCTCCTGAAATACGTAATAAATAAATATTCTTTTCTTTTTTATTTTATTATTAAGATGTATCCAGTACTACGTGTAATCGACACAGAAGGATAGTCAGGTGTATTACCATTGACATATAGGCCATGTTCTGGCAAAAGTGATTTAATGCATCTCCCTGGTGCACTATACCGAGCAAGTCATCACATAAGTATGGATCCATTTTGTCTAACAACCAACTGAAACATGAGAAAATTGAACAATAGCAAAACTTTTCGACCACAGTCTGCATAGGCTGACATTGATCAATCCTGTTTGCAGATTCATCAAACCCTCTTTTCACAGATTGCTAATTGCAAATTTATAGTGAGTTGCAAATAACAAAGATTTCAAACAAAATGCTCCAAGCTAAGCTGACTGTACACGGCTTGACTAATACTCATGTACTTCAAAGTGGCTGATCTCGCCTGAACATTTCAATACCTTGCCTACAAAGGTTGAAATATTAATGAAAACAATCGGTACGTCGGTATATTCTTACTGAAAAACAATCAAACATCCTCAAATTCAATGAGTATTGGTCAGAAAACATGCACGACCAGCAGTACCCCTACCGAATGAACCACCTGTCCCAACCAGAAATATTGAGTTTTCAGTGTTTCATGCACGTTTATCTCGTTTATCTCAAATTATTTTGTTGATTTGGATGCAAACAACTACAAAGTAATGTAATCAGCAACAAAAACGTGACCCGTACATTTGGGAATCGAAATATTTAAGGTAAAATTTTGTTGCCATGGTTGTGTATTTTACGAAACGCCATAATTGCTTAAGCAGAATCGGTGACAAGAAATCGAGTCTGATATATTTCACTGGCTAATTTTTTCGTTTCAGATATAAACATGTGTATATTGATAGCTTTTGCAGCGAATATTAGTCATTTGCTAGTCATTTACTACAACATTCAAATGCGTTTCGACGCTGGCATAAATTACGCGTTTTTTACTGTATCGTTCCTTGATTCACACAAAACTGAAATGATGCAAGCTGAATCAAGGAGAAACAAATATTACATCGTCCAAAAATGTTTGTTCAAGATGGAAGTCTTTTGTTAAGCTCTCAAAGTAATTAAAATATGCCACTTTAAATGAGGAAAAACTGTTTACGTTTTGGAAGTTAACGTGAAAGTTTTTTTAGAAATTAGAAGCTTATGCTTAGACGACAACGATTTGTCAAAGTGGTGTATAATGGTATCACAGAGTGTTTACAGCCGCCATTTGTACAAATGCGAAGGAACGAGAGCCACACAACTGAATAATTCTGGTAAGTTTTCTAAGCAGTTATTGAGTGATAGCTAAATAGTCATGCCACATGTATACATATTGCTGTCAAGAAGATTTATTAGCTCACCTGAGCACGAAGTCCTCAAGGGGAGCTTTTGTGATCGTGCTGTGTCCGTCGTCCGTCGTTCGTCGTCAACTTTTAGCTTGTGTGCGCTCTATGGGCCACATTTTCAGTTCGATCCTCATGAAACTTGGCCAGAATGTTTGTCTTGATAAAATCTCGGACGAGTTCGAAATTGGGTCATGTGGGGTCAAAAACTAGGTCACAAGGTCAAATCTTAGAAAAACCTAGTGTGCGCTCTAGAGGCCACATTTCCAGTCAGATACTTGTGAAACTTAATCAGAATGTTTGTCTTGATCTCGGACGAGTTCGAAATTGGGTCATGTGAGGTCAAAAACTAGGTCACCAGGTCAAATCTTAGAAAAACCTTGTGTGCGCACTAGAGGCCACATTTTCAGTCAGATACTTGTGAAACTTGGTCAGAATATTTCTCTTGATAAAATCTCAAACAAGTTCGAAATTGGGTCATGTGGGGTCGAAAACTAGGTCACTAGGCAAAATCTTAGAAAAACCTTGTGTGCGCTCTATAGGCCACATTTTCAGTCAAATACTTGTGAAACTTGGTCAGAATGTTTGTCTTAATTAAATCTCGAACGAGTTCGAAATTGGGTCAGAATGTTCTCTTGATAAAATCTCGAACATGTTCGAAGTTGGGTCATGTGGGGTCAAAATCTAGGTGACCAGGTCAAATCTTAGAAAAACCTGGTGTGCGCTCTATAAGCCACATTTTCAGTTAGATACTTGTGAAATTTGGTCAGAATGTTTGCTTTGATAAAATCTCGGAAAAATTCGAAATTGGGTCATGTGGGGTCAAAAACTAGGTCACTAGGTCAAATCTTTGAAAAAACTTGTGTGCGCTCTAGAAGCCACATTTTCAGTCAGATAAATGTGAAACTTGGTCAGAATCTTTGTCATCATAAAATCTCGGACGAGTTCGAAATTGGGTCATGTGGGGTCAAAA
This sequence comes from Tridacna gigas, assembly GCA_945859785.2. Lineage (NCBI taxonomy): Eukaryota > Metazoa > Mollusca > Bivalvia > Cardiida > Cardiidae > Tridacna > Tridacna gigas. Next base: position 9,430,069 of record OX244028.2, read on the forward strand.
ACTAGGTCACTAGGTCAAATCTTAAAAAGTCCTTGTGTGCGCTCTATAGGTCACATTTTCAGTTAGATACTTGTGAAACTTTGTCAGAATCTTTGTCTTGATAAAATCTTAGATGACTTTAAAATTGGGTCATGTGGGGTCAAAAACTAGGTCACTAGGTCAAATCTTAGAAAAACCTTGTTAGCGCTCCAAAGGCCACATTTTCAGTCCCATACTAATGAAACTTAGTCAGAATCTTTGTCTTAATGATATCTTGGAAAAGTTTGAAACTGGGTCACCTCAGTTCAAAAACTAGGTCACCAGGTCAAATCATAGAAAAACCTTGTGTGCGCTCTATAGGCCACATTTTCAGTCAAATACTTGTAAAACTTGGTCAGAATGGTTGTTTTGATAAAATCCCGGACAACTTTGAAATTGGGTCATGTGGGGTCAAAAACTAGGTCACTAGGTCAAATTAAAGAAATACCTTTTGGGCACTATAGAAGCCACCTTTTTAGCTCAATTGACTTGAAAACTGATCAGAATGTTTGTCTTAATTAAATCTCAGATGACTTTGAAATTGGGTCATCTAGGGTCATAAAGTAGGTCACTACGTCAAATCAAAGAAATACCTTGTTGGCGCTCTAGAGACCACATTTTTTGCTCTATTAACTTGAAAATTGGTCAGAATGTTTGTCCTAATTAAATCTCGGATGAGTCGGGGTCATAAACTAGGTCACTAGGTCAAATTAAAGTAATACCTTGTGGGCACTCTACAGGCCACATTTATTGCTCAATTGACCCAAAAGTCGGTCAGAATGTTTGTCTTGATGAAATCTTGGATAACTTCAAAATACGGTCACCTGGGGACATAATCTAAGTCACTAGGTCAAATTAGATAAATGCCTTGTGGGCGCTCTAGAGGCCACATTTTTTGCTCTATTGACTTGAAAACTGGTCAGAAGGTTTGTCCTAGTTAAATCTCGGATGAGTTGGGGTCATAAACTAGGTCACTAGGTCATATTAAAGTAATACCTTGTGGGCACTCTAGAGGCCACATTTATTGCTCAATTAACCCAGATATCGGTCAGAATGTTTGTCTTGATGAAATCTTGGATAACATCAAAATTTGGTCACCTGGGGACATAATCTAAGTCACTAGGTCAAATTAAAGAAATACATTGTGGGCAGTCTAGAGGCCACATTTATTGCTCAATTGTCTTGAAAATTGGTCAGAATCTTTGTCTTAATAAAATCTCGGATGAGTTTGAATTTGGGATACCTTGGGTCAAAAACTAGGTCACAAGGTCAGACTGAAGAAATACCTTGTAGGCACTTTAGAGGCCACATTTATTGCTGAATTGACTTAAAAATTGGTCAGAATGTTTTTCTTGATGAAATTTCAGATGAGTTTGAATTTTGGTCACATTGGTTTATAAACTAGGTCAACTAAAAGAAATTTCTTGTGGGCGCTCTAGAGGCTACAATTCTTACTCAACTGATCTGAAAATTGATCGGCATGTTTGTCTTGATAAAATCTTGGATGAGTTCAAAAATGGGTCACATAGGGTCATAAACTAGGTGACTAGGTCAGATTTAAAAAATATCTTGTGGGCGCTCTAATTGGTCAGCGTGTTTGTCTTGATGATATCTCAGATGAGTTTGCAATAAGGTCACATAGGGTCATAAACTAGGTCACTAGGTCAAATTGAAGAAATACATTTTGGACACTCCGGAGGCCACATTTTCAGATCAATTGACCCGACAATTGGTCAGAATGTTTGTCTTAATAATATCTCAGATGAGTTTTAAATTGGGTCATTGTGACCCTGGAGTGAAATTTCGCCTATTGACTCAGGTGAGTGATCCAGGGCCATCATGGCCCTCTTGTTTTGTTGTGCCTATAGGATTTTGAATGGCAGACAATTAAATGAGTGTTAACTGTCTGCGACAATCTGAGTTTTTCAACATAGTTTCAAGGCAACAATGACCGTCACGTAAACGACACCAACTGTCATGTAAAATTCATTAGAGTTGAGACTTACTTTCTATTGGTAAACTGTGCATATCCTTATCCATTTAATCAATTTATGAGGATTTTCATTCTTTTTAATGAAAATGTGTTAGCATATTAAGGCTGCGTTGTTAACACAATCGCCTATATCAAAGGAAATTAAGCAATAGTCATAAGGACCATGAGTACGAGTATCTTCTCAATTACAAACATAAGTGTTTTGGGGGTTTCTGTAGATAAAATTATATTTTTTTCGAAACGATATCTTTATCTCTACCATATAATGAATATTTAAAGAATACAATTTTGCAGTGTTTGTTTTTGTTAGACGGTCATTCAAGTTCCATTTTAAAGGTTGAAAGTGGAAGGAATTTGTCACGTTAAATACATCAAACACATAAGTTACAAGTAGAAAAATAGGGTAGTCATATTTGATGATTTGCTTCTAAAGCTATTATTGACTAGCAAATAATACGTATAATTGCAGATGGTGCCCGGAAGAAAGAGACAGAAAAGGCTATACAGGGAAGCAAAGACATTAAAATCAATATCAGAGAACCTGAACCTAGTACGAGTCAATGTAACGATACTCAAACAAATGCGGTGTCTCGTTCTGACTGCAAAATAGTAATAAAGTTAGGTTACAAAGACCACAAAAGTATGGAATGTCAAGCAAAGACATAAAAAAAAGACTGAAATACCTAGAATAGTTCAAGAAAAACCTTGAGAAAAGTAATCAGAAAAACCCTGCCATGGTTAAAACGAAACCTGACTACAGGTTCTAAGAAAAAGCATCCCACAATACCAAAGTCTATAGCTGAGAAAGATATGAGAGAGGCTTATGAAAAATCCAAGTATTACAGAGAAGCTTACATTTGCAGATTGTTTCATCAAGCCTCAGAAAATAATGTTCAACGCCATGACAGAAGGGGATGCAGTGTCTTAGAACAAAATTGTAGGCTTTTCCTAGGTAAATACCGATTCAAACAATATGCAGTAAATACAACTGGAGTTCATATAAACATAGGACATTCCTATTATTACGGTGTCTTAGATACCGAATGGCTACGGCTTAAATGGCGGTGTAATAGATTCAAAAAGAACACAAGAGTTCCATTAAACTATGTTTTAAAATATAATAATTCAAAACACAGTAATTTATAATACAAATGATAAATTCCTACTTACACTTCACAGAGTCTAAACAGTTCAAACTGTCCTAAAGTATCACAATCTCCGTTGATCTAAAAACCGAGCAAGTCAGGAAGAACAAATAAAATTCTTGGTCTCGAAAGGTATCCAAAAGCTGAGAATCCAAAATGATAATGACAGCATATGTTTCAATGGTGATGCCAAGTATTTAATCTTTAAATCCTTTTCAGACTTCAGTCACAATCAAATATTCGATTTAGAAAACGCCAATCTCACAACTTTTCTGATCCCCTACCAACTGTGTTTGGACCTTTATATATATTGTAACAGAACAATCGAGTGCACCCAGAAACTTCTGGGAGTACATTCGAGAAAAACACAGGGGAATTCCCAATAAACATATACGCTGGATTATGGCGATAATAACATCAACTTATCATACAAACAGTTAAGTACCTATATTACTATCGATTAAAAATCATTCGCTAATTACAAAGTAATCATGAAAATTAATATTCATTCTAGACTATTCTGCATACATCATGTTTTTGTAAACAAAACATCGAAAGTACTAGAAATATCTTGACACTGTTACTACAATTAGAACACTAAAAAAACATTAATGCATTACTAGATTATTCAAGAACATTCCGTCTCACTATACAATAAAGAAAGGGTGCCAAAGCGGTATACAAGAAGATAAGAAATTATACAGATACTGGATTTTCATCATCAGGTGAAAATGATTGTGGCTGGAAAAGAGACCATTTGAGAAGAGACATTGAAGGTATAGAAAGTAAATGAGCTGATATGGGAGAATATTGAAACAGATGAAGAAGGGGGCCAGGATGACAAAATAGTTTCAGAAATTGAAAAGACAAATCCGAATGAGAATGATATGAAGTAACCTTTGTGGATTGTGGCTCAAAGGTGAAGAACTTAAGTGGCCTCTAAGAAAAGATATTATATAGATAGAACCAAAAGATATCATTTGTAAAGTGGAGGAACAAAATTCCATTGGAAAAGCCAAACAATTTTCAGAATTTCAGACAGGGACGACAACATGCTACAGATGTTGATAAAGTTTACAGTTATGTGTATTTACGTGACTGAAAGTGTTTGTTACTAAAGCTCGGGTCTTGGTGAAGAATATGTATGTCCAACTACTTTCTGTTGTTAATAATTCAATAGCATTCAATTTTTTGCGCCATTAAAGTTGTGCGTTTGTATGATGATGACATCTTTATATTCTTGTATTTTACGTGACGTTTAGATATACTGGAAAAAAGTAACACTTATTTTTTGTTAAACTTGCATTCAATCAAAGACCTATGTAATGTTTTTCAGCTATGACACTGGTAATGATTTCGAACGTTTTATACCGTTACACGGAGGTATCTTATTCAAAACATACATGTATTTAACAAATACTACAAAACTTTGGATTAAAAATTTGATACATATGGAATAATACAACAGTCTGCATTTCAGCGTGGTCGGATCATGTCGAGTTGCATGTGTAAAGAGATGCGTATCGGATGAGACCGAGGGTCGAATCCAATGCGCATCTCTAACACAAGCAACGAGACATAATCCGGTCACGCAGAAATGCAGACTGTTGTAATATTCCTTTTATTATATACCTCACCACTGTAACTGTAAAGAAACATCACAAAATCAATACGAATAACTAAAAAATCTGAGAACTACATTTTATTGTTGATATATGTACAATACTTATGAATGGCGGATGAATAAACATAGATAACCGTAAAACTGCATAGAAAGGATGCATTTAAAAATGGCGGTTGCCGTTCGAGCCGCTACAAGAAAATAAACAACAACAGTGGCTTAAAAACTATTTCTTGAACAATGAAGAGGTAGTCAGTGGTTGCCACTGTCATTTTCAAGAACTGTACATGTTTTCCGTTTCAATGCAGGATTCGAGTCAATCTTGTGATTATTAATCGTGATGCTGAAATCGCGAGTGTACTGTACAGTAGCATTTGGAAATACCCTTTCGAAACAACACATGTTTATGTAATAGGCATTAATCAATATCGGACAAAATCGAGGGTCTGAATAAAAACGATTTTTGAAAAAAGTAGACGACAAACAACATTCGAAATATCTGTAAATACACTGATAAATAGGGTTTTCGTGCTTTGTCATGCTAGCTTTGTCTTGCTAGCCGTAAAGATTGAAAATCCCGAACGTTATTACACAGAAGTAGTCCGTGTACACGATTATGCGTACTAGGCTGATACGGAAAAAATTTCCGTCGAGTTGTATTGTGAGGTTAGAAATGCCCGTATTTTACTCTTATCATTTGTAGGTACGAATATATATATATATATATATATATATATATAATAAAAATCAAAGGACTGATAGTCATGAGAGTCGCCTGGTGTGTAATGGTGTGTAAACTCATCTGCTTTACATCACCTTTTTTTTTTTTTTTTTTTTTTTAATTTCAAAACAAAAATCTATTAACAGTATTCAAGAAACAAAGTAACCTGACCGCAAAATCTGTATATGCAAGCATAGATTCTGAATTGCCATCCTAACATTACAAACAAAAATATCAAACTTCACACGAAAAAGAAATATATAGAGAGAATTGTGCTTTATGTATCAGTAATAGCTTTGAAAAGTCCAAAGTGACCTAGTCTTTTACCCTAGTGACGTCAATTAAAAAGAAGAAAAAGTTATCAAAAGGTATCGTCAAAATAAATTAACTGATGAAGTTCTATCGTTATTTGCAGTTCCTCCTTAGCTTAATGGGCAAAACTAAGGCCTCTGGGTGGCTGCGAGAGAAATCGTCCCGTGGAGAAATTGTCCTTAAATTGAATTTTGGATAAATTGTCCCCATATTCAAAATTCTTTTAAAGTGTTTTTGAAGATGCCTTAGAAAACTTTTTTTTTAACTTTTTCTTCCCTGCTACTTAGGTTTTCTTAATGCAAGTGCTATAAACTGTCATTATTAATACAGCAATGACTAGAAATGTCGCTGCTACAGCACAAACAAAACAATATGGCCCAATAGCGTGACCATCGGCCTCTGAGGCCCACGCAACCTTTCTCTTATGTCTGGCCTGGTGAGCCACATTTTCACCAGAGGCAGCCAATTTCCAACATGTGCAGTATTTCAACCAAGTTTGATGTCCGTTGGACTGGAGACTCTACTATACAGTGAGACACTACTATACAGTACCCATAACTTTCATCAGCGTAGCTGACTACGCTGGTCTGCTTCATGGTTTTGACATACTGAAATAAATAAATAAAATTTTGAGAATGATAAAATACGTTGACATATTTATTCTGCGTCCCCCCTTCTCAGGCCTGTTTGAAATCACGAAGCTTGCAACCGCTAATTAATATCTATTAACTTTTTAAAGGCGTTACCCTATAACCCAGTACCATATGTCTATATGTATTTTCAAACAGATTTTAGCAATAACTAATCACTACTCAACCCTTCTTGTCGCTTCCTGGTCCGGTGCATTAAAAAAAATATTGTGAACGATCTCATGCTTAGCACAAATCCGTACTCAACGACATGATTTTTGCTCGCGGGAGTGTTGAACTCAGACGATGCTTATAAACGTCGCTTTAGAACGTTATTATCTGAGCACAGTACGCACTAAAAATTTGTTCACGAACGTAAGCGACCCAATATCTAAAAATAGCTGATACTAGAAGTTTCGGCACCGAGAAGATTCAGCCCATGGCCCATGGCCCATGGCCAACCACGTTTTAGAGAAGATTCGGCCCAAAAATTCTGAAAGTTCTGCCCCCGAAAATGAGAAGACTCGGCCCAATTACTTTTCTTAATTATGATTATGCTTAACTTGTTATGATTTATGGTACATACTACAGGTTCGGAAAATATTAAGTTCTGTAAAGATTATCTATGCAGTAAATGATTTGGAGGTTTCCATGAAACAGAAAGTTATATAATAACAATAGAAGTTCAGTATACTTTTAGTACTTTATTATCATTATTTCTTAATGTGCCCAGTAACCCTCCCCCCCCCCCCACACACACACACTCTCTCTCTTAATTAGGAAGGTCTGACACTGTTGCGGTTGTCATTGATTGGGTCTTGCTCCGATGAATGGAGACAGGTGTTGGTGATGAAAGCCATGTAAAGGTGTGATAAACGCCATTCTGCAGCATCTCTTTCCATTATCTATACATTAAATCAGTTAACCCCTCAATTCCTTTTAACCGAACTTCGTTGTCATTTACCAAAAGCCCTGTCACCCCTTGATATAAATCTTAATTGCAGTTATAGTTCGCTCAAATATTTTGGGGTATTCTAAATGGACTTTTCGGAAATACTTGACTGTACCGTGTTTCAGTATATCTGATGCTGCTATCGCTAGCATACTGATAATTACCAGATGTTGAGGCATGCTGACGCAGTGTCACAACGTTTTTTTTTTAAAAACAACCAAATTTTGGACACTGTCAAAGTATGGACAAAAACATATATTTACGCATAAAATACATTATAACTTTAGTTTATGTTTCAAACGAAATCGTTTTATAGGTAGTAAATCCAGATAAATAGATTTTACATAATTATCAGAATATATGAGTGGAAATAAGAAAAACGTCAGAAATATATAAATAACTAAAACAAACGGGAAAATCTACATAAACGGGCAAACTTTTCCAAAATTCCCTCAATCTTCTCCACTGTTTGCATTGGGTTGAATCGTCTTGAACCCAAAAATTACATATTCTAATCGGATGCTGAACATTGACAAACAACATTGAGGCTTGACAGCTGATGCTAGCTAGTGTCGATCCAGCTAGTTTACCGAATCTTGCAAACAAAAATAAATTGAATTCTCACCCTGAACAATTAACAAAAAGTGATTTTTTTGGGGAAAAAATATCGTAGTTTTTGCAGTTTTGATAACGAAATCAACGCAAAACACTAGCTTCGGTGGTATTTTCTTGAAATTAGTAGCCCCCTACCTTAAAATGTAATGAATACAGAGGTATCAACCAACCTTAAAACGTAGTGTTTACGTGACAACCAATCAACTTCTGTTTAAAAATAGAACACCGTCGATTTTTTACCGTCGATTATTACCAGTATATTATCTGGAAGAGCTCATCTGTTGTCCTTCAAGCTATGATTCCGATGGGCAAAACGATTTAAAATCTTAGCAAAACATTTATCATCAACACCTCTTTTCTTCGGATACACTGTCCTGCCGTCGTTCTGCACAAAACTATGAGTCGGACTCCTGAAAACGAGCAAGGATGCGCTCCTTGAGCATGAGATTGAGCTCAAACAAGTTTTATAAGCATGGGGCCTGGACGTAATGTTGGACCGCCACAATCATTAATTAGTAGGATTTAGAACTGCGTCCACACCAGTTAAAAGCTGTAGATCTATATATTGCTTTGGTATAAACTAACTATTCGCGATTCAAAAACTACGTGACGTTATGTCCGCCTTTGACAAATACTGCAACAAAGTTGTAATTTATGTGGGTTATTGTAGATCCATTTTTTGGCATTTCAATTCTGGTGGAGCGAAGAGTCAAGCCCTCAGATTGGTGGTTGTAAGAACTGCGCAATTTCCACTTAAATTCCGAATTCACTCAAAATCAAAAGCCAATGAGGGGTAACCCAAACAACGGCGAATATGTAAATTTATGAAGAACCTTTGGTACACATGACATCATATCACGTGATCACAATATCTATATTTGTTCCACAGCTATACTTAAACGTTGATTTTATGTCACTTATATACACACACAAAATCTACACAAACAATATTGAACGGTTATTATATATTTTGGAACTATTGTATATGTTTATTCAAGAATGTAGATTACTGTTTTATAAGATTTTTTTGCCATTCATTTCGATCGAAAAAGATTTCGTATAATTCTTAACAAGTGACACAGAATCGCTGTTCAACTATACATTCCATCTTTAGAAGTACCTGCTGAGCGTTGATTTAGTGCAGCCTAGGGCCGTGCACGTTACGTACGGCACTTACCACAGTGTTTTGGTTCAGCCAAAATATGCGAGTGCAATGAAGTAATGTAAAGTCTAGAATAAAAAGTTGTGTAGTTCTAAGCTTTTGTACAATTCTTCCACAAAAGGAAGCGTGCCGTAGAAAAGACTATTTCAGTCGTAGAGTATTTCTTTTTAAGCGTATCCGGAAACTGTTTCATGACTGCCACATACATATATATACGCAAATTATACTTGATGCTTGTGTAAACGATTGTTTATCGTATACGCAAGTGGACGAAATGATTGTTTCATAGATTCAAACTGTTGAATAGTTCAGTCTTTAAAATCATTTTCGTGATCACAAAATGCACCATTTCTGAGTTATAATTTTACAACGGAAAAAAAAACTCGCTTGTTCACCGAATAATTACGGAACTAGGTTACGTCTCGGAAACCGGAACTGGGACTGGAAGCAGTACAAGGCCGGAGGTATGCTTACGTCACCCCATGGATCAAAATGATAACAATGACAGCCTGGTTGCTACGCAACCAGGCGACTTAAAAATGAATCAGACACTTTTATCTCTATACGAGTACTGTATGTCTGCCATAAGTTGAGTTCTACAACATATTTTTTTTTTAGTTGGTGTGATAAACTCTTTCACTGCCAGTGTCACATTGGAAAGACTTTGCTGACGGCGTAGAACACGAACAGACTGCACAAAACGTGCAATCTGACCTTTGATCTTGTTTTAGTCTTCAACCAAAAACAGAGTCAATTCAAACAAAAGGGGTACTTACAGACCACGTGAAAAGTCGGCTCCATTTATTTGGCAACGAAAAAGTTAAACATAAGTCAGCCAATCTATATTTTGAAATATAGAGAAAATCCATATAGTAGTAAACTTATTTATTGCGTTGTCATATCGATACAGGCATTTAACTTAAAAATATCTAAGCCATGCTCTGTGAAAAGGGGTCACCCTGCACAGACCGCGTAAGCTTACAAGGCCCTAACCTTTTGCTTTCGGCCAATTTTCAGCATTTCTAAGGACCATATTTTACATGCTTTTTTCGTCGGTTTTCAGAGAAAATGGATTTTATGGATCCATAATCATGTGATTTCGTGCTTGGTACCATGTATCACGGAGGTCCATATATGGCCCCCTTTTGCCAGCGCATGGCTCATATTCTATATGTCTATAGCATTTTTTTCCGTCCTTCACAATAATTTGTGAATGAATGAGGCGGGAAAGTCCATGCAGTGTTAGTTTTAGCATTGTTTTAGCGATGATGCAATTAGGGCGTGTCTTTGCGAATGATGAAGCGGGAAACTCCATATATGTCGCCATTGTTTTAGCGATGATGTAATTAGGGCGTGTCTTTGCGAATGATGAAGCGGGAAACTCCATATATGGCACCAATGTTTTAGCGATGATGTAATTAGGGCGGACAACGACTAAGTCAGTTAAACGCTGTGAAGAAAAAAAATAAACGCTCCCTCCTTTTGGCTGTTTAAATCGTTTAATTTTTTTCATCTCAGTGTCTGACTATTACTTAACCCACTTTATGAAAACCAAACCTTACGTGTAATTATTAACGAATATGATGATGTTTCTTGCACCATTGACGAAGGTTGCCACAGACGCAATCACGTTTGAGGCTGAAAATATACAGCAAAATAACACGCTACAATAAACAGTGATTAAAAGTTTTTTGTTTTTTTTTTTTCCTTTACCGAACAAAAAAATGTTAGCCTTGTCCAAATCAAAAGCATTTGTAGACAATTTAAATGTGTCTCAGATGATGGATTTTGTCTTTGATAAGGTAAAGAACATCGTGAGAAAAGGGAAAAATGCTGGTAACCGGAATGTTCTACTTTTCTCACAATGTTTTCAAAAGTCTTCTCTATCGGATCGTTTAAATGCGGGATGGGGTACTAAAGCGTTTCGACAACATTGTGGGAAAAAAGGAGAAAATACTGATAACCCTTTCTGCATTTCCCACAATGTTTTCCAGTTTTCTATCTTTGAAAAGACAAATATTTTCATTTGAGTAATTTCTAATTGGTCGTCTGCAAGTGCTCTCAGTTTGGGCCAGTCTGATGTTTTAATGAATGTATGGTGTTTTATGGCGCATCGACATATAATTATGGTCATTTAGCGTGCAAAAAAGGGGTAATGAAAGGAAAGAATAATATATATAAATGTGTGTTTGATTAATAATTATTGTATACCGTATCCGGATGAGATTTTTTAAACAGATGGATCTGGTATTCGCAAATATCATCACGTCTCATTATCTTCATGTACATTCATCATGCAAGATAAAATATTGAAGTGGGGAAATGATTTAAACAGAACGTAAGAAAAATGAGTAATGAATATATGATGAAAGTTTCTGATGTTTTGTCGTCTGGTAAAGAGTGAAAATCGATGATGTTGTATATATGCCGCTTTTTGATTGATTGATTGATTGATTGATTGATTGATCGTGTTTACTGCCGTTTTCAACATTATTTCAGTTATATCACGGCGGCCAGTGCACTTTTCAATGCCTTCTTGGACTCTTTGTTACCAACACTCCGCACAATGTTCCTTCCACCGACATATTACAGATAGAATTATACTATCTCACTGTCATACTAATACGTGTGGTATATGGCATTAAGTATTTACCATACAATCCCGAGTTTTAACGACCCTGATGAAAAAGGCAATTGAAAATATTGTGGAAAAATGGGAAAATGCTGGCAACCAGTACTTTCTCCTTTTCCCACAACTGTTTTCTTTTTTCTGATACAAATCCCATCATTTGAATATCATCTAATTTATCGTCGCAAATGCCTTCAATTTGGACAAGGCTAGAATTTTATGTTCTCAAAGAGCATTAATGTCACATGTCGAGATCATCTAAATCACAATGATAATGGGCGAGCCGCTGTAAAATGGAGCCAAAAAGAAAGGAAAATGCAAGCAGAGTATGGTACTGGAAACGCCGATGAAGAAGACAGTGACGATGACGACGATGGTGATGATGATAATGGTTGTGTTGGCTGTGATGATGATGAAGATGATGACGATAATGATGATGACGATGGTGATTATTAGGAAGATACTTCATACCAGTGAGAAGGTCGACATAATCTTGAAACAACGATTTATACCGCGATTCCATAACTTCAGCACAAGACAGACCAACCTGAAATAGTGTTCGTCTCGTGTTAGCACATGGAGTGCTAAACAAAAGAGCCAAGCTCTGTGAAATGGGGGATTAATGCATCTGCAAAACGTATCTACCAGTGCACAGTGCGCGCAGGTTGACCTGGATCGAAACTTTTTTGTTCTTCTTTTTTAAATTTTCTGCATGCCCGAGGATTATTTTACCTCGGGATTCAGTGTGTTGTGAAACAAAATTGATTTCAAAGATCCATAATTATTTAATGACTTGCTTTATATAATGCATCACGAAGAGGCATAAATACACCTTTTGCCAGAGCAGGACTCAAATTAAACAGAATATAGAAAATAGCTACTTTTATCACATAAGTATCCTTCTTTTTAATGTAATAATCATAGCCATTACGAACTTTCATATTTTACACACGTTTAAAGCCCCAATAGCGACCCAAAAATCCATTTAGATTTGAATTATACCATTTAAAAGTATGGGGGAAATATTGTGAAGATGACAGTCTGTTACTGAGTGGTTGGTCCAAGTGTAAGTCGCTGGCAGAAAAATGGATTTCAAAACCAGGCAAAAAGTTAGCAAAAGATTGGGTGAACTGGCAACTTTTAACTTAGTTTTGGAATTAATTTCTCTGTCAGCGACTAACACTTGGGCCGATCATACAATAACAAATTGTCATCTTCACAATAATTTACATACTTTTTATTGGTATGGTTTACACTGAAATGAGTCATGCTCTGTGAAAAGGGGGCTTAATGAATCTGCGAAAAGTATCCGCGCAGGCTGACCTGGGCCGAAACTGTTCGCTATTGGTCAATTTTCTGTATGCCCAAGGACCTCACGATTAAGTCAGTTGTTAAAAAAAGTGGCTCTTATGGACCCCTAATGAAGTGATGGCTTAATCGGTATCATGGATTACGGAGATGCATTAAGCGGCCTTTTGCCAGAGCACGGCTCAAATGCATTTTAACGCCCGCTTAAATAACGTTTGGCAGAGCTATACATGGATCCGTGGCGATGAGATAAACCGACTTCCTTGGTTACCGTAACTAAGGGCTCACAAACAAACGCAGTAAATACATATACAGTATAGCAGAAATAACGTTTGGCAGAGCTATTGTTGTTTAAAATAAGCAAATTGTGCAGACATTGATCAAACCTCTGTACATAATAAAACGCCTCATTTCTGAAATGTTGCTGATTAAGATTGCTTTGTTTATTCAGCTGTTAAAATTGAGGTTCTTATCAAAGCTGTTTAACCCTTTACAAAACAGTCCCTGGTTTAGAAACGACCCTGGGAAAGAATACTTTTGAAAACATTGTGGGAAAAGGAAAAAAATGCTGGTAACCAGCATTTTCTCTTTTTCCCACAATGTTTTCCACCCTATCAGACAATTTAAACTCATTTGCACCAACTTTGAATTTGTCGTCTGCAGATGTTTTGAATTTGAAATACTCTAAAATTTGTCACTTGGGAAAGGGCTAATTCTTCTTCTTCTTCTTCAGATCGAAATTGAATTCGTGTTATGAAGGTTTCCTTGGAACTACTTTTGTCCCGGACATACCAACCTCTTACGGCAGTTAATAAGCCTCTGTCATGTACATTTCAATATACGTGTATGTTCTAGGCCTTGTTACGCTTATTGTGATTTATAGCTCTTGAGAATCAGTTACGTTGTTAAATAAACTTTAACAATCGCTTGCCCATTAGGTAAAATTTTATCAAACATGGCAAGAAAACAAATTATTAAGTACTGCAATTTCAGTCGTATGCTAGGTTAGGAAAGTAAAACTGTTTTTGCCTTGCTTAATCTTTTGGTTAAATCAACCAGAGATCGGTTGTGACATCGAATTCTTGAACAGCCAAACCTTTTATCTGAGTATAGAGGATACTCAATGCGTAGGTGATCATTTCTCTCTTTTTGTTTTTGCTATGGTTATGTGAAATTCGAGGAGGCTGCTCGTGGTTATGTGGAATACGAATACGTGGAGTATGTGGAATACCAGGAGGGGGAAGGGGGAGTAGTAGTTGTTTTTGTTGTACAAGTAGTACATGATGTAGTATTATTAGAAGTGGGAGTAGTGGCTGATGTTGTCGAAGTAGTGTCACTGGCATTGGAACCAGTGGTTGAAGTAGTAGTAGTAGTAGTAGTAGCAGTAGTAGAAGAAGTAGTAGAATCAATAATAGAAGTGAACCATGCTCTGTGAGAAGAGAATCTAATGTATCTGCAAAATGTTTCATACCATGCCAGCCTATGCAGTCTGCGCAGGCTGACATGAGTCGATACTTTTTGCTATTGGTAAAGTTTCTGCATGTTCACGGACCATTCTACGTAAGGCTTCAGTCGGTTGTCAGACAAAATGGATTTTATGGATCTATAATTATGTGATAATTGCATCACAGAGAAGCATTAAACCCCATTTTTGCCAGAGCTTGACTCACGTAGTTGTCGATCATACCATATAAAGCATTATCGTGGACATAAATACTGTAATGAAGATGGATATAGGAAGTCGAAATCCCGGAACTGTCCTGAAGACCTTTCTCAGAAATCTCTCTTTGATTGTCAACCTGAAAAGGAAAAGAAATAAATCATATTCATAAAACAGACAGACAGACAGACAGACAGACAGACGGAAATAAACAAGTATGGAATACACAATATCTTTGTAGAACAAAGAAAGAATGAAAGAAAATGTAAAAAAAAAGGTATTTCTTAGATAAGCATTTGAAAATGAACAGAAATATCTAAAAGAAAAATATTGTTCGTCTTGCTGTAGGCATACTGTTTAAGTGTCCGCAAGCAGGAGTTGCTCGTAACAAGCACTCAGCCATGCTCTGTGAAAAGGGAGTATAATGCATCTGCAAAATGTTTCAATCCTGGTCAGCCTGCGCAGTCCGCGCAAGCTGACCAGGATCGAAACATTTAGCTATTCGTCAATTGTTTGTTACGTCCAAGGTCCATTCTGCCTCAGTAATCAGTGGGCTGTTAGACAAAATTAATTTTATGGATCCATAATTATGTGATGACTTGCTTGGTATAATGCATGATGGAGAGGCATTAAACCCCTTTTCTGTTACAGCATGGCTTATTTCATTTCCTTTGGTACCATATTTTCCTTTGTACTCGTATTAAACCTAAACTCAAGATACATACCAACATTATGTCTTTTTTGTGCATTTGGATGATGATGATGATGATGATGATGATTGTTCAACTTACCTTTGGGTTTCTTCTTCCAGGCCACTGTTACCTTTGAACAGATTTCTCACGTAAGTCATGTTATGGGATGAGCAAAGTTTTGGGTGGGCCTACAACAACAACAAAAACAAAACAACATAAATGATGATGCCACTGCCTCTGATCAAAATCTTGATTAAAGTGGAACATTGTCTGACAAAGCCATTTTAAATGATTCAAGGCAGTTAAAAATGAGCCACGCTCTAGCAAAAGAGCCTGTGGTTTAACCCTTAGAGCGCCGAATAAACCTGTCAGGCATTTTCATCCTAGAAACAAGACCCTAATAATTTCAATTTCATGGTTGCTTTTGTCTACAGTGATTCAGCAAAGCGGCCAGTGTAGATCAAAGATCAGGCTACACATTTTGTGCAGCCATGATCTTGATCTACACCGGGCGCAAACGCAACTATAGTGGTGAAAGGCGCTTTAAGGGTTTATCCATCTCCGTGGTGCATTATACCAAGCCAGTCATTACATGATTATGGATCCATAAAATACATTTTGCCAAACGACCGACTGAATCTGGAGGTAAAATGGTCCCTCGACATGCAGTTAATTGACCGATAGCAAAAAGTTTCGACCAACGTCAGCCTGCGCAGATACATTTTGTAGATGCATTTAACTCTCTATTCACAGATCACGGCTCATATCTAAAATTCTCCCTCTCTTAAGAACATGTGACCTATCTTTGTGAAATAAATGAAGTGATGTTAGACCTGTCTATACCCTAAAAAACATCGTTCGTTCTTTCGTTTGCTCGTTCATTCGTTCGTTCCTTCCTTCCTTCCTTCCTTCCTTCCTTCGTTTCCTTCCTTCCTTCCTTCCTTTCGCCCATCCATCCATCCATCCATCCGTCCATCCGTCAAACCATTCCCCATTCTTCCGCTGATCCATCCATCCATCCATTCATTCATTCATTCATTCATCCAATCAATCACTTACTCATTCACTCATCCTTTCATTCATTCATTTTCATTCATTCATTCATGTCTTGTCATCGTTATCATGACAAATTAAACCATTAGAAATTACATAAAAATATACTCACATCTACAGATCCTTCATATCTTTTTCGCTTTACACATTTGTAAAATTTGTGACAGAATTTTATTATCAACAGAAAATTGCAAAGCATCACGGGAAATTGTTGAATGAGCGTATGTGCCGCAAGATTGGTATGTTCCTGCAAGTAAAAAAAATTCATGCTTTTATCGTAGATAGTCGAATTGATCACTGCAGCATCTTCAATGTTTCGTTCAACTCTACCACACGACAAAATTTTAGACTTTTCAAAGATCAAGCAAAATGTCAATTTTTCCCTACAAGACCATGGAAAGTAATTGCAGCCTGGCATTTGTTTTATTACAAACCTACAAGTGAGCTATATTCTGCTAAAGAGGGGATTAATGCATCTTCCTGATTCATGATACCGAGTAAGTCATTATATAACTATGGATCCGTAAGATCTGTTTTGTCTAACAACAGACTGAATCGTGAGGTAGAAAGGTCCTTGGACATGCAGAAAAGTTTAGAACTAGCAAAAAGTTTCGACCCATGTCAGTCTGCGCGGACTGCGAAGGCTGACCAGGGTCGATACTTTTTGCAGATGCCAAACCCCCGCCTCCTTTTCACAGAGCATGACTCAAATATAAACAACAAAACATTGCAATTATGGAAAGTTTATACGCAAACGGTAAGGAATTAAAACAAAAACAGTTTAACTGGATAAAAACTTCTTTTTATGAATCGATATCTTAAAGTTATATTATGACCAATCAAATCGGAATCTAAAATGAAAGTAGTCTCCACGCTGGTCACCAAATCATTCTATATTGGGAACCGTGTTTAATACAATAACATAACATAACATGATATCTCTTTATTATACCCAAGTTTTATACAATACAATAAAGGGAAACAATACAAATAGGACTGTAAAGTAAAACTAATGAAGTTCTGGGGGAAAAAAGAGACAGAGATAGGAAGCAAGATAAAGAAAAAGAGACGTAAAGATTCGTTTTCAGAGGACAAACTCTAAAACGCTGATCTGTCCGGTAGTAGCATTGTGTGTGTGTGTGGGGGGGGGGGGGGGGGGGGGGGGGCTTTAGAGAAAAAATGGCTATAATGGACGCACCATAGGCAGGAGGAATAAGTAGTCAAACTGAGGCTACAACAAAAACACAACAAACCAAAGGTCTCAAAGTCCTGGAAAGCGGATTTGTGGAGTAACATAAAGCTGTAATATGTTGTAAAAAAATCACATGCAACACGTGTGCGATCATTTTAAAATGGAGTTATCAAGAGCAGAGAAAGTCAAAATTGTTCTGCCGAGCGGGCCGCGCAGTAACTGTTATTCTATTACTGTTTCAGGAGTGGCAATCTGATCCGTCAATCTTACGTAGTTTTTTTGCTGTTATTAGATTTCGGACTATATGTACACACGTGTAGGACAGTGTATACGGTAGTACGGTAGGCTGTGGTGTATTAGCTAAAACTGAAAGTAGAATGGGTGCAAGCGTGAATGACAGTATAATCTGATTCATAGTAGAGTGTGAGCGGGCATGCGTCATTATGCATGATGTATCTGGTTCCGGTCAGAACGATCACAGTAAGCGGATTTTCTTTATAAATCCGCTAAAATATTACGAGCAATTGTCTTTTTGTCTCAACGTCTTCAACGGTGATCTGCTGCGTGACGGAAAAAAGGTCTGCAGTGATGAGTTTTAAGGATAAATAGTGCAGCGTTTGCACAAATGTTACATATTATTATCGGTTACCGGTTATCGGTTACCAACGATATTTTGATGACCTCATGTAACTTTTTCTATGTACAATGGAACATTGCGCTGACAAAATCTCTTTCTTTTTTTCCATTAGTTCCGCGATGTCTCTTTACCGGAACTTTCGACCAATGAAATACATGTTACAAGTCGCCCCTTTGAAGCAGCTATTGCACAAATTTGAATCATTATTATTATCAGTTCTGCTCGTTACTCTGATGACTCGATGTACCATGCTATATTGCGCGGCAAAAATCGTGTTTTCATACATACTTTACAACACATATCTAGTTCAACATGCCACGAAGTCACTTTACTGGAAATTATTATATCGATGCTTTGACGGGTTACGAATCGCCCCTACGTATACATCTTTTGCATAAATTATTATTATTATCATTATTATTATTATTATTATTTACCAATGATATTTTGAAGATGTTATGTAACTTCTTCCATGTACCATGCGATATTCGGCTGACAAAATCACAATCTCATAAATATTTGGCAATGTAGATCTAGTTCATTGGTCGCTTTACCGGAACTTTAGACCAATGAAATGACACGTTAGAAATCAACTCTTTGAATGCCTTAATATACGCCTTACCACTTGATACTTTGCAAGACATCTCCCGAATTGTATGTTGATAAACATCTCAAAGACAAACCTGAAAAGTGGGACGAAAATAAGCTTATTACATGTACATGTGTGCTCGTATATCTGTTTAGAGAGAAAGGCGGGATAGAGACATAGACAGACAAAGAGAGAGAAAGAGAGGGTGAGGGACAGATATACAGGCGAGAAACACAGAGACGTTTGTATGTTTCCTGCTGGAGGATGCATCTATATGCATTTTCGACAGAAAAAATACCTTGTTATATTGAAATTCAGTATGAAGGAGTTTACATAAGGATTTATTTTGTTCTCCTTTAGTTTTACCACTTGTACACTTTGACTACTGGATGTGGGTGTGGATGTGGTTTTTGTCTACAAAGCCAAGACATTACAGTTTTCAATAAAGCACTAAATGGTTATACTGGATGTGGCTTTTTGTCTATGAAGCCGACACATTACAGTAAAAGGAGATTAATATGGCAGCAAAGGATGATGATGCAATATCAAGCCGGTCCCTCCAGTCTCACGTCACAGGTCTTTCTACATGGGATGTCAGCTCTGTACTTGCGATAAAAAAGTCAAAGGCTCAGGCTGCTAGAAGTCGGGTACAGTTTGCCTTACGTGAGGCATCAATACAGAAAGAAAAGGCTCGTTTAGATGCAGATCTCAGTGTTTTGAATGCTGAGTTTGAACAGGCAGCAGCTGAAGCAGAAGTGAAGTCTCTAGAGGAGTCTTTAGAACACATATCAATCGGCTCTGATCTCTCATATACACAACAAAGGGTGAAAGAATATGTCGATTCAACCAACCGGTGGATTGGCACAACGACAGAAGAATTGAACGTCCCTGTAAAGACTGAACCAAAACAGATCTTTGAATCTAACAATGGTTATGTCAACGAATCCCAACATTCTGTTGCCCCAGAAATAAAAATTAAAAGTGAATTAAAGGATAACTTTCTCAAGCCAGAAAGACCTTAGTACTTTTCTGTTAAAAAGAGATATGCTATTGAATAGACTGTGTGTTTTCAATGAACAAGCTGAAATGTTCCAATCTTGGAAGAAGACGTTAAAGAACACAGTTCAAGAACTAGAGATAAGCCCGAACGAAGAAATCGACTTGTTGATTAAGTATTTGGGCCATAAATCAAAAGGATTTGGTGAGAGTGTTAGGCTTTCTTCCCAAGACCCTCTCAAATGTCTGGATTACATTTGGGATCGCCTCGATGAACGATTTAACTCCCCCGAAATAGTTGAATCCTCTTTAAGGAATAGAGTCCGGTATTTCCCAAGGTTATCTGATAAAGACAGGGAAAAGTGGTACGATTTTTTAGACATACTAAGGGAAATTGAAGCATTGAAAGCAGATCCTGCATATAGTTTATTGTTAGGAGTCTGTGACACCTCAGGGGGGACTTTTACCCATAATAAAAAAATGCCTTTGAAAACACAAAAAATGGATATCTGTAGCATCACGGCACAAAACTAAACATAAAATGCCTTTCCGACCATTTTCTACATTTTGTAGCTTTATTCAAGAGACAACCAAAATGAAAAATGACCCAGGATTAAACTTCGATGATGAATTTTCGGAAAGCTCAAAATCTGCTGAACAACAACATAAGGTTTCAAACAAGAAAACTGATTTTACTTCACGACAGGATACAAGTCAACTTTGCCATCTGCATAACACAAACCACTCTATCAATAAATGTCGTGCATTTAAAGAAATGACTCTTGTAGAAAGAAAACAATTTTTAAAGGACAACAATATTTGTTTCAAGTGTTGCACATCAAAGGAACACAAACAGAAAAATTGTAAAACTGATGTATGCTGCGAAGTGTGCCACAGCAAAACTCATGCAACTGCATTACATAGTAAAAAAAGATCATTTAAACAGGGCTCATGGTGATTCAAGGCAAGTGTACTAATATTTGTGGTGACAATTTCTCCAAATCATGCGCGAAGATTTTCCCGGTTATTGTGAGCAATGGCAAAAACAGTAAAAAAGCATATGCAATATTGGACGAACAGAGTAACCGATCATTGGTGAAGTCAGAACTTCTTGACAGTTTCAACGTAACTTCCGAACAAATACCATACCAGTTATCGACGTGCTCAGGGAAAGTGAATCGGTGTAATAGAAGAGCACAAAATCTTCGTTTGCAATCGATTGATAGGAAAATTGAACTTACCTTGAAAACAGCAATCGAGTGTAATGATATTCCAGCTTCAAGAAGTGAAATCCCTACTCCTTGTGTCACTTATGGATACACCCATTTGAAGTCAGTTAAGGAATGCTTACCTCCATTAGGCAACAATGCACAAATCTCAATTCTGATTGGTCGCGATCTACTGGAAGCTCATCATATACTTGATCAAAGGATAGGTCCTCTGGGTACTCCTTACGCACGGAAAACATTACTGGGTTGGGTAATAATCGGTGAGGTTTGCCTAGGTAAAGCCCATATTTCAGATAAAGTCATTGCAAACAAGACTTATTTCTTACCAAATGACCGTCCAACCATGCTTGAACCATGTTCAAGTCAAATAACTGTAAAAGAAAAGGTTGAATTACCTCCCCTGCTTGATACTTTAGGGTCAGTTGAGAATATTGGAGAATCTGTATTCATAAGAACTCAGTCAGACGACAAACCCTCTCCTTTAATTGAAGATCAAGTGTTTTTGGAAATTATGCAACAAAATTTCAAGAAAACATCGTCAGGAAACTGGTCAGCCCCTCTCCCAGTTCGTTCTCCGAGGGTCAAACTCCCAAACAACCGTGAGTATGTCTACCGTAGGGCTATAAACTAAGTGACAAGTCTAAGAAAGAATCCATCTAAGGCAGAACATTTCTAAGATTTCATGTCCAATTGTTAGAAAATGGGCATGCAGAGATTGCCCCGCCATTGGCTGAAAATGAAGAAAGTTGGTTTTTACCCTTATTTGGTGTGTACCATCCAAAAAAGCCAAATGAAATCAGGTGTGTGTTTGACTCCAGTGCAAAATTTGAGGGTGTGTCACTGAACAGTGTTTTGATACCAGGTCCAGACCTGTTTAACAGTCTTCTCGGAGTTTTATTGCGCTTTCGCAAGCAGCAGATTGCGATAATGGCAGACATCAAACAAATGTTTTATTCTTTTCTGGTACATAAAAAGGATAGAAATTATCTAAGCGTCCTTTGGTTCCGCGATAATGACCCCAAGCAAGAGCTTACTGAGTATCAAATGAATGTCCATGTGTTTGGTAACATATCATTACCAGGTATTGCTTCTTATGGGCTCAGAAAGATTGCTGACGAAATCAAAGATGACCGCGACAATGATGTCAAGGAATTTATTACTCAAGATTTCTATGTAGATGATGTTTTGAAATCAGTTCCAACTGAAGTAGAAGCTGTAAGTTTGCTTAAACGTACTCAGAAGGCTTTAAAGGATGGTAGAAATCACAAGATCTCATCTACCAGCCAAACGGTATTGGAACACTTTCCATCTCATGAACTTTCAAAAGCTTTGAAATCAATCGACCTATCTACAGAAGATTGGCCTGTTCAACGTAGTTTAGGTCTCATGTGGTCAATTAGAGGTGATTTTTTCACATTCCAAGTATCCAAGGACGACAAGAGTTTCACTAGACGTGGTGTACTGTCGACTATCAACAGCTTGTATGACCCTATGGGGTTTGCGACACCTGTCACGATTCAAGGGAAATTACTCCTACAGGATTTGGTATCAAATGGTAAAGACTGGGATGAACCATTACCAGCCAAGAAACACCAAGAATGGAGAAAATGGAAGGAATCATTACTTGAACTAGAAGATTTGAAGATTCCGAGACCATTCATAAATGTTTCATTTAACAACATTGTTGTAAAGGACCTTCACATTTATTGTGATGCCTCAGAAAGGGCTATCTCAGCTGTAGCCTATATTTGCGCGCGTTCGTCAGATAACAAGTCTCAAGTAGGATTTTTGTTTGGAAAGTCCAAGGTAGCGCCAAAACACCGTGGTACCATTCCTCGTTTAAAATTGTATTCCGCTGTATTGGGTGCAGAGATTTTCGAAACTTTGAGAGAGTACTTGAACATACAGTTTGACAGCGTAACATTTCACACAGCAAAATAGTGGTACTTGGCTACTTGAATAATGAGACGAGAAGGTTCGTATGTAAGTAATAGAATAGAAAGGATCAGGAAAGTAAGCAAACCATATCAATGGTTATACATAAACACAGGCTCGAACCCAGCAGATCTAGCCACCAGGGGCATGTCGACAAGAAACCTTCAACACAGTGTCTGGTTAGTGGGCCCCTCCAAAGTCCCATCTAGCTGGAAAGAATTATGGGTAGACAAATATCCATTAGTTAATCCTGATGTTGACAAAGAAATTAGACAAAATGTGAAAACAAACACCACCGAAATTTCTCGTTCGAACAAGTTAGGTTCCCATCGCTTTGAACGGTTTTCATCGTGGGAAAGATTAGTGAATGCAGTAGGAATTCTAAAACATATCAGTTTATCATACAAAAAGGGCACAGTAAAAGATAAAGAATGTCCTGGTTGGCACATGTGTAGAAAGCACCAGTCATTTGAATCTATCTGTGACTCAGAGAGACTAGTCATCAAGTCTGTCCAATTTGATATCTACAATTCAGAAATTGACCAATTAATGGTAGGAAAACCACTTCAGAAAGGTAACTCTTTGTACAAACTCAATCCATTTATTGAAAACCATGGGCTTCTTAGTGGTAGATTGAAACATGCCAATATGATGTCAATGGAAAAGCAGCCAGTTATCATTCCGAAACAGTCCCATATTGCCAAATTACTTGTGAGATTTTTTCATGAAAAACGGAAACATCAGGGCAGGCTGATTACTGAAGGAGCGATTCGTTCAGGTGGTTTTTTGGATTATTGGTGTGAAACGATTGATAGCCTCAGCAATTCATCAGTGCGTGAAGTGTCGTAAATTACGTGGTAGATTCCAAGAACAATGTATGGCTGATCTTCCAGCAGATCGTATTAATGTTGCGCCACCTTTCTCTTATACTGGTGTCGATGTGTTTGGACCATGGACTGTTGCTGCACGAAGAACCCGCGGTGGACTTGCAAACAATAAACGTTGAGCCGTGATGTTTACATGTTTAACAATTCGTACCATACATATTGAAATTATCGAAGAACTTAGTGCTTCTGCTTTCATTAACGCACTCAAGCGATTTGTGGCAATCCGTGGGGAAGTGCGTGAATTCCGCTCTGACAGAGGATCAAACTTCATTGGTGCTGTCAAAGAAATGAATATCGATGCCATTCACGTTGAACATGGTGAACTTAGTGAATTTCTCCATGAGAACAGAACAGTTTGGAAATTCAATCCTCCATACTCTTCAAACTTTGGAGGCGTCTGGGAACGCATGATTCGTACGGTTCGAAATGTGTTGAACTCTGTTCTGCTCGATAATCGGAGTAAACCTCTTACCCATGACAACTTGGTAACATTCATGGCAGAAGTGTGTTGTATCATGAACAACAGACCGATTATACCACTACCGACAGATCCACAAGACAGCGATGACATACAGGTTCTTAGTCCAAATGTATTTTTAACACAGAAGCATATGAATTGTTCTGTTCCATTTGTCAATTGTAATGAAAAATTAGTTTACAAATCACAGTGGAAAAATGTTCAGGCATTAGCAGAAAAATTTTGGAAAAATTGGAAAAGTCATTTTTTACAGTCCTTACAGCCAAGACAGAAATGGGTAACGGAGTCTTTTAATATACAGAATGGTGATTTTGTATTGTTGAAAGCCAGAGATGTCTGTAGAAATGATTGACCTGTGGGTATAGTTACAAATGCTATTGAAAGCCTAGATGGAAAAGTCAGAAAGATTGAATTGGTTGTATATAAAGACGGTAAAAAATGTACATACACAAGATCTGTTAGAGATTTAGGTTTTTTTGTTCAGGGATAAATAGACATGCCAATTTTAAGCATCTCATAAGACCTGCTAAGCAGTTAACTCAGTACATTGTCAGTTGAAATGAATAAGGATATGTGTGTCCATGTTTTAGACATGATGTCTAGTATCTATACACACATACGTGTTTGCTTATGACATACTGAACCTGTTATATGGTACAAAGCTACATGTCATGTATATTTTATTTTGATGAGTTTAGTATTAGTTTTTTAATGTTAGGTAACATTTCAAGCCTTAGTGATATATTTAAAAGCGTCTTTTCAATATCAGGTGGGGAGTGTACTGTTTCCTGGTTGGAATACTGTGCACTTCTACCTGAATTATCGAAACTGGCAACTACGTCCTTTTTCATGCATTTCGCGCGGACGAAGTCACTTTGAAAAATATACAAACTATTTTCCCTTGCCATGTCGGCACAATCTCCGTAAGTATTGGATGATTGAATTGTGCCCGCATGTTGTTCTCGATGTCAGTGTGTAATTTTCAAATTTAGCCTTTTCTCAGACGAAAATTATTAGTTTTCGCGGATATGAAACCCCTCATATACAAAAGTCCATTTTGGTCTGTTTCCTCTGGCGTTTGTATGCCTGCTGGAGGATGCATCTATATGTATTTTCGACAGAAAACATACCTTGTCATATTAAAATTCAGTATGAAGGAGTTTACATAAGGATTTATTTTGTTCTCCTTCAGTTTTATCACTTGTACACTTTGACTACTGGATGTGGGCTTTTGTCTACAAAGCCAAGACATTACAGTTTTCAATAGAGCACTAAATGGTTATACTGGATGTGGCTTTTTGTCTATGAAGCCGACGCATTACACATCAATCCAACCATCTGTCCTTCCATTCATCCTGTATACAACAACCCTACAAGTGCCTCTATGAATAGGTCCACCCAGTCATCCATTCACTATTTACGCATCCATCCAAATATGTGTCTAACATTCAATCTATCCATTCACTTACCAGCCAATTGAAAACAACAACCTAGCGAAAACCTCTACAAATTCAATCCATCCCTCTACCCTTCAGTGCATTCACACATCCTCCCAACAAACCATCTACCCATTAATCTATTTATTTATCAATGCATATGAGTACATCTATCTATCCAACCATCCCTCCATCAACACATCCACTATTTACCCATCAAACCATTCATCCATCCTCTACTTACCAGCCAATCGAATACAACAAGCCTATAATGGCCCCAACAAGTTTGTGCCGTGTTGTCATACTGGCGAACAATGGATAGCAGATAAGTGTCTGCTCCAAGCTCAAAATGTATATCAAGAATACTAGAAATGTAAACAAACATTTGCGTTATTACATTCTTCTGAAAGAGAGTGCAGAAAAAGAAAATATCGAAAGAAAGAGACAGAAAAAAAGAAAGAAAGATTTTCTTTTATCACATAAAACGTCCTCTGACTACGGCGCGTGCCGGAATTTGTGCAACTATGTCGTTTCGCGGAAAGAAATGACGTCATTGTTGTTAAGACGTATACGCGTTGATTTTTTTTTTTTTTTTATGTATAGTAAAACCCAAGAAATGCAGCGAAAGTTTCTTAAAATCAAAAATAGGTGGAATCACCCCCCCCCCCCCATTGTTTCATTCTATTTTCGATGTAAATGTCAAAGAGCTATCTACATGTGTATGTACACATTTGAAACCGAACTACAACTGTAGACATGGACCCGTGAATGGTGTATAGGCTAAAGCAGATGATGCAGGATGTTGCTTTGTCTGTCATTCGTTTTATGTGATAAATAGAATCTTACATTCGTGTTGATCAAACTCGTTGACTAACATGTATTTGACGCTCGCCAAGACTCACGTCATACATTTTTAGTCAACTCGTTTGATAAAAATGATAATACATTGTTACGGGAGATCACCCCTTCCTAACAGCATAGCTTCTTCCCGTATAAAATCAGTACCTGACAACTGCGTTAGGGAGAATTCTCTATAGCCCAGAGTTAAAGTATTGGTCTTTTAAACCTCGATAAACGAGGATATTTGCCAAACGGGTTCGAATCCCAGATGGAGCGGTTTATATTTGAGCTATGCATTTGTTGCGATGTTTCATGTTCGTAAAAACATAAACACTCATGTAAGATCTTCTATTTATATCTACAGTCGCCTGATTCTCAAACTATGACTATCTTTTATCCATTTACCGTGTATTAGGTTGCGGCTGGGAATATCTGAACCGTATCCCGTGAAAAGGGGATTTATTGCATCGGCAAAATGTATCGATCCACGTCGGCCTGCACAGTCCGCACAGGCTGACATGGGTCAGAATCTTTTGCTATTGGTCATTTTTTTCTGCAATGCAAAGGACCATTCAACCTCAGGATTCAGCCGGTTGTCAGACAAAATGGATTTTATGGATCCATAATTCTGTGATACCTTCCTGGTATAATTCGTCACTGAGATGTATTAAACACCTTTCGCTAGAGCGTGGATCATATCCTTTTGAAACAATGTTTTCACAAGATTTCGTGTAATTAGCCTTTATTTGCGTTGATTAATCATTTCTCATATAGCATATTTTCTTGTACCAAATGGTCTGACATGTCATTGGTTAATAAACTTCAAAGCCCTGGCCTTGCAGTGGTGGAATCCAGGACACACGTGAGTAAATAATGAGCCGTCACCGTAACATTACTGAAATAGTGTTGAAAGCACCGTTAAGCACTTTTAATTATTTTCCAAAGGACCAGAAAACTTCAGATTTACCCGTCTTGAAAAAATTTGCAGACGACAAATTAGAAGTGTTTTAAATTAAGGGTTTTGTAGTTGATAAGGTACAACATTGTGGGAAAAAGGAGACAATGCTGGTTACTATTGTCTCAAGGTATTTAATCCTTAGGCTGCTAAGCGCGACCTTATGCGGAGGGTTTTGATCAAGATCAGACTGTACAGAACATGCAATCTGATCTTGGATCTACACTGTCCGATAAGGATATATATTTTCCCCCAAGAATACCTTTGAAATAGCAATATTTAGGTTTTTACTATCGGCTTGAAAGTTTCATCTTGCATTCTTAGCAGGATAAGGTTTAAAACACAGGATTGTTTGGTAACGTATTATATAAACAACAATATTCATGAAGCAGTGAGTCTGGTATCCTCTTACTTTTCGCCCATACAGGGAACTTGGCTGAGAACATTTTCCGTGTCATTTGAATAATGTTTCCAGTCACTGAACCAAACACAAGCATGATCCCCCATCGATTTGATATCTCGTCTAGAAAACTAAATGGTCTGAAAAATAAAATAAATAAACTCTTCGCCAAACAAACCCATGTTCTCATGGCCCTTTGGATAAAGTCTTCTTAATGTTGTGGGAAAAGTAGAAAATACAGGTTACCAGCAATTGAAAAAGAATTGGGACAGAATGGCAAAGATTGTCACAAAAACTGCGAAAAGATACTGGATGAATCGTAATACATGATCAGCTAAATTGCAGTTGCCTGAAATGTTAGTCTAAAATATTTCTTTTCTTTTTATTTCTTATCTCGGAATTAGTGCTGTAACTTCACTATCCTATGAGACCTGCACGTGAGGATGTGTTCTTTTCTTTTTCTTTTTAATGATTATTATTCAAAATATGGAAGAACCAATCTTCTACATTTCACATTATATAACCAAACCTCGAACAGAGTGTTGGGCGAATGTTTTTACTTACTTCACTGGGGCCGGTCTTCCACCGAAAATATTTTTCTTGAAATTCTTCCGTTTCTCGAGAAAGAAGTACACAACCATAATCAGCACCTGTTTATATTGAAAAGCAAATTATTCCAGTAAAATGAGCCAAATCCATAGAGTGGCGAATAAATCCAACATGTTTTTAGTCTCGGAATAAGACCCAAATAACAGAGCTACTTTCTGTGAACACCGGTTTAATGTATCTGCAAAAGGTTTAGATCCAGGTCACCTACGCAATCGACACGTTTTGCTTTGGTCAATTATCTGCAAGTCGAAGGACTCTTCAATCTCAGAAATCCCTTGCACAGTATAATGCATCACGTAGATACATGAAACTGCCTTTTACCACAGCATGGCTTAATTCTAAGTTCGTGCTTGCGTTTGTCAATAATGTTTCAACGAAGCGGACATAGTAGATCAAAGATAACACTGCATGTTTTGTGCTGTCTGGCAGTAAAGACAAGTACAGCATAATTGGCACCTTAAAGGTCGAGATTTATAATACGCGCAAACCAGGTATAACGGTCCCAACCCTGGAAAAATTCCAAAAATGCACTGTGCTCCCGACTTTGATTTCAATCTCAGCAACTTGATGCTCCTTTTCCCTCAATATTCTCCAGAAACTGTCGGTTGTATGGATGTCTTTGTATAGAAATGTGTTAATAGTTCGATTTCATCCTTTAAATCATCGACCTAAGACATTTGAAAAAAATCATTGCCTCTCATTACCCACTGTGCTTTGATTTTTTTTTTGTTAAAAAATGCCCTAATTCAAAGTTGCTCGTAAAATACCAATAAAATACAATTAGATATGGACCATGTGCTATGAAAAGGCTGGTTCGTGTATCTGTAAAAAGTATCGATCAGGTCATCCTGTGCAGTCCGCGGAAACTGGCCTGGGTCGAAACTTTTTGCTATTGGCCAACTTTCTGCATGTCAGAGGACCATTCCACCTCAGGATTCAGTTTGTATATTGACCAAAAAGATTTTGATGAACTGCTTGATGTAATGCATCACGGAGATGCATTAAACCCCCTTTTGCCAGAGCAGGGTTCGTATAATTTTCCTTGTCCTAATATAAACTTGACGTTTGTTTACCATAAAAAAGATGATATTTTGGGCGTTTAAGTGACTAGATTGTGGTTTTGCGATCAGTGACTCCGTTTTTTTTTATTACATCAGCCATGACATTATCATACTTATTTGCATACAGATCCCCATAATGGACTCGTGTTATAAATCACGTGACATTCCCACAAGTCTAAACAAAACTTCTCTGCGAAATCTAAAAATATCTAAACCAGCTGTGTAGCCCATTGGGGAAATATCATCTAATGTTCCCCTTAATTTTTGTATGTCTTCTTAACTGATGATTTGCTAGCCATCGGCTTATTTGATTCAGTGATAAATCATTTTTGAAGTTTGTTAGATACTGAAAATATGGAAAGCTCTCTTTAATCAAAGGACTCAAAGTTCTGAAAAGTCGATTTGTGGAACTGTATAAAGCTATGATATGGCATGCAACACATGAAAAAGGGCCTTCGGACATTTGCGTAAAGTGTTGTCCCGAATTAGCCTGAGCAGTCCGCGACTACATAAGATTTTTTCATACAGTAGACTTTCGTGAAACTGAAAATCGAGCGAAAACGGGAAGTGTCGTCTCCGATTAGTCACAGAGTGCACAGGCTGATCTGGGACGACACACTTTTTCGCATATGTCCGAAGGCCCCATTTCGTGTGTTGCACGCCATATTATGGCGTACTGAAAAGTAAAATTTCCATTACATGTAATGCATGTACATGTTTATGAGCCAAGCTCTGTGAAAAGGCTGCTTAATAAATCTGCAAAAAGTATCGATCCAGGTCAGGCTACACATTCCGCACAGGCTGATCTAGGCCGAAACTTTCTGCTTTTGGTCAAATTTCTGCATGTCCAAGGACCATTCTACCTCATGAATCAGTCATTTGTTAGAGATAATGAATAAAATGGATCCATAATCATGTGGTGACTTGCTTGGTATGATGCATCACGGAATAGCATTTAGCCCCTTTTTCATTGATCATGTGTAATAAGCTGGTGGAATTAGGAAGGGCAAGGAAAGGGGGACTCACAGTAACTGTTATTTTATTACTTGTAACGGAGTAGCAATTTGATCCGGCAATCTGACGGTTTTCTGCTGGTATAAGATTTAGGACTGTATGTATTATTACATGTAGGACTGTTTATATGGTAGTGGCAAAAACGAGGTTGAGGTGTACTTGTTAAAACTGGAGATAGGAGAGTAGAGTGCAAACGTGTATGGCAGTATTTCGTCTAGGTCAAACCGATAACGTTGTTCAAACCTGCTATAACTTAA
Source organism: Tridacna gigas (assembly GCA_945859785.2). NCBI lineage: Eukaryota > Metazoa > Mollusca > Bivalvia > Cardiida > Cardiidae > Tridacna > Tridacna gigas. The sequence continues at coordinate 9,461,094 of OX244028.2, forward strand.
AGTGAGTGCGCATGCGTCGTTACGCGTGATACATTTGGTTCCGGCCAATTCGATCGCAGCCAGGAGAGGTCAGCATCAATGTTTTCAAATAGTTTATCGGCTTTACATTTAAATATATTTTACGTTTAAACAAACAAGTAAGGCATTATATGCATAGAAACGTTTTATGCAGTATATAACAGACCCGTGACCTTCCTGCGTTTTCAAGTAGCGTGATGTTTTTCCGCGGTGTTCTCTCTATTTTTTGACGAATTATTTTTTTCCGGCTTAGATTTATTTTGTTCAATGAAAAATTACAACTTTTGCAGAGGCCATTTTGTTCTGAAGATAATGACTGTAGTTGAAACTATCCTTTGAATAGAAATAATGGATAATTGAAACTATCCTATGAGGGTGAGCAAGAATTAGCTCCATTAGTGTTAGTTTCCATTTTTCGAAAAGATGAATGATGGAACAGAAAATAAAAGAAGAAAATATTGAAAATAATCTTGGTTTTTGTATCGACCGTCGAAACGCATTGGCAGTCACATAAAGACAAAAACATGTCTATTTGCTATTTCATTATTTTTGGTTTCGGTTTATTTATAAAACCATGACGAAACAGACTGTGTATCGAAACAATTTCGCAGAAAAAGTGGATTTAGATTGCAATTTCTTAGGCAGTCTGTCTTTTAAACTCACCATTGTTGGAGAGGTCTGATGACCTCTCCAATAACGGGCCCTATTCAGGGTTAAACTGGCAGCCTGCTATCCATCATCGTATCAACATCAGGAAACACTCAATGCCACAAGCCACATATCCTCCCGGTTCAAGACTTCGTGAGATAACTCGATGCTTGCAAATTTAGATCGTCATATGATTTGATGACTGAAATATTCCTTATCACAAAATAGTTCATTTAGTTGAAACTTGTCAGAACAATCTGTCTCTCATGAAAAATTTAGTTGAAGATAAACCTGTTATTTTAAAACAGAAAGCAAAGGCATTCTGTTACACGCTGTCTCCTTGGTGCATATGACAAGAATGCTGCCATCGATATATTGGGTGTTGCCTGTTTCTATCGGACGATTACGGGAAATACAGCAGTTATCAATTTAATGTAGGGTCTGCTTATCCTATCAAAATATGAAACAAAATAAATATTTTCTGTAAAAAAGACATATGGCGAAAAGGGTATTGGTATATGAATTATTGAAACTCTTTTGTGGTTCAACATGAGAGGAAGTAATGAAAGGTAGCCATGCCAGGGAGTGCCTTTTTTTTTTTCATTGTTTGGCATGTTACTGAAAAATGAAATGTTCAGTTTGCTACATTTTTTATTCATTCTTTTATTTCTTATTTTATTTTGATTTTTCAAATCAAGGGTTTATTCAACTTATCGTTGGAGAAAGAGCAGTTGCTGCTAAAAATGGTGTGTCTGATAATCCATGTAGACCAGTATAGTAATGGGTCATAGGATAATGCATAATAAATATTGATTTACTTATTAAGACAAGCAAAGGGGTGTCCCCCATCATATCCATTCGCTAAAGTGTGAATAAGCACCGCAGTGTATCGATTAAGGGCAGCAAGTCTTGTCTTATGGTGTCATAAAAGGGGCTGCAAAACGGCCCTCAGAATAAACATGCTCACATTTTTGTACCAATCAGAAACAACTAATTATTGATTTAAGACTTATGCCAAGAATGAGGTCAAGAGCCAGGTTACACAGCTAGGCCGAAAAAATATACTACTATATATTAATCTATGACTCTTACTCGATAAACCTTTCATTATCAGTTTGTATTATTATGTTCGGGATAACAGGTTTAAAATTACGGACCGTGACGAGATAATTTATAAAGCCAACTCGATAACGTTTATATTATCTTGTCATCGTTTGTGATTTTAAACATGTATTCCCAAAAACAAACAATAATATAAACTGTTAATGAAAGGTTTATCCACTGAGAGTTATAATACATGTTCTTGGTAAACAATATATTGAAATACTGAACAGAAATCCTTTCACACAGTTATCTCCCTTGAATGACTGATATATCTTATGAATAATCATGTTCGCTCACGTCCAAAATTCATTGTCCAGAGAAAGGACGAACATTTAGTTATTGGTAATATCTGGAAGTTTATTACCCTGTTTTACTTGTTCAATTATCCAACATATGACTTTATACTTGTTTCAGATTGACAGAGACTTAAAGCCCATTGGGCTGGACGTACGTTTGTCATTAATATTGTTGTATTTTTATGTTCTTTTGTACACATGTCACTGTAATAAATTACAAACTTATATTGATAAGTGAGACATATAAAAATATGTAATTAGAAATATAGACATGAGCGGCTCTCTGGCAAAAGGGGATGTCGTGCACATTTGTGATGCATAGTATATCAGGCAAGTCATCACACAACTATGGATCGATAGGATCCATTTCGTTTAACAACCTACTAAATCTGAAGGAAGAATAGTCCTTGGACATTCTGAAACTTTACAAATTGCAAAAAGTTTCGATCCATGTCAGCCTGCGCAATCGCGCAATCGCGCAGGCTGACATTGGTCGATATTTTTTGCAGATTCATTGAACCCCAATGACTCATTTTAGTATTATTTCCTGAAAATAAGAATTCTGAACAAAGGGGAAAGTCCTTACTGCCGGAATCAAGAACCAATGTTGATGTTTCTGCTTGATTGGATCTGAGAAGCGGATTTCGTAACAATATTCTCTGAAACTATCTGGCGGAACGGTTGTCATCGTATGGCTACAACGGTAAACGAAATAGATCTATAATTATTCAGAATTGTAATTTAAAAAAATGTTACATCTAATTCCTAGACAGACATAGAGATAAAGAGAGAAGACCTACAGAGAAACAGACAGACAGACAGAGAGACAGACAGAGAGACAGACAGGGAGACAGACAGACAAACAGTGAGCGAGAAAGAGAATACAGACACAGAGAGAAAAGACAGAGAGACAGACAGAGCGAGAAAAAGAGAAGACAGACAGAGAGAGCGAGAAAGAGAGAGAAGACAGAAAGACAGAATGAAAAGACAGACAGAGAGAGAGAGACGGGGGGACAGGACAAACCGACAGAGAGAAAGTGAAGACAGACCGACAGACAGGGAGCGAGAGAGATGGGATTTCTGTAAGAATAATTGAGATAGATAGGCGAACAGACAATACAGGGCTTTCTTCTATGGCGGTTTGCAAAAAGATAGACCCAACTTCTTATAGAAAATGTTACACACTGGGAAAAAAAAAACATTGTGCTGTCCAAGGTGTGTATATTTTCAAGGGAGACTGATTTTGTGTAAAATGTTTATTCCAATAATGGGTTGCTTCCCTTGGGTCAGAAAATGGTGTTCTCAAATTCAAGTTCTATTGGAATTTAGAATTTGATATTTTATGGAGGTTGACCTTTTGTTGTAATATTCATATTTCTAATGTTGTAGCAAAAAAACCAACTTTGATGATTTAAGTCGTGAGTGAATTAATATTAATCGTTGTCTTTGCGATTATTTTTTACATACATCCGTCCGCGTCATTTCATTTTCGCTCACAACGTGTCACGCATAGGTTCAAGCCTGCAAGCCGTTCATGGTGTAAGTTCTTAGCTATATTTTCACCATCCTTAATTTTTTCAAGAATTAGTACTTACTATGTCTTTATTGTTTCTTGGCCTTGGGTTGTTATTTTTACATACGTATTGAAAGCATTTCAACCAGAACAATGGCTCAACGATATTGTGCATGTTAATACTGCATATTGTACTAGGCTCTTTCATCGACATAGTAACCTTCTCTATCTATGTATTGTAACGCTTGAACATATAAACCTTTCTGTTGAGTGACACCCCTGACATTTTTTGCAGACAGTGAGTACCAGGTTCAGTCTGTGCAGAGTGTGCAGTCTGACCTTGGACCTCACTCTCTGGTTCCTTTCAATTTGATATCGTCTAGAATCGTATAATACTTGCTTATGAAAGAGATTAGTTAGATATTTCACAATTTTAAGACATCATGCATTCTTTATAAATTGTAATTGGTGACCACACTGTTAATTATTGGGATTTAATGGTTTCAAAGAAAAGCCACTCTACGTTTTTCTACCATTTTTATTGGCATATATACATTATTACACCAAAACAGATACCTTATCAATTTGTGCCTGGTTAACTCAATTCTAATTGATATTCTTTTGCGGCGGTACAGATCCAAATCAAGTTGCCAGTTTTGTGCAGTCTGATTTTGGTCTACATTGTCGCATACTGGTAAAGGTTGGAGATATGACTTTATGGGTACAGCTTTCTAAGGATACTTTATATTTGTTTTACAGTTATTTACCATATCAAGACTCCTTTGTTTTCAACCACGTTACGAATAATAAATGGGTCAAGGTTATACTAGCTGTTATTGTGATTTCGTCGCTCCTAGACAGCAGAGTAAATAAACCACCATGGTACGCAGAACCAATTAGAGTCACAGAACCAGTGTCAAGACAATCTTTTCGGATACGCAGACGTACAGAGAAAGCCATGCGTCAGTTTTAAGAGAGACTCGCCTATCTTAGCCTAGACAGCAGAGTAAATAAACCACCATGGTACGCAGAACCAATTAGAGTCACAGAACCAATGTCAAGACAATCTTTACGAGCAATTTCTCCTTTTCCCACAGTGTTTTCAAAAGACTTGTACTGCAGACACGTGAAAACCAGGGCTTGTTTGGGAAAGGGTTAAGAGAGACTCGCCTATCTTAGCCGGAAAGTTGTAGAGAAATGGGAAGCGGTTCATAATCTCATTGATACAGACTTACAAATTTACTCTCTTTCTGAAGTGACTTTGAACTTTGTTTTACATCATCTGTTGAAGAATATCAGAAAGATTTCACAATCCTCTTCAACTACCTTTCGGGAGTAAAGACAGAGGAGTCCCAAAGGGAACTCAGTTCCCTAGAAATACTTCAAGAACACCATGTCATAACGTTGTTTAGAGATGAGATTACGAAGCATAAACAAAAACGTTCAAATACTATGCCTGTTGGTGCCTCAGCACAGTCTATAAGGGTACCATCCGACGACGAAAACTCATTAATAGCTCAGAAATATGCAGAAGCAGAGTCGGCTCAGGTTAAAGTGAGAGTTATGGAAGAGGAAGCAGATCTTCAGAGAAAAAAGGCAGAATTAAAAGAAAAAGAAATGAATTTCAAAGCAGAGACTGTGAGAAAAATGACAAAGATTGAAACAAGTTTGTCCACATTGTCATGTAAAAAAGCAGCCGAAGCAGCCCGTGTTAAAGCTGAGGTGCTAGAAAGATTATCTCAAACAGGAAGTGTCACTAACTTGAAATTATCTAAATCGGTAAACAATTCTACTGTTGGTTTTCCAACAGAAAATATCAAGTCCACTCAACAGCCGTCTTCTACGTACATTGTGGTCGATGAAATTAACAAATACCTGCTTAGAAAAGAAGTTTTGTGAACGAGACTAGTTCACTTCGACGACACACCTGAAACTTACATATCATGGAAATCCCGTTTTCGACAAGTTTGTCAAGAACTCAACATTTCAGCTTCAGAAGAAATCGACCTCTTGATTAAGTGGTTAGGCAATGAGTCAAAGAAACATGCTATTAGTTTGAAGAACGTTTATAGAAACAGTTCTGCTACTGGTCTCAAATGTTTATGGACAAGGCTGGATGAAAGGTATGGATCTACTGGATTGGTGTACCAGTCTATCATGAATAAATTAGAGAAATTTCCCAAACTAACATACTCAGACACTTCTAAATGGTATGAACTTTTAGATACTTTATCAGAAATTCTGGTGTTAAAGACTGATCCAGAGTATTGTTCTGCTCTTGCGTACTTTGACTCGTCAGTCGGAACTTCACCGAATTTGATGAAGTTACCACCAGCTATTCAAGAGAAATGGGCCTTTAGGGTGAACAATCACAAGGTGAACAACAACGTTACCTTTACTCCCTTTACAGAGTTAGTTTCTTTCATTAGAGAACAGGCTACTGTTCGAAACGATCCCACATTAACTGTAAACAATGACCTTTGGAAACGTTCGAATCAACGGTCAAGCAACACACCAAAAAAGGTCAGTGTAGATAAATCGGACGTATCAACTGAAGTAAAGACTGCTACTGCAAATGGTAATTCAGAAAAATGGTGCCCTTTCCACAAGAAGAAACATAGCTTAAATGAGTGTAGAGCTTTCCGCACAAAAAGTCATCAAGAAAGAAAACAGTTTTTGAAATCCAATAACATTTGCTTTAAGTCTTGTGAGTCAGATGCTCACAAAGCTAGTGAATGTCTAAAAGTAGTCAAATGTGAAATTTGTGGTTACGCAAACCATCCAACAGCTATGCACATTACGCGGTCAACTTCTAACTCGACATCCAACTCGCATAGCGGGGAGACCAATCAACTACAGAGCACAGTCGATACAGTGAACAATAGATGTTTACAGATTTGTGGACAGAGGCAAGCGAAAGGAAAATCATGTGCCACAATCTTTCTTGTTAACATTTATAGTACTGTAAACCCTATGAAAACTGTCAAATGCTATGCCATTCTTGACGAGCAAAGCAACAGATCCTTGGTCAAGCCAAAATTATTTTCACTTTTAGGGATTGATGGGGAAGAATATCAGTATACACTGAGCTCTTGTGCAGGAGTTGAGAATGTCAGTGGTCGCAGAGCTAGTAATTGTATACTTGAATCTCTTGACGGTTCTGTGAGATATCAGTTACCTTCTCTAATAGAATGTCGCGATATCCCAAATAACCGTGACGAGATTTGCACCCCACAGGATGCTTTGTGTCATGCACATTTGTCTCACTTGACATCTGTCATTCCAAACATTGATACTAATGCAGAAATATTGATGATATTAGGTAGGGATGTTGCTGAAGCTCATTATGTTAGAGATCAGATTTAGGACCTCTAGGAGGACCTTTTGCTCAAAAGCTTGATTTAGGTTGGACCATAATTGGTGAAGTTTGTTTAGGCAAACTGCATATGAAAGAAAAGGTAAATGTAAACAAAACATACATCGCTGGTAATGGTCTTCCGTCATTATTTAAACATTGTGACAGTAGGGTCTTTGTTAAAGATATAGCCTATGATCCTGTTTTTGTGAAGGATGTAAATGATGATAAGCCTGGTTTGTCAATAGAAGACAGAGCCTTTTTGACTCTGATGGATATCGGTTTTGAAAAGGCTCCTAGTGGTAGGTGGACTGCACCTCTTGTCTAAAAGACAACGTTTACCAAACAACAGAAGTAAAGCTCTTAGAAGAGCAAACTCATCGTCAAAGAACTTAAATAGAAATCCTTCTAAAACAAACTCATATGGTCGATTTCATGCAAAAAGTCTTTGAACGCGGAAATCCTGAGGTTGCCGCACAATTAGGTCATAATGAAGAATGCTGGTATTTGCCCGTCTTTGGAGTGTATCATCCTAAACAAGAGGGCCATGATGGCCCTGCATCGCCCCACTGGCTTATAAATATAAACCATAAATACTAAACATTTCAATTCTGAGCCAAATGGTTTCAAAATGAAGACTTACAAAGTTTTCTCTGTAAAAGCCCATGTGAAAGTGTAGACATGCAGGGCAAAGCCATTTTTGATCCCACAGCTATAACTACTTGAACCCTGGTAGAGGTCCACAAGATAAAGCCACATGCCAAAATAATACAAGTCTATGCTGTATGGTTATAAATAAGGTGATTTTCAAGTTTCATCCATATGAAGCCTCTGTAAAACATAAGACCCCTGATGCAAGGCTAATTTCAAAAAAAAAAAAAAAATCAAAAGTGATCCAGATTTGGTAGCCCTTGAGTTTGCGGTTACGAGCAAAAAGATTTTTTGAATTTTCACGCTATAAGCACATGTTTATGACCCATGAGATAGGACTAATTTTGACATAACTTGAATAACTTTGGAAGAGGTTATTTAGATTACACTCATACAATATTACAGCTGTAACTCAAGGTAAGGAACAAGAAGACCTTTTAAGTTCTCACTATATTAGCCTATGTAAAGCTTGTGACTTATTTGGTGAAGCAGTTTCAGAGACGATAAGCTTGATGGCCTTAGGCCTGTGGAGCTAAGAAGCAGTATCTTTTTCATGAGCTACAATGACGTTAGATTTTTAAAGGTTTTCCAATACTTTTCAGTTTTGTAGCCATAGCAACCATAGCTTTTAACAGAACTTAACTCTTTGAAGACATTCTGGAGAACATCATGGTAAGATGATATCTGTAAAGTTTGGTCAAAACTGGAAGAGTGGTTTCAATGAAAAAGATGGAACAATCTTGGTAGATGTCTACAATATGAATCGGCATGCCAAATTTTTATAACCCTAGGCCTTACAGTAAGGATAAAAAAATATATATCTTAAGTTTTCACTATGTAAGCCTAAAATTTGTGAACCCTGGAGTAGGACAAATTTTGATCCCAAGGCTCAAAACATGCCAAATTTGTTAGTCCTATGCTTTATGGTTAAAAACAAGAAGATTGTCGAGAAGTCTTCACTATATAAGCCCTTATAAAACATTGACCCCAGGGCTACAGTCGGACTACATGGGGAATATGTGTATTAGAAGAATAACATGCCACATTTGGGAGTTCTTGGCCTTATGGCAAGTAACAAGACGGTTTCTGAAGTTTTCACTCCATAAACCCATGTAAAACTTGTGACCCCTTGCGACCCCTGGTGCAGAGCCAAACTTGATCCTAGGGCTGTAACTTGGGCCCTCTTTGTAGTTGTCCACTAGATAATGCTATAAATATGCAAAATTTGGTAGCCCTAAGCCTTACGGCTATGTACACCAAGATTTAAAAGTTTTCCCTATATAAGCCCATGTAATCTTGTGAACCTTCCCGCCCCTCCCCCCCTCAGCATGAGGCCAAATTGACCCCAGGACTGTAATTTGGGCACTTTGGTAGACCCCCACTAGATCAAGCTAAATGCAAAATTTGGTAGCTCTAGGCCTTATGGCTAGGTACAGAAAGATTTCTTAAGTTGTCACTATGTTAGCCCATGTAAAACTTGTGACCCCTGCAGTGGGGCCAATTTTGATCCCAGGGCTAAAATTTTGGCCCGCTTGATAGAGGCCCACTAGATATAGCTACATGCAAAATTTGGTAGCTCTAAGCCTTATGGCTAGGTACAGGAAGATTTTTAAAGTTTTCTCTATATAAGCCTATGTAAAACTTGTGACCCCTGGGGCAGAGCCAATTTTGACCCCAGGGCTATAATTTGAAGAAACATGATAGAGGTCTACCACATAAACTACATGCCAAATTTGGTAGCCCTATGCCTTATGGCTTAAGACAAGAATATTTTTAAAGATTTCCAATATTTTTCAGTTTTGTTGCCATGGCAACCAGAGTTTTTGAAGGAATCAAATTCTTTCAAGAAATTCTGAAGAGGACCATGGCAGGATCATTTCTGTGAAGTTTCATGAAAATTGGATGGGTAGTTTCAGAGAAGATGATGTTTGAAATAAAAGTTAACGCACGGACGGACGGACTGACGGAAGGACGCACGGACGGACGCACGACAGACACCGGGCCATGACATAAGCCCGCTGGCCTTCGGCCAGTGGAGCTAAAAACCAGATCAAATAAGGGGAGTTTTTGATTCTAGTGCAAAGGGGTCTCTTTAAATTCTGTCTTGTTAAGTGGGCCAGATTTGACAAATAGCCTATTAGGGGTTTTACTTAGATTTCGTAAGGAAAGTGTAGCCATTGCTGCCGATATTGAGCAAATGTTTTATTCTTTTGAAGTAAATGAAACCCATAGGAAATTCTTAAGATTCTTTTGGTACAAGGATAATGACCCAGACCAGCCCCTCATTGAATATTGTATGTGCCGGCACGTGTTCGGAAATAGTTCAAAGTTTCAGCACCATGCGTAAAGCATTGAAAAGTGGACATTAGCAGTACATTATGGTGAGATCTTTCCGGATAATGTTTTTGTTGGTGTATTTTCGACAGCATTCAATTACAGGAATTTCAAAAGACTTTTGCATTTGTTAGATGGCATCACCTGTTTCTCCCGTACTTATATGTTTGTGTAATAAAATCGAATGATATCAAACATGCAATCTGATAGGCATAACCTATTTCTCGGGTAACTCTACATGAGGAAGGAGAAGCGGGAAGTATTGAAATCTAGGCCCTAACGACACCATTCTATGAGAGTACGACGGATGACGCGATGGAAAGTCCCATGTTTACGCAGCATTACAGAAGAGGGCTTCTGAAAACGTTGTCGGAAAAAAAGAAAATGTTAATAATGCTCATCTTCCCACAATGTTTTCAACCCCTTCACCGGCAAATTTCATTATTTGAACTTCATCTTATTTGTCGTCTGCCAATGTTTTCAAATTGGACAACTCTAAAATTTACCGTCTAGTAAAGAGTTAACTCTAAATGACGTTAAACATTTTAACTGTTTACCAAACGACAAAATTTTGGACTTTTTCGATTCAAACCATTTCCAGACGACAAAGTAAATGATGCTCAAGTGGTGTAAGTTATTTTTGAAAGGGTAGAAAAACATTCTCGGGAAAAGGAGAATATGCTGGTAACCAGTATTTTGTTCTTTCCCCACACTGATGCTTTCAAAAGCCTTCATCCTAAAGGTCGTGGAAACTTGGGATTGTTGGCAAAGAATTTACTCAAAACTAAAACTTGCCGTTCTCAATTGTGAATTTAAAAGATAAGTACAGTATCAAAATTTATATTTTCCGATCTGAACTGGTGAATACGAATTAGGAGTTCATTTGAGATATCACTGTTTCACTGCTTCAACGCCGATATTGTGTCTGTTGTGCATACACGAAAACAGACTTTTGCGGATGGCATAGATCCAAGATCGGACTGCACGATGTTTGAAGTCTGATCTTGGATCCTTGCCGTCCACATGTTAAGCTATGAGGTTAAGATTAGCCTGTTTTGCCATAAGAATTAAGAAACTGAGTTTCAGTCAATTGTACAAGTGTTTTCAGCCATCGAAAGAGGCCGAGTTAACATGTTTGGCGCTGTAAGATAAAACGCTTTACCAGACGTCAAAATTTTGGACTTGTCCAAATTGAAAGCATTTGCAGACGACAAATCAAATGTGCATCAGATAGTGCTGTTTGTCCATGATACCGTAGAAAACCTGTTGGGAAAAGGAAAAAAAAAAATGCTGTTCACCAGCATTTTCTCCTTTTCCAACCATGTTTTTGAAAGCCCTTTCTATCTTTTAGGGTAGTGAAAACTCAGAATTGTATAGAATAGGGCCAAACAACAATTGTTCCACTATTGTACTTTTTTTTTACAATCACTGGAATGACTAAAAAAATCCGAATTTAAGCTGAAAGAAAACCAGTGTTTCACATTTGCACACGCTTGGAGAAAGCTTTATCTATAAAGTTCAAACCGATGAATGCGTTTTGCAATTTGACCTAGTGTGATAACATTATTGATTTTATTATCTTACCCAACTTTTTTATTCTATAATTGAATCATGCTCTATGAAACCGGAGCTTAATAACTTGCAAAACGTATCGAATCATGTCAACCTGCGCAGTCCGTGCAGGCCGACAGGTGTCGAAATTTTCTGCATGTCAAATAATCGTTCTACCACCAAGGCTAGTCGAGTATTAGGCTAAATGGATTTTATAGATCCATGATTATGTGCCTACTTGCTTGGTATAATGAATATTTGGATGCATTAAAATCCCTTTTGCCAGAGCGATACTAAAATATATGCACAAATAGCATAAACCATTTGAAAAGATTAAAGGAAAGCCAGCAAGAGCAATCGCTCCTTTTCTCACAGTTATCCGTTCTGTTGAAATGCGCCATATTCCTTTCCTTTAAATATTTGTCTCTGAGATTTTCTTTATACGTTGAAGTGGGTCTAAAAGTAAAGGCTCAAGCTTGATAGGGATCTATTATTTTATCGAAAGATTAGTTGCTCAAAGACATACGGTAGCTTAAAGGGGAGTATACAGCAGGATTTAGAGGACTTACGGCAGCATAGAGTGAATATAGTAATACAGCAGCATAGAGGGTACATAGAAATATGGCAGACAAGAAGGGTCACAGTAATACGGCAGCAAGGAGGGGACATAAGGCAACGTAGAAGGTACATAGTAGTACGGCAGTATAGAGGGTACATAGTAATACAGCAGCATACGGGGTACATAGTAATACGGTAGCAAAGAGGGTACATAGTAATACGGTAGCACAAAAGGTACATGGTAATACGGTAGCACAAAGGGTACATGGTAACATGGTAGTATAAAGGAGACATAGTTATGCAGAAGCAAATAGAGACGTAGCAATACGGTAGCATAGAGGGTACATAGTAATACGGCAGCAAAGAGGGTACATATAATAATAAATACGGCAGGAAAGAGGGTACATAGTAATACGGCAGCATAGAGGTTCATAACAATACGGCATCATAGAGGGTATATAGTAATACGGCAGCATAGAGGGCACATAGTAACATGGCAGCATATAGAGTGTATAGTAATACGGCAACATAGAGGGTACGTAGTAATGCAGCAGCATAGAGGTAACATAGTAATATGGCAGACAAGAAGGGTCACAGTAATACGGCAGCCAGGAGAGGACATAAGGCAACGTAGAAGGTACATAGTAGTACGGCAGTATAGAGGGTACATAGTAATGCGGCAGCATACGGGGTACATAGTAATACGGCAGCAAAGAGGGTACATAGTAATACGGTAGCACAAAGGGTACATGACATGATAGTATAGAGGGGACATAGTAATACGGTAGTATATACGGAACATAGCAATACGTTAGCATAGAGGGTACATAGTAAAACGGCAGCAAAGAGGGTACATAGTAATACGGTAGCACAAAGGGTACATGGTAACATGATAGTATAGAGGGAACATAGTAATACGGTAGCATATAGGGAACATAGTAATACGGCAGCAAATAGGGCACATAGTTATACGGCAGCATAGAGTGTAAATAGCTATACGGCAGCAAAAAAGATGCATAAGGAAACATAGGGGGCGCTTAGTTATAGGGCAGCATAGACGGTACAAAGTAATATAGCAGCATAGATGACACCTGGTAATACGGCAGCATAGAAGGTACATAATAATACGGCAGTACAGAAGGTACATGGTAATACGGCAGCAAAGAGGAGGCATCAGGCAGCATAGAGGGTGCATAGTAACACGGTAGCATAGAGGGTACATAGTAATACGGCAGCATCGAGGGCACATAGTAATGCGGCAGCATAGAGGGTACATAGTAATACGGCAACACAGAGGGTGCATAGTTGTACGACAGTACGGAGGGGACCTACTATTACGGCAATAAAGAGGGTACATAGTAATAGGGAAAAACTGAGGGTATATAGTAATACGGCAGTAAAGAGCGGACGTAGTAGTGTGGCAGCATATGAGGGTACATAGTCATACGGCACTAAAGAGGGGACGTAGTAATGTGGCAGCATAAGAGGGTACATAGTAATACGGCAACACTGAGGGTACATAGTAATACGCCGGCAAACAGGGGACATAGTAAAACGACAGCATAGAGGGTACATAGTAATACAGCAGTAAAGATGGTACAAAGTAATACGGCAGTAAAGAGGGTACATAGTAATATGGAAGCATGGAGGGGATATATATACTATGTACCCTCTTTTCTACCGTGTTAGTATGTCCCCCCTATATAGCCACCGTATTACTATGTACCCTTTATGCTACCGTATGACTATGCCCTCTGTATGTTGCCATATTACTTTGTCTCCTCTATGCTGCCGTATGTTTCCACAATACTGCCCAATGGCTCTTTTATGCTGCCATGTTTCTATGTTCCCTCTTTACTGCCGTATCAATATTTCCCCTCTATGCTGGCGTATGTTCCCTCGATACTGCCGAATAACCATTTACTGTACCTTGTATGCTACCATATAAATATGTGCTCTCTAAGCTACCATATTAGTATGCACCCTCAATGCTACCATATTGCTGTGTTCCCTATATGCTACCGTTTTACTATGTCCTCCTGTGCTACCAAGTTACCATGTGTCTTTTATGTTACTGAAGATGACACACAGCAGCATATACGGGACATACGTCAACATAGTGGGGACATACGGCCGATTCTGTAACTTTTATGTTACTGTATGAATATGTACCCTCTTTGCTGCCGTAAATAGAGGGAACATACGGCAGCATAGAGGTGGCATAGTAATATGGCAGTATAAAGGGGATTTGCAGCAGCATAAAGGTACATCCATCCGGCAATGAAGAAGGGCAGCATATAGGTGGCATAGAAATATTGCACTATAAAGGGGATATACGGCAGCATAAAGGTACATCCGGCAATGAAGAAGGGACACATAGGAGTATAGAAGTACGTGCGCTAGGACAACGGTATCACAGACACGAAATAGAGTAGCATCGAGGGAATGAACGGTAGTGAAGATGACACACAGCAGCATATACGGGACATACGTCAACATAGTGGGGACATATGGCCGATTCTTTAACTACATTTAACCTTGTCCATTTCAAGGTTTCCATTTTGAAGTACTGTCAGTCACATGATCTTAAAAATAGTGGCGCCGATGTAAATCGATTAGCAGCGACATCAACAACTACGGGAAAGTCATTCGTATTGATAGACAACGTGAAAAAACTATTGTACAAACTATTTGCTCACGGAAATGCATTTAGAAAGATTTCGGTAGAAAACTGTGACCCGTCTAATCTGTTTTTAAGCGGATCCTTACAACTTTAACTACAGTAAAGCGGTGTATTTCCGGCGGAGAAATGTACCTTGTAGGTGCATATCAACCATCGTAATACATCCAAAGGATTTGATCAACGGACCGCCGCGATATAACGGAAATAATGTTGAAACAGGGTTAAACAGCGTGCAGTCAATCAATGATTAACGGATCATCTGAGGTTTGCTGGATGTATCTTAGTAGAGTCAGTTTGGTTTCTACAGAAACTAACGTTGTGATCAAATTTATTCAGGTGGAACGACTTCCTCAGTATTTCTTAAATATTTCTTGGTTGCATTGTTAGTTTTTAACAAAATCCATGCAGTAATATAATTTGTCATAACTTTTCATTTTCAAGTTCATGCTTTTTACTCTTAAACTCTATGGTAATAATTTAGCATGTTTTGGTCGTAGCCACAAGGGAGTGATGGACAGTTGGAGAACAGCCATAAACAATAACAAATCATAGTAAAACCATGTGTTTTTGTAGCAATTTCATCTATATTTAGATTCAATAGTAGCTTTAAGAACATATCTTTATCAATGAAAAACCAGAAGGTCATAGACCCATGAGGTATATACATGTACATCATGTATAATACAATATAGTGCTAACATAACTAGCATAACAATAAAGCCAACCGTGCAAATTTTGTGTTTTACAACGCTCACCTATAAGGCCACAGAAATTGAAATTGAATTATTTAGTATGTTTATTTCCTTTATGATTTCATTTACCCTTGTAGAAATTTTATCAATCTTCCTAACCGAAAAGATGTGATACAAATTATTGATTATTTAGTGAACTGATAATATTATTCCCAAAAGAAAACCAAAAAGGTTTAAAAGTTAAGGTCGATTTCTCTTTATATGGTAATGTTTCTTGAAAGTGGCTGTATTTAAACAATTGAAAGTTTGTCTCAGTAAGGATAAGTTATTGTAAACTTAGTTTTTTTAATATGCTTGGCCTAAAATGTAAATGTTTTCAGAAGTATGCTGTTCTGTGTGTTGCACTATCCCCACCATTTTCATATGTCAAAATTAACATTCATTTTTATACGCCCGACGAAGACGGGACGTATTATGGGATCACCCGTGGCGGGCGGGCGGACGGGCGGCGTCCAGTTCTTTGTCCGGAGCATATCTCCAAAACTATACTACCTACGGTTATGAAATTTCATGTGTGGATAGATCTCATCAAGGGAGAGTGCAGTGCACAGGAATCATAACTCTTGCTTCCTTAATTTTTGAGTTATTGCCCTTTGTTGTTTTTCATACTTGAATTTTGTCCGGAGCATATCTCCAAAACTATACTACCTACGGTTATGAAATTTCATGCATGGATAGATCTCATCAAGGGGGAGTGCAGTGCACAGGAATCATAACTCTTGCTTCCTTAATTTTTGAGTTATTGCCCTTTGTTGTTTTTCATACTTGAATTTTGTCCGGTGAATATCTCCAATACTATACTACCTAGGGTTATGAAATTTCATGAGTGGATAGATCTCATCAAGGGGGAGTGCAGTGCACAGGAATCATAACTCTTGCTTCCTTAATTTTTGAGTTATTGCCCTTTGTTGTTTTTCATACTTGAATTTTGTCCGGAGCATATCTCCAAAACTATACTACCTACGGTTATGAAATTTCATGCATGGATAGATCTCATCAAGGGGGAGTGCAGTGCACAGGAATCATAACTCTTGCTTCCCTAATTTTTCAGTTTTTGCCCTTTCTTGTTTTTCATACTTGAATTTTGTCCGGTGAATATCTCCAATACTATACTACCTACGGTTATGAAATTTCATGTCTGCATACATCTCATTAAGGGGGAGTGCAGTGCACAGGAATCATAACTCTTGCTTCCTCAATTTTTCAGTTAGTGCCCTTTCTTCTTTTTCATACTTGCATTTTCTCCGGTGAATATCTCCAAAACTATACTACCTAGGGTTATGAAATTTCATGCCTGCATACATCTCATTAAGGGGGAGTGCAGTGCACAGGAATCATAACTCTTCCTTCCTTAATTTTTGACTTATTTTCATACTTGAATTTTGTCTCGAGCATATCTCCAAAACTATACTACCTATGGCTATGAAATTTCATGCGTAGATAGATCTCATCAACTGGGAGTGCAGTGCACATGAACCATAACTCTTGCTTAATTTTTGACTTATTGCTCTTTCTTTATTTTGAAACTTTAATTTTGTCCAGTGCATATCTTCAGAACTATACTAGCTAAGGATATGAAATTTCATGCGTGGATACATTCCATCAACGGGAAGTGCTGTGCATATAAATTTCAACTCTTGCTTGCTTAATTTTTCAGTTATTGCCCTTTCTCGTTTTTTTTTTTCGAACTTGAATTTTGTATGATGCATATCTCTCAAACTATACTACCTCGGGTTATGAAATTTTAGGGCTGGATACATCTCATCAAGGGGTAGTGCAGTGCACATGAAATATAAATTGCTTATTTTTTATGCACCAGCATTTTCTCCTTTTCCCACAATGTTTTCTACCCTTTCCAAACCAAATTTCAATTTTTGAGTTACATTTAGTTTGTAAACTGCAAATGATTTCAATTTGGACTAGTCCAAACTTTTGCTGTGTGGTAAAGAGTTAATAGTAATACAATAATAAACAAGAGTTCCGTCAACACAAATACACTGCCATTATCTTCAATCAACAGTAAAAAAAATATTCTGCACTACTATTTTTCTATACCTCCCCTTTATCATTATTATGCCCCAACTTTACAACTTGGGGTAAGACGGGCGTATCTTGCGACAATTTGCCGCTCTTGTTAATGGATAAAATCATTAAAATAAGATTTTAAACTCTTAAAGTAAGTTTTCTCTCGTTGTTTTTGTAAAATAATCAGGTAGGTGCAAAGAAATTTCCAAAACCAAGTTTTAAATGGATGATTTCAAGCCAAATATTAGTTTTCATTTCAACCAAATGGACTTTAATGTACAATTTTATGACCAAGTTATCTAGCATGTAATTGGAGCCTGCATGGCTCCGTGGCGAAGGTGTAGGATCTGTATCCTGGAAGGCTCGGGTCAGTCAAGCCAATAAGATAAAATCTTTCTGACTTTCAGCTGATTGTATCATCAGCCTTCGAATGAGGACGAATTTATAATTGAGCCATGCTCTGGAAAAAGGGAATTAAATGCATATCCGTGATGCATTATGTCAAGGAGGTCATCACATAATTATGGATCCGTAAAATCCATTTTATCTAAAAGCCGACGAACTCCAGAGTTAACATGCATAAAGTATATCAAAAGCAAAAGTTTTCAACCCAGGTCAGCCTGCGCCGACTGCGCAGCCTGACATGAGTCGACACTTTTTGCCGCTGCATTTCACGGAGCATGACCCATTTTTTGTGCCGAAAGAGTGAGATAAACGAGAGGGCCATGATGGCCCTGGATCTCTCACCTGAGTCAATAGGCGAAATTTCACTCCAGGGTCATAATTGAAAGTACTACATGCCAAATATATATGATGTTAGGCTTATGGCTAAGGACAAGAATTTTCAAGATTTTGTTTTATATTTCTGTCGTAGACGGGTAATATTTTGTTCTATACCTCTATGTAAAACAAGAGCTGCCGTAGTCGGGTAATTTCAAGTATACCAGATTTCCTTGAGCAGTTTTCAGATTACTCTGAACAGCTTGTTTACAAATTAACATTTTTCATCAAGTCTTCAATTAAATCTGCATTTATATGTGAATAAAAGATTGCATTAATTGAATACATAAAAGCACCAATTATATTAAGAAAACTGAGTTGCTCTGGAATTTATCAAAGCTTGCAGTATAGACTTAAATATAATGAAAAGAAATATAATACTCTGACCAGTTTTGAGGTCAATTGACCTTAAAACATGGCCTCAGGAATGTCCAAAAGGTATTTCTTCAATTTGATCTGGTGACCTACTTAATGACCCCAGCTGACCCAATTTAAAACTTATCTGAGATATAAAAACAAACATTCTGACCAGTTGTTAGATCGATTGAGCTGAAAATGTGGCCTCTGGAGTGTCCAAAATGTATTTCTTCAATTTGACCTTGTGACCTAGTTTATGACCCTATGTGACCATATTTCAAAACTCATCCGAGATATCAAGACAAACTTGTTGACCAAGGTTCTGGTGAATTGGGCAAGAATTGCCGCCTGAAGAGTGCCCACAAGGTATTTCTGTAATTTTACCTAGTGACCTAGATTATGACCCATTCAAGTCAAACATGCTGACAAATTTTCAGGTCATTTGAGCAAAATTTGTGGCCTCTAGAGCGCCCAGAATACATTTATTAAATTTGACCTTGTGACCTAGTTTAAGACCCTA
The DNA here is from genome assembly GCA_945859785.2 of Tridacna gigas. NCBI lineage: Eukaryota > Metazoa > Mollusca > Bivalvia > Cardiida > Cardiidae > Tridacna > Tridacna gigas. The sequence continues at coordinate 9,480,239 of OX244028.2, forward strand.
TGACACCCAATTTCTAAATGCTCGGAATTATCATCAAATGAAACATGTAGACCTATTTTCAGGTCAATTTAGCCAGAATTGTGGCCTCTAGAGTACCCACAAGGTATTTCTTCAGTGTGACCCAGTGACCTTGTTTATGACTATGTGACCCAATTTTGAAATCATCTGAGGTATTATCAAGACAAACACGCTGATTAATTTTCAAGTCAACTGAGCAAGAATTGTGGCCGCTAGAGCGCCCACAAGGTATTTCTTTAAATTTGACCTAGTGACCTAGTTTATAAGCCTATATGACCCAATTTTGAAGTCATCCAAGATTTTATCAAGACAAACATGCTGACCAATTTTCAGGTCAGTTGAGAAAGAATTGTAGCCTCTAAAGTGCCCACAAGGATTTTTTGTAAGTTGACTTAATGACCTTGTTTATGACCCTAGGTGACCCAAATTCAAACTCATCCGAAATTTCATCAAGAAAAACATTCTGACGTATTTTCAAGTCAATTGAACAATAAATGTGGCCTTTAAAGTGACCACAATGTATTTCTTTAATTTGACCTAGTGACATAGTTTATGACACAAGGTATCCCAAATTCGAACTCATCCGGGAATTTATTAAGACAAAGATTCTGACCAATTTTCAATACAATTGAGCAATAAATTTTGCCTCTAAAGTGCCCACAAGGTATTTCTTTAATTTGACCTAGTGACCTAGATTATGTCCCCAGGTGACCCAATTTTGAACTCATCCTAGATTTCATCAAGACAAACATTTTGAACAATTTTCAGGTCAATTGAGCAATGAATGTGGCCTCTAGAGTGCCCACAAGGTATTTTTTAAATTTGACCTAGTGACCTAGTTTATGATCCAAGGTGTCAAACTCATCCGAGATTTAATTAGGACAAACATTCTGACCAATTTCCACGTCAATTCAGCAAAAAATGTGGCCTCTAGACTGCCCACAAGGTATTTCTGTAATTTGATCTAGTGACCTAGTTTATGACCCTAGGTGATCCAAATTCAACCTCATTTGAGATTTTATTAAGACAAATATTCTGACCAATTTTCGGTCAATTCAGTAAGAAATGTGGCCTCTAAAGTGTCCACAATGTAAATGTTCACGACGGACGACGCATGACGGACGACGGACATCGGACAACCACAAAAGCTCACCTTTAGCACGTTGTGCTCAGGTGAGTTAAAAAGAATAGTGTAAGAAATATCTAATTGCAGAACACACATCCAAAGGTGTTCTGCAATGGGATATTTCTTAAACTGAATTTTGAAATAGTTGACTGTAGTGAATAACGTTTATCACATAAAACCTCCCCCAGCCGTGGAATAAGGCCATACATTATTTTTGATAATACACTGGTGTGTTATCGTTTTTTGAGTTCCGGTTCTGGGGACCGTTTTACTAAAGTACTTACGCAAACGTAACTAAGAAATTTCGTAAGTTTTTGCGTAACTCTGAGTTTTGCGTTTTACTAAAGTTTTCGTAGCTAAGTTCGAACGTAAGTTTTTGCATAACTTTACGTACAAAAATTTCGGTCGTAAGTAAGAACATCGGCCGAAATCTAATGGCATTTTTTGTAGTTTGTCGTCACAGAGGAAGAAAATTGAGAAAACACATTATAATTATGTTCATAGCTATCCACAGTAGTCATAAATTTCATTTTTAGACGGATCCATTTTTTTCTTCACAGGTTCAGTGTCAATATTTGACGGAAGCGGCTGACATATGACATGACGAAAAGCGCGAGAAATGTAGGGTAAATACTCGTAAATTACGTCATATTTCCCTATGGTTGAACGGCACGCACTGTTTACCTAGGTAAGAAGTACGCGGGAACTACTGTTTCTGCCTTCAATTGAAGAGTTACGGAAATACTTACTTACGCAAATTTACAAGTTAAGAAAGTTTAATAAAACGGATTTACGAATTTTGTAAATCTGAACGTAGGCGTAAAGTTAGAAAATTCTTACGCAAAAATTTACGGATTGTTACTTAAATGGTACCCTGGTTATTTTTGTAGGTATTAGCGCGTGAAGCTGGGGACACCAACCACGTCACATGCTGCAATTCGTATTACTTCGCCATTTCGCGGGAAATTGACGTCGTTGTTGCTAAGACATATACGAATGGAAAACGCTATGATTTTCATTTTAAATAACAACAAGATATGCGGTATAGGTCATCTAAAGTCAACAAAATTGTGGAAATATTTCTATTTACACCCTATATAAACTGTTTAATTCTATTTTCGATGCTCAAGCCCCCCCTCCCCCCCCCCCCCCCAGCTCAGTCGGTAGCGTACAGGACTTGAGAAGAGGAGGTCGTTGGTTCGATCCCCGGCTTGTCGATCCCCGGCTTGGCCAATTTCTTTCCGAGGATTGATGATAGTCATCGCGACAGGATTCATTCCTCTCTCACCGTTGACCAATGTTTCGACGATGGTTATGTGGCTTGGAAAGAATATTGTGCGGAGTACTGGTAAATGAAACTCCAGGAAAGCATGGCTAGGTGCACTGGCCGCCGCGATAGAACTGAAATAATGTTGAAAACGGCGTTAAACACCATACAATCAATCAATCAATCAGTCTATTTTCGATGAACTGTCACAGAGCTATCTTGTGTATGTACACAGGTAAATGGAATTGCATCCGTAAACATGGACTCGTGTGAGATATGTAAGCTGAAGGTGATGGTGCGGCTCTCTTAGTTGCCTGTCGTTCGTTTTATGTGATAATTAGAATCTCGCAGTCGTGTACATGTATTATCATTTTATCACGTTGACTAAAATATATATGACGCTCGCCGAGGCTCGCGTCATAATATTTTAGTCAACTCGTTTGATAAAAATGATAATACATAAACACTCATGTAAAATCCTCTATCAGAATAACCTTAGATAAGGGTTTTTTACTCTTACCGTACGGGCTCATTGCTTAAAATACTCTAATCATGCACAACTCGGTTGAATATGAAATTTTCGAGTTATCGAGTTATAGAACAATTTGAGCCATGCTCTGGCAAAAAGGGATTTTACCTAGCAAACCATCATATGAAACCGACAAACTCCTGAGATAGGATGGTCCTTGGACTTGCAGAAAATATACGAATGAAGAAAATTTCGACCCAGGTCAGCCTGCGCGGACTGGACATGCATTAATTTTTGCGGATGCATTAAACCCCATTTCACAGAGTATTACTCATATCTTTTGTGCTGAAAATGTGAAATTATAACAATAGCATAAAGAGTGTGTTTTGCAATTGGATATTTCTTAAACGTAATTTTTAAGCACTTGACTGCAATGAATAGTGTTTAGATAACCTTACGTACGGGAAGTTTCCTCTTGTTGCACAGGCTCAATGGTTATAAAACACTATTCTCGCTCAGCTCGGTAGTACATGAAATTTCTAAGTTATATAATGATCCAAGCTCTATGAAAAGGGGGCTAATTGCATCTGCATTCCACGCAGGCTGACCTGTGTCGAAACTTTTTGCTGTTTGTCCATTTTCTGCATTTCAAAGGACCAGTGTACTAGTCTGCCCCTACCACAACGTTATCGGGTCAGGCAAAGCGCAATAATGGCGGCATCCTAGGTGTCCTCAAGCGTACCCCAACACGCTTCCCCGTTTTCTCCAATTTCGTGTGATCCAGTTTGATCAGTTAATGAAATGAGATCGATTTTGTACAAAATACACATTACCGAATCTAAAACGTGCTGTTGGGGTGTGGTTTAAATACAAATTCGACTATGAATCATTTGCTTTGCCTGACGTTCTCTTGCAGTACGGCGGGGTACCAGACCAGCAGTTGGCTAAATGGACTTTATGAAACCATAATACTGTGCTGCAGTGCTTTGCATCATGCATCACGGAGATGCATTAAGCCCCCGTTTGCCATTGCGCGGGGCTCAAACATAATTTGATACAATGACACAATTTATAGAGTAAATCCTTACCTTTTAGAGCAATTCCTTCCTTTTTCTCCACAGATTAATGTCTATTTTTTTCAAATTTTCTCACTGTCTGAAGCATTAAGGAAGTTTAAAGTTGCGCACAAACTGAACTGAGCATGAGTTTTGCAACCACGCCACCTGGTTTTATTGTTGAGGTTTAAAAAAAAAACTTTGTATAGGGATAAATGTACCCCTACCTCAATCACTTAAACAGACGCTATTTATGTATGCGTTTTGCACCAGACCACGTTTAACTCTTTACCAAACGCCAAAATTTTAGATTTGTCCAAATTTCAAGCATTTGCAGACGACGATATTAATGTGACTGAAACATTAAAATTAGTTTTGGGAAAGGTAGAAAACATTGTGGGAAAAGGAGAAAATGCTAGTTACCAGCATTTTCTCCTTTTCCCACAAATATTTTCAAAGGGCTTCTTTCTCAGGGTCGTTAAAAGTCGGGATTGTGTGGTAAAGGGTTTTAAACACATTGTCACAAAAGGAGAAATTGGTTGTAAAGAGCGATTACACCTTTTTCCACGATGTTTTGAAAAGACATCTCCCGTGGAGTTTGTAAAAGGCTGTGTTTATACAGACTGATTGAATTGTGTTTTACGCTGCTCTCAACATTATTTCAGTCATATCAGGGCGACAGCTCACATGTTCATGTATTTCCCGGGTTTCACCAATTCTAGGCTATGGCCCTAAAGTGTCTTATCCAAAGACATTCCCACGAAAAACCTGGTAGATCAAGCGAGGCTCGAACCCAGGGCCTCCAGGGTCTGCATTCACCAACCATTCTCAAGAAAATTCTTGGTCTTATTCTCCAGATTTTTCCAAATTTGAAAGTAACACACCTTCTGATTGGCTAAACCATTTGGTTTAGCCAATCAGAAGTTGTGTTGTTTTCAAATAGGAAAATCTTAGAGAATAAGACAAAGATCTTTTTTAAGAATAGTTGGTGAATATGGACCCAGGTAACAAGTGCTACACTTTACCACTGATCCACGTAGGACCCCTCTGTTTGTACTGTAACGGACTCAAGTTACCAAAAGGTATTTGTTTTGTTATGAATAGACTTTTTTACCATAAGGTGGTATTTCTGTCAAGCACTTGAAAGGAGACCACAATTAGGTGTATGTTTTGTGATGAGATTTGTCGTTGTTTGGGTAGAAAACGTGGAGAGAAAATACTGTTTACTAGCATTTTCTTCTTTTCTCACTATATTTCCAAAAGACGTCTTAGTGTTCAAAAAACATGTAATTGTTTGGTAAAGGGTTCCAGAACGTGTATGTTCCGGTTTTTGTTTTAAATTTACATCTATTTTTAATCTAAATGCAATATTATATGGCCCGCAACATGCGAAATGAGACCATTGAACATTTGCGTAAAGTGTCGCCCTGGATTAGCCTGCGCAGTTCGCGCAGGCTAATCCGAGACCGCACTTTTCGACTACATAAGATTTGTTCATACAGTAGACTTTCGTGAAACAGAAAATCGCACGAAAACGGAAATTGTCGTTTCAGATTAGTCACAGACTGCACAGGCTGATCTGGGACGACATCCTTTAACGCATAAGTCCAAAGGCCCCTTTTCGTGTGTTGCACGCCATATGCAAATGTGTAGTTGAGAAGTTGTGTGAGACTTACGAATATTGAATCCCAGAAATCATTTGTTGTAAGAATGAACGTTAATACAATAACATCATTCTTATTAAAGATATTGCTAATAACAAGAAATCTGGAAAAAGCAGGTATGTGAAAAAGCAGGCAGTTAAAAGCAGATGTACTAATAAAACCATATAGAACCACATAGGTACGTGTAAAATCATTGAATGGATTGATCATTCTGGGCAGTAAATGATTTATTTGTTTCTTTGACTGCTTGATTCTTTTGGTGTTCAATGTGTTTTCAATGTTTTCAACATTATTTCGGCTCTATCGTGACAGCCAGAGAACCTAGCCATGCTTTCCTTGAATTTCTTTTACAAGTACTTGACACAACATTCGTTCCAGGCCTCTATCTGCTTTTTTCAGGTTGAAGCCAGGTTAAAACCGTTTAAAACGGTATTGTCATTTCCGTTCTACATTGCACCTCAGGCGAGAAACAAGCAACCCAAACAAAAAAATAACTAGGGCCTTTAGTCAAGCCTTTGGCTAGAACTTTAATTTGGGCCAACACTTAATGTACTTGGAAAAAAAATCAAAATTATATAGGGCCTCTCGAAAGGCCTTTGGTACACAAATGAATTTTATTTGGGTTATGTGTAATGTATTCTTGACCCATCTATTATACCTTGACTCTAATGGTCTCAGTCATGACTGCTCGGTAATTGCTATCAGATGTGAAGGTTGCAGGCCAAACCCTAAGCCAAATTTTTGCAACAAATGAAAACCTGAAATTTAACGGTCTGAAAAATGTCAACTTTCTTATTTATTGGTGAAGAGCAAAACTTTTTTGTCAGGTTGAAGTCAGGTTAAAACCATTTACAAAGGCACTTTCATTTCCGTTCTACATTGCACCTCCAGCGAGAAACAAACAACCCAAACAATCAAAGCACTGAAAGCACTGCTGAGGTGGGGTGCGTTTAATCCATTGATTGACTGATTGATTGATTGATTGAATGGTTTACTCCACTTTCAACATTACTTCAGTCATATCAAGGCAACAGCTCACATATTCATGTATTTCCTGGGTTTCACCAGTACTACGCTGGGGCTTTGAAGTATCTTGCCAAAGGACTCTCCCAAGAAAAATCCAATTTATTTAATGCGACTCAAACGGCGGACCTCTAGGTCACCATTCCTACACTTTAGCTCTGAGCCATGCAGGATCCTTGTGTTTAATCCAACTGTAGCTGCAATCCAACTGTCATACCAAATAATAAGCATGTAGTGAAGCATTGTATGACAGAAAGAATTGAACAGAAGCAAACATGTATATGAAAAAATGTAAGCCTTATTTGTGAATCAGAAGACTTATACATTACATTTAAATATTCACTAGACTGGTTGCTTTCTTGCTGGTGTATTTCATAAACCCCATAGACATCTGATTCAGATTAATGTCAGTTTGGAACATCACATTTTCACTTTGAATGTAATATTTTCAAAATCTTTGAGTAGACCTCTATTGTATCCATTGATATCTGGGCATGTAAACATCAATCTAGAACTGTTGCAAGTGGGCAAATACCCCCACCTGCTGCCTTGTCACTGAATAACAGCCCCTTTCAAAACCCCAAAATGTAAAACAACGAAGGGCAATAACTCGATAAAAACTAAAGACATAGTTATGGATCTTGTGCACTGCACTTGTCCTCATTGTGATCAATCTGTATTTGCAGTTTTGAGTCGACAACTTGTTTACTTTGGAAAATATATCCTGGACAAAAATACCTAATGGCAAAATTACTGAAGACAGAGTTATGGGTCCTGTGCACTGCAGTTGTCCTCATAGTGATCTCTCTATACTTTAAGTATGAAGTCAATAGTTTTTAATCGGTCGGTAGACCGATTAGAGAGATGGCAAACTTCAGAAACTCGTCCGCTCAGGGCAAACTGATGTAACCGCAACTCGTAACAGCTTATACTTACAGCGTTTTAACGCTTATACCTGCTGTGATGACCTTATTACAAAAACTACTTTTGACCCAGATAAGCGCACTTTTGACCCAGATAAGCGCAGGAATAGTAATTAGAGGTAAACAGGCGTTAAGTAGTGTCAAGTAATCCCATAATAACCTTTAAATTATGTAATAAACGGCGGTTACAATTTGTTTAGTATTGAAGTATGTCATAATTACAGTATTATCAAAATCTCTGGCCGGCAAAAACTGGAGCAGTTTACTTTCAACACGATTATAAGAAATAGGGTCAGTGATAAGCAGCAACTTTATGAATGAAACGAGTGCGAATCAAGTGTATCGGGTGATGTGAACACATCTTGTAGTCGTCTGCTGTCCATATCATTCGGCAAATTTCGAGTGATCCGTTGATAGTTATACGTAGTTATGGATCGGGTGATGTGAACACATCTTGTAGTCGTCTGCTGTCCATATCATTCGGCAAATTTCGAGTGATCCGTTGATAGTTATACGTAGTTACGGAATCGGCCGAGTTGTGATGAGTGCTCTCCGTATATGTAGCAGATGTTGAAAAGATGATAGGTCATTTTGGTCTTGAAAGGAATAAATTCGCAACAGAAAGGAGTTTGTAAGGAAACATAGCTTTAAAAGAAGAGAAAACTGATGTAAATGCAACTCGTAACAGCCGTAAGTTTAAAATAGTAACCGACCGTTGGTAGTTTAATGCAGGGATCGTATACGTGAGGCGAAGCGTGTGAAGCTGTGGGGACAAAGGGTATAGAATTTTGTAAAGGTTATGGCCCTCGCGGAGAAGCCATTACGTAAACATTTTCAGAAGGGACTGGCGCTTGCAACCTTAGTACCCAGACTGTCCATTCACAATACTGGCTGATTGCGCATCTTTCAGCGCATGATGTGTTAACCCTTAGGCTGCTAAGTGCGATTCACTGACCTTTTTGCGGATAGTATAGAACAAGATCAGACTGCACAGAACGTGCAGTCTGATCATGGATCTACACTGTTCGATAAGGAGATATTTCTTTTTCCAAAAAAGAATAAGTTTTGACATAGAATTATTCGGATTTTACAACTGGTTTGAAATTTCATTTCAATGTTTTAGCTGGATAATGGTTAAATTGTTTTCACAGGCCCTCTTCCTCTCCTTCCAGCCATAGCACTACCATTTTTCACAGTCACTTACATGTTTCTTCTTGGTGAGTTTCTACAGACTGGAATCAGTCTGTTAACCCTTGACCAAACAATCCTGTGGGACTTTGAAAATATAGTTGGAGAAAGTGCATGTATTCAGCATGTTCTCTTTTTTCCACAGCGTTTTTCACCCATTTGAAAGATTTTCAAAATTTTGTCAAATAGAACATTTTCATCGAGGTTAAAAAACCCTGAAAATGTAACACAGATAAGAACACTTACTGTTATATTCTCCAAATCTGAGTCAGCGGACCAGGGAAAAGGTCTTTGCAGAGAGTGCAGATTCAGACCAGACTGTTCAGAACATGCAGTCAGATCTTGGATCTGTCATGCAGTTTTCCGAGTTATTCTGCTCAAGACAGCAATGGTCCTGCAATATTTAGGCTGCTTTTCCAAGCTTAACATCTCTATTTTAACAATTTAGCGCTCTAAGCGTGCAAATGTCAGCAACATGTTTGTCTCATCAGCTGTTCCATATTGGTCGAATATCATCCTTTCCACATTTTAGATAAAGAGATCAAGGCTACCGCAATTATGCTCTTGCTGATTAGAATGACTCAAATACAATTACCTTTGTTGGCTATGGACAAGTAAAGTCGCTTTTGAAGACAATAAAAGATAAAGATCAGACTGTCCTTTGAACGCGATGCAGTTCAATATCACAGACGTTCATATCTTAGATCTAATCGTCTTTTTATTTGGGATGTATATGGGGGATAAAACGACCATGAAATTGTAGCCTAATGTTTGACTGTAAAAGGCTGGTCGATTAACTAAGTGTTTTAATTCATAACCAAACTATCCTATTTTTATGCCTTTGAGAAAGAAGGTGAAAACACTGTGAGAAAAGGGGAAATGCAGGTTACCATTTTCTCCTTTTCCCATGTTTTTGTACCCTTTCAAAGATTCAAATCATCATTTGGTCTACATTTAATTCGTCATGTGCAGATGCTTTTGATTTGGACAAGTCTAAAATTTTATCATTGGTAAAGAGTTGACGGTTAGGAAGCTATTGGGTATCTACATTCTTTGAAAGTATAATGTAAGAGAAATTTGCCAGCAGACGTTTGGACTGGACGATTTGGCCCGCTAAAAATAGGTAGGACAGTTTGTCAAGATGAATACGATATCTTGTTAAAAATGGAAAAATGAAAGGCCTACAAGCACCCAAAAGTAAACAATTCCAAAGTTATAATGCAAGCATATCCATACGGCTTTGAAATTTGAACGATTTAATGACAAACTGAAGCTGTTTAAGTACCGTGGAATATTGAGAGACAAAAACATTCGCATTTCAAACGACCTATCATATACGCAACGCCAAATGATTAAAGCTGCCACCCAACAAGGTCAAAGGGCTTATATTAAAAATGGAAGGCTATGTAAGGTACCAAAATCATCGAAATCCTATGCCGACGTGACAAAACGCGGAGTGCGCACACTAGATGATCGGAACCGTGAGCAGCTCCGACAACGATCTTCTGTTGAATGTGCTGGTAACGCTACCGATAACATGACTTGTACAAACAATGCTGAAATGGTTTACTAGGATTCAGGCCAAAGCTCATATTCTAGATTAACTTGCTTAACATGGAATGTAGAGGGATTATTTAATAAACTGTCGCCTGGACTTGTTTCCTTTTTGAAGCTTTTTAAAATATTCGCTCTTCAAGAGACTTGGATAATCGAAGATTTTGATTTCAATTATTATTTTCCTGATTATATGACATATCTGTGTTTTGCTAGAAAGTCATTGTTCGGAGGTAGAGCCTCTGGAGGGGTAGCTGTTTTTGTTGAAAACAACGTGAATAGCTATATTAAAAGAATTTGCCCAGATTTTGAGTACGGAATATTACTAGTCATCGATAAATCACTCCTAGGATTAGATAGAGACTGCTTATATATGTCCATTTATTTACCAGAGGGATCTCCGTTTTATATGGATGCCGATGGCAGCGGATTTGATATAGTAGAGCGTGTGTTTAATGAGCTGTCGCTCACCGATTTCTATATTATATTGAATGGTGATTTAAATGCTCGGACTGGTAATTATGACGACACTTTTGGTAACAGCAATACTATGCCTCATTTGAGAGAGTTTGAAGATTTCCTTGTGTCGGATTTTGATAGAGTTAGAGTCAATTCCGATGGCAAAATTAATAAGTTTGGGTGCCAATTAATTAATTTCTGTAAATCTTACGGGTGCATAATTACAAATGGGAGATTTGGAAAAGATGTCAATATAGGAGATTATACATTTATAAATCAAAATGGATGTAGTACAATTGATATTTTGTCGTTTCTGAAAATATTGCCAAATGCATAACTGATTTTGAAATAATCTCATCTCCTGATAGTACTCATATGCCCGTTTTCATTGAATTTTGTATGATTATTTTATCAGAACCTCCCGGCAAGGTACTAAAGAATAATGAGGATGTTACAAGTTATAATATTGATATTTCCAATAGTACGTCATACTTACAGAGTATATCGGATGCAATAGATACAAATTCGTTTGACGAATTTGAAAAGAGTGTTAGGAATCCTAACACTGATGTAGACAGAGTATTGCTAGAATTTGAACATGCGTTGATAAAAAGTTCATCTGAATATAAGAAAAGTGCGAAGCGAAAACATGTAAATAATTCGGAATGGTTTGACGGCGAATGCCTAAAGCACAAAAAGAAAGCAAAAAAAAGTTTAAAGGAATTTCGGACCAGCCGAACAGTAGAAAATCTTAACAAGTATATACATAATAAAAAGAGCTATAAATCGTTATGTAAAGATAAAAAACGATTCTATGAAATAAACTGTATTAGTGCTATAGAAAATTCGATTCACATTAGTAGGAATTTTTGTAAGGAAATACGCAGATTTACTAACAAACCAAAAGTCTCAAATAATATTCAATTGGAAGAGTGGTGTCATTATTTCCGTTCTCTGTTTACCGCAGGCAACCTTGTAGAACGAAATAACAAAACTGAAGAACATATTGAGAACAATTCTCTTCTAAATGACATAGAAACTGTTATATTTAATATGCCAATAGAAGATGATGAGATTGTATCAGCTGTTAAGGAATTGAATGTTAGGAAAGCCTTTGCAGGTGATATAAAACCACAACAAGTAAAATTTGGATTGCTCGCGCTTCTTCCGTATCTACGAATGTTATTTAATCGAATATACTTCTCTGGTACATTTCCTGTTAATTGGTCCAGAATTTTATTAATACCTCTCCATAAGAAAGGCAATGTAAATGACCCAAGCAATTACAGAGGCATTGCTTTGATGGAAATATTAAGTAAAATGTATATTACTGTTCTCACGAAACGTCTAACATTCTATGTGGAAGCATATGAAAAGCTAGCAGAGTCGCAGGCCGGTTTTCGTAATGGTTATAGTACAGTAGATAATGCATTTGCTCTTTATTCTATTGTTACCAAGTATTTTAATTTAAAACGAAAAGCTATTTATGTAGCATTTATCGACTTTGAAAAGGCCTTCGACTCTGTTGACCGACCTATATTATATGATATTTTACACAAAAATGGAATTACAGGCACCCTCTTTACTGCTATTCAGGCGATTTATAACAATGTTAAGGTTTGTGTCAAATCTGCTGAAGGAATTAGTGACGTATTTCTATGTCCAATCGGTTTAAGACAAGGCTGTTCGTTAAGCCCAATTTTATTCTCGCTTTTTATCAATGAATTGTATAATAAATTAAAGACAAGTGACGTCAGAGGAATTCAACTTTTTCCAGAGTTAACTGAAATCTTCCTCTTAATGTTTGCTGATGACATTGGCCTAATATCTGATACAGTCACTGGTCTACAAAAGCAGCTAAATATTTTGCATGAATATTGTAGAGAATTCAAGCTCAAAGTAAGCATTAATAAAACTAAAATTATGGTCTTTAAAAGGGGTGGTGGGTTATCAAAAAAGGAACATTGGTCGTATGGAGGTAATTTACTTGAGGTAGTGAAAGGTTTTACGTATGTAGGAATGTATTTCACCAACAGACTGTCTTTATTCCAAATGGCTGAAAGCTCTACGCTTAAGGCCAAAAAGGTGCTGAATTATCTGTTCAGTTCATTTAGTAAACTATCATTTTTGCCTGCTAAAACTTTTTTTAAGGTATTTGACGCTAAAATTTATCCAGTCATGCTATGTGGGGCTGAATTATGGGGACTCCAATATATGCATTGCGTAGAACAATTGCAAATTTATGCTTGTAAACGTTTATTAAGTGTTAAGACCAACTCTTGTAATCTTTCTATACTTGGTGATACTGGCAGATTCCCTGTACAAATTATATCTTCAAAAAGATGCATTAAATATTGGTTACGAATTCTCAAAATGCCAAGGACTCGATATGTAAAATTGTGTTATGAAATGTTGTTGCATTTAGACAATTTAGGTTATTCAAATTGGGTTACTGCAGTTAGATTAAATTTATCTAGTAATGGGTATGGTTATGTTTGGGAAAATCAACATGTTGCAAACGAAAAACTTGTTCTATACTATTACACTGAACGCCTTAAGGACCAATACATTCAAAAATGGAGGGCAGGTTGTACTGATAATGTTAAACTATCAAATTATCATGGCTATAAATAATCTTTTTGTTGTGAACCGTACATAGAATTAATCAATATAGATAAATTTAGGTCTTGCTTAGCGAATTTTAGGAGCGGATCTCATTCCTTAATGTCTGAAAAGGGTAGATATTATGGTGTTCCCAGAGAATTCAGATTTTGCGTCTATTGTGATGGTATCGTTGAGGATGAAATACATTTTCTATTAGTCTGTCCGTTATACTCAAATCTTCGTGAAATGTACATTGATGTTAGGTTTACTAGTAGTGCTAATACATGGTCTTTCCTCAGAATTATGTCATGTAGAAATGAGATAGTTATTAGAAATGTAGCAATGTTTCTGTATTATGCATTTAAAAGAAGGTCTGAATACATCAAAAGCCATGAATTTTAAGTTTTTCAAGAGATGGAATACGTGAAATACTTCTAATTAACTTAATTATTTATTTGCTAGTGCTGGTCCTGTTGTCAAATTAAATTGTAAAGTATTTTTTCATATGGATGTTTTCTGAACACTTCCCACATTACTGGATTGAAATTTAATTATTTACCAAACGTCAAAATTATATACTGGTCCAAATTGAAAGCATTTGCAGACGAAAGCATAAATGCCACTGAAAATCTGTAATTTGGTTTGGGACGGGTAGAAGACATGGTGGGAAAAGTAGAAAGTGCTGGTTACCAGCGTTTTCTCCTTTTTTCTACAATGTTTTCTAAATGCTTCTTTCTCAGGGTCGTCAAAAGTAGGGATTGTGTGGTAATGGGTTGACCAGTTATTTACTTTATTTGCAAGTAATTCGTATGTACTATTTCTCTCTGCATATGTACTGTGTTGATATTTGTAATTGCTATTATCGTTTGTATATGGGCCTGTGGCCTAAAATTACAATAAACTATTGAATTGAAATTGAATAAGTTACAATACAGTTACCAAGTTTCCAAAGTTACAGAAAAGAATATATGTATTTTTTCACTCTTTTAAAGGCTTGGTAGGTACTGCTGTTTTTTATTATGAGTGATATCTAAAACTTGATAATGGGTATTGCTGATCAGAATTGTCAAATATTTTTTACGTTCTATCGCTGTCGGCTGGCAAACATATCGTTAAACTACTAATTTGTAAAAGAAAGTTTTAAAAAGTGGGATCTACGTGGCTCATTTGTAACGGCGTAGGATTTTTTGTCCCATACATAGTTCAAACATCTACCAGTTGATTTGTGATTTCAAACCACTGTAGTTATTCAGTGTCGACCGATTACAGTGCTTACAGCACTTTGGTTATACTTTGGAAGTTATGCTCCTTACAAAAACCAAACATGTTATATAACAAAGGGAAATAATTAAAAAATAATGAAGACAGAGTAACAGAAGGGGTACAGTGCAGTGTAATCTATCTGTATCTGAAGTATGAAATCAATATCTTTGATACTCTGAAAGTTATGCTCCGGACAGAAAAAACCTGAGGCGCTGTCCTGAGTAAAGTCATCCACACTTCATGAAGCTGAAGAGATCCTGGTTTTAATGATGTAAAACATATTAGTGTAATCGACCTACTTTTGGACCTGACATGGCAAAATTTCGAACTTGTCCAAGATATCATCAAGACAACCATTCTGACGAAGTTTCATGGGTATCAGGCTGAACATGTGGCCTCTACTGTGCACATAATTATGGTTTATCTAAGATTTGGCCCAGTTACGTACTTTTCTTACCCATGTTACCCAATTTCTAACTTGTCCAAGATATCATCAAGACCAACATTCTGACCAAGTTTTAAGAGTATCAGGCTGAAAATGTGACCTCTAAGTTTTTTTTTTTTTTTTTTTTTTTTTTTTTTTAAGATTTGGCCCAGTGAGCCTGATGTAACCCAATTTCGGACTTGTCTAAGATATCAGACTAAACATTCTGACCGAATTTCATCAGTATTAGACTAAACTAGTGGCATCTAGCATGTACACAAGGTTTTTCTCAGATTTGGCCCGTTGACCTACTTTTTTTTACCTTACAATCATGTCGAAGATATCATCAAAAAAAGCATTCTGACCAAGTTTCATTAAATAACCGGCTGAAAATGTGGCCTCTGGAGTGCACACAAGGTTTTCTAAAATTTGTCCCATTGACCTACTTTTTGACCTAACATGACCCAATTTCAAACCTGTCTAAGCTACCATCAAGCCAAATAATCTGACCTAGTTTCATGAGCATCAGCTGAAATTGTGGTCTCTAGAGTGCACCTAAGGTTTTTCTAAGATTTGGTCAAGTGACCTACTTTTTGATCTGACATGGTCCAATTTTGAACTCGCCTGAGGTATTATTAAGGCAAATATTCTGACCTAGTTTCATGAGTATCAGGCTGAAAATGTGAACTGTAGACTCTAGAGTGCACACAAAGTTTTTTCTACGACTTGGTCCAGTGACCTACTTTTTGACCCAACATGACCCAATTTCAAACTCGTCTGAGATATAAGCCAAACATTCTGACCAAGTTTAAAGAGCATCAGCTGAAAATGTGGCCTCTAGAGTGCACACAAGGTTTTTTTCTGAGATGCCCAGTGGCCTACTTTTTGACCCAACGTGACTCAGTTTCAAACTTGTCTCCAAGATTTTATCAATACAAACATTCTGACCAAAATTCAAGAGTATCAGGCTGAAAATGTGGCCTCTAGAGTGCACACAAGGTTTTTGCAAGATTTAGCCCAGTGACCTACTTTTTGATCCAATGTGACCCAATTCAAACCTGTCCAAGATTTTATCAAGACAAACATTCTGACTAAGTTTCATGACTATCTAACTGAAAACGTGGCCTCTAGAGAGCACACAAGGTAAATGTTGACGACCAGGACGACGCATGACGCACACTGCACGACGGACACAGCACGATCACAAAAGCTCACCTTGAACACTTCATGCTCAGGTGAGTTAAGAAAAGGGCAATAACTCCAAAAATAATATGGACAGAGTTATGGATGTTGTGTACTGCACTTATGTTCAACGTTAACTTTCTGTACCTGAAGTGTGAAATCAAAAACCAAAAATGTAAAGTAACAAAGGGCAATAATTCCAAAATTACTAAAGACAGAGTCACAAATCATGTGCATTGCAGTTGTCCTTAATGTGTTCTAACTATATGGAGTTCAAAGGCAATAACTTTAATTTTTTTTAATGTAATGCTTGTCACAAAAATCCAATTTGTAAAATAATAAAGGGCAGTAACTCCAAAAATAATGAGGACAGAGTTATGGGTCCTGTGCGCTGCACTTGTCCTCAACATGATACATCTTTATGAAGTCTGAAGTCAATAGCTTTTATACTTTGGTAGTTATGCCCCAGAAAATCCAAATTGCAAAATAACAAAGGGCATGAACTCCAAAAATAATGAAAATAGAGTTATGGATCTTTTGCACTGCACTTGTCGGCAATGTTATCTATCTGCATATGGAGTTTGAAGTCAGTACCTTTTTTACTTTGGAAGTTATGCTCTGGACAAGATTTAACCCTTTACCACTCAATCCCTACTTTTGATGACCCTGAACAAGGATGCTTATGAAAACATTGAGGGAAGAGTAGAAAATGCTGGTAAAGAGTTATCGGGCAGAACCCAAGATGGACGGACAAGGTGACTGCAATATACCCCTACAATATCTATAGGGACGTGGGGCTATAAAAGCCCACCATGGCTTTCATGTTTAATTTTTTTTCTCTCCCTCCGAGTCCTTCTCTCTTCAATTTTGTTATGTTTCATTTGTGTGCTTTATTTAAAAAAAAGTGCTATTTTCTCACCGGACAGCTTCAAATTTTGGCAAAAACATCAGATCAGATCAGAAGTCATCGGAAGATTTTTTTTTTTTTTTTTTTTTTTTTTTTTTTTTCAATTCACATAAAATAAAAAAAAAACAATGGCAACTATTCAATCATATCCTTTATGGCAAAACATATTTGGCAGTCACACAGTTACATCAAAATGATATAGCAAAATGTATCTTTACCAATAATATCATTCCTATAATGAATATGGACAAGAACAGTGCCTAACTCTTCTCCTGTCCTTTGCAACCAAGGATGTATTTTGTAGAGCATGTAAAGCAAGATCAGCCTGCATGTACTAGCAGTCTGATCTTGTACTACACACTCTGCTGCTCTGTAAGTGGTTTTGGTCATATAAACCAAATCAAATGCCAATAAATTTAACAAAATATGTTTTTGTAATTCTAAAGAAGGAATATTCAGCAGGATAAGGGTTAAAGCTTTCATTACCTCCCAGTAAAAATTCACAGATATTTAGAAAAACTTGTAGCACAAAATTGAGCAACCTTTTACCAAGCAATTTCTAGTTTTAATGACCCCAGTGGAGAATGCTTTTGAAAGCATTGTGAGAATATTGTTCGAAAAAGAGGAGAATGCTGGTAACCAGCATTTTCTCCTTTTGTTCACTGTCTTCTTCCCTTTCACATGAAATTCCGTCATTTGAAACCTTTAGTTTGTCATCTGCGAATGCTTTCAATACGGATGAGTCAAAAGTTTAATGTTGGTAAAAAGCTAAATTTTTTACATGAACAACCTTCACATTGACATACTATAACCAGATTTTGTAACTCTACATTAATGAAAAAAAAACTGAATTTTATCTCGAGCTTTTCTTCGAAGAAAAAAAAATTGAAAGTTTTTGAAAAAATCATTTGGAATTTGCTACAGCACATTTTTATCCATGTAGACTCGTGTACATATATTTCTCTTTCAGCCAAATACCACCACATTGTTATGATCTTCTTCTCTATCAACTCTTATCCTGCTAAATAAAACTTTCAAGCCAATGGTAAAAACCCGAATAAAGTTATTTTAAACTTATATTTTGGAGAAAAGTACCTCATTATCGGACAGTGTAGATCCAAGATCAGACTGCTCGTTCTGTGCAGTCTGAAGGTCAGCGAGTGGCGCTTAGCGGCTTAAGGATTAAAATTTTCAACATTACAGAGCCGTATAAAAAGAATGAATTGTCAGAAATTTATCTTTATTTGATCTGATGCTGTTTAAGCCTTTACCTTTAAAGTCTTTACTTTTAACGACCCTCAGGAAAGAGGGTTTCAGAAACATTGTAGAAAAAGGAGAAAATGATGGTAACCAGTATTTTCTCGTTTTTCCATGATGTTTCCTTTCCTTTCGAGGACAAACCCAAGGATTTCAGACACATTCAATTTGTCTTCTGAAAATGTCTTCAAATTTGATAAGTCTAAAATTTTGTTGATAGGTAAAGAGTTGACCCACAACTGTACACACAATTTTCCTACCTTCAGAAAACGGTTAGATATTAAACAAAAGATGGACAGTTGAAAGAAATCCATAATGTAATTTTAAAAGACATGTTTCATCCAAAACACGCCTGAAAGAACAACTGTTTAGTATAATTAATTTCTCTTTTCGATAGCCTAAACAAGAAAAAGACTAATGGACAGACAGAAACCATGCCATGACGCAAGTTCTGGCTGGCTATCAGCCAGTAGAGCTATAAAACTGCAGTTGTAGGTCTATTTTACTGGGTTTAGACGTTTTGAATAACATTATTTCAGTCATAACTGCAAACACCTATATACACCGTAAGTCATCCAATGGTCATCCAAAATAAAAAATATCTTTCACATGATTACTTCAATCTTGAGGGGTGTCAGCAAGGACAAACCTTTTGCAATGCCTTAACTACTCAACGACTGATTGGCAACTCGCTTATTCATATAAAAATGTCCTGAGTTTTGCAAGTACTAGGCTAGGGACCTTAAGTATCTTACACAAAGACATTCGCTCTAAAAGCCCAGTGCTTCCTGTGAGACTGGAACCAAGAGCCTCCAGGTTACAAGACCTACTCTTTACCAGTAAGCAATGCAGGACCTAAATCACTTATGTACAGAAACTGTGCATCTCGGATATTTCTTAACCCTTAGGCTGCTTATCGCGACCCACCGACCTTTTGCGGACAGCGTAGATCAAGATCAGACTGCACAGAACGTGCAGTCTGATCTTTGATCTACACTGTCCGATAAGGAGATATCTTTCCTCCAAAAATACCTTCGAAACAAGAAAGTTTTGCGCTTATACTATCTACTATAAAGTTTCATTTCTTTTATTCAGCAGGATAAGGGTAAATAAATGCTGAGCAAAACGATTCAATTATTTGATATGGAAGTACTTTTTAACTCTTCAGCAGACAACAAAATTTTAGAGTTTTCGAAATTGAAAGTATTTACAGACGACACATTAGATATGGCTCAAATGATTGGATTTGTCTTTGAAAGGTTTGAAAACATGCTGGGAAAAGAAGAAATGCAGGTTATTCGCACTTTCTCCTTTACCAACAAAGTTTGCGAAAGTTTTCCTCCTCAGGGTCGTTCAAACACAGGACGGTACTGCACAGATTTAGACATTGCTACTTCAAAGCTCTTTTTTTTTTGGGGGGGGGGGGGAACACTTCTCAATTTGCTGGACAGTGGAGATGCAAAGCTTCACATTCTGTGCAGTCCTATCTAGAGCTCACTTGTCCAAAAAAATAGGTAAAAGTTAGGGACAGCAGTTTAAATACAAGATAACACTAAACTTTTACCACCAGAGAGCATTTAACTCTTTCCAAACTCTTTCAGCTAAATATCAACAATAATTGCAATATATTTTAGACTGGTCCGCATCGAAAGAATTTGCTGACGACAATTTAAACGCGACTCATATGATTGGATGTGTTTGAAAGGTGAGAAAACTTTGAGGGAACATGAGAAAATACTAGTTACAAGCATTTTATCCTTCTCCCACAGTCTTTTCAAATGTCCAGCTTCCCTGCGGCGTTAAAAGTTGGGATTGTTTGGTAAAGCGTTAACAAGTTGAACGAGACATTTCCAGCGAAAATAAAACAGAAATATTGCTGTATAGGGTTTTTGCCTAAATATGACACAATATAATCATATGTATTTAACAGTTTAGAGCCAGACAATTAACTTAGGTAACAAAGATTCAACAGACAAAACGATCTCTCAGCGCCTCTTCTAAAAAAGTTCAAAATTCACAGGACTCACTTAAACGCCTCAGTTCTGCCAAATACTGAATTACGGTTTCATTTTCACTTTGCATCTTTCAATGAACCTTAAATCGTTCTGCACTGGTGAGGGGTTCGGTCTCAAGTGATTGCATAATATGGTTTTCAGCTGGGTCGAAGTCTTATCACTACTTTCAACACTAGGCTTTTGAGTTGCAATCAAATTACGGAGCAGGCTGTAGGTCTAAGATCCACAAGAAGGCAAGAAAGTAGCTCTTTTCTGATCATTATCATCGATACTATTTGCTGAGAAAAGCTGCTCTAACTCTTAGTAACTGTTCCTCGTACTCCACCCAATTGTCGACGTACGGTCGAACTTGTTCTATTTTACCGAACGTTGCCAAATTTCAGGTTATACTTACTGTGTACGCCGAGTATGAAACAACCTCGTCGCCACTGTAATGTTCTTGGGTCTGGACAGGAGCAATAACCAGCATAAGTGTCTATTTTTAGCGTTATCGACTGGCATTCATACATTATTCGGTTTCCATCTCAGGGGGCATTAAATATCATCCCCTGATTCGAATCAAAGCACTACGATACAATGTTACCAAAACATTTCACCACACTTTTTCGTCCGATCGGTCATTCGCCTCTCGGATCTGTCCATTCCTATCACTCCCGCTAATTTTAGTTGAAATTGCTCCAAAATATCTTTGTCCTCTAAGAATTAGAATGGGTATTGCCTTTATTTGTATTGAAATCACGTTAGCGATGCTAAACAAACGGCGGTGGCCATGACACAATGACTCAAGGTTATCGGCGTTACCAAGAGTTCAGTTACGCTGATTTTTTGCGGAAATCGTAAAGTTATACCGTTTAGCGAAAGAGGGTTTCGGACTGGATGCTTACGAACGAAAATACAATTGCAAAATCTGCGTTCGTTTTTCTGAAAAAGGGCATTTTTATTAAAGGCAACATAGGCTTTTCATGGCACTTCTAGACGTTTTTTGTCACCTAATAGTGGGACCCATACATAAACGAGTATTCCTACGCTTGCTTCTTTTTCTCGTATAATTTAGGCCGTTCCTCACTCTCACTTTTCACTCTTTTGGGTTAATAGGGCATTTGTTTGTGTATAGATCGTGCAATTCGTGTAAGTTTCCCAATTGTTGACGTTGTTTTAGTCTTGCATTGATGCCCAGCAGAATGCAGTGTTTTCTTTATCGTACTATTTTGCCAGGGTATTGATTTTGCGATGTCAGGTACCCGAGAATCAAATTTTCTGGTTCTAGAATCCCCTTTGACTCAGAGCTGGGATGCTTCGCACCCCACCAAAAAAAATTGAATAGAGTTTCTCGTCAAGGCCTTGGGCCTAACACTTTTGGGTACGTATAATTCCTGAACCAAATACAGTTCCATCAAAATGGGGTCAAGTTTTTTTTTTTTTTTGTGTTGTTGTTGTTCATTTGCTTTTTTATCCTGGTTATGGTTAAAGTATAAATAATATGTTCGGCCAGTCAGTGTACCCTATTTTGGGGGTCAACCTAGAACTTACTGCAAAAGTTTTGAAAGTCTTGTTTTGCTGTTACTCCACTGTATGTACAAGTATCCATTAAAAGTCCTGAACTTTTGCAGTTGCACTTTTTGAAAAATAGACGCCGGAGTACGAGAGGTACCTTGGATTTCATAAATTCACAGGAAATATGATAATGTGCGTGTGAAGAAGCACTTAGAAGACTCATGTTAAAATGACTTTTAACACAATTCATTATGATAAAGGAGGGCAAACCATGCCTTTTGAATGAAATGAATAGGTTGTTTTATTATTATACAGTGAAAACCACATGTAATTTTACCCCACCCACCAACGTTTAACTTGATAATTACTACGTGCATGTTCACACTTTAACAAATTGCCATTTTGCATGTCTGTCTGGTCTGAGGGTATTTTTAGAATTGCAGTTTGTAATAAATACAAATATATAATTGCAGTACAAAAATGAAAACAACAGTTATGCAATGATAAAGCATTCAAAGAGTGTTAAACACAATATCAACAGAGGGTAACGCGTTTGTAGCAGTCTCAATAGTCAATAGTAAGAAAATTTGCACTCCACTTTGCTTATACGTGCATATTCCTCAGGAATGTGCCTTTTAAAAAGGGGTGCTTTTCCTTGTTTTAAAGTCTACATGGCACTGCTGGTAGTAAATTACATATAATATTACCCTATCCACTAATGCTAACGTAGATATAAACTACATACATGTTTACAATTCATGTTGCCATTTATCCATATTAGTTTCACTCAGAGGCTCTTTAATGACTTGAATTTATAATACAAGTTACAATTGAATAATTGCAATTAACGCAAGAGGCTCATGATGGCCTGAATCGCTCTACTGGCAGTTAATGAAATACATCCTTATATGAAATAAACAGTAAAGAAATCTTATTTTTTTCTTTTGATCCTCAACTCTAAGCCATGAATGAAAGATCTATTTTTTTCTTGGATAAAACAAGCCCTAATGTAGCATAACTGTGCACGGTGTATTGAACAATAGGGAAAAAAGTGTAATTTCTCAAAATTTGTGTTTTGAAATCGAGCCAATTTGCAGCTTTAGTACTTATTGTTATCAACAACCCCTGCAAATTTCAAGAAATTGAACCAGTAATGTGGACTTGGTTAAGTGGAAAAGAATTAGTCTTCAAATGACTACTTTTTCTCAACTGGTGATTAGAGACTTTTTTTTTTTTTTTTTTTTTTTTTTTCAATAGGGTTTTAAAACCCTTGGTGGTACAAATACTCCGCGTAATTTTTAAAAGAATCGGATGAAAGCGCTAATCACAAAAACAACTGTAATTTTTCAACTCTAAAAGCCTATCTTGACTGTTTCTTAGGTTCAATTAAAAAAAGATAATAAAATAAAATTCAAGCTATTGATAATGCTAAAAAAAAAAATCTGTGCAAGTTTCACACACACACACACACACACACACATTCGCCAACAAATGTAGACTTTATCCCTTACACAAGAAAACGGTTGACGGACGAATGTAAAGATAAAACACACAACTAGCTTTCGGCTAAATATCAACGGTAATTAGTTACAGTGAGTATTGTGCACTCAAGAGTGAAGGAAAGTTGCACTTGGCATTTCTTATGTTTATAGGAGGGCTGACTGATGAGTTGTAAGTTGTGTGGTGTCCGTGGTCGTGAGGTAGAGCGTTGGCCTCGTAAAAGTACAGAGTTTGACACCCGGGAGCGGGTGTCAACTTTAGAACTGTTCATAGGCCATCACATTCGGCGCGAGGACTGGTGTAGTTCCCAGGTAGCAGAATGAGAGAGATTAGTGGTGTCATTTGGTCAAATATGTCGAAGGGGTAGCGCTCTAAAGTAAAACAAGGCAAGTAACTTTTGCAAATGGACAAAAACAGCTGAAAGAACAGTGATTTAATATTTACATAAGAAAGTTCTAGTACCTAAAGATATACATACTGATATGGTAGAAGCATAAGAGAATGATGCCCCATCATATGCTACAGTGACAAGGTGGGTGGCGAAATTAAAGCGTGGCAGGCAGAGCCTTGAGTATGTCGCACGCCCAGGAAGGCCTGTTACCGTTGCAACCCCAGAAATTGTCAATATAGTCCACAATATTGTTATGGCTGACACGCGAGTTACAGAGCGATATATAGCCAGTACAGTTGGGATTTCACAAGAAAGAGTACATTCCATTCTTAGGAAAGATCTTGCAATGTGAAAGCTCTCGGTCTGTTTGGTACGGTACTAACACTTAGAGCTGACAGCTGATCAGAAGCACAGCAGGCGGACTTTATCGCGTGCTAATCTGAACCTTTTAGAGGCAGATCCTGCTAACTTTCTGCAGAGGTTTGTGACTATGAATGAAACGTGGGTCAATCATTTCACCCCAGAGGCCAAACAATAGTCTATACAATGGAAGCATCCTGGTTCAACCCCGCCAAAGAAGTCAAAGACTTTTCCATTAGCTGGAAAGATCATGGCCTCGGCTTTCTGCGATGCTGAAGGTATTCTGATAGTAGACTGTCTGCAAAAGGGACATACTAAGCGCCTCTTCTCAATGAAGAGAAAATATTAAACTCGAGCGTCGTGAAAAACTCAGTGAAGGTGTGTTGCTCAACCAGGACAATTCGCCCGTTCACAAGTCTATCACTGCCCTGGCTGCCATTAACAGTTGTGGCTTTGGATCAATTATTCGCCTGATCTCACTCAAGCAGATGTTCATCTATTTCCAAAATTGAAGAAGGCCGTTTCCGGTACACGCTTTCGGTCAGATGATAATGTCATACATGCAGTGGGGGATTTCCTGAATGGTCAAGAAAAAGTGGCATTACGGCCCTTAAACATCGCTGGCAAAAGTGTTTTGTTACTGAAGGAGATCATGTTGAAGAAGAATGCAATATATCCGAAAAAATAAAAACTTATGAGGCTCACAACTTATCAATCAGCCCTGGTATATGTCTAGGTCTTATGAATGTGTCATACGAATGGCTTTCTCTGTTTTAAAATGTACATTGCGCTACAGGTGTAAATTGTCTTGGCAGCTGATAGATGGAGTATGGAATATATCAGTAAACGTCATCTTACATAATCTGCCCACTGAACACCCCTTTGAATGGAATGTTGCCCAATATTTCTTTGAGATATTAATTCTAAACCCATAAATGTATGCTTTTATTATACAGTAAGTTGCCATATATATTTCATTCAATTTCGAATTCCCATTGACTAAAATACATTTTTTCAATGTGCAATATACTAAATTACGATGCTTCATGCAATCATAAAGAAAACTATACTGGTAGAAAGCAAGGTTACAGGGGCTATTTTCACTAATGCTATTATTTCCTTACATAACATCGACCTTGTAGCCCTCTAAAACTTGATGGTATTATTTTTGTGTTAAATTTTGGCGACGTCGCAATTGATGTCCACGTGAAAAAACTTTTTCGAAAATTTTGCTCAGTTTTTGAACAGCTACATTTCAGTCAAATTGCACTGATTCTCAAAATAAGTATTTCAATGTCAAACTTATTTTTTCCTTTATTTTCATATAAGTTCATAAACACAGCATCATTTTTAAGCCGCAGAAAAGTACATGTCAGTAAGTGAGGACTCGGACAATGGTGGCATTATTTACAGCCACTATCTGTAAATAACTGTTATAATACGGGCGAAAGACCGCTCCGAAGGCGCGGTCTGAAGACCGCCTATAGGTTACACGTATGACGTCATTCTCAACCCTAAAGGATTTTTTTTTTTTTTTCGCCATTTTGAATTTTCTCCTATGTAAAAAAAGTTGGACTGTATCCCAATCTGAACTTCCGGGACGCTACATTTCGCGGTTCTCACAACCAAAGATTCGCCCATTCCAACTAATTTTACAAAAACTCACCTAAAAGCATGTAAATAGTATCGTAATAGTTTTGAAAGTTTCATAACACGATACATCTTTTGCTTAGCTCAATGATCTTTTATTTCTTCTTGGGAAAAAAAAAGAGTTCAACAAAGTCAGTGACGTATGACATTGTGTACTACGTCAGACTTGCTTACACGTATTTTGTAATTCGACCTTGATTGTCTGCGAGGACCTGTTGCTGCCGTTTGATAGTCGAACTTCACTAGCTTGATCTATTTATGTTATTCGTGGCCTGGGCCACTTTTTAAAATAACACTAAAATGACTTCCGTGTTGAATTTTCCCCCTTCCCTTCTAACTTTTAATATCCCGTTATCATGGGCCAGTCTTACAACTTCGGAGACAGATTCCTTTTTTTGCCCAAGTTCTTTCGGCAATGGTATATAGATATCAAGATTAAGCCGCATCACAATTTCACCTTTTAATCTACATAAATGAGCCATGCTTTGTGAAAAGGGGGCATAATGCATCTTTAAAAAGTATCGATTCATGTAATCCTTTGCAGTCCGCGCAGGCTGACCTGGGTGAAACTTTTTACTGTTGGTCGATTTCCTGTATGTCCAAGGACCATTCTACCTCAGTGTTCAGTCGGTTGTTGGACAAATAAATATTATGGATCCATAATGACGTGATTACTTTGAATAAAGCTTCACGGAGATGTATTGCATCCTCTTTTCCTAGAGGAAGGCTCATAAATATGAGCAATGCTCTGGCAAAAGGGGACTCCGTGATGTAGCATACCAGGCAAGATATCATATCATTAGGGATCCGTAAAGTCCATTATAATAACCGACTTTATTATAAGATAGACTGGACCTTTGGCACACAGAAAATTGACCAATAGCGAAAAGTTTCGGCCCAGGCGGACTGCGCAGGCTGACCTGGGTCGATACTTTTGGCAGATGCATTAAGGCCCCTTTTCACAGAGCATGTCTCACACACACACACACACACACACACACACACACATATATATATATATATATATATATATATATATATATATATATATCAACTAACCGGATATCCATGCAATAACACCCATATTTTTTTTTTTTTTTTTTAATATATACATATGCATAAATTCAATTCTGATTTGAATGTAAATAAAAAAGATCGACGGCGTGCAATGAATCCAGTCTAAAAAATTAAAAATCCAATAAAACAGGTGGATTAGTACTTTGCAAGCATAAAAAAAGCTTGTTCAATTAAAATAAGTAGGTTTTCACAGATGCACGACCTTACGGCTTTACTTTCCATAGAATTTTACGGTTCCAAACCTTGACGAAAACAATAACAAAAAGTTGACAACTGCAGACGAAAACAAAAACACTCGTGACCATCATGTAACCAGTAAAATTGTTTGTCTGATTTTTTTTTTTTTTTTTTTTAATTCAAACTTTTCTGGAAATGGCATTCTAAAATCTCTGTTGGGAAATAATTAAGGTCTCGAAAAACATTTACTTAGACCTACCTTGACGGCAACTTTAGGGAGTCCGATTTTTTTCTCGAGACTATTTTCTTAAATTAGTCTTAGGGTTCCACGGTTATGGGAAATCCCGGTCATTACGTCAGAGCATTTTGAGTAAAATCCTTTTTCTCCGTTGTGATACTTATCGTGTTCATGCGGCTCCATTTCTAAATAACTGATGGTCCGTTTATTTATTGCACTCACTTTATTTTAAAAAGTGGCCTTCGGCGCGGTCTTTCGCCCGTATGAATGAAATGCATTCCAAAAATAGTAACGATTACTAGAGAAAGCCCGCGAAAAAAGAACGATGTCATAGCACGCGCGCTACTTTCCGATGATCTGCCTACGTAATTCCTGCCCGTGACGCCATTTGAATGCTCGTTTACCGCGTCTTCTCAAATAGAATAATCCCAAGCGATCTCAGTCGCAATTTTCGGACGTTTAATTACTACGATAAAGTACTATGTATGTGGGTAATGCAATTTTAAAATGGGAGTTCCGACATGAATAAACTTTTGAAACTTTTAAAATGTATTTGTCAGCAACATTTTCCACATCTTTTCACAATGAGTACAAATCATAGGTTAAAAGATAAATAGAATACGTACATAGTTACTCGGTTGTGAGAATAGATAATTGTCTCGCCAAGGCTCGACAATTATCAATTCTCCCAACCTCGTTAGATATTTTTGATCTACGACAATACTATGTACGTATTCTCTATATATCATCATCATCACATCGTAAACCTGTATTGACTAATTCGAATGACACATTTGTAACCCTTAATCTGCTAAACAAGTGAAATGTGAAATGAATTTTTTAAGCCGAGAGTAAGAAGCCAAATTTTGCCATTTCAAAAATGATTTGGGGGAAATATGTCCATAGCGGACAGTGTAGATTCAGTCTGATTTCCGTCTACGCTGTCCGCAAAAGGTCTCTGAGTCGCACTTACTTAGCAGCCTAAGGGTTAAATGTTACACGAATACGATGTTATTATGTTTGTAATATACCTTCTCAAAGAATCGGGTACTTTTTTTTTTTCTTACCTTTAAAATTTTAGGCCCGTCCATACTGAAGGAGTTTACAAAATACCAAGTTAAATGTGGCTCAAATGATGGAATTTATCTATGAATGGATAGAAAACAATATAATAAGAAAACGCCTGTAACCAGCATGGTCTCCTTTTCCCATAATGTTTTCAAAAGCTGCTTTGCCGAGGGTCGTTAAAAATAGTGATTATAAATGCGGTAAAGAGTTAATGCCAGAACTCACTCATGTATTAAATAAAAGATAACAAACTTCGTTAGTGTATGCCACGCGGACTGCGCAGGCTGACATGGTCGATACAGGAAGGCTGTCCTTTGACGTACAGAATATCGACCAATATCAGGCTGACCTGAAACGATACGTTTCGCAGGTATATGAAGTCCCCTTTTCACAGAGCATGACTCAAGTTTACAATATGCATTTTCAAAGGATCGGATGTTTTGGGTTGTCTGAATTTGGGTCAAAGCGTAGGACCTTGGAGTAAAAAAAAAAACTGTTAAATTTAAACTTAATTCCACACAAAGACTCCGTAGATTCCTCAGGGAATGAAGACGAAGTTTGAATTTAATCATTTCTATTTATACTTCAGCTTTTACCTTATTCAAGAGTATTGAAACATTATACGCTATTAGCACATTTTGACCATGTATGATGTCAGCCATCTTTATTTACAAGTTATTTTTCAAAAATTTTGAAACATTGAATGCGATTACAACAGTGTCAAACCGTGTATAAGTCAGCCATATTGTTTTACAAAAAATTTGCTAAAAAAAATGACGGACGTTATAAACAGTTAATACTTTTCTATTCGGAATACTCGTGTTTCAATACTCATGAAGAAGACAAAAGCCGAAATACTGAACAGCGTGATTCAATTCATTCTGTAATTCTCTACAGATTGAAAATACCCATTAAGATCACCAAGCAGTCTTAATGTCGATAATACAGTTCCGTCACAAGTTAATAGATGTTTCCCAATCAAAATAATTTATCAGTCAAAGTTTTTTCCTAATCATCCAAATTTCAGGCAAATCTCCGCTTTCTCTTTATTTAGCGACATGGGTGGCCGGACAGACATTTTTCACAGAGGTCGCTGCGATGTGGTTTGTTTGGGTCGGTTTTCTTGTCAGTGCATAAGCAGTTCCTTGATTGCTTCTGGCAAATTGAGCAAATGGTTGGCTCGACTTCATATGGACTGTAGTAAATATTGCATTCCTTACATTTCTGCTTGTAGTACTGAAATTGAAAAACATCGTTATTTAAACCTATAGAGAACAAGATACCACACAGAAATGTTAGATACCACACGGAATTGTTTAAAGCGTAATACTAGGTTCGTATAAATACGAGTCCGTGTTACATGGGTGTCAGGTTATTGCAGAGTATTACTAGAGCAGTTGTGTTATATAGGTAGTTTGAAGTACATAGGGACCCCCTGATTTTGAAATATCTTCAAAAAATGCTGTAGCTGTTGTACTGAAAATTTGCATAACTAATAATATTACCTTTACTAACTCTGTGTGTAATTTTCAGAATTGTTGGTAACTTAGTTTGGCTTTTTTGCATTCAATGCAATGTTAAAATGTATGAACAAAACAGCTTAAATTTGGAGGGAGGGTTGAAGGCTATTCCGAGTAAATGGCTTATTTGTTTATGAAAACAATTCTCATGCAAGCACAGTAACTGTGGTCGTCTACTGTTTGAACAGCAAAAACTTCAACTATTGAGGCCCTTATCTCGTTTTTTATATATGTTTTATTTTAATGACTCAGTATGGGAGACTTGCACTCACTTGTTTACACTTTGTTTTCTATTCCGCACCCAACCGTAGTTCTTTTCCTGAAACCCAGTCAAGCTTTGGCTCAAATCATGTGGTATAGTATACAACAACAAAACGAAGAAAGGTGAATTGTATGAATTGGTTAAGTTCCATAAACAAGCTCCAAAATATTATTATAGATGAATTTTCATGGTCAAAGAGACGCAATCTCTTTAAGATTACCACCCTATGATCGTGACCAAAATCCAGTTGAGCTACTTTGCTAATATTGGACGAACTGAAAAAATCCTGGGGAAGAACAATGCAAAACAAACCCTGAAATACCTTCGAGTCTAAGTGACAGGTGGTTTCGAGCACATGTCCCAACAGAAGTGGTATAAAACATGAAACCATGCCGAAAATAAAATCGAAACCAAATATTGGAGAACAGACACCATTTAAGAGAAGACTGGACAAATCATTTTAGAGATTTTTATGAAAGTGACGAAAGCGATATCTAAGGAAAGGTAAAGAACTATATAATTTGTACAAACAAAAAAATTTCAGGGCCTCATATTTAACTAAAGTGAGGTACTGAAGTCATGCACCTTTTTAGTTATGTTTGCTGTTCTAGTGACTGTGCGAGACCGTCGGAGAAACTTAAACTTCAACACTACTGGAATAGGCAAAATACTCTTTCTTGTGGAAGAAAAATTCTGATTTTCGCTGTGAGAGTCGGTATGGTCATTTTAAAAGATTTTGGAAAGTTTCATAAAAATTGATGCGAGATTTTGCAAGATATTTCAAAATTCAGGGGGTCCCTAAGAACCTCAAACTACCTATACCGAGGTCTCAGAAACCAGGATTTGAAATTAAAGCGTAATACCAGGTTCGTGTAATAACAAGTCCTTGTTATATTGGTGTCACGTTATATTTGAGTAATATCAGAGCAGGTGCGTTATGCCTAAGTCCCATAAACCAGGGTTTCGGGTTAAGAGAAAACTTGATGTCCTATTTAAAATAAATATTTTTCTGAAGAGTAGCACTACACGTATTCATAATTCCAGTAGTATCAGTATTCAGGTACTAGAGTTGGTCGAGAAAAGGCGAAAACCGGAGTTCCCGCCCTCGCTATTTGTTGCTAGAATGTCCTGAAAAGGACTGCACGTTTTACAACAGTCAAGATATATTTTCTCAACCAGTGTCTGTAGGAGGGCTGTTCTAGAAGTCTGTAGATATTTTATTCATAATTCGCCTAATGACATTTAAAAACAAATCTATATCGACGCGTACAACAAATGTACTGCCCCGTCATAGAAGATTTACGTAAACTTACGGGCGGTGACTACATAGAAAAAGTTTCAGGGAACTTTACAACGCGACATCAAAGAGAACTTTGAGCGCTGGCTATCCCATCGCTGACCACTGTTTCCACAATGGCTATGTGGGAAAGCAGCCAGTGGCTTGGAAAGAATAATGTGCGGTGTACTGGTAAAAGAAATTCCAGGAAAGCATGGATAGGTGCACTGGCCGCCGTAATATAACTGAAATAATGTTGAAAACGGCTTTAAACACCATACAGTGAGCGCTGGCTGGCTGTTAGTGGTATTATTTAATCCTTAAACGCAATAACTCTTTACCACACAATCCCTAGTGTTAAAGACCCTAAGGAAAAGGGCTTTTGAAAACATGGTGGGAAAAGGAGAAAATGCGTGTAACCAGCATTTTCTCCTTTTCCCACAATGTTTTCTACATTTTCGACGAGTAAATTTTACTTGGGTCATATTTAAATTGTTGTCTGCAAATACAAAACTTGTAGGACGTGTCAATGAGACATCCAATAATAAGTCCCTATTTTTTTGCTTGAAATGTTAAAAAATACTTTAGGTGTGGGAAAAAGTCTACACAATTCCAGGACAACCTTTCCAGACGAAAGGACTTCACATTTTACAATAACCAAGATGTATTCTTTCCAATCAGTACATCCAGATTCCTTCTTTTTTCCTCATACATATATGTAATAGCTCTCCATATAGATCCATATTCTAATTGTATTGCAATATTTGCCTTAACCATTTACCACACAGTCCCGACTTTTAACGACCCTGAGAAAGAAGCCTTTTGAAAATATTGTGGGAAAAGGAGAAAATGCTGGTAACCAGCATTTTCTCCTTTTCCAAAATGTTTTCTACCCTTCCCAAAAACGAATTTCAATTTTTCATCCACATTTATTTTGTCGTCTGCAAATGCTTTCAATTTGGACTAGTCTAAAATTTTGTCGTTTGGGAAAGAGTTATACATGTAAATGAGTCATGCTTTGTGTAGAGAGATTGTTATGCATCTGCAAAAGGTATCAACCAGGTCAGCGTGTAAATTCCGCGCATGCTGACCTGTGTCGAAACGTCTTGCTTTTAATAAATTGTCTGTATGTCCTTGGTATTTTCGCAGAGCACGGCTCAAACGTTTAGCGCAATAAAATGTTGAGAATGGCGTTCAACAACAAAGAAGCGAGTTACAAACATGGCGGTAAGCAAGGAAACAAACTTACTCCGGCGCCATTCCTATAAACATGAGCGCTCTCCCATTGCTTCTCGCAATTCGGACATTCAAAATAGCCATACATTATCCCTTTGTTGTATTTCTATTAAATATTAGGAACGTAATAATCTGATGAGACATGCAAAATGAAATCAACGTACACACGTATGTTTATGAAATTTCGTACAGAAACGTTGATTAGATAGTAAATTAGATGGTAGATTAGGTCATTAGATCGTATAAAGATAATACCCTTTACCGACCAAGCAATTCAGTGTTTCAAGAAAAAGGGGGGAAAAGCTTTAGACAGCATGTGGGGTAAAGGAAAATAATCATGGTAACCAACAGTTTCTTCTTTCCCACGATGTTTTCTACCCTTTAAGACAGATATTCGTTCGCTGAGGAACAAAAAAATGATCGTCTGTGAACCCTTTCAATGTCGACGAATCTAAATTTTTTTCGTCGTGTAGAGTTAGTTAATTCTTGAAAAATCGCCCAATTGTTTCGGCAGGTACATGTATAGCTTTCAGGACTTTTTAAACTCCTAAAGTGGACTTTTATGGCAACCTTGTTTGTACAGAAGTAATTGAATGTCTCAAGCATCCATGGTCAAAAACGGTGCAATGGTCAACAAGCAAAGTAAACGGACATGCATATGGTCCTTGCTTTGGGAAAAGGGGGTTTAATTCATAGGCAAAATGTATCGACCTTGATCGAAACTTTTTGCTATTTGGAATTTCTGCACCAAAGGTCATTGGTTTGAGTCACAAAGAAGGCAATTTTGTTTACGTTCGTGATTTTCGTTACAAAATATCAACTTCCCCACGCCCCAAGCATTTTCTCATTTTTAGCTCCACTGGCCGAAGGCCAGCGGGCTTATGTCATGGCCCGGTGTCCGTCGTGCGTCCGTCCGTGCGTCCGTCCGTCCGTGCGTCCGTCCGTCCGTGCGTTAACTTTTATTTCAAACATCTTCTTCTCTGAAACTACCCATCCAATTTTCATGAAACTTCACAGAAATGATCCTGCCATGGTCCTCTTCAGAATTTCTTGAAAAAATTTGATTCCTTCAAAAACTCTGGTTGCCATGAACTCCCAAATTTGGCATATTATTCTTCTAATACATATATTCCCCATGTAGTCCGACTGTAGCCCTGGGGTCAAAGTTTTATAAGGGCTTATATAGTGAAGACCTCTCGACAGTCTTCTTGTTCCTAACCATAAAGCATAGGACTAACAAATTTTGCATGTTTTGAGCCTTGGGATCAAAATTTGTCCCACTCCAGGGTTCACAAATTTTAGGCTTACATAGTGAAAACTTAAGATATCTTTTTTTATCCTTACTGTAAGGCCTAGGGCTATGATTTGGCATGCCGATTCATATCGTAGACTTCTACCAAGATTGTTCCATCTTTTTCATTGAAACCACTCTTCCAATTTTGACCAAACTTTACAGATATCATCTTGCCATGATGTTCTCCAGAATGTCTTCAAAGAGTTAAGTTCTGTTAAAAGCTATGGTAACTATGGCTACAAAACAGAAAAGTATTTGAAAACCTTTAAAAATCTTTTCCAAAAGCTTGTATTTACTAACGTCATTGTAGCTCATGAAAAAGATACTGCTTTTTAGCTCCACAGGCCTAAGGCCATTAAGCTTATCGTCTCTGAAACTGCTTCACCCAATAAGTCACAAGCTTTACATAGGCTAATACAGTGAGAACTTAAAAGGTCTTCTTGTTCCTTACCTTGAGTTACAGCTGTAATATTGTATGGGTGTAATCTAAATAACCTCTTCCAAAGTTATTCAGGTTATGTCAAAATTAGTCCTATCTCATGGGTCATAAACATGTGCTTATAGCGTGAAAATTCAAAAAATCTTTTTGCTCCTAACCGCAAACCCAAGGGCTACCAAATCTGGATCACTTTTGATTTTTTTTTTTTTTTTTTTTTTTTTTAAATTAGTCTTGCATCAGGGGTCTTACGTTTTACAGGGGCTTCATATGGATGAAACTTGAAAATCACCTTATTTATAACCATACAGCATAGACTTGTATTATTTTGGCATGTGGCTTTATCTTGTGGAACTCTACCAGGGTTCAAGTACTTATAGCTCTGGGATCAAAAATGGCTTTGCCCTGCATGTCTCAACTTTCACATGGGCTCTTACAGAGAAAACTTTGTAAGTCTTCATTTTGAAACAACATTTGGCTCAGAATTTAAATGTTTAGTATTTATGGTTTATATTCATAAGCCAGTGGAGCGATACAGGGCCATCATGGCCCTCTTGTTCCAATATACTTTCAAAAGCCCTCATCCTCAGTGTCGTTAAAACAGCAGTTTGTGCGGGAAAGATTTAACCAGACGACAAAGGTTTAGACTGGCCCAAATTGAAAGCATTTGCATATGACAAAATAAATTCATGAGACGTATCTTCAAGAGTAGAAAACGTTATGGAAAAGGGATAAATGCTGGTAACCACCATTTTCTCTTTTTTCCACAATGTTTTCAAAATGCCTCTTCTTCATGGTCGTTTAAACACGGGATTGTTTGGTAAAAGGTTAAATAGATCTATTTTCCGTAAATGGCCCGTCGTTGATATTTCGAAAATAAAACTATGAAATCTAATAACAGGAAATGAAAACGAAAGAACTTGACTACCAATACAGTGAAATAAGAATTAACAAGTTGGCTTCTTTAAAAAAGAAGCCAGGAGAGGTCAGCATCAATGTTTATTTCTAGTTCGAATGAGGTTGATTGACTGTATTGGAGTTTAACGCCGTTTTAACAGTTTAGGTCATATCACGGCGGTCAGTACACCTACGTATGTGTTTCCTGGCTTTCTCACACCAGGAAACAACTTTCTTTCCCAGTCACTGACTACTTTTGTCACACGCATTAGAGTTGAGGGGTTAAAAATCGCCGGAAAGAAAGTTTATCTCATCCGGGTATCAAACTTGCAACCACCAGGTCACGAGTCAGATCCGCTAACCACTGAGCTACCCGGGTCGGCAGTTCAAATGGGGAGACGCCATCGTGGAACAGGAACAACTGCTTGTGTAACAAAGCTTTTTTTTGTGTGTGCAAAAATAAAAGTTTTTTTTCATTTTGTTTACGGCATAGGATAGGCAAAAGGTCTATTTCACGGGACAGTGTGGGTATTTCCTGTGAATATCGGTCGACATTGTACAGTTCTTTAACCTAATTACTATATACGCGAGTTGTCCAAATATATTACTATATATGCATTTTTATTTCTCCAAAATCATGCACAACTATACATATACGTGGGTTGTCCAAAAAGTATGCCGACTTTTTCCATAACTCGATAATTTATCAACAGTTTAATACCAAAATTTGGTGACGTATTATTGGATGTATCGTTGATACATGCTTCGAATTTCATCAAAATACAATGATCCAGTAAAAACTTACAAATGATTTTAAAAAAAAAACACGTCACGCCCGTAGATAAGTCTTGAGAACTTGAGAACAGGAGGTCGCTGGTTCGATCCCCGGCTTGGCCAATTTCTTTCCGAGGACTGATGATAGTCATCGCGACAGGATTCATTCCTCTCTCACCGCTGACCATTATTTCGACGATGGTAATGTGTGAAAGCAGCCAGTGGCTTGGAAAGAATATTGTGCAGAGTGCTCGTAAAAGAAACTCCAGGAAAGCATGGATAGGAGCACTGGCCGCCCCGATATAATTGAAATTGAAAACGGCGTTAAGCACCATACAATCATTTTCTAAAACTGGCAATATGTTTGTTGGACGTGGCATTGTAGAAATTGTTTATCGAAGGACCTTTCAATCAACAATCAGTTAAAAAACACCACTAGCACGACGTAGGGTCACATTGACGTCGCTTTGAAAAGTTATCTTAAACTTTCGCCATGCAGTCACCACCAGTATATATATATTTTCTACAACTGGCAATATGTTTGTTGTACGTGGCATTGTAGAAATTGTTTATCGAAGGAAGGGAAGACACAATCTGCGGTGTTTCCAAGTCATGACATCTTTGTAATGTCAGAATCCCAGCCCTTTGGATGCGACCTAATTTACGCGGAGTTGAAACAGTTGACACACTCTGGTAAGGGAAGCAGTCTCAGTTTTGGATGTTAGTGCATTTCATTTTTCTACTTTACTAAAGTATGACGAATTAACTGTCTATTCTTCAAGTTCTCTAGCAGCCTGCCTCGGTGTTTCATAAGACCCCCAAACATGTGTTTTCCGCCAGACTTTGACAAGGCTTGCCTTCACAGGAGGTGAGAAATTCGGTGTGTTATAATAAAACTGAGTGACTCAGTTTATTTCATACGTAGACAATAGTACATTCATTTTTTCATAGATGTAAGAAAGATTACACGAACGACGGAAAAACACTAATATTCCTTTATATGGAACAAGTTTAAGATGGCTTTTCTATGCGACGTCAAAGTAGTCTTATCATTGTGCGCCGGGTTGCAGTTGGTGGTGTTTTTAATCCTTTGTTAATTTTTATGCTTTCATTGTGTTTAAGTGAAAATCGTAGCATGTATCAACGATACATCCAATAATATGCCACCAAATTCTGGTATTAAACTGTTGATATATAGTCGAGTTATGAGAAAAGTCTACATACATTTTGGACAACCCACGTATATATATAGTAACTGTTGTGCATGATTTTGAGGAAGTAAAAATGCATATCAGTAGGTAAGCTGACTTTGTTTGACTTGTCTAGTTTTATGATTACGTTTTAAAAGTCCACTCCGTAAAGGTGCGACAACAAGACAACAATGTACGGTTATTTTAAATGCCCAGATTGTGGGAAGCTTTGGGAGAGCGCCCATGTTTATAAGAGAGGTGGTCGGGTAAGTTGTTTTTTTTGTTTGATGTTTGGTTGTGGTTTCCTAGCAATTATACTCATAAGATTTACACTGTTTTAAGCTTAATTTCTGTCATATGAAAATCATGACTCTTAAAAATAAATCTCTGGTCACATTATAATGAGACTACGGATAATTCTAAGTCAATCTTTGGTGTCGGATTCGAATGACCAAGTTTTTAACGTGTTTGTTATCTCTCCACTGGAAAACAAAACATTAGACTTGTCCGTATTGAAAGGATGAGCAGACAACATACTGTATGTGGCTCAAATGATAGGAATTGTCTGTGAAAGGAGAAAAAACAACATTATGGAAAAGGGAGACAATGCTGGTTTCGGTTAAGGAGTTCATTTTTAACCGATCCTTAGCGCACCATTTTTTGCACCTCTATGCCTGCATTTCAGTTTCTTCTGAAGCTTGCAAAGTATTCAGCATTGAGAGATTTCATTCAAAAAAGACTTTTATTGCGAGGCAAGTATTACATGGTCCATGTATTACACCTGTGCTATCTGTTACGACCCCTATATGTGACAAGTTGGCTTCCTTTAAAAAGAAGCCAGGAGAGGTCGGCATCAATTTTTTCAAATAGTTTATTGGCTTTTGATTTCAACATATTTTGATATACACTTTTAAAATGTTTACTCTTCTTCAATATTTCGGCTTACGCCTTTTTCAAGAAAATCAAAGTGTGTATAATTAATTCCCTTTGGAATTCAAGTGAAATTGACATATTTTGATATATGTAAACAAACAAGTTAGGCATTAAATGAATGAGAAAAAATATGTTTTTTCTTTTTCAATTTTCCTTGTGTAAAGGCACAAAACAGTACATGTTCCACATTGTTATAACATTCTAGGAACAAGAGGCCTATAAGGGCTAAAAACAGCTCTACTGGCATTTAAATACAGGCTTGGGTTTTTACAAAGAGTTGTGGAGGTATAATGAAATTGAGAGCTGATATGAGCAAAGGTATTCTTTTTCATGTTAGTTTCCAAAAATACATGCGGTAAGCTCTTGACAAGCTCAAAATGCATTTTTTTTAAATTTAAGGGCAATGAATTTCTGACCCAATAATCCGACGGGTTGCAAAAGAATCCAGCTCTCATGAATATCTATAAATTGTGTTGGTTTTGTGAAGATTGAAAGTAAACTGAAGGCTGTAAGCTGTTCACAAGCTAAAAAATATTGTTGTTTTTTTTAAATTCAAGAGCATGTAATTTGCGAATTCCACTGAATAGGCAAGAATCTTACCTGATGACATTAAATAAAGGTGACCTATACATAATACTAGTACCAGGCATGTTAAAAATGAATGTAACATTTTTCAGTCTTTTAACAAACAGCATTTTTTGGACTGTCCCAAACAGAAAAAGCATGCAGACGGCAATTCAGACTTTTATAATAAATGTGGAAGATGGTGCTTTGATGTGATGGAAACCATTGTGACAAAAGGAGAAAATGCAGTAACTAGCAGCTTCTCCTCTTCCCACAATATTTTGAAAAGTTGTCTGCAGCAGACATGTAAAATGAAGAGGTTGTTTGTCTAAACGTTAAAAATTTAAGAAAGCAGATAAATGAGCCATGCTCTGAGAAAAGGACACTTAATGCATCTGCAAAAACTGTATCGACCCATGTCAGCCTGCGCAATCCGCCCAAAACCAAAGGACCACGGACTCTTTTGAGGTTTGCGGTACTTAGGGCGAAGAGGCACGACTTTTTTGAGCTCATAAGTTAATTTTCTCAGGATTCTCGCTATCCCGCATCCTAGAAGCAACTCTGTGTGCAATTTCATCATATCTATATCATTATAAATCCATAGAATTTTTGTATAAAACTGAGAAAAACGCTAGAGTCTAGTCAGTTTTGAAAAATAAACTTGAAAACATACTTATCAACCTATTTCTCCATTTCCCACGATGTTTTCAACAGGCTACCATCCCATGGTTGTAAAAACCAGGGTTTGTTTGGTAAAGGGTTAATATTGTATATATGAGCCTCGCGTCATGAGAAAACCTGCCTTCGGAGGTTTTGTGACAAGGTCAGAGTTAAAGCAGCCTGCTCGGCTTAGAAGCTAGCCAGAGACTCGAAACTTTTGTTACTGGAAGTAGAAATATCATAATGAGAAGCGCGAACAGCAAAGGCACTGATCAGACTGCGCATCCATCTGATCTGCGTTGTTCGCATATGGCATAAAGCAGGTTTTCTCATGACGCCGCTCATATTATGTCACTCAAAGATTTTGTGTCATCATGTAAGCCCATCAGTGTGGTATATGCATTTGGCAAATAAATAACTCTATTTGATTTTTTTTAACACGTTCAAATATTTACTGATGACTTTCGATTTTCGTTGAAAACTTGTTATTAATTTTTAAATATGTTAAAAATTTTATTTTATGATGTTAGTTACCATTCCATTCATTCAGAAGGCTATCTATTGTTTTTTGTTCAATGTATCTTTTTTTTCCGGACTCAACATTTGCTTTCTGAATATACGATATGCATTTATATATATCAGCTGTTTATATCTGACAAAATAAAGTTTATGTCAATAAAACCGACTTTAGGATCTTTCTTCTCTTCCCCAAGGCTATTTAAAAAATACTACTTCAGCGATACTAACCTGTATAGCCAGTCGACAAGCTGTGTAACTCTGGTGGTTAATATGAATTATCGGAAAATCAGCGTTAGTTCCCTTTATTTCTCTGGATTCCCAATATGAAGAAAGTTGCAGATGGTAGATAGCGATTTCTGTGGCAGTCTGCCTTTTAAACTCACCACTGTTGGAGAGGTCTGATGACCTCTCCAATGACCCATATATATCAGGTTCGCGTTCTAATAAAACGCCTTATATTACCACTGAAGCTGCTGAATCAATGGAACGTAAAATTTCTACTCAATACTAAAAGCCCAAGCATTGCGGTTTCAAAGTTGATTTCACTGGAAAGAATATACTGTATTGGACAGTGTAGATCAAAGATCAGACTACACGTTCTGTGCAGTCTGATCTTGATCTTCACTGTCAGCAAAAGGTCAGTGAGTCGCGATTAGCAGCTTAAGTGTTAGAATGCCCCTTTATTACACGTTCATCATGGAAAGCGGCTTCCGTAATGCAATATCCGTTTATTACATGCTTTAGGTGTTATATTCCAACATGTTAATTTTACCTCGCTGACACAATGCATTCCCTTCTTACTTTTATGTTTGTTTCAGTGACCTTTGTTTTCCATTTCCAGTTCTACAAGCAGAAATGTAAAGAGTGCAATGTTTACTGCAGTCCTTATAGAGTCGAGCCAACTATCTGTTCAATTTGTAAGCAGGAATCCCGGAACTGCTCCTGCACTGACAAGAAAACCGACCCCAAAAAACCACATCGCAGGGACCTCTGTGAAAAATGTCTCACCGGACGTCCATGTCGCTAACTCACAACAATGTACATGTATCTCATTTGCCGAAAATTTGACGAGATAAACAAATATCAACCGTCGACAATTTAGCCTTTGATCCTCAGACTGTTTATGATTTCATAGATATCTAGATAAATTGTAT
Organism: Tridacna gigas; assembly: GCA_945859785.2. Classification (NCBI taxonomy): domain Eukaryota; kingdom Metazoa; phylum Mollusca; class Bivalvia; order Cardiida; family Cardiidae; genus Tridacna; species Tridacna gigas. The sequence continues at coordinate 9,521,307 of OX244028.2, forward strand.
ATTAACCGTTTACCACACAATCACTAGTTTAAACGACCTTGAAGAAGAAGGCTTCTGAAAACATTGTGGGAAAAGGATAAAATGCTGGTAACCGGCATTTTCTCCTTTTCTCACAATGTTTCCTCCACCCTCAAATGCAGAAATCAGCATTCCAGCTAAATCTAATTTGTCGTCTGCAAGTGCTTTCAAATTGGTCGAGTCCGAATTTTTTTCGTTTGGTAAAGAGTTAAGCGGCATTTAGAGGTGTTTTGGTCGTAGCCTCTTACAAGGGACCGTGAAGTGTTGAACCAAGGTCAGACTGCACGATATGTAGAATTTGACCTTGACCTTCTAGGTTTTGGAAAAGTACCTTAACCCTTTACCAAAGAATTTAAACAGCTGAACAGTTACCACCATCCTGAAGAGGAAGCCTCTCGTTGTGGGAAAAAAATAGAAAATGCTAGTTACCATCACTTTTAACAGACAGTTTCCACCATTGAGCTCCACTTTATGTCGTCTACAAATGCAGATGCCATTGTTTCAGGTGAGCTAAAAAAACGATGTCTAGACTGTAATGATTTTGTCACTGAAATGTTTTCTGCTTTGGTACAGATTCAAGGCTGTAAACTTTCTTAGCCCTAACTTGCTAAATAAGTTATATGATATCTTCAAGTCGATTGTAAAAACCCAAATGTTGCTATTTCAAAAGTTATTTTTTAGGGAAGAAATATCTCCTTATCAGCCAGTGTAGATCCAAGATTAGACTGCAAGTTCTGTACAGTCTGATCTTAAACTACATTGTCCGCAATGAGTCAGTGAGTCCCGCTTAAAGCAGCCTAAGGGTTAATCCTAAAACTGCTTAATAGATGAAACTGTGCAGTAGATAGTTATAATGCAAATCTTGTTATTTCTAACTTATTTGTTGGGTGAAATATATCACCTTATCGGAAAGTGTTGATCCAGGATCAGACTACACGAACTGTGCAGTCTGATCTTGATCTACACTTCTACACTATCCGCAAAAGATCCTTGAGTCGCAATTAGCTATCTAAGGGTTAACGCTATACCACACGACACAATTTTGGACTGGACCAAATTGTAAGCAATTCCAGACGACATAATTAAATGTAAAATGATGATTTCTTTCCCATAAGGTATTCAAAAACCTTTTTAAATCGTCGTTAAAAGTCGGGATTGTTTGGTAAAGGGTTAACCGTGTGACTGATTTTTCCGCCGTCTGTCTGTCAGTCTGTCTCTGTCTCTTTTTCTCTATCTCTCTCACCATGTTACCGATTTTTTCCTCTGTCTGTCTGTCTGTCTGCCTGCCTGCCTGCCTGTCTGTCTCTCAAATTCGATCTAGCGATCAATGCAAGATATCACGAACACTCCAATTATCCTTCTGGTCGAATAAAGCATTCAGATTTGTCCTTTTAATATTTATATTCCTTTGTTTCGACAGTGATGTAAATCTTAGAAATGATATTTTGTTTATTAGATATGTGCAAGGCCTAAATATTACTTCAAAAACAGGTTCAATGTGCTAAAGGCAGTCTGATCTTGATCTACAACGTCTGCAAGAACAACTCAAGCTGTGGCTTGGCTGTGGGTTAATCATAAGAATAAGTAAATGAGCTATACTCTGGCAAAAGGGAGATTAACTCTTTACCAAACGACAAAGTTTTATACTTGTCCAAATTGAAAGCATTTGCAGACGACAACTTAAACTTGGCTAAAACGATCGGATTTGTTCTATTCTATTCCATTATTGTTTAATTGCTTACAAGTATTTTTCTCCATTATCTTTTCAGAGTGAGGTTGTCTAAATGATTAAAGTCGATACTAGGATTTGCAGACTCTTGTTTACTACTCTGAAATTCCCACACAAAATTACCAATGACAGAACCCACCCCAAAGAATTGGTCCAGATAAAACATTAGGATATAACAATAGAAGAACCAACCCTTCTACATTTTGAAATTTAGAAAACATTGTGGGAAAAGGAGAAAATGCTGGTTACCAGCATTTTCTCCTTTTCCCACAATGTTTTCAAGAGGCCTCTTCCTCAGGGACGTTAAAACTCGGAATCGTCTGGTAAAGGGTTAACTCTGTACCAAACAACAAAATTTTAGACTTGTCAAAATTGGTATCATTTGCAGACAACAAAACTAGTGTAACTCAATAACTGAAACATCTTATTAGGGTAGAAAACATCATGTGAAAAGGAGAAAATGCTGGTTTACAACAGTGTTTTCAAAAACTCTCAATTTGGCAAAAGGTTAGTGCATCTCCCTGAATCATTATACCAAGCCAGTCATCACATAACTGTGAATCCATAAAATCTATTCATTCTAACAAACATCTGTATCTGGAGGTAGAATGGTCTTTGGACATGAAGAAAATTTTGACCCATAGTCAAGACACTAGTCTTATTTTATGTTTTGTCTGTAAAATGTCTTGTGCTTGTCACGGGATGACGGTTATTGCGCTACAACGATATCATGTTGCATGATACCAAGCAAGTCATCGCAGTATCATGGATCCATTAAAATCTAGTTTGTATTACAACCTACTGAATTACGAGGTACACTGGTCCTCAGTTTGAAAAACTCTCAGTTTGGCAAAGGGTTAGTGCATCTCCCTGAAACATTATACCAAGCCAGCCATAGCAGTATCATGGATCCATTAAAATCTATTTTGTATTACAACCTATTGATTTACGAGGTACAATGGTCCTCGGTTTGAAAAACTCTCAATTTGGCAAAGGGTTAGTGCATCTCCATGAATCATTATACCAAGCAAGTCATCACATAAGTATGGATCCATAAAATCGATTCATTCTAACAAACATCTGTATCTGGAGGTAGAATGGTCCTTTTCAAATAGCTGAAAATTTCGACCCATATCAGCCTGGGTAGACTGCGAAGCCTGATATGGATCGGTACTTTTCGCAGGTACATTATGCCCCCTTTTTTACAGAGCATGACTCAAATGTGCTTTAATACTTTTCCAAACAATTCCGAGTTTTAACGACCCTGAGAAAGAAAGCCCTTTGAAACACAGTGGGAATAGGAGAGAATACTGGTTTACAAGCAGCATTTTCTCCTGTTCTCACAATGTTTGTCCTCTGTAAGTGCTTTGGATTTTGAGAATTCCAAAACTTTGTCGTCTGGCGAAGAGCTAAAACGATAAAAAGTAACTGACTCAATACTCTTTATTCAACCCTTTACCATACGACAAAATTCTAGACAGGTCAATTTGAAAGTATTTGCAGACGACAAATTAAATGTTGCTAAAGTGATTATTTCTGCCTTAATAGGATTGAAAACATTGTGGGAAAAGGAGAAAATGCTGGTTACTAGCATTTTCTCCTTTTCCCACAACGTTTTCAAAAGGCTTCTTTGTCAGGGTCGTTAAAAGTCGGCATTGTGTGGTAAAGGGTTAAGATAACGCGATCGCTTGTGCATTGTGCGTAATCGGTGTTACTCCTTTTTTCTGTTTAATAAGTTTTAGTTTCGTTTTTGGTTCCGCGTATCGAGACGGAAGTTTTCCTTGTCGCTCAATATGTCATTTTCCAAAAAAAAGAGAGATAAAACGGTGAAGATTATAAAATGCATTGAAGATTCTGTGCAATCTATCTACACGTGCGCAAGCGCGTAGCCAGACGGAAGTCAAGGCTTCATTCTTAACCCTAAAGGTACTTTCAAGGTATGCGTAATGCAACTGATCCAGTGATGAAATAAATTCTTTTTCGGCGTTGCTGACTACTGGCCTTTGACCTTCTTCTTGGTATTAATATACTGGAATGAATGATGAATATTGTGCGATTGGTGAGAAATGTGAATATGTTTATTCTGCGGGCCTCTGCAGACCTAGTTGCAGGTAAATATTTGAGAACAATATACAAACGTTGCTACCGCTAATATATATTTAGGCCTTATTCTATAACGCATGACAGTATGTCTACATGTATTTTCATACACATCAATTCTAGCAGTGACCAGTCCTTTTCCAAAGCTGAATTGGACAAACATCTCATTTCGAAACCTATATCTAACCGAAATATTCACTCTTTAGGCGCCAAATAAGAAAACTCGACTTCTTTCGCTGGCTGTAAATGCAATCCACAGAGACCCAGAAAGATTTTTATCGTAGGGGCTTGACTAATTAAGCGGACGGTACAGATCAAAGATCAGACTGCACGTTCTGTGCAGTCTGATCTTGATCTGTGCCGTCCGCAAAAGTCCCTGTTTTCGTCTATGGCGCTGAAAGGGTTAACAATATGCAAAACACTGAGGAGAAATCTAATGATGCTTGGTTTACTTTTCATTGTTTCTCTCCATGTTAAACCACAATTTAAAAGTCTCAATATTCATAGTCAAATACGAGTTGAGCAGTCTCTCTCTCTCTCTTTCTCTCTCTAAGATATTTCTTGCTTATGATCAACATAAATCATGAATGAACAAAAAAAGCAATATATGAGTAGATATGATAAGGCTCGATCTGAGCCAAATCCAAACATAACTCACGAAAATACGACTTGTCTTAAAAAAATACAAAATCCCCCCTCACCCCCTCACCAAATTTCATGTAACACGCCCTCTAAGCCGCATGCTCATGAAATCATAAACCAACGAACCAATAGGTGAAGCATTCATAATTAAATCAAACTAACCTTTATCTTAATCCTTTTACCTTTAATTCAATTATTATAACATATCAACCCCCCACGCGGTAGATGAAAAATTTTCGAAAAAAAAAATTTAATTTTTTAAAAAAAAAATTTCATCAACCAACACGTCATTGCATCAGGCTAACCAACGGCATCAGTTAACCAGCTAACCAACGGCATCAGTTAATCAGATAAACTCTTACATCTGTAACCCCCATCAACCCCCCATCAACCAAACGCGTCACGCAATGGCTAGCCGGTTTATATAACCTTTGAGTGGGGTGGGATTATGGTGGAAAAAATTAAAAAAAATCGCTTGCCATGATTAAATAAAAATTGAATTTAAGATTAAAAATTCCTAAGTAAAAGTAGGTAAATATGGAACACATGGATCAAAACAGAAGTGTATACTCGTTATTGATAAATCAAACAGAAAGGAATATTACAAATGAACAGGAAAACTTTCTTTTCACGGTAACATCATATTCGATACATATATGTTTTGGTATAACATTCTTGGTGCTCGCATTTCTTCATTTTGTATCTGCGTGCACCTGCATTAAAAAAATTTAAACTTGGTTTATGAAAAAAAAAATGAATTAAACAAAAATTTTTAGCAATGTATGTTTTACGTAAGATGAATAACAAAAGAAAAGCTTTAGGTCAAACAAGTAGAGGGCAGATGAGTTATATTAGAGATGATTCAATGTATAAACTAATAAATACAGTGGATTTACCTATGGTTAGCAGTAAAATAAAAGATAATATTGTTACTAAATTAAAAGAAAATGTAAGCAATAAATGTTTAGAGAGAGCATTAGATTATTTTAAAAAAGAAAAAGTTAAAACTAAAGATAGAAATGAAAAAATGAAACAAATAATACTTTTAGAAATTGATAACATTCATGAACTAGTAAAAAACAAAGTAAGGAAATATACAGCTTTACAGCAAAGTAAGAAAAGACAAGGAATAATATTGTTAAGAAGGGGGATAAAGGATACCATAGATAATTTACGTATTATTGAAGATATATTAAACAACGATGAAGTGAATAAAAATTAAAAAATTTTTTATTTTTATTTGTTTTGTTAACAAATAAAAATTTTTATTTTTGGTCTTACCCCTATACTTCATCAGTCAGTCTATAATGGCCCCATGATAAAGTTCTATAACTTCCATCCCTCAGTATCAAACCTTTTTTATCATCTTTAAAGCTTAATGCTATTTTTTTCATTTTTATAGTTATTAATTCATGAAGTTTACTTTTTATTCCTCCCATAGTTACACAAAAATCTTTTTCAGTATCCAAACAATCTTTATAAGTTTTAAATTTTATGTCTTTTTTTATTACTGACTTTTTAACTCCTTTACATTTTTTAGTTTCTGATGAACTATCTTCATAAACAAACATACCATTTTTATCAGTTAACGCATTACCATTTTTATCTTTTCTTAAGATAAATTTTTTCATAGCATAAGTTTTTGCTCCAGGACTTACAAATCCAGTTAAAAGATCTCCTTCCATTTCATCCTTAAACTTACCTAACACATTACAATTTTTATCACTATATAATGGATGATTTTTCGGATAATTGCTAAAGTCAAACAAATCATCGGCATCCTCTTTTAAATCTTCATACAAATCTTCAGTTTCTATTTTTAAAACATAACTATCAGTATCAGTATAGCACATAAATACTTTATCTTCACCAAATTTATTTTTAAAATAGTTATAATAATCTTCTAACATAGTTGTCTTGCTAATATCAAGTATGCTTACTCCTAAATAAATTGGTTTATCATATTTAATCCATGTTTTTTTCATATGTACCGCAACCAAATTTTCATCAAATATAGTATGATTATGAAAGTTATGTTTTGCTGTTAACTTTTTAAATCGTTCACTATTTTCACCATTAACTAATTCTATGTTTACTCTATTTCTTATATTTTCCATGGTTTTACCAAAAACAGAATTCATTGCTAACTTCCATAAATTATCTAAAAATTTATTTTTATCCTTCTTTGCTTGTGTTCTTAAAGCCACACACTTATCAACATATTTTTTAATAGCGGTACTCTCTTGATATTTAATTCCACGATGTATTTTTTTAATTTTTAATCCTAATCTCTGGTAAGTCTTTAAAGCTTCATGATGAAGTATATATCTTTCCTTATCATTTAAGTTTGGTATTAACTTTTCTACCTTACTAACCTTTAATTTTTCTGCCGCTAAAGGCATTTCATTATGCAAATCATGTAAATTTTTAGGATACTCTAAATCAACCTCCAGGGTACCGGGATATTTTTTCCAATTATTTAATTCTTCTTCTGTCATCCATTTAAAACCGCCTACAGGTAAAGGCTTACTCATAGCCCAAGGATAAAGACTGTTTTTATCGATATAAAACAAATATTTACTAGGTTTTGTTACCTGATACTCATCACCCATATACTTATTGTTTGCCTCTGCATATCTAATACTTGACATGCAAACGCCACCCCTTTTTGATGCTTCAAAAAAGTTAAGCATATTAATATCAGTAAGTTTTTCTAATTTTATTTCGCTTACCTTAAGCATAGCATCCCATCCATAACCAGGTAAAGTATAATACCAAGCAGGGTCTAAACCAAATTCTTTAAGCATAGAAAATCTAAAGTTTTCCATAACATCAGCTAAAAGTACAACATCTGTTTCATTGTATAGTTGTAAATAATCAGACATAGTTTTGCAACCAAAAACATCCCACACTTTTAACGCGTGTGCCAGATCTTCTTCTGAAATTCCTTCTCCATTTAAGCTTGAATAAAATTCTTCTATAGGTGGTAGTTGTGTTTCTTTTAACTTATCAAAACTATCCATCCATTCATAAGGAAAGATACCCTTTCTACTTAACAATTTTAATTTTTCTTCTGTATAACCACCACGATGATTTTTTAAATAATACTTTAAATTTTTTAAATTTTCATCTTTTAAATTTTCTACAATTTTTTCTAAACTACTAGCTAAAAACTTAAAACTATCAAGAAATCTTAAATTAATATGTTTATTTCCTACCATAAGATGTTTTGTAAAACTAATATATTTTTCTTCTGTGTTGGGTAAACAATCAATTCTACCACTAGTTTTACCAAGATACTTAATAAAAATATGTGCATCATAACCAGATAAATTATGAAAGATAACGGGTATAAAATCAGGAACTTTTGCTTTAAGATTACATTCATTATGTGCGGCACCTCTATACTCACCAGTAAAATGACAATGATCTCTTACTTTATAATTTTTATGCGTAAATTTACCTCCACATATCCAACAATTTACTTCATTTTTATGTTTTCTAACTTTATCTTCAGTTAATTTTTCTATTTCTACTGGGTTTTTATAAAATTCTTTATAAAGTTGTTTGGCATCCTTAGTTAAAGTATCTATAAAATGTTTTTCGGCATCCTCACCTACATATCCTCTTAATACTGGTTTCATAATTTTATCATTAAAAGGACAAATTAAATAGTTATAACTTACAGGTATATGCTTTTGTGTTTCAATAGTATTACTTTTTTGTTGTGGTTCTATTTTTTGTAATATACATTCAAAATCAGCAATAACTGCAAATGGTACCATAATTTTTCTACAATAGTTTTTAAACTTTATTAAAATTTCTTCAGGATTTTCAGGATCAAACTTAGGCATTATTAAATCAACTCCATCATGATCTTCACAACGCTCCATATGTTTTTCTAAAAGTTCTTCACTACCAAAATGGTTCATACAAAGCATACAATACTTAACATTATGATTAGAAGCTGTTTGAGTTCTCAGTAAAGCATTAATATTTTTTATTAAAACATAATGTGTTTTTTCTTCTTCATCTTCAATATATAACAAATTTATATGATTTTCTTTTAAACTTTTTATAGCTCTAATACGTTTGATTTTTTCCTTACCTTCTACTATCCCAAAAACATTAACGCTAATTGTTGGATTTTGCCTTTCAAACTTATCTATATCCTGTAAAGAAACAGGATATTTAATTCCTTTCATATTTAAGATAATTTCCTTAGATTTTAAATCACTATCAACTCTTTCAGGATGATTATCTGTTGGATTTAAATGCCTTAAAACACACCATTTAAAACATTCATCATCCTTATTTTTTATATTAATACATGCCTTTTTGTTAGCAATCCACTAAGGTAAAGGTATCCAACCACCTGCTCTTAATGGTTCATAAATAACACTATGTAACTTTAAATGAACCACACTATTAAACGACCAACCACTACCATTTGAAGTAAATTTAATATAATTTTCTATAATTCTTTCCATCATATTTAAGTATACTTCTGTTATATTGGTTCCTTCTAAGAAAATCTCATAACTACCAGAAGAAAAATTTGCTTTTACTATTTGTCTATTATTATCCTCTCCTCTTTCCATAAAACATTGAAGATTTAATTTTACTTTATGACTATGCATGCTACTTAAAAGTTTTTCAATTGTTGGTTTTGTTAGCATTAAAAACTCTTGTAGCGTTTTAACAGGTATCCCTTCTATTTTATGTTCAGTTGCATAATTATCTAAGGCAGATCTATTTTGTATTATTTTTATTTTTTCCTCTCTTTCTTCATCATATATACTTTTTAATTTATTTTTTAAAGCATTAAGTTCTGGTGTTATACTTGGTTGTTCTACTCTTACATTTTCTAAACTCCTTAGCAAATCATTAACTGAAGTAGTTTGTTGCCTGGTTGGTCTTTGTCTTGGTGGTATATAGGGTGTTGGTTGTAATATTGGTGCATCAATGGCAACGTTATCCCTATCTAATATTGAGGGTCCCGTATTAATCAAAAGAGTTATTAGTTCATCACGTCTAAGCTTTGAGTATCTTCTTAATCCCCTTTCCCTTGCTAAATTTCTTAATCCAGTTATATTATATCTATCAAATTGACGATCCATTTTTTTTAAATAAAATATTCTTTCCTTAAGTCAAATTTTATTATTTTTTTCATAAATAAATAATAAAATTACTCACAGTGGCTCGTACACTAAAGAATATCAATTCTATATTTACCATTCCATACTCTACCATTCCAGTTTTCAATCGTTTGTGGACATTTATTAATAAACTTACTAGCCTTATAAATTGATGGAAACTCTTTCACCTCTTCAGTTTCTACATCCTTTAAGGTAACCCTCTTTGGATTTTTAGCAATATACTTTAATCTTTCGTAATTAGGAATTTTTTTAAAAAATTTTTTTTCTTCCTCTTCAGGATACAAACCATGCTCTTTTAACACATCAATATACTTTTTCTTGTTCCAATAGGAATACCACTTAATATTGTTATCTGTTAATATTTTCTTAAAATCAGCAACCTTTTTCATTTTATTTTAAGTAAAAATTTACTTAATATACTACACTCATCTTATTCCCATCACTCTGGAAGTTGATTAGTCTATCACTAATTAAAACTGCAAATGCCTCAGTATTTGCTGGAGCAGCTGCTCCAAATGTTGCTTTAACGTGAATATCAGTAACAGAATACTTAAGCCTTTCACTTTGTTTAGATAAATCAAACACAAACAAAGGATAAATATGTTTAAATTCATAAGGACTAATACTTGGGTTTGATACCAATTCATCCATATTAAAAAATTTCTTTCTAAAAGAGGATGCTTCACCATATATTCTTCCAAGTTTATTAGTTATAAAATTAATATCATGTTCATAGTTTGGATATTTATTTGGACCCAACATTACATAAATATTTCTAACATCTATATTATCAAATAAAGCCGGGTTTGTTAATTGATTATTACGTTTTGCTGTTTGAAAACCAATAATTAAGAAACGTGGCACCTCGGGGGATGATTTAGATGATAACCTCCAAGTAAAACCTAATGCTTGTGGAACCGCAATGCTGTCGCTTTGTATCATTCTATAACCAACTGGAAATTTTTCTTTCTTCTCAATAAATTTAAAAAGTTCCAACTTGTTTCCATCTTCAGGCGTTACATGAGGCATAAACCAAGATACTTTACTTAATACAACCTTACCAGGTTCATGTCTTTGATTTCCACCTACTGCCGCTTCGGCAAGTCTATAAATTGCATCATTATCATTTTCTCTTGTTAAGGTTAGTGTTTGTTTCATACCATATAAAATTTTGTTGTAATCTTCACAAAAACCAAATATATGCTTTAAGGGCACCTTTAAACTAAATGATCCAGTAGGTAGTGAATCAAAAATAAAAGCCCATCTTGTTTGAAAACCAGCATTATCTAACACACCGGCTGTATCCTTTTGCCAAAGTTGGTTTAACCCTTGAGATCTAGAAAAATCATCAGGGTATTTTAACAATCCAAGCATTGTTGTAGTTTGACCAGGATTTAAAATATTTTCTATCTCTTGCCCACTAAGTTGATATCTTATATTTTTAAACAGATACATCAATCCATTGTTTACTAGGGAGACCTTATCCTCATCATGACGAACATTACCATCCATATTATAACCATGAAGAGACTCTTTTTGCAATCTTCCTTCAATTAATAGATATGATTCTGAAGGATGATAAAAAATATCCTGAGTTTCAATATCAATCCTAATATTTCCTCCAGAGTTGTTTAGATTAGTCCCTGTAATAGGTAGATATTCATAATATTCATATTCATCAATACTATCATCTTTAAAAATCGGCGCTTTAATATTTAAAATATCCATTTTATTATATACAATTATAATTTTTAAGTCAAATTATAATTGTTATATTAATTTGCCCATAGTTGAGGGAATGACCTGTTTTCATCATCTACATACACTCCCTTAAGTTTAATATTTACAATTTTTTCTACTGTAAGGTTTTTTTTCATTTTTAGATAAATTCTATTTCCGTAAAGAATGGTTACCTTAGGCATATTATTTTTTTTTAGATATTGATTTACATCTTCTTCAAATTCCTTAATGATATCAGCTTTTTCAGGCGACAATTTTAAAGTAGTCTTTTTATAATTATAATTTGTATCACTGCAATCTAATACTTCACAATCTTCATCAAGTTTTAAATTTGCATAAAGGATACTAACCTTTTTTGTGTTGTATTTTTCATAATGCGTTAAATTAAATTTTAGATTTGTCATTCTTTTTAATTTAATGTAATATTTTACTTAACTTAACTTTATAATACTTTAACTCCGGAACCCTTACTATTTAACTTCTTAACTAAATCTTGAATAGCAACGGCACCACCATCCATTAACTTACTAATATCTTGCATTACAGGTTGAGCAGTTGTAGTAGGCTTTAGTGTATATTTTTCTATAATCTTTTTAGATTTTGGTGTTAAAGCCTTTTGTACTAACTTTTTACCAGCATCAACCGCGGCACTCTTTCCAACCTCTAATGCTTTCTTCGCTCCTTCTTTAGCCACACTTTTACCAACATCAACTGCTGAAGATGCAATTTGTTTAGCTGCACTGCTTGTAAAGAATTTTGTAAGAAAATTGGCTAAAGTATCAAATATTCCTGCTCCTCCATAGACATAATTTCTTTTAAATCCTCTCTTTTGTGATGTAATCATTTTTTTAGTATAGACATTAATTTTTTATAAGTTTTTGTATTAAAAACACGTTGTCTTTTTAATTCATCACAAATACTTACCAACTCATTTCTTACACCTGTATTACCAGCTCCTTTACTCGCCATTAAGAGGTCTAATCTTTCTAATAGTGCATTAGGGTCAGATGGGATAACAATAGTTGTTTTCTTATTTTTTCTCAATCCTTTACCTGAAGAATTATTACTACTTTCATTTTTAGCTGACCTTGACCTTAATGAATATTTAGTTGATTTAAACGGACTTTTAATAAAAGGGGGTTTATTTTTTTTAGAGATTTCATCCCAAACAGGTTCAAGAAGTAATTTCCATTTTTTACCTTTACCATCACCCTTATGTTTTTTACTTGTTGGATCATTATTTTTATAAATTGCATTGCTAAACTTCATAATTTCTTGATAAGTTTTAAAATCTTTTTTAAATGGTGAATAATCAATTGAATCTAAATCTTTAAGCATTTTTATTTCTTTTAAATTAATAATAGTAATTAATTCGTTAGTAAGAGGAAAAGGTTTTTTACCAACATAAATTACTTCTTCATCAAAATTAACTGAAAAAGTTTTATCACCTAACCAATAATTATCACCAATTTTTTTTACACCAAATGTTTCATCATAGTTATCACCTTCTTCTTCTAAAATTCTTAAATACAATTTATCTTCATCAGTAAATAATTGCGATGAATGAATCAAAGGTTCATCTTCAATAAGGGTAAGTGGTTCTTTTGATTCTTTTGGTTTCATTTTTTGTAGCATAAGTAATTGTGGTAAAAAGTCAGTCATTTTCTTAATACCACCCAATTCTTTTGTAATTTCCTTTGTTGCTACTTTTTGTGTTTCTGTAATAGGTTTAAAAAACTTAGAAAGATCTGTTTGTAAATCGATATCCCCGGTTCTCTCTGCAAGCTGATTATCACGAATTCTTTTCTTCAGTTCAACAAATTCTTTTACTGTTTCTTCCCTTTTTAAAGGGTCTCGTATCTTCAAAAATGACATTTTTTAAAAGTAAAAAAATTTTTTAATTTGTATTGTCTATCTCACACGCACAAGAACACTTAAACTTAGGCGGGTTTGGCTTTAGCCCCGTTGGTAGTTTTAATTTGAATGCTTTTCTACAAGCCTCCTGAATTCCTCCCGTGCTTCTATTCGCCCCTTCTCTATTAAACTCTCTGATTCCTCTAGCTTGCTTTTTTTCTTAGATTTACTTCTAATTTCTTCCTTCATTTGTTTGTATTTTTCCAATTCTTCCATAATTAAAGTAAATTCTGAATGATCTATTTTGTTGTCTGTTATTGCTTTTGATATATGTGTAAGTAGTGTGTTTAGCTTTGAATCAGCCAACATTTTAATCTGAAGATGTTTTTCAGATTTTGTTCTGCTTCTTCTAACCACAAACTTACCCACTAAAGCGGCTAACCCAACAACTAAAGCACAGCCTTCTAGAACCATAGTTGCAGGTATCGCTACTACGGTTGATAGTAAAGCGATTCCCCCTGCTCCGGCGCCTAGTGCTATAACGGTTAGTCCAGCTTCTACATTGTCCACATTCTTACTAATCTTTAAATATTTTTTACTTAGTTGCTCTCTTTCCTTAACTTCATTTTCTAGAAAAGTCTGAATTTCTGATATCTTTTGTAACCTAAATGATTGACCATTGTCTCTTGAGGATACTCCTAACGTCGTAGATGTTATTACTGGCTCTAATGATGGTGCATTTGGTATATTTCGTGCTTCTGGTAGCTCTGGATAAATCTTTTCTTTTAGTTCCATTTTATTAACAACAACTATTTTTTAAATTGAGTAATAAAGACGACACAAAAATGTGTTTTCTTGTATTTTTTTTAATTTATTAGAGTTGTTTGTAATTGTGGTAACCATGTCATCCACCTCTTCTAATGTAACTTCATTTGTAATAGTTAATTGATTAAGTTTTAAAGCATAAGATAGAGAAACTAAAACAAAGCCTTTACTCATATTGAAACCAATACCTAAGGCTATCGTCTTCGTTTGTCCTCCTTCTAATACTATTGGTTGTTGGGTAAAAATATCCCATGTAACAGGATTAACTTTTTTAGCTGGATACTTAACTTCTACAGGTTTCCAAAAAATAGTTTTTGGTTGAACTATTTTATGTTTTCCATTTCCAAATTTATGCACATTCATATTTTTAAATTTATAATATTGCACCTAATATAGGAATATTAGCAAATGGGCTATTAGGTCCTAAAAAAAGACCTTTTCCATCATAAATTTTACCACCTTGTTTTAAATACAAACCATCACCAACGGAATAGAATCCTTTACCTTTGTATGGTTTAAGGTATAAACCTTCACCATCAGTTTCAACTTGACATACGCAGCCACCTTTCTTAAGGTAAAGCCCGTTACCCATTGCTTTTTGAACACCTGAAGAAGCTAGACCAGATAGTGCACCAACTCCTATTGCAGGTAAAACGGTTCTTGCTAATGTTGGTAAAACTGATGAAGCTAAACCCGCTAATAGAGGTAAAAATCCACCTTCTACTTTCATATTATGCTTAAGTTGATTAGTTGACATTCTAAACGTTGCTCCCTTTCCACCTTTATAAGCTTTTGTAAGTTTATTTACTTGAGATTTGGTTAATGCTATTACATCATTGCCATGTATATCCTCATGCTTTAAACGAATACTTGCCGGAGCTTTGTTTCTAAAAGAATGTAAAATTTTTTCTTTTTGTCCGTCTGATATATTTATTTTTGCATTAATATAGTTTGTCATTTTTATATTTATCTTGCTTCTCTTATATGAAATCTAATTGTTAAATTTTCCCCTCTAAGATTGAGTAATGTTCCATCTTGGTCTGTAATTGATACATTTAAATTATGTATTTCATTTAATGTTAATGGAAGGTAAACAAGGTTTACCGGATTTTCTATAATTTTATATCCTGGTGATACATTTGGAAAAAAACTATAAATTGTATTTTTTTGTGAACCGTTAACATAACTACCTGAAATTAAATCTATATTAACTAGTAAGCTATTAATACTAAGAATATTTACTACATTTTCTGATTCATGAAATCCTTGTGTATATTTAGCACGAGAGAACCCTAATATTTTAGCAATAGAATGTTGTTGGTTAAATTCAACCTGATATCTATTTTCTAAAACAAGAATAGACTTTAAAGTATTAGTATTTGCTGAGATGCTAATATAATATTCTTCATTAACAGCATCATAATGACCCTTTTTTCTCATTTCTTGTTGAATTACATCATTAATATCAACTAGATCATAACTTCCTTCAGGTATTCTTATTTTTACCCATGTTGCACCATTATCTGGTGAATAAACAAAAATGTTATTGCTTGCATCAATATTAGGAAATGAATAATAAGTTTCAAGATTAACCAACGCTATTTCATATTCTTTATCTTGGTCTAATTTAAGTGGAGGAGTAAATCTTGTTGTAAACTCTGTTTTGTTATCGCTTACGATAATTTGAAATGATGTTTTATGGTTAGTGTTTTTTACTATCTTTTCAAGTAATTCTACTTCCATTTTATAAATTTGTAAAATATATTTTAATGAAAAATATATTTTTTAATTATAATCTTTGTAATTTCGTGGTATGTAAAAGTTATCAAAACCACATCTATATTTTCCATCGTTAGGGTTCTTAGTTAAATCTAACACTACAAAACCATGAGGTATTTCCCAACATTTTTTACAAAAATTGATAAACTCTGTTTTTGTCATATCATCTCCTACATGATCACTATAAATATGATTAAGATTTTTTAAGTCTTGTCTAAACAAGCATATTAAGTTTGCATTTTCTCTAATAGTTTGACGGGGTAGTCTAAAATAATTTTGTGCCAGATAAAAACAATCAGCATTACTATGTCTACCCCTTACATAATAGTTTTCACACTTGTTTTGTCTTTCTAAAAGTAAGTCATCAAATATCATTAAGTTTTTATTTGATGCATTTAAATCTCTTGGATCAGGAACATCACTAGCATATTCATAAAATTCACAATCGATATCAGATTTTTCCTTAATTGTTTTTGCCCATTCTTCAACTAATGCAGTAGGTGAAATATCACGGTTTTGAACTTCATCTTTAAGTGAAAACAACCTTAATATGTATTCTTTTGGTATTTTTTCTTCAAAAGCTTTTTTAAGTATTCGATATTCTGGTTGAAACAAACTTTTACCAAAAACGTATAAGTTACCATAATCTAACCAATCAGGTCTTAACAAAAGGTTAAGTAAAAGTGTAGTTTTACCACATCCTGATTTGCCTACTATTAAACCTCTGATACTCCTAGGTAAAAGAGGATGATTAAATCTTTTTGCTAATGTTTCATTCCAAGATAAATTAACAATATCCATATTTTAATTAAAAAAATTTATTTTAATATATAAAAAATGTATTGTGTTAAATGTAAAAAGAAAACTGATACTACAGATTTAAATTGTACGGTAAGTAAAAATGGTAAAAATATGGTGCGAGGAAAATGCGCTATTTGTGGTACCGTGAAAACACAATTTGTTAAACAAAAAGAAGGTGGTTCATTGTTAAACAAAGCAATCAATAACTTACCTGTTGAAATGCACTTACCTGGGCATAACTTTACTGGCCCTGGTACCAAGTTAAAGAAAAGATTAAATCCTGACTTAACACCTAAAGAATGGTCAAAGCCCGTAAATCGCGTTGATAAAGCAGCATATCATCATGATATTTGTTATCTTAAACATAATGATACTAAAACACGGAATGATGTGTGTGATGCTAATATGCTTAAAGAGTTAAAGGGTATCTATAATCCAACTATTAAGGAAAAAATGGAAAGAGGATTAGTTTCCACATTGATAGGAACCAAGAAAAGATTTGGTATGGGTGTCGGTAAAAAAAAAAAATATTCACTAGCAGAAGAATTACATAAACCTGTAAAAAGAAAATTTAAGAAAAGGAGAGTTAGAGTAAATGGTATCGATAGGATATGGGCCGCAGATTTAGTAGATATGCAAGCATTTTCTAAACTTAATCATGGAGTAAAATTTCTTCTTGCTGTCATTGATATCTTTTCAAAATATGGATGGCTGGTCCCCTTAAAGGATAAAACAGGAAAATCTGTTTCTGCTGCACTGAAGAGTATTTTTAAGGAAAGAAAGCCTGAGAAAATGTGGGTAGATCGGGGGAAAGAGTTTTATAACAAAGATGTTAAAGATTTGGTTGAATTGTATTCTACTGAAAATGAAGAAAAATCAAGCGTTGTTGAGAGATGGATTAGAACAATGAAAGAAAAAATGTGGAAGTATTTCTCTGCTCACTCAACAAATGTATATATTGATGTATTACGAAATCTTGTTAAGGAATACAACAACACGAGGCATTCTTCTATTAAGATGTCGCCAATTGAAGCAAGTAAGAAGAAGAATGAAAATAAAGTTTGGACAACATTGTATCCTGATTATGACCAAGTAAGGGAGGATATCAAACCAAAGTTTTCTGTTGGAGACAAAGTAAGGATAAGTAAAAAGAAAAAGACTTTTGAAAAAGGTTATACTACGAGATGGACTGAAGAGGTTTTTACGGTTATCAAAGTAAAACAAACGACGCCTATAACGTATAAGATTGAAGATTTAAATGGTGAAGAAATAAAAGGTTCTTTTTATGAGCCTGAACTACAAAAAACGAGCCAAGAGGTGTTTAGGATAGAAAAGGTTATTAAAAAAGGTAAAAAGAAATCTCTTGTAAAGTGGAAAGGTTATTCTGATGAGTTTAATTCATGGGTTGATAACGGTGCCATTGTAAATATTTAACTATATAAAAATGAAAGATATTTTAATTGATAATATAACTTTACCAAATAAACCTTTAAGCAATTTTGAGCTTGAGGATGCCGTAAAAAAATTAAAAATAAAAAATTTTAGAGGAACATTTTTAAGAGATGCCCTACCTAAAAAAGTAAGAAATAAAGAATGTGGTATATTAAATCTTGATGCTACTGGCGGACCCGGTACTCATTGGGTTGCTTGGTTTAAAGATGGAAAGAAAAAAATTTATTTTGATAGTTATGGTATTCAGCCACCTCTTGAAATTATAGATTATTTAAAAAGTCCATTACAATACAATACGGATCAATTACAACAAGCAGGTGAAGTATTTTGTGGACATTTATGTTTGTACATTCTTAAAGAGTTGTGCTTGGGTAATAAATTTCAAGATATTTTAAATAAACTTTTTTAGCAATATTAAAAAAATGCCTGTTGATAAATTTGGAAGAATGGATGATGATAAAACAAGTGGTGATGGTGGTGTATCACTTGCTTACATTACTAACAACTTTTTACGTAAAGATGGAACAACCACTGTTACCGGTTCCATAAATATGGATGGTAACACATTAACAAGGGTTAGTAATCCAGTAAATCCTCAGGATGTTGCTACTAAGAGTTATGTTGATGGTAGTAGCTCAGGGTTGTTAGATGAAAACGGGGGGTATCATATAGAGGGGTATCTAAACATGGGTTTTAATAAAATAAAAAACTTAGATGAACCTGAGGGGCCCAGTGAAGCTGCTACAAAAAGATATGTAGATGGTATTAATGCAATACGAAAACAACAAGATGGTACCTGGTCTGCTGTTGCAGATATAAGCATGAAGGGGTATCATTTAATGGATCTTATAGATCCTGCATCCCCGATGGATGCTGCTACAAAAAGATATGTAGATTATGCTAATCGCGCATTTATTCATGATGGTGATACATATACATCAAGTAGTGACATTTCTATGGGTGGATGGAGGATTAATGATGTTGCTTCACCTATAAGTAATCGACAAGTTGCAAATAAGTTTTATGTAGATAGCATTGTTAAGACGGCCACCGCAGGAAAAAGAGCTTTATCACAAAACCAAGCTGGGGTTTTCTTAGCAGCTGGTAAAATAGATATGAACACTCACCCACTTACCGGCTTACCAAATCCAATAGACCGTGATTCTGCTGTCAATAAAAATTATGTTGATAATGGGGGTGCCATTGTAAAAAATCCTGATGGAAGCTTTACGGCCTCCGCGGATATAAATATGCAAGGCTTTACTATAAAAAATGCTGTGGCTCCCGTAGAAGAAAGAGATATAGCAACAAAATCCTACGTAGATGAAAAAATAGGCATTAAACCAAAACCTATAATTACCGTGTGGGCAGAGGAAAAGGGAGATCTTAAGAAAAACAGCTTTCAGTTTTCATTTGGTAATGGTTTATCTGGTCCATCTCATGCATTGGGGGGTTATTGTTTATCCACGTCAGGAAGAATATTACGCGGCACATTAGTTACTTTACCAAAAGATGATGATGATAGTATACTTGAAATAACCATATCATCTGCTGAAACTGGAAAAAATATTATTAAAAATCGTGATGAGTTATGTTCTTGTACAGAGTTTAATCCTCCTATTGAGGTCAACCAATGTGATGTTATAAATTTTAAAACTGTGTCAAAAAATCCAAAGGTAACTAATTCTTATGTAGCTATATTGATAGAATTGGATATGTAAATTATATAACCCAGAAAAAGGGTTAAATAATTATATAAACTTAAAGTTTATGCTATATTCTTCAATATCATTAATACAACTTTCAAGGAAACTATGTTCATTTGGACAATCTATAAATCTTTGTTTAAAGAGAGATAGCAAATTGGTTAAATCTTTACTGTAAAAATGATGTTTAACGCGTGTGTTGTTACCACCAGCATAAAATGTTATGTTTAAAGTATCTTCTTTAGGTTGTTCATAAAACATTTTACTGCAGTAATAGTAGATATCACTAAACCATCTTTGATTTTTATAGGGCATAAGACCGGTTCCATTTGTGTAAATGATTTTGTTTGTGTTTATAGGATAAATATTAGATTTATCCTTAAGTAGGTCATTTAGCTTTTGCTTGAAATCTGGCTCTAGTTCTAGCATTTTATTTTATGAAAATGTTTTTTAAATTTTTTTTATTCATCAATGTTTATTAAACCATTTTCTAGTTCTTCTCTTTCGGATATTAGATGATCTAGATAGAAACATTCGTCTGCAAATTCACAATTTTTATCAAACCATTCTTGCATTACTCCACCATATATACTATGGGTTAGGTAGTAAGTATAACAATTTATTTCTTCATAAAACTTTTCTAGTTCTCTATAATTTTTTATCACATCTACCACGTGTTCATATTCTTCATCCTCTACGGAAAATGCTACACATCCTCTGTTTGTTATTTCTTTAAATAACTCATAATTTTGATCCATATCTATAGATGCTCTTGATAGGAATTGGTCTATTTCCCATTTATCTTCTACAGTTTTACTTGCTTCTATTTCTTCCTTTATTTTTTCCATATTTCTCTTTTAATATGGGTTATATATCATCTTAAGATGAAATATATACCATGGATTATTATTTAAGTCCTATTTTAACATGTTTTTTTATCTTTCTTCTAAATCTTCTATCTCTATATATTCATATCTCACAACTCCTGATCCGTTATTAAAAAACCCAACAACTTCTCCTTCGGTTCCATCATAATCTTTTCTTAACATTACTCCATCTTCTCTATCAATTGTCCATTCTTCATCGTCACTAAATTCATATTCTAAAAATTCGTTGTATGCTTTGTCTAGTAATTCTTTTTTAGTTAAAGTATTATCCTCATAATCATCAATAGTTTTATTGCTTTTTTCCTTTGTTTCAACATAAAACTTTAGTTTGTCTTTAAACAGTCTTATAAATCTATCAACGGTAATATCTGCTCTATCTTCTTTAACATCGTTTTCATGAAAGTACCATAGAAGATCGTCTTCTACTATTGACTCTTGCAAACCTTTTACTTCTAAAAGAATGCGGGGAACCAGGTCGGCTAGTTCTTCTTCTAGCCTTTCTTGTATTTTATTTTTAACATCTAGTGTTTTGTTTTCAGTAAAACTTGCCATTATTTTACCTACTTTTACTTAGGAATTTTTAATCTTAAATTCAATTTTTATTTAATCATGGCAAGCGATTTTTTTTAATTTTTTCCACCATAATCCCACCCCACTCAAAGGTTATATAAACCGGCTAGCCATTGCGTGACGCGTTTGGTTGATGGGGGGTTGATGGGGGTTACAGATGTAAGAGTTTATCTGATTAACTGATGCCGTTGGTTAGCTGGTTAACTGATGCCGTTGGTTAGCCTGATGCAATGACGTGTTGGTTGATGAAATTTTTTTTTTAAAAAATTAAATTTTTTTTTTCGAAAATTTTTCATCTACCGCGTGGGGGGTTGATATGTTATAATAATTGAATTAAAGGTAAAAGGATTAAGATAAAGGTTAGTTTGATTTAATTATGAATGCTTCACCTATTGGTTCGTTGGTTTATGATTTCATGAGCATGCGGCTTAGAGGGCGTGTTACATGAAATTTGGTGAGGGGGTGAGGGGGGATTTTGTATTTTTTTAAGACAAGTCGTATTTTCGTGAGTTATGTTTGGGTTTGGCTCAGATCGAGCCTTATCATATCTACTTATATGTATTTCTTGTTTATTATCAGCATAAATTATAAATGAACCAAAAAGAACGATTGTATTTTTTTCTTACTTTCAATAGCTGATTTTTTCCCCTCAAAAACTCATTTTAGCCCCTAAGCTGCTAGGTTCGACTCACTGATCTTTTGCGAACAGCGTAGATCAAGATCAGACTGTACATAACGTACAGTCTGATCTTTGTTCTACATTGTCTGATAAAGAGATATATTTCCTCCAAAAATACCTTTGAAATAGGAAAGTTTGGGGCTTTACCATCGGACTGAAAGTTTGATTTCTTTTATTAGCAGGATAAGGGTAAAATAAGTACTGGGTCCGTATTCACCAACCATTCTTTAGAACATTTTTAGTCTTATTCACCAACATTTTCTGGATTTGAAAGTAACACAACTTCTGATTGGCTAAACCATTTAGTTAAGCCAATCAGAAGTTGTGTTACTTTCGAATTTGGACAATCTTGGAGAATAAAACTAAGAATATTCTTAAGAATGGTTGGTGAATACGGGCCCTGGTATGTGGTTTTGTAAATGTCCATCAAAGACAGGTTGTTCTTTCCTTAAATTGTAATGATAATAGCGTGATTATAAAATTGACCTGTGCTCTTTTGAAAGCGGGTGTAATGCATCAGAAAAAGGTTGTTAGACGAAGTTAATCTTATGGATCCATAATAATGTGATGACTTGCTTGATATTATGCATCACGGAGGTGCGTTAAGCCCCCTTTTGATAAAGCATGGCTCAATTATGAATAACAGTTTAAAGAAAGTAAAGCTCAAATTATGTGGCTTAGTTAAGTCTATCTTACTGTTTCAAGTTTAAACAAATTCATAAGAAAGCCATTATAACAGACTTGTTGATCCTTATTATCCATGCTTAATCTTTGGGGAGGGGGGAGGTGCGCTAGCAGCCAAATATAAACAATGCGGGTGGTCAAAATGCAGACAAATTTAGTTCATACATTTACATGCGTTTTAATGGAAAATATAACGGTCGATCAATCACAGGAATTGCCTTCATCGGATAATTTGGAACACTTAAAAGTAAAATTCAACAAGAGGGCCATGATGGCCCTGGATCGCTCACCTGAGTCAATAGGCCAAACATTCTGACCAAATTTCACAAGAATCTGACTGAAAATGTGGCCTCTATAGCGTGCACAAGGTTTTTCGATGATTTGACCTAGTGACCTAGTTTTTGACCCCACATGACCCAATCCCGAACTCGTCCGAGATTTTATGAAGACAAACATTCTGACCAAGTTTCATGAGGATTGGACTGAAAATGTGGCCTCTAGAGTGTACACAAGGTTTTTCTAAGATTTGACCTAGTGACCTAATTTTTTACCCCACATGACCCAATTTCGAAGTCGTCCGAGATTTTATCAAGACAAACATTCTGACCAAGTTTCATGAGGATCGGACTGAAAATGTGGCCTCTAGAGCGTACACAAGGTAAAAAGTTGACGACGCACGACGGACGACGGACGACGCACACAGCACGATCACAATAGCTCACCATGAGCACTTCGTGCTCAGGTGAGCTAAAAACACCAACAACCGAAACGGCTAAATGTAAACAACGCGATGTCACAATACAAATAAATTCAGCCCATACACTTATAGCTCTCACTCGATAAACCTTACATCATCAGTTTATATATTTGTTTGTGTTTTGGATCACAAGTTTGAAATCACGTACCGTGACGAGTTAATTCATAAACTCAACTAGATAATGTTTATATTATCTCGTCATAGAGCGTGGTTTTAAACTTGTATTCACAGAGACAAACAATAATATAAACTGTAAATGAAAGATTTATCACCTTAGAGTTATACTTGTGTTTAATGTAAAATATAAGGTTCGATCACCAACATGCATTGTCTTTACGTATAATTTGGAACACTAGAGAGTAAAGCTCGAAAGCACCTACACCAGAAATGGCGTACATCATAACTACAGTATTACAACACGTCGAAAGTGTTTCACCTTGTCAGGGTTTTAAAACTACTAGGACATAAGGTAGAATAAGTATCGTTACAGTCTAATAGACCTGTATCATTTATGCTGAGGACGGACAACGAACGACGAAGTTGAACACTTGTAAGGGGTTGTCTCAAAAGTGTTCGGTAATTATATTTGCTACAGATGCGCACCGGATGTATAATCGTTTCAGGGATTTAAAAAAAAAAATCATTTTTATTAAATGACGTCTTATGTCGCTTTCAACAATTTTACAATTATACCATGGCGCAGTTCATGTATTCGTGTCCTTTCCGGTATTTACCAGTTCTAGGTTGGGCGTATAAATGCCTTGCTGAATGGCATCGCGGCTTCGGTTGTACTCGAAGGCGTGAGAACCTGTCAGTCTGGAGCCTTGTATAATGTTGGCAGATATTGGTTTGGTAGTAGGATTTCACACGTTCGATTGCCACTGAAGTCAGGATGTCATTACTTGATTTTTTCATTTAGCTATTATAATTCCTATTGTTGGGGACAGTGTCAACAAAACGCTGGGTTATATCAGATGACATGGTGAGTCAGACTTCAGTATAGAGTTATAATTATACAAAGGAAGCTGTAGTAATTTTGGATGCAAAGGCAAAAACCGCATTGTATTGTATCTGCCCCCCTGTAAATTAGAATTCTTTACAGTGCTGACACCTTTGAAAGTTACAACGTGGACGACTTGGTTTCTTACGTCCATGAGTGTAATAACATTTTAAACTTAAATTGCGCTAGTCTGAATTAAGGCCTTTGTTTTAAAATTTCTCAGTTAAAAAAATCCTATTTCTTGACTTTACGGACTGATTGCTAAATACGAATGTCTCTACAAGTGTGCGAATTACCTTCTGTATATTTAAGCACGAGATACACGAGCATTATTCTTATACAGCAAAATGTAAAGATGGAAAGGCCTACAAATTCAAGTTAGCTACAAACATTATATCATTATTACTATTAATATTATCATGTGGTGTAATAAAGCGATATTTCGAAAAATTATTTGTTGACATTGTATCCACCTCGTTTGTTGGCTGTATAGTAAGGCCAAATAAAATAAACCTCTGTGCTGCTAAGCGCGACTCGAGGACTTTCGGACATTATAGATCAAGATCAGACTGCACAGAACGTACCATCTGATCTTGGATATACACTGTCCGATAAGGAGATATCCCCCCCCCCCCCAAAAAAAAAAAAAAAAAATGAAATAGCAATATCTGAGTTTTTACTATCGACTTGGAAGTTTCAGTTTAGTTTTATAGCGGAATAAGTGTAAATGTCCGTTGTGCGAAGTTCACAATCGAATCACAGCGTAAGATAGGTTGAAGCAGCCTAGAGATATAATTACATTCCGCATAAATGCAAGTAAATTTGAATCAGTCTCTGATAATTCTTTTATGAAGATATTTACAGAGAACTAAACTGATCCTTTCCGAAGAATGAATCGAGCGAGGTTTAAGAGAAAAAAGTTACCTCACGCTATCGTGTTGACTCTATTGAAACTTATAAAGGCACCTTGTGATGCCGAGCTAAGCGGAACAGACTGAAAGCGCTGTTCAAGTTATGTTTTAAATTTTTGTAAAGAGTATTTGGTAAATTTTCGTAGAATTATGCGTTGGCGAAGTTGCATTATTTTACATACTATGAGATGATATGAAAGGAAGGAAGGAAGGAAGGAAGGAAGGACGGGAGGGAGCGAGAAAGGATGTGTGAAAGAAAGATACTGAAGCTATTCATACAACTCTATGTATGCATGGACTCAAACTCAAATTCGGATATATAAATTGACTATTTATATTGTGATTGAGACTTCAAGACATTTAAGACACAAATGATTTAAAGTCATGCTGTCACAGAGGCTGGCGACCTTCAATTTTTTCTTGATTTACAAGTGTCTTAAGAAAATCATTTCAGATCAAACATATCTCTATTAAATTATGAACAAGTGACGAAAAAGAAACCTATAGTTTTAATATTTGGCCTTATTGAACTTGTTTCTCATATATCTTAAGACAAGCCCTTGCAACTGTTCGACTTTGTTGTTCGCTGTCCGTCGTCGGCATAAATGATACAGGTCTAATAACTTGGTACACAAGAAAGTGATGCTCAAATACAAAAACAAGTGAATTCCCATGATTACATAACAGGGAGTACGTCTACAGTATTACAGTACGGCTATATTGCGGCGGACTGCATAGTCTGACATGGGTTGATAATATTTGCAAATACATTTGACCTTATGTTCACAGAATTGAATGAATTACACGAGTCAAAAGGGGTTCTATACATGTGCAAAAACTATCGACTATAGTCAGGCTATGCAGTCAGCGCAGGCTGGTCAGGGTCGAAACCTTTTGCTATCGGTCAATTTTTGAATGTCAAAGGACCAGTCTAGCTCAGAATTCAGCCGGTTGGTAGAAGAAAATTGATTGGTTTGATGCATCACAGGGAAGCATTAAACTCCCTTTTGCCAGAGCATGGCTCATTAACAAAACAACACTGAAAAAATAGTACACTATACATGTATTGCATTCCTTAGTATCCATACACGCATACTCTGACATGTATATATAGGCGCTCTGGGGAAAATGGGGGTTGCGTTTAATGCATTAAGCTATATACCAAACAAGGTATCACAGAATTATGTATCCATGACATCCAGTTTCGTCCAAGAAGCCACCAAATCATGGGGTAAGCTTGTCCTTTTACATGCAGAAAATCTACACATATGTGAAAGGTTTGACAAATGTCAGCCTGCGAGGACTGCGCAGGCTGACACGAATCGATACTTTCTTGTGCAAAAGATTAATGCATTAAACCCTCTTTTTACAGAGCATGGCTCAAATAAAACAATACCGAAATAAATCGTACAAACAATACATTGCATTCCGAAATATTCGTACATACATACCCCAAAGTGAATATAGGAGGGAGGGTCTGCGAAAAAGAGAGGTTTAATGCATGTTGGGTATAAGCCATGCTCTGTGAAAAGTGGGCCTAGTTTATTTGCGAAAAGTATCGACCCATGTCAGCCTGCGCAGTTCGCGCAGGCTGACATGGGCCGAAACTTTTCGCTATCTTTAAATTTTTCTGCATGTCAAGGGATAACTCTACCTTATAATTCAGTCGGTTGTGTGACAAAATGTCTTCTATGGATCCATAATTAGGTAATGACTTGCTTGGTATCATGGATCACGGAGATGCATTAAGCCCCCTTTTACCAGAGCATGGCTCATACGCTTTTTTCCAAGCAATTGGTGGCACAATGTGGATCTAAAATCGGCTCACTCATGATGTAGAATAATCCTATGATATGCGGAAGATGTACAAATAGCAAAGAGTTTCGACATTTTTCAGCCTGCGCTGACTGCGCAGGATGACATGAGTCGATACCTTTTTTTGCAAATGCATTAAACCACCTTTTTACGGATCATAAGTCGTATATAGTGCCCAATTTTGTGTTACTGTGATGATCTTTTGTTTGTATTATAATCGATGCCAATTTATCGTTGTTGAACCATAGTAAATTGATCTTGATTATTCTTTATGATCCTATAATCAATAATCTATCCGCCCTCATCAAACTTATTCAAAATAGTTTTCAAGATTTTACCTTTTTTAACTTTTTACCCAAGGCTAAACTTTAGTTCTTATTAGATTTACTACTAAATGAGGAATTTTGTCTTTGAAAGGGAAAAATCGTGGTGAGAAAAAGGAACGAATGGTGGTTACATCTTTCTCAAAGTCTTTGGAACAATGGCTCATGAAGACAGATTAATATGATTGTTTCTTTCCAGTTTGTCGTTTTCGTAAATTACAATACTGCACAGTGAACGTGTCGTAAGAAAGGGTAGACCTTCGTATCAATGATGTAAGAAAGGGTAGACCTTCGTACCAATGATGTCCAAGTTGCACAACAAAACTTCGGTGATTCCTTCTCCTGTAAATTTCAAGAACTTGCATGGGATTGGCGACCGCTGCCATTTCACAAAGGTCATTCTTAGACACTTCACCACTACAACAGCCATAAATATCTCGTAAAATACATCTGTCTATATATTCACGTGTCCTCCTCGCCGGGTTCCAAGTTACGGATAACCATTGCCTTAAATGCATTTCCGGTAGGTAGATGACGTCACGTAAAAATTCCATCCAATCAGAATCCCCATCGAAAATTTTCAAAATTACGCTTTCCGTTACTAAGTTTAAAAGGCCATCCATGTGGTACGTATCGCGCGGGTTGGAAGTCCGGTAAAATGTACTGATTGTTATAGTTAGTCTGAAATTAATCGGCGATGATATAAATCTATTTTTGAATTTTATCAATTCGTCGCTGCATTTCCGACAAGGAGAATAACTTAAAACCATTTCAAGAGTATACGTCGCCAGTGGCAAGCATGTAAGTATCAGCTCTACGTCTTTCAACATACGAATTTCAACGTGTTCTCCGTTTGTGTACAAACTAGAGATCTTTTTCCATGCTGTGCATATGCCGGCTCCTGCCAAACGGAAGAACAAAATGGTCTCATTTGGCCAGGGATCCTGTATGCCATACCTACAACCATGTGCAAAACGTGTCGAGAACTCGTGAAAAGACAGCATTTGGCATTGCATGGACATCTCTAAAGTCGGCTAAGTTGGGTAACAGATGATTAATTTATTCGTGTAAATATCCCTCAGTCGCCTATTCAAACTATTCAAGAGTCAGTAGATCTATCATCGGTCAAAAGCACATGGTTCACACAACCAAAACTTGCATAAGTGGAAGAATATGTGACGATACTAAACCTTCCTTCGTGGTCCTTCTTCAGAATACCGCAAGCTGATATATGAATCTTCCAGAGTATTTCTTTAAACCACAGAAATATTTTCGAAGGTCTCACTACAACGAGCTTTATGTAGAGTGTTCCTTATCATATGGTCATTTCTTTTGAAAAGGCCATCCAATGCTTAAGACACCTTTAAGTGACACATTTAATTCTAAATCTTTATCTTGCCATGGCACCAGAAAGGTGGGCAATTGCTAATAGTTATTTAACTTGTTGGTGGCTCACCAACAGGCCACCTCAGATATACTTCCGCCCCCTTCAGGACTCGATCCGTGGACCATGCGCCCTGTCGGCAGATACTTTTACAACTTCACCACCAAGATTGTTATAGTATCTGCAAAAACGAAAATCAGATGTATTCAAGTAGGCGCTTCTGAACGGAACAAAAATTTTAGAACAAAGAACTAATTATTCGTAAAATCCAAATGACCGATAAACAGCTTTACCCTACACAGTTGTGCTTGTTTTTAAGCTCCTGCAGTTGACAAGGTTAACTCTTTACAACACGATCCCGAGATTTAACAGCCCTTAAGAAGAAGGCTTTTGAAAACACTGTGGAAAAAGGAGAAAATTCTGACTGACGTTTGCTCCTTTTCCCAAAATGTTTTCTACCCAAAACAAGTCATCATTTGAGCTACATTAATTGTGTCGTCTGCAAATGCTTTCAATTCGATCGAGTCCAATACATATATTTTGTTGTTAAAGAGTTAAACCTCTGCCTCTTACAAGCATTTTCTCCATCATTTTCTATCCACGACTTTGCACATTTTGCTCATTCTCAAACGGTGTTGCATACATTGTACTTCGCCGACGACTCTCCACTATTTTTGGACATTTGACTTTTTCTTCCTCAAGGGGCATGGATTTTCTGTCTTTTTCTGAAGGGTCGAATTTCGGCCCAGTTCCAAGTCGAAAATAGTAGGATATATAATTTTTTCCCAATTCCATGATTTTTTTCCTAAACAGACGTACAAAATGGGCTTGGACATCTGATGTTTTGGTCAGTGCTTTCAATCATACATACGTAAACGTAATATACGTCCTGAAAATCCCAAAAACGTCCCAAATAGTGAGACTGGAAGTTGTTTGTGCACCCAAAATTTTATACGTAAATATGTCCGCAAACTAATACGCGGACATATAAGGTCGTAAGTTATGAGTCATAAAATCAAGGCTTTAAACATCCGGTATCAGTATGGTAATAAATATCGACTCCGATACCAGACAACTTAACTCTTTACCAAACGACCAAATTTTAGACTGATCCACATTAAAGCATTTGCAGACGACAATTTAAATGTGACTCAAATGGTGAAAATTGGTTACCAGCATTTTCTCCTTTTCCCACATTGTTTTCAAAGGCTTCTTCCTCAGGGTCGTTAAAACTCGGGTTTGTGTGGTAAAGGGTTAAAGCACGCGATCCGTCACCTTGCGTTATCAGGTATCATAAATCCAATCTCCTTGACAACCAATTACAATGACATGAAAGGGGTAAAAATAGATTATGCTTATGAAGTTTGTACCAATATAAAACACGTTTTGAGATATCCTATGTCAATTATTTTCAAACTCGTATGGCGCAAAAATCTAGGACGAAGTTTCCACTCCCTTAGATACTTTTTTTAAGAGAACTTTTGCAATACTGTATTAGATCTGCCACAAACACCAATAATGTTCCCATCTTTCCGCATATATCAAAACTCACAGAAAATCTTTAAATCGTCATGGAAAAAGTCATGGGAAAAACGCGAAAACCTATTACAAAAAATGTCGTACTGACCTCATCTGATAAAAAATTCTCTTATTTAGCCTTGATAATGACTTTAAAAAAACTAACTTGCATAACGACCACTAACAAAATAATACAGAAAGTTAAATCTCTATTCAGTCACCAGAAAAATAGATAGATGATCTTTACGAGAGAAAAAAAAAAGACATCGGACAACTTCCGTAACCTTAAAAATGTGGGTGGGGAAGGTATTTGTGTTGCAGCTAAGTGCACTGGGACAAGTGTAAAAAATAAACATGTGTAGGGCATTGATACAAAGAAAGAAGACTGAAACAAAGGCTTTAATTGAAGCAACCTTAGTTTTTTTTTTTTTTTTTTTTAATCAAGTCATGATTCATGAAAAGCAGGAGATCTAACAGTTTTAATGCTAAATTTGACTCAAAGTTTGTTTATGGAGTAAAAATATGCAACACTGATTCAGTAACACAAAAAAAGGCCATACTAGGTCCATTATAAGATTAAATGTGTTCCTAATTATACATGTTTTGTCAATATTTTTCCTCAATTTCGTCATTTAATCTATGAACTTTTTACTAATTTTGCCAGGGACCTTTTCCCCAAACCCCTGGATAAAGTCCTGTTCTCTCTCTCTAAATAAAGCTGTACTTTAAGCTTTAAGTGTGCATCTTACCCCTTCCTTATTGAACATAACATGTATTCCTTCTGATTCATTGCATATTAAAGGCCCAGTAGCGGACAAAAGTAAACAGAGCGGGTATTAAAATGCATTTAAATTTAAGTCATACCATTGAAAGGTATGGAAATTATTGTGATGATTGGAATCAATTATATGGTCGACCCAAGTGTCAGTCTCTGACAGAAAATGAATTTTAAAACTATGTAAAGAAATAAATAAAAGATAGAGCGACTCGGCAACCTTTTACCTAGTTATAAAATTCATTCGTCTGCAAGGGACTAACACTTGGACCGATCGCACAGTAACATATTATCATCTTTACAATAATTAATGTAATTTTCAAATCGTATGATTTAGGTTTAAATGCATTTTAACACCCATGTTTTCTATTGGTAGCCACGGGGCTCTCAAGGTGGCTGCATTAAAATTAACCCTTAGGCCATGCAGTCTGATCTTGGATCTACACTGCATGTCGTATGCTTATATAAAGAGATTAGACAGCTTAAGAAACCTTTGCTAATGAGGATAAGCAACAGGTGCTTTTCTCATATTTTTTTTTTTTTTTTAAATCCATTTCCTTCATATTCATGTACTTCTGCTGCGTGCCAGTTGTAGATATGTTATTACAAACAGCCTTTTTGGTAATGGGTATGATAAAGTAACGTACATGTGAGTCATGCTCTGTGAAAAGGGGATTCAATGCATCTGCTAAAGGTATCGATCCAGATCAACCTACGCAGTCCGTGCAGGCTTGCCATGGTCGAAACTTTTTGCTTTGGTAAATTTCTGCATGTCCTAAGGTCCATTCGACCTCGGGATTCAGTCGGTTGTTAGACACAATGGATTTTCTAGATCCATAATTATGTGATGACTTGCTTGGTATAATGCATTACAGAGATGCATTAAACCCCCTTTTCCGAGAACATGGCTCATACACAAATGATATAGAATTCTAGTTTCGTTTTCGATTCTGTGTACGTGTGACAAAAGTTTATCGTTTTACTCTGTCATCACCAAATGTATAAAATTTTCCTGTTTCGACGGCGAAAAAGAACGTAGTCATGTTAAACTCAGATTTTTATTTCATAGGCTTGACTTTAAGCGGTATAGAACTAAGATCTGACTTCGTGTTCTCTGCAGTCTTGTCTTGATCTACTCCGCCCGCAAAAAGCCCCTGTCTTCCCCCAAGGAACGGACAGGGTTTTATCTGTCTGGTCTTCTCGATATCAAAGTGCCTGAAGCAATTAATCTTTTAAACGCCCAATAGCGGCCAAAAAATCAATGCATTTGAAATTTAAACAAAACCACTTAAAAGTATTGAAAATATTGTGAAGATGCCAACCAATTATTGTATGGTCGGTCCCAGTGTTAACCGCTGGCAGAAAAATGAATTTTAAAATCAGGCAAAGAGTAAACGAAAGATTGAGTGACCTGGCAACTTTTAACCTACTTTTGAAATTAATTTCTCTGAAAGCGACTAACACTTGGACAGACTGTAAAATAACGGATTGTCATCTTCACAATAATTCCCATACTTTTAAATGGTATGATTTTAACGCATTTTAATAACCGCTTTGTTCCTTTGGGCAGTTATTGTTACTTTACTCATAGATATAACTAAGGTCATTTTTAAACATTTCCAATATCGCAAATTTAGCACAGTCAATAAGATGGGTTCCTTCGGTTTATCCTTCAAAACGGCGTACGATGAAGACGTTAAGTACTTTTGCTTTCAAATACTTGAAAACGGGCTTTTCATTGGCTGACAGAAAGGTCAGCAGAAAGTGACCCGCTACGAGTCTTCTTTAGACAAGTACATAGAAAGAAACTGACTTTAAACAGATAACGATAATTTTAATGGATGTAGTATCCTGTATTTGCAGTTACATGTTTACACAGACATACATACACCTGCATGTTTTTGCAGAGCCCGGTACCTCTGTCGGTAACACAAAGGGCCTGAAACTGAAGGTTCGCTTATTCGGTTCCCAGCTCGGCCGAGTTCCTTCTGTAGAACTGATGATAGTCATTGCGAGGGGATTCATTTTTCTCTCACCACTGAACATTGCCTCGACGATGTTGTATGTGGGAAAGCATTCAGTGGGAAATGTGTTGTGCGAAGTACAAGACATCAACAGGAAAGCGTGGATAGGCGCTTTGGCCGCCGCCTCTGCGATTCAGTTGAAATTCTCAAAATCATCAACAACAGAAATGGCGTGCATCATAACTACAGTATTACAATACGGCGATCTAATATTTTACTTGATCAGGGTTTTAAAACTGCTGGGACTTCAATCAGGGAAAGTACAGTATGAAATAAACATCACTGAAATAAATCGTACAAACAATACAATGCATTCCGGAATATTCGTTCACATATACTCTTAACTATAATTAACAGGGAAAATGCATCTTAGTAAGGAAGCGTGTTCTATGAAAAGGGGGCTTAATGCATCTGTGAAAAGTATCGACCCAGGTCAGCCTGCGCAGTCCACGCTGGCTGACCTGTGCCGATACTTTTCGCTATTGGTCAATTTTCTGTATGTCTAAGGACCAGTCTACCTCATGATCAAGTCGGTTATTGAAAAATGTGGCTATTATGGATCTGTAATTATGTGATTACTTGATTGGTTTATTGTATCACGGAGACTCATTAAGCCTCCTTTTGTCAGAGTATGGCTCAAATACTTTTTCCCAAGTTGTTGCATAATGTTGATCTATTTTGTCAAAAAGCGGCTCAAACATGCTGTAGCGTGATCCTCTGACATGTGAAAAATTTACAAATAGCTAAAAGATGTTAGCCTGCGCTGATTTTGTATTAAACCATATTTTCACGGATAATACGTGGTATATTATACCCAAGTTTGTGATAATGTATTGATCTTTTGTCTGTATTATGCAGGTAACAGTTTATCGTTGTAGTATTATGCAGGTAACAATTTATCGTTGTTGAAGTATGATTAGAACTTTGATTATCCTTTGTGTTGTTATGACCAATGATCTATCCGTCGTCATCAAAAGTATATACAATACTTTTCAAGGTTTCTGCTTTTCAACTTTTTACCCAAGGCCAAACTTTAGTCCATATTTCATACACTGCTGAATTGAGGGATTTTGTCTTTAAAAGGGTAAAAATCGCGGTACGGAAAGAACAAATACAGGTTACAGCCTTCTCCAAGTCTTTGCAACATGGAACCCATGAAAACAGATTAATTTGGTTGTTTCTTTCCAGTTTTCCGTTTTTTATAAACTACAATACTGCATAGTCAACATGTCGTAGGGAAGGGTACTTGCCAATAAAGTCCAAGTTGCGAAATACGACTAATAAAAAGTAATACATGTACTTCTTTTCTCGTAATTTTCGACAGCTTGCTCAGGACTGGAGACTGCTCCCATTTTACAAAGTTCCTGTTTAGACACTGCTCCATAGCAACAGCTATAAATATCTTTTAAAATACACCTGTCTATATATTCACGCGCCCTCCTCGCCGGTTTCCTGGTTTCCGCCAACCAAACACTGAGCTGCTCTTGCGGTAGGTTGATGACGTCGCGTAAAAATTCCGTCCAATCAGAATCGCCATCGAAAATTTTCAAAACAACGTTTTCTTGTATTAGGTTTAGAAGACCATCCATGTTGTACCTTTTACGAGGATTAAAAATCCTGTAAAACGAACCTATCCTTATGGTAATTCTGAGATTTTTCTGTAACGACTTAAATCTATTTTGGAAATTTATTAGCTCATCGCTGCAGTTCCTGCAAGGAGAATAACTTAAAACCATCTCAAGAATATAAGTTGCCCCTGGCAAAAACGATGGTATCAGTTCTACGTCTTGCATCATCCGAATTTCGACATGTCCTGGTTTTTTTCGACATGTCCTGATCTTTTTCCATGATGTAGGCCTGTCTTCCCCTATCAAACGGTAGAACAAAATGGCTTCCTTAGGCCAAGGGTCCCTTTTGCTATATCTGCAGCTGTGAGCGAAACATCTTTTGAATTTTTTGAAAGACAACCTCTGCCCTTGCATCTCCATTTCTTGGTAAAAGAACAAATTCAGCCACCATCGATTTATATTATCAAATAATTACGTCAACTGAATTTTAAAATGATCCATCGAATGAAGATTCTTTGGTCAAACGACACCGGTATTTAATTCTTCCCTACTCTACTTATAAGGTTTGTCACACAATTACTAAAATGTTACTTGTCACAAAAAGCTTGTAGGGCACGAGATGAAAGTAGAAAACAGGAAAAAAAAGTTTGTAATACTATATCTCTTTACTTCTGCTCAGGAACCATATGTAAAAGCACAGGTATCTACAATACAATGATACAAAACATTTTTAAGTACAAGTTTAAAACCATAAAAACTGGGCTCCTGAAATACAAGTTACAAATACAAATACAAGACTAAATCTAAATGAAATATTGATGCATATGACTTTCCAAAACTTGCTCAGGCTATGACAACTATAACTTCAAGTTCTAGCTTTGTATGAAAGTACTGGTTGTAAACTGAAATGCATGTAACGACAAATCTTACAAGCAAGGTACACATAAAGTGTACATAAATACACATTTCAAACTCACCAAATTGTGGAATTGCCACATCACACTCTACATGGCCTGTCAATCTCACCACACACTCCGTGTAATAACCTGTTGTTAGAGTCTGTTAAGCTTTAATAAAATTTTAACAAATTAAGTAACTAGTAATCACGTTCAGTTAGGCTTTTCCGACAATGAATTTATATCAATTTTCAGTTCAATATTATATTAGCATAACATAATACAATGTTGTTGCTATTACAAAAAAATAATTGTACAATACATTTTCAAGATTTATGATTTATGCTAGTAGTTTCAATCTGTAGTTTTTACGTGCATCTTTGGACTAAAACAGTTCGAGAAAAGTACGATATGAATTCAAACCTAAACAGTTTAATTATTTTAAAGATTTCTGTCCTATTTATTTGTTACTCTGACGTTTATCATTGGCCACATATATATATATATATATATATATATATATATATATATTTTTTTTTTATCATTTTTCATCAATAAAATAATTTGTGCATAGATGTTCGAGTATAATAAAACTTTGGAATTAAATGACTTCTAATTTGTTGATAAAGAGGACATATTAGTACAAAGTGAAATTCGTCTTCTATTTCATTCAGATTACATAATTTACAGATTCTATTCTCTCTTAGTATGCTATTGAATCTACCTTCCTCAATCAAAAAATGGTGTGATGAACATCTTAATCTTGTAAGTTCAATTCTTTGTTTATCATAAATGACACAGTTAAGATAATTTTCAAATTCAAAGTATAGTTAAAAAGATCTATAACCTTGCAGTTTAGATGAGTTGTCTATATCCGTAAGCCAGTTTTGAATAAATATGTCCTTTATTTTTCTAGTTATCATCTCTATGTCTGCATTCGTAACAATCGCTTTACTATGCATAGTCCTAAATTGTTTAATATGTATATGATATTTTTATGAAAACCATTTACTATATTACCATTGTTGTCTTTCATATTAAAAACTTTATATAAAAGACTATTAGGGTTTAATAGTATCCTTTACCAATATCTTATAATTGCTATTTTGCGGTGTACAATCAATGGATAACAACCTACTTCGCCATGTATGGCTGCGGTTGGAGTCTGCGTGCGTACACATAAGATCTGCTTTAAAAATTTCAAATGTATTTTTTCAATGTCATCAGCCTTATGAAGACCCCATATACAAGCTCCATACACCAGGATTGGGAGAATAAGTGAATCGAACAAGTGTAATTTTTCAGAAAAATTCAATGAATTTTTTTACATACAGTTCAATGCAAATAATGCTCTTAAGGCTTGTTCTGACAACTTTTTCTCAGTTACATGAAACTTTCCATTATAAGATAATGTTACTCGAAGATAAGAAAAATTTGTGACTGTGGCTAGTTTCTTTCCATCATAACATATTTCAGCATCCTGGCTAGGGCGTCCATTTTTACAGACCATGACTACAGTTTTGCTAGTATTAACTGTAAGCCCCAATTTGTCACAGTAATTCTTTAACCTATCTAATAAAACTTGAAGGCCTTCCCTAGTGTAAGAAAATAAGACTGCATCATCAGCAAATAATAACAGGAACAGTTTTAAATCATTTAGAGTAACATAATCATCATTATCATTGAGAAGACTCTCACAGAGGTCATTTATGAAACAAATGAACATGAAGGGTGAAATAGGTTCTCCTTGCTTTACACCATTTAAACAACTGAAACAATCGCTCATAATGTTATCCGACCTTACACACGCCTTGACATCACTACACATCTTAACAATTTTACTTGAGGTTCCTAGTTTTAATAATTTGAGCCAAAGGCCCTTTCGGTACACACTGTCAAAGGCTTTTTTATAATCAACAAAGGCACAGAAAAGTGGCTTCTTTTCTACATTTATGACTTCTGTATTATTGAATTTAAAAGGAATATGCAGTCGATCGTGCTTTTACCGCTTCTAAAACCAAACTGATAATCCGAGAGAACGGTGTTTTGTTCAGCCCAGTCTCTTAGACGCTTTTCTATAATTTGAGATGAAATTTTTGAAAATATACTAGTTAATGTAATACCACGATAATTGTTTACATCTGAATTATTTCCCTTTTTTGGTACAGGCACTATTACTCCAAGTGACCAATTTGACGGATACACACTTTTATCATACATGTAATTAAATAGTTTACATAATATAGGTGATAGGATATCTTTACATTCCAAAAACATCTCAGGTATCAATAAATCTACACCTCCACTTTTCCATCGTTTTAAGGTGCTAATGGCCCGTTTAACCTCATCTACTACATATTCACGATCTAACAAATCAACACACGTGATGCCACTTTCCTCAGAATGTAATTCATTTTCTATATCAGTACTCGTAAAGGTATCTTCTCCTGAAAATGTATCTTTGAAATAATTAAAAAACTGAAAATTCGATATGGTTGGCTTAATAACATTACCTTTACGCGCTTTATTAATTTCATTCCAAAATGCCTTTGCATCATTTTTAGCTAATCCCGTCAATTTATCCCTCAATTGTCGGTAATAGGAATATCGTGCTTTTTTCTTCGTATTTACATAATGCCGCTTTTTAGATAAAAGTATGTTCGCATTTACATAAGAAGTGTTTTTACGGTACACCCTGTGCGATTTTCTAAATTGCTGACAAGCATTAAAACAATCCTTGTTGAACCAGGGGCTCTTAAATTTACGACGATTATTACTGTTTATAGTTCTACCAAAAATCGAAAAAGC
The DNA here is from genome assembly GCA_945859785.2 of Tridacna gigas. Classification (NCBI taxonomy): domain Eukaryota; kingdom Metazoa; phylum Mollusca; class Bivalvia; order Cardiida; family Cardiidae; genus Tridacna; species Tridacna gigas. The sequence goes on from OX244028.2 coordinate 9,559,711, forward strand.
CGTGTTGTAGATACATTTAGATAGCTGATCAATACCACAACTAAGATCTAAATTCTGTGAAATAATTCTGTCTGTAATATCATTCAGAATATTTAAATGACTACTAATGTTTTCAACATACTCAAGCGATCTGGACTGTTCCCACACTATTTTGTCGTGGCTAGTTTTAGATTCATCTGTGGAAAGCTCTACATTCACCCTGAAATCTAGTTCAACTGGTGCATGCGATGATACAGACTGAAAATCATGAATAATAAAATTACTGATTAAGGAAAACATATCTACAGAACAAATAACATAGTCTATCAAACTTGTGCCCAAACCAGACAAAAAAGTGCAAGCCCCAATACCTGCGTCATCCCCAATGCGACCATTAACAATGCGTAAATCGCTAGCAGCACATAAATCCAATAATCTGTTACCAGACTGGTTTAGGGTATTATCACATGTAAATCGTACAGGGAAATCCTTCTCTTTAAACGGATTACATTGAATATCTGCATATTTTAAAAAGCTGTCATTTACAGGAAAATAATAATTTTTCTTTCCGCATCTGAAATTGAAATCTCCAATCAGCGATATGTATCCGGCCTGTGCATATGTCTGAATCACTTTCTCAATGCTTTCAAAAAAAAACCTTCATCATTAATTCTATAATATGGAGAAGTATTTGGCGATACATATACAAAACAAACATATACATCTCTGTCCAATTTAAAAAATCGTCTTCATAATTTAACCCATAAAATACCCTCTGGATGCTTTTCCAGTACACATATTCTTCTGTATATTTAACTTGTAAAATAGAATAATTCCCCCGTGCCCGCGTTTAGCCCTTTTATTCAATATAGTTTTACGAGGAATACAAACTGATCCGTATCCAGGTATTTTATGGATGTCATTATGTTTTTGCCATGTTTCACAAAAGAACAGTAAATCATACATATAGTGAAATAAAATTGACAAAATCCTCATCAGAAAAACAGTTCGTCAGTCCCTCAACATTCCAGGATAGGATGGAGATCGACTTTTCTCCTGACCCCTATGCTGTGTTATTAGTCTGATCTGAATAGGTAGAGGCGTAGAGTTTATTGTTTATATACAGCTTGTCACGCACTAACACTGCTTTTTTGCCCTGCCCTCGTGCTTGTAACATTGCAGGAATAAGATTGCGACGTTTTTCTATAACTTCCCGTGGGAATTGGTCTTTAACATTAAAATTGGTATTTCTAAGGTTTGTACTTTTCAAGCTATTCTTAACGGCCATTTTTGACTTTGTATCACGAAACTGAACGACTATTGGTCGAGTTTTATTCCTTTGGAATTGTCCGATGCGATGAGCCCTATCTATGCCTATATGTAAAGCAGGGTCGGGTATTTTTAGCACATTTTTGCAAAACTCGTGCACCTTATGTACTCAATCCTCCCCACCCCCACGAGATGACGTACTGTGATCAGGCTGGAAAACCGGTTCTTCGTTACTGGACTGGTCAGAAACTAGTACATGTACATTGTAACCCTTATTCTCCTGTATTCCAAAAAACATCAAATTGTCGCGCATAGAACGGCATTTGAGATCAGTGATATCCTCCTGCAGACTTTCGTTAGACTCCTGCACTTTAACTAAATTAGTCTGTAAACTTTCAATGGCAACCTCGTTTGATTCGTTGGTAGCAATAAGTTCGTCATACTGATCCGAGAGGAAAGTCTGGGTTTTTTCAAACTCATTCATTCTTCCATCCATCTTATCTAATCGCCTTGTTATTACCTTGATCGAACATTTAATTTGAGACTGTGTGACAGTAATATCATTTAATTTGCTATCAATATCATCAAATCGGGTCATAATCTTGGATAAAAACTCCGCAGTGGGTTGTGGATAAACTGTTGGTTGGGGAGATGGGGTCAGAACCGGCGATCCTTGACTCAAATTCATGTATGTAGGAGGATAAGGGTACATCGGTCCCATAGGTGATAAATGATGAGCCAATATCTGGTTTGGAGTAACAGGGTTAGTCAAGTTGTTGGGGTATGTTTGATCTGGAGTGCCAGGATTTGTTGACGTACCTTGCTTAGGTGTAGCTCCGCTACCTTTTGTAGGCTTTGGATTTGGATTCGACTGCTCTTGTTTAGCTTGTTTTTCCGCCATCTTGGATTTCCGCTTTGCCTGTGAATCCGACTGGGGTGGGGTAATCAAATCAGGTTTACGCTTCCTCGTCATCAATAAAGGCAATATTACTCAAAATTTTACGTTGAATTCCCCCGGACTTTAAAGATAATACGTCTATAAACGATTGTAGTCAAAACTCCTGACGCTGATCACAACCATGAACCCATTAGAAGACAGTAAAATCAGCTATCTTCGGTCCGGCTAAAAAGACGTCCATTACCAAGGGCACGTAACCGAAAAGTGAGAAACTTGACAAAACTTTAATTAGTGACATATGCCGCCATTTCAAATGTCGCGCGAACACGGAAAACAATTCCAAACAATAACAAAGCCGAAAAGAGCATAAATACAGAAAGTCAGCGTATTGCAACTAAAACCTAGCGTATGGAAGTTTTCACCTACATGAACAACATTTATTTAAACTTCGGTAAATTACCAAAAATATTTTTTCATTAAGAAAAGGATGACTGTCTTGCTCGCCCTCTGAACTTGTACTGCACAGGAGGCACGTGAATCTGATTCAAGGTTCAAAAGGGTCTTTACTAACAAAACGGATTTTAAATACAGGAAAGGAATAAATGGTATCACACCCTACATAGGTAAAAAGAGCACTCGGCTACATAATCAATGACATTTTTTCCTGTCGATTAAGTCCGTTTAACTCTTCAGTTTAAACACATTTTATTCAATATGATAATTACATACATGCTAATATTCTAAAAATTCAAATTACACGAAAAGGGTTAGAACGAAAGCTTACAGCTTTCGTTCCAATCCTTTTCGTGTGATTTGAATGTACAGCTTTCGTTCCAATCCTTTACGTGTAATTTGATTTTTTAGAATATTAACATGTATGTAATTGTGACCAGGATGTCAATTGTGAGTTTTAGACTTGTCCATGCTATTTTTAGACATCATTCTCGCAGGCAAATAATGTTCACGTGATCCTTGCACCCGCTCTTTGTCATAAGGAAAACTGACGCAGACCAGGGAAGACGTAGTTGGTGGTCGACTAGCAAGTTTGCCGTCTTAATGTTTTGGCGTTTTCCGTAGCAGATATTGGTTTGTTTATTGGTCATAGTTGATAACTTTTCTATCTCTTTTAGGTCGTTGAAATTCCTCCTATTGTTTCATTCAACTTGCTGAAATTCTCGTTGGTCGTTTGGAATTGTCATTGGTTTTCACGCGGTCGAAGGTATCGCCTTCGTTGCCCGTGAATACGCTTACTAGTTCACATGTTTTATTAACCTACTCAATTTTTACAGGTTTCACGGATTCACAAATGCACGAGAGAGGGAGAGAGTACCTAGACGAAAACTGTACTTTACTTGAACTTATTTCCACAAATTGGTAAGTGTGACTGGTTCACGGTTGTGTTATGTGTATTTGGAAAGCATTGCTCGATTTTTTGTATGTCCGTTTGTCGTCTTGTTGTGAAGTTGAAAATATCCATTTCTCCTGTTTTTTTATCGTTTCCTATACAATGTTTTATTCCTTTTGTAATTGCAGATTGTTCGTTTCGCTCATTTCGCTAGTTTCGTCCGGTTAAGAGCTAGATCCATATTTGTGAACCTGGACCGAGATTAAAATCATTTGTATATCAGATCTTCGAGTTGGTGATCCCTCTACCCTGAAAAAGTTACTCCACGCCCTTGGACCTTTCCCGGAGCCTCGAGGAGACCCGGATACAAATGGCGCCCACCGATGTCTTTTCCATGGTAGAGTAGCAGAGGACACCACGATACCACCAACGTTCCGACAGGACAGATCCAGATCGTCTTGATATTTGGTGTAACTGTGATAGTGATAGTGATCGTTGATAGTGTTTATTTATAAAATAAAAAAGGGATTTAGGATTTAGGGGCTAGTAAGTGCAATTGTGATTCTATTAGTTTTTTATGATATTTTTAGTATCGTAGATTTTAACCTTGTCATGCACCCTACTTTTTGAAAATATGTATGTGATTGGAATAGTCCAAGGATCGAGTCCATTGTGTCCATACTTATTAAAAATATAACTCGAAGAGTCCAATCATAATGTCCGGTATAATGTGTTTACCTTTGTATTGATTGGTCTCAGTTTTTTTTTTTTTCCTGGTGGAAAGACAACTCTAGCCATTCTGTAGAAAGTCGGAATAGTTAAAATCGTTTCTTTCATGTGTTTCATAGATTTTTCCGGGTAGATCTAGACAGTAAATTTTTGAAAGAGTTAATTTTTGTCAGTACGAGAGAGATTCACTTTTCACTGCACTTTAACAACGTTGGTGAAGGTTTACTAAACTTTTCAGGAGATCGGCCCTTTTTGCCCTGCACTGTATAATTATTCACCCGAACCGTTCTTAAGTATTCATCTGATCATCAGCTTTACTGGAAAACGTTTCCAGTTGCCCATTTGCATTATAGCTGCCTATTATTTTAGTCATTATCTGTCGATTCATCACATTATTGTAATCTAGCTTGCAAAAGATAGTCATTGCTCAATTACCCTGAACCCGCTATCTATTATGGAAATGTGGCAATTGCTCAGTTACATTACGATATCTCCCTATTTCAGTTATTATCAAGATATTTACATAAAAAAAAACAGCCTGCAAGAGGCATCCATTGCTCGTTCAGTTTGACATACATGTAATTTTCAGCGACAACATCACCCGGCTACTCTCATTTGCATAACACCTTTTGATTGGTTGTCAGCTTTGACCCCATATGACGTCATAGGACTTCATTAGCATACTCTTTTCATTAGTTGGTTTCAAGGTTGCGACATGCGATTTCCCACAAATCAAGCTTTCTAATTGGTCAGCGGATTATTTTGGTGCGACATCACGGACAAAGGTATTTCATTCTGACTTTTGACATTGACTTTTGTAAACATTGTAGTACTATCTATAGTAAGTCATGGTAAGTAGTGTGGAAGGAGAACAAAAGTTAGAAATAGTGAGTTACGGTCATTTGTTTCAAATTAAAATTGAATTCTTTATTTCTGCTTTCATTTTAATCAAACTTTGAATTCATTTCCAGACTGAATTTAAGATTGATTTTGCAATTGAAACAGAAAGCCATTGCTCACAGAGTTCAAAGGTCATTTGTATTTACCTCACATGTATGTAACCAGTACTTTGACATTTCAATGGCCAAATTTTAGCAGGATAGCAAATACTGTTCAGTTTTTTCGGTAGCAATTAAAATTTAAATTTTCTCGATACAGGTACAGTTCACTTACTGATGTTTTCCAACTCTAGAAATTGAACTTGTTTGATGACTACTTACGATATTTTTTCAGAATTTAGATTGGAGTTTGATAGCTTGAACATCCTGTGACAGTGCACCTTTTGATATTTTTCAGCAGTTCAGTTGTTTATTCATTTGTGCTAGTTCAACTGTTATTGTTTTTCAGCATTGACAATTTATTTACTTCTAATTTAGTTTCAGCTTTTGAAATTGGATCTTTTTATTTAGTCATTCGCGACAGCTCGGCTATTTTCCATCTATTGAAGTTTGACTTATTTATCTAGCCGCAACAGTTCAGCTACTATTATTTTCCATTAATTGAAGTTTAACTTGTTTGTTGAATGAAATATGTTTAACTCTCTACCAAAAGACAGCATTTTAGAGTGGACAAAATCGCAGATCACAAATTGCGCTCATATATTGTCATTTGTCGTTATAATGGTAGGAAACATCGTGGGAAAAGGATGAAATGCTGGTTACCAGCATTTCTCCTTTTTCCTCAATGTTTTCAAAAGCCATCATTCTCAGGGGTCGTTAAAAAACGAGGTCGTTTGGTAAAAGTTAGTCAACATGCTTCAGTCATTTCAAGTTAACGAACATAACGTCGAAGCAATGTTTCATAATCTTAAAATCTATCACGGAACCAATTTTTACCTAAATAGTCTGAATCATGTGGTAGAATGGTCCTTTGACACGTAGAGAATTGACCAATAGCGTAAAGTTTCAGGCCAGGTCAGCCCGGGCGGACTGTGCAGGCTGACCTGGGTCGACTCTTTTCGCAGATGCATCAAGCGCCCTTTTCACTGAGCACTGCTCATGTCAGTATTTTTTTTTTTTTTTTTTAGTATTTCATCTTCTTCAACTCCACCAAACGACAAAAATGTTACACTTGTTCAAATTAAAAGCATTTGCAGACGACAAAATAAATGAGACTAAAAGATTGAAATTTCTTCTGTGAAGGATAGAAAATATTGTGGGAAAAGTAGCATTTTCTCTTTTTTCCACAATATTTTCAAAAGTCTTCTCTTTTTCGGGGTCGTTAAAACTCGGGATTGTTTAATAATAAATAGGTAAAGACTATCACAGAACTATGAAGATTATTTTTCACGCAGTATTTTTCCACAACATTCACTTTTCATCCGTCGGTTTCTTTCAAATAATTCTTATAACCACCTATTTTTTGGAAAGTAACAATTCTCAAAGCAAAAAGTAATCGAAGGTTCCAATTCAACGAGTACAGATCCAACAACGAATCGACAAAAAAAAAACCTATAAGAACGTTCCACGCCAAGAATTCAACTGCATGAAAATCTTTGTGAAAATGAAATTCAATGCTTATTCGTTAAAAAATCAATAATTGATCGTTTGATTGCCTAAACTGCACATTTAATTAATTATAACCTTCGTAGTTCTAGTAACCTTTATAGTATTGCATGCAGGACAAACTTGTACAAAAATTCATTCCTTCCATCTGTCGTTGATGAATGTATTATGATCCATATTTTTGCATGTTTTCACACCTTCCCAATCAAATAGGTATTTCCTTGTTCACACAACAATGGGTGCACATTCCAAGTAATTAGTCTCTGAGCCCTTCTAACAATCCCACAGTTAGGCTTGGGATTAACCTGTCTGCATTAGGCGTTAAACAATCAAGCCAAACTTTGTGATGTCTGTGTTCTCAAGATTCCAACAAAAACCTTGTCAGGAAATAAGCTATTTGAGAACCTTACTCTAAATTCAACACCTGGAAATAGTGGCCTATTTAAACCAGGACCTTGGCTGGTCAACAATGAATCTTGACTAATATTATTGAATAAAGTGTCTTTGTGTTCATCGGGCAATTCTTCTTATTTCCAGGTAAGTTTGTTTTTGACATCTTTTTACTTTTGCCTTTCTGTTTCTCTAATTTTTGTAATTGGATTTCTATTTAACTTATTCTTCATTATTGAACATCAGTAATTAATCCTAGGTCTTTCTTGCATAAACCTGTGTTTGCTAGTGAAAATGACCTATGGCTGAGAAACCTGAAAATTTATCATTCAACTTGTTTTTTTATTGTGACTAAGCAACATACTTTTCTTGAAATATAAAACAGGTATGACTTCAAATAATTGTCTGCAATAAACCTCCATTCCTTCTTTATAGTTTTGCAATTTAAAGATGGATTTTTATTTGTCATCTTATAATCAAGATATTCTTAGATGTTAAACTTTGTGTCAAAGTATCATGTTTACATGTCCCTTTCCTTAAATGCAGACTGTATGTGTGTAAGTAACTTGTTGTGACAATAGTCAATGTTGAATCTCTGTGTTCAATGATGTGGTTACCATGTGTGCCTATCATAGAGCTGATTCCCCATGTCTAGCTTTACTCTCTATTGGAGAGTGTGAAGTTGAGCCACATCATTGCATACAGACTTCACTCTGATTGGTCATGACAAGTTGCATTTTGTTTGTATATTTTTTTGTAGAATGAATGTTGACCAGTATTATTGAATAAAGTGTCTTTGTGTTTATCGGGCAATTCTTCTGATTTCCAGGCATCTATCATCCCAAAACCTATTCCAGAGTTCTGAAGGCTTTTTGTTGTAACAGGAGTTTCTCCCCTTTCTATTCCTTCATAAAATCTGGTGGAGAATATGAAGATCCCACAATGGAAATGAATCAAAGTTCTCATTAGAAGCCTCCGTGATAAAGTTCGCCCGACCTTACATATAACCAACCAAGATGCCTTTCTTCAGCCCTGGAAGATAAGTTGAATACGAATGACCTGGACTTTGACACTGATCCTACCATCGACTCGACCCAGAACATGGACTTAACTGCCAAAAGAATAGCTGGACTTTGAGAAGTAACTTCTATTTCAATTTTCAAAACTATAAAATTGACTACCAGACAAAATGTTATATCAGATTTTTCTTTTAGATATACAACATAGTATGAAAATTTATCTTCAGACTAGCGCCATGAGCAATATGTAGTTAATTCATGTGGCTGTTTCTTTGAGGAACCTTTAACCCTTTAGGTGGCGCAACAAAATTCTCAAAATACTTTTTCCTGTAGTGAGATATTGGTTCTTTGTATCCCTTTTTCTCACTATGGGTAGTTTTTTTCTTTTCTCTTTTCAATGGTTTCTTCTGAAGAATGGCTACGGTTTTCGCAATATTGCTCATGTCATATGTCTGTGGATGATTTCTACTTGATCAGGCAAAACTCTTTTCAAATGAATATAAAAGTATCCTGACAGATTTTTTTAAATAAATGTTTTTTTTTTTTTTTTTTTTTTTTTTTTATTTACCCTATGGGAAAGTTACAATTTAATTTCTTTTTAGTTTTTCTGTGTGTAAAAGATCACATTTTTTTTTTTTTTTTTTTTTTTTTTTAATCAATGGTGATTTTGCTGTTAAAACGCATTTCCTTCTGTTTTGAGTTACATTTTCAGTTTATTTAACATGCATTTTTTACCAAACTAAAAGCATGCATTTCAGCCAAAGGAGAATTTTTGAGGGTCACTTGCATTGCCTTCATGATGAGACAATTGTATGAAGTTTCAATTGTCTTTCATACAGAGCCATTGTTTTATTTTGCAGTGGTCACTTTTCTGTATGAATTACAGTTGTTCTCTACGACATGTTGAGCTTGTGGACACTGTTTTCAAATAAGTCTTATTTGTTTCAGAGCTATTTTTGCAAGAAGTTTCAGTTATATTTCATATTGAAACAGTGTTTTACCATACACTGGGTTATTTTCATCTGATTTTTTTAATTGTCTTCTATGTATGCGATGAAACCACTGATTTCAGCTGTGGGATATTTTTTCTATGTGAGTCCATTAATGCAGTTCTTTGCTGTTTAAGGTATAAATTATACTTCATATAGTAACAGTGTTTAATTGTGCACTGGGTATATTTCTGTGTTATATTATTTAACCTGTCTTGTATGGATCACATGAAATCACAGCTGAGAACAAATGGACATTTTTTGTTAAGTGTTTTGGCTTTGTATGATGCCTCTTATGAAGTCTGTTGTAATGATTTCAATTCAATCTCATATAGAACCATTGTTTTACTTTGCAATGGGTATTTTTTCTGTATGCTTTTGAATTGTCTTCTGTGAACCCTCACATAGATCCGTAGTTCTTTTATCCACTGGACACTGCTTTCAGGTCATCAATTGCACACAGTGTATCCTTACCAAAAGAAAAAGAAACATGTGTATTAGTCATGTTCAAACCTGTTTTCATGGTATGTTTTATAAGCTTAAATTGCTTACATGTTTTTATTGCATGGAACCATAGCTAAGCACTATGGGACTTGTTTCATTGGTATATTTCCAATGCCTTTTCCCTGGGCCAATGTACTGGATTCACTAATTCATTCAGAACCATTGCTGCAATTGCTGGGATATATTTCTGTCTGAATTTATTAAATTATCTCTTGCATATAGAGCCACTGCTTTAATGTGCATGGATTTATTTCTGTATGGTTTGATAATTTATGTCTTCAAAATCAATGTAACAAGACGCATATTGCAAAACCAATGATTGTCTGTACTTTTCTAGTGATATCACACTTATTTCAAGTTACGTACGTACACCTTTACTTTTTTTAATTGGCCAACATTGTATAGGTGATTATGGTTTTCCCTCTTTTCGTGTTCAATATTTGTTTCGCAATTTATTCTGTGGTTTCATAATAACTTCCGATGATCCATATTCTTGGTATATAACTTTGGGGTCCAAAGTTAAAAGAGTGGGGGGGGGGAATTATTATGATCCATATTTTTGCATTTTAAAACGTATGCAATAATGCATAATATTGTATCACATGATTGTTTTGTATATAACTTTATATTTCTTTCTTTTCATGCAGCTTTGTAATTTAATGTGAAGGAATGTGTTCACACCTTCCCAATCAAATAGGTATTTCCTTGTTTGCACAACAATGGGTGCACATTCCAAGTAATTAGTCTCTGAGCCCTTCTAACAATCCCACAGTTTGGCTTGGGATTAACCTGTCTGCATTAGGCGTTAAACAATCAAGCCAAACTTTGTGATGTCTTTGTTTTCAAAATTCCAACAAAAACCTTGTCAGGAAATAAGCTATTTGAGAACCTTACTCTAAATTCAACACCTGGAAATAGTGGCCTATATAAACCAGGACCTTGGCTGGTCAACAATGAATCTTGACCAGTATTATTGAATAAAGTGTCTTTGTGTTTATCGGGCAATTCTTCTTATTTCCAGGCATCTATTATCCCAAAACCTATTCCAGAGTTCTGAGGGCTTTTTGTTGTAACAGGAGTTTCCCCCCTTTCTATTCCTTCATAAAAAATGGAATTCAATTCCACAAGATATTAGAAATTTAGAGTCTGTTTCTAGTTTTAAGAATTATTTAAACATTGATAAACCAATCCCGAATAAGTAAATAATTCTAAAAAGACGGTTCCAAATTATTCATGCCAGGTTAAGAAATGAATGTAGTTCTCTCAAGCACCATAAATAGTTGAGTCGCCTCACTGTATCTGTGCTGCATTAGAAACAAATCAACATTACTTTTTTTGAATGTCCATTGTATCGAAATGAAAGAAACTTTTTACTTCGTTCTCTTCCACATTTTTTATGTGTGGTAGATCTAAATACACTCCTCTTTGGAGGTGATGCTCTAATTTTTTAGGGTAACAAGGAATTATTTCTTCAAGTTCATTTTTACGTAAAGGAAAGTAAAAGATTTGATTAATAGTGCAGGAAACCTCCATTCTCTCTCTCTCTCTCTCTCTCTCAATGTTAGACTGTAGACTGTTTAGGTATGTGTGTGGGTGTGCGGGGCGGGTGTGTGTGTGTGTTATTGTATTTGCGTAAAGTGTCGTCTCGGATTAGTCACAGACTGCAAAGGCTGATCCGGCATGACACACTTTTACGCGTATATCCGAAGGCCCCTTTTTGTGTGTTGCACGCCAATTATACAGCTTGTGAATGGTTCAGAATGTGATTTTTCATAACTCCATACCAAACGACAAATTGAAAGCAATTTGCAAACGACAAATTAGATTTTGCTAAAATGATGATTTCTGTTTTTTGATAGGAGAGAAAACATTGCAGGAAAAATTGGAAGAAAATGCTGGTAAGCAACATTTTCCTGTTTTCCCACACTGTTTTCAACCGCCTTTCTTTCAGGGTCGTTAAAGGTTGGAATTCTCTGGTGAAGGATTAAACATGTGACTGCTCTCTCTCTAAATAAATAAATAAATAAATAGATAAACCAGTCTATCTACATGTATCTATCAGTCGGATAAATTGTTTACATCCTAGTCAGATTAAGATGAGACTACCATACTGCATCCAAATTTGTCCTTTAATTTATATTCCTTTCTTTCGACCGAGATGCCATCTGATCTTGATCTACACTGTCTGCAAGGACAACTCAAGCTGTGCTTGGCTGTGAGTTAATGATAAGAATAAGTAAATGAGTCATGCTCAGGCAAAAGGGGGTTTAATGCATCTCCTTGATGCATTATACCACGCAAGTCATCACTTAACCCTTTCCCAAACAAGCCCTGGTTTTCACGTGTCTGCAGTACAAGTCTTTTGAAAACACTGGGGGGAAAGGAGAAATTGCTCGTAACGACCAATTTCTCCTTTTCCCACAGTGTTTTCTACCCTTTTTGAGACCTTTCTGCCATTTTCATCAAATTTAAAATTGTCGTCTGTATACTCTTTCAATTTGGACCAGTCCAAAATTTGTCGTTTGGGAAAGGGTTAACCATGGATCCATACATTCCATTCTATTCTGGCAAACGACTGGACTTTGAGGTAGACTGGTTCTTGGACAAGCAGAAAATTAACATATAGCAAAGAGTTTCGACCCATGTCAGCCTGCGCGACTGCGCAGGCTGACATGGATCGATACTTTTTGCAGATGCGTTAAGCCACCTTTTCACACAGCATGGCTCATTAATGTTTTAAACCTTTACCAAATAATCCCGAGTTTTAACTACCCTGAGAAAGAAGTTAAGAAACATAGTGGGTAAAGGAGAAAATGCTGGTAAGCAGCATTTTCATCTGTTCCTTTAATGTTCTACCCTTTAAAAGACAATTTCCATCATTTGAGCTACATTCCATTTGTTGTCTGCAAATATTTGGATTTGGAAGAGTCCAAAATTTTATCGTCTAGTAAAATAGATAACTATTTCGCTGTTACTAAATGACGTAGCAATTTTACGAGGTGATAAAGCAAACTTCAGACAGATTTCAAGACAGCTTTGGGCATAGTTTCGTATCAAGTGGACCGTGCAGATCAACGGTCAGACTGTGCAGTATTTCCCCCTCCCCCCGCCTCTCTCCAAGGAGAAATCAACTTTGAAAATTCAATATTTGGGTTTTTACCATTGAAGGGAAATTTTCGTTTCATCTATTTTGCAGCTTAGTGTTAGGGGTAAGCTCGATTCAATCCCGTTTATGAAGATCATTAATCTCACGGGTAGGAAACTTCATATTCGGAGCCAATGGCTCCGATGAGAAAATGTTGTGTTGGTCTTCCGGTTTCGAAATTGTCGGCTCAAAAACAACTGAAAAAACAGGTAAGCTTGTCATTCTTTGTAATTATGTGTTCTTATGTCTTTGAAATTCCAAAAAAAGGAGAATGTCATGCAATTCTCAAGCCTTTCAACGTGTTTTCTACACTACGGAAAGCCGTTTGATGTGTACAGGTGACACTCAATCGAAGATTAACTAACTATAAACAGTGTTTCATCAGTATGTATTTACAAACATTTCAATGCATTTACACGTAACTTAAGGGTTATAGATTCCTAAAAATCATTACGGGTCCCTATAAACTTAGAAACGGAACCGCCAAGCCCCCGTAGCTCAGTCGGTAGCGTACAGGACTTGAGGACAGGAGGTCGCAGGTTCGATCCCCGGCTTGGTCAATTTCTTTCCGAGGATTGATGATAGTCATCGCGACAGGATTCATTCCTCTCTCACCGCTGACCATTGTTTCGACGATGGTTATGTGGGAAAGCAGCCAGTGGCTTGGAAAGAATATTGTGCTGAGTACTGGTAAAAGAAACTCCAGGAAAGCGTGGATAGGTGCACTGGCCGCCGTGATATAACTGAAATAATGTTGAAAAAGGCGCTAAACACCATACAATCAATCAATCAATAGAAACGGAACCGATCGAAACGCAACGAAAGGTAACAAAACGGAACGGAACGGAACCAAACGAAAGGGAACGAAACGGAACCAAACCCGACGAAATGAAACGAAATAGAACGAAACGAAGCAGAAGCAAAACCTGAATTAGTTTTTTTTTTTTTTTTTTTTAACCATCTTCCTCTTGATTGCAATTAATAGGTAAATATTCAAATTTGATAACAGTTGTTCGTACGAAGATCGCGTTATTGCAGTGAATCGGGATTATTGTTCACTTTTTTTATGGAAACAAATCATCATTAAAATGTTCTTCAGTTATAGGGCAACTGTCAGTGACGCAATTATGTTGATGATCAGTCAAAGCAGAGGGACAATATGAGGGCCTAGATTATTTTTCTTATTTCAGGAGGCATTAACGACGAGAGGGGCACAATACCCGTAAGCAGTACCGCCCGCACCCTAATTGCCCCCTGCCCCAAAAACGATCGCGTTGCAGTACGCAACAGTCAGCATAACGTTCATTCCTGCATCGGAACGACGGTACACGGCCATTAGCTGGCATCTTTGCAAGCCAAGGTGACGATCACTTCGTGGATCTACCCCTTGGCTGATCGTGTCGAAATTTGTCAGCACGGCGACGCGCAACCTACTGGATTTTTATTGTTATCACCCCTAGATTTACGTCATCGAAAACCAATCAAACGCAGCGTTACATAACTCTTTTGGCCAAAGACTTGTTTACCTCTCTCGGTGTTGGGCTATGATCTGTTAAGGGCTTCAGTGTTGTTGTTTTAACGGGGGTCCTTGACAATTGGCCACTAAGGTTTGGTTCAATTATAGTTTGTTCAGTATGCTTTCTCCGTAATTCGCCAACAATTGACCGCTTTTCAGATCGCAAACTTTACAGACGATTTATCAAGTCAAAATCTATTTTCGAAATCCTACACACTTACTTTGACAGTTCATCATCTGATGTTGGGATGTATCCTAAAACTTCATTTAACTGTTTTGTGACAGTGAATGTTGAAGAAAATATTTTTCATCTGTATTTTGTTGGTTATATTTCCAAGCATATTCGATAACTTTCTCCTGGGGTCATTTTTATTTACGTTCTGTTGATGTTGGATAGCAAATCGTATTGGAATGGTACTTTCAGTCCTGACTGCAACCAATGATTAATCGTATCGTGAGGCTAACAAACTGCGACTCGATCAGCCAAAGGGTAAGATCCACGTAGTGATAGTCGCCTTGGCTTGCGAAGATGTTAGCTCGAGACAATACAAACCTCGATTCATCAGAAAAAAAAAATGTCCGCCAACGCTGTCTTGTCCAGTTTATGTGTCCCAGGGCCAACTGCTCTCTATAATTGCGATGGCGGCGCGTCAGAACCGAGCGATCGTGAGGGCGTCGTCTGAGCAAACCGCTATCAGCTAAACGATTCCGGTGATAACAGCAGCTGTAACTGTTGCTCGTAGGTCTCGTAGGTACGGATTCACGATATATTGGTCTTAGGCTCGAGTCGTGACGCGCGGTCTGCCGCTACGTGTAAGTCTTTTGCACTCCAGGTTTGCGCAAATCGCCGCAGATGGCTGCTGACTGCTTGCATGAATGCAACAACATGAGGTAGCCCAGCCTCCAGCATACCTATGACCCTTTCTGGTAAATTTTCTTGAAGTCTTGGTATTTATATTTCTGATCAATACGTGGACTGCATATGTCTATCCCTTACATGCACCGAAACTCGAACCTTAAACAGCCACCTGGTCTTTTAGCTAGGAATTATCTGCCCTGTTTTGCAAACTACGAACGGTTTTAACCACATAACGTATGTATGTGCGTCTCAAAGGTAACTTTTGAAAATTTTGCACATATTTTACGAAAGTTTCTTTTTTTTTTGTTCAGTATATACAAATATTTGGACCTGGGGCAGCTTGGACATTCGCGGCCTTCCTTTGATAATGGTGTTTATCTTTGATTATAACATGTATTATCATTTTTTAAAACGTAGATATTGTATGTTCCTTCGATGTTGGGGGGGGGGGGGAGGTTTAGGTTCTAGTTCAGTCAGTTCCCGAATTTCTTAAAGTAACAATAACTGCCAAAAGTAAACAAAGCAGGTATTGAAATACATTGAGATTAAAATCGTATCATTTAAAAGTATGGAAATTATTATGAAAATGACAATCTGATATTGTACAATAGGTCCAAGTGTTAGTCGCTGGCAGAGAAGCTAATTTCAAAATCAGGTTAAAAGTTGCCAAGTTACTCCATCTTTTGTTTACATTTTTCCTGGTTTTAAAATTCATTTTTCTGCCAGTGACTGACAACTGGACTTACCATATAATAACAGATTGTCATCCTCACAATATTTTCCATACTTTTGATTTGGTATAATTCTATTATAAATGTATTTTAACACCAGCATTGTGTTTTTGGTCGCTACTGGGCCTTTAACTCATATAATTTTCACATAGACAGCAATTTAGCCTAAGAAGAGGGAATCTTTTCCTCGATAACTTCAAATTAATATAGTGTAATATTTTTCTTTCATAGAAAATGATAACCTTACTGTTGTCGTGCGAATGATAATCATTATCCTTATCCGCTGTATGTCGTGCGGGTAAGGATCTTATTCGCCAGACAGCGGTGTTGAAACCTACTTAACCCTTAGGCTGCTTAGCGCGACTCACAGTTCTCTTGCATACAGTGTAGATCAAGATCAGACTGCACAGAACATGCAGTCTGATCTTGGATCTGCACCGTCGTTTTCACCCTAAACTACATTTGAAATATAAAGCAAAATTTGGGTTTTTACTGTCGGCTTGAAAGTGTCATTTCACGTATTTAGCAGGATCAGATCTCGTGCGAATGTTCTGATTTATTTATAAACATGCTGTACATTTATTTGTAACAAAGAAATGCCTTTGAAACTGAAGATGATTTTTTCTAGACTGAATTTATCCCCCTCTGCCAATGTAGCCATTCGCCTTTAAAGCGATTCTAACGAACAGCCCTACCAACTTTCTATTTTCAGACTTGAAGCCATTTCTTTATCTTAAAGGTTCTGCTGAGAGGTTCATTTCATTGATTTATTAATATGGGGAAAAATGTACAAATAAAAAAACAAAAATCTGTGCGGACTCTATATACTCGCAAGGGTCGACTGAAAGCATCTTGAAGGGCATCGACTGAAAACCTCAAGGGTATTAACGGCATTATATGGTGTTCGTGCGAAATATGACGGCTACCTGCGAAAGTGATAAAATATCAAAATGAAATTTATTAATTGGATGGTGTTTAAGGCCGTTTTCAACATTATTTCAGATATATCGCGGCGGCCAGTGCACCTATCCATGCTTCCCTGGAGGTTCTTTTGACAGTAATACGCACAATTTTCTTTCCAATCCGCTGGCTGCTTACCCACATAACCATCGTCGAAACAATGGTCACTGTGACAGAGAAATGAATCCTGTCTCAATGACTATCATGGAAAGAAATTGGCCGAGCCGGGCATCGAACCAGCGATCCCCTGTTCTCAAGTCCTGTAGGCTACCAACTGAGCTACAGGGGCTCGTACCAAAATGAAAGAAGAACAGAATAGATAGAAAATATAATATCATTTCCGTCCAAAATCTTGCATCAAATATGTTGGAGTTTGTGCGACTTTTCCAAATACAGGTCCTGGTAACGGATTCTCGTTTAGATCAACTAATTCTGATTCTGACTAGATTTTCAACCCTGCAAATTACGCATGAGATGACGTGAAATTTCAGCAGTTGTTTCTGTATGTTCTCCACATAAAACGTGGGATAATCCAAGAAGAATAATACAAAAGAAATATGATAAATTGAGGAAAAAATAATGGAATAAAAATAAATTTTCTAGATTTCGTTCTATTTCGTTTCGTTTCGTTGGGTTTAGTTCTGTTCCGTTTCGTTTGGTGTGGTTCTGTTTCGTTGCGTTTCATTTCGGTTCCGTTTCTAAGTTTAAAGAGACCCAACCTTTACCACATGACTAAGTTTTGATTTGTCCAAGTTGAAGGCATTTGCAGTTGAAAAAATGTGGCTCAAATCCAGGTTTTATCTTTGACAGGGTAGAAAACGTTGTGTGAAAAGGAGAGATGCTAGTAACCATTTTTCTCCTTTTCCCATAATAGTTTCAAAAGCATACTCTGTCAGGGCCGGTAAAATTTGGGATTTTGTGCAAAACGGCAGACCCTATAATTGCCAAATGAACCAATCACACATTTTCAGTCCAGAGTAAAGAATCGTTATAAATGTAATATCTCAGCAAAGTGGCAGCAGACCATAGATCTGACAACAGGCGTAGCCAGGCTCAAAATATACACTGTAAAAATAGACCTGCACCCCCTGTGTTTTTACCGACTTTGATTTTCTGGCGTAATTAATATAAAATGGGGTAGAAATGACAACCCGGCTGCTGCATACACCAACAGACCAGTCTTTTGTTTATGAAATGAGCTGAGGTATCCCTTGACCTCATGGTAAGTACGAATTTTTTGCTTAGTTATTGCTTTTAAATTTAAGAAAAACGAGAAGATTTTAAGTTTGGTTAAAACTGGAAACTGGATACCGGAATGAAATTTACGACAGGTTGAAAGTGACCTGCGGGAAATGGGCACACACAATCAGTCAATATTGCGCACTATCACCCAGGGCTTGCAGAACAGTTTGCAGTCTTCGTCTCTTACCTCTCACAAGTGAGTGAAACAGCTCAACTAGTAGCCCCTGCCATGAGGTCAAGGGATATCTCAGTTTAGTCCATTTCAGAGACAACAGATTGGTTCGTTGGTGTATGCAGCTGTCATAATTTAATTTCCACCTCAATTCATATCATTCATGCCAGAAAATCAAACCCGGTAAAAACACACGGGGTGCAACACTATTTTTCCTATGTATATGAGCCACGCTCTGTCAAAATGCATCTCTACCATTCATGATACCAGTCAGTTATCACATAACTATGGATCCATAACAGCCATTTAAAAAAAAAAAAAAAAAAAAATCGATCCAATCATGAGATAGACTGTCTTTTGACATACAGAAAATTGACCAAGAGCGAAACGTTTCGATACTTTTCGCAGATGCATTAAGTCCTCTTTTCACAAAGCATGGCTCATATTTATACGCACAGTGAGGGACTGCAGATCTAGAGAAAAATCAATTCGTGTATATGATATTGTGATTTACAACTGTCATATTGGCATCAGTGGCAATGAGAAAGCCGACATTACTGCAAAAGCTGCATGTTTCTAATCGTAAGGTTCCCCTATACTGATTATAAGTCCTCTTTTTCAATCTTCATGGCAGTCCCAGTGGAACAGACATCTTCAACAAGCTTCGCTCAATTAAACCTTCCCTTGGTGAGTGGTACCCTGCTTACAGGTCTGTACGGCGAGAAGAGGTCGTAATTGCCTGTACTCGAATTGGACATTCACGGTTGACCCATTCCTGGTTATTAAACAGAGAAGATGCACCTGAATGCATTCCATGCAACCAGCCTTACACCATACAGCATGTTCTTCTGGATTCTGTTGATTTTCAAACAATTCGAGCAAAGCATTTCAGTGCAGACAGTATGTATAACCTTTTTGACACTGTTGGTATCAAACCAATTATTTCCTTTATTAAAGAGATTGGTATTTACCCAAAGTTATGATACCTCTTTTGCACTCGACCCCTCCCTATGTCTTGACCCTATATTTAGTATCTTTCCTTTACCCATGTAAATCCTTCAGCTTAACCCCTTATCCCCTGTTAGTCATATTACTCTAACTTGCATTTACCTTTTGCTGGAGACAAAAAGGCTTTCCACGTCTTATCTCATTGGAGACAGGACCTCTTAAATGGGAGTGTTTTGATCCCAATGGAGGCTCCACACTTTCTCAATTTTTAGCTCTCACTTCCTCAAAGCAACTATTCACAGTCTTAACTTTTCATTTAAACTTTTGAGTAGGCAAGGATTGCCTATTCTTCCGTATACATCAAATACAATATTGGTCAATGGAATGAAGATGAAAATTTCATGAACTTCTTCATAAAACAATGCCACATAAATGCATAAAACTATATAGTGGTGGGTGTTTGCCGGTATTTGCCATTAAAGATGACTAACAACCATGGAAATTTCTAAATTTCCAATTTCCTTTGTTGTTAGTCATCTTTAATGGCATAATACCGGCAAACACCCACCATTGTATGAAGCATGCTCTGGCAAAAGGGGACTTCATGCATCTCTGCAATGCATGATACCAATCAAGCCATCGCATAACTATGGATTCATAGTAGCCACTTTTCTTCACATGAGGTAGACTGGTCCTTTGGCATACAGAACATTGAAAAGTAGCGAAAAGTTTCGGCCCAGATCAGCCTGCGTCGACTGCGCAGACTGACCTGAGTCGTTTATATATATATATATATATATATATATATATATGATGCACCAAGCCCCCCCCCTTGACTCATATAGTTCTATGCAGCTTCTTTCCATTGACCAATATTGTATTTGATGTATACGGAATGAATCCGTAAAAAATGCAATATAATTTGAGGCATAATGTTGGTTTTCATCGGTTTTCGCGATTATGGCGTGCAACACACGAAAAGGGGCCTTCGGACATATGCGTAAAAGTGTGTCGTCCCATATCAGACTGTGCAGTCTGTGACTAATCCGAGACGACACTTCCCGTTTTTGTGCGATTTCTGTTTTACAAAAGTCTACTGTATGAAAAAATCTTACGTAGTCGTAAAGTGCCGTCTCGGATTAGCCTGTGCGGACTGCGCAGGCTAATCCCGGACGACATTTTACGCAAATGTCCGACGGTCTCATTTGCATGTTGCAGGCCATATAGTGGTGAGGAGTTTCCGGTACTATGCGTCTTTAATTTACTATCGATTCATCAAAGGGTTGCATACCTTTCTGGTTGAATCTATTTGATCGTATAGATCTGATTGACTTTGTCTTGCTTTTCCACATAACCATCATCGAAACAACGGTGTGAGAGGAATGAATCCTGTCGGAATGACTATCATCAATCCTTGGAAAAGAAATTGGCCAAGCCGGAGATTCGAACCAGCGACCTCCCTGTTCTCAAGTCCTGTACCTTATTGACTGCGCGATTGTATGGAAGGGGATATCCGCCAGTTCACTCTTTATTCATGATGAGACTTTCATTATTCCTGATGAAATGTTCAACTATGTTTTACAATTTTAACGTTGACTTACAATTACGTCTTGCCTATTTAATTGTTTATGTTCACATTTGAATTACTTTTTTGTTACTTCAATTTACAATCAACTATTCTATCTAATTCCATCATATTTAATTATTCATTCAATCTACCTAATAATATTTGAGACATTTAATTTCATATCAACATTGTAATTATTTTAACAACAGTTACTTCAACAATACAAAATAACAAGTGTAATACAAATAAGCACAATCTAAATAAGCATAATACAAATAAGGATAATATGAAGCAGGGAACCACATCTCATTATTACGACAGGGGTCGCCACTGAGAAACTAAATTCTCTCTCAAGGCTGACGATGCTGCGCTACTTTACTCAGGATCCTTAGATGTGCCAGGCCCTGATGATAACTATCCATACCTACCAAGCATTGGACAGGTATGTATAAATAACATTATCTCTCATTGATTTAGTGTTGAATCAACTTGGGAGAGGTGGGACAGGTTTGTGATTCGAACACGGGTATTACGGAGTGAGCGATGTACCGCTGACTGAGCTACCGCCGTAGGCGACCGCATTTATCACATGAATGTTGCTCATCTGTTTATTTTTTTTTTTTTATGTGTGAAGAGAAAAGGGGAAAAAAGAAATTTTAGCTGAATTCCATTTTCTACAATTTCGTTACATGTATACAGAATTAACCCGTTGAAAAAATGCATTTTTTAGCGGTACGTAAAATTCACCGGATCAAGCATAGACCGGTGTATTACCGGAATAGACATGAATGGACCGGAAAAGACCCGAATAGACTTAGAAAACACGGCGTAGCGACACCTAGTTTATTGCATGTAGGAATGGGGCAAAGCCTGCACATACTCAGAGAAGCAAAAATAGGGATTTGCACCTTAGACTGCAGAAAATGGACCTTTGTTAGCATGGAACAATGATTTTTCATATAGTGGAACAGAAAGCTGAAACTTTCACCATATCACAAGTAGGATTTGAGAAATTCAAAACACTTAAGTTTTTCCACATCAAGGCAGGATTTTATTTTTTATGAATTTTTTAATGTGGTCTGTTGCCATGTATTGACAAAAACGTTTAGTATTTTCACAGAAAAAGTGGTAAATTTCACCTAAACTTCATAAAATTAGACAAATCAATTTCAATTATTTTTGTTTTTACACCACCCTGTCCTGCTACTTATACTGTACAAAAAATACCCAGAAATAATGCTTGCAATTCAATGCAATATTTTTACTCAAGCACTGAATTCGCACTGAAGTTTTTCAAAAGATAAAGATTACAGGAGATACTCAAAGATAATTTGGTGTTTGAAAATTTCTTAGTATCATAATCACAATTTAAAAAATATCAGATAAAAAAAAGAACAATGAAACCAGTGGGATAAGTAAAACCAATATTTCATTTTTTAATACAACAAAGATATATCAAATAAATTTTCTTTTCACTTTTATATGATTTCTGATTGTTCAGTGACAGTTTGCAATAACTGCAGTGAGATTTATTGCACAAAATTAAATCGAATTTTGTTCTAAAGAAAACAGAGGTGCCGCCATTTTGAAAATACCACTTCCGGTTTCACCAGAGGTGGAAAACAGTGAAAAAACACACATATTACGCCCGTTTAAAGGCAATCTTGGTAGTGTAATGATGAAAAATTGGATTGAGGAACAAAATTAAGCCTGTCTTACAAATGTGCACCTTCTCTTTCCTTTTAAAAAAACTTATTTTCTTTTTTCAACAGTGATTTTTAACAGGCAAACGCGTTCGCTTCTGTTTAAGAGTAAAGTGCACATGTTCCTCAGTGTGTTGGCTACAATTAAACGAGCTTCACTCAAGAAAAATAATTTGAGAAAATACTTTAAATCGGCGTAATTCAACCCCACCCAAAGGGCGAGAATTTTGCACCATTTTTTTGACGCAAGAACGATAACACATTTAGAGTTGCCTCCCTTGTTGGTCCATGCTACCTTTGTAAAGCCGTGTAAGACATAAATTGGCGAGAACTGGTACTTGGCGAGAACTGGTTGAATGCCAGTACAAAAAGTATTAAGATATATAGCAGTTATTATTAGTCTGACAACCTGAAAACCTGTCTCCTACTCCTCTAATTTTTCCCTTTTTGACCACCAGTGCACCTGTCCATGCTCTTCTGGATTTCCTTTTAGCAGTACTCCGCACACTATTCTTTCCAAGCCGCTGGCGGCTTCCCTACCCGCCGTTTTCAACACTATTTCAGTTATGCCCCAGCGACCAGTGCAACTATCCATGCTCTCCTGGATTTTCTTTTTAGCAGTACTCCGCACAATATTCTTTCCAAGCTGCTGCCGGGTTGCACACCTGCTATTTTCAACACTATTTCAATTATGTCCTGGCGACCAGTGCACCTATCCATCCTCTCCGGGATTTTCTTTTACCAGTACTCAGCACATTCTTCTTTCCAAGCCGCTGGTGGCTTCCCTACCCGCCGTTTTCAACAGTATTTCAGTTAGGCCCTGGCGACCAGTGCAACTATCCATGCTGTCCTGGATTTTCTTTTTACCAGTGCTCTGCACAATATTCATTCCAAGCCTCTGGCGGCTTTCTAACATGAGCCAGGATTGCATCCTGTTGCATTGACTTCATCGGCTAACTACTATTTCTTTCCCTTTCAGGAGAATACATGAAGATTCAGACTTTGGCTAACCTCTAACGTGGGGTTAGCCATTACAGCTGCAAATGCAGCCAACCACATACGACAGACGAGACAGAAACGGGCACGGACAGACTGGATGCGCTCCTGCAAGAACCGGTCTCGGCCTGGATGGGGAGGCAGAGGGATGTGATAGTTGTGGGAACTTGGAAGTCCCACCTCACATCCCTCCTAAAGTTTCTGGATTTCTTAGAGGTGGTAGGCATTCAGGGTTGGTGGAACTGGACCTGCCTCACCATCCAGGTCTTCAGCCGGTCCCTCAGGAAAAGGGCAGCGGAACGGAAGGCAGAAGTGGCAGCAAGGTATTTGGCGTCACTTCCGTCGCCCGAAGCCAGACGGAGATACTGGACTTCGGACTACTACGATGACGTTACCTCGGCCGACTAGACGACGATGACGGACGAGGACAGACATGACCACTGGCTGGTGATGGAGGTCAATATGACCAACGGAAGTAGTATAGATAATGCTAGATCTGGGCCCAAGCCATTAAGCAACGATATATGCCTTAACCAATCAACCCACGCTTACGACTAACAAACAAGCTTACGACTAACAAACAAGCTTATGCATAACAAACCCACTTATCCTTTCCCCTCCCCCTTAATCAATCCCTCCTCGCTTAACACACATGACCGCTATTTACAATTTTATGTAACATTAACATGCTCATAAAATTAACAGTTATTATACTTACGCAAAACCACTTGACTAGCTTCTTAAAGCAAAATGACATAACTTCATTATTAATCGTTTTTTGCTTAAATTCAATTTTTATTTTTTTCCAAAAAGTTTTTGATTCCCTAAAATTTATTAGGGCAACGCATCATGTAACGGCTAGCTAGTTTATGAGTTAGTGATTACTTAATACTTTAATGCAACGGCTACCAACAAACCCTTACATCAGTTTATTACTTAACCTTTTACCTCCCCCATCAACCAACGCATGACGCATCATGCAACGACTGGCTAGTTTATGAGTTAGTGATTACTTAATACTTTGATGCAACGGCTAACCAACAAACCCTTACATCAATTTATCACTTAACCTTTTACCTCCCCCATCAACCAACGCATGATGCATCATGCAACGGCTAGCCAGTTTATCAGTTAGTGTTGCAACAACTAACCAACAAATCCTTACATCAGTTTATTGCTTAACCTTTTACCTCCCCCATCAACCAACGCATGACGCATCATGCAGTGGCTAACTGGTTTATGAGTTAGTGGGTGGCTTAAGATTTTGGTTAAAAAAAAAAATTTAAAAAAAAAATAAAAAAATTAAAAAAAAAAAATATTTGTATGCATTGCATTCTGTTTAGATACATAATTTTTTTTTTAATTTTATGTAATTAAATCTTACAAATGTATATATAAAATGAGTGTGTTAGATAAACTTACTAATCAGGAGATAGTAAACTTAAAAAATGTTATAAAAGACCAAGCCTCTTTTAAACATACATATGTTAAAGCAAGAAAACTTTATGTAATTCGTTATTGTAGTGACCGTAAGGATATTTATTTTATGATTTCTAAACTAAAACCCTTCGTATATTACAAATATAGTGAATTTAAATTAAAAAAAGATGAATTTGATATAACTTTATTTTCAGGTTGGCCTGATTTATGTCGTGAACACTTAGATGAAGAAGATAGAAGGTTCAGATTTTATAAAGAAACTATTTTTGGTGGTATAAGAATACCAAAAAATCAAGCTAATAATTTTTTCTCAATTTACAACCAAGCTTTAATGGATTTAATTGGTAACGAACATAGAGAACCTCTACCAATTAACATATTTATGAGCTTAATTTTAAGTTTTGAAAACATCCACCCGAGTGAATATTTTAATTTTTATTCATTTGTGGAATACTATGGAGAATATTGGGGAGGCTTAGAAGAAATAGCTAAAAGTAATTCTTCTATTTTTAGGGAAAGTAATGGATGTATAACTTATATGTATCATATTTCCAACTTATTTGACTTACCTCCTATTCCCCATAGTTCAATAGAATGGGGGGCATTTGAGGTATATGATTTAAATGAAACTGAACGTCATGCAGGAGATGAATTAACTACAATACAACAGGAAGCATATGAAGATGAAGAAGATGATGAAGATGAAGAGTTAAGTATGCGTGATGCCAATAGTTTATATCCAACTCCAACAACAATTAACATAAATGACAACTTTAAATCAGATATATGTGTAATATGTCATGATGAAAACACAACACCCACAATTTTGTTTTGCAGTTGTGGTCATCTTTGTGCTTGTGAATCATGTTTTGTAAGTTACAACAAAAAAGATTGTCCAGTTTGTAGGGTAAAAAGTGATATCATTCAAAAAATTTAAATTTTTTTAAATATTTAACCTTTTTACTAGGTTAAATATTTTTTACAAGTCTAACTCTATCAGTAACGTCAAATACGCGTTTTTTGCGTTGGGGTTATTTGACCTTGTTATAAAGTTTATAACATCACATTGGTCTATTACTAAAGGTTGTGGGAAAACTATACAACTACAACCTTCTCCTTTCTTTTTTAATATGGAGTAGTCGGCCTGTTCAACTCCATTTACGACTATATTGACTTTTGCCTCTTCTTTTAGAATACCACTACTTTTAGCAACCATTAAAGTCCCTCTTATAATTCTACCAGGAGCAGACATACAATAACCACCTATTCCATGACTTACTCCAGAGCTTCCATTACCAAAAGAAAACTCATAATTACCATCTGCTAATGCACCTTGTTCCTCGGCACACACGCTTATAACAGGTTTAGGAAGCGATACTTTTTCATCCACATAGGATTTTGTTGCTAAATCTCTTTCTTCTACAGGTGTCCCAGCATTTTTTTATAGAAAAACCTTGCATATTTATATCTGCAACAGCGGAAAAACTTCCATCTGGATTTTTTACGATAGCTCCACCATTATCAACATAATTTTTATTAGCAGCAGCGTCACGGTCTATTGGATTTGGTAAGCCAGTGATTGAGTTACCATTCATAACTATTTTACCAGCTGCTAAAAAAGCCCCCGCATGTTTTTTTGTTAAAGCTGTTTCACCAGTGGTAGCCTCATTCACAACAGTATCTACGTAAAGCTTATTTGCAACGTCCTGTGGTTCTTTAGGTTTCTAAACATCCGTTAAAGTATGTCCTTGCATATTTATATTTGCAATAGCAGAAAAACTTTCATCTTGATTTTTTTTTTATAGCTCCTTTATTATCTACGTAAAACGTATTAGCAGCTTCACTCGGTTCCATAGGTTCGGGTATGTTTCTTATTTTATTAAAACCCATATTTAAATATCCCCTCATAGCATATCCACCGTTTTCATCTAACAACCCTGAGATACCATCAACGTAACTCTTAGTGGCAACATCCTGAGGATTTACTGGATTACTAACCCTTATTATTGTATTACCAGCCATATTTATAGAACCAGTAACGGGGGTTGTTCCATCTTTACGTAAAAAATTATTACTTATGTAAGCGAGTGACACACCATCACCATCGCCACTTGTTTTAACACCATTTATTCTTCCAAATTTATCAACAGGCATCGTTTTTAATATTACTAAAAAAGTTTATTTAAAACATTTTGAAATTTATTACCTAAACCCAACTCTTTAAGAATGTACAAGCATAAATGACCACAAAATACTTCCCCTGCATGTTGTAATTGGTCAGTATTGTAATGTATTGACCTTTTTAAATAATCTATAATTTCAAGAGGTGGTTGTATACCATAACTATCAAAATAAATTTTAGTTTTATCATCTTTAAACCATGCAACCCAATGAGTACCAGGGCCTCCAATGTCATCAAGATTTAATATACCACATTTTTTTTATTTTTTACTTTTTTAGGTAGGGTATCTCTTAAAAATATTCCTCTAAAATTTTTTATTTTTAATTTTTTTGCGGCATCCTCAAGTTCAGAATTACTTAAAGGTTTATTTGGTAAAGTTATATTATCAATTAAAATATTTTGCATTTTTATATATTTAAATATTTACAATAGCACTATTATCAACCCATGAATTAAACTCATCAGAATAACCTTTCCACTTTACGAGAGATTTCTTTTTTCCCTTTTTAATAACCTTTTCTATCCTATACAACTCTTGTCTCGTTTTTTGTAGTTCGGGTTCATAAAAGGAACCTTTTATTTCTTCACCATTTAAATCTTCAATTTTATATGTTATAGGTGATGTATGTTTTACTTCTGAAACTGTAAAAACCTCTTCAGTCCATCTTGTGGTATAACCTTTTTCAAAAGTCTTTTTCTTTTTACTTATCCTTACTTTGTCTCCAACAGAAAACTTTGGTTTGATATCCTCCCTTACTTGATTGTAATCAGGATACAATGTTTTCCAAACTTTATTTTCATTCTTCTTCTTACTTGCTTCGGTTGGTGTCATCTTAATAGAAGAATGTCTCGTGTTGTTATATTCTTTAACAAGATTTGGTAATACGTTAATATAAACATTTGTTGAGTGAGCAGAGAAATACTTCCACATTTTTTCTTTCATTGTTCTAATCCATCTTTCAACAACGCTTGATTTTTCCTCGTTTTCAGTAGAATATAATTCAATCATGTCTTTAACATCTTTGTTATAAAACTCTTTACCTTTATCCACCCACATTTTTTCAGGTTTTCTTTCCTTAAAAATACTCTTCAATGCAACAGAAACAGATTTTCCTGTTTTATCTTTTAATGGTATAAGATAGCCGTATTTTGAAAAGATGTCAATGACTGCAAGAAGATACTTTACACCACGATTAAGTTTAGAAAATGCTTGCATATCTACTAAATCTGCAGCCCATATCCTATCAATACCATTTACTCTAACTCTCCTTTTCTTAAATTTTCTTTTTATAGGTTTATGTAATTCTTCTGCTAATATTTTCTTTTTTTTTTTTTTTTTTTTTTTAATTCCCATTCCAAATCTTTTCTTGGTTCCTATCAATGAGGAAACCAATCCTCTTTCCATTCTTTCCTTAATAGAAGGATTATAAATACCTTTTAACTCTTTAAGCATATTAGCATCACAAACAGAATTTCTTGTAGCTGTATCATTATGTTTAAGATAACAGATATCATGATGATATGCTGCTTTGTCAACACGATTTACAGGCTTTGACCATTCTTTAGGTGTTAAATCAGGATTTAATCTTTTTTTTTAACTTAGTACCAGGACCAGTAAAATTATGCCCAGGTAAATGCATTTCAACAGGTAAGTTATTGATTGCTTTGTTTAACAACGACCCACCTTCTTGTTGTTTAATAAATTGTGTTTTAGCTGTACCACAATTAACACATTTTCCTCGCATCATATTTTTACCATTTTTACTTACATAACATTCTATATCAGTAGTATCAGTTTTCTTTTTACATTTAACGCAATACATTTTTTATATTAAAAATTTTAAAAATTTTAATATAAAATGGACATTGTTAATTTATCATGGAACGAAGCATTAGCAAAAAGATTTAACCACCCTCTTTTACCAAGAAGTATTAGGGGGTTAATAGTAGGTAAATCAGGATGTGGTAAAACTACACTTTTACTTAACCTTTTGTTAAGACCAGATTGGTTAGATTATGACAACTTATGTGTTTTTGGTAAAAGTTTGTTTCAACCAGAATATCGTATACTTAAAAAAGCCTTTGAAGAAAAAATACCAAAAGAATACATATTAAGGTTGTTTTCAATTAAAAATGAAGTTCAAAACCGTGACGTTTCACCTACAGCATCAGTTGAAGAGTGGAGCAAAACAATTAAAGAAAAATCTGATATCAATTGTGATTTTTTTGAATATGCTAGTGATGTTCCTGACCCAAGAGATTTAAATGGTCAAAACAAAAATTTAATGATTTTTGACGATTTACTTTTAGAAAGACAAAACAAATGTGAAAGCTATTATGTAAGAGGTAGACATAGTAACGCTGATTGTTTTTATCTATCTCAAAATTATTTTAGATTGCCCCGCCAAACTATTAGAGAAAATGCTAATTTTATTTGCTTGTTTAGACAAGACTTAAAAAATCTTAATCATATTTTTAGTGATCATGTAGGTGATGATATGACAAAAACTGAGTTTGTTAATTTTTGTAAAAATTGTTGGGAAAGACCTCATGGTTTTGTCATAATTGATTTAACCAATAACAAATACAACGGTAAATATAGAAATGGATTTGACAACTTCTATATACCACAAAACTACCACAACTATTATTAAAGATTTTTTTTAAAAAAATTCTTTTTAAAAAAATGAAAAAGTTTAAGGAGATTTTAAGCATATTATATAAGAATGAGTTACAACAATATATTTGGTTTTACAACAAATAAATTTCATGGTTTAAGTTTAAAACAACTTTTGTTACATGCTAAACTAGCAAAAGAAACAAAAATACCAGAAGCTCTTGAAGATGTTACAACATCAAATTTAAAGAAAAAAATTAATGGTCTTAAACTAAGAAAAGAGTTTTGTGATTTTTCAAGAAAAAACACTACTTTAAATGAAAAAGAAAAATGTGTTTGTTTTTTTAAATACTTTGTTTCAAACCTATATTCTTACATAAATAAACATGGAGAGATTTTTGAAACTGAAGAATTAGATAGAACAAAAGAAGACCATAGAAGACGTTTAAAAGAAATAATTCCTAATTTAAATAAAATATTTGAAGTAGAATTAGCACTTAAAGTAAGTAAAAGATATGCAAATATGTATTATGCAAGGCAAAGTGCTAAAGAATTTTTCTGTCAACATAACTTAATATAAAAAATATATCTTAAGCAAAAAAAGATATATTTTACACATATAAACAACCTTTTTAGAAATATAAAAAATGGAAGAATTACTTGAAAAAATAGTAAAAAACACTGACCATAAAACATCATTTCAAATTATCGTAAGCGATAACAAATCAAATTTTAAAACAAGATTTAACCCACCACTTAAATTAGACCAAGATAAAGAATATGAAATAGCTTTAGTCAATCTTGAAACTTACTATTCATTTCCTAATATTACTGATAGTAACAACATTTTTATTTATTCACAAGATAGTGGTAACACATGGGAAAAGCTAAAGATACCAACAGGTAGCTATGATTTAGTTGATATCAATGATTATATACAACAAGAAATGAAGAAAAAAGGACATTATGATTTATTTAATGAAGAATATTATATGTGTTTATCAGCAAACACTAATACATTAAAATCAGTTTTAATTGTTGAAAATGGATATCAGGTAGATTTTAATCATGAAAACAGTATTGGAAAGGTATTAGGATTTAGCAGAGCAAAATATGTTCGAGGGTTTCATGAATCAGAAAATTTAGTTAATATCTTAAGTATTAATAGCTTACTTGTTAGTATTGATTTAATCTCAGGTAGTTATGTTAATGGTTCTCAAAGAAACACAATTTACAGCTTTTTTCCAAATGTTGCTCCAGGTTATAAAATAATAGAAAATCCAGTTAATCTGGTATACCTACCTTTAACGTTGAATGAAATACATGATTTAAACGTTACACTAACTGACCAAGATGGAAACATATTAAATTTAAGAGGAGAAACATTAACGATTAGATTTCATATAAGAGAATCACGTTAAATATAAAATGACAAACTACATTAACGCTAAATTAAATATATCAGAAGGGCAAAAGGAAAAAATTTTGCATGCTTTTAAAAACAAAAGTCCAGCAAGTATTCGTTTAAAGTATGAAGATTTGCATGGTAACGATATAATAGCATTAACCAAATCACAAGTAAATAAACTTACAAAAGCTTATAAAGGTGGAAAGGGAACCACGTTTAGAATGTCAACAAAACAACTTAAACATAACATGAAAGTAGAAGGAGGATTTTTACCTTTGTTAGCAGGATTAGCTTCATCAGTTCTACCCACATTAGCAAGGACTGTTTTACCTGCTTTAGGTGTGGGTGCCCTATCTGGTTTAGCCTCTTCAGGTGTTCAAAAAGCAATGGGTAACGGATTGTATCTTAAGAAAGGTGGTTGTATCTGTCAAGTTGAAACAGATGGAGAAGGTTTATATCTTAAACTATACAAAGGTAAAGGACTGGGTGCCGTTGGTGATGAATTGTATTTAAAACAAGGTGGAAAAATTTATGATGGAAAAGGTCTTCTTTTAGGACCTAATAGCCCATTTGCTAATATTCCTATATTAGGCGCAATATTATAAATTTAAAAATATGAATGTGCATAAATTTGGAAACAACAAACCTAAAATGGTTCAACCAAAAACTATTTTTTGGAAACCTGTAGAAGTTAAGCATCCAGCTAAAAAAGTTAATCCTGTTACTTGGGATATTTATACTCAACAACCCCTAGTATTAAAAGGTGGTGAAACTAAAACAATTGTTTTAAATTTTGGTTTTATGATGAGTAGGGGTGCCGTTTTAATTTCTCTATCTTATGCTCTAAGAATTAAACAATTTAGTTTAACAAATGAAGTTACGAGGGGCGTTCATTAAATAATGAAAACAGCTGCATATCTCGGGTGTCCGTCATTCGATTTCATTTATTTTTCTACAGTCCCTCAAAGTACTCTCCTTCTCTCTCTATGCACAGTTGCAGCCTCCTGCGCCATCTATCAAATGCTGCTCGGTACTCTTCTTTAGGTATACCCCGTAACTCTGCATTTACGGCTTTAGAGAGGTCTTGGACACGTGTATACTTGTTTCCTGCCAAGATCTCCTTCAGTTTAGGAAACAACCAAAAGTCACATGGGGCCAAGTCAGGACTGTAGGCAGGATGGGGGAGTGTAGAAATTTTGTTCTCTAACAGATACTGGTTTACAGCTGCTGTTTTATGGGCACTCGCATTGTCATGCAAAATCATGATTCTCGATGTTCCTGTGATGGGACGACGGTCATTCAACTCAGAAACCACCTGAGGAAGTACAGTGTCTCTGTAGTATCGCCCAGTCATGGTTGCTTTTTCTGGTAGAACATCTACAGCTACAGGTCCTTCATGGTTGAAAAAAATTGTGAAAAGCCTCTTCCGACTCTGAAAACCTGGTTTACAGACCACAGGTCTGGGTTCATCTTTTGTCAGCCACATCATGTTAGAACGTTTGTTTGGGATCCCATAGAAGTATATCCAAGTTTCATCTCCCGTGACTATGTCAGATATCCTTTTTGGGCCGTTGGGTTCGAACATGTCTAAAAGTTGCCTTGCACAAGAAACCCTATTCTTCTTCTGTTCGGGAGTCAGCACATGAGGTACCCATCGCGCGGAAATCTTTCGCAGCCCTAGTTCTTCATGCAGCACTTTATGGATGGTACCTATGGACACATCTAAGTCTGAACTAATCTCCCGCACCGAAACATTGGGGTCATTGTCTACTTGATTTTTAACATTTATGATCAAAGTTTCGTTCACCTTGAATTTAGGTGCTCCTGACCTTGGTTTGTCTACAATAAGCTTTCTTCCATCTTTAAATTCTCTCACCCACCTGGAACAGGTGTTATAAGGTACAGCTAACTCCTTATATACCGTATGCAAATCTTCATGAATTTGCTTTAACTCATCTCCAAGTTGCAGCCTTGTGAAGATGTAAAACCTTTGGTGTTCTCTGCTTGACGTCCATTTTGAACTAAACAGGAAGTGACATCATGTTTTGATGACGTCATCATTGCACGACGTCAGAACGTCATGATAACGTTTGGTGCCAGAAATAATGCAGAGATCTTCATTTTTGTCCTGCTAAAATTTCGTTCAAATATCTGTAAGGGTTAATGATATACAGGTGTGTTTTCATTAATTACTGAACACCCCTCGTATTCTTGAGGATAATGATAATGTGGTCACCACAATTACAAACAACTCTGGTAACCTAGTAAAGATTGAGGAAAACACCTTTTTGTGTCGTATTTACTATTCTATTTAAAAAATAGTTTTAATTAATAAAATGGAACTAAATGAAAAGATATATCCAAGCTTACCAGAAGCACGAAATATACCAACTGCTCCAAGACTAGAAGCAGTAATTTCAAGTGATGACAATGGTCAATCCTTCAGGCTACAAAAAATATCAGAAATTCAAACATTTCTAGAAAATGAAGTTAAGGTTAGAGAACAACTAGCTAAAAAGTATTTAAAGATTAGTAAGACAGTAGACAATGTAAAGGCAGGATTAACGGTGGCAGCCCTTGGTGCTGGAGGAGGAGGTATCGCTTTACTATCTACCATTGTAGCAATTCCAGCAACAATAGCATTAGAGGTTAGCGCATTGGTTATTGGTATTACAGCATTAGTTGGTAAATTTATGGTTAGAAGAACCAGAACAAAATCAGAAAAATATCTTCAGATTAAAATGTTGGCAGATTCAAAGTTAAATACGATACATACACATATATCTAAGGCTATCGCTGACAACAAAATAGAACATTCAGAATTTACTTTAATTATGGATGAATTGGAAAAATACAAACAAATGAAGGAAGAAATACGTGTTAAGTCAAAGAAAAAAAAGCAAGCTAGAGGAACAGGAGAGCTTAATCGAGAAGGGGAAACAGGAAGCACGGGAGGAATTCCGCAGACTAGTAGAAAGAAACAATGGAACCCATTAAGAATAAAACTAAAACCGCCTAAGTTTAAATTTTCTTGTGCATGTGAGATAGATAATACTAATTAAAAATTTTTTTACTTAAAAAAATGTCATTTTTAAAGATAAAAGACCCTTTAAAAAGGGAGCAAATGGTAAAAGAATATCTTGCAACAATGAAAAGAATTCGTGATAGCCAACTTGCAAAGAGAACAGGAGAAATTGAATTACAAACAGACCTTTCAAAGTTTTTTAAACCTATTACAAAAACACAAAAAGCTGCAACAAAGGAGATTACAGAAGGGCTTAAACCTATTAAAGAGGGTATCAAAGACTTACCTGATGCTATTACGTTTCCAGCCTTTCCTTCTATAAAAGCTTATGAGAAATCGGAAATGGATGAAGATGATACTGAATCTATATTAAGGTGGATTGAAGAGCTGGAAGAAGAGGAAAAAGCTAAAGAAGCATTATTGCTTATTGGACCACTTGCAGCACAGCAGTTAAGAAGATTTACCAATAAGGATGAAGCTGATACAACGTATGGGTTATATGACAAAAAAGGTAAATTTTATATCGGCAATGAGGAAATTGAAATTTTAGGAGATGATATTTTATTTGCAAATAAAACCTATGAAGGCACACCTGGTCTGTGGGAGTTAATTATAGCTAAAAGACCGAACAAAGATAAATATGATGATGAGGATTTTGATAATTACAAGGAGATAATGTTAAAATCTGGCACCCTTCATAAAAATAATGACAAAGATAGTCATTTACCAAAAAGCAGTAAAGCATTCAAATGGAAAAAAATTCTTTCCAAATTTTGGCTTGATAGACCCATTGGAAAAGGAATTACCATTATCCCATCTGACCCTAACGCACTATTAGAAAGATTAGACCTTTTAATGGCAAGTACAGAAGCTGGTAATACAGGTGTAAAAAATGAGTTGGTAAGTATTTGTGATGAATTAAAAAGACAGGGTGTATTAAATACGAAAAGTTATAAAAATTTAATGACTATACTATAAAATGATTACATCACAAAAGAGAGGATTTAAAAGAAATTATGCTTATGGTGGCGCAGGAATATTTGATACTTTAGCTAATTTCCTTACAAGACTTTTTACAAGCAGCGCAGCTAAACAAATTGCAAGCTCTGCAGTTGATGTTGGTAAAAGTGTGGCTAAGGAAGGAGCAAAGAAAGCGTTAGAAGTTGGAAAGAGTGCCGCAGTTGATGCAGGTAAGAAGTTAGTTCAAAAGGCTTTAACACCAAAATCTAAAAAGATTATAGAAAAATATACTCAAAAGCCTACTGCAACTCAACCCACAACACAAAATATTAACGCTTTAATAGATGGTAGTGCCATTGCTATACAAGATTTAGTTAAGAAATTAAACAGTAAGGGTTCCGGAGTTAAAGTATTATAAAAAAAATTTAAGTTAAGAAAATTATTACATTAAATAAAAAAGAATGTCAAAGCTAAAATTTAAAATAACTGAATATGAAAAATACAATACAAAAAGAGTTGGTATCCTTTTTGCAAATTTTAAACTTAATGAAGATTGTGAAGTTTTAGAGACTACCAATACAAGTTATGATTATAAAAAGGTTGTTTTAAACTTGTCGCCTGAAAAAGCTGATATCATTAAGGAATTTGAAGAAGAAGTAAATCAATATTTAGAAGAAAATGATATACCTAAGGTAACCATTCTTTACGGAAGTAGAATTTATCCAAAAATGAGAAAAAATCTTTCTATAGAAAAACTTAAAAATATCAAACTTAAGGGTGTGTATGTAAATGATGAAAACAAATCATTCCCTCAACTATGGGTAGAATATTAAAAAAAACAAAAACACAATTATAATTTTGACTTAAAAATTATAATTGTATATAATAAAATGGATATTTTAAATATTAAAGCACCAATTTTAAAAGATGAAAGTATTAAAGACTATGAATATTATGAGTATCTTCCTATTACAGGGACTAATTTAAACAACCCTGGAGGAAATATTAGGATTGACATCGAAACTCAAGATATTTTTTATCACCCTTCCGAGTCATATTTAAAAATTGTAGGTGAATTAGTAAAAGAAGATGGTACCGTTTATACTCCAGCTGGGGCAAATGCTGATATTGTTACCTTAATAAACAATGGGTTGATGTTTCTGTTTAAAAATATTAGATATCAACTTAGTGGGCAAGAGATAGAAAGTATTAATTATCCTGGTGAGACTACAACAATGCTAGGGCTGTTAAAATACCCTGATGACTTTTCTAAATCACAAGGGTTAAACCAGCTGTGGTATAAGGATTCAAATAATGCTATTGCAGGTAATACTGGTTTTGATATAAGAAAAGGGTATATTTTTAGTTCACAACCAGTTGGAACATTTAGTTTTAGGATACCTCTAAAACATATATTTGGCTTTTGTGAAGATTACAACAAAGTTTTATATGGTATGAAACAAACTTTAACCTTAACAAGACATAATGATGATGCAATTTATAGAGCTGCTACTGTTCCAGCTGCAGGTGGTAATCCTGCCAGACATGAAAATGGTAGAGTTAATTTACTGAAGGTATCTTGGTTTATGCCACATGTAGAGCCAGAAGATGGTAATAAGTTGGAACTTTATAAATTTATTGAGAAGAAAGAAAGATTTCCAGTTGGATATAGAATGATACAAAGCGACTCTATTGCGGTTCCACAATCAACAAGTTTTACTTGGAGGCTATCAGCTAAATCATCACCTGAAGTACCTCGTTTTTTAATTGTTGGTTTTCAAGATGGTAGAAATGACAGCCAAGAACATAACCCAGCTATATTTGACAACTTAAATGTTAAAAATATTTATGTAATGTTAGGTTCAAAAAAATATCCAATATATGATTATAATATAAATTTTACTGCAAATCAAATTAGTAGAATATATAGTGAAGCTGCTTTATTTAGAAAAAAGTTTTTTAACATGGATGAATTAGTATCAAATCCTAATATAACTCCTTCAGATTACAAAACCCTTTATCCTTTGTTTGTGTTTGACGTATCAAAACAGAGTGAAAGGTTAAAGTATTCTGTAACTGATATTCATATTAAAACAACATTTGCTGCAAATGCCCCTGCAGATGCTGTAGCATATGCAGTTTTACTTAGTGATAGACTAATTAACTTCCAGAGTGATGGGAACAAAATGAGTGTAGTGTATTAAGTAATTTTTATTTTAAATAAAAAAATATGCTAAAGATTGCTGATTTTAAAAAAAATATTAACAGATAACAATATTAAGTTTTATTCCTATTGGAACAAGAAAAAGTATATTGATGTGTTAAAAGAACATGGTTTATATCCAGAAGAAGAAAATATTTTTTTTTTTTTTTTTTTTTTTTTTAAATTCCTAATTATGATAGGCTAAAGGATATTTCAAAAAACCCGAAGAGGGTTACCTTAAAAAATGTTGAAACTGATGAAGTAATTGAATTTCCATCAATTTACAAAGCTAGTAAATACATAGACCGTTGTCCACAAACGATAGAAAACTGGAATGGAAGAGTATGGAATGGTAAATATAAGATTGACATTCTCTAATTTTATTATTTTTAGAAAATAATAAAATTGATTTAAGGGGATATTTTTTATATTAAAAAAAAATGGAACGTCAATTTGATAGATATACTGTAAGAGGATTAAAAAACTTAGCAAGGGAAAGGGGATTAAGAAGATACTCAAGACTTAGACGTGATGAATTAATTACCCTTTTAATCAATACTGGACCTTCTATATTAGATAGAAATATAGAAAATATAGATGCACCGGTATTACAACCAACAATAGCTCAACCATTACCATCTACAACAAGACAAAGACCAGCTACTCCACCAACTATTTCAATTAATGATTTGATAAAAGATTTAGAAAATGTTAGAGTGGTACAACCTAGTATATCACCTGAACTTAATGCTTTAAAAAAGAAGATAAAAGATATATATAGTAAAGTAGAGCAAATTAATATAAAAATAAGTAAATCTGCTTTAAAAAATTATGCTGAAGATCATAAAATAGAAGGGATACCAGTTGCTACACCGCAAGAGTTTTTAGAGTTAACACAACCATCAATCACAAAACTTTTAAAAAGTAAGCGTGGGGTTAAAATAAAAATGAATCTTCAATGTATCATGAAAAGAGGAGAAGGTAAAGATGAAGAAAAAGTAAAAGCAAATTTTTCTTCTGATGAAAATGAGATTAATTTAAGAGGAACCAATGTAGAAAAATTATACTTTGATATGATTGAAAGAATTTTAGAAAATTATGTTAGTTTTTTAATGAAGGGTAGCGGGTGGGTATTTCATAGTGTGGTTCATTTAAAAGTGCATACCGTTATTTATGAACCATTAAAAGCTGGTGGATGGATACCTTTACCTGATTGGATTGCTAATAAAAAAGCATGTATTAATATGAAAAGTGAAAATGATGAATGTTTTACAGATTGTATTTTAAGGCATTTAAATCCTACAGATAGTCATCCTGAAAGAGTTGATGGTAATTTAAAATCTAAGAAAAATAGCTTAAATATGAAAGGAATTAAATATCCTGTTTCTTTACTTGATATAGATAAGTTTGAAAGACAAAATCCAAAAATTAGTGTTAATGTTTTTGAATATACAAATAAGAAAAAAATCAGACGAATTAGAGCTATAAAAAGTTTAAGAGAAAATCATGTAAATTTACTTTATATTGAAGATGGTGAAAAATCGCATTATGTTTTAATAAAAAATTTTAAAGCTTTAACGAGAGAACAAGTATCTGGTAATCATAATGTTGAGTATTTTATGCTTTGTATGGGGCATTTTGGAAGTAAAAAACGTTTAGAAAAGCATATGAAACGTTGCGTAGATTATGATGGAGTCGATTTAATAATGCCTGACCCTGAAAAGCCTGAACAAGTTATAAAAGAGTTTGAAAATTATTGTAGAAAAATAATGGTGCCTTTTATTGTAGTTGCTGATTTTGAATGCTTGTTGGAACCTATAGAAAATATAAGTCAAGAAGAAAGTAATACAATTAAAACACAAAAGCATATACCAGTTAGTTATAAGTATTTAATTTGTAGTTTTGATAGAAATGTTTTAAAACCAGTATTAAGAGGATATGTAGGTAAAGATGCAGAAAAAAAATTTATAGATAACTTAACTAAGGATGTTAAACAACTTCATAATGAATTTTATAAAAATCCAGTAAAGATTAAAATAAAGAAGATGAAGTTAGGAAACATAAAAATGAAGAAGAATGTTGGATATGTGGTGGTAAATTTACTCATGAAAATTATAAAGTAAGAGACCATTGTCATTTTACTGGTAAGTATCGTGGTGCCGCACATAATGATTGTAATCTTAAAGCAAAAATTCCAAATTTTA
Source organism: Tridacna gigas (assembly GCA_945859785.2). Classification (NCBI taxonomy): domain Eukaryota; kingdom Metazoa; phylum Mollusca; class Bivalvia; order Cardiida; family Cardiidae; genus Tridacna; species Tridacna gigas. Next base: position 9,599,215 of record OX244028.2, read on the forward strand.
TCCCTGTTTTTTTTTTTTTTTTTTTTTTTTTTTTTTTTTTTTTTTTCATAATTTAGCTGGTTATGATGCTCATATTTTTATTAACTATCTTGGTAAAACAAATGGACGTATCGATTGCTTACCAAACAGTGAAGAAAAATACATTAGTTTTACTAAGTATGTTATGGTGGAGAAGAAAAAATACCTTAAATTAAGGTTTCTTGATAGTTTTAAATTTTTACCACAGAGTTTAGATAAACTTTCAAAACATTTAAAAGATGAAGATTTTAAAAATTTATTAGAACGTAACTATACAAAAGACCAAGTACAATTACTAAGAAGAAAGGGGGATTTTCCATATGAATGGTTTGATTCTCTTGATAAGTTAGAAGAAACGCAACTACCACCTATAGAAGCATTTTATTCAAGTTTAAACAAAGAGCATATAGAACCTAAAGATTATGAACATGCTTTAAAAGTTTGGAAAGAATTTAAGATGAAAACATTTAGGGATTATTTAGAGCTATACAATGAAGTTGATGTTTTACTTTTAGCTGATATTATTGAAAACTTTAGATTTTCTAGTCTTGAAAATTTTGGTTTAGACCCTGCTTGGTATTATACTTTACCAGGATATGGATATGATGAAATGCTTAAAGAAAGTGAGATAAAACTAGAACTACTAACAGACCGAGATAAACTTTACTTTATTGAAAAAATAAAAAGGGGTGGTGTAAGTATGTGTAGTAAAAGATATGCAAAGGCTAACAATAAATATATGGGTGATAAGTATGACCCATCAAAACCTTCTAAATATTTGCTCTATATTGATAAAAACAGTCTTTATCCATGGGCTATGACTAAACCTTTACCTGTAGGTGGTTTTGAATGGATGACTAGAGAAGAATTAGATAATTGGGAAAATTACCCATGCTTTTTAGAGGTTGATTTAGAGTATCCAGAAGAATTACATGATGAACATAGTGATATGCCTCTAGCAGCAGAACGATTAAAAATAGGAAAAGTAGAAAAATTAATTCCAAACTTAAATGATAAAGAAACATATACACTTCATTATGAAGCTTTAAAAACTTACTTACGCTTAGGATTAAAAATTTAAAAAAATACATGAAGGAATTAAATTTAAAGAAAGTAGTGATATTAAAAAATATATTGATAAGTGTGTAAATTTAAGAACAAATGCAAAAAAAGAAAAAAATAATTTTTTAGAACAATTATTTAAGTTAATGATGAATGCTGTTTTTGGTAAAACTATGGAAGACATAAGAAACAGAGTAAATATAGATATAGTTAATGGTGAAAATTGTGAACGTTTTAAAAAGCTAACCGCAAAACATAACTATCATCATAATACTATATTTTCTCCAGATTTAGTTGCTGTCAATATGAAAAAATTAGAGTTATTATATGATAAGCCTATTTATTTAGGTGTAAGCATACTAGATATTAGTAAAACAACAATTTTATTAGATTATTATGAACATTTTAAGAAAATATATGGTGAAAAAGTAAGAATGTGTTATACTGATACTGATAGTTATATACTTGAAATAGAAACTGAAGATTTGTATGAAGATATGAAAAAAGATGCAGATACCATGTATGATTTTAGTGAATACCCACCCAACCATCCATTATATAGTGAAAAAAATAGAAATGTGTTAGGTAAGTTTAAGGATGAATTAAAAGGGGATATCATGACTGAATTTGTAAGTGTAGGTGCAAAAACATATTGTTGTAAAAAACTAACATTAAAAAGAGAAAAGGAAACAAAAGAAAATCCTAATCCAAAAGCAATTTTAGATGAAAATGGTAAATTTATATATGAAGATAAAGAAAATGATACAGAAATCAAAAGATGTAAGGGGGTAAAAAAGTCTGTTATTAAAAATGAAATAAGTTTTAAAACTTAAAAGGATTGTTTAGATACAGGAAAAGATTATTATACAAATATGGGTGGAATAAGAAGTTATCTTCATCAATTAAACACTGTGGAAATAAACAAAAGAGCATTAAGTTTTGAAGATGATAAAAGGTATATACTTTTAGATGGAAGTTATGATACTTTAGCAATTGGACATCATAGGATTCCAGAATTAACTGAAGAAGAAAGAAAAATGTATGAAGCACAGGGGGCAAGACCAAAAAATACATATTAGAATATTTAATCTGGTAAAAAGATTAAATATTTAATTTTCGCTTAATATTATTTTCTGTTTTACAAACTGGACAAACAGTTAAACCAGCTTCTTTATCACAATTTTCACATAAGCAAACATGCCCACAATCAACAAAATGTATCTTTGGTTCTTCTTCTAAACAAATAATACATTATCATAAGTAAATATTTTACCTTTGTTAATATGTTTTGGTTCATCTTCTTCAAAGTTACCATCTTTAAATTTAAGCATTAAAACAAACCTTTTATCAGCTGTTTTATTTGCTAAATACAATAAAGAAAGATTTGAACAAAAAATTCCATCTTCATTACAAGTTACTTCAAATAAAGCATAAATATTATCACCTACATTTAATTTACTTAATGTAAAAGATACATCAGTTTTAAATTTTTTATTTTTAATTCTTTCTTTACTTAAAAAATATGTTAATGCAGAAACTATTCTTTTATAATTTCTGTTACAATTTGTTGGAGTTATAAAACCAAGAGATACAACTTTTTGTTCAGGAATATTATAAGAATTTATAAATTGACATACTCTATCTTTTAAACATCTATTTAATGTTTTTCTTTCCTGTTTTGTAAGTTTATTTAACACACTCATCTTTTATATGCTTTATTTAACACTTTAATTACATAAAATTCAAAAATCTTTTTAATTCTTTTTTGTTGTAAAAAATAATTTTATAGTAATAAGCTAAAACACCTCCATCTTTGTAAATAAAAACAACGTTATCATATTCAACCTTATAACCTTGTTTAAAGTATGCTGCACATTCAGATATTTTTTTTTTTTTTTTTTTTTTTTTTTTTTCTTGTTTTCTTCCATCTTTGTTTATATGTTAGGAAAAATTTTTAAGTTAAAATTCAAAAAATTTTTATGTATCTAAACAGAATGCAATGCATACACATTTTTTTTTTTTTTTTTTTTTTTTATTTTTATTTTTTTTTTTTTTTTACCAAAATCTTAAGCCACCCACTAACTCATAAACCAGTTAGCCACTGCATGATGCGTCATGCGTTGGTTGATGGGGGAGGTAAAAGGTTAACCAATAAACTGATGTAAGGGTTTGTTGGTTAGTTGTTGCAACACTAACTGATAAACCGGCTAGCCGTTGCATGATGCATCATGCGTTGGTTGATGGGGGAGGTAAAAGGTTAAGTGATAAATTGATGTAAGGGTTTGTTGGTTAGCCGTTGCATCAAAGTATTAAGTAATCACTAACTCATAAACTAGCTAGTCGTTGCATGATGCGTTGCCCTAATAAATTTTAGGGAATCAAAAATTTTTTGGAGAAAAATAAAAATTGAACTTAAGTAAAAAATAATTAATAATGAAGTTATGTCATTTTGCTTTAAGAAGCTAGTCAAGTGGTTTTGCGTAAGTATAATAACTGTTAATTTTATGAGCATGTTAATGTTACATAAAATTGTTAATAGCGGTCATGTGTGTTAAGCGAGGAGGGATTGATTAAGGGGGAGGGGAAAGGATAAGTGGGTTTGTTATGCATAAGCTTGTTTGTTAGTCGTAAGCTTGTTTGTTAGTCGTAAGCGTGGGTTGATTGGTTAAGGCATATATCGTTGCTTAATGGCTTGGGCCCAGATCTAGCGTTATCTATACTACTAACGGATGCAGGCCGTCCGTCGTTACCAACATGACGCTGACAGCCTTAGAAGACGCGATGGAAGAGACGAAAGGTGACAGGACGTTCTTCTGCATCCTGGTTACGATGCACAAGACCTCAGCTACCGTGGGCTCTGAGGTGGTCACGGTGTCTGAGGCCCTGTACCGACGACTTGAGGACCTTCAGACACAGCTACACCCGGACACTGACCGATTGTTTACGAACAGGGGGAGAGCATTTGCTAGCAGTTCATCGGTCAACCGATGTCTAAATCGAGCATGGACTGCTAGCGGATGCTCTAAGTACGGACGGTTTTCCTGTACCATCAACAGGAAAGGACTGACGACCGACATGCAACATCAGGACCCCCTGATCGCCGACGACCTGGCAGAACTACTCTGCCATAGACGGACGACAGCTGACGCACACTACAGACTAATAGACAAGATTGGGACCTCCATCCGGACTGTAACGAAAATACAGGACTTCTACGGGGGCGGACAGAAGGTCTCAAGGACGGCAACAGACACTGACAAAAACCCGTGGAGCCTGACTGTGACTGACCCGACCCCGACGAGCACGTCTCACAGTGACACTTCCTCGAACCGGACTGTGACGTACGTCTAAGGTCCAGGTTCAGCAGGATGAGGTGCTCGAGCAGATGAGACAGAGAAAACTACAATTTATGACCCAGGATATGACTGACATTATTAGACAGGACTTTGACATTTACATTAGGACAGGAGAGCCACCAACAATGGAGAACCTTATGACTAAACGACCGATGCGTTATGGACAGCTGACTGCAAAACAGATTGTGGACAAAATTAGGAACTCAATAAAATATTCAAACAGACCAACACAGACAGACTAAAAGACTGACGCTCAAGACAGTGGCCTATGACTGAACGACAGAAAAAAAAAAACACAAGAAACTTCTAGTCAAAACAAGACTATAAAATGTGTGATAAACTACTAGTCAAAACAAGACTCTAAAGTGTGTGATAAACTATTAGTCAAAACAAGACTCTAAAATGTGTGATAGTCAAAACAAGACTCTAAAATGTGTGCTTGAGAGAAAATTTCTGATAGTCTATTAAAAAAAAAAATCTAAAATGTCTGATAGTCAAAGAAAAACCCTAACAAGTCTAATATGTCTGATAGTCAAAGACTGAAAATTTAAAATGTGTTTTGATAAGGGTACAAAACATTGTGGGAAAAGGAGAAAATGCTGGTTACCAGCAGCTGGTTACCAGCATTTTCTCCTTTTCCCACAGTGTTTTCAAAAGGCTTCTCTCTCAGGGTCATTAAAAGTATGAGAAGGGTAGAACACATTGTGGGAAAAGGAGAAAATACTGGTTACCAGCATTTTCTCCTTTTCCCACAATGCTTTCAAAGAAAGAAACATGTCTAATATATCCGATGTTAAAAATCTAAATTGTCTGATTTTCAAATGTTAATGTTTAACTCATTACCAAACAACATAATTTTAGACTGGTCCAAATTCAAAGCATTTGTAGACCACAACTGACTGAAAATTTAAAATGTGTTTAGAGAAGGGTACAAAATATTGTGGAAAAAGGAGAAAATGCTGTTTACCGGCAGCTGGTTACCAGCATTTTCTCATTTTCCCACAATGTTTTCAAAAGGCTTCTCTCTCAGGGTAATTAAAAGTTTGAGAAGGGTATTAAACATTGTGGTAAAAGGAAAAAATGCTGGTTACCAGCAGCTGGTTACCAGCATTTTGTCCTTTTCCCTCAATGTTTTCAAAAGGTTTCTCTCTCGGGTTCGTTAAAAGTTTGAGAAGGGTAGAACACAGCATTTTCTCCTTTTTCCACAATGCTTTCAAAGAAAGAAACAAGTCTAATATGTCTGATGTTAAAGAAAAAAAAATCTAAAATGTCTGATTTTCAAATGTTAATGTTTAACTCTTTACCAAACGACATAATTTTAGACTGTTCCAAATTCAAAGAATTTTGTAGACCACGAAATAAATGTGACTGAAAAAATAAAATGTGTTTTACGAAGGGTACAAAACATTGTGGGAAAAGGAGAAAATGCTGGTTACTAGCAGCTGGTTACCAGCATTTTCTCCTTTTCCCCCAATGTTTTCAAAAGGCTTCTCTCTCAGGGTCGTTAAAAATCGTGACTGTGTGGTAAAGGGTTCATCTGGTAAAAAGTTATGAAGAGAATGTTAATTTTCAGCAAATAAAGGCTGTTTAATAGTTTTTATTTTCTCTTTATTCTTGCAATGTAAGATCAGACTGCACAAACACGCAGGCTGATCTTAACCTCCACTCTTAACTGAATGAGAATGCTGATAGTGCAGCCCAAGATCTAACTGGTACGACAAATTGTAGACCATTCCAGCAATATACTCAGAAGAATAGAGGGTAGATAGTGTTGCCCAAGATCAGACTGCTCATATATGCAGTCTGATCTTAATCTGCACTCCCTCCTGACCTTAACCCGTCTTCTTTCAAAGGACAAATCTTTTCAACATACTGGTTTTCTTAATGTTATTGAAGACTGAAGTCTAAGATCAGACTGCACTAACATGCAGGCTGATCTTAACCTCCACTCTTCACTTAATGAGAATGCAGACAGTGCAGCCCAAGATCAGACTCGAACGACAAATTTTAGACCATTCCAGCAATATACTTAGAACAATAGAGGGTAGCGAACAAAATCCCTCCTTTTGGGCGGGGCTTAAATCTACCGGATACTTTTTTTAAAAGGACAATATAAACCCATAGCCAACACATTTCTTCTTCCGTTTGGAGAGTAAAGTCATTGCTTAAAAAGACGAAGTTGTGTCTTTGGTCTTTTATTTATTAATATGTCTCCAACATTTTTCTAATGGTGTTTGTGTAGAGTGCAGCCTAAGATCAGACTGCACAAACAGGCAGGCTGATGTTAACCTCCTCTCCTTACTGTATGAGAATACAGCCGAAGATCAGACTGCACCTACAAGCAGTCTGTCTTTACTTATTTTTCTTTCGTTCATTATCTTTGTACACAGTGCAGCCCAAGATCAGACTGCTCATATATGTAGTCTGATCTTAATCTGCAGTCTCTCCTAACCCTAACCCATCTTCTTTGAAAGGATAAATCTTGTCAAGATTTGGTTCTCTTTATGTTATTGAAGAGTGCAGTCTTAGATCAGACTGCACAAAATGCAGGCTGATCTTAACCTCCAGTCCTAACTGATTGAGAATGTTGATAGTGCAGCCCAAGATCAGACTGGAACGACAAATTTTTAGACCATTCCGGCAATATACTTAGAAGAATAGAGGGCAGATAGTGTGGGCCAAGATCAGACTGCTCATATATGCTGATCTTAACCTACACTCTCTTCTACAGCTTCCCATCTTCTTTCAAAGGACCATATCCTTTCAAAAGACAAATCTTTTCAACATTTGGTTCCCTTCATGTTATTGAAGACTGAAGTTGAAGATCAGACTGCACAAACATGCAGACTGATCTTAACCTCCACTCTTAACTGAATAAGAATGCAGCCAAAGATCAGACTGGACATACATGCAGTCTATTCTAAAGTTCCACTCTTCAATATATCTTTACAACATTTTTCTGATTCTGTTTGTGGAGAGTGCAGCCTAAGATCAGACAGCATATTCATGCATTCTGACCTGATACTCTACTCTTTACTGAATGAAAGTGCAGCCCCACTTAGTCAGTCTGTCTTTACTTATTTTTCTTTCCTTCATGATCTTTGTACATAGTGCAGGTCAATATCAGACTGCTCTTATATGCAGTCTGATCTTAGTCTCTTCTACGGTTACCCATCTTCTTTCAAAGGACAAACTTTTTCAACATTTTGTTCACTTCATGACACTGAAAATTGCAGCCTTAGAGCAAAATGCAAAAACATGCAGTCTGATCTTATACTCCACTCTTTACTGAATGGGAGTGCAGCCCAAGATCAGACTGCACATACATGCAGTCTTGTTCTAAAGCTCCAACCTTCAATATCTTTTCAACATTTTTCTTATGGTGTTTGTGGAGAGTGCAGCCTAAGATCAGACTGCACGTACATGCAGTCCGACCTTACACTCCACTCTTTACTGAATGAAAGTGCAGCCTAAGATCAGACTGCACATACATGCAGTCTTGTTCTAAAGCTCGAACCTTCAATATCTTTCAACATTTTTCTTATGGTGTTTGTGGAGAGTGCAGCCTAAGATCAGACTGCACATACATGCAGTCGGACCTTATACTCCACTCTTTACTGAATGAAAGTGCAGCCCAAGATCAGACTGCACCTACAGACAGTCCGTCTTTAATTATTTTTCTTTCTTTTATAATCCTTCTGGATAGTGCATCCTTCTGGTGTTTGTGGAGAGTGCAGCCTAAGATCAGACTGCACGTACATGCAGTCCGACCTTACACTCCACTCTTTACTGAATGAAAGTGCAGCCTAAGATCAGACTGCACATACATGCAGTCTTGTTCTAAAGCTCGAACCTTCAATATCTTTCAACATTTTTCTTATGGTGTTTGTGGAGAGTGCAGCCTAAGATCAGACTGCACATACATGCAGTCGGACCTTATACTCCACTCTTTACTGAATGAAAGTGCAGCCCAAGATCAGACTGCACCTACAGACAGTCCGTCTTTAATTATTTTTCTTTCTTTTATAATCCTTCTGGATAGTGCAGACTGCTCATATATGCACCAATCTCTTCCTCTTTGACATAGGTGGACTCAGGGAATCAAGACAAACATTTTGATACCCAATTTGATGGGTTTCGACTTTCCCCCCCCCCCAAAAAAAAAAAAATCTGTTTTCAAACCCAAACGTCCGAGGTGCGACCCGGTCAGTGGGAGGTAACTGTCAAATTGAATTGCTTCAAATTTGGCACACACAAACTTCCAGCTATGCTGATCATAACCCACTAATTGAGAGTGGGCTAACTTAAGTATGGTCTTAGATTTAAGCATTTGAAAGTGGCGTAAGTAGCAAAAAATTGCGATCCTGCTGGCCGAAAAACCTACACGCCTGCCGGTATTTTACTTCTCTGTCAAAGTGATTCATACCACCACGGACCTTTATACTACGCATCTGCTTACAGGCTGACTTGTTTCCTTGGGAAAAATATAGCGTAGCACCGTGCAGGGGAGCAGTTTTGTTTTTTTTTTAAGAGTTACCTCCCATATTTTAGAAGGGCCAAATTTCAGCGCAAAGAAGAATTCAATTTTGTCGTTTGTCTTTTACTTGGCCTTGTTGTCATTATAAATTGGAAATTGAAACTTTTGAAATGATTTTTAGTAAAACTCTTTTGGTTGATAATTTATAATTTAAACATCGATCTTTGTCGTTGTGTTAAGAATGTCGATATGAAATTAAATTTCTCAAATATATTAGGAAGGGTTAAATGAAGAATTAAAAATGATAGAATTAGATCAAAAATAGTTTGTTGTAAAATGAAGTAACAAAAAAAGTAATTTAAATGTCAACATAGACAATATAATAGGCAAAACGTAATTGCAAGTCAACGTTAAAATTGTAAAACATAGTTGAAAATTTCATCAGGAATAATGATGAATAATGACTGAATTGGCGGATATCCCCTTCCATATGATTGGGGCTCGGCGTTTGAAGCATGAACTATCACGCATTCTCTAGGGGTCAATGACGATAAACCCCCGGGTAGAATTCTGCGTCCTATTGATCTACTCACCCTTTGTTCTGCCAAGCCCCCGTAGCGTACAGGACTTGAGAACAGGAGATCGCTGTTTCGATCCCCGGCTTTCTTTTCGAGGATTAATGATAGTCATTGCCTTAAATACAGATTTAAGGCTGTAAATGAATTTTTTTAAACGAATTTCAGCTTGTGATTTAATGTGTGATTTAAACTTTATCTTGTCGTTGAATTTTTTTTTATACATATTTTAGCTTGTGATTGCATTTTGTGATACATTGTTAGCTTGTGATTGTATTTTGCGATATAAATTTTAGCCTAAGGTTTAATTCTGTGATATAGACTTTATCGTGTAGTTGAATTTTGTGATACATATTTTACATGTAGCTTGTGATTGTATTTTGTGATACAGATTTTAGATTGTGGTTGAATTTCGCTATTGTCACAGTCAAAGCTATTATAATATGAGCCACGCTCTGTGAAAAGGGGACTTAATGCATCTGCGGAAAGTATCGACCCAGGTCAGCCTGCACAGTCTGCGCAAGCTGACCTGGGAGTAGTATAGGTAGGTAGATCTCGGCATTTTGCCGAGATCTACCTACCCTGGAGCCAAATTTGCCCGAATCTCCCTACCCCAGGGTAGGGAGATTCGGGCAAATTTGTCCGAATTGGGTCGAAAAACGTCAAACCGGAAGTGGATGGCGGCCATCTTGGATTTATCCCCATCCCACCCACTTTTCCCCACGATATGGGTTGTCTCTAGTCTCCTTTGCCCGAAATAGACTGCCCCAGGGCAGTCTATTTCGGGCATCTTTGGACTTAGGCTTTTCTCCGTCTTTATTCGTCTTGGTCAATCATCGTTCATCTCTGTAGGACTTAATCAATTCTCAGCTTTCGGTCGGTCCTGAAAAGGACTCTTTCTCCTCTATTGAGAGTCTTCCTCTCTATTAGGATAAAGTTGGGGGTTGGACTTAGTCTTTTCTCCACGATATGGCGCTATATGTCGAAAGAGGAGGTAAGGAGGAGTGAAGAGGAGTTAAAGAGGAGTGAAGAGGAGGTAGAGAGGTGTGAAGAGGAGGTAAAGAGGAGTGAAGAGGAGGTAAAGAGGAGTGAAGAGGAGGTAAAGAGGAGTGAAGAGGAGGTAAAGAGGAGTGAAGAGGAGGTAAGGAGGAGTGAAGAGGAGTCACCTCTCTAGGTATATTGACAAGGTTGTCCCCATACTGTGGCTTTTCTTCTCGGTTGAGATCTGTTCTTTCTGCCATCGTGGGACTTAGTCTTTTTCCACGATGTGGGCTATATACCATCTCACATTGCCTCAGGCAAAGGTCTCTTTTGAACTTAGTCTTTTTTTCCGTCTTTGTTCGGCTGAGGGCTGTTGTTTCTTTCTCTATCGGAGTTGGACTTAGTCTTTTTTTCCACGATATGGATTATATTCCCTCCTCACGATGGTTCAGCCGAAGGCCACTGTTTGACTTAGTCTTTTCTCTATTATTGTTCGGCTTAGGATTTCTCTATTATCGTTCATCTCTGTAGGACTTAACCAATTCTCAGCTTTCGGTCCTGAAAAGGACTCTCTCTCCTCTAATGAGAGTCTTCCTCTCTATTAGGATAAAGTTGGGGGTTGGACTTGGTCTTTCTCCACAATATGGATTATATTCCCTTCTCAACTTGACCAAGACAAAGATCATCGTTGAACTTAGACTTTTTCTCCACGGTATGAGCTATATACCGTATTATGATTCCATTAGTCGGACAAGATTTACCTCCCTTTGTGCACTACGTGACTTTCCCCGGAAATCAAATATGACGTCATTCTCCGAAAATGTAACGAAATCGTGTTTACTGGGTTTTTCCCACCATTTCCCAGGAATCGGATCATCTAGACTTATCCGATCTTAGGCTTATCCGATCTTAGACTTATTCGCCCGTAGTTTTAATTGAAAAGTTTTTCTCTGCAAAACTTTTTTAATTGTAAATTTTTTATTCGAAAATTTTTCTATCGTAAAGTTTTTTCTCTCTGTAAGAGTACAACTCTTAGAATGCATCTGTGAAATTGACAATTTGAGTAAGATAGACTTTTCTTGGGGGATGGTTAGTCCTGAAAAGGACTGTTTTTGAGTTTGTTTTTCTCCTCTATTGAGAGCCTTCCTCTATCGACAGCTTTCCTTTGATTCTTTCTTGCTGGGGATTTCTCCTCCTCGTCTAATGATAGGATCCAAAATTCGCCTGACAGATAGGACACTCCACCACTCTTTTTCGATCTGCTATCAACTTTCTTATTTTGTTTATTTTATGCATAGTCAAAGTGGAGTCATGCATCATGACCAGTAGAAAGGTTGTTAGATACCATTTTGTCATCGAGAGAAGTAGAAATTGTATACGATGCTCCATCACCATTTCTTTTAGCTGTCATCTATTCGGGAGCCGAATGATTAATGTCCTGGAAATAGCATCGTCTTTTATAGACTTGGAGACGGGTTGTCTTACTTATTCACAAGTGTTGAAGATAGATTTTCTAGGATTTTGGTTAGTCCTGAAAAGGACTGTTTCGATCTTTTGATTTCTGTGGCTTTTTCTTCTCTATTGAGAGTCTTCCTTTATCGAGAGCTTTCCTCTGACGATAGCTTTTCTTCTGATAATAACTTTTCTCCTTGTTCTTTCGAGATCATCGGGAAGTTGAACTCCTTGAAGTTATCAATGTTTTTTCCATATTTACCCAAGCCTGTTTTTGTTTCTACTCGTGGTGGTATTACAGAGTAGGGATCGAAGCGTTGTTTTTTGTGAAGTTGATTATCATCTTTCTCTACTGTCTCTGATTTTCGTTTTCTTCCTCTTCTTTTTGGCTTGGGTTCTTCTGTCTGAGTTGTCTGATGGGTTGCCTGGTGAGTTGATTGGGGAGTTGACTGCTGAGTTGTCTGATGGTCTACAGGCGTGACGGTGGAAGCTGTTAACTTTTGAAAACTGGTTTTATCAAAGTTAATCTGGGTTGAAATCGTTATAGCTGAGTCTTGTCTTGCAGACGAATCTTGTTGGCTCTGGTAGTTCTGTCGACTTTGTTGGCATAATGTCTCAATGTTTCTATTCAAAATCTTCACTTCGTCTAAAATCTGAGTTATTACAGAATTTTGGGTTGAAATCATTTGGGTTATTTCTTCTTCGATTTTGTTAGCTGGTGGTACCATCGGGTCGATGAATGTTGAATTCATCGCTGTCGATAGAATATCTCTGTTGTTTTCAGGAGGCGGTGAGAAAATGTCTAGGTCGGGGTTTTCTTGTGGTAAGGAGTCGTCGTCTAAGTTGGAATCCATGGGATCCATTCTTCCGTGATCATCTTGGTCTAAGTTGGAGTCCATTCTTCCGGGATCCATTTGGTCTAAGTTGGAATCCATTTTCTATTAACAGCTTGTTTTATTCGTACTAGTTAACAAAAAACTTTTTTAATTGTAAAAAAGTTTGCACGAATGAAGCGTTTTTTATTCGTACTATTCGAGAATCGAAAGTCGAATGATTCTACAGAGAAAGTTCGCCAGCCTTTTATAGTTTTTGGACGAAGAGGACTTGTCTTGGGTCGTAGACTTTTTCTGTAGGCCTTGTAGATAGAACATAATGTACTAGAAATTTCACTCACATCATATACTATATGGGACCTGTAGGTCTTGTAGATTTCTTGTAGATAGAACATCACATTCTATATAGAATGTGATGATCTATCTACATTTTTTCCATCTCTGTTCTTTTCCAAGTTTTTGGGAAGGAATCAAAAACAGACGATCTTTTAAAAGCGTTTGTTTATTCAAAGTTTTTTCTCTTCGGCCAAGTTTTTGGGAAGAAATCAAAACAGACGACCTTTTTACAATCATTTTCTTTATTCAACTTACAACTTCTTAAAATTAACTTTATTCAACTTACAATAATATGAAAAACATGAAAAACAGGAACGCCTAAAACCCTATAACATATTTACAAATACATAATTCATTCAAAGTTTTAACAAGCGTTAAAAACACTATAACATATTTACAAAGCAATGTTAGAAAGTTTTAACAAGCGTTAAAAACACTATAACATTTTTAACAATCGTTAAAACCTTCTAACATTTTTTTACAAGACAATTTCTTTATTCAAACTTTTCCCAAGTCTGAACTTTTTGGGAACAATTTTATATACAAACCATTGACAATACAGTTTTTAACAATACAGTTTTAATCTACAACAATGACAAAACAATTTTTACAATGCGAATTCACAGAGCCCTCGATTTTTCCACTTGTCTTCATGTTCCACAATAACTTTGTGTAGTCGGTCATGACCTAAAGACAATGGAAATTTGCTATCCATTTCACTATATTCGCGGACTCCACTAAATGGAAAAACATGTTTTGAAACATGTTTTGAAAGATCTTTTGTCGAGAGAGCTGAATATACGGTTTCTTCTGTGACATCTCTATCAAATAGAATATAACCTTCCATGGTTTCCACTGTTTCCTCACCGTCTTGAATAGATCCTTTTTTGTAACGTAAGTAAAAGTCAAACAGAACGGATTTCATTTTCAGGACGTTCAGAAAACTTTCTTCTGTTTTTCCTACGATGATGAATACCCATCGACTTGTGGAATGCATTTGTTTAGCAATATAGTTGTCTTTCAACAGACAAATTGCTAGATAAGCTTGGAGTGGAAGATCGAAATTTGTATCATCACACATCATCACAATAAAGCTGTGAATTCTATACAGTTTGCAAGATGTTTCTCCTTTTGCAACTCCTTTATGCAATTTGTTTATCCAAAGTTTCACACAGGCGAATTTGATATCAAACTGTAGTTGTTCATCGAGCGTGTGCTGCTGGATGAATTCTCTATCATCTTTTTCACATAGTTCTATCGGTAAAGCCAGCATTTCACTTGACATGATTTTTCCACTCTTGATTTTTTCACGGCTTTTAAAAACTGTTTTTAAAAACTGTTTTTTAAAATCTGTTTTTAAAGCTGCTTTTTAAAATCTGATTTTAAAACTGATTTTTAAAACTGATTTTAAAGAACGTCTTACTTTGAGCGTTCACTTCGATGTAACACGATATTGTTTTCTTACAGTCTATTTATATATTCTCAAACTTTTATAGCCATAGGGGACAGTATCAGTATCGTTTACAATGACTCTTTTGGTATATACAGAGCGAAACGTTTTTGACTGGGGTTCGCTGGTCACTGTTCTGTCTTTATGCCTTTTGATTCTACAGTCATACTGAACTTTAATTTCTACGGTGCGATCCAAAGCACATTTTGAATAGGTGTCGAAATTCACCAGCTGATTTGTATTGTGATCCAAAGTAATTCCCTTGACTTTACATTTGCTTTTTTCTTTTCCATCTTTCGTTTTCATCTTATAAGCGTAATTCTTGGGACCTAATCCTCTGAAATGAGTGATTCTACAATCAGGCTCTTCATCGGTCCATTTTCCTAGTCTGCTGTTAATAATGGGAGGGTTCCACAATTCAGGATCATGAATGTACATACAACTATCTGTGTCGAAATACAGAACTCTATCCTCCAATCTTTCAAGAACGCTGTACAGTTCCAATCTTGCATAAGCTGTTACGTAGGATGCTACAATAACATTGGCTGTCGCATGCGTTTCGACAAAGTCCATCTTCTCTTCATAGTTGACTAAGATGCATTCGCACTCATTGTCAAAGATTTCCACATGTTTCACCGTATATTTCGGGTCGGTAATCAACTCGAAATATTTAGACGGTTCTCTGATGTATTTCGTCTTGCTCATGTTTTCACGCTGTGCTAATTTTCCCCAAAGACAGTTCAGCATAATCTTAGCAAATGATCTTTTGCCAGGGTTTTTTTGAATACATTTGGGATCAAGACGAATCCCTTCGGCTTCCTCATACTCACGAATGAATTGGGCCTTTTCTGAATCTGTCTGACACCAGCCGGGATATCCACTGGCTTCTTGTTTGATTTTCAAGAAATTGTCCACATAGCCTTTAAAGAACTGATCCGAAACAGAGTCGAAATGCCAGATTTCATACACTTGCATTAGGCGATATCCACAGTCGAGAGCTTTGAACAGTTCGAATGTAACCCAAGTTCCAACCAAGGCTCTCTCTTCTCTGTCATGATTACAAAATTTTGAACTTTCTTGTGCACATTTCATACAAAGTGGAAACATCATCTTGTTGTTACAGTGAACTGGAAGAACCGGATGAAATAAATCCATTGGGGGTAGAACTTTACATTTAATGAGGCCTTCATACTGGCGAATATTCTCCATGTCAATATTCTCATAAGTCAAGATTGTGGGATGACCTACAGGATAGAATTTATGTTTGCAGACGTAAGGATACAGAGAGCAAATGTCAATATACTTGATTTCCTTCTCACTGTTTTCCTCAACATCATAGGCAATTTTTATGGCATTGCATCTGCCTCCAGCCAAACCCTCTCTTGGTTCTATGGGGTCATGGTTCGGGTATAGACTTTCAATGGTTTTTCTGTACTCTTTATCCTTCTTCATCTTGGCGTCGAATTCGTGCTCCCATATGGTCACGACGTTATATCCCATTCTTTTGATGGTTTCTAGCCGTTCGATAGTACTGTCGTACAATTCAGCCATTGATTTTCCATTGATGGGGTTGATATATTTTCGATCCTTGAAACATGTCTGACAGCCATGAAATAAATCCCCGAGGAATTCATAAACCGTGTTTGATTGATGGTGAAATCCGTCTACAGTGTATTTCCCTATCCGATATTCACCACCATTTTTGGCGTGTTGAATACGAATCACCTTTTCTCTAGCGATGCTTTGAACCCAGCGTATTGCTTTCATAGAAAACCGACGTCTGATTGGGTCTTTGCATGAAATGATGGCTATCTGATCTTTTGGTAAATAATCTTTTCGCCAAATCTTGTTACAGGCACCGGCGATGGTAAATGATTCTGTAAATGGACAAATTCCACTCTGTTCGATGAACAACTTTCTGAATTCACCACAACCTCGTCTTAGAATATCAACATCCGATCGACAGTACATCTCCATCTCTTTTTGAAAATTGAATTCCTCACCGTTTTGAACTTTGTCATTATACCAGACTATGAATTTTGATCGAGCCTCTTCAGACATTGAATCGGGTTTGTAATAAGACATATCCAGATACGGACCAGAGTAATCCCAGAATTCATCTGTATTTGCCCAGTGAGGAAAGTAGCCTTTTTTCATTTCTTGAAGTCCAAACGTAGTCGGAAATTTTGCCAAACCAAAGTTCATGAAACTGAAGGAGTCGATCAAACTCACACCGTTCAGTTCTAACTTCAAAATATTATTCCCATTCATGGTTACTTCTGGTTCTTTCATTCCTACGTTAATAATATGATTGAGAATAAATTGACCATCATACCCTTTGAGATTATGGGCAATAGCTATGATTCCTTTATGATGCTTTGTAAAGAGCCAGTTGCAAAATTGACTCAAAGTTTCTTTTCCTTGAAAAATAACTTCTCTTCCTTCTTTGAATTCACTGCATGTGGAACAATGAAAATCAAGTGGTTTATCGATACATTCAGCACAGGCTCGATGTGCAATACAGTAATTCGGAATGTGTACCCCTGTATCTTGCTGACATTCGAAATCAAAGAAAATGAACAAAGGTTTTTTTGACTACAGAAGAACTCGTCTCATCATCGTTGTCGTGCTTCATCTTACTCTGGTAAGGCTGAATAAAACAACGATGAGTATAGTCAACGATTTTCTTGCAAAGGGGACACTTTTTCTTTTCCCTACAGACATGATTTTTCTTTCTGTCAAAAATCTGACCTTCACATTTTGAACAGAGTTTCACTAATTCACAAATGGTTTTCTTCTCTTTGCCTTGAAGAGTTTTGTGATTTTTCAAGCATGCTGCACTGAAAAATCGTCTATGACACTTGTCGCAGACATACTCTGTTGATTCCGATGGACATTTTCCAGCACGAAAGCAGCCTTTACAGATCTTTGAGCAAGCATGGGCTTCCCGCGTGCTGTAACGTATGTCACAGAACTCACAATAATAAGCACAATCAAGAAATCCTGTGATGGATTTGATGTAATCATAATGATTTTGATGAAAGTACAAATGTATGATTTTACTATCGTCTTTCACTTCTGGATGTTCAAATACTTTTTCCAATTTCGATAACTGTTGATGAACTTTAATAACATAGTCTTTTTCATACAAGAACTCTTGAATTTTTTTGTATTCTTCAAGACCTACAGGTTGTGTCGATGAAACTCCAACTTCATTCATTAATTTTTCGGCTTCAGTCTTTTGAAGTAATCTGTTTGATCTTTTAATATTATCCCATCTTCGGTTCCATGCTTGGGTGTTTTCACGTTCATGGTAACAAATCCCCACAACAACAGCTCTTGCAAAACATAGATGATCTTCATTGTTAATTTCAACAAGCGAATATTTCTTCTTTGCGAAAACCTTTGAATCCAATACTTCTGTGGCTCTAAGTCTTTTCCCACTACCGCTTGGAGGTATCGTGTGTGTGATATCGAATATCATGCGACCATCGTTCAAGACGAATTCTTCATTCGATTGTAGAACTTTTTCAATTTCGTTCAACATCGTATGACTCTCCAACTCCTCCACATATAGAAAGGGAATATGAATTCCCATATCCAATGAGGGATGGTTGACGCTGATTCTAATCATATCCCTCGATTCAGCCTTTAACTTTTGAACGATTTGTTGGATAACATCGTCGAATAAGCCGGTCAGTTGGTAGGGCTGTATCTCATCGAATTTCTTAAAAGACGCCTCCAGTAGATGGGCTTCTGTTTTGAATTTTCTTGACTTCTTTTTTCCCACTTCTGTTAAGTCGTATAGGCTTCTCATATCCAAAGATTTTTTCTCTGAAGAAGATTTTTTGGATTCTTCTTCTTTCAAAGATTTCTCGTCTTTCAAAGAGTTTTCCTTCGTTGAGGTTGACGTTGGGCATTTCTCATCGTTTTCTTCTTTCAAAGATTTTTCATCTTTGTTGGTTAGTCCTGAAAAGGACTGTTTCTCCTCTTTCAAAGATTTCTCGTCTTTACTTTTTTCTTCCTTGGGTGAAAACAGCCCAACAGGATTCAAAGATTTCTCGTCTTCGCTGGTACAGTCCATATTCAATTGTACAGATTTCTCCGTTGAGCTTGACGGTAAAAATTTCACATCGTTTTCTTCTTTCAAAGATTTTTTATCGCTTTCACCGTCACTTTCTTCTTTCAATATTTTTCTCTTTTTGGGTGGAAATTTCTCATCGTCACTTTCATCATTGGTACTGCTGTCTGGGTAGACTAGGATTCTTTTTCTTTTCTTGGCCGGTAGTAATTTTTTTCTCTTTTTCGACATGGGCTGCATTGCCTCATCGTCGCTTGTGCTGTCCGAATATGGGACTAGCCTTTTAGGCGTTGTTTTATGTCTGTAGCTTTTAAACATGACTACAAGTCATAGACTGACCCAGAACTCAAGAAATCTGACTTTTTATATCTTTTTCAGATCGAATGGGCATAAAAAGATGTTACAATCGACAATTCCATCATTCTTCGGAAAGAGTTCGAACAGAGCAGTCGATAGAAAATGAGCGAGTTCAAGCTAAAAAGCACAACACCGAAGAGAGTGTATCTGTATGTTAACCCATACACTCACGACTATGAGATCACCAATATACCACCACGATATCAAGTCTACCATACTGGGAACTACGTGGGATCATTTCTATCCCACAAACATTTTGCAGAAAAAGGTGTCTATCGTATCACCAGAGTCCTGGATCAAGCGACATTCGACAAACGCCATAGAGTGGATGATGTGACAACGAATATTTGCTTTACATGCGACAGATCAGGACATTGGGCCAGCCAATGTCCAGAGAAAGAAAATCAAATGTGGAGATTTGTTTTTGTCTTCGTGAACACCCACACCTATGATGTCGAAATTCACCCAATAAAGGAAATGGATTGGGACTCTCAACATATGAAATACGTTGGATCTCTATTATCCTATAAAGTAGACGAGAATAAACGAAAGACAAAACCGTCACAGTCTACAACTTTATCGAGTGGAAAGGGACAGAGTTCACAACAAAAAACCCAAAATAAGAAACCCTCTTTACTGCCTGAAGAAAAGCAAAACAACGAACAGATATCTCAGAAAGCTTCAGGATCTGAAGAAAAGAAAATCAACGATAAAACCAACGATAAAACCAAAGAGTCATCGAGTGAAAATCAGATCGAAAGACAGATTGAAAATATGGAACTTGATAACACAGAAATCAGCGATACAGAAATCTGTAGAATTCAGATAGATTACCCCGTGAAGAAGAAAACCTCTTCAGAAAAGAAAATCAACGATAAAATCAGCGATAAATCCTCAGCAGTTGGGGATAATCAAATCAACGAACAGAGGGTTCAAAAATCTTCAGGAAAACCTTCCTCAGTACCTGGAGAGGGGAAAGCCAAGATTTCTTCAGAAAAGAAAATCAACAAGATTTCTTCAGAAAAGAAAATTCGACGAGAAGGAAAGAAGATCTGTTCAGACATCGAATTGAGACGTAGATGGAAATCCGATGTTGTGAAAAATAATGAAAAGAAACGCAAGAGTGATTGTGAACCTGACATTCCGAAGAAAAAAAGAAAATTGTGTCTGTAATTTTTAACAGAAAAAGAAAGAACTGTTTAAAAACTATTTTAAAAACAAATTTTTTCAAAGATTGCATTACCTTATCGTCACTTGTACTATCCGAATACAGGACTAACTAGGCTACTAACTAGGGTACTAGACTTTTAGACCTTGTTTTAGGGCTGTAGCTTTTAAACATGACTGCAATTCATGCAATGGTCTCTTAGACATGGTTTTAGAAGCGTACTGTCCGAATAAGGTACTATCCGAATACATTGTTTTATGTCTGTAACTTTTAAACATGACTGATTGTAAGCCATAGACTGACCCAAATAATGATTATTGTACATAAAGTTTAAATAAAAAGTTTTTAAATGTTTTAAATGTATCATTGTAATAATGATTATTGTATATATTTGCTAATTCAATGTTTTAAATAAAATGTTTCATTGTAAATACTTCTAACAGTTCATTGTAATGATTATTGTATATATTTGTCAGTTCAATGTTTTAAATAAAATGTTTCATTGTAATGATTATTGTACAGAATGTTTTAACATTATTCAACTTACAATACATGATTCATTCATTGTTTTAAATAAAAATTTCTAACAGTTCATTGTTTCTAACAGTTCAATGTAATGATTATCTGACAATAAATAAAAGTTTTAAATAAAAGATATGAAAAGCATATAGGACTTGACTTTGTTTGTTTTTGACAATTTGAAGAAAGTAAGAACTTTCATAGAACTTTCTGGGTCTTGGTTAGTCGATTCATAATCTTCTGAAAAGAACAATTTGAAGAAGCAGACTTTCTAGGTATTGGATAGGTCTGAATGACTAGGTCTGAAAGGTCTATAACTTCCTTCACTTCCTTCCCGAACTTCCATCAAATAGCCCACAATAGCTTGGTATTAGCAGTATTTGGACAAGCATTACTAAGTACTTCCAAAGAAACTCAACATGGGAGAAAAAGACTCACCATGGAGAACAGCTCTCGGACAACTTCATCGTGGGAATGAGAGAAATCGGTCGGCTTTTATAACCTGACAGGAGGATTGACCTACTTTGATACAGAATTAGCAGAATTCCATTAAAATGAAAGAGCGCGACCATGGGCGAAAGCATGTGGGTAGAATATATCTATATGAATATATCTATATGAGTGCAGAAGCAACGAGATCAACGATTGGCTAACGTTAATTCCATTAAAAGAGCACGAACGTGAGCGGAAGCATGTAGGTAGAACATCACGTTCATATAGAATATGATATTCTATCTACGAATGATCCACAACACCTAAGCGAAGATAGAGAAAAAAAGCCTAAGTTCAACGATGATAGAGAAAAAGAACAACTCTCAACCGAACAAAGATGGTGGAAAAGATGCGGTTTTGTCCCGAATCTCCCTACCCTAGGGTTCCTAGGGTAGGGAGATTCGGGACAATGGAGAAAGTGGGTGGGATGGGATAAATCCAAGATGGCCGCCAAAATGGTAAAAACCCGCCTCAGGACGATTTTTCGGACAAATTGTCCCGAAATAGACCTCCCTGGTAGGTCTATTTCGGGACAATTCTAGGGTAGGGAGATTCGGGACAATGGAGAAAGTGGGTGGGATGGGATAAATCCAAGATGGCCGCCAAAATGGTAAAAAACCCGCCTCAGGACGATTTTTCGGACAAATTGTCCCGAAATAGACCTCCCTGGTAGGTCTATTTCGGGACAATTCTAGGGTAGGGAGATTCGGGACAATGGAGAAAGTGGGTGGGATAAATCCAAGATGGCCGCCATCCACTTCCGGTTTGACGTTTTTCGACCCAATTCGGACAAATTTGCCCGAATCTCCCTACCCTGGGGTAGGGAGATTCGGGCAAATTTGGCTCCAGGGTAGGTAGATCTCGGCAAAATGCCGAGATCTACCTACCTATACTACTCCTGGGTCGAAACTTTCCGCTATTGGTCAATTTTCTGAATGCCCAAGGTCCAGTCAACCTCATGATTGAATAGGTTGTTAAAAAGTGGCTATTATGGATCCATAATTATGTGATGGCTTGATTGGTGTCATGCATCACGGAGATGCATTAAGGCCCCTTTTGCCAGAGTATGGTTCATATGATTGGTTACTTGATTAAACTCTGTCATTAATGTACGATCATTATTTTAACCCCTGTATTGTACAGACTGTGAATTGTTTATGATGGAAAACTTTCTTAGCCCTAACTTGCTAAATAAGTTATATGATATCTTCAAGTCGATTGTAAAAACCCAAATGTTGCTATTTCAAAGTTATTTTTAGAGAAGAAATATCTCCTTATCAGCCAGTGTAGATCCAAGATTAGACTGCAAGTTCTGTACAGTCTGATCTTAAACTACATTGTCCGCAATGAGTCAGTGAATCCCGCTTAAAGCAGCCTAAGGGTTAATCCTAAAACTGCTTAATAGATGAAACTGTGCAGTAGATAGTTATAATGCAAATCTTGTTATTTCTAAGTTATTTGTTGGGTGAAATATATCACCTTATCGGAAAGTGTTGATACAGGATCAAACTACACGAACTGTGCAGTCTGATCTTGATCTACACTTCTACACTATCCGCAAAAGATCCTTGAGTCGCAATTAGCTATCTAAGGGTTAACGCTATACCACACGACACAATTTTGGACTGGACCAGATTGTAAGCAATTCCAGACGACATAATTAAATGTTGTAAAATGATGATTTCTTTCCCATAAGGTATTCAAAAACCTTTTTAAATCGTCGTTAAAAGTCGGGATTGTTTGGTAAAGGGTTAACCGTGTGACTGATTTTTCCGCCGTCTGTCTGTCAGTCTGTCTCTGTCTCTGTCTCTTTTTCTCTATCTCTCTCACCATGTTACCGATTTTTTCCTCTGTCTGTCTGTCTGCCTGCCTGCCTGCCTGCCTGTCTGTCTCTCAAATTCGATCTAGCTATCAATGCAACATATCACGAGCACTCCAATTATCCTTCTGGTCGAATAAAGCATTCAGATTTGTCCTTTTAATATTTATATTCCTTTGTTTCGACAGTGATGTAAATCTTAGAAATGATATTTTGTTTATTAGATATGTGCAAGGCCTAAATATTACTTCAAAAACAAGTTCAGTGTGCTAAAGGCAGTCTGATCTTGATCTACAACGTCTGCAAGAACAACTCAAGCTGTGGCTTGGCTGTGGGTTAATGATAAGAATAAGTAAATGAGCTATACTCTGGCAAAAGGGAGATTAACTCTTTACCAAACGACAAAATTTTATACTTGTCCAAATTGAAAGCATTTGCAGACGACAACTTAAACTTGGCTAAAACGATCGGATTTGTTCTATTCTATTCCATTATTTTTTAATTGCTTACAAGTATTTTATCCATTATCTTTTCAGAGTGAGTTTCTCTAAATGATTAAAGTCGATACTAAGATATGCAGACTCTTGTTTACTAATCTAAAATTCCCACACAAAATTACCCATGACAGAACCCACCCCAAAGAGTTGGTCTAGATAAAACATTAGGATATAACAATAGAAGAACCAACCCTTCTACATTTTGAAATTAGAAAGCATTGTGGGAAAAGGAGAAAATGCTGGTTACCAGCATTTTCTTCTTTTCCCACAATGTTTTCAAGAGGCCTCTTCCTCAGGGACGTTAAAACTCGGAATCGTCTGGTAAAGGGTTAACTCTGTACCAAACAACAACATTTTAGACTTGTCCAAATTTATATCATTTGCAGACAACAAAACTAATGTAACTCAAAAACTGAAACCTCTTCTTATTAGGGTAGAAAACATCATGTAGAAAAGGAGAAAATGCTGGTTTACAACAATGTTTTCAAAAACTCTCAATTTGGCAAAAGGTTAGTGCATCTCCCTGAATCATTATACCAAGCCAGTCATTACATAACTGTGGATCCATAAAATCTATTCATTCTAACAAACATCTGTATCTGGAGGTAGAATGGTCCTTGGACATGAAGAAAATTTTGACCCATAGTCAAGACACTAGTCTTATTTTATGTTTTGTCTGTAAAATTTCTTGTGCTTGTCACGGGATGACGGTTATTGCGCTACAACGATATCATGTTGCATGATACCAAGCAAGTCATCGCAGTATCATGGATCCATTAAAATCTAGTTTGTATTACAACCTACTGAATTACGAGGTACACTGGTCCTCAGTTTGAAAAACTCTCAGTTTGGCAAAGGGTTAGTGCATCTCCCTGAAACATTATACCAAGCCAGCCATAGCAGTATCATGGATCCATTAAAATCTATTTTGTATTACAACCTATTGATTTACGAGGTACAATGGTCCTCGGTTTGAAAAACTCTCAATTTGGCAAAGGGTTAGTGCATCTCCCTGAAACATTATATCTAGCAAGTCATCACATAAGTATGGATCCATAAAATCCATTCATTCTAACAAACATCTGTATCTGGAGGTAGAATGGTCCTTTTCAAATAGCTGAAAATTTCGACCCATATCAGCCTGGGTAGACTGCGCAGCCTGATATGGATCGGTATTTTTCGCAGGTACATTATGCCCCCTTTTTTACAGAGCATGACTCAAATGTGCTTTAATACTTTTCCAAACAATTCCGAGTTTTAACGACCCTGAGAAAGAAAGCCCTTTGAAACACAGTGGGAATAGGAGAGAATACTGGTTTACAAGCAGCATTTTCTCCTGTTCTCACAATGTTTGTCGTCTGTAAGTGCTTTGGATTTTGAGAATTCCAAAACTTTGTCGTCTGGCGAAGAGCTAAAACGATAAAAAGTAACTTTGACTCAATACTCTTTATTCAACCCTTTACCATACGACAAAATTCTAGACAGGTCAATTTGAAAGTATTTGCAGACGACAAATTAAATGTTGCTAAAGTGATTATTTCTGCCTTAATAGGATTGAAAACATTGTGGGAAAAGGAGAAAATGCTGGTTACTAGCATTTTCTCCTTTTCCCACAACGTTTTCAAAAGGCTTCTTTGTCAGGGTCGTTAAAAGTCGGCATTGTGTGGTAAAGGGTTAAGATAACGCGATCGCTTGTGCATTGTGCGTAATCGGTGTTACTCCTTTTTTCTGTTTAATAAGTTTTAGTTTCGTTTTTGGTTCCGCGTATCGAGACGGAAGTTTTCCTTGTTGCTCAATATGTCATTTTCCAAAAAAAAGAGAGATAAAACGGTGAAGATTATAAAATGCATTGAAGATTCTGTGCAATCTATCTACACGTGCGCAAGCGCGTAGCCAGACGGAAGTCAAGGCTTCATTCTTAACCCTAAAGGTACTTTCAAGGTATGCGTAATGCAACTGATCCAGTGATGAAATAAATTCTTTTTCGGCGTTGCTGACTACTGGCCTTTGACCTTCTTCTTGGTATTGATATACTGGAATGAATGATGAATATTGTGCGATTGGTGAGAAATGTGAATATGTTTATTCTGCGGGCCTCTGCAGACCTAGTTGCAGGTAAATATTTGAGAACAATATACAAACGTTGCTACCGCTAATATATATTTAGGCCTTATTCTATAACGCATGACAGTATGTCTACATGTATTTTCATACACATTAATTCTAGCAGTGACCAGTCCTTTTCCAAAGCTGAATTGGACAAACATCTCATTTTGAAACCTATATCTAACCGAAATATTCACTCTTTAGGCGCCAAATAAGAAAACTCGACTTCTTTCGCTGGCTGTAAATGCAATCCAGAGACCCAGAAATATTTTTATCGTAGGGGCTTGACTAATTAAGCGGACGGTACAGATCAAAGATCAGACTGCACGTTCTGTGCAGTCTGATCTTGATCTGTGCCGTCCGCAAAAGTCCCTGTTTTCGTCTATGGCGCTGAAAGGGTTAACAATATGCAAAACACTGAGGAGAAATCTAATGATGCTTGGTTTACTTTTCATTGTTTCTCTCCATGTTAAACCACAATTTAAAAGTCTCAATATTCATAGTCAAATACGAGTTGAGCAGTCTCTCTCTCTCTCTTTCTCTCTCTAAGATATTTCTTGCTTATGATCAACATAAATCATGAATGAACAAAAAAAGCAATATATGTATTTCTTGTTTATTATCAGCATAAATTATAAATGAACCAAAAAGAACGATTGTATTTTTTTCTTACTTTCAATAGCTGATTTTTTCCCCTGAAAAACTCATTTTAGCCCCTAAGCTGCTAGGTTCGACTCACTGATCTTTTGCGAACAGCGTAGATCAAGATCAGACTGCACATAACGTACAGTCTGATCTTTGTTCTACATTGTCTGATAAAGAGATATATTTCCTCCAAAAATACCTTTGAAATAGGAAAGTTTGGGGCTTTACCATCGGACCGAAAGTTTGATTTCTTTTATTAGCAGGATAAGGGTAAAATAAGTACTGGGTCCGTATTCACCAACCATTCTTTAGAATATTTTTAGTCTTATTCTCCAACATTTTCTGGATTTGAAAGTAACACAACTTCTGATTGGCTAAACCATTTAGTTAAGCCAATCAGAAGTTGTGTTACTTTCAAATTTGGACAATCTTGGAGAATAAAACTAAGAATATTCTTAAGAATGGTTGGTGAATACGGGCCCTGGTATGTGGTTTTGTAAATGTCCATCAAAGAGAGGTTGTTCTTTCCTTAAATTGTAATGATAATAGCGTGATTATAAAATTGACCTGTGCTCTTTTGAAAGGAGGTTTAATGCATCAGAAAAAGGTTGTTAGACAAAGTTAATCTTATGGATCCATAATAATGTGATGACTTGCTTGATATTATGCATTACGGAGGTGCGTTAAGCCCCCTTTTGATAAAGCATGGTTCAATTATGAATAACAGTTTAAAGAAAGTAAAGCTCAAATTATGTGGCTTAGTTAAGTTTATCTTACTGTTTCAAGTTTAAACAAATTCATAAGAAAGCCATTATAACAGACTTGTTGATCCTTATTATCCATGCTTAATCTTTGGGGAGGGGGGAGGTGCGCTAGCAGCCAAATATAAACAATGCGGGTGGTCAAAATGCAGACAAATTTAGTTCATACATTTACATGCGTTTTAATGGAAAATATAACGGTCGATCTCTCACAGGAATTGCCTTCATCGGATAATTTGGAACACTTAAAAGTAAAATTCAACAAGAGGGTCATGATGGCCCTGGATCGCTCACCTGAGTCAATAGGCCAAACATTCTGACCAAATTTCACAAGAATCTGACTGAAAATGTGGCCTCTATAGCGTGCACAAGCTTTTTCGATGGTTTGACCTAGTGACCTAGTTTTTGACCCCACATGACCCAATTTTGAACTCGTGTGATATTTTATCAAGCCAAACATTCTGACCAAGTTTCATAAGTATTTGACTGAAAATGTGGCCTCCAG
The DNA here is from genome assembly GCA_945859785.2 of Tridacna gigas. Taxonomy (NCBI): domain Eukaryota; kingdom Metazoa; phylum Mollusca; class Bivalvia; order Cardiida; family Cardiidae; genus Tridacna; species Tridacna gigas. The sequence goes on from OX244028.2 coordinate 9,626,705, forward strand.
AGCGTACACAAAGTATAAGTTTGGCAGATATTGGTTTGGGGGATTTCACGCGTTCGATTACCACTGAAGTCAGGATGTCATTACTTGATTTTTTTCATTTAGCTATTATAATTCTTATTGTTGGGGACAGTGTCAACAAAACGCTGGGTTATATCAGATGACGTGGTGAGTCAGACTTCAGTATAGAGTTATAATTATACAAAGGAAGCTGAAGTAATTTTGGCTGCAAAGGCAAAACCGCATTGTATTGTATCTGCCCCCCCCCCTCCGTAAATTAGAATTCTTTACAATGCTGACACGTTTGAAAGTTACAACGTGGACGACTTGGTTTCTTACGTCCATGAGTGTAATAACATTTTAAACTTAAATTGCGCTAGTCTGAATTAAGGCCTTTGTTTTAAAATTTCTCAGTTGAAAAAATCCTATTTCTTGACTTTACGGACTGATTGCTAAATAATACGAATGTCTCTACAAGTGTGCGAATTACGTTCTGTATATTTAAGCACGAGATACACGAGCATTATTCTTATACAGCAAAATGTAAAGATGGAAAGGCCTACAAATTCAAGTTAGCTACAAACATTATATCATTATTACTATTAATATTATCATGTGGTGTAATAAAGCGATATTTCGAAAAATTATTTGTTGACATTGTATCCACCTCGTTTGTTGGCTGTATAGTAAGGTCAAATAAAATAAACCTCTAGGCTGCTAAGCGCAACTCAAGGACTTTTCGGACATTATAGATCAAGATCAGACTGCCCAGAACGTATAATCTGATCTTCGATATACACTGTCCGATAAGGAGATATCCCCCCCCCCAAAAAAAAAAAACAATGAAATAGCAATATTTGAGTTTTTACTATCGACTTGGAAGTTTCAGTTTAGTTTTATAGCTGGATAAGTGTAAATGTCCGTTGTGCGAAGTTCACAATTGAATCACAGCGTAAGATAGGTTGAAGTAGACTAGAGATATAATTATATTCTGCATAAATTGAAGTAAATTTCAATCGGTCTCTGATAATTCTTTTATGAAGATATTTACAGAGAACTAAACTGATCCTTTCCGAAGAATGAATCAAGCGAGGTTTAAGAGAAAAGATTTACCTCACGCTATCGTGTTGACTCTATTGAAACTTATAAAGGCAACTTGTGATGCCGAGCTAAGCGGAACAGACTGAAAGCGCTGTTCAAGTTATGTTTTAAATTTTTGTAAAGAGTATTTGGTAAATTTTCATAGAATTATGCGTTGGCGAAGTTGCATTATTTTACATACTATGAGATGATATGATAGGAAGGAAGGAAGGAAGGAAGGAAGGAAGGGAGGGAGCGAGAAAGGATGTGTGAAAGAAAGATACTGAAGCTATTCATACAACTTTATGTATGCTTGGACTCAAATTCGGATATATAAATTGACTATTTATATTGTGATTGTGACTTCAAGACATTTAAGACACAAATGATTTAAAGTCATGCTGTCACAGAGGCTGGCGACCTTTAATTTTTTCTTGATTATTCTTGATTTACAAGTGTCGTAAGAAAATCATTTCAGATCAAACATATCTCTATTAAATTATGAACAAGTGACGAAAAAGAAACCTATAGTTTTAATATTTGGCCTTATTGAACTTGTTTCTCATATATCTTGAGACAACCCCTTGCAACTGTTCGACTTTGTTGTTCGCTGTCCGTCGTCGGCATAAATGATACAGGTCTAATAACTTGGTACACAAGAAAGTGATGCTCAAATACAAAAACAAATGAATTCCCATGATTACATAACAGGAAATACGTCTACAGTATTACAGTACGGCGATATTGCGGCGGACTGCATAGTCTGACATGGGTTGATAATATTTGCAAATACATTTGACCTTATGTTCACAGAATCGAATGAATTATACGAGTTAAAAGGGGTTCTATACATGTGCAAAAACTATCGACTATAGTCAGGCTATGCAGTCAGCGCAGGCTGTTCAGGGTCGAAACCTTTTGCTATCGGTGAATTTTTTTAATGTCAAAGGACCAGTCTACCTCAGAATTCAGCCGGTTGGTAGAAAAAATGGATTGGTATGATGCATCACAGGGAAGCATTAAACTCCCTTTTGCCAGAGCATGGCTTATTAACAAAACAACACTGAAAAAATAATACAAACAATATACATGCATTGCATTCCTTAGTATCCATACACGCATACTCCGACATGTATATATAGGCGCTCTGGTAAAAATGGGGGTTGCGTTTAATGCATTAAGCTATATACCAAACAAGTTATCACAGAATTATGTATCCATGACATCCAGTTTCGTCCAAGAAGCCACCAAATCATGAGGTAAACTTGTCCTTTTACATGCAGAAAATCTACACATTATGTGAAAGGTTTGACAAATGTCAGCCTGCGAGGACTGCGCAGCCTGACATGAATCGATACTTTCTTGTGCAAAAATTAATGCATTAAACCCTCTTTTCACCAAGCATGGCCCAAAGAAAACAATACTGAAATAAATCGTACAAACAATACATTGCATTCCGAAATATTCGTTACGCACATACCCCAAAGTGAATATAGGAGCGACGGTCTGCGAAAAAGAGAGGTTTAATGCATCTCGGGTATAAGCCATGCTCTGTGAAAAGTGGGCCTAATGCATTTGCGAAAAGCGTCGACCCATGTCAGCCTGCGCAGTCCACGCAGGCTGACATGGGCCGAAACTTTTCGCTATCTTTAAATTTTCTGCATGTCAAGGGATAACTCTCCCTTATAATTCAGTCTGATGTGTGACATAATGTGTTTTATGGATCCATAATTAGGTAATGACTTGCATGGTATCATGGATCACGGAGATGCATTAAGCCCCCTTTTACCAGAGCATGGCTCATATGCTTTTTTCCAAGCAAGTCGTGGCACAATGTGGATCTAGAATCGGCTCAATCATGATGTAGATTATGATATGCGGAAAATGTACAAATTGCAGGATGACATGAGTCGATACTTTTTTTTGCAAATGCATTAAACCACCTTTTTACGGATCATAAGTCGTATATAGTGCCCAATTTTGTGTTACTGTGATGATCTTTTGTTTGTATTATACAGATGACAATTTATCGTTGTTGAACCATAGTAAATTTATCTTGGTTATTCTTTATGATGCTATAATCAATAATCTATCCTCCATCATCAAACTTATTCAAAATACTTCTCAAGATTTTTCCTTTTTTAACTTTTTACCCAAGGCTAAACTTTAGTTCTTACTAGATTTACTGCTAAATGAGGAATTTTGTCTTTGAAAGGAAAAATCGTGGCGGGAAAAAAGGAACGAATGGTGGTTACATCTTCCTCAAAGTCTTTGGAACAATGGCTCATGAAGACGGATTAATATGATTGTTTCTTTCCAGTTTGTCGTTTTCGTAAATTACAATACTGCACAGTCAATGTGTCCTATGAAAGGGTAGGCCTTAGTACCAATGATGTCCAAGTTGCAAAACAAAACTTCTGTTATTTCTTTTTCTGTAAATTTCAAGCACTTGCATGGGATAAGCGACCGCTGCCATTTCACGAAGGTCATCTTTAGACACTTCACCACGGCAACAGCCATAAATATCTCTTAAAATACATCTGTCTATATATTCACGTGTCCTCCTCGCCGGGTTCCAAGTTACGGATAGCCATTGCCTTAAATGCATGTCCGGTAGGTAGATGACGTCACGTAAAAATTCCATCCAATCAGAATCCCCATCGAAAATTTTCAAAATTACGCTTTCCGTTACTAAGTTTAAAAGGCCATCCATGTGGCACGTATAGAGCGGGTTGAAAGTCTTGTAAAATGTACTGATTGTAATAGTTAGTCTGAAATTCATCGGCGATGATATAAATCTATTTTTGAATTTTATCAATTCGTCGCTGCATTTCCGACAAGGAGAGTAACTTAAAACCATTTCAAGAGTGTACGTCGCCAGTGGCAAGTTTGTAAGTATCAGCTCTACGTCTTTCAACATACGAATTTCAACGTGTTCTCCGTTTGTGTACATAGTAGAGATCTTTTTCCATGCTGTGCATATACCGGCTCCTGCCAAACGGAAGAACAAAATGGTCTCCTTTGGCCAGGGATCCTGTATACCATACCTACAACCATGTGCAAAATATGTCGAGAACTCGTGTAAAGACAGCATTTGGCCTTGCATGGCCATCTCTAAAGTCGGCTAAGTTGGGTAACAGATGATTAATTTATTCGTGTAAATATCCCTCAGTCGACTATTCAAACTATTCAAGAGTCAGTAGATCTATCATCGGTCAAAAGCACATGGTTCACACAACTAAAACTTGCATAAGTGGATATGGATTGAAAGCAATATCTTGATAATAAAAGCAACTGATGGCTAACATTTCAATCCTTTAAAGTTCGACTAAAAGAATATGTGACGATACTAAACCTCCCTTCGTGGTCCTTCTTCAGAATGCCGCAAGCTGATATATGAATCTTCCAGAGTATTTCTTTAAACCACAGAAATATTTTCGAAGGTCTCACTGCAACGAGCTTTATGTAAAGTGTTCCTTATCATATGGTCATTTCTTTTGAAAAGGCCATCCAATGCTTAAGACACCTTTAACTGGCACATTTAATTCTAAATCTTTATCTTGTCATGGCACCAGAAAGGTGGGCAATTGCTAATAGTTATTTAACTTGTTGGTGGCTCACCAACCGGCCACCTCAGATATACTTCCGCCCCCTTCAGGACTCGATCCGTGGACCACGCGCTCTGTCGGCAGATACTTCTACAACTTCACCACCAAGATTGTTATAGTATCCGCAAAAAAGAAAATCAGATGTATCCAAGTAGGCGCTTCTGAACGGAACGAAAATCCTAGAACAAAGAACTAATTATTTGTAAAATCCAAATGACCGCTAAACGGCTTTACTCTACACAGTCGTGCTTTTTTGATGCTCCTGCAGTTGACAGGGTTAACTCTTTACAACACGATCCCGAGATTTAACAGCCCTTAGGAAGAAGGCTTTTGAAAACATTGCGGAAAAAGGAGAAAATTCTGACTAACGTTTACTTCTTTTCCCACAATGTTTTCCACCCTAAACAAGTCATCATTTGAGCTACATTAATTGTGTCGTCTGCAAATGCTTTCAATTCGACCGAGTCCAATACATGTATTTTGTTGTTAAAGAGTTAAACCTCTGCCTCTAACAAGTATTTTCTCCATCATTTTCTATCCACAACTTTGCACATTTTGCTCATTCTCAAACGGTGCTGCATACATTGTACTTCGCCGACGACTCTCCGCTATTTTTGGACATTTGACTTTTTTCTTCCTCCAGGGGATTTTCTGTCTTTTTCTGCAGGGTCGAATTTCAGCCCAGTTCCAAGTCGAAAATAGTAGGATATATAATTTTTGTCCCAATTCCACGATTTTCTTTCCTAAACAGACGTACAAAATGGGCTCGGACATCTGCTGTTTCGGTCAGTGCTTTCAATCATACATACGTAAACGTAATGTACGTCCTAAAAATCCCAAAAACGTCCGAAACAGTGAGACTGGAAGTTTTTTGTGCATCCAAAATTTTATACGTAAATATGTCTGCAAACTAATACGCGGACATATAAAGTCGTAAGTTATGAGTCATTAAATCAAGGCTTCAAACATAGACATAGACATAGACATACTTTATTACGTATACATATACATGTATCTTGTAATACAGTAATACTATCTCCTTTTTTCCTCATTATTTTTGAAAAAAGCGTAGAAACTGGCTTTTGTTACACTCTATGAGGTTGTTGTTGTACACGTCACATGACCACAGGTATGGTATAATCATTTACTGTATTACAAGATACATGTATATGTATACGTAATAAAGTATGTCTATGTCTTTAAACATCCGGTATCAGTATGGCAATAAATATCGACTCAGATACCAGACAACTTAACTCTTTACCAAACGACAAAATTTTAGACTGATCCACATTGAAAGCATTTGCAGACGTTAATTTAAATGTGACTCAAATGGTGGAAATTGGTTACCAGCATTTTCTCCTTTTCCCACATTGTTTTCAAAGGTTTCTTCCTCGGGGTCGTTAAAACTCGGGTTTGTGTGGTAAAGGGTTAAAGCACACGATCCGTCACCTTGCGTTATCAGGTATCATAAATCCAATCTCCTTGACAACCAATTACAATGACAGGAAATGGGTAAAAATAGATTGTGCTTATGAAGTTTGTGTACCAATATAAAACACGTTTTGAGATATCCTATGTAAATTATTTTCAAACTCGTATGGCGCAAAAATCTAGGACGAAGTTTCCACTCCCTTAGTTACTTTTTTTAAGTGAACTTTTGCAATACTGTATTAGATCTGCCACAAACAACAATCATTTTCCCATCTTTCCGCATATATCAAAACTCACAGAAAATGTTTTTCCAAGGATAAATCGTCATGGAAAAAGTCATGGGAAATACGCGAAAACCTATTACAAAAAATGTCGTACTGACCTCATCTGATCAAAAATTCTCTTATTTAGCCTTGATAATGACTTTAAAAAAACTAACTTGCATAACGACCACTAACAAAATAATACAGAAAGTTAAATCTCTATTCAGTCACCAGAAAAATAGATAGATGATCTTTACGAGAGAAAAAAAAAAGACATCGGACAACTTCCGTAATTTTAAAAATGTGGGTGGGGAAGGTATTTCTGTTGCAGCTAAGTGCACTGGGAAAAGTTTTAAAAAAAAAAAAACATGTGTAGGACATTAATACAAAGAAAGCAGACTGAAACAAAGGCTTTATTTCAAGCAACCTCAATTTGTTTTATTTTCAATCAAGTCATGATTCATGAAAATCAGGAGATCTAACAGTTTTAATGCTAAATTTGACTCAAAGTTTCTTTATGGAGTAAAAATATGCAACACTGATTCAGTAGCACAAAAAAAAGGCCATATTAGGTCCATTATAGGATTAAATGTGTTCCTAATTATACATGTTTTGTCAATATTTTTCCTCAATTTCGTCATTTAATCTGTGAACTTTTTACCAATTTTGCTAGGGACCTTTTCCCCAAACCCCTGGATAAAGTCCTATTCTCTCTCTCTCTCTCTCTCTCTCTCTCTATATATATATATATATAAAGCTGTACTTTAAGTGTGCATCTTACCCCTTCCTAATTGAACATAACATGTATTCTTTCTGATTCATTGCATATTAAAAGCCCTGTAGCGGACAAAAGTAAACAGAGCGGGTGTTAAAATGCATTTAAATTCAAATCATACCATTGAAAGGTATGGAAATTATTGTGATGATTGGAATCAATTATATGGTCGACCCAAGTGGCAGTCTCTGACAGAAAATGAATTTTAAAACCATGTAAAGAAATAAATAAAAGATAGAGCGACTCGGTAACCTTTTACCGAGTTATAAAATTCATTCGTCTGCAAGCGACTAAAACTTGGACCGATCGCACAATAACATATTATCATCTTTACAATAATTAACATAATTTTCAAATCGTATGATTTAGATTTAAATGCCCGTAACGCTTTCTCTTGGTAGCCACGGGGCTCTCAAGGTATCTGCGTTACAATTAACCCTTAGACCATACAGAGATGCATTAAACCCCTTTTTCCGAGAACATGGCTCATACACAAATGATATAGAATTAAAGTTTCGTTTTCCATTCTATGTACGTGTGACAAAGGTTTATCTTTTTACTCTTTCAGCACCAAATGTATAAAATTTTCCTGTTTCGACGGCGAAAAAGAACGTAGGGATTTTGTCTTTTAAAGGGTAAAAATCACGGTACGGAAAGAACAAATGCTGGTTACAGCCTTCTACGAGTCTTTGCAACATGGAACCCATGAAAACAGATTAACTTGGTTGTTTCTTTCCAGTTTTCCGTTTTTATAGACTACAATACTGCCTAGTCAACATGTCGTACGGAAGGGTACTTGCCAATAAAGTCCAAGTTGCGACATACAACTAAAAAAAGTAATACATGTACTTCTTTTCTCGTAATTTTTGACCGCTTGCTCAGGACTGGAGACCGCTCCCATTTCACAAAGGTCCTGTTTAGACACTGCTCCATGGCAACAGCCATAAATATCTTTTAAAATACACCTGTCTGTATATTCACGCGCCCTCCTCGCCGGTTTCCTGGTTTCCGCCAACCAAACACTGATTTGCTCTTCCTGTAGGTTGATGACGTCACGTAAAAATTCCGTCCAATCAGAATCGCCATCGAAAATTTTCAAAACAACGTTTTCTTGTATTAGGTTTAGAAGACCAACCATGTTGTACGTAATGCGAGGATTAAAAATCCTGTAAAACGAACCTATCCTTATGGTAATTCTGAGATTTTTCTGTAACGACTTAAATCTATTTTGGAAATTTATTAGCTCATCGCTGCAGTTCCTGCAAGGAGAATAACTTAAAACCATCTCAAGAGTATAAGTTGCCCCTGGCAAAAACTGTGGTATCAGTTCTTGCATCATCCGAATTTCGACATGTCCTGGTTTTTTTTGAGAAACTGGAGATCTTTTTCCACGATGTAGGCCTGTCGTCCCCTATCAAACGGTAGAACAAAATGGTTTCCTTTGGCCAAGGGTCTTTTTTGCTATATATGCAGCTGTGAGCGAAACATCTTTTAAATTTTTTGAAAGACAACCTCTGCACCTGCATCTCCATTTCTTGGTAAAAGGACAAATTCAGCCACCATCGATTTATATTATCAAATAATTATGTCAACTGAATTTTAAAATGATCCGCCCAGTATGAAGATTCTTGGTCAAACGACAACGGTATTTAATTCTTCCCTGCTCTACTTATAAGGTTTGTCACTCAATTACTAAAATGTTACTTGTCACAAAAAGCTTGTAGGGCACGAGATGAAAGTTGAAAACAGGAAAAAAAGTTTGTAATACTATATCTATTTACTTCTACTCAGGAACCATATGTAAGAGCACATGTATCTGCAATACAATGATACAAAACATTTTTAAGTACAAGTTTAAAACCATAAAAACTAGGCTCCTGAAATACAAGTTACAAATACAAATACAAGACTAAATCTAAATGAAATATTGATGCAAATGACTTTCCAACACTTGCTCAGGCTATGACAACTATAACTTCCAGGGTTGTAAACTGAAATGTATGTAACGACAAATCTTACAAGCAAGGTACACATAAAACATATTGTACATAAATACACATTTCAAACTCACCAATTTGTGGAATTGCTACAGCACACTCTACGTGGCCTGTCAATCTCACCACACACTCCGTGTAATAACTTGTTGTTAGAGGCTGTTAAGCTGTAATAAAAGTTCACCAAGTTAAATAACTAGTAACCACGTTCAGTGAGAAACATGACAAAACTTTAGTTAGTCACATTATGCCGCAATTTCAAATGTCGCGCGAACACGGAAAACAATTCCAAACAATAACAGAGCCGAATAGAGCATAAATACAGAAAGTCAGCGTATGGAAGTTTTCACCTACATGAACAACAATTATTTAAACTTCAGTAAATGACCAAAAATGATTCTTCTTTAAGAAAAAGATGACTGTCTTGCTCGCCCTCTGAATTTGTACTGCACAGGAGGCACGTGAATCTGATGCAAGGTTCAAAAGGGTCTGTACTAACAAAATGGATTTTAAATACAGGAAAGGAATAAATGGTATCACACCACTACATAGGTAAAAAGAGCACTCAGCTACATATTCCCGCTCTGTCAAAAATGGCGTCCCGTCATTATACGTCACTTGTCAAGTGATGTCAAGACAACAAAGCGAAAAGAAAGAAACACTGCAGCACATGGAAACACAAACAATACCTTCTACTAGAAACTAAATACAAAACTACCTAATATAAGTAGTACGTACAATGAAATAAACAAGATAACTACTAATACTACAGTAGTACATACCAACAAAACATATACCATAAAGCCGTAGCCAAGATACTTTTTTTTCTGTCTGATCTACATTATTCCTCCCACCTTTAAAAGGGATGTGGTCACACAGACCAAATAACAAGATGGTAGGTTTATATAAAAACAGTTTAATTTTTATTTGAAGTATCAATAAAATGCATCATTTCATAAAAGCTGAAATCAAACGATGTGCAGTATCAACATCCATATCGTTCATAACACTTGATTTTGCCAACGCATCCAGAGCATATAATCTGTTGTCCACTTCTCTGTTGGTGAGTGTGTACATCACATACTGGTCATACCTTTGTGGGATTCTCTTTTTCTCTTATAGATCTTCTGGGTGCTGGGATTGGTTTTGGCGGTGTTTTCTCTTCTGCTGTATGAGATACTTGTTCTCCTTCAGTTGTACTTGCGTTTGTCTCTAACTCCTTGTCGGTCTGGTTCTCTTCAGTAACTCTGTCTTGTGTTCTTTCATCAGAAGCAACCTTTTCTGATGCCACGGTACCATTCTGACCATCTCCCTGAAACAATGAATGAAAATCATTATTCTGAACATGTAAAACATCTTCATCAATAATACTCTCCTCTTCACTTACCTTTTCATTCATCTGGTCACTTTCTTTTACTACCTGGCTGTCATCTTTTCTGCTATCATTACACTCTGACTCATCTCTATGGGCGCCTCCATAATGGTATGTCCTAGGCACATAAACAAAATCACTCTCTGAGTCACATTCTTTAATCACATTGGTGATATCACCCTTCTCTTCATCTTCTTCTTTCTCTACGGATTCATCCATTCTGTTTTGTATTTTGCTGTCACCAACAGGTATATCCTGATCATCAATCAGAAGTAGATGATTCTGATGCAAGGTTCTCTCTCTGTCAGTTTCTTGGGACCGTAGTTTAAACACAGGTATGTCTGGTCTTGGTTGCTCTATCAGCATTTCCCTCTGGGTGGTATGGGGTAGTGTGCGATATCTTTATTCCCATTATTCGACACAGCTCAGATATTGTCCGGCTTTCAAAAATTCCGCCTTGATCGGAGTGAATTCTGTTTGGTTTCCAGAAATGAACAATAAAGTCATTGTAAAGAGCCTCTGCAGTTGTTCTTGCAGTTTGATTTTTTGTTGGGATTGCTCTAGCAAACTTTGTGTAATGGTCTTCACGAATAGAACATTTCCGATATTTCCCTTTGATGGCTCCAAAGTAAGGTAGTCTATGCATACTAGATTCAAGGGGTAGTAACTCTGCATACTAGCCAAGGGCGCTCTGTCCGTTGTCGACTTTCGCATCAAGCAGCGGTTGCACTTGTCTATCCAATTTGTGACATCCTTTCCTACTCCTGGCCAGTAAAATGGATCTCTAATAATGCTTCCGGTAGGTAAAGTCTCTATATAGGCCGGTACAGTTAGGTTACAGATAGCTTTTACTGAATTGTCTTCGATCTTGATCATCTCCGAGTTTTCTCATCTGTGATTGTCTTATAAGGGAAACGACTCATCCCATCAGCATCTGCATTCTTCACGCCTGATCGATAATGTGTGTCGAAGGAGTACTGTCCTAAAGCTGAAGCCCATCTTTGTCCAGTTGCATCCAGCTTGGCAGTGGAAAGGATACGCGTCAGCGGGTTATTGTCTGTGAGCACAGTGAAATGGTTCACAGCTAGATAGTTGCTGAATTTCTCAGTAATGGCCCATTTGAGAGCTAGGAACTCTAGTTTGTATGCGCTGTATTTAAAGCACGGCTTGCAAAAGCAATAACTCGCTTCTTTCCTTCTTGCGTTTGATACAAGACAGCTCCAAGTGCCTTGGCAGAGGCGTCTGTATGCAATTCAAAAGGCAATGTAAAATCAGGGTAGGCCATTATGGGTGGTGATGAGAGAAGTTCTTTGATGTGATTGAAGACGTCATGTTCTGGATCTGTCCATCTCCATTCTACAGTCTTTTTCTTTTGATTCTTTTTCATTGAAGTTGGTGGGAACAGTTCTGAGAGAGGTTTAATAATTCGTCTGTAATCTTAAATGAATATTCTGTAGTAACCCGCAAAAGTTAGAAATTATCTAAGTTCATCAGGGTTACTTGGTTTGGGCCACTTCTGCACTTTCTTGATTTTAGCTGGGGCTGTCTCTATTCCGTCGCCACTGATGACATGTCCGAGGAAGTTAACTCTTGCTTTGAAGAAACAGCATATCTCTGGGGCTAGTTTCAAATTGGCATTTTTAAGTGTTATAAGAATCAAGTCCAATTTTTCTAAGAGTTGTTCAAAGGAATTGCTGAATATAATTAGGTTATCAATGTAGATCAAACAAATTTTCATATTAAGGTCTCCCAGAATTTCCTGCATAATTCTTTGGTACTTAGCTGGGCTGTTGGTCAATCCAAACGGCATTTTGTTATATTCATACAATCCAATTGATCCTACAGTGAATGCTGTTCTTTCCTTGTGGGCTTCAACTTCTATTTGATGGTATCCAGCTTTCATATCTCTGGTGTAAAGTATTTTGCCCCTTGTAAACAATCAAAGATTTCTACCATTCTAGGCAAGGCAAATGAACCTTAACTGTGATGCTGTTGAGCTGTCTGTAATCCACACATAGCCTTAATTTACTATTCTTCTTTCTTACTAATACCACATTTGAAGTATATGAGAGACTTTGATGGTCTAATTATTCCAGCAGCTAACAATTGTTCTATGTGCTGTCTTACTTCTTCGATCATGGATGGTGGTATACGCCGATGTCTCTGTTTAAAGGGTATTTCAGTCATGAGGTCGATGCGATGCTTTATCTTGTTGCATATGCCGATATCTGTATCACTTACTGAAAAAATGTCTTTATGATTCTTCAGGAGGTTTACAAGTTCTTCCTTCTGGTCTGCATTGAGAAGTCCAGCTTCATCAATGTTCAGACTATCTATGACTTTCTCATGTTTGTCCTTCTCTTCTATCTTGTCGAACACCTCATCTGCAACAGTAAGTTGCTGTAACTCGCACAAGATAGCTCATGGCTGTATGACTACAGGACAGGTTGTGAGATTAGACGAGTTTACTTTGATGTCTTTGTTCTTTCCGTACGTATACTGCACCACTGCAGGTGTAATATCTATCGATGATGGTAGGTGACTGTCCTCTGTCTCATGTACAATTGCTGTTGATGATGGACAGTTCATCTCGTCAGTATAGCCTGCAATCTCCATGGATTGATTAGGGTTGAGAATTATCTTCCGATTAGCAGCACATCTAATAATAGCAAGTCTGTTGTTATTTTTCTTAAGTCCTCTTTCCCTTATGGCAATGGTTCTAAAGCTGAGGTACCAGGCGTGAAGCTTGGCTTGGTGTAGAAACTACTAAAGTTGTTCTTGCATTCTTTCATTAATTCATTCAGAATGTTGGTCCCTGTAATGACAGGTGTCTTCACTGAGTACTGCGTATCTGGTGTTACAAGAAATAAACAATGCAAGGGTTTTGACCCTGGTAATCCTTTTTCAATGGTGATCTCGGTCTCTATATAGCCAATATACGGTAAATCCTGTCCATCTGCACATTCTATATTCAAAATGTTTACAATCGGTTTGATTTGGATGTCACTAAGATGTTCTTTATGGAAAGATTCCGACACTATGCTTACGCAGCTTCCTGTATCAAGTAATGCATTTGCAGGATTGTTGTCCAACTTGATTTTAACTTCATTGACGTCTCCCACAAGTGTAATATTTGGATATTTCTGTCCAGAAGAGGTGCTCGTATCCGATCCCACGATAGGACCACTTACACATTCGGGCAGTCTTTGCTGGTGTATCCTTTTGTCTTGCAGTTTGTACATACAGACTGAGCCAGAATCATTGGACAATTCCTCTGAATGTGTCCCCTTTGGTTGCATATGTAGCAGAGTGGCGCAAAAGTATTGTCTGCACTTGGTTGTTGAGAGTGACTATAACTCTGCTGGCCTCGTCCTCTGCCTCTGTAGTTTCCACCTCTTCCTCTATTTCCACCACGCCATCTTCTCTGTCCACTCCAAGGTTTCTGTTGCTGTTGTTGTTCTGATGTCGACTTTTCACTATGCACCTTTTCTAGCTTGTCAATTCTGTCATTCAGCTGTTTCAGTAATTGTTTGACCTCTGATGTATCGGTGTCTTCTTTCTTTTCTAATGGTACTGTCGGCTTGCATTGTATTATTTTATTTCCGACTATCTGCATTCATGTTAGCTTCTAGCTTTCTCAGTTCTCTTTTGAATTCGTCATATCCCTGTATCTTGCCGCACTGATACACAGACATATGTTTCAGTTCTTTTCTCAGTCCTGAATGCAGTACTTGCTTGAGGATTACTGTATCACTCCTTTGAAATCCCTGTAACTCCACTCCTTGGTCGAACAAGTCTTCCAAACGGATGCAAAACACTCTACACTTTCATTCGGTTTTTGTTCACATGTGTAAAACTTTTTCATGACACTTTCTTCTTTTGTCTCCACAGTACCATATGCACTTTCAAGTTTTTCAAAAACCTGTCTAATTGTGACTCCGGGTCCAAGTCTTCTAACCTTGTCTCCAGCCTTTCCTTTCAGAGAACGTCTAATTCCAAACATAATCTGTTCTGGCGTAAAAATATCCTCCTCTCTCACTGCCTCAACTTCATATCTATATGTCTCCCAGTTCACTTTTCCTTTGCCCTCTTCTCCGAAAAAGATAGAACATTTCGGGTAATGGTGCACTCTGTGTCCAACATGTCTGTGTTCCTCTGTCCCTTGCTTGCTCATCTTTCACTCCTTGGAATAACTTTGTAATTCGGACGACATCTTCTATTGACCTATGTTTTGCTTCAAAACCAAGGGCATGTAAAGTTCTTAACATTTCCATTTCCTTCACCGAAATTCCTCCTTCACCAATCTCTTCTCTTTCAATATCCATATCTGGGTCAAAGTCTTTACCACCTTCCGCCATATTGAATTCACTATAAGCAGTCAATTCTATTTCAAAGTCTAAGTGTCACGCTAATTTGGTTCACTGTGGTCACTATTTTTTCTCAATGTCTAAGTAACGCGCATCTTACAACATTCAAAAATGCCAACTTGAAACTAGCACCAGAGAAATGCTGTTTCTTCATACCAAGAGTTAACATCCTCGGACATGTCGTCAGTAGCAACGAAATAGAAACAGACCCAGCTAAAATCGAGAAAGTGCAGAACTGGCCCGAACCAAGTAACCCTGATGAACTGAGATCCTCCCTAGCTTTCGCGGGTTACTAAACCTCTCTCAGAACTGCTCCCACCAACTTCAATGAAAAAAAATAAAAGGAAAAAGACGGTAGAATGGAGATGGACAGATACAGAACAGGACGTCTTCAATCACATCAAAGAACCACCCATAATGGCCTACCCTGATTTTACATTGCCTTTTGAACTGCATACAGACGCCTCTGCCAAGGCACTTGGAGCTGTCTTATATCAAACTCAAGAAGGAAAGAAGCGAGTTATTGCTTTTGCAAGCATAGAGCGCGTACAAGCTAGAGTTCCTAGCTCTCAAATGGGCCATTACTGAGAAATTCAGCGACTATCTAGCTGTGAACCATTTCACCGTGCTCACAGACAATAACCAGCTGACGCATATCCTTTCCATTGCCAAGCTGGATGCAACTGGACAAAGATGGGCTTCAGCTTAAGGACAGTACTCCCTCGACATACATTACCGATCAGGCGTGAAGAATGCAGATGCTGATGGGATGAGTCGTTTCCCTTATAAGACAATCACAGATGAGAACAGCTCGGAGATGATCAAGATCGAAGACAATTCAGTAAAAGCTATCTGTAACCTAACTGTACCGGCCTATATAGATACTTTACCTACCGGAAGTATCAACCTGTGTGACATTATTGAAGAACCAGGTCAACCCATTGCTCAAAAAGAATTAAGAGAAATAAGAAGAGCTCAAAGAGAAGACAAGCTCATAGACCGGTGGAGAATAGCGGTCATTGACAAGAAGATACCAAACACGACAATCAGTAAAGACGACTTGATAATGCGGAAACAGTACAGAAGTTTTATTCTTAAACAAGGTATCTTGTACAGAATCTTGAAAGAAGAAATACACCAGTTGGTGATTCCAAAAGTTACAGAGATGAAATCCTGCAGAGCCTACATCACAACAAGACTTATTACAGATCCATTTTACTGGCCAGGAGTAGGAAAGAATGTCGCAAATTGGATAGACAAGTGCAATCGCTGCTTAATGCGAAAGTCGACAACGGACAGAGCGCCCTTGGTTAGTGTGCAGAGTTACTACCCATTGGATCTAGTATGCATAGACTACCTTACTTTGGAGCCATCAAAGGGAAATATTGGAAATGTTTTAATCGTGACAGACCATTACACAAAGTTTGCTAGAGCAATCCCCACAAAAAAATCAAACTGCCAGAACAACTGCAGAGGCTCTTTACAACGACTTTATTGTTCATTTCGGGAAACCAAACAGAATTCACCTCCGATCGAGGCGCAAAACTTTGAAAGCCGGACAATATCTCGGCTGTGTCGAATAATGGGAATAAAGAAATCGCATACTACCCCATACCACCCAGAGGGAAATGCTGGTCCTGAGAGGTTTAATAGGACTCTGCTTGATATGCTAGGCACACTTGAAGATGACCAAAAGAGTGACTGGAGAAATTACATGAACTCTTTGGTATACTGCTACAACTGTACTGCAAGTGAGACAACCAAACACTCTCCATACGATCTCCTCTTTGGTCGGAAGCCAAAACTGCCCATTGATAGTGCTTTCGAGCAGGTCCTAGAGAACAATGACAAAGCAGCCGCAGAATATCTGGAATACCTGCAGGAGAGAACGGAGAAAACACACCAGATTGTTGTGCAGCATAGAGAAAAGACACAGAGGAAGCAGGAAAAACATTACAACACGAAAGCGAAAGCTGTGAAAATGTCAGTCGAAGACAAGGAAACAAGGTACTGGTGAAACGTTTAGCCTTTGACGGAAAACACAAAATTGTAGATAAGTTCGAATCTGAGCCGTACCATGCGATAGAGCAACCAAGACCAGACATACCTGTGTCCCAAGAAACTGACAGAGAGAGAACCTTGCATCAGAATCATCTACTTCTGATTGATGATCAGGATTGATGATCAGGATAGTCAAATAGATAATGAGGATGATGAAGGTGAAGAAGATATACCTGTTGTTGACAGCAAATTACAAAACAGAAGGGATGCATCCATAGAGAAAGAAGAAGATGAAGAGAAGGGTAATATCACCAATGTGATTGAAGAATGTGACTCAGAGAGTGATTTTGTTTAAGTGCCTAGGACATACCATTATGGGGGCGCCCATAGAGATGAGTCAGAGTGTAATGATAGCAGAAAAGATGACAGCCAGGTAGTACAAGAAAGTGACCAGATGAATGAAAAGGTAAGTGAAGAGGAGAGTATTATTGATGAAGATGTTTTACATGTTCAGAATAATGATTTTCATTCATTGTTTCAGGGAGATGGTCAGAATGGTACCGTGGCATCAGAAAAGGTTGCTTCTGATGAAAGAACACAAGACAGAGTTACTGAAGAGAACCAGACCGACAAGGAGTTAGAGACAAACGTAAGTACAACTGAAGGAGAACAAGTATCTCATACAGCAGAAGAGAAAACACCGCCAAAACCAATCCCAGCACCCAGAAGATCTATAAGAGAAAAAGAGAATCCCACAAAGGTATGACCAGTATGTGATGTACACACTCACCAACAGAGAAGTGGACAACAGATTATATGCTCTGGATGCGTTGGCAAAATCAGGTGTTATGAACGATATGGATGCTGATACTGCCCATCGTTTGATTTCAGCTTTTATGAAATGATGCGTTTCATTGATACTTCAAATAAGAAAATTAAACTGTTTTCATATAAACCTACCTTCTTGTTTTTTTTGTTTTTTTTTTTTGTCTGTATGACCACATCCCTTTTAAAGGTGGGAGGAATAATGTAGATCAGACAGAAAAAAAGTATCTTGGCTACGGCTTTATGGTATACGTTTTGTTGGTATGTACTACTGTAGTATTAGTAGTTATCTTGTTTATTTCATTGTACGAACTACTTATATTAGGTAGTTGTGTATTTAGTTTCTAGTAGAAGGTATTGTTTGTGTTTCCATGTGCTGCAGTGTTTCTTTCTTTTCGCTTTGTTGTCTTGACATCATTTGACAAGTGACGTATAATGACCAGACGCCATTTTTGACAGCGCGGGAGTACGAAGCGGAGTGCTCCTTTTACCAACGTAGTGGTGTGATACCAATTTTTCCTTTCCTGTATTTAAAATCCATCACTGGGGACTCCAAATGTTGCCTGTTCTATTTATAAGGTTTGTCACTCAATTACTAAAATGTTGCTTGTCACAAAAAGCTTGTAGGGCACGAGATGAAAGTAGAAAACAGGAACAAAAAGTTTGTAATACTATATCTCTTCACATCTACTCAGGAACCATATGTAAGAGCACATGTATCTGCAATACAATGATACAAAACATTTTTAAGTACAAGTTTAAAACCATAAAAACTAGGCTCCTGAAATACAAGTTACAAATACAAATACAAGACTAAATCTAAATGAAATATTGATGCAAATGACTTTCCAACACTTGCTCAGGCTATGACAACTATAACTTCCAGGGTTGTAAACTGAAATGTATGTAACGACAAATCTTACAAGCAAGGTACACATAAAACATACCGGTATTGTACATAAATACACATTTCAAACTCACCAATTTGTGGAATTGCTACAGCACACTCTACATGGCCTGTCAATCTCACCACACACTCCGTGTAATAACTTGTTGTTAGAGGCTGTTATGCTGTAATAAAAGTTCACCTAGTTAAGTAACTAGTAACCACGTTCAGTGAGAAAAATGACAAAACTTTAGTTAGTCACATTATGCCGCAATTTCAAATGTCGCGCGAACACGGAAAACAATTCCAAACAATAACAGAGCCGAATAGAGCATAAATACAGAAAGTCAGCGTATTGCAACTAAAACTTAGCGTATGGAAGTTTTCACCTACATGAACAACATTTATTTAAACTTCAGTAAATGACCAAAAATATTTTTTCTTTAAGAAAAAGACTGTCTTGCTCGCCCTCTGAATTTGTACTGCACAGGAGGCACGTGGATCTGATGCAAGGTTTAAAAGGGTCTTTACTAACAAAATGGATTTTAAATACAGGAAAGGAATAAATGGTATCACACCACTACATAGGTAAAAAGAGCACTTGGCTACATAATCAATGACATTTTTTTCCTGTCGATTAAGTCCGTTTAACTCTTTAATTTAAACATATTTTATTCAATATGATAATTACAATCCTTTTCTTGTGATTTGAATGTACAGCTTTCGTTCCAATCCTTTACGTGTAATTTGATTTTTTAGAATATTAACATGTATGTAATTATTATATTGAATGAAATATGTTTAACTGTCTACCAGAAGACAGCATTTTAGAGTGGACAAAATCGCAGATCACAAATGGCGCTCATATATTATCATTCGTTGTTATAATGGTAGAAAACATCGTGGGAAAAGGATGAAATGCTGGTTACCAGCATTTCTCCTTTTTTCTCAATGTTTTCAAAAGCCATCATTCTCAGGGGTCGTTAAAAAAACGAGGTCGTTTGGTAAAGGTTAGTCAACATGCTTCAGTCATTTCAAGTTAACGAACATAACGTCGAAACAATGTTTCGTAATCTTAAAATCTATCACGGATCCAATTTTTACCTAAATAGTCTAACAGAAAACATTTGGCGTCATGCAGTGAAGTCGCATGAATTTCGGCTCTCGGTTTTGAGGTTCGGAATGGTGCTATGAGTGTTTAATTAAAGATTAACTTATGGGAGAAGGAATATGTGGTATTTGAGGTGAAATTTCCAAGAATGTTTGATCATTGAAATAAGGAGCAATTGTTGTTCGAATCTGTGGCATTATATTCATTAGAGAGTGGTTCGATACGGTAAGCACGTGCACGTGTAGATACCTGTTATACCCATATCCTATATTATACTCATACTATCAGTCTAACAATAGACGAGTTAACACAAACACTTTACACGTATTCAATATGGCGGAAAAAGATGGCGTCCAGCTTGACGGAAATATCCTGGATACTGAAGTAGTGGATATTGCTAGTGAGGATAGTAGTGCTTGTGCTCTCGATTCGGTTACTTTTGATAATAGCCAGCCGACAAGATACTCCAAACGCAAGGCGTCCCCGCTCTAAAAAACAGTCACTAAGAGAACAACCCCGAGTCGTAGTTCGACTTTCGCAAATATGAGTAAGTCAACCCAAAGCCCCTCGCAACTGTTATTAGATGCCTTTAAGGATTCTAAATTCCTTAGTTCTATTACACCTTTCATTCATTCGATGATTACGCATACGATTGAGAAAGCCATTGAAACAGCCGTTTCTACAGCCGTTGAAAAAATCCAAATAAATGTGCTGGATCCGCTAATGGAGTCAAACAATAAGTTGAAAGAAACAATTGAAAGTCAAAGATCCATTATAGCAGATCAACAAGCTGTCTGATCTAGGGCGTTTATTAGAGGAGAAATCTAAGTCTACACTTAATTTTGAGCACAAAGTACAGAATCTCGAGTCAGAAGTTAAGTTCCTTAAGATGGCATCAAATGATTTAAAACAGTATGGAAGACGCCATAGTTCGTAAATTTTACCAAGATTGCTGGACTCCATCTGAATTGGGTCGACCGACTGGATGGCAACGATCGATGTCAGATACTGTGAGCTGTGTAAGATTTTTCAGCATATTGTTGTTCAAGAAGGCTGTGACCTGAGTTTTCAGCTCCGGCTCGGGAAGTTTGTTGGCTACCTTGAAATTCGAAATATTCCACAATATTTTCAAAAGTCTTCTCTTTTTCGGGTCGTTAAAACCCTGCATTGTTTGATAATAGGTAAAGACTATCACAGAACTATGAAGATTATTTTTCACGCAGTATTTTTCCACAACATTTACTTTTCATCCGTCGGTTTCTTTCAAATAATTTTTATAATCACCTATTTTTTGGAATGTCACAATTCTCAAAGCAAAAAGTAATCGAAGGTTCCAAATCAACGAGTACAGATCCAACAACGAATCGACAAAAAAAAAACTATAAGAACGTTCCACACCAAGAACTCAACTGCATGAAAATCTTTGTAAAAATGAAATTCCATGCTTATTCGTAAAAATCAATATTTGATCGTATGATTGCCTAAACTGCAGATTCAGCACGTTATACTCCTCTGCCAGGGGCCTAACCAGGGGTTCAGAATCGTTACGCGCTCCGAATCGAGAGCGCAATTTCAGCCTTAAGCTCATTCGGCATACCTCGGGTGATCCGGTGATCAAATCCCTCGGCTGTATCACGTAGCTTGATATGTACCAACACGGTACATTTTGCACATCTCCGGAAGCACACCGCTTTACCGTTATTGAAATTGTAAGGCTCCTCTTTAGAAAGAACACATGAGTAAATGTTCTATCGTTATCTTTCTAAGAATATTTCAGTCGGCAAACAGTTTTTACTTTCAATTTTTAGCGTGCTTTATCAATTCCGTTAGGAGCTTTCATCGATAGATCGATAGAAGTGAATAACTTCACAGTGGTTGTTCACGTCGTTGCTAAGCGATCTACAGGGGCGCCGCCATGTTTAAGATCATGTGATTGGTAGTTCAAAATGGAAGCCTTCTTTATACGGACGAGATTAGATGTAGGTACGGAATCGGCCGAGTTGTGACGAGTTCCTTAAGCTGCTAAGCGCGACGCAGCACTTGCCCTTTTGCATACAGTGTAAAGCAAGATTAGACTGCACAGAACGTGAAATTATGTTGAAGTTATGTTGAGATAATAGAGAACAAATGGTATATAGATCTATAGGACGCGAAATTCTACCTTTGACTTTACCGTCATTGAACCCGAGAAAATGCATGATAGATAGCTCGTGCTTCAAACCTTTGAAGGTTTTCCTTCATAATTGTTGAAGAATCCTCGCTCTAGAAGCCACGTTTTTCGTGGGAGTGTCCTAGGGCAAGACACCTTAGAGACCTAGCCTAGTACTGGTGAGGACACACATGAATAAGCAAGCTGTTGTCGTGATATGACCGGAATTAATTCATAAATACACGAGCAAGAGCGTACCTACCTCAAACTAAAGCATACTCAATAGTAATGCTGGTGGAATTTCGTCATAAAAATTGTATCTTTTTATTCAATTTTTTGATACAGATTTTAGCTTGTGGTTGAATTTCGCTATTTTTGTAGTTAAGGATTTGATGATGTGATTGGTAACTTAATTAATTTCTGCTATTAATGTATGATTGTTATAATATTTCAGCTCCTTTATTATAATTGGCCCGCAACATACGAAATGAGACCTTCGGCCATTTGCGTAAAGTGTCGTCTCGGATTAGCCTGCGCTGTCCGTGCAGGCTAATCCGAGACGGCACTTTATGACTACATAGGATTTTTTCATGCCGTAGACTTTTGTGGAACAGAAAATCGCACAAAAACGGGAAGTGTCGTCTCGGTTTAGTCCCAGACTGCAAAGGCTGATCTGGCACGACACACTTTTACGCATATGTCCGAAGGCCCCTTTTTGTGTGTTTGCATGCCATATACAGTTTGTGAATTGTTCAGAATGTGATTTTTCATAACGTCATACCAAACGACAAATTGAAAGCATTTTGCAGACGACAAATTAGATTTTGCTAAAATGATGATTTCTGTTTTTTGATAGGGTAGAAAACATTGCAGGAAAAACTGGAAGAAAATGCAGGTAAGCAACATTTTCCCGTTTTCCCACACTGTTTTCAACCGCCTTTCTTTCAGGATCGTTAAAGGTTGGAATTGTCTGGTGAAGGATTAAACATGTGACTGCTCTCTAGATCAATAAATAAATAAACCAGTCTATCTATCTACCAATCGGATAAAATTGCTTACATCCTAGTCAGATTAAGACGAGAGCTAAGCATACTGCATCCAAATTTGTCCTTTAATTTATATTCCTTTCTTTCGACCGAGATGCCATCTGATCTTGATCTACATTGTCTGCAAGGACAAGTCGGGCTGTGCTTGGCTGTGAGTTAATGATAAGAATAAGTAAATGAGCCATACTCTGGCAAAAGGGGGTTTAATGCATCTCCTTGATGCATTATACCACGCAAGTCGTCACTTAACCCTTTCCCAAACAAGCCCTGGTTTTCACGTGTCTGCAGTACAAGTCTTTTGAAAACACTGGGGGGAAAGGAGAAATTGCTCGTAACGACCAATTTCTCCTTTTCCCACAGTGTTTTCTACCCTTTTTGAGACCTTTCTGCCATTTTCATCAAATTTAAAATTGTCGTCTGTATACTCTTTCAATTTGGACCAGTCCAAAATTTGTCGTTTGGGAAAGGGTTAACCATAGATCTATACATTCCATTCTATTCTGGCAAACGACTGGACTTTGAGGTAGACTGGTTCTTGGACAAGCAGAAAATTAACATATAGCAAAGAGTTTCGACCCATGTCAGCCTGCGCGACTGCGCAGGCTGACATGGATCGATACTTTTTGCAGATGCGTTAAGCCACCTTTTCACACAGCATGGCTCATTAATGTTTTAAACCTTTACCAAATAATCCCGAGTTTTAACTACCCTGAGAAAGAAGTTAAGAAACATAGTGGGTAAAGGAGAAAATGCTGGTAAGCAGCATTTTCATCTGTTCCTTTAATGTTCTACCCTTTAAAAGACAATTTCCATCATTTGAGCTACATTCCATTTGTTGTCTGCAAATATTTGGATTTGGAAGAGTCCAAAATTTTATCGTCTAGTAAAATAGATAACTATTTCGCTGTTACTAAATGACGTAGCAATTTTACGAGGTGATAAAGCAAACTTCAGACAGATTTCAAGACAGCTTTGGGCATAGTTTCGTATCAAGTGGACCGTGCAGATCACCGGCCAGACTGTGCAGTATTTCCCCCTCCCCCCGCCTCCCCCCAAGGAGAAATCAACTTTGAAAATTCAATATTTGGGTTTTTACAATTGAAGGGAAATTTTCGTTTCATCTATTTTGCAGCTTAGTGTTAGGGGTAAGCTCGATTCAATCCCGTTTATGAAGATCATTAATCTCACGGGTAGGAAACTTCATATTCGGAGCCAATGGCTCCGATGAGCAAATGTTGTGTTGGTCTTCCGGTTTCGAAATTGTCGGCTCAAAAACAACTGAAAAACTTGTCATTCTTTGTAATTATGTGTTCTTATGTCTTTGAAATTCCAAAAAAAGGAGAATGTCATGCAATTCTCAAGCCTTTCAACGTGTTTTCTACACTACGGAAAGCCGTTTGATGTGTACAGGTGACTAGATTAACTAACTATAAACAGTGTTTCATCAGTATGTATTTACAAAAATTTCAATGCATTTACACGTAACTTAAGAGTTATAGATTCCTTAAATCATTACGGGTCCCTATAAACTTAGAAACGGAACCGCCAAGCCCCCGTAGCTCAGTCGGTAGCGTACAGGACTTGAGGACAGGAGGTCGCAGGTTCGATCCCCGGCTTGGTCAATTTCTTTCCGAGGATTGATGATAGTCATCGCGACAGGATTCATTCCTCTCTTACCGCTGACCATTGTTTCGACGATGGTTATGTGGGAAAGCAGCCAGTGGCTTGGAAAGAATATTGTGCTGAGTACTGGTAAAAGAAACTCCAGGAAAGCGTGGATAGGTGCACTGGCCGCCGTGATATAACTGAAATAATGTTGAAAAAGGCGTTAAACACCATACAATCAATCAATCAATAGAAACGGAACTGATCGAAACGCAACGAAAGGTAACAAAACGGAACGGAACGGAACCAAACGAAAGGGAACGAAACGGAACCAAACCCGACGAAATGAAACGAAATAGAACGAAACGAAGCAGAAGCAAAACCTGAATTAGTTTTTTTTTTTTTTAACCATCTTCCTCTTGATTGCAATTAATAGGTAAATATTCAAATTTGATAACAGTTGTTCGTACGAAGATCGCGTTATTGCAGTGAATCGGGGTTATTGTTCACTTTTTTTATGGAAACAAATCATCATTAAAATGTTCTTCAATTATAGGGCAACTGTCAGTGACGCAATTATGTTGATGATCAGTCAAAGCAGGGGGACAATATGAGAGCCTAGATTATTTTTCTTATTTTCAGGAGGCATTAACGACGAGAGCGGCACAGTACCCGTAAGCAGTACCGCCCGCACCCTAATTGCCCCCTGCCCCAAAAACGATCGCGTTGCAGTACGCAACAGTCAGCATAACGTTCATTCCTGCATCGGAACGACGGTACACGGCCATTAGCTGGCATCTTCGCAAGCCAAGGTGACGATCACTTCGTGGATCTACCCCTTGGCTGATCGTGTCGAAATTTGTCAGCACGGCGACGCGCAACCTACTGGATTTTTATTGTTATCACCCCTAGATTTACGTCATCGAAAACCAATCAAACGCAGCGTTACATAACTCTTTTGGGCAAAGACTTGTTTACCTCTCTCGGTGTTGGGCTATGATCTGTTAAGGGCTTCAGTGTTGTTGTTTTAACGGGGGTCCTTGACAATTGGCCACTAAGGTTTGGTTCAATTATAGTTTGTTCAGCATGCTTTCTCCGTAATTCGCCAACAATTGACCGCTTTTCAGATCGCAAACTTTACAGACGATTTATCAAGTCAAAATCTATTTTCGAAATCCTACACACTTACTTTGACAGTTCATCATCTGATGTTGGGATGTATCCTAAAACTTCATTTAACTGTTTTGTGACAGTGAATGTTGAAGAAAATATTTTTCATCTGTATTTTGTTGGTTATATTTCCAAGCATATTCGATAACTTTCTCCTGAGGTCATTTTTATTTACGTTCTGCTGATGTTGGATAGCAAATGGTATTGGAATGGTACTTTCAGTCCTGACTGCAACCAATGATTACTCGTATCGCGAGGCTAACAAATTTCGACTCGATCAGCCAAGGGGTAAGATCCACGTAGTGATAGTCACCTTGGCTTGCGAAGATGTTAGCTCGAGACAATACAAACCTCGATTCATCAGAAAAAAAAAATGTCCGCCAACGCTGTCTTGTCCAGTTTATGTGTCCCAGGGCCAACTGCTCTCTATAATTGCGATGGCGGCTCGTCAGAACCGAGCGATCGTGAGGGCGTCGTCTGAGCAAACCGCTATCAGCTAAACGATTCCGGTGATAACAGCAGCTGTAACCGTTGCTCGTAGGTCTCGTAGGTACGGATTCACGATATATTGGTCTTAGGCTCGAGTCGTGACGCGCTGTCTGCCGCTACGTGTAAGTCTTTTGCACTCCAGGTTTGCGCAAATCGCCGCAGATGGATGCTGACTGCTTGCATGAATGCACCAACATGAGGTAGCCCAGCCTCCAGCATACCTATGACCCTTTCTGGTAAATTTTCTTGAAGTCTTGGAATTTATATTTCTGATCAATACGTGGACTGCATATGTCTATCCCTTACATGCACCGAAACTCGAACCTTAAACAGCCACCAGGTCTTTTAGCTAGGAATTATCTGCCCAGTTTTGCAAACTACGAACGGTTTTAACCACATAACGTATGTATGTGCGTCTCAAAGGTAACTTTTGAAAATTTTGCACATATTTTACGAAAGTTTCTTTTTTTTTTGTTCAGTATATACAAATATTTGGACCTGGGGCAGCTGGGACATTCGCGGCCTTCCTTTGATAATGGTGTTTATCTTTGATTATAACATGTATTATCATTTTTTAAAACGTAAATATTGTATGTTCCTTCGATGTTGGGGGGGGGGGAGGTTTAGGTTCTAGTTCAGTCAGTTCCCGAATTTCTTAAAGTAACAATAGCTGCCAAAAGTAAACAAAGCAGGTATTGAAATACATTGAGATTAAAATCGTATCATTTAAAAGCATGGAAATTATTATGAAAATGACAATCTGATATTGTACAATCGGTCCAAGTGTTAGTCGATGGCAGAGAAGCTAATTTCAAAATCAGGTTAAAAGTTGCCAAGTTACTCCATCTTTTGTTTACATTTTTCCTGGTTTTAAAATGCATTTTTCTGCCAGTGACTGACAATTGGACTTACCATATAATAACAGATTGTCATCCTCACAATATTTTCCATACTTTTGATTTGGTATAATTCTATTTTAAATGTATTTTAACACCAGCATTGTGTTTTTGGTCGCTACTGGGCCTTTAACTCATATAATTTTCACATAGACAGCAATTTAGCCTAAGAAGAGGGAATCTTTTCCTCGATAACTTCAAATTAATATAGTGTCATATTTTTCTTTCGTAGAAAATGATAACCTTACTGTTGTCGTGCGAATGATAATCATTATCCTTATCCGCTGTATGTCGTGCGGGTAAGGATCTTATTCGCCAGACAGCGGTGTTGAAACCTACTTAACCCTTAGGCTGCTTAGCGCGACTCACAGTTCTCTTGCATACAGTGTAGATCAAGATCAGACTGCACAGAACGTGCAGTCTGATCTTGGATCTGCACCGTCGTTTTCACCCTAAAATATATTTGAAATATATAGCAAAATTTGGGTTTTTACTGTCGGCTTGAAAGTGTCATTTCACGTATTTAGCAGGATAAGATCTCGTGCGAATGTTCTGATTTATTTATAAACATGCTGTACATTTATTTGTAACAAAGAAATACCTTTGAAACTGAAGATGATTTTTTCTAGACTGAATTTATCCCCCTCTGCCAATGTAGCCATTCGCCTTTAAAGCGGTTGTAACGAACAGCCCTACCAACTTTCTATTTTCAGACTTGAAGCCATTTCTTTATCTTAAAGGTTCTGCTGAGAGGTTCATTTCATTGATTTATTAATATGGGGAAAAATGTACAAATAAAAAAACAAAAATCTGTGCGGACTCTATATACTCGCAAGGGTCGACTGAAAGCATCTTGAAGGGCATCGACTGAAAACCTCAAGGGTATTAAGGGCATTATATGGTGTTCGTGCGAAATATGACGGCTACCTGCGAAAGTGATAAAATATCAAAATGAAATTTATTAATTGGATGGTGTTTAAGGCCGTTTTCAACATTATTTCAGATATATCGCGGCGGCCAGTGCACCTATCCATGCTTCCCTGGAGGTTCTTTTGACAGTAATACGCACAATTTTCTTTCCAATCCACTGTCTACTTACCCACACAACCATCGTCGAAACAATGGTCACAGTGACAGAGAAATGAATCCTGTCTCAATGACTATCATGGAAAGAAATTGGCCGAGCCGGGCATCGAACGAGCGATCCCCTGTTCTCAAGTCCTGTACGCTACCAACTGAGCTACAGGGGCTCGTACCAAAATGAATGAAGAACAGAATAGATAGAAAATATAATCCCATTTCCGTCCAAAATCTTGCATCAAATACCGGTAAGTTGAAGTTTGTGCAACTTTCCCAAATACAGGTCCTGGTAACGGATGTTCGTTTAGATCAACTAATTCTGATTCTGACTAGATCTTCAAACCTGCAAATTACGCATGAGATGACGCGAAATTTCAGCAGTTGTTTCTTTATGTTCTCCACATAAAACGTGGGATAATCCAAGAAGAATAATACAAAAGAAATATGATAAATTGAGGAAAAAATAATGGAATAAAAATAAATTTTCTAGATTTCGTTCTATTTCGTTTCGTTTCGTTGGGTTTAGTTCTGTTCCGTTTCGTTGGGTGTGGTTCTGTTTCGTTGCGTTTCATTTCGGTTCCGTTTCTAAGTTTAAAGAGACCCAACCTTTACCACATGACTAAGTTTTGATTTGTCCAAGTTGAAGGCATTTGCAGTTGAAAAAATGTGGCTCAAATCCAGGTTTTATCTTTGACAGGGTAGAAAACGTTGTGTGAAAAGGAGAGATGCTAGTAACCATTTTTCTCCTTTTCCCATAATAGTTTCAAAAGCATACTCTGTCAGGGCCGGTAAAATTTGGGATTTTGTGGAAAACGGTAGACCCTATAATTGCCAAATGAACCAATCACACATTTTCAGTCCAGAGTAAAAATCGTTATAAATGTAATGTCTCAGCAAAGTGGCAGCAGGCCATAGATCTGACAACAGGTGTAGCCAGGCTCAAAATATACACTGTAAAAATAGACCTGCACCCCCTGTGTTTTTACCGACTTTGATTTTCTGGCGTAATTAATATAAAATGGGGTAGAAATGACAACCCGGCTGCTGCATACACCAACAGACCAGTCTTTTGTTTATGAAATGAGCTGAGGTATCCCTTGACCTCATGGTAAGTACGAATTTTTTGCTTAGTTATTGCTTTTAAATTTAAGAAAAACGAGAAGATTTTAAGTTTGGTTAAAACTGGAAACTGGATACCGGAATGAAATTTACGACAGGTTGAAAATGACCTGCAGGGAATGGGCACATACAATCAGTCAATATTGCGCACTATCGCCCAGGGCTTGCAGAACAGTTTGCAGTCTTCGTCTCTTACCTCTCACAAGTGAGTGAAACAGCTCAACTAGTAGCCGCTGCCATGAGGTCAAGGGATATCTCAGTTTAGTCCATTTCAGAGACAACAGATTGGTTTGTTGGTGTATGCAGCTGTCATAATTTAATTTCCACCTCAATTCATATCATTCATGCCAGAAAATCAAACCCGGTAAAAACACACGGGGTGCAACACTATTTTTCCTATGTATATGAGCCACGCTCTGTCAAAATGCATCTCTACCATTCATGATACCAGTCAGTTATCACATAACTATGGATCCATAACAGCCATTTAAAAAAAAAAAAAAAAAAAAAAAAAATTCGATCCAATCATGAGATAGACTGTCTTTTGACATACAGAAAATTGACCAAGAGCGAAACGTTTCGATACTTTTCGCAGATGCATTAAGTCCTCTTTTCACAAAGCATGGCTCATATTTATACGCACAGTGAGGGACTGCAGATCTAGAGAAAAATCAATTCGTGTATATGATATTGTGATTTACAACTGTCATATTGGCATCAGTGGCAATGAGAAAGCCGACATTACTGCAAAAGCTGCATGTTTCTAATCGTAAGGTTCCCCTATACTGATTATAAGTCCTCTGTTTCAATCTTCATGGCAGTCCCAGTGGAACAGACATCTTCAACAAGCTTCGCTCAATTAAACCTTCCCTTGGTGAGTGGTACCCTGCTTACAGGTCTGTACGGCGAGAAGAGGTCGTAATTGCCTGTACTCGAATTGGACATTCACGGTTGACCCATTCCTGGTTATTAAACAGAGAAGATGCACCTGAATGCATTCCATGCAACCAGCCTTACACCATACAGCATGTTCTTCTGGATTCTGTTGATTTTCAAACAATTCGAGCAAAGTATTTCAGTGCAGACAGTATGTATAACCTTTTTGACACTGTTGGTATCAAACCAATTATTTCCTTTATTAAAGAGATTGGTATTTACCCAAAGTTATGATACCTCTTTTGCACTCGACCCCTCCCTATGTCTTGACCCTATATTTAGTATCTTTCCTTTACCCATGTAAATCCTTCAGCTTAACCCCTTATCCCCTGTTAGTCATATTACTCTAACTTGCATTTACCTTTTGCTGGAGACAAAAAGGCTTTCCACGTCTTATCTCATTGGAGACAGGGCCTCTTAAATGGGAGTGTTTTGACCACAATGGAGGCTCCACACTTTCTCAATTTTTAGCTCTCATTTCCTCAAAGCAACTATTCACAGTCTTAACTTTTCATTTAAACTTTTGAGTAGGCAAGGATTGCCTATTCTTCCGTATACATCAAATACAATATTGGTCAATGGAATGAAGATGAAAATTTCATGAACTTCTTCATAAAACAATGCCACATAAATGCATAAAACTATATAGTGGTGGGTGTTTGCCGGTATTTGCCATTAAAGATGACTAACAATCATGGAAATTTCTAAATTTCCAATTTCCTTTGTTGTTAGTCATCTTTAATGGCATAATACCGGCAAACACACACCATTGTGTGAAGCATGCTCTGGCAAAAGGGGACTTCATGCATCTCTGCAATGCATGATACCAATCAAGCCATCGCATAACTATGGATTCATAGTAGCCACTTTTCTTAACATGAGGTAGACTGGTCCTTTGGCATACAGAACATTGAAAAGTAGCGAAAAGTTTCGGCCCAGATCAGCCTGCGTCGACTGCGCAGACTGACCTGAGTCGTATATATATATATATATATATATATATATATAAGATGTACTAAGCCCCCTTTTCACAGAGCTTGACTCATATAGTTCTATGCAGCTTCATTCCATTGACCAATATTGTATTTGATGTATACGGAATGAATCCGTAAAAAATGCAATATAATTTGAGGCATAATGTTGGTTTTCATCGGTTTTCGCGATTATGGCGTGCAACACACGAAAAGGGGCCTTCGGACATATGCGTAAAAGTGTGTCGTCCCATATCAGACTGTGCAGTCTGTGACTAATCTGAGACGACACTTCCCGTTTTTGTGCGATTTCTGTTTTACAAAAGTCTACTGTATGAAAAAATCTTACGTAGTCGTAAAGTGCCGTCTCGGATTAGCCTGTGCGGACTGCGCAGGCTAATCCCGGACGACATTTGTCCGACGGTCTCATTTCCATGTTGCAGGCCATATAGTGGTGAGGAGTTTCCGGTACTATGCGTCTTTAATTTACTATCGATTCATCAAAGGGTTGCATACCTTTCTGGTTGAATCTATTTGATCGTATAGATCTGTTTGACTTTGTCTTGCTTTTCCACATAACCATCATCGAAACAATGGTCAGCGGTGTGAGAGGAATGAATCCTGTCGGAATGACTATCATCAATCCTTGGAAAAGAAATTGGCCGAGCCGGAGATTCGAACCAGCGACCTCCCTGTTCTCAAGTCCTGTACCTTATTGACTGCGCGATTGTATGGAAGGGGATATCCGCCAGTTCACTCATTATTCATGATGAGACTTTCATTATTCCTGATGAAATGTTCAACTATGTTTTACAATTTTAACGTTGACTTACAATTACGTCTTGCCTATTTAATTGTTTATGTTCACATTTGAATTACTTTTTTGTTACTTCAATTTACAATCAACTATTCTATCTAATTCCATCATATTTAATTATTCATTCAATCTACCTAATAATATTTGAGACATTTAATTTCATATCAACATTGTAATTATTTTAACAACAGTTACTTCAACAATACAAAATAACAAGTGTAATACAAATAAGCACAATCTAAATAAACATAATACAAATAAGGATAATATGAAGCAGGGAACCACATCTCATTATTACGACAGGGGTCGCCACTGAGAAACTAAATTCTCCCTCAAAGCTGACGGTGCTGCGCTACTTTACTCAGGATCCTTAGATGTGCCAGGCCCTGATGATAACTATCCATACCTACCAAGCATTGGACAGGTATGTATAAATAACATTATCTCTCATTGATTTAGTGTTGAATCAACTTGGGAGAGGTGGGACAGGTTTGTGATTTGAACACGGGTATTACGGAGTGAGCGATGTACCGCTGACTGAGCTACCGCCGTAGGCGATCGCATTTATCACATGAATGTTGCTCATCTGTTTATTTTTTTTTATGTGTGAAGAGAAAAGGGGAAAAAAGAAATTTTAGCTGAATTCCATTTTCTACAATTTCGTTACATGTATACAGAATTAACCCGTTGAAAAAATGCATTTTTACCGGTACGTAAAATTCACCGGATCAAGCATAGACCGGTGTATTACCGGAATAGACATGAATGGACCGGAAAAGACCCGAATAGACTTAGAAAACACGGCGTAGCGACACCTAGTTTATTGCATGTAGGAATGGGGCAAAGCCTGCACATACTCAGAGAAGCAAAAATAGGGATTTGCACCTTAGACTGCAGAAAATGGACCTTTGTTAGCATGGAACAATGATTTTTCATATAGTGGAACAGAAAGCTGAAACTTTCAACATATCACAAGTAGGATTTGAGAAATTCAAAACACTTAAGTTTTTCCACATCAAGGCAGGATTTTATTTTTATGAATTTTTTAATGTGGTCTGTTGCCATGTATTGACAAAAACGTTTAGTATTTTCACAGAAAAAGTGGTAAATTTCACCTAAACTTCATAAAATTAGACAAATCAATTTCAATTATTTTTGTTTTTACACCACCCTGTCCTGCTACTTATACTGTACAAAAAATACCCAGAAATAATGCTTGCAATTCAATGCAATATTTTTACTCAAGCACTGAATTCGCACTGAAGTTTTTCAAAAGATAAAGATTACAGGAGATACTCAAAGATAATTTGGTGTTTGAAAATTTCTTAGTATCATAATCACAATTTAAAAAATATCAGATAAAAAAAGAAGAATGAAACCAGTGGGATAAGTAAAACCAATATTTCATTTTTTAACACAACAAAGATATATCAAATAAATTTTCTTTTCACTTTTATATGATTTCTGATTGTTCAGTGACAGTTTGCAATAACTGCAGTGAGATTTATTGCACAAAATTAAATCGAATTTTGTTCTAAAGAAAACAGAGGTGCCGCCATTTTGAAAATACCACTTCCGGTTTCACCAGAGGTGGAAAACAGTGAAAAAACACACATATTACGCCCGTTTAAAGGCAATCTTGGTAGTGTAATGATGAAAAATTGGATTGAGGAACAAAATTAAGCCTGTCTTACATATGTGCACCTTCTCTTTCCTTTTAAAAAAACTTATTTTCTTTTTTCAACAGTGATTTTTAACAGGCAAACGCGTTCGCTTCTGTTTAAGAGTAAAGTGCACATGTTCCTCAGTGTGTTGGCTACAATTAAACGAGCTTCACTCAAGAAAAATAATTTGAGAAAATACTTTAAATCGGCGTAATTCAACCCCACCCAAAGGGCGAAAATTTTGCACCATTTTTTTTACGCAAGAACGATAACACATTTAGAGTTGCCTCCCTTGTTGGTCCATGCTACCTTTGTAAAGCCGTATAAGACATAAATTGGCGAGAACTGGTACTTGGCGAGAACTGGTTGAATACCAGTACAAAAAGTATTAAGATATATAGCAGTTATTATTAGTCTGACAACCTGAAAACCTGTCTCCTACTCCTCTAATTTTTCCCTTTTTGACCACCAGTGCACCTATCCATGCTCTTCTGGATTTCCTTTTAGCAGTACTCCGCACACTATTCTTTCCAAGCCGCTGGCGGCAGTAGATAGAAAGTGAGAGTTCTGGCTCATTCTCCCCTTTTCATCCCCTTTTCATCCCCTTCATTTCAAACCACGCATCATCCATCTTATGTCCCTACCCCTCCCCTTCTGTGTCAGAAATATTTTAACCATAACTAACAAGCAAACCAGCAAACCAATCAACCCATGCAAAAATCAATACACTTAACAAATCACACCACCCTTAACCAACAAACCCACGATTAAGCATATGGCTAACCCTTATACAATACAGCAATATAACAATATAAAACAATATAACAATTTTATGTAACATTAACATGCTCATAAAATTAAAACAAAATGGGTTTAACATAACAATCTGATGAAGGCTAGCAAACAAATGGCGTAACCTTTTTTATGAACATTTTTTACTTAAATAAAATTTTATTTAAAAAAAAAAAAAAAAAAAAAAAAAATTGATTTAGCTAGCTAGCCGGCTAACCGATTAACGAATTTAAAAAAAATAAAAAAAAAAATTAAAAAATTTGTTGCATGCATCAACACACCAGCTAACCAACAAGCCCTTACATCAGTCAATTACTTAACCTTTTACCTCCCCCATCAACCAACGCATGACGCATCAGGCTATGGCTAACATTTTTTACTTAAATAAAATTTTATTTTTTAAAAAAAAAAAATTTTTTTTTTTTTTTGATTTAGCTAGCTAGCCGGCTAACCGATTAACGAATTTAAAAAAAAAATTTAAAAAAATTTTAAAAATTTGTTGCATGCATCAACACACCAGCTAACCAACAAACCCTTACATCAGACAATTGCTTAACCTTTTACCTCCCCCATCAACCAACGCATGACGCATCAGGCTATGGCTAACCGGCTTATGAGTTAGTGGGTGGCTTAAGATGCTGATAAAAAGAATTTAAAAATTTTTAAAAAAAATTTAAAAAATAAAAAATAAAAAAATAAAATTTGTATATAACATATCAAGCATCGATACAAAAAAATTTTTGATTTAAAAGTAAATAAAGTGTTAAAAAGTGTATATGAAAAATGAGTGTATTAAATAACCTTACAAAGCAAGAGAGAAAAACATTAAATAGATGTTTAAAAGAAAAAGCATCTTGTCTTTCAGATTATTTTGATGAAAAAGAAAACTCTGTTTGTGTTTCATTTTTTCTTCATAATGATAATATAGGAGAAAATAGAATAGCAAAAAGTTTTAAATCAACAATATATTTTCTTTTAAGTAGAGAATTAAAAAAAAGAAACTTAAAAGCATTTTATTATAATCAAGCTTATACATTTAAACGATCAAAAAATTTTTCTGGTGTACCAATAGTTAAAACTAATAAAGTAAGTTCAAATGAAAAAATAAGTGATATGTATTTTCCTGAAGTAATGGCTAAAACTTCTTTATCTTTAAAATTTTTACCAGATGGATATACATATTTAACAATTGAATTTCTTAATTAAAATAAAAATAAATTTTTATTTGTTACTTTACAACAAATAAAAATTTTTATATTTTATAATGCCCCCATGCTAAGGTTTCCCTTCTATTATCTAAAACATACCTTTTATCATCCAACGAACTTAAAGCAATTTTATTTATTTTTTCTGTATATACCTCATGTTTATAACTTCTTATTGTATGAACCGCTCTATACAATTCTTTATTTTCTTTATCAAACAAGCATCTCCTATAATCCTTTTGTGTAATTCTATCTTTAATCACATTTTTCTTAATCCCCTTACATCTTTTATTTTCTTTACGCTTGTCAAACATCCTATAAGTATATAACTTTGCTCTTAATCCTACAAACTCATCAATAATTTTTCCATTACATTCATCTTTAAACATACCAATTACCTTTTTATTTAAACCTGTTGGAATTCCACTTTCATGATTTTCTGGATAAGCACTAGTATCAAATCTTTCTTTTACATCATTAGATATATCCTTATAAAAATCTTCTGTTTCTATTTCATACATTAAACTATCAGTATCAGTAAATAACAACTTTGCTTTTTCTTCATATTTTGGTTTTATATAATTATAGTGAAAATCATACATTAAAGTTTTACTTAACTCTAAAATAGACATACCTACATAAACAGGTTTATCAAAAACTAAATGTGTCTTTTTCATATGTATACCTACTAAATTTTCATCAAAAATTTTTACATGCTTAAAGTTAGGTTTAGCACTTAGCTTTTCTGCCTTTTTTACATTATTAACTAACTTAAAATCTATTCTATTTCTGATATTTTCCATTGTTTTACCAAACACGCTATTATTCATTAACTTATAAAAGTCTTTTTCAAAATCACTTTTACCTTTTGCTCTCATTTTTGTATTTAAATCTATATAAGGTTTTAGCCAATTACTTTCTTCAAATGTTATTCCTTTATGATTCTTTTTTATCTTTAAACCTAATTCTAAATATTGTTTTAAATTTTTATGATGAATAATATATTTTTCCTTATCATTTAAGTTAGGAATTAGTTTTTCTACTTTTCCTATTTTTAACCTTTCTGGAGCTAAAGGATATTCATTATGTTTATCATGTAATTCTTTTGGATATTCTAGATCAACTTCTAATATACAAGGATATTTTTCCCAATTTTCTAATTCTGTTTTACTCATCCATTTAAATCCTCCTTTAGGAAGAGGCTGAGACATTGCCCACCCATAAAGATTATTTGCATCTAAATATACTATATATTTATTTTTCTTCCTTCTTTTAAACTTTTTACCCATATATTTATTATTTGCTTTTGCATATCTATGAGTAATCATTGATATACCACCCCTGATACCCTTTTTAAACATTAAAAGCATATTAGGATCTGTTAAAAGTTCAAGATTTACACCAGTATACTTAAGCATAGCATCCCATGCTAAACCAGGAGCAGTAAAATAATAAGCAGGGTCTAAATCATAAGTTTTATGACAAACATTTCTAAAATTTTCAAAGATGTCAGCTAATAGTAAAACATCCACCATATTATATAAATCATGATAGTCTCCTAAATTTTTCATATTAAATTTTTCCCAAACAGTTTTTGCATGTTTATATTCTTTATAGGATATATGTCTACCAGTTAAAGATGAATAAAATTACTTTTTGGTGGTAATTTTGTTTCTTTAAACTTTTCTTCATTATCCATATACTCATAAGGATAAACTCCTTTTTTAATTACTAAGTCTAGTTTTTCATCTTCTGGAAAATACTTTTTCATATGTTTAAAATCTCCTTTTCTCAAATTCCCAGCTAATTTATCTAAGCTGAAACTCATAAACTTAAAACTATCTAAAAATCTTAATTGAAAGTATCGTTTTTTTTCTTTTCCTTCTTTATCTTTATAAGTTCCAACTGGAACAGCCTTATTAACAGATATATAAACTTCATCATTATTTGGTATACAACTAATATCCCCATCAACTTTTGCAAGTTCTTTTATAAATAAATGAGTATCATATTTAGCTGAGTTATGAAAAAATATTGGAATAAACTTTCGATTTTTACACCCACATGATGCACCTAAAAATTCACCTGTATAATAACAATGATCTTTTAACTTTTCTTTTTCTTTTTCTTTAAAGTCTCCACCACATGACCAGCACACATTTGTTTCATCAAAAATAATTTTATCCTCTTCAGTAAATATTTTTTCTTGTCTTAGTATATTAGCTATCTCTTCTACATCTCTCATTAAATATTCTATAAACTTTTTTGCTACATCGGGTCTTCAATATGTTACTAATTTAGATTTAAATAAATGTTCATGATATGAAACAATATAATAACAAAAGCTACTTGGTTGATGATGTTGTGTTTTTATTGTGTAACTTTCTATATTATTTTTTATACCATCAGGATCTAAATGTTTAATATAACTTTCAGTATCAGCAAATACCACAAAAGGAACCTTCATTTTCCTATAATAGTTTTTGAACTTTAACCATTTTTTTTCTCCATCTGGCATTTCTATAAAAACACTATCATGTTCTTTACAATATTTTGTATGTTTATTTAAAGAATATTGGCTATGAAAAGGATTTAAACATGTTAAACAGAAAAACTTTTTACCATGATGATTTGATATTTGAGATGATAACAACCTACTAATATTTTTAACTAAGCAATAATGCTTTACTCCATTTTTCTCTACTAAAAGAAGAATGATATCTTTTTCTCTTTCTCCTGTATACTTACTAATTCTAAGTGGATAAATTATATTATTTTTATTTTTATAACTAAGAACAGATATAGCAAGTTTTGGATTTTGATTTTCAAACTTATCAATATCTTTTAAACTAACCGGAGAAGCTATTCCTTCCATATTTAATTCTTTTATATGTTCTTGTAACTCATTATCTACCCTTTCTTGATTTTTTCTTTTTCGGTGAAGTGCTCTTGCTATAGAAGATGAAAAACAACAATTATTTGGATCTTTAATATTAATAAGAGCTTTCTTTAAAGCTAAAAATCTTGGTAATGGAAAGTTGGCTCCCGCTCTAATAGGATTATATCTTGTGGTGTGTAACTGTAAATCAAGTACTTTATAAAGTCGCCAACCTGTTTCAGAAAATCTTAAACATTTTTCCAAGTCTTCTAAAGCCTCCTCCATCATATCATCAAATAAATTATCTAAATCGGTTCCCTCTAAAAGAGTATACATTTCAGAATGAAAATTACCATTTTTTGTTTTTAAACCAATATCGGTATCTTTTACTAAAACACATTGAAGAACTATTTTTACTTTACTACCAAATAATTTACTTAAAGTTTTTATTATTTCATCACGTGATTTTTCTAAGAAATCTCGAGGTCCATAACCACCAAAAGCTTCTATTTTATATCGCCTATGAAATCCACCTAATGCACTTTCCCCTTCTTCTATTACAAATTTATCTTTTTCTCCATATATTTTTTTTAATTTTATCTTTAAGTGCATTAAGTTCAGGTGAAATACTAGGTTGTACCACTCTAACATTTTCTAAGCTTCTTAACAAATCATTAACTGAAGTAGTTGGTGGAGTGACTGGTCTTTGTCTTGATGTTGTTGATAATGGTCGGGCTATTGTTGGTTGTAATATTGGCGCATCAATAGTTTCAATATCTCTATGTAATATTGAAGGTCCCTTATTGATTTAAAGGGTAATTAATTCATTACGTCTAAGCCTTGAGTATCTTCTTAATCCCCTATTTCTTGCTAAAGCCCTTAATCTATCAACTGTGTATCTATCAAATTCTCTATCCATATTTTTTTTTATATAAAAAATCATTCCTTAAGTCAAATTTTAAAATTTTATTATTTCTTAAAAAATAATAAAATTATTGAATGTCAATTCTATACTTATCATTCCATACTCTACCATTCCAATTTTCAATTGTTTGTGGACAACGATCTATGTATTTACTAGCTTTGTAAATTGATGGAAATTCAATTACTTCATCAGTCGTAACATTTTTTAATGTTACTTTTTTTGGATTTTTACTTATATCTTTTAATCTATCATAATTAGGTGTTTTCTTAAGTGGTACTGCTTCTTCTGGATATAAACCATGCTCTTTTAACACATCAATATACTTTTTCTTATTCCAATAGGAATAAAACTTAATATTGTTATCTGTTAATTTTTTTTTAAAATCAGCAATCTTTAGCATATTTTTTTATTTAAAATAAAAATTACTTAATACACTACACTCATCTTATTTCCATCACTCTGAAAGTTAATTAGCCTATCACTTAGTAAAACCGCATATGCCTCAGTATTTGGTGGAACAGGCACACTGAATGTTGCTTTAACGTGGATATCAGTAACAGAATACTTAAGCCGTTCACTTTGTTTTGATAAATCAAACACAAACAAAGGAAAAATAAATTTAAATTCATAAGGATTAATATTCGGGTTTGATACTAATTCATCCATGTTATAAAACTTTTTTCTAAATGAAGCAGCTTCACTGTATATTCTACTAATTTGATTAGCAGCAAAATTTATATCATGATCATATAGTGGATATTTTTTTGAACCTAACATTACATAAATATTTTTAATATTTATGCTGTCAAATACAGCTGAGTTTTGTTCTTGGTTATTACTTCTATTTGTTTGAAAACCAACAATTAAAAAACGTGGCACCTCAGGAGATGATTTAGATGATAACCTCCAAGTAAAACCTGCTGCTTGTGGAACTGGAATAGTGCCGCTTTGTATCATTCTATACCCAACTGGAAATTTTTCTTTCTTCTCGATAAATTTAAAAAGTTCCAACCTGTTACCATCTTCCGATGTTACATGCGGCATAAACCAAGATACCTTCAGTAAATTAACTCTACCAGGTTCATGTCTAGCAGGATTACCACCTGCAGCTGCAATAGTTTGAGCCCTAAAAATTGCATCATTATCATTATTTCTTGTTAAGGTTAAAGTTTGTTTCATACCATATAAAATTTTGTTATAATCTTCACAAAAACCAAATATATGTTTTAAGGGTATACTAAAACTAAATGTTCCAACTGGATTAGAACTAAAAATAAGGGCTCTTCTTGTTGAAAAACCAGCATTATTAGCACTATTTGCAACGTTTCCTGTATCCTTACCCCACAGTTGGTTTAACCCCTGTGATTTAGAAAAGTCATCTGGGTATTTTAACAGACCTAGCATTGTTGTAACCTGACCAGGATAATTAATTCTTTCTATTTCTTGCCCACTAAGTTGATATCTAATATTTTTAAACAAATACATCAACCCATTATTTGTTAAGGTAACCTCATCTTCATTTGGTGTATAAGCGGTACCATCATTTTTTACTAATTCACCTATAATTTGTAAATAAGACTCAGAAGGATGATAAAAAATATCTTGAGTTTCAATTTCAATCCTAATATTTCCTCCAGGGTTGTTTAGATTGGTTCCTGTAATAGGTAGATATTCATAATATTCATATTCATCAATACTATCATCTTTTAAAATCGGCGTTTTAATGTTTAAAATATCCATTTTATTATATGCAATTATAATTTTTAAGTCAAAATTATAATTGAGTTGTGTTTTTTAATATTCTAGCCATAGTTGAGGGAATGATTTGTTTTCATCATTTACATACACACCCTTAAGTTTAATATTTTTAAGTTCTTTTTCAGAAAGATTTTTTCTCATTTTAGGGTAAATTCTATTTCCGTAAAGAATGGTTACCTTAGGTATATCATTTTTTTCTAAATATTGATTTACATCTTCTTCAAATTCCTCAATGATATCAGCTTTTTCAGAAGACAATTTTACAACAACCTTTTTATAACCATAATTTGTATTGGTAACTTCAAGAATTTCACAATCTTCATTAAGTTTAAAATTTGCAAAAAGGATGCCAACCCTTTTTGTATTGTATTTTTCATATTTAGTTATTTTAAATTTTAGCTTTGACATTCTTTTTTATTTAATGTACATAATTTGCTTAAATTAAATTTATTTTTTTCATAATACTTTAACTCCGGAACCCTTAATACTATTTAATTTCTTAACTAAATCTTGTATAGCAATGGCTCCACCATCCATTAACTTGCTAATATCTTGCATTGCAGGTTGAGTTGTTGTAGTAGGCTTTTCTGTATATTTTTCTAAAATCTTTTTAGATTTTGGTGTCAAAGCCTTTTGAACTAACTTTTTACCTGCATCAACCGCGGCACTCTTTCCAACCTCTAACGCTTTCTTTGTTCCTTCCTTAGCCACACTCTTACCAACATCAACTGCTGAAGATGCAATTTGTTTAGCTGTGCTGCTTGTAAATAGTCTTGTAAGAAAATTAGCTAAAGTATCAAATATTCCTGCTCCACCATAAGCATAATTTCTTTTAAATCCTCTCTTTTGTGATGTAATCATTTTAGAATAGCCATTAATTTTTTATAAGTTTTTGTATTTAATACATGTTGTCTTTTTAATTCATCACAAATACTTACAAGCTCATTTCTTACACCTGTATTACCAGCTCCTTTACTTGCCATTAAGAGGTCTAATCTTTCTAATAGTGCGTTAGGGTCAGATGGGATAATGGTAATTCCGTATCCAGTTTTTCCTGCCCTAATATCTCCCCAAATAGGTCTAAGTATGTTATACCACTTATTTGATGAAGAACTTTTTGGTCGAGGGTTATTAGGGTCGTTATCACGATGAAGAGCATTGGTTTTTAT
The DNA here is from genome assembly GCA_945859785.2 of Tridacna gigas. NCBI lineage: Eukaryota > Metazoa > Mollusca > Bivalvia > Cardiida > Cardiidae > Tridacna > Tridacna gigas. The sequence continues at coordinate 9,669,087 of OX244028.2, forward strand.
CATTATTTCTCTATAATCAATAAGGTCCTCAACTTTATAAATGTTTTGATTTGGGATTTTAGCAACAATTAACTCCCATAGACCGGGTGTTCCTTTATATTCCTTACCAGCAACTATAATATCATCTTCATCAATTATTGCTAATTTGTTACCAATATAGAATTTACCATTTTTATCATATAACCCATATGTTCTATCAACATCACCTCTACCAACAAATTTTGTTAAATACTCCTTTGCGATTGGTCCAATATGATGTGTGTCTTCATATTCCTCCATAATTTTTTTTTCTTCAGATGGATAAGCTTCTATTGTTGGATAATTTGGTAAGTTAATAGCCTGTGGTAACCGTTCAATCCCCTCTTTAATTGGTTTAAGCCCTTCTGTAATCTCCTTTGTTGAAGCTTTTTGTGTTTCTGTAATAGGTTTAAAAAACTTTGAAAGGTCTGTTTGTAATTCAATGTCTCCTGTTCTTTCTGCAAGCTGATTATCACGAATTCTTTTCATTGTTGCAAGATATTCTTTTACTGTTTCTTCCCTTTTCACAGGGTCTTTTATCTTTAAAAATGACATATTTTTTTAAGTAAAATTTTTTTTAATTAGTATTATCTATCTCACATGCACAAGAAAATTTAAACTTAAGCGGTTTTAGTTTTAGTCTTAATGGGTTCCATTGTTTCTTTCTACTAGTCTCCTGAATTCCTCCCGTGCTTCCTGTTTCCCCTTCTCTATTAAACTCTCTCCTGTTCCTCCAGCTTGCTTTTTTTCTTTGACTTAACACGTATTTCTTCCTTCATTTGTTTGTATTTTTCCAATTCATCCATAATTAAAGTAAATTCTGAATGTTCTATTTTGTTGTCAGCGATTGCCTTAGATATATGTGTATGTATCGTATTTAACTTTGAATCTGCCAACATTTTAATCTGAAGATGTTTTTCTGATTTTGTTCTGGTTCTTCTAACCGTAAATTTACCAACTAATGCTGTAATACCAATAACCAATGCACTAACCTCTAATGCTATTGTTGCTGGAATTGCTACAATGGTGGATAGTAAAGCGATACCTCCTCCTCCAGCACCAAGGGCTGCCACCGTTAATCCTGCCTCTACATTGTCTACTGTTTTACTAATCTTTAAATACTTTTTAGCTAGTTGTTCTCTTGTCTTAACTTCATTTTCTAGAAATGTTTGAATTTCTGATATTTTTTGCAACCTAAAGGATTGGCCATTGTCATCACTTAAAATTACAGCTTCTAGTCTTGGTGCATTTGGTATATTTCGCGCTTCTGGTAAGTTTGGATATATCTTTTCATTTAGTTCCATTTATTAATTACGCCTATTTTTTTAAATAGAATAGTAAAGACGGCACAAAAAGGTGTTTTCCTCAATTTTTACTAGGTTACCAGAGTTGTTTGTAATTGTGGTAACCACATTATCATTATCCTCAAGAATAACTTCATTTGTTAAACTAAATTGCTTAATTTTTAGAGCATAAGATAGAGAAATTAAAACGGCACCCCTACTCATCATAAAACCAAAATTTAAAACAATTGTATTTGTTTCATCTGGTTTTAATACAATAGGTTGTTGTGTAAAAACATCCCAAGTAACAGGATTAACTTTTTTAGCTGGATGCTTAACTTCAACAGGTTTCCAAAAAATAGTTTTTGGTTGAACTATTTTATGTTTATTTTTTCCAAATTTATGCACATACATATTTTTAATATTACAATATTGCTCCTAATATAGGAATATTAGCAAATGGGCTATTAGGTCCTAAAAGAAGACCTTTTCCATCATAAATTTTTCCACCTTGTTTTAAATACAATCCATCACCAACGGCACCTAATCCTTTACCTTTGTATGGCTTAAGATATAAACCTTCACCATCTGTTTCAACTTGGCAGATACAACCACCTTTCTTAAGATACAATCCGTTACCCATTGCTTTTTGAACTCCTGAAGATGCTAAACCAGATAACGCACCAACTCCCAAAGCAGGTAAAACAGTCCTTGCTAATGTGGGTAGAACTGATGAAGCTAATCCTGCTAACAAAGGTAAAAATCCTCCTTCTACTTTCATGTTATGTTTAAGTTGTTTAGTTGACATTCTAAACGTGGTTCCCTTTCCACCTTTATAAGCTTTAGTAAGTTTATTTACTTGTAATTTGGTTAATGCTATTACATCGTTACCATGCAAATCTTCATGTTTTAAACGAATACTTGCTGGGCTTTTGTTTTTAAAAGAATGTAAATTTTTTTCCTTTTGCCCTTCTGATATATTTATTTTAGCGTTAATATAGTTTGTCATTTTTATATTTAACGTGATTCTCTTATATGAAATCTAATAGTTAATGTTTCTCCTCTTAAATTTAATATATTTCCATCTTGGTCAGTTAGCGTAACGTTTAAATCATGTATTTCATTCAACGTTAAAGGTAGGTATACCAGATTAACAGGATTTTCTATTATTTTATACCCTGGTGATACATTTGGAAAAAAGCTGTAAATTGTGTTTCTTTGTGAACCATTAACATAACTTCCTGAAATTAAATCAATGTTAACTAGTAAGCTATTAATACTTAAGATATTAACTAAATTTTCTGATTCATGAAACCCTCGAACATATTTTGCTCTGTTAAATCCTAACACCTTTCCAATACTTTTTTCATGATTAAAATCTACCTGATAACTATTTTCAATAATTAAAACTGATTTTAAGGTATTAGTGTTTGCTGATAAGATAATATAATATTCTTCATTAAATTGGTCATAATCACCTTTTTTCCTCATTTCTTGTTGTATATAATAGTTGATATCAACTAAATCATAGGAACCTTCAGGTATTTTTATTTTATTCCATGTGGCACCACCATCAGGAGAATAAACAAAGGTACCGTTATTTTCAGTAATATTTGGAAATGAATAGTAAGTTTCAAGATTAACCAATGCTATTTCATATTCTTTATCTTGGTCTAATTTAAGTGGTGGGTTAAATCTTGTTTTAAAACTTGTTTTGTTGTCACTTATGATAAATTGAAATGATGTTTTATGGTCAGTATTTTTTACTATCTTTTCAAGTAATTCTTCCATTTTTTATTACTAAAAAGGTTGTTTAAATATGTAAAATATATATCTTTTGTTTTGCTTAAGATATATTTTTAAAATTTAATAATGTTTTTTGAATAAATAAGCAGAGTGCCTATCATTAGAAACTTTAAGGGTAAAATTAAAAATATGACTTATTTCTCTTAGTTTATTTAGATATAACATAATATTTTTTCTATGCTTTCTATGCTTTCTATTAACTTTATCTTCATCTTCAGTTTCAAAAATACTTGACCATTTATCTAAATTAGAACACAATTCAGAAATATGGTTTTTCAAAAAACAAACACATAATTCTTTTTCTTCTATACCTTTAAGACTTTTTTTATAAGAAAGAAAGTCCCTTTTTAAATTAAAAAAACTAAAAACTTTTTTCAAAATATTTTACTGTGCTACGTTCAATTTTTTTAAGTAAATCAATTTCTATTTGTTTAGCTAAACCCGTAAGTTCATTTACACTAAAATCATTTAAACTGCTTTTTTCAACCTTGTGTTGAACTGCTGCTTTTACTAAATTTGCCATTTTTTATAAACATACTTAAAATCTCCTTAAATTTTTTTTTTTTTTTTTTTTTTTTTTAATTTTTTTTTAATAATAATTGTAGTAGTTTTGTGGTATATAGAAGTTGTCAAATCCATTTCTTTACTTACCGTTGTATTTGTCATTGGTTAAATCAATTATAACAAAACCATTAGGTCTTTCCCAACAATTTTTACAAAAATTAATAAACTCAGTTTTTGTCATATCATCACCTACATGATCACTAAAAATATGATTAAGATTTTTTAAGTCTTGTCTAAACAAGCAAATAAAATTAGCATTTTCTCTAATAGTTTGACGAGGTAATCTAAAATAATTTTGCGATAGATAAAAACAATCAGCGTTACTATGTCTCCCTCTTACGTAATAGCTTTCACATTTGTTTTGTCTTTCTAAAAGTAAATCATCAAAAATCATTAAATTTTTGTTTTGGCCATTTAAATCTTTTGGGTCAGGAACATCGCTTGCATATTCAAAAAATTCATAATTGATATCAGATTTTTCTTTAATTGTTTTACTCCATTCTTCAACTAATGCAGTAGGTGAAATATCACTGTTTTGAACTTCATTTTTTAGTGAAAACAACCTTAATATGTATTCTTTTGGTAATTTTTCTTCAAAGGCTTTTTTAAGTATACGATATTCTGGTTGAAACAAACTTTTACCAAAAACGCATAAGTTGTCATAATCTAACCAATCGGAGCGTAACAAAAGGTTAAGTAAAAGGGTAGTTTTACCACATCCTGATTTACCTACTATTAAGCCTCTGATACTTCTTGGTAAAAGGGGATGGTTAAATCTTTTTGCTAAAGCTTCATTCCATGATGAATTAACAATGTCCATTTTATATTAAAAATTTTATTTTAATATAAAAAAATGTATTGCGTTAAATGTAAAAAGAAAACTGATACTACTGATATAGAATGTGTGGTAAGTAAAAATGGTAAAAATATGATGCGAGGAAAATGTGTTAATTGTGGAACAGATAAAACACAATTTATTAAACAACAAGAAGGTGGATCGTTGTTAAACAAAGCAATCAATAACTTACCTGTTGAAATGCATTTACCTGGGCATAATTTTACTGGTCCTGGTACCAAGTTAAAGAAAAGATTAAATCCTGATTTAACACCTAAAGAATGGTCAAAGCCTGTAAATCGTGTTGACAAAGCAGCATATCATCATGATATTTGTTATCTTAAACATGATGATACAGCTACAAGAAATTCTGTTTGTGATGCTAATATGCTTAAAGAGTTAAAAGGTATTTATAATCCTACTATTAAGGAAAGAATGGAAAGAGGATTGGTTTCCTCGTTGATAGGAACCAAGAAAAAATTTGGAATGGGAATTAAAAAAAAAAATTTAGAAAATATAATATTAGCAGAAGAATTACACAAACCTGTAAAAAGAAAGTTTAAGAAAAGAAGAGTTAGAGTAAATGGTATTGATAGGATATGGGCTGCTGATTTAGTAGATATGCAAGCATTTTCTAAACTTAATCATGGTGTAAAATATCTTCTTGCTGTCATTGACATCTTTTCAAAATATGGGTGGCTGACACCATTAAAAGATAAAACAGGAAAATCCGTTTCTGTTGCATTGAAGAGTATTTTTAAGGAAAGAAAACCTGAAAAAATGTGGGTGGATAAAGGTAAAGAGTTTTATAACAAAGATGTTAAAACTTGATTGAATTATATTCCACTGAAAACGAGGAAAAATCAAGCGTTGTTGAAAGATGGATTAGAACAATGAAAGAAAAAATGTGGAAGTATTTCTCTGCTCACTCAACAAATGTTTATATTAACGTGTTACCAAATCTTGTTAAAGAATATAATAACACAAGGCATTCTTCAATTAAGATGACACCAACTGAAGCAAGTAAGAAGAAGAATGAAAATAAAGTTTGGAGAACATTGTATCCTGATTATAATCAAGTAAGGGAGGATATTGAACCAAAGTTTTCTGTTGGAGACAAAGTAAGGATAAGTAAAAAGAAAAAGACTTTTGAAAAAGGTTATACTACAAGATGCACTGAAGAGGTTTTTACAGTTTCAGAAGTAAAACATACATCACCTATAACATATAAAATTGAAGATTTAAATGGTGAAGAAATAAAAGGTTCCTTTTATGAACCTGAACTACAAAAAACGAGACAAGAGTTGTATAGGATAGAAAAGGTTATTAAAAAGGGAAAAAAGAAATCTCTTGTAAAGTGGAAAGGTTATTCTGATGAGTTTAATTCATGGGTTGATAATAGCGCTATTGTAAATATTTAAATATATAAAAATGCAAAATATTTTAATTGATAATATAACTTTACCAAATAAACCTTCAAGCAATTTTGAACTTGAGGATGCCGCAAAAAAAATAAAAATAAAAAATTTTAGAGGAATATTTTTAAGAGATACCCTACCTAAAAAAGTAAAAAATAAAGAATGTGGTATATTAAATCTTGATGATAGCAGCGGTCCAGGTACTCATTGGGTTGCATGGTTTAAAGATGATAAAACTAAAATTTATTTTGATAGTTATGGTATTCAACCACCTATTGAAATTATAGATTATTTAAAAAGGCCAATACACTACAATACTGACCAATTACAACATGCAGGGGAAGTATTTTGTGGTCATTTATGTTTGTACATTCTTAAAGAGTTGGGTTTAGGTAATAAATTTCAAAATGTTCTAAATAAACTTTTTTAGAAATATTAAAAACGATGCCTGTTGATAAATTTGGAAGAATAGATGATGATGCTAAAACAAGTGGTGATGGTGTGTCACTCGCTTACATAAGTAATAATATTTTACGTAAAGATGGAACAACCCCCGTTACCGGTTCTATAAATATGAATGGTAACACATTAACGAGGGTTAGTAATCCAGTAAATCCACAAGATGCTGCAACTAAGAGTTATGTTGATGGAGTTGGAGGGCTGTTAAATGAAAATGGAGGATACCATATGGTGGGGTACCTAAACATGGGTTTTAATAAAATAAAAAATATAGCTGACCCTGAGGAGCCTAGTGAAGCTGCTACTAAAAAATATGTAGATGCTGCTAATAGTGCTTTTGTTTATGGAGCTGATGGTTATACAGCAAGTGGAGATATTTCTATGGGTGGATGGAGGATTAACAATGTTGGCTCACCTATAGATAACCAGCAAGTTGCAAATAAGTTTTATGTGGATACCGCTATTAAAGCAAAAAATACAGGTAATAATGCTTTAACAAAAAACCAACATGGAACTTTTTTAGCAGCTGGTAAAATAGATATGAACACTCACCCAATTACTGGGTTGCCAAATCCTACAGACCGTGATGCAGCTGCCAATAAAAATTATGTTGATAATGGCGGAGCCATTGTAAAATATCCTGATGGAAGTTTTACAGCAATATCCAACATAGACCTGCAAGGTTTTTCTATAAAAAATGCAGCGGCACCTGTAGAAGAAAGAGATTTAGCAACAAAATCCTATGTGGATAAAAAAGTATCACTTCCTTCTCTCATAGGTCCTAAACCTATTATAAGCGTGTGTGCCGAGGAACAAGGTGCATTAGCAAATGGTAATTATGAGTTTGCTTTTGGTAATGGGAGTGTCGGAGAAAGCCATGGGTTAGGAGGTTATTGTATGGCTGCTCCTGGTAGAATTTTAAGAGGAACTTTAATGGTTGTTAAGGGAACCGGTATTCTAAAAGAAGAGGCAAAAGTTAATATAGTCATAAATGGAGTTGAACAGGTTGACTACTCCATAGTAAAAAAGAAAGGAGAAGGTTGTGGTTGTATAGTTTTTCCACAACCTTTAGAAATAGACCAATGTGACGTTATAAACTTTATAACAAGGACAGATAACCCTAATGCTAAAAATTCGTATTTAACAATACTGATAGAGTTGGACATGTAAAAATATTTAACCTGGTGAAAAGGTTAAATATTTATATTTTTTGAATGATATCACTTTTTACTCTACAAACTGGGCAATCTTTTTTGTTGTAAATGGTAAAACATGGTTCACAAGCACAAAGATGACTACAACTGCAAAACAAAATGTTTGGTTTTGTGTTTTCATCTAAGCATAAAACACATGTATCTGATTTATAGGTTTCATTTATGCTAATATGTTGTGACTGCACATTTCCATAATTTTCTTCATACATTTCCCAAATTTCAGTAAGTTCTCGTTCTTCATAATTAACATCATTAAATCTTTGATAACCTTCACCGTGATTAATTGTATAAAATTCATTTTCACCATAGAGATAATAATGTAAATCACCCCACCATTCACCATAATATTCAACAAAAGAAGTAAAATCACCAGAATATTCAAGAGGTAAAGCATAATGAATATTTTTAAATGTTAATAGCGGAAATAAATAATAATCCACAGGTTGTTTTTCTCTAGAAATATCTTTAAGTAAATCAATTATAGCATTTTTATAAACACTTAAAAAATTATCACTTTGATTAAATGGAATTCTAATGCCAGTATAAATAGGCTTACCAATATTGCGATTGGGATCATCCGAAAGCATGCGTGTATCAGGAAATGCAGTAAAAAGTATTGTTTCAAAATCAGATTTTTCTAACTTTTGCTTACTATGTTCATAATAAACAAAAGGCATTAATTTTAAAAACATGAAGAAAGAATCCTTTTTCTTTTCTGTAAAAGAAAAATAAAATTGAAAAAGTTCTTTATTTGAATCGTACATATGGTAAGATATAGATTTTTTATTTAATAAAGTCTGGCATAACTTTATTGCAAAATCATTTGAAATTTTATCCAACACACTCATTTTTATAATATATTTTAAAACTTAATAAAGAAAAATTCAATTTTTTTATTATCACAAAAAAATAAAAAAAAAATTTTTAAATTTTTGATTTAACAATTTTTTAAAATTTCTTTGATTTCCTCCATGTTACAAAGTTCTTTAAATCTTTCTACATATTTATCTAGAATATATTCCACATCATCTTCGTCTTCTATTTCTGTATTGTTTAGTTCCCATGACAAATCATTATCTAAACAATCTTTTAAACAATTGACTCGTCTGATTAATTTTTTTGTTAATTCATCACGTTTATCATTTAAAACTTCATATGCTAAATTAGATAGCTCATCTTGTCTTTCTTCTCTTTCTGATGTGTTAGGTATATTTTCCATTTTTTCACTCATCTTTGTATATACTATTTATAGACTTTAATTACTTTAAAATCAAAAAATTTTTGTATCGATGCTTGGTATGTTATATACAAAATTTAAATTTTTTTTTTTTTTTTTTTTTTCATTTTTTTATCAACATCTTTAGCCACCCACTAACTCATAAGCCGGTTAGCCATAGCCTGATGCGTCATGCGTTGGTTGATGGGGGAGGTAAAAGGTTAAGTAATTGACTGATGTAAGGGCTTGTTGGTTAGCTGGTGTGTTGATGCATGCAACAAATTTTTTAATTTTTTTTTTTATTTTTTTTAAATTCGTTAATCGGTTAGCCGGCTAGCTAGCTAAATCAATTTTTTTTTTTTTTTTTTTTTTTTTTTTTTTAAATAAAATTTTATTTAAGTAAAAAATGTTCATAAAAAAGGTTACGCCATTTGTTTGCTAGCCTTCATCAGATTGTTATGTTAAACCCATTTTGTTTTAATTTTATGAGCATGTTAATGTTACATAAAATTGTTATATTGTTTTATATTGTTATATTGCTGTATTGTATAAGGGTTAGCCATATGCTTAATCGTGGGTTTGTTGGTTAAGGGTGGTGTGATTTGTTAAGTGTATTGATTTTTGCATGGGTTGATTGGTTTGCTGGTTTGCTTGTTAGTTATGGTTAAAATATTTCTGACACAGAAGGGGAGGGGTAGGGACATAAGATGGATGATGCGTGGTTTGAAATGAAGGGGATGAAAAGGGGATGAAAAGGGGAGAATGAGCCAGAACTCTCACTTTCTATCTACTGGCGGCTTTCCTACCCGCCGTTTTCAACACTATTTCAGTTATGCCCAAGCGACCAGTGCAACTATCCACGCTCTCCTGGATTTTCTTTTTAGCAGTACTCCGCACGATATTCTTTCCAAGCTGCTGCCGGGTTGCACACCTGCTATTTTCAACACTATTTCAATTATGTCCTTGCGACCAGTGCACCTATCCATCCTCTCCGGGATTTTCTTTTACCAGTACTCAGCACATTCTTCTTTCCAAGCCGCTGGTGGCTTCCCTACCCGCCGTTTTCAACAGTATTTCAGTTAGGCCCTGGCGACCAGTGCAACTATCCATGCTGTCCTGGATTTTCTTTTTACCAGTGCTCTGCACAATATTCATTCCAAGCCTCTGGCGGCTTTCTAACATGAGCCAGGATTGCGTCCTGTTGCATTGACTTTATCGGCTAACTACTATTTCTTTCCCTTTCAGGAGAATACATGAAGATTCAGACTTTGCCTAACCTCTAACGTGGGGTTAGCCATTACAGCTGCAAATGCAGCCGACCACATACGACAGACGAGACAGAAACGGGCATGGACGGACTGGATGCGTTCCTGCAAGAACCGGTCTCGGCCTGGATGGGGAGGCAGTGGGATGTGATAATTGTGGGAACTTGGAAGTCCCACCTCACATCCCTCCTAAAGTTTCTGGATTTCTTAGAGGTGGTAGGCATTCAGGGTTGGTGGAACTGGACCTGCCTCACCATCCAGGTCTTCAGCCGGTCCCTCAGGAAAAGGACAGCGGAACGGAAGGCAGAAGTGGCAGCAAGGTATTTGGCGTCACTTCCGTCGCCCGAAGCCAGACGGACATACTGGACTTCGGACTACTACGATGACGTTACCTCGGCCGACTAGACGACGATGACGGACGAGGACAGACATGACCACTGGCTGGTGATGGAGGTCAATATGACCAACGGATGCAGGCCGTCCGTCGTTACCAACATGACGCTGACAGCCTTAGAAGACGCGATGGAAGAGACGAAAGGTGACAGGACGTTCTTCTGCATCCTGGTTACGATGCACAAGACCTCAGCTACCGTGGGCTCTGAGGTGGTCACGGTGTCTGAGGCCCTGTACCGACGACTTGATGACCTTCAGACACAGCTACACCCGGACACTGACCGATTGTTTACGAACAGGGGGAGAGCATTTGCTAGCAGTTCATCGGTCAACCGATGTCTAAATCGAGCATGGACTGCTAGCGGATGCTCTAAGTACGGACGGTTTTCCTGTACCATCAACAGGAAAGGACTGACGACCGACATGCAACATCACGACCCCCTGATCGCCGACGACCTGGCAGAACTACTCTGCCATAGACGGACGACAGCTGACGCACACTACAGACTAATAGACAAGATTAGGACCTCCATCCGGACTGTAACGAAAATACAGGACTTCTACGGGGGCGGACAGAAGGTCTCAAGAACCCGTGGAGCCTGACTGTGACTGACCCGACCCCGACGAGCACATCTCACAGTGACACTTCCTCGAACCGGACTGTGACGTACGGCTAAGGTCCAGGCTCAGCAGGATGAGGTGCTCGAGCAGATAAGGCAGAGAAAACTACAATTTATGACCCAGGATATGACTGACATTATTAGACCGGACTTTGACATTTACATTAGGACAGGAGAGCCACCAACAATGGAGAACCTTATGACTAAACGACCGACGCGTTATGGACAGCTGACTGCAAAACAGATTGTGGACAAAATTAGGAACTTAATAAAATATTAAAACAGACCAACACAGACAGACTAAAAGACTGACGCTCAAGACAGTGGCCTATGACTGAACGACAGAAAAAAAAACACACAAGAAACTTCTAGTCAAAACAAGACTATAAAATGTGTGATAAACTACTAGTCAAAACAAGACTCTAAAGTGTGTGATAAACTACTAGTCAAAACAAGACTCTAAAATGTGTGATAGTCAAAACAAGACTCTAAAATGTGTGCTTGAGAGAAAACATTAAAATTTCTGATAGTCTATTAAAAAAAATCTAAAATGTCTGATAGTCAAAGAAAAACCCTAACAAGTCTAATATGTCTGATAGTCAAAGACTGAAAATTTAAAATGTGTTTTGATAAGGGTACAAAACATTGTGGGAAAAGGAGAAAATGCTGGTTACCAGCAGCTGGTTACCAGCATTTTCTCCTTTTCCCACAGTGTTTTCAAAAGGCTTCTCTCTCAGGGTCATTAAAAGTATGAGAAGGGTAGAACACATTGTGGGAAAAGGAGAAAATGCTGGTTACCAGCATTTTCTCCTTTTCCCACAATGCTTTCAAAGAAAGAAACATGTCTAATATGTCTGATGTTAAAAATCCAAATTGTCTGATTTTCAAATGTTAATGTTTAACTCATTACCAAACAACATAATTTTAGACTGGTCCAAATTCAAAGCATTTGTAGACCACAACTGACTGAAAATTTAAAATCTGTTTAGAGAAGGGTACAAAATATTGTGGAAAAAGGAGAAAATGCCGTTTACCGGCAGCTGGTTACCAGCATTTTCTCATTTTCCCACAATGTTTTCAAAAGGCTTCTCTCTCAGGGTAATTAAAAGTTTGAGAAGAGTATTAAACATTGTGGTAAAAGGAAAAAATGCTGGTTACCAGCAGCTGGTTACCAGCATTTTGTCCTTTTCCCTCAATGTTTTCAAAAGGTTTCTCTCTCGGGTTCGTTAAAAGTTTGAGAAGGGTAGAACACAGCATTTTCTCCTTTTTCCACAATGCTTTCAAAGAAAGAAACAAGTCTAATATGTCTGATGTTAAAGAAAAAAAATCTAAAATGTCTGATTTTTAAATGTTAATGTTTAACTCTTTACCAAACGACATGTTTTCAAACCCAAACGTCCGAGGTGCGACCCGGTCAATGGGAGGTAACTGTCAAATTGAATTGCTTCAAATTTGGCACACACAAACTTCCAGCTATACTGATCATAACTCACTAATTGAGAGTGGGCTAACTTAAGTATGGTCTTAGATTTAAGTATTTGAAAGTGGCGTAAGTCGCAAAAAATTGCGATCCTGCTGGCCGAAAAACCTACACGCCTGCCGGTATTTTACTTCTCTGTCAAAGTGATTCATACCACCACGGACCTTTATACTACGCATCTGCTTACAGGCGGACTTGTTTCCTTGGGAAAAATATAGCGTAGCACCGTGCAGGGGAGCAGTCGTTTTTTTAAGACTTACCTCCCATATTTTAGAAGGGCCAAATTTCAGCGCAAAGAAGAATTCAATTTTGTCGTTTGTCTTTTACTTGGCCTTGTTGTCATTATAAATTGGAAATTGAAACTTTTGAAATGATTTTTAGTAAAACTCTTTTGGTTGATAATTTATAATTTAAACATCGATCTTTGTCGTTGTGTTAAGAATGTCGATATGAAATTAAATGTCTCAAATATATTAGGAAGGGTTAAATGAAGAATTAAAAATGATAGAATTAGATCAAAAATAGTTTGTTGTAAAATGAAGTAACAAAAAAAAGTAATTTAAATGTCAACATAGACAATATAATAGGCAAAACGTAATTGCAAGTCAACGTTAAAATTGTAAAACATAGTTGAAAATTTCATCAGGAATAATGAAAGTCTCATCATGAATAATGATTGAATTGGCGGATATCCCCTTCCATACGATTGGGGCTCGGCGTTTGAAGCATGAACTATCACGCATTCTCTAGGGGTCAATGACGATAAACCCCCGGGTAGAATTCCGCGTCCTATTGATCTACTCACCCTTTGTTCTGCCAAGCCCCCGTAGCGTACAGGACTTGAGAACAGGAGATCGCTGTTTCGATCCCCGGCTTTCTTTCCGAGGATTAATGATAGTCATTGCCTTAATTACAGATTTAAGGCTGTAAATGAATTTTTTGAAACGAATTTCAGCTTGTGATTTAATGTGTGATTTAAACTTTATCTTGTCGTTGAATTTTTTTTTATACATATTTTAGCTTGTGATTGCATTTTGTGATACATTGTTAGCTTGTGATTGTATTTTGCGATATAAATTTTAGCCTAAGGTTTAATTCTGTGATATAGACTTTATCGTGTAGTTGAATTTTGTGATACATATTTTACATGTAGCTTGTAATTGTATTTTGTGATACAGATTTTAGATTGTGGTTGAATTTCGCTATTGTCACAGTCAAAGCTATTATAATATGAGCCACGCTCTGTGAAAAGGGGACTTAATGCATCTGCGGAAAGTATCGACCCAGGTCAGCCTGCACAGTCTGCGCAAGCTGACCTGGGTCAAAACTTTCCGCTATTGGTCAATTTTCTGAATGCCCAAGGTGCAGTCTATCTCATGATTGAATAGGTTGTTAAAAAGTGGCTATTATGGATCCATAATTATGTGATGGCTTGATTGGTGTCATGCATCACGGAGATGCATTAAGGCCCCTTTTGCCAGAGTATGGTTCATATGATTGGTTACTTGATTAAACTCTGTCATTAATGTACGATCATTATTTTAACCCCTGTATTGTACAGACTGTGAATTGTTTATGATGGAAAACTTTCTTAGCCCTAACTTGCTAAATAAGTTATATGATATCTTCAAGTCGATTGTAAAATCCCAAATGTTGCTATTTCAAAGTTATTTTTAGGGAAGAAATATCTCCTTATCAGCCAGTGTAGATCCAAGATTAGACTGCAAGTTCTGTAAAGTCTGATCTTAAACTACATTGTCCGCAATGAGTCAGTGAGTCCCGCTTAAAGCAGCCTAAGGGTTAATCCTAAAACTGCTTAATAGATGAAACTGTGCAGTAGATAGTTATAATGCAAATCTTGTTATTTCTAAGTTATTTGTTGGGTGAAATATATCACCTTATCGGAAAGTGTTGATCCAGGATCAGACTACACGAACTGTGCAGTCTGATCTTGATCTACACTTATACACTATCCGCAAAAGATCCTTGAGTCGCAATTAGCTATCTAAGGGTTAACGCTATACCACACGACACAATTTTGGACTGGACCAAATTGTAAGCAATTCCAGACGACATAATTAAATGTTGTAAAATGATGATTTCTTTCCCATAAGGTATTCAAAAACCTTTTTAAATCGTCGTTAAAAGTCGGGATTGTTTGGTAAAGGGTTAACCGTGTGACTGATTTTTCCGCCGTCTGTCTGTCAGTCTGTCTCTGTCTCTTTGTCTCTATCTCTCTCACCATGTTACTGATTTTTTCCTCTGTCTGTCTGTCTGTCTGCCTGCCTGCCTGCCTGTCTGTCTGTCTGTCTCTCTAATTCGATCTAGCTATCAGTGCAAGATATCACGAACACTCCAATTATCCTGCTGGTCGAATAAAGCATTCAGATTTGTCCTTTTGATATTTATATTCTTTTGTTTCGACAGTGATGTATTTCTTGGAAATGATATTTTGTTTATTAGATATGTGCAAGGCCTAAATATTACTTCAAAAACAAGTTCATTGTGCTAAAGACAGTCTGATCTTGATCTACAGTGTCTGCAAGAACAATTCAAGCTGTGGCTTGGCTGTGGATTAATGATAAGAATAACTAAATGAGCTATACTCTGGCAAAAGGGAGATTAACTCTTTACCAAACGACAAAATTTTATACTTGTCCAAATTGAAAGCATTTGCAGACGACAACTTAAACTTGGCTAAAACGATCGGATTTGTTCTGTTCTATTCCATTATTTTTTAATTGCTTACAAGTATTTTATCCATTATCTTTTCAGAGTGAGGTTGTCTAAATGATTAAAGTCGATACTAAGATATGCAGACTCTTGTTTACTAATCTAAAATTCCCACACAAAATTACCCATGACAGAACCCACCCCAAAGATAAACATTAGGATATAACAATAGAAGAACCAACCCTTCTACATTTTGAAATTTAGAAAGCATTGTGGGAAAAGGAGAAAATGCTGGTTACCAGCATTTTCTTCTTTTCCCACAATGTTTTCAAGAGGCCTCTTCCTCAGGGACGTTAAAACTCGGAATCGTCTGGTAAAGGGTTAACTCTGTACCAAACAACAAAATTTTAGACTTGTCAAAATTGATATCATTTGCAGACAACAAAACTAATGTAACTCAAAAACTGAAACATCTTCTTATTAGGGTAGAAAACATCATGTGAAAAGGAGAAAATGCTGGTTTACAACAGTGTTTCAAAAACTCACCGTTTGGCAAAAGGCTAGTGCATCTCCCTGAAACATTATATCTAGCAAGTCATCACATAAGTATAGATCCATAAAATCCATTCATTCTAACAAACATCTGTATCTGGAGGTAGAATGGTCCTTTTCAAATAGCTGAAAATTTCGACCCATATCAGCCTGGGTAGACTGCGCAGCCTGATATGGGTCGGTACTTTTCGCAGGTACATTATGCCCCCTTTTTTACAGAGCATGACTCAAATGTGCTTTAATACTTTTCCAAACAATTCCGAGTTTAACGACCCTGAAAAAGAAAGCCCTTTGAAACATAGTGGGAATAGGAGAGAATACTGGTTTACAAGCAGCATTTTCTCCTGTTCTCACAATGTTTGTCGTCTGTAAGTGCTTTGGATTTTGAGAATTCCAAAACTTTGTCGTCTGGCGAAGAGCTAAAACGATAAAAAGTAACTTTGACTCAATACTCTTTATTCAACCCTTTACCATACGACAAAATTCTAGACAGGTCAATTTGAAAGTATTTGCTGGTTACTAGCATTTTCTCCTTTTCCCACAACGTTTTCAAAAGGCTTCTTTATCAAGGTCGTTAAAAGTCGGCATTGTGTGGTAAAGGGTTAAGATAACGCGATCGCTTGTGCATTGTGCGTAATGGGTGTTACTCCTTTTTTCTGTTTAATAAGTTTTAGTTTCGTTTTTGGTTCCGCGTATCGAGACGGAAGTTTTCCTTGTCGCTCAATATGTCATTTTCCAAAAACAAGAGAGATAAAACGGTGAAGATTATAAAATGCATTGAAGATTCTGTGCAATCATATCTACACGTGCGCAAGCGCGTAGCCAGACGGAAGTCAAGGCTTCATTCTTAACCCTAAAGGTACTTTCAAGGTATGCGTAATGCAACTGATCCAGTGATGAAATAAATTCTCTTTCGGCGTTGCTGACTACTGGCCTTTGACCTTCTTCTTGGTATTAATATACTGGAATGAATGATGAGTATTGTGCGATTGGTGAGAAATGTGAATATGTTCATTCTGCGGGCCTCTGCAGACCTAGTTGCAGGTAAATATGTGACACCAATATACAAATGTTGTTCGGCTAATATATATTTAGGCCTTATTCTATAACGCATGACAGTATGTCTACATGTATTTTCAGGCACATTAATTCTAGCAGCAACCAGTTCTTTTCCAAAGTTGAATTTTTGGACAAACATCTCATCTCGAAACCTATATCTAACCGAAATATTCACTCTTTAGGCGCCAAATAAGTAAACTCGACGTCTGTCGGTGACTGTAAATGCAATCCACAGAGACCCAGAAAGATTTTTATCGTAGGGGCTTGACTAATTAAGCGGACGGTACAGATCAAAGATCAGACTGCACGTTCTGTGCAGTCTGATCGTGATCTGTGCCGTCCGCAAAAGTCCCTGTTTTCGCCTATGGCGCTGAAAGGGTTAACAATATGCAAAACACTGAGGAGAAATCTAATGATGCTTGGTTTACTTTTCATTGTTTCTCTTCATGTTAAACCACAATTTAAAAGTTTCAATATTCATAGTCAAATACGAGTTGAGCAATCTCTCTCTCTCTCTCTCTCTCTCTCTAAGATATTTCTTGCTTATGATCAACATAAATCATGAATGAACAAAAAAAGCAATATATGTATTTCTTGTTTATCATCAGCATAAATTATAAATGAACCAAAATATTATGTTTCTTTCTTACTTTCAATAGCTGATTTTCACCCTCAAAAGCTCATTTTAACCCCTAAGCTGCTAGGTTCGACTCATTTATCTTTTGCGAACAGCGTAGATCAAGAGATAAAAATAAAGATACTGCATTGTCTGATAAAGAGATATCTTTCCTCCAAAAATACCTTTGAAATAGGAAAATTTGGGGTTTTACCATCGGACTGAAAGTTTGATTTCTTTTATTAGCTGGATAGGGGTTAAATGAGTACTGGTATGTGGTTTTGTAAATGTTCATCAAGGGGAGGTTGTTCCTTCCTTAAACTGTAATGATAATAGTGTGATTATAAAATTGACCCGTGCTCTTTTGAAAGGGGGTTTAATGCATCAGAAAAAGGTTGTTAGACAAAGTTAATCTTATGGATCCATAATAATGTGATGACTTGCTTGATATTATGCATTATGGAGGTGCGTTAAGCCCCCTTTTGATAAAGCATGGCTCAATTATGAATGACAGTTTAAAGAAAGTAAAGCTCAAATTATGTGGCTTTGTTAAGTTTATCTTACTGTTTCAAGTTTAAACAAATTCATAAGAAAGCCATTATAACAGACTTGTTGTTCCTTATTATCTATGCTTAATCTTTGGGGAAAGGGGGCCGCTAGCAGCCAAATATAAATAATGCGGGTAGTCAAAATGTGGAATCTAGGCAGATCCGGAATCTGCCTCGGCAGATCTGGAATCTGCCGAGGCCAAATTAGAATTCTAATTCTAATTTGGCCCAGACCAAAACGGAATTCTTGTTTGGTCTAGGCAGATTCAGGATCTGCCTGGGCCAAATTAGAATTCCAGTTTGGCAAGGCAGATACAGGATCTGCCTAGACCAAATTGGAATCTATTTTTTCACAGTCTTTTCACTTTAAACACACACACAAAAAAAGCAAACTATATTATTTGAATTTTAATATTTAAACTTTATACTTTTTTAATATTAAATAAACACATTTATGTAAAAGAAAAAAAATGTTGTAAGTTATGAATTTATCCCTTTTCTACATTTCTTTTCTGCAGTACCCAACTTAAATCATATTTTGCAGGAAGTGTAGACAAAGATTAATGGAAACCTTTGGAAAACATTGTGGGAACAGGAGAACATGATGGATACCATCATTTTCTTTTCTTCCAACATTGTTTTTAAAGCTTTCTTTCGAACGGTTGTTAAAACTCAGGATTAAGTGTTTATAGGTTAGACTAATTTATTAAAAAAAAACATTTTAAGACTTTTTTAAATTGAAAAAAGAAAAAAAAAAGAAAAACATGAGATATGACATATTATTTTTTTGCAATCTTAACCAGTTTTTTTTTTTTTTTTTTTTTTTTTTTTTTAGCATTGCGAGAAAAAGAGAAAAGAATGGAAACAAGTACTTTTTTTTCTTTTTTTTTTTCTTTTTCAACACTGTTTTTCAAAGATATCTTTCACATGGGTATTAAAACTCAGGATTACCCACTAATGGATTAGACACTGATTTATAAGAAAAAATACCAAACGACAACATTTTCAACTAGTCCAAATTTAAAGCAACTTCACACCTTTATGGCTAACAAATTTGGCAGTTAACAATACTTGGCAATTAACAACTTTCATTGTCACTTCACACATCATTTGTGCCAGTATGACCTTTCACGTATTATTAATTATTGTTTATTCCAAAGCAAATTAAAGAATACACAGTATTAACAATTCTCCTCTTCCCACATTACTTTCTACTTGATTTATGAATCTTTTTTTTCATTGTTGTAATCATATCAATTCTGAAAAACAGGTTTACAACTCTGAGGGAGAATTCTTTGGAAATTAAAACATTTTCTTCTATTCCTACAATGCTTACTACTTAATTATTGCATTATTTTTCCTGATTTTTAAAGTCATTTTAATCCACATACGTATGTTTACAACTGAGAGCTTTTTTGGTAAAAGCAATTTGCTTTTTTTTTTTTCCCCACAGGTGCTTCGTTACCTAGACTTTTTTTTCCCCGCTAAAGTGCAAAACATTCAAAATTTATTATCACTCTGAAATTCTGTATGAAACCGCTCTTATTTTGGGGTTTAAATTAAATCCGATGGTTTATATGTAGTCACACTGTATTTAACAAGAAAATATTCCAATTTGGTCCAGGCAGATTCTGGATCTGCCTAGCCAAACTGGAATCCTAATTTGGTCTAGACCAATCTAGAATCTGTCTAGACCAAAGTAGAATTCTAATTTGGTCTAGACCAAAATATATATATATATATAATGAACGATTTATCACGTGAGAATTATATATGCGTTTTAATGGAAAAATGTCAGGGTCGATCACTAACACGGATTGTCCTTACAGTATAATTTGGAACACTAGAAAGTAAAGCTGGAAAGCACCAACAACTGAAATGGCCTGCATCTTAACTACAGTATTACAATATGAGATCTAATGTTATACCTGGTGAGGATTTTAAAACTACTGGGACTTTAGTTAGGGAAAGTATACAATAAGAGAACACTGAAATAAATCGCACAAACAATGCACTCCGGAATATTCGTTCACATATACTCCGAAATATATTTGACCGAAGCTCCGGGAAAAGCGGACTTAATGCATCTTAGTAAGGAGCCATGCTCTATGAAAAGGGGGCTTAACGCATCTGCGGAAAGTATCGACTCAGGTCAGCCTGCGCAGCCCGCACAGGCTGACCTGGGCCGAAACTTCGCTATTGGTCATTTTCTGTATGTCTAAGGACAAGTTTGCCCCATGATTCAGTCGGTTATTGAAAAATGGTGGCTATTATGGATCTATAATTATGTGATTACTTGATTGGTTTATTGTATCACGGAGATACATTAAGCCCCCTTTTGCCGGAGCATGGCTCAAAAGCGTTTTTTCCCCATGCAAGTTGTTGCATAATGTTGATCTATTTTGTCAAAAACCGGCTCAAACATGCTGTCGAATGATCCTTTGACATGCGAAAAATTTACAAATAGCTTCAAGATGTTAGCCTGCGCTGATTTTGCATTAAACCTTCTTTTCACGTATAGTACATGGTATATTATACCCAATTCTGCGGTACTGTATTGATTTTTTGTTTGCATTATGCAGGTAACAATTTATCGTTGTAATATTATGCAGGTAACAATTTATCGTTGTTGAAAAATCACGGTAGGGAAAGAACAAGTGCCGGTTACAGCCTTCTCATAGTCTTTGCAACATGGAACTCATGAAAACAGATTTATTTGGTTGTTTCTATCCAGTTTTCCGTTTTTTGTAAACTACAATACTCCGTAGTCAACATGCCGTATGGAAGGGCATTTGCCAATGAAGTCCAAGTTGCGAGATAAAACTAAAAAAAATAAAACTTCTTTCCTTGTAATTTTCGAGAGCTTGCTTGGGACTGGCGGCCGCTCCCATTTTACGAAGGTCTTGTTTAGACACTGCTCCATGGCAACAGTCATAAATATCTTTTAAAATACACCTGTCTATATATTCACGCGCCCTCTTCGCCGGTTTCCTAGTTTCTGCCAACCAAACATTGAGCTGCTCTTCCTGTAGGTTGATGACGTCACGTAAAAATTCCGTCCAATCAGAATCGCCATCGAAAATTTTCAAAACAAAGTTTTCCCGTATTAGGTTTAGAAGACCATCCATGTTGTATGTATTTCGAGGATTACATAGCCAGTAAAAAGAACCTATCCTTATAGTGATTCTGATGTTTATCTGTAACGACTTAAGTCTATTTTTGAAATTTATCAGTTCATTGCTGCAGCTCCTGCAAGGAGAATAACTTAAAACCATCTCAAGGGTATAAGTTGCTCCCGGCAACAACATTCGTATCAGTTCTACATCTTGCATCATCCGAATTTCGACATCCCCTGGTTTTTTTGACAAACTGGAGATCTTTTTCCACGAAGTACGCCTGTCCTCCCCTATCAAACGGTAGAACAAAATGGTTTCCTTTGGCCAAGGGTCTTTTTTGCTATATCTGCAGCTGTGAGCGAAACATCTTTCGAATTCTTTGAAAGACAACATCTGCCCCTGCATCGCCATTTCTTGGTAAAGAGACAAACTCAGCTACCATCGATCTGTATAATCAAATAATTTCTTCAACTGAAATTTACAATGGTCCGTCCAATATGAAGATTCTTTGGTCAAACGACAACGGTATTAAATTAAAGACATTTTTTCCTGACGATTAAGTCCGTTTGGCTCTATAGTTTAAACATATTTTATTCAATATAATAATTACATACATGTTAATATTCTAAACATTCAAATTACATGAAAAGGATTGGAACAAAAGCTTACAGCTTTCGTTCCAATCCTCTTCGTGTAACTTGAATGTACAGCATTCGTTCCAATTCTTTTCGTGTAATTTGAATTTTTAGAATATGAGCATGTATGTGTGATTATTATATTGAATAAGGTATGTTTAACTCTTTACCAAAAGACAAAATTTTAGACTGGACAAAATCGCGAATCACAAATAGCGCTCATATAGTGTTATTCATCGTTATTATGGTAGAAAACATTGTGGAAAAAAGATGAAATTCTGGTTACCAGCATTTTCTCCTTTTTTCCACAATGTTATCAAAAGCCTTCATCCTCAGAGGTCGTTAAAAAACGAGGTCATTTGGTAAAGGGTTGGTTTGGTCAAAACAGTATGACAGTCGATATGCTTCCATCATCTGATGTTAACGAACGTAACATCGAAACAATGTTTCGAAATCTTAAAATCTATCACTGAAGCAATTCTTACCTAAATAGTCTAACAGAAAAATTTCAGCCATGCTCTTGCAAAAGGGGGCTTAATGCATCTCCGTAATGCATGCCAATCAAGCCGTCACCGTGATAATTATGGATCCATAGTAGCCACTTTTTTTAAAAACCGACTGAATCATTTGGTAGACTGGTACTTGGCATACAGAAAATTGAACAAAAGCGAAAAGTTTTGGCCCGGGTCAGCCTGCGCGGCATGCATGTTGACCTGGGCCGATACTTTCGCAGATGCATTAAGCCCCGCTTTCACAGAGCGCTGCTCATTTCAGTATTTATTTTTAGTATCTCTTCTTTAACTCTACCAAACGACAAAAATGTTAGACTTGCCCAAATTAAAAGCATTTGCAGACGACAAAATAAATGTGACTAAAAGATTGAAATTTCTTTTTTGAAGGATAGGAAACATTGTGGGGAAAGTAGAAAATACTGGTTACCAGCTTTTTCTCCTTTTTCCACAATATTTTCAAAAGTCTTCTCTTTTTCTGGTCGTTAAAACTCGGGATTGTTTGATAATAGGTAAAGAATATCACAGAACTATGAAGATTATTTTTCACGCCGTATTTTTTACACAACATTCACTTTTTATTCGGCGGATTCTTTAAATAATTTTTACAACCACCTGTTGTTTTTGGAGTGTCACAATTCTCAAAGCAAAAAGTAATCGTAGGTTCCAATTCAACGAGAACAGATCCAATAACGAATCGAGAAAAAAAAAAAACTATAAAAACGTTCCACACCAAGAACTCAACTGCATGAAAATCTTTGTAAAAATGAAATTCAATGTTTATTCGTAAAAATCAACAATTGATCGTTTGATTGCCTAAACTACACAATTCAACACGTTATAGACCTTTTTGGTCTCTGACCACTTCCCGGTAACGAAACCGGAAAACTGCGCATGCGTACCGGTATGACTAGATACCGAAAATAGCGTATTTTCGCGAAAATAGCTTCCCCTCTACGAAAATAGCAAAAAGACAAAACAGTAGCAGATTTGAAAGTGTACACAAAATCGTTAAATTATGAGCGATTATATGAAAAACTTACTCCCAGAGTCAAAGAAACGATAATCAGACTTATTTGCTAAGGGTTCAGTTACATGGAAGAAAACGATCCGTATATTAGTGACAATAGAAAACGAAAACGTAAAAAAAAAACGTGTCGCTGTTGTGGGTTGACGTTATCATCAAAGGAAATGTTATCCGACCCCTGGCAGTAAGAGACAAACCCCATAAAGCATGGGCTAGAACACTGCGGGAATGGGAAAAATGCATGTTACCAGCCATTTTACCCTTTGCCGTAGTGTTTCCACAAGCCCATTGATGTAGGGTCGTTAATTAAGACGATGGTGGGATAAGTAAAGGGTTTATAAAGGGTAGCCATCTGATATATCACACATGTGTTAGGTTAATCGACAATACAGTGAATATTTTAGTTTAACTTTAATGGTGGAGAGTGTCGCTTGAGATCGGCATAGCATGCTGTTACCTCTAATAGTTTAGAGAGTGTGTATCGCGATCAATCTCATCACGAAACAAATTTTGGCGCAGACGTATTTGAAAGAACGAAAGAATGAGAGAGCAGATGGATGGATGGATGGATGGATGGATGAGAGAGCAGATGGATGGGTGGATGGATGAATGGATTAACGCGTGAACGAAGGACGAACGAACAACTGTATAATGCCCTGTTGTCGTCTGTGGCTGCTCTTTTCCATAATTGTTTTCCACCAGGGATAGTATGTAACATGTAATTTAAAATCATTTCTTTTCCGAAAACAGTGTTGAAAAAGGTTGAAATAATGTTTACCAGTATATTCTCCTTTTCTCACAATGTTTGAAAAGCTTTCTTTTCTCTTGGTCGTTAAGACTTGTGACTGTTGGGTAAAGGGTTAAATGGAAATTGTAACAGTAATTAGTTAAACCCTTTTAGTCTGTGACCACTTCCTGGAAACGAGACCGGAGAACTGCGCATGCGCACTCGTGTAGGGCAAAAAGACCAAATAACACAGTGGCAGATTTGAAAGTGTACACAAAATTGTTAAATTATGAGCGATTATATGAAAAGCTTACTCCCAGAGGCAAAGAAACGATAATCAGACTAGCTTATTTGCTAAGGGTTCAGTAACGTGGAAGAAAACGAGTGACATTAGACGAAGACGTCAAAAAAAAAAAAACTTGTCGCTGTTTTGGGCTGACGTTATCATCAAAGGGAATGTTAACCGACCCCAGGCAGTAACAGACAAACCCCTTGATGCATGGTTGGAACACTGCGGGAATGAGAAAAATGCATGTTACCAGCATTCTTTACCTTTTGCCGTAGTGTTTCCACAAGCCCATTGATGTAGGGTCGTTAAGTTAGGTAAAGGGTTTATAAAGGGTAGCCATCTGATATATCACATACTTGTTAATTTAATCGACAATACAGTGGATATTTTAATTTAATTTCAAAGGCGGAGGGTGTGGGTCGAGATCGGCACTGTTCATGCTGTTACCTGTAATAGTTTAGAGACTGTGTATTGTGATCAATTTCATCACAAAACAAATTTTGGCGTAGACGTGTTTGAAAACATGAATGAATGAGTTTTTGAATGAATGAATTTTTGAATGAATGAATGAGCGAGCGGGCGGATGGATGGATGGATGAGGATGGATGGATGGATGGATGGATGGATGGATGGGGATGGATGGATGGATGGGGATGGATGGATGGATGGATGGATGGGGATGGATGGATGGATGGATGAACTAACGCCCGAACGAAGAACGAACAACTGTATATTTCCCTGTTGTCGTCTGTGGCTGCTCTTTCCATAATTGCTTTCCAGCAGGGATCGGTTGTAACGTAATTTAGAAACATTCCTTTTCTGAAAACAATGTTGGAAAAGGTTGAAATAATGTTTACCAGCATATTCTCCTTTTCTCACAATGTTTGAAAAGCTTTCTTTTCTCTTGGTCGTTTAGACTTGTGATTGCTGGGTAAAGGGTTAAATGGAAATTGTAACAGCACAATGTATACGGCATTTTGGCGTGTCATATACATGATAATGTAGGGAAACAATATGGACCGTAGCCTTAACCCTTAGCCTACGGTACGTGAAGGTGATCTTGAATTTACTTTGCGAAAAGCATAATGAGAGATCTGTTTGCAAATGGGGGTAGTGTGGTCTTGAAATACACTGTTACAAATCCTAATTATGGTTTACGTAACACTGATTAAGATTTATGACATAAACTTAACGTGAATCCCTCTTGTGCTGGTCAAAAATGTAAGTACTACAGGATATGGGTCAAAAATTAATAACATTAAATGACGATGGTCAATAAAATACAAGACATCAACGGTGAAAAATCTCTTTGAAAAAAAAAACATACGAGATCAAACAAATAATTTGAATAAAATGTGCAGGGACGCGTTTAGGGGACGTTTTAATCAATTCGTCATGGAAATTGCGGACCTTTTAACCAAAAATATAAGTACGGCAGGATTTGGGTCAAAAAGCAATGACATTAAATGACGATGGTCAATAAAATACAAAACATTAACGGTGAAAAATTTAAAAACATAAGAGATCAAACAAATAATTTGAATAAAATATGCGGGGACGTTTTAGGGAAACGTTTTAGCTAACTCGGATTGGACGTTTTAACAGACAGACAGACAGAACATTTTATTGAAAGACTTGTACACAGTACATTGTCATCCCAAAAATACATATGTACAAAAATAATTATATACAACAACGGGAACTGAAATAAATATATATGTTCAATCGTTAAATTAGTAATCTAAAAAAAAAGAAGAAATCCTTTACGCGGGGATTTTATTACTTCAATATCAATTTGGTGCCGCACAATACACATATACATTTTAACCAATCAAATCCCAAACACAAGCCCGTATACTAGCATATAGCACGATTTACATACATGTAAACGGTACCCATGTAAACATTGTGTGGTGGCACGTGTCTTGGATTGGATTTAAAATGTGTTAACGGTGTCTATTCATAACTGTATATGGAATATAAGTGTATCAGTTGAATGAAACTGCTATGTAACGGCGTTTTTATGTATGGAGTTAATTTATCAACAGTAAAATGGGTATCCTACGGCAGTCCTCCATGCAGTAACAGACTCGGGCAATTTAAGCCTGGAAAGTTTGATCGAGTACCTGGACACGCTTACAACATTCAGATAAGTATCCATATATTCTTTTATGCATAACAGTTGTCTCCTCTTAGTTGATTTTACTTTATTTTGGTCAAAAGGATTTTGGCAAACAGCTTTATATTTTTATAAATTAATACTAGCTTATTTTTTAAATATTTATTTAATTTCAAGTTACGGTTGCGTTCAGTGCAGACACCGATCACTCTGTAAATTATATACAGACTGATCCCTGCCGTCACCGACAGCCCCGTAAATTCAAATATTTTGATTATCAGTTTTCAGTTAGGGTATAAAATTTGACTTAAAAATTCAATTTAGAATAATTTCTTGTTTTTTCTGTCACACACTGGGTTAGGGCAGGGATCGTATATACAAGTGTATATACGATCTCTGGTTAGGGGGACACAGTCATGATTGCATGTAAGCAAACCAACAACCCCGCCCGACCCGCCCGCCCCACCCGGTGACCCCATCATAAAAGTATCCCACTTTTAATATTTATAAAACCTGGTTCTTTGTGTTATTTCCATTTCGACTTTCAGGTTGATGGATACATAGATTCTCCTTTGGTAAACCATATGTAAGTCATACTTTGCAAGATTTATTCTCTCACAAGTGAGTAATGTTTTATTCATCATGACCTGAGACCATGAAGCCAACATCATAAGCTATTTAAGTAATGGCTATTTAATAGCCACTTATTTCGAACTATATTGTAAAATTAACACTCCATCCTACCTAATTCCTTACAAGAAGACAAAGCCTATACCTGTCCAAATTTTAATCCTTCTACTACTATTCAATGCAGCATATATAATGGAATTATCTACTGAAAAATGGAAAACATAGTGAGTGAAGGAAAAAATGCTGGCCACCAGCATCATCTCCTCTCGCCATGCACTCCAAAATATTTCTTTGATCCTTTAATTGCAATTGTGTAATGTTTGGATAAATGTACACAACTATATAATAATATAATTCAATGCATCATGATTGATGGAAATAACTATTGAACAACTTATTACAAACTATATTAGAAAAAATACTCAATATTAACTTATTCCTTGCAAAAAGACAAAGTCCAGCCCATCCAAATTTTAAGCCTTATAGAACTAGCTTAATGCAGCATATGTGATGAAAATATCTACTGGAAAATGGAAAACATTGTGAGAGAGGGAGACAATGCTGGCTACCAGCATCATCTCCTCCCCCAGCATGTTCTCCAAAATATTTCTTTGTTCCTTTAATTGCCATTGAGTGATGCTTGGTCAGATTTACATAACTACATAATTATATAAATTTAATTGCATCATGATGGATGGAATTAGCTACTATACCACTGAGAACACTGCGCAAGAAGGAGATATGTCGACTACAAACATATTCTCCTTCTGTAATACAGTTTTTTGGATTATCTTAATTGTAAGCATGTTACAGACAACAAATTCAATGTGATGTGATAGGATTATCCAAAACATATATAAAAAACAATGTGTTAGAGGGAGAAAATGCCAGTTACTTCCATCGCCTCCCTCTCCCACCATGCCCACCAAAGATTCCTCTTTGGGGTCTTTTAAAAAGGACAATTATATAATAAATGGATACATAAATATACTGAATGTAAATTTGATGCCTGATTACATAAAAAAACATGCTTTCAAAATACACATTAATCAATGTAACGTGACTGCAATACTTATATATGAAATAAATGAAAACATTCTGTGCTTGGGAGAAAATGCCAGTCATTTGATTGCCTGTCATTTAAGATTAAAAACATTGCGTGAAAAGGAGAAGATGCTGATTACCAGTTTCTCCTCTTTCCTCACTACATTTACAAAAGATTTCCTTCTTGAGGTCATTTAAAACTTGCCAATGTATCATACATAGATATTTAAACAAACAAAAAAAAAATCTTTACATGAATGTGATCAGGAGAAAATGCCAGTCATTTGATTGCCTGTCATTTAAGATTGAAAACATTGCGTGAAAAGGAGAAGATGCTGTCTACTAGTTGTTCTTCTCTCCTCACTATATTTACAAAAGATTTCCTCCTTGAGATCTTGCCAATGTATCATACATAGATATTTAAACAAACAAACAAACAAACAAAAAAATCTTTGCATGAAAATATACATTTAAATTCATAATTTATATCTTTTAACTACCAATAATATAATGTCGCATGATTACTGCAACAACTGTAACATTATTATTTATATTGATAGTATATTTTTATATCAATCCAGTATAATAACCTTCATTTTTTACAAATAGCCTATTAAAATTCTATGGTTGTCAAAGAGTAAGAATAATTTGTTACATTTGTTCGCACCTTAAACTCCTAACCAGTTAATTTTGCTCCACTGTATACAATACACCAACCCTAGCTTCAAAAGCTTTTTTTACAGTAAAGAGCCAAGCTTTGTATGATTTTATAAGAAGATTCTTTTAGCATTTCAATAAATTTGAACATACTTGGATGCTCCCTATAATATCTGGTTATATATTGTTTTCAAATTTCTTCAAAAGTAGGACGTTTTGACTCTGGGACGTTTAAGCCAAATACTAATTTACTAATCTATTTGTACATCCCGGTGCACAGCATGATACAGAACAGAACAGAACATAATTTTATTCAGACTTGTACGTTACACATATCGTCTTTACACTATGCAATACAAAAATTAACAAATGTCACGTGATTACACAATGTTTCTTCATATTAATGTGTACATACATATAAAATATAGGGAATGTGTGTGTATGTTTTTTATGCTATTTTTAGGAGAGTTCTAACTTGAAGCAAAAGGATAATTCCAACAATACAGTACAAAAGACTATATCATTAACAGATGGAATGAATATAATGAATGAGTAAAGAACATTAACTACTTTCTATGAAATTAATTTCAACATTTCTTACATAGAAAGCTTGTTTGATATACCTAGAAAAATTTCGTAAGACATTCTTATCTACTACTTGGATTAACTGACAAAATTTGAACATTGACGGTCTTAGATAAAACTTCTTGTCGAGATATTTAGCTCGTAATGGAGCATATAAAGGGCAAAAAAAACAAAATGATAAATGTCTTCAACTTCATGCAAATCGCAAAAAAATGTAATACCTTTCGTTCCTTGGAACTCT
Source organism: Tridacna gigas (assembly GCA_945859785.2). NCBI lineage: Eukaryota > Metazoa > Mollusca > Bivalvia > Cardiida > Cardiidae > Tridacna > Tridacna gigas. Next base: position 9,698,685 of record OX244028.2, read on the forward strand.
CTTTGGTCCAATCTACCTGCCTGAATTCTTAGTGAATGAGCTAATAATCTCAGTTTTGTAATATAGAATCTTAAGTCATAAGGTACCAAGTCCAGATAATATTCATATGTAAAACTACTTTTGAAAAACTTATATTTTGTTAATTTTGAACTGCTATTAACAGAATTATGCCACTCCTGCATGAAACAATCAATTACTCGTTGTTTAAAAACTGTGGGGAAAACATCAGAACAAGAGGACCATGATGGTCCTATATCGCTCACCTGAGTATCAAGCAGTAAAGGTCTACAATGAAGATATATACCAAATATCAAAAAATCTCTAGGTCTTCTTGGTTTAGACAAGAAGATAATCTTTCTTAACCAAACCCGGTTATATAAATATTTGTGAGAAGTTTGAATGATATTTGTCCAATAGTTGTTAAAAAATAGGGAGAACAAGAAATTTCACTAAAGGAAAATAACAAAAATTTAACATTACTGGAATGGGCAAAATCCATTTCTTGCGGAAGAAATATTCTAATTTTGGGTGTGAGAGTTGTAAAGGTCATTTTAAAAGACCTTGAAAAGTTTCATAAAAATTGATACGGGATTTTTCAAGATATTTAAAAAATTCAGGGGGTCCCTATGAACTTCAAACTACCTATACACGGGCAAGGGCGTAGCTACCTCAAACTAAAGTATACTCAATAGTAATGCTGGTTGAATTTCATCATAAGAATTGTATCTTTTTATTCAATTTTGTGACACAGATTTTACCTTGTGGTTGAATTTCGATATTCTTGTAGTTAAGGATTTGATGATTGGAACTTGATTGAATTCTGTATTAATGTATGATTATTATAATATTTCAACTCCTTTATTATATGGCCCGCAACATAGGAAATGAGACCTTCGGACATTTGCGTAAAGTGTCGTCTCGGATTAGCCTGCGCAGTCCGCGCAGGCTAATCCGAAATGGCACTTTACGACCACATAAGATTTTTTCATACCGTAGACTTTTGTGAAACAGAAAATCGCACAAAAACGGGAAGTGTCGTCTCGGATTAGTCACAGACTGCAAAGGCTGATCAGGGACGACACACTTTTACGCGTATGTCCGAAGGCCCCTTTTTGTGTGTTTGCACGCCATGTACAGCTTGTGAATTGTTCAGAATGTGATTTTTCGTAACTCCATACCAAACGACAAATTGAAAGCAATTTGCAAACGACAAATTAGATTTTGCTAAAATGATGATTTCTTTTTTTTGATAGGAGAGAAAACATTGCAGGAAAAGTTGGAAGAAAATGCTGGTAAGCAACATTTTCCCGTTTTCCCACACTGTTTTCAACCGCCTTTCTCTCAGGATCGTTAAAAGTTGGAATTGTCTGGTGAAGGATTAAACATGTGACTGCTCTCTCTCTCTCTCTCTCTCTTTCTCTGAATAAATAAATAAATAAATAAATAAATAAATAAACCAGTCTATCCATCTATCAGTCGTAAATTGTTTACATCCTAGTCAAATTAAGATGAGAGCTAACCATACTGCATCCAAATGTGTCCTTTAATTTATATTCCTTTCTTTCGACCGAGATGCCATCTGATCTTGATCTACACTGTCTGCAAGGACAACTCAGGCTGTGCTTGGCTGTGGGTTAATGATAAGAATAAGTAAATGGGCCATGCTCTGGCAAAAGGGGGTTTAATGTATTTCCTTGATGCATTATACCAAGCAAGTCGTCACTTAACCATAGATCCATACATTCCATTCTATTCTAGCAAACGACTGGACTTCGAGGTAGGATGGTTCTTTGACATGCAGAAAATTAACAAATAGCAAAGAGTTTCGACCCATGTCAGCCTGCGCGGACTGCGCAGGCTGACATGAATCGATACTTTTTGCAGATGCGTTAAGCCACCTTTTCACACAGCATGGCTCATTAATTTTTAAACCTTTACCAAATAATCCCGAGTTTTAACTACCCTGAGAAAGAAGTCCTTTAAGAAATTAGTGGGTACTGGAGAAAATGCTGGTAAGCAGCATTTCCTTCTGTTCCCTTAATGTTTTACCCTTTAAAAGACAATTTCCATCATTTGAGCTACATTTTATTAGTTGTCTGCAAATACTTTGGATTTTGAAAAGTCCAAAATTTTATCGTCCAGTAAAATAGATGACTATTTCGCTGTTATTAAGTGACGTAGCAATTTTGCGAGGTAATAAAGAAAACTTCAGGCAGATTTCAAGACAGCAATGTGGGCATAGTTTCGTATCAGGTTGCAGACGGTGCAGATCCACGGTCAGACTGCACGTTCTGTGCAGTATTTTCCTCTCCCCCCTCCCCCTCCCCCTCCCAAGGAGAAATCAACTTTGAAAATTCAATATTTGGTTTTTTACCACGGAAGGGAAATTTTCGTTTCATCTATTTTGCAGCTTAGTGTTAGGGGTAAGCTCGATTCAGTCCCGTTTATGAAGATGATTAATCTTCCTGTTTGCTTGAATAAGTTCTAGTTTCGGTTTTGGTTCCGGGTAGCGAAACGAAAGCTTCCTTTTGTCGCTCAAAATGTACTTCATCAAAGCGAGAATTAATGGTTGACGATTTTAATATGTGCTGAATAATCCGTGTCAAACTTTCCCCAACAAGCCCTGGTTTTCACGTGTCTGCGGTACAAGTCTTTTGAAAACACTGTGGGAAAAGGAGAAATTGCTCGTAACGAGCAATTTCTCCTTTTCCCACAGTGTTTTCTATCCTTTTTGATAATTTTCTGCCATTTTCATCAAATTTAAAATTGTCGTCTGCAAACTCTTTAAGTTTGGACCAGTCCAAAATTTGTCGTTTGGGAAAGGATTAATGGGCGAAGGCGCCTAGCAAGACGGTAGCCAGGGCTTCAATGTTAACCGCTAACCACACAGTTCCGACTTTTAACGACCCTGAGAATGAAGCCTTTTGAAAACATTGTGGAAAAAGGAGTAAATGCTGGTAACCAGCATTTCTCCTCTTTCCACAATTTTTATTACCCTATCAAAGACAGAAATCGTCATTTTAGCGACATTTGGTTTGTCGTCTGCAATTGCTTTGAATTTGGACCAGTCTAAGATTTTGTTGTTTCGGAAAGAGTTAAGGTAAGTCATGCGTAATGCAACTAACACAGTGATGAACAAAAAATCTTTTGGGGCGTAGCTGACTTCGCTAGCTTTTGACCTATTTCTTGAAACTGACATGCTGGAATAAAAAATTAGTATTTTGCGATTGGTCAGAAATGTGAACATGGTTATTTTGCTGGTTATTTTTCTGGCCCGTGCATACCTATTTACAAGCAAATTTATGACTAAAATATTGAAGCGGTACTACCGCCAATATATGGACCATGCTCTTGCAAAAAGGAGTTTAGTGTACTCCGTGATCCATTATCTCGTACCAAGCAAGTCATGATTCAATTATAGATCCTTCAAATCCATTTACTGACAATCGACTGAATCGTTAGATGCACTGGTTCTTTGACATGAAGAAAATCGACCAATAGAGAAAAAGTTTCGACTCAGGTCAGCCTTTTTGTTGACGGCGCAGGCTGACCTGGTCGATACTCTTTGCAGAAGCATTAATCCCCCTTTTCAACGAGAATGGTTCATATATTTTTAAGCCTTACCCTATAACAAATGAGAGCATGTGTATCTGTATTTTCAGACACGTCAAATCTAGCAGCAACTGCTCCCTTTTCAACAATGATTTAGAATAACATCTTACATCGAAAACTACGAGTATATCTAATCGAAAATTTCCCATTCCTAACTATATCCAGAAAACTGAGAAAAAGAGGAAGTTGATGGCGGAATTACTTTTCATTATTTCTCTTCATACTGAACCACAAAAACAGTGGTCAATATTCATATTCCAGTACGAGTTACTCATCTCTCTCTCTCTCTCTCTCTCTCTCTCTCAAAGATATTTCTTGTATTATTGCAAGAGTAAATGAACATAAAATGAGCAATTATAGATATACATTTTTTTCAAAATCAATTTTAAATGATTATTGGTATGTGTATTATACATCAAAGGGATGTAATTCCTTGCTTAGTTTGTGAAGAAAAGGGAGAATTCAGCTATGCTCTATGAAAAGGTGCTTTAATGCATCTGCAAAAAAAAAGTATCGACCCATGTTAGCCTGCGCAGTCAGAGCAGACTGACATGAATCGAAACTGTTTGCAGTATGTAAATTTCTGTTTGTCAAAGGACTATTTTACCTCTGGATTCAGTCGGTTGTTAACCCTTTCCCAAACGACAAATTTTGGACTGGTCCAAATTGAAAGAGTTTGCAGACGACAATTTCAAATTTGATGAAAATGGCAGAAAGTTATCAAAAAGGGTAGAAAAACTGTGGGAAAAGGAGAAATTGCTCGTTACGAGCAATTTCTCCTTTTCCCACTGTGTTTTCAAAAGACTTGTACTGCAGACACGTGAAAACCAGGGCTTGTTTGGGAAAGGGTTAAACAAATTGGATTTTATGGATCCATATTCATGTGATAACTTGCTTGGTATAATGCATCACGGAGATGCATTAAGCCCTCTTTTGCCAGGGTGTTGCTCAAATATAATTGACAGTTTAAAGAAAGTAAAATTAAAAATGTGGCTTACTTTTGTCTATGTAATTGTTGCAAGTTTGATTAAGATGCAAACAATTTCAATTCATACGTTTACTTGCGTTTTAATGCAAAATATAACAGTCGATCACTCGCACGCAATGTGTTTCACGTATAATTTGGAACACTAGAAAGTACTACTCAAAATCACGAACAACTGAAATAGCATGCATCATAAGTATAGTATTACAATACGGCGATAATGTTTAGGCTGGTCATGGTCATCTGAACGTCTTGGACACTATGTAGGGCAACATTCGGCAAAGTACAGTGGCCCCTTGATCAAGGCCCTCGGTTGTATCACATTGCGAGATATGCACCAAAACGGTACATTTCTTCGCCGGAAATACACCGCTTTACGGTTTTTAAATCTTACTAATCCACTTACAAAAAGAAAACACCAGTCACAATTTTCCATCAGAATCTTCCTAAATATATTTCCGTTGACAAACAGTTTGAACATTTATTTTCTAACTTGGTTCTAGCAATTCTGCAAAGTTGCGTATTTCTGTGGCTGTTGTTGCCGTCACTAATCGATTTACAAGGGCACTACCATGTTTAAGATCATGTGATTGGCAGTATTTCAGAATAGAAACCACCGTAATATGAACGAGGTTACATGTAGGAACGGAATCGGCCGAGTTTTGACGAGTTGGTAGGGCAAGTGTCTTTACAGTATAATTTGGAACACTACAAAGTGATGCTAAAATAAAACAACGGAATCCTCATGCATAAAAGAAAATAATTCTACAGTATTACAGTATGGTGATTGTGCGGCGGACTGCGAAGGCTGACATGGGTTAATAGTATTTGCAAGAAATTTTGACCTTATTTTCACAGAGTTCGACATAATAATATGAGTCATGCCCTGCCAAAAAGGAGTTTAATGCATCTGCATCGACTCATGTCGAAACTTTTTGCTATTGGTCAATTTTCTGCATGTCAAAGGACCAGTCTACCTCAGGATTCAGCCGGTTGCTTGACAAAATGGATTTTATGGTTTCATAATCATGTGATACCTTCCTTGGTATAATGTTTAAAGGATATGCACTAAACCCCTTTTGCCACAACAATTTACATGACTCAATTAATAATATCCAAATCTGTGAAATTGTAACAATATTGATAAGATTTCACACGTGACAATTTATCGTTGGTGAATTGTAGTATCTTTAACTTGATTTTTGTTTTGTTTTGTTTTGTTTTGTTTGTGTTGTTATAACAACTGATCTGTCCGTCGTCATCATCATTATCTACAATACCTTTCAAGTTTTCTTCCATTTAAACTTTTTTATCTGTAAACAAAAATTTAGTCCTTGGTGAAAGTATATATCATTATGGTTTTGTGTTTGAAAGTGTAGAAAACATGGCTCGAAAAATAGCAAATGCTAGTTACCCACATCTTTTCCCTTTCCACATTTTTCCCCAGTAGACGTTTACCCCCAAAGTCTTTGAAACAAAGAGTTGCCTAGTAGAAGCTTAATCGATTGTTTCTTTCAAGTTCTCTTTTATGTGAAATACGGCTCTGTCAACGACTCATGTGAAAAAGTACTTGAAGTCCCAGTTGCGAAACAAAATATTGAACATTTCTTGCCGTGTAATTTTTTCGAGAGCCTGAACAGGATTGACGACTGCTCCTATTTTATAAAGGTCATGTTTATGCACTGCACCACGACAACAGCCATAAATATCTTTTAAAATACACCTGTCTATATATTCACGTGTCCTCCTCGCCGGGTTCCAAGTTACGGCTAACCATTGACTCAAATGTTTTTCCGGTAGGTTGATAACGTCACGTAAAAATTCCATCCAATCAGAATCGAAATTCTTCAAAATTACGTTTTCCTTTACCAAGTTTAAAAGGCCATCCATATGGTACGTAATGAGCGGGTTGGAAGTCCGGTAAAATGAAGTGATTGTTAATGTTAGTCTGAAATTCATCGGCAATGATTTAAATCTGTTTTTGAATTTTATCAATTCGTCGCTGCATTTCCGACAAGGAGAATAACTTAAAACTATTTCAAGAGTATACGTCGCCAGTGGCAAGAATGTAAGTATCAGCTCTACGTCTTTCAGCATACGAACTTCAACGTGTTCTCCGTTTGTGTACAAACTAGAGATCTTTTTCTATGGTGTGCATCTGCCCTCTCCTGCCAAACGGAAAAACAAAATGGTTTCCTTTGGCCAAGGATCCTGCATTCCATACCTACAGCTGTGTGCAAACCGTGTCGAGAACTCATGTAAAGACAACAATTGGCTTTGCTCGGCCATTTTTAAAGTATACCAAGTCTGGTAACCGATTTTCTTTTTCACCTTAACATTCCTCAGCCGATTATTCAAAATGATCCAAAAGCTAGTATCATTGGTCAAAGTACATGGTTCACATAATCAAAGTTGCATAAGCGACTAGATCTATAGGTTGAAAGCAGCATACTGATTTTAAAGGCCACTGTTGTGAAATGCCAGTCCTTTAAAACTCGACTGAAAGAATATATGACAACACTAAAACTTCCGATGTGGTCCCTTTTTAGAATACCACAAGCTGGTACATGAATCTTCCAGAGCAGGTCTATAAATGATAAAAACACCCTCGACGGTCTCACTGCGAAGAGTTAAAAGCTCACAAGCTGTATAATGTGAACAATTCGGGGTCAAATTGCTGACAAATTTGATTCATCAGAGCTCCAGATAGAGGGAGCGATTTTGATTTCAAAATTGAAAATATTAATCACTCTCCACTAAACCTTATGTTATAGGTACTCATTAGAATCGTCTCATCGAGACGATTCTAATGAGTACTCACAACATAGGGTTTGGAAGAGAAATAATAGATTTAGAATACTATCAGTCCCTTTTATATGGTGGTCTGATTCATACCATTTAAAAGCATCAATGTTGTTATGAGTCTAATAATGTATTACAATAGATTCTGTCAAATTTCCAGCTGCTGACAGGGAAAGAAAATGAGCCATGCTCCAGCAAAAGGCGGCTTAATACATCTCCGTGATGCATGATACCAAGCAAGCCATCACGTAATTATGGATCCATAATAGCCACTTCTTGAACAACTAGCAGAATTATGAGATAGAATAGTCCTTTGACAGATAAAAAAAAATACCAATAGCGACAAGTATCGGCCCAGGTCAGCCTGTGCGCGGACTGCGCAGGCTGACCTGGGTCGATACTTTTCGCAGATGCACTACGCCCCATTTTCACAGGGCATGGCTCAAAAGTATTATAGAACCAGGCCAAACGTTGCCAACTTTTATTATAGTTTTACAACACATTTATTTTTCTGCCACTAAGTGGAACTTAGACAATCAGTATTACAACCAACACATTGTCAGACTGATAATAATATCAATATTTTTAAATGGTATGAGTTAAATGTGTCTTTATTCTGACTCACGAATTGTTTACTTTTGGTCGCTGCCTATAAAGCAGTGTTCATTAGTTCACAGCGTCACTCATTGTTATTGAAAGAAACATCTAACGTATGAGATGCGTTTAGCTGGCAAATATGATTCTTAATCCAAATTTTGTATGCCAAGGCACCAGGAAAGAGGGCATTCGCTAACAAGTATTAAACTTCTTGGAAGCTCACAAACCGGCCACATCAGAACGACTTCCGCCCCCGTCAGGACTCGATCCTTCGACCACCGGCTCTGTCGACAGATGCTTTAACACTTACATCACGAAGACTGTCATAGTATCCGTAAAAAATCCAAACGTATTCGAACTGAACGAAAATCTTAGTACAAAGTTTTAACGACCCTGAAGAAAGCCTTTGAAAGCAATGTTTTCTACCCTCTCAAAGACTTTTTGTTTTCTCTGTAAATACTTACTCTTTAATCGATTCCAAACGTTTGTCCTTTGATAAAGGGTTAAACCTTTTCTCTTTAATTCCTATTCGCTAATTTGCACAAATTTTCTCCGTCCTCATAGTGTAGGACCGGCAGTGTACAGTGTTTGGGACTGTATTTGACTGGAATGCTGTAGCGTGACGGTCTGCTGTACAGTGACGGAACTTTTTGCTATTGGTCAATTTCTGTATGTCCAAAACCTAGTCTACCCCATGATTAAGTGGGCTGTTAAAAAGAATAGATATTGTGGGTGCATAAATATGTGAAAGTTTAACTCGTATCATGGATCACGGAGATGCATTAAAGTCCTTTTGCCAGAGCATGGCTCATATACATTAGACGGCTTGATTGATTTAATCTAAAAGGGTTTATTTTTTTCCCGTCCTTCATATACTTCTGCTGCGTGTCACTTACACATTTGTGATTACAAAACTGTGTGTTTGGTAACGGGTATATGAGTCATGCTCTGTGAAACGGGCATTTAGTGCATATGTAAAAAAAAGTATCGACCAAGGTCAGCCTGCGCAGTCCGCGCAGGCTGACCTGGTCGAAACTTTTAGCTTTGGTAAATTTTCTGCATATCCAAAGACCATTCCACCTCAGGATTCAGTCGGTTGTTATACACAATGGATTTTCTAGATCCATAAATATGAGATCATTTGCTTTGTGGATCTATAATGCATCGCAGAGGTTCATTGAACCCCCCTTTTCCCAGAACATTGCCCATACACAGTTAATATGGAATTATAGTTTCGTTTTCGATTATATGAACGTTTAACAAAGGTTTATCTTTACATTAACTCTTTCAGCACCAAATATAAATTAGCCATATTCTGTGCAAAGGGGCTTTACCAAGCAAGACATCATATAATTATGGATCCATAAAAACCATTTTGTCTAGCAACCGACTGTATCATAAGATAGACCGGTCCTTTGACATACAGAAAATTGACCAATAGCGAAAGGTTTCGGCCCAGGTCAGCCTGCGCAAATTGCGCAGGCATACCTGAGTCGATACTTTTCGCAAATGCATTATGTCCCTTTTCATAGAGCATGGCTAATTTATTAACGTTACCTGTTTTGACGACAAAATCGAAAACAATCGACTGAAACTCAGGAAGATTTTTTTTTTTATAGGCTTAACTTGATAAGCTGGCGGTATATAACTACAATCTAACTGCCTGTTCTCTGCAGTCTTGTCTTGATCTGTCCTGGCCGCAAAAGCCCCTGTCTTCTTCTATGGCACCGACAGGGTTTTATCTATTTGGCCTTATCGATTTCAATGTGCCTGAAGTACTTTTCTACTTTTCGACCTAGCAGTTTAACGCGAAAACTTGAAGTTAGTACTTCCTAATTTCTACTTTTCTAGACAAACGTGAGGTCGAAAAGTCGAAAGTTTTTTGACAATTGTCAGGTCAAAAACTTCAACTTTTCGACTTTTCGAGGTAACGTTTTTGCTAGAAAAGTGGAAGTTAGTGTGCCTAATTTCTACTTTTCGAGTTCCTCGTAGGTCGAAAAGTGGATGGCGGAAACAGGATTCCGTATAAAATATACGTTTACTCTCTAAAACCTACCTTGTACGATTAATCCAGCCATGGTTAGCTAGCATATAACCTATGCACCAGCCATTTATAAACACAAGTTCCTATAAGCTTGGGAAAAAGCCCCGGTATAAGCCCAGCAAGGTGGGGACGTTATTTCTGTTGTCAGTCTGTTGTACAAATCTATCTATATTTAGAAACTTTTGACAGAGATTTGCAGTAAGCAGTTGGTATTCTAAAAAATACTCTCCCCGTTTGAAATCATTTCGTCTTTTAAGAAATTTGTAGCGAAAGACTGGCTTGATTTTTCCACAGACGTATTATTTATTGCCATTTTCGGCTGCACTTTTTAAGCGGCAATTTACGCACCGCGTATTGATATATGTCCATTTTTTATCAACTGATGCGTCATGGCAGACAGGTTAATCTTCGAAGAATATGCCATGCGCAGACAACGGGTCAGGAGACATAAACTGATAGCCTGTTATTGATCTTCGAATCACGTATTGATTTATGTCCATTTTTTATCAACTGATGCGTCATGGCAGACAGGTTAATCTTCGAAGAATATGCCATGCGCAGAAAACGGGTTAGGAGACATAAACTGGTAGCCTGTTATTGATCTTCGAATCACGTCTATCAGACGATTTCGGGAGATACAACGGGTACCAGTTTATCAGGAGACAGAGATTGGGTGTATCATTACGCCAACAGAAGGCCATAGCGGATCACGCTTTTTTCTGTAAAAAACAAGTATTTTCCCGGTCGATGGCGTAATCCAAGTTAATTTTAATACGCTATTTTCAATTTCATATCTTAGTGCAATCGAAACACTTATTTGTCTTAGAAAAATTGAGTTTAATTGGGTTTACTTCCTTTGGTTTTGCACAAACTACGATAGGCCTACATGATTATCAAAATGCAATACTGAACTGTAATATTGTCATAGTGGCTCTGTCATGATGTAGAAAGATCTTTTTACATGCAGAAAAAAAAAAAAATTATAAACAACAAAAGATATCGATTCAGGTCATCCTGAGCGGGCCAAGCAGGACAATCTGGATCGATAAATTTTGCAGATGCATTAAACCCTCTTTTCACAGTGCATCGCTCAAACAAAACAACACTGAAATAAACAGTACAAACAATACATTGCATTCCGAAATACATACATGTATACATACATACACGCTCGGAAATTTTAATGAGCGGGGCTCGGGGGTCGGAGGGAAGGTGGTTGTAATGTATCTTCGTATTTTTTGTTTACGAGCAAGTCGTCGCACAATGTAGATCTAATCTGAGGCAGAATGATCCTTTGGCATGTGGAAAATTTGCAAATAACAAAAAGTTCCGATTCATGTCAGCATGCGCCGACTTTTCAGGCTGATATGGATCATACTTATTTGCAAATACCTTAATCCCCCTTTTAACAGATAATGACTCGTATATAATACCCAATTTTGTGTTATTGTATTGGTTTTTTGTTTGTATTACACAGAAAACAATTTATCGTTGTTGACCTGTAGATACTTTTAACTTGGTTAATTTTTGTGTTGTTAAAATGTTATAATCCATCCATTGCCATCAAAATAATCATCGATACTTTTTCAAGAATTTTTCCTTTTCAACTTTTTGACCAGTATAAAACTTTGGTCAAATTTCAATATATTGCTCAAATGATAGATTTTATTTTTGACAAGGTATATCTATGTCAGCCATGCTTTGTGAAAAGGGGGTTTAATGCATCCGCAAAAAGTATCAGCCATGTCACCTTGCTGACATGGGTCGAAACTTTTTGCTATTGGTCACTTTTCTGCCTGTCCGAGGACCTGTCTACTTCAGGATTCAGTTGGTTTCTTGGACAAACTGGATATTATGGGATTCATTATGATGAGATGACTTGTTAAGTATAATGCATTACGGATATCCATTAAGACTCCTTTTGCCAGAGCATGGTCCATATTTAAAAAAAAAAAAAAAAAAAAAAAAAACATGGTGGATAAAGAACAAATCCTGGTTTCATCTTCGTCGGGGTATTTGTAACACGGAACTTGTGAAAAAGGGACTAACCCTTTACCGAACATTCCCGGGCTTTCACGACCCTAGGAAAGAAGCCTTTTGAAAACATTGTGGAAAAAGGAGAAAATGCTGGTAACCAGCATTTTCTCCTTTTCCCACAATGTTTTCTACTCTTTCCAAAACAAATTTCAATTTTTGAGTCACATTTATTTTCTCGTCTGCAAAAGCTTTCAATTTGGACTGGTCTACAAATTTGTCGTTCGGTAAAGGGTTAAATTGTAAACTACAATACTGCACAGTCAACTTGTAGGAAAGGGCATGTGCCAGTGATGTCCAAGTTGCACAATAGAACTTCGGGCATTTCTTCTCTCGTAAATTACGGGAACTTGCATAGGACTGGCGACCCCTACCATTTCACAGAGGTCGTGTTTAGACACTTCACCACGGCAACAGCCATAAATATCTTTTAAAATACACCTGTCTATGTATTCGCGTTCCCTTCTCGCCCGCTTCTGAGTTTCGGCCAACCAATAACAGAAACGCTCTTTCTGTAGGTTGATGACGTCTCGTAAAAATTCCGACCAATCAGAATCGCCATCGAAAATTTTCAAAACCACGTCTTCTCTTATTAGGTTTAGAAGACCATCCATGTTGTTCATACAGTTGTTTCTAATGAGAGGGTTACAAATCCAGTAAAAAGAACCTATCCTTATGGTGGTTCTGAGATTTTTCTTTAACGATTTAAATCTTTTTTTGAAATTTATTAGTTCATCGCTGCATCTCCTGCAAGGAGAATAACTTAAAACCATCTCAAGAACATAAGTTGCCCCTGGCAACGATGATGGTTTCAGTTCTTCATCTTGCATCATCCGAACTTCGACATGCCAAGGTTGTTTGGGCAAACTGGAGATCTTTTTCCACGCTGTAGCCTTGTCATTCCCTGTCAAACGATAAAACAAAATGGTCTCTTTTGGCCAAGGATCTTTTACGCTAGGTGCATATCTACAGCTGTGAGCGAACCGAGTTTTGAATTTATATAAAGACAGCTTTTGCTGTTGCATCGCCATCTCTAATTGAGCCATTGTCGATTTATATTTTCAAATAAAGTTTCTTCAAATGAATTTCAACATTGTCCATCCGGTAGGGTGATTCTTCGGTCAAACGACACTAAAATCTAATTTTTAACATTTCTTTTTTTCCTGCCAATTTGGTCTGTTTAATTTGATCAAAAAGAGAGTCTTGTTAGTCGACGCACTTCCTTGCACGCAACTTCCGTCAGTACAATTTTATCGAGCTAAATTTCGAAACAATATTTCGTAATCTGACAATCTATCGTGGAAGCAATTTTGTACCTAAATATTGCAACAGATAAAATCTCAGTATTTATAAAGAAAACATTTTAGTATTTATTTTTAGGGTGTCCTCTTTAACAATTTACCAAATGACAAAATGTTAGACTTGTGACAACTGAAAGCATTTGCAGACGATAAATATCACAGACTGTCACAGAATATCACAAAACGAAAAAAAAATGATTTTTCACGTAACATTTTTCTTCAATATTCACTTTATATCCGCTGTTTTCTTTCAAATGATTTTAGCTATCTATAATCCACCAATACGTTAGTTAGTATAAAAATGATCGATTTGGCTCATATTAATTAATTAACTTATTTATCTTATTTATCTTATTTATCTTAATTTATCTTAATTATCTTAAGGGTCATCGGCTACTAAATCTTAAGGGGTCATCGGCTACTAAATCTTAAGGGTCATCGGCTACTAAAATCTTAAGGGTCCTAGTCGACTAAATCTTAAGGGTCATCGGCTACTAAATCTTAAGGGTCATCGGCTACTAAATCTTAAAAAGTCATCGACTACTTAATCTTTTTAAACCCGATATCTATATAAGATTATAATCCTATATCCGTCTAAGATTATAATCCTTAAATTATTTAACCTACTAACCCTTTAATTTTAATCGCGCGCCCGAGTCTTATAACCTTACTGTCTTTCTTAATTTTTTAAGAAAAAAATATAATTATTTTAAAATGTGCGACGCTAGATTATTAATAGAGGATTTAGATAAATACGATGATACGAGTAAATTTAAAGTATTTAATACTTTAAACGTAGACGAATTTTTAAGAGTAACGACGTGCGTAGGTAGTATATCGAGAGTTAAAAAAGAAATAGAAAGATTAAGTATTACTCCTATGATAAATCTAAATTCGAGAGTTTATAAAATAGATAATTTAAAAAAATCTTTTTTAAGTTTTTATTTCGCTCGTTTAAGAAATTATATACATTATTGGGTAAGCGAGATGTTAGATGAGTCAGAGATCGACTATAACGGGATAGCTTTTTACTTTTCTACGCCCTTTAAAATAGTAGACAAAGTCGTTAAACTCCCAGAAGGAGATTTAACTCTTTTAGGTCTAATAGAAGAGTTTTTCGACGAAATCTTAGATTATCCCGATTGTTTCGGTCTCCCGACTTTTTATATTATTTTAGTCGATTTAGAGTCTAGACTGGACGAAAGTTTACGCGATGGAGATAGAGACCTTATAAATCATTACGAAAATATTCATAGAGAAGTAAGAGTTATAGGGAGAAGCGAGCGTATTACGGAAGAAAACGGCGAAATTAGAAGAGAAATTATGAATCAGGTCCCGGAAATAGAACTGGAAATACCGGTAACGGAAAGAGCGTTTAAAGAAGATTCTTGTATAATATGTTTAGAAGAAAGACCTAACGTACTTTATATTCCCTGTAAACATATTAGTTTATGCGAAGAATGCGACGAACAATGTATATCTAGAGATATGTATACGTGTCCCGTATGTAGAAAGGAATGTAACTCGAAAATTATAATATAAAAATTTTTTAACTTTTAAAAGAGTTATAAAATTAAATTAATTTTCTCCGTTCCTATAATGTCCTAAAGCCCTAGTATCTATTTTATCGTCCGTATGAAATCTTTTATTATCGTAAAAAGATAAAGCTTTCTTATTCATTTCTATCGTATATAATTCGTGCATATAACTCCTTATATTAAAAGTTTTCGCGTTAATATTCTTACTTCCGAATAAACAATCTTTAAAAGTCTGAAAATGTAAATCGTTTTTAATAACGCCTTTATTAATACCTTTACATTTTTTAACTTCTTCTCCTTCTATACTCCTATAAGAATAACTTTTAGGTCTAAGACCTACGAATTCCGTCATAATCGCTCCGTTTAATTCGTCTTTAAACATTCCTAATACCTTTTTATTTCCGTCGTATTTTAAAGGATGACCTTCGGGATAATCGCTAGTATCGAATAACGTTTTTATATCCGGTTCGATATCTTTATAAAAATCTTCGGTTTCTATTTCTAGAAAAAAACTATCGGTATCCATATATATATCCCGTACTTTTTCGCCGTATTTCTTTTTAAAATAATTATAATAAGTATCGTACATACGTATTTTACTAATATCTAAAATAGAAAAGCCTAGGTATATAGGTTTGTCGTATTTTACTTTAGTCTTTTTCATGTGAACCGCTACTAAGTCGTCGCTAAATTTAGTAGTATAATCGTAGTTAGGTCTAGCTACTAATTTTCTATACCTTAAAGAATTTTCGTTATTAACTAACTCTAAATTTACCCTATTTCGTACATTTTCCATAGTTTTCCCGAAAACGCTATTCATCATTAGTTTAAAAAAACTTTTATCGAAATCGTTAACGGCTTTTTTCCTTAAATTTACGTTTAAAGATATATAAGGCTCCATCCATGGACTTTCTATAAACTTTATTCCTCGTCTTATCTTTTTAAGCTTTAAACCTAAATCGAGATAAATTTTTAAAGTTTCGTAGTGTACGACGTAATTACTCTTATCGCGTAAATTAGGTACGAGTTTTTCTACTTTATCTATTTTTAAATGCTCGGGAGCTAAAGGTAAATCGTTATGTTCGTCGTGTAATTCTTTATTATAAATTAAGTCTACTTCTAGGATCATACCTCGTCCTTCTTTACTACAGTACGTATCCCATTCTTTTAGTTCTTCTTCGCTAGCCCATTCGAAACCGTGAGTAGGAAGAGGTTTACTCATAGCCCAAGGATAAAGGCTATTACAGTCTATATACGTTAAATAAGTCGAAGGTTTACTAGGGTCGTATAATTCGCCCATGTACTTATTATTAGCCTTAGAATATTTTTTAATGGTCGTACAGATACCTCCTCTAATTCCGTCTTCTACCATCGTAACCATGTCCATATCCGTTAAAAGTTCGAGTTTTATTTTAGTTTTCTTTAACATAGCGTCCATCCCTAAACCGGGAGAAGTAAGGTAATAAGCCGGATCCAATTCGTATATATCTAAACAGATATTCCTAAATTTCTCGAAAACGTCCGCTAAGAGTAAAGTATCTATTTTATTATAAAGCTTCGTATAATCGCCTAAAGTTTTTAGACCGAAAAAATCCCAAACCTTTTTCGCGAATTCGTAATCTTTCGAACTAATATCTTCCCTTTTTAAACTCGAATAAAATTTATCTTTAGAAGGTAAACTAGTTTCTTTTAGTCTTTCGAAACTATCTAAATATTCGTAAGGGAAAACTCCTTTCCTTTTAACTAAATTTAAATCTTCTTTTTTAGAGAAAAAAGAAGATAAGGTATTTAGGTCTTTTTCGTTTAAATTACTCGAAAGTTTATCTAAACTTTCTTGCATAAATTTCGCGCTATCTATAAATCTCATTTTAAGAACGGAATGTTTTTCGCAAATTATAATTTTACTAAAACTAATATATTTTTCTCCGCTAGAAGGAATACAGTCTATATGTCCCTTATCTTTACCTAACATTTTAATAAAAAGGTGAGAATCGTATCCGGATAAATTATGAAATACTACCGGAATAAAATTCGGCCATCTCGCTCTTAAATTACACGATGTATGAGCGGCTCCTCTAAATTTCCCGGTAAAATGACAATGATCTCTTACCTTATAGTCGTTTTCTCGGTATATTTTCCGTTACAGATCCAGCATTTTTCTTCTTTCTCGTATTCCTTTTTTTCCCGCTTCGTTAAAAATAAAGTTCTAGGATTTTTATAGTATTTATAGTAAATGTCTTTTATTTTTCTCGTAATAGTTTCTACGAACTTTTCCGCCGCTCCTTCTCCGGAAAATTCTACTAAATCGGGAGGAATAATACTATCGTCTAAAAATTTTATAACGTAAGCAAAATTACAGGGTATATGCTTATGAGTCTTTATCGTATTACTCGTCTCATCGATATTAATTTCTACGGGAGATAATACGCTTTCGAAATCGGCGTAAACTACGAAGGGAACCTTTATTTTCCTATGATAATTTTCGAATTTCGCGTAACTTTCTTTTTTATCTTTTTCGGGTAATATAGGAGTAACTTGTCTATACCCTCCGCAGTATTCCTTATGTTTTTCTAAAAGCTCTTCTTTCCCGAAATGATTTAGACAGAGCATGCAGTAAAAATAATTATGAGTTCCTATATGACTTCTCATTAAACCCGGAAAATTTTTTATTAAAGCGTAATGACTTTTATCTCCTTCTTCGATATAAAGAAGGTTAACGTGATTACTAGCTATTTTTTTAGGAGCTCTAATACGATCTATCCTATAACCAGTTACCGGTTCATTATCCTCATTTTTCTCCGTGATCTCCGTATAATCGAAGACATTAACGCTAATTTCGGGATTTTGTTTTTCGAACTTATCCATATCCTTAAATGAAACTGGATATTTTATTCCTTCCATATTTAAGCTATCTTCCTTTTCTTTTAATTTACTATCTATTCTTTCCGCGTTTTTCGATACGGGATTTAAATGTCTTAAAATACACCATAAGAAGCATTTATCGTCTTTATTCTTCATGTTAATAACTACTTTTTTATTCGCTATCCAATCCGGTATAGGTAAGTAACCGTTAGCTTTTAAAGGATCGTATATAGAACTCTTTAACATTATTTCAGTTACATTTCGTAATCTCCAGCCGCTACAGCTTTCTAAGAAAATTTCTAAATTATTTAAAATTCCGTTAGCCATTTTTTCGTATAATCTATTTAAATTAGTTTCCTTTAGAATTATTTCGTTACCCGTCGAGTAAAAACGATGAAGCTCTAGTTTTTCTCCGTCCGGCGTTTCGCAGGCCATCCATGCTTCTACATTCAGTTTTACTTTTCTCCCGATATTTAGTTTAAAAACTCTTATCGTCTCTTTTTTCATGTTCTCTAGAAATAAACCCATTAAAATAAGGGATAAGTATTTATGACCGTGTATAGTTATATCCCTATTATTTTCCGTCCAAGGCGGACAAATACCTTTATATATCCTAAAAAGACCGTCTAAAGCGTTATCCGTTAATACTAATTTTATTCCCGAAGGAGCGTGAGCACATAAAACCCTAAATAATTCGTTTTTCTTATATTTTCTATACCCGCGTAAACCTGCTCTTTTAGCGAATTCTTGAAGATCGCATAAACTAAAATTACCCTTATCCGCGTTTATTAATCTTTCGATAATATTTTCTTTCGTAAGGTTCGAAAGATTCTTATAATTAAATATTTTAGCTAACCTTAGAAGTTCTCTTCGCGTAAATTTTTTTAAATTATATTCCCATATTTTACTAAGAGTAAAGCCTTTCGGCGTTACGTTTTCGACTTCTTCGAGGGTCTTTTTCCCTTCGACGACATCTTTTAATTCTTCTTTACTTAGCTTATAAGCTTTCTTTTTTACGTTTTCCGGAGCTTCTTTTAATAATTCTTTTCTCGTTTTCTTTTTCTCTCTAATTACGGTTCTTTTATCGCGCCCTCTCGGATTTTCTTTAAAATCCCTTATCTTTTTCTCTCCTTTTAAAATCTCTAATAATTGAGCTTTATTAAGACTACTATAACTCCTAATTCCTCTTTCCTTAGCTTCTTCGCGAAGTCCCCTAATAGTCTGTTTTTCGATATCTACGCCCTCCTTAGCCCTTTTTTTTAAAATCCTTTATATCTTTTTTCCCTTCTAAAACTTCGACTAAATTTTCTTTAGAGAGACCTATACGACCTTTAATATTTCTTTCTTTCGCTAAATCGAGAAGCCGTTTATAATTAAGATTTCTATAATTAACGCTCATTTTCTTAAGGAAAAGAAAAATTTACATTTTTTATATAATAATAATTATTATATAAAATTTAGCGAATAGTAATTTCGTATTTATTGTTCCAAACTCTATTTTTCCAGTTTAAAATCATCTGAGGGCAAAATCCTATAAATTTACTCACTTTATAGATAGACGGAAACTCACGTATTTCTCCGGTATTAACGTCTTTTAAAATAACTTTTCTCGGGTTTTTCCGTATCTTTTTTAATCTATCGTAGTTTTTAACGGGTTCTTCTATTTCCGATTCATTATTCTCGGGTTCTTCTATTTCCGATTCTTTATTCTCGGGTTTCTCTATTTCCGATTCTTTATTCTCGGGTTCTTCTATTTCCGATTCTTTATTCTCGGGTTTCTCTATTTCCGATTCTTTAATTTTCGCGCGTTCCGTGAATATTTTTTTTACATCGACTTCTTCGGGTACTAATCCATGTTTTTTTAATAAGTTCATGTAATAAGATTTATACCCGTAAGAATTATATTTTATTTTATTCTTATCGAGAATATTTTTAATACTAATTGTACTTAACATTTTTATTACGTAAAAAAAATTTTTTAAATTATTTCAATATAAACACTCTAGTACCATCGGATTTAAGAATTAATGATCTATCGCTAATAATAATAGCGTATACCTCCGTTTGAGCAGCTACCGCTTGTTCGAAAAACATTTTAACTAGCATATTGAAAGAAGTATTTTTTAACCTTTCGATTTGTTTAGACATATTGACTACGAACAAAAGAAAAAGAGATTGATATTCCGCGGGAGAAATATCCAGATTAGATACTAATTCGTCTGTGTTTAAAAACTTAGATCTGAATGAAGCGGCATCTCCGTACGCTCTAGCGAATTGATTAGCCGTAAAATCTAAATTATAATCGATAGCGGGATATCTAACAGCATCGAGAAAAATGTAAAGATTTTTTAATCTTAAGTTATCGAACAAGGCCGAGTTTACTTCTTGACTTACTAACCTATTTGTCTGAAATCCGAAAATAATATAACGCGGAGTTTCGGAAGAATCGGCGGAAAGATTCCAGGTAAATGAAGTCGCTTGATCGACCGCAGAATGTTCACATCGTATCTTTCTAAACTGGATCGGGATTTCTTCTTTTTTCTCTACGATCTTAATAAGTTCATTCGCTACGCTTAATTTCGTCAAGACGTAAGGAACGTACCAGGATATTTTTATTAAATTAACTTTCCCGTCTGCTAACGGATTTCCAGCAGCGTCCTGAGCGGATCTAAATATCGCTTCTGTATCGTTATTTCTGACTAAGGTGAGATTATGTCTCATTCCGTAAATAACTTTATTATAGTCTTCGCAAAAACCGAATATATGCTTTAAAGGAACTTTAAAACTAAACGTTCCTACCGGTACCGAATCGCGTAAAATATACCGTCTTCTTACTTCGAAACCGGTATTCGTATTATCGGCATTTAATCCGGTATCTTTATACCATAGCTGATTTAATCCTTGAGATTTAGAAAAATCGTGCGTATATTTTAATAAACCTAACATAGTAGTAGTTTGTCCCGGACAATATACTTCTTCGACGGGAGTACCGTTAAGCTTATAAATAAAACTTTTAAAAAGATACATTAGACCGTAATTCGTTAACGAGATATTATTGGCGTTATTATAAACAGTACCGTCTCCCTTTACTAATTCTCCGACGAAAATTAAATAAGACTCGGAAGGATGAACGTAAGAGGTTTGTGCATTAAGATCAAACCTGATTTCTCCCGACGGATTATTAAGATTAGTACCGACAATAGGTTCGAATTCATGAACTTCGTATTCTATGATACTATCTTCTTCTACAGCCTGTTCCATTAATTTTAAAATACTCATTTTTATTAAATATTATAATATTTTTAAACTATTATAATATTTTTTTTACTCTAACTTACTTAGTTTTTTTAATACCGGAACCTCTTTTTAATTTCTTAATTATTTTTTCTATTTTTTCTTTTTTCTCTTTATCCTCAACTTTATTACCGCTACCATCTATTAAAGAGCTAATACTTTCATGTTCGGTATTATTAACTGACGTTACCGGTAATTTCTCGTAATCCCGTAAAATTTTCCTAGATTTACGATTTAAAGCCCTTTTAACTAATCCGCTAGCTGCGTCTACAGCGGCCGTCTTTCCGGCTTCTAAAGCTTTTTTAGCTCCTTCCTTAGCTACGCTTTTTCCTACGTCTAAAGCGGAAGAAGCGATTCGATTAGCGATATCTCTAGTAAAAAGTTTAGCGCCTAGGTTAGCTAAACTATCGAAGATACCGGTACCGCCGTACTTATACTTCCTTATATATCCTCTTTTTTTAAACTCTAACATTTTTTTATAATAAAGACATTAACTTTTTATACATTTTCGCGTTTAAATGACCTTGTCTTTTTAATTCGTCACACACGCTTACTAACTCGTTTCTAACTCCCGTATTACCCGCCGCTTTACTCTTTAAAAGTAAATCTAATCTTTTTATTAAAGCGTTAGGATCGCTAGGGATAATAATAGTTCCAGTTCCAGTTACTGGTATTTCTCCTTTAACAATTTTCCAGAGGGGACTTCCGTAAGTTTTCCATTTAATAGAAGAAGAAGAGTTCGGATGTCTTTGTAAGGGATTGAATTTTCGATAAATAGCTTTACTATTCATAAGTATTTCTCTATAATTATCTCTGTCTTCTTCAGTAATTTTTTCTTCGTCGGGAGTTTTCGAAGTAATTAAATCCCATATACCTCTCGTACCTTTATAGGTTTTATCGCCTATCGTAAAATCGTTATCATTTATATTAACTTTTTTATTACCGATAAAAAAGTTACCTTTTTTAGTATATAATCCTAAAGATTTGTCCGTATCTCCTTTTTCTCCGAATCTCAATAAAAATTCGTACGCTAATTTACCGATATTAGTTTTTTCTTCTTCTTCTTCCATAGTTATTTCTCCGTCTCTAGAAATAACCATTTTTACTTGCGGGTAATCGGGTAATCTAATATTTTCTCGTATTACTTTCATTTCGTCTTCAATAGGTTTAAGTCCTTTCTTAATTTCTTCCGTCGACTTTTTCTGCGCTTCCGTACCAGGTTTAAAAAATTTATAAAGATCGCTCTTATATTGTAATTCTCCGACTTTTTCTGCTAAGTTCCTTTCGCAAATGTTCTTTTTCGACTCGAGATAGCTTTTTACTAACGAGTCCCTTTTTTCCGGATCTCCGATTTTTAAATAAGACATTTTTTATTAGTTTTTTATTTTAAAAAATCGTTTTTTATCACGTTTTTTATCGCGTTTTTTATCGCGTTTCGTAACTAAAACTACAGAAAAAATTAATTTTAGGAGCTTTAATATTCGAGAGCGCCGCTGTGAACTTTTTCGACCAGTCTCCGAAAGGACTCTCTCTCTTTTTTTTCCCCTTGTTTTATTAACGCGGCTTCCTGGTCTTTAGTAATTTTTTCTACTTTCCTAAATTTCATTCTAATCTCCTCTTTCATTTCGTAATATTTATCTAATTCTTCCGAGATTAGTTCGAACTCTTCTTGAGATACGAAATTATCTTTTAAAGCTTTAGATACGTGATTAGATATAGTATTTAATTTAGTACTAGCTACGATTTTAATCTTTTCGTGTTTTTCGGCTTTCGCTCGAAAATTATTAGAGAAGAATTTTCCTCCTAAACTTATTAAACCGAAAAAGATAGATAAACCTTCTAACGTCAGACCGGCCGGTAAAGATACTAACGCTAACGAAAGACCTAGTCCTCCGGCAGCTCCTGCCGTAGTTAAAAAAACTAAAACCGTATTAGTACTATCTAATATTTTCGAACTTCG
Organism: Tridacna gigas; assembly: GCA_945859785.2. NCBI lineage: Eukaryota > Metazoa > Mollusca > Bivalvia > Cardiida > Cardiidae > Tridacna > Tridacna gigas. The sequence goes on from OX244028.2 coordinate 9,721,714, forward strand.
AAAATATTTTTTACTAAGAGATTCTCTCGTATTAATTTCGCTTTTTAAAAAATTCTGTATCTCGTTTATTTTTCCTAAACGAAAAGACATTCCTTCGTCATTCGGAGGAGCGGTAGCTAATACCGGATAAAGTCCTTCTTTTTTTTCGCTCATTTTTATTAGAGCGAAAAAAAATTTTTAAACTCGATAATGAACGAAACAAAAAGGTACTTTTTCTTGTATTTTAACCGGTTCGCACGAATTATTAGTAATAAAGATCGGAATATTCGGAGTCATTCCGAAGGTAACTTCATTCTGTATACTACATCCTTTATAAATCGTTCGATTATCTAAAGAAATTAAAACTACTCCTTTATACGAAGAAAAGCCTAAACCCGTAAATAAGATTTTTATTTCTCTCGGCTTTAAAGTAATTTCTTCCTGAGCATAAATTTCCCAGGTTAAGGGATCTATTTTTTTCGGAGGATACTTATATTTAATATTAGGTACCCATCGTATCGTTTTCGGATTAGAAAAATCCGGACAAACTTTAAGTTTACGAATGTTCATTTTTTATATTATAATATTAATTAAATAATTAATATTATAATTTTTATAAAATAGCTCCTAAAATAGGTATATTCTTGAAAGGACTATTAGGTCCTAAAATAAGACCTCTTCCGTCATACAGATCCGCTCCCTGTTTTAAATATAAACCTTCTCCGACATTCGTTAGTCCTTTACCTTTAAATAAAGTCCTTTTCCGTCAGTTTCTACTTTACAGACGGATCCTCCTTTTTTCAGATAAAGTCCCGATCCCATAGCCTTCTGTACTCCCGAAGAAGCTAATCCCGTAATAGCTCCTACTCCTAAAGCCGGTAAAACGGTTTTAGCTACCGCGGGTAAAACTCTAGCGGCTAATCCTAATAGCGGACCGAGAAATCCTCCTTCTATTTCTTTATTAGCTTTAAGCTGACTAGAGGACATTTTAATAGTAACTCCGACACCGTCTCGATTAGCTTTAGCTATTTTTTTTTCTTGAGTACGGGTAACGGCTAAAATGTCATTTCCTTTTAAATCTTCATGACCTAAGCGAACGGATACTTTACAGTCTTTTTTTTTAATAGCGGACGCTATTTTTTTTTTCTGGCCTTCCGATATATTAACTTTTACATTCACGTAACTCGTCATTTTTTTTATATACGTTTTATTTTTTATGACTCTCTAATATGAAACCTAATCGTAAGATTTTCTCCTCTTAGATTTAATAAATTTCCGTCCTGATCCGTTAAATTTATTTCTATATGATGTATTTCTTTTAACGTTATCGGTAAATATATTAAATTAACCGGATTTTCGTTTATTTTATATCCGGGACCTACGTTAGGAAAGAAAGAGTAAATCATATTCTTTGTACTACCATTAACGTAGCTTCCCGAGATAATATCGATATTAACGAATATGGAATTTATATTTAAAATATTTACTAAATTCTCCGACTCATGAAATCCCTTTTCGTATTTAGCGTGAGTAAAACCTAGTACTTTAGAAATAGAATTAGGATGATTAAAATCTACGGCATATCCGTCCTCGATATCGAGAATAGATTTAAGCGTATTCGTATTAGCGGAAATTTTAATAAAATATTCGTTATTAGCTAGGTCGATATGTCTGTTTTTTCCCATTTCTCGCTGTATAGCATTATTAATGGAGTCTAATTCGTAACTTCCTTCCGGTATCGTTATTTTAAACCAGGAATTACCATTATCCGGAGAATAAATAAACGCGTTATTCGTCGAATTGATATTCGGAAAAGAGTAATAGGTTTGGAGACTTACTAAAGCTATTTCGTATTCTCTATCTTGTTCTAACCGTAATGTAGGATTAAGTCTCATAGTAAAATTAGTTTTATTAGAGCTAACTATAATCTGTCCTATAGGTTTTTTTTGTCGCGTATTTTTAACTTGCTGTTTTAAAAGTTCTATAAATTCTTCTTCTCTTTCCATTTTTTTATAGTAAATAATTTTTAACTCCTTTAAACCGGTTTCGTTTCCGGTATATAAAACTCATCGAGTCCTTGTCTATATTTTCCTTTATCCCTTTCGCTAGTTAAATCGACAGTAACGAATCCGAAAGGTTTTTCCCAAGCTTTTCTACATAATTTTCTAAACTCTTCTTTCTCCATATCGAACTTTATATGATCTTCGTAAATATCGTTAATAGTTTTTAAACTCTGAAGAAAAAGACAGATAAAGTTCGAATTTTCTCTAATAGTTTGTTTAGGTAATTCATAATAGTTCTGAGAAAGGTAAAAGCAGTCTACATTACTATGTCTCCCGCGCATATAATAATCTTCGCATTTTCTCTGTTTTTCCGAAAGTAGATCGTCGAATATTATTAAATTTTTTCTCTCCTTATCTAAGTCTCTCGGATCGGGTACGTCCTCGGCAGTTTCGAAGAAATTAATATCAGTTTCCGATTTTTCATCGTCTCACATATCCTCGGACCATCGTTTGATTATATCTTCTACGTCAACTCCGCTATTTAGTATTTCTTCGTAATTATTAAAGATATTTAAAATAACTTCTTTCGGTAATCTTTTTTCTAAAGCTTCTTAAGTACGCGATATTCGGGCTGAAAAAGACTTTTTCCGTAAACGTATAAATTATCGTAATCGAGCCAGTTCGGCTTTAGTAAAAGGTTAAATAAAAACGTAGTCTTTCCGCATCCCGATTTTCCTACGATTATCCCTTTAATGCTTTTAGGTAACATAGGACTATTAAATCTGTTAGTTATTAATTTATTCCAGGATAAATCTTCGATATCCATTTTTTTATATATTTAAATTTTTAAATATATAAAAAATGTATTGCATTAAATGTAAAAGAAAAACTGATACCGGTTCGACGACTAATAAAGTTGCTAAAAACGGAAGAAATATGATTCAAGGAAAATGTACTGTATGCGGTACGACTAAAACTCAGTTCGTTAAGTCGTCTGGTTCGAATACTTCTAAACCGAAGAGAGCTAAAAAACCGAAAAAAACTAGTAAAAAAAAAAAGTAGATTTCTTAGGAGGATCGATACTTAATAGAATGATTAATACTCTACCGGTCGAAATGCATCTTCCCGGTCATAACTTTACCGGTCCCGGTACTAAATTAAATAAAAGGTTAAATCCCGATTTAACTCCTAAGGAATGGAGTAAACCTATAAATCGAGTAGATAAAGCCGCTTATAATCACGATATATGCTATCTTAAACATAATGATACCGCTACTAGAAATTCTGTATGCGATACGAATATGTTAAAGGAATTAAAAGGAATCTATAATCCTACTCTTAGGGAGAAAATGGAGCGATCCATCGTTAGTGCGCTTATCGGTACGAAGAAAAGATTCGGAATGGGAATTAAAAAAAAAAATTCGATGGCGACGATTTAGCTGAAGAATTACATAAACCGGTAAAAAGAAAATTTAGGAAAAGGAGAGTATTAGTTTACGGTAGCGATAAGATATGGGCCGCCGATTTAGCGGACATGAGTAAACTTTCCGGAACTAATGACGGAGTAAAATATCTTCTAGCGGTTATAGATATATTTTCTAAGTACGGATGGCTAGTTCCGTTAAAAAATAAATTCGGAGAAACCGTAGCTAACGCGTTTAAGGATACTTTTAAGGAAAGAAAACCGAAGAAATTATGGACGGATAAAGGAAAAGAGTTTTATAATAAAGACGTTAAGGGATTAATAAAAGTATATTCTACGGAGAACGAAGAAAAATCTTCCGTAGTAGAGAGATGGATAAGAACTATGAAAGAAAAAATATTTAAATATTTAACCGCTAAAAATACTACTTATTATCTCGACGTTTTAGACGATCTCGTAGACGAATATAATAATACTAAACATTCTTCTATTAAGATGACTCCGGTAAAAGCTAGTAAAGAAGAAAATAAATACGAAGTAGCGATGAATCTTTATCCTACTATCCCGGAAGAAAATAAAAAGCCTAAGTTTTCCGTCGGAGATAGAGTAAGAATATCTAAAAAGAAACATACTTTCGAAAAGGGATATACTACGAGATGGAAAGAAGAGATTTTTACGATATCCGAAGTAAAAAATACGTCTCCCGTAACGTATAAAATTAAAGATCTTCAAGGAGAAGAAATACAAGGAACTTTCTACGAAAGCGAACTACAGGAAACTAAACATACCGAGGACGATTTTTATAGGATAGAAAAGATTATTAAAAAAGGGAAAGATAAATCCTTAGTAAAATGGGAGGGTTATCCCGATAAGTTTAATAGCTGGGTCGATAATAAACTTATTACGGATATTTCTTAGTTAAAAAAAATGCGTATCGACGTTAAAAACGTAATTTTACCTAATAAAGCATTAAGTAACTTCGAACTAGAAGAAGCCGCTAAAAAAATAAAAATACCTTCTTTTAAAGGAGTATTTTTAAGAGATACTTTACCGAAAAAAACTAATAAAAAAGAATGCGGGATATTAAATCTTGACGATACGTCCGGAACCGGAACTCATTGGGTCTGCTGGTATAAAGACGGAAAACGAAAAAATTATTTCGATAGTTACGGAATACAGCCTCCTCTCGAACTAAGAGAATATCTAAAGGATCCGATATTTTATAATACGGATATAATACAGGACGACGACGAAGTATTCTGTGGACATTTATGTTTATTCGTACTAAAAGAACTTACTTCGGGAAACGGATTCCAGGACGTTTTAAATAAACTTTCTTAGTTTATTAAAAAGATGCCCGTCGATAAATTCGGAAGAACGGACGAAAACTATATAATCAGCGAAGACGGTATTTCGATCTCTTACGTAAATAATAATTTTTTACGGAAAGACGGAACTTCCGAAGTTACCGGTAGTATAAATATGAACGGTAATACGTTAACTAGAGTTAGTAATCCGGTTAATTCTCAAGACGTAGCTACTAAAGATTACGTAGATTCTTCATCCGGATTATTACGAGGAAACGGAGATTATCATATATTAGGGAATTTAAATATGGGATTTAATAAAATAAAAAACTTACACGATCCGACGGAACCTAGCGAAGCCGTTAATAAAAAATACGTAGACAAAAGCGGGAAAGCTTTCGTTTACAGTAACGGAGAATATTTAGCTACTTCGGAAGTTAATATGGGAGGACGAAGAATTAATAATACCGCTAATCCTTTAGAAGGAGATCAGGCCGCTAATAAAAATTACGTAGATTTAACGGTTTTAGCGAATATAGGAAGTCAAGTTTTAACGAGAAATCCCGACAATTCTTTTACGGCTAACGGAGCAATAAATATGGGCAGAAAAAGAATTACGAACTTACCCGAACCGTACGGAAATTACGATCCCGTAACGAAATTTTTTTTAACTAAACGATTATTAAGCATGTCCGCGCATATAATAAATGAGTATAGAAAGGAAATACCTAAAACAGTAATAAGTATTAACGCCAAAGAACAAGGGCCTTTAACTAAAGGAAATTACGAATTTTCTTTCGGAAACGGCTCTAACGGAAGAGCTCACGCTTTAGGCGGGTATTGTATGTCTTCTCCCGGTCGAATTATAAGAGCTTCTGTAGCGGCTGTAGGAGCTAAAGATTATTTTTTAGATATAGTTAGACTCGGTTTAGTAATAAACGGTATCCGAGATGATGATTACGTCTTAATAAAAGGAGCCGGTAGGGGATGCGATAGCGTAGTTTTTAGTAAACCTTTAGAATTAAACGCGAACGATATAATAAACTTTATAACGTTAACCGATAATCCGAGCGTAAAAAACTCTTACGTTACTTTATTAATAGAATTAGATTTATAATTTTTAGCTTAAAAAAATTTTTTTCTTATTAAAATGGGAGAAGAGAAAAAATTATACGAGACTATAATGAATGATTTCAATAAAATCTTGGATTATGCGCCTTATCTTTCCGAGAGAGACCAAAAAATTTACTTAGAGAAATTAGAAAATTTACGCGCGACTTTACTATATGAAGTCACAGTTAGTTTTTTAGATAAATGTAAAAAAGAATACGAGAAAAATAAAAAAGAAATACACGATATTTTTAGAGAAGAAAAAAGAAATATAAAATTAAATGAAATCTACGAGAGAAAATGGCTAAAAAAACCTAAAACGATAGATAAAAATGAGAGAGTACCCATCGATGTCGATGTTCTTATAAAAACTGATAATAATTTACATTCCGATTAAACAAAAAATTTATAACTTTTTAAAAAAAGTTATAAATTTATATTTCGTCGTCGTCGTATAATTCTACGATAGAATGAGCTACTCTTTTTCTATATCTAACATTACAATCGACTACGATAAGTTCGGTAACGACCGAATATACGCTTATCATATCCTTAAAGGTATGAATATCTCCGAAATCTATATAAGCTATTACTCTACATTTTTTTCTTTTTAGATACTCGCTATCTTCTACCTTTAATAAATTATCGTCAGATTTTTCGTAAAAATTAGTAAAATTATCTACTTTCGAGTAAAAAGCATCGCTTCTTAAGATTTTTATTTTTTCGGCTTCTTTTTCACTTACTCCTAATTTTTTAGGAGCTTCTCGCTTTAAAAAATCGGTAATAAGCTCTAATACTTTTTTAAACTCTTCTTCTCTGGCGGTAGGATTATCTACTTCGTGATAAATCGCAAAAGGTATAAACTTATCTTCTTCGTCGAATTTACCTTCGTTTATACCGTAACTGAATAAAACGGGAGTACGTAAACGTAAAACTCTCTTTTTTCCGTCGTCGTACTCGTAAATTAATTTTCTCACTTTAAAATTATCTTTTCCCGAATCTCTATTCACGCTATCGTCAATACGTAGTTTATTTATATCGAAATCGCTAAATCTTACGAAATTAAAATCTCCTTCCGACATCTCTTTTTTAATAAGAAAAATAATTTTTTTAAGCTAAATTATTTTTTAATCCGAGAAATAAAATCTTCCGTAGACTCGTCACTATTTTTAAATTTATGATGACTTACGATTTGAAAAATCGCTAATCGTAACTCCTCGAAAGTACAGTTAATAGTATAGTATTCGTTAGTTAATATATTAAATAAAATACGCTCTACTTTATCCGAATCTACTAAATTATTAGCTTCGCATAAGAAAGAAACTAAAGCTAACTCGAAAAAGTCCTAGTATTTAAATTTCGAATCCTTAAACTTAAATAAATAAATTTTATTTTCCTTTACGTTCGGGTAAAAAACTTCTCCTTTTAATTCTAAACCTAACGTATTTTCCGTATCCGAGTAAGATAAACCCGCGAAATAAAAAGTATCTAAACTAAGATCTAATATTCTACTACTAAGTTCGAATAATTGTTCTTCGGTTATCCAATCGTAGTTTTTAATTTTCTGTATTTTAGATAAATAACCGTGTTTCGAAAAAAGATATACGTTACATAAGAATAAAAGATCGGGAACGGTTAATACTTCTTTATTTAAAATACCCTTTATAGATTCCTCGTAAACTCCTAAAAATTTACGCTCTTCTTCTTGAAGCGATAATAGCCTTTCTACTCCCTCGATAATAAAGCATTTTTTCCCGGACCTTCTACAGGCGTGAGATAACGAAGCTAAAAGATTTCAACTCGTAAGATGAATAGCAAACTTTTATGAACATACTCTTCTCATGTGCCTCCAGGTGTTATGACTAATACACTGTATTTTCTGTTACCAGGAAATATCATGCAATCTTTTATGTACAACGGTAGGCGTCGGTCCAGTTTGTTGTGCCCTTGGTTGGCGGATCAAGCTGGTTCGATACCCTTCACACCTGTGCTAGACAATTTCTGTTATTTCTTTTCTTTAAATGTGAACTTTGTAATTTTTCCATCTACCACAGGATTCGTCGCAGTTTTCCGTGAGCCATAATGAGGGTCGATTCAGTGCGGGCTGCGCGTTGTGCGTTGCTCAGTCTGGACCGATTCTCTTCAAGTGCGAGTTAAAGGATCGGTGTTATTTTTCTTATTTGCTTTTTACCTTCTTCTTCCTGTGTAAGACAGAACATTTTGTAATTTCCTTGTAAAACAATAGAGATCAGCCTAGTACGGGCCGCGCTTTGCACGAACAGGTTCGATACTTCACCAACGACTCTCTTTCTTATATTTTCGACCTTTATTCTTATGTAACTCAGGACGCTTTGTAATTTTCATTTCAAACAATAGGGATTGTGCAATCCTGAGTAATATCAAAGAGTGGCGGAATGACTGTGTAAGCGCTTGGTTCGCTGGCCGGGCCGGTTCGATACTCCTCACCCTAGAGCCTGATATTAATTGTTTTTTCTGCTTCTAGTTGTTAATTTTGCACTTTACTTTTTCTATTGTTTTTAGTTAATCACATATCAGTTTTGCAATATTCTACGAACCACGATGAGGGTCGGCCCGGTGCGGGCTGCGCAATTTGTGCTGCACATGCTGGCACGATATTCTTCGGCTTAGAGCCTGATACTTATTGTTACTTTTTCCTAATTGTAAATAATGTAAGTAAACAGACTGCAGTTTATTCAAACATAAGTTAACCTACAATTTTTCTGAAACAATAATGATCGTAGTTTCATTTCGCTTAGCGCATTGTTCGCTGATCAGACTGGTTATATACTCTGCTTCTAATACTGTTTATTACTTCTTTTAACTAAGGACAAGAAAACATTGAAATAACCAAACTGTAACGCTTGTTTAATCGCAGAATATATTGGAATCTAGGTGTACTATGATGTGCACTTATACAACACTTCAACACTTTTTGACAATATCACCTCCTGGTCAATTTTTCGAACCCCAATGCTGATATTTTCTTTACCATCTTTGATCTTTTGTTCTATTTGTATTATTTTCTATCTTTTATTCTGTTTCACTTTTGTTCACATTTCTCTTTTTAGTTATAGAACCTTGGTTGTCAGTCGGTTTCCTCGGGTGGTCAGTAATGATGGTAACACCATTCAGACTTTTTCGATGGTTAAGCGTCTATCAGACTTCAATAGTTTTGATCCGCCATAGGTAACGATATAGACGTTTGGCGCGCGGCTATCGGAAATTTCTACGCAAAGACACAAGGCTGTAAAAGACGTTTACGTTTTATCATAAACCTGTTTAGGGTCATAGTCGATTGCTTCGAGTATTTCTACTGTTTCCAAAGTAGATGTCCTGTGTACTTGAACCTACTTTTTAAGGTTATTGTTGGCTAGTTTATTTCCACTTTTTTATATATGTTACTTTTTCTATCAGGTGATATAGAGACCAATCCTGGTCCTCATCCCGATTCATTCAGTCTCAATAATGATTGTATTTCTATTGTTCACCTTAACATACGAAGTATTCGTAATAAGATTGAATATATCTCTAACTTCTTGTCTGATTTTGATATAATGTGCTTTACAGAAAGTCATTTAGATGCTGACACTTCAGACTCTGATTTGACTATAGACACACATGACAGTACAATGTACAGAAAAGACTTTACTTCACATTCTGGTGGACTTTTAGTGTACGTATCAAACTGCCTATATTCCAAAAGAAGACCTGACTTAGAAAATCGCTCAGTTCACTCCGTTTGGGTCGAGGTCAATTATCGAGCAATGACTTTTCTTCTTTGTATTGTCTACCGATCTCCAAACATGCCAGTGGTCTTCTGGGACCGTTTCAACGTGACACTGGAAAGAGCTTATGAGTCAAATGAAAACGTTATAGTTGTTGGAGATTTAAATCAAGACTTACTAAACCCAAACGAAAATAAATTATCAAACATCATGTCTCTAAACAACTTGACTAACGTTATAACAAAACCTACTCGCGTCACGAGAAATACATCTACCTTAATAGATCCTATAATAGTTTCTGATCCTACGAAAGTAATTCAGGCGGACACTTTAGACGTTGACAAAGACATAAGCGATCACAAAGCAACGACAGTTTTGTTAAAATTCAATACACTCCCACAATTATCTTCTAAAAGGAAAGTTTGGTACTACGACCGTGCTGACTTTAATGAACTAAATAGACTAACTGACACGGAAAACTGGGAATTTATAGACACTTTGGACGTAAATGACGGATGTGACTGCTTTACAAGTAAGTTAATTGATATGATGTCTCGATGTATTCCTTCAAAAGAAGTCACCATAAGACCCAACGACAAACCTTGGTATGACTCGGACATAAGACGACTAACCAGGAAACGTGACAGACAGAAAAAATCTGTGACAAAACGAGGACTACCTTCCGACTGGGAAAAATACAAAGTACTGAGAAACAGAGTCAACAACCAAATACGTTTTGCTAAACAACGCTACTTTAGTCACCTTGATGAATGTCTGTCTGATTCTCGTGTTAACAGTCCTCAGAAATACTGGAAATATCTTAGATCACTGGTAAATTCGAACAAAACCTCCGACAAAATACCAATCCTAAAATCTTTCGAAAACGATCGAGAAGTCTTACATTACACGGACAAAGAAAAAGCAGAATGTTTAAACAAATATTTTTCATCTATCTCCACTGTCGATGATTCACAAGTATTTTTACCACAATTTGAATCGAAAACTGACAGCAGACTTGACAACATTGAAATTTCTAGTAACGATATTGAGAGTATCATTAGCACTTTAAACGTGAATAAAGCAGTAGGTCATGATTTGATTAGCCATAAGTTACTGATGAATATCAAAAGGAGTGTTGCTAGACCACTTTCTAAATTATTTAATAAATCACTTCAAGAACGGACGTTTCCGTATAAATGGAAAGAATCAATTGTAAACCCTTTATTTAAGAAGGGCGACAAATCTTTAGTTAGTAATTATCGACCCATTTCCCTGCTAAGTTGTGTCGGTAAGCTAATGGAAAGGTGTGTTTACAAGCATGTTTACAATTACTTGTACTTTAACCGCCTATTATATGATAAGCAATCTGGCTTTCTAAAAGGTCACTCAACTGTCCATCAGTTGCTCGAGATATATCACCAAGTTGTTTCTTCCCTGGATTCTAGGCAAAATTTATGTATGGTGTTTTGTGATATATCAAAAGCATTCGACAGAGTGTGGCACAGAGGTCTGATTTTTAAATTAAATCAACTAGGAATCAGTGGGCCTCTCCTTTCCTGGTTCAAAGATTACCTATCTTGTCGCAGCCAGTCGGTCATTGTTAATACGTCCAGGTCAAGGTCAAGGTCACTAAATGCGGGCGTTCCACAGGGCTCTGTTCTCGGTCCATTGCTCTTTCTTGTATATGTAAATGATATTTCGGAAAATCTTCTAAGTATATCTAGGCTATTCGCTGATGACACCTCCCTAGCTTGTTCTGCTTCATTCACAGCCGACATCGAAGGTATTTTAAACCACGATTTGATCATGATTTCACACTGGGCTAAACAATGGCTGGTTACTTTTAATCCATCTAAAACAGTGGCAATGGTCTTTTCTAACAACAGGAATGTTCAGCTTCCAAATTTGATTTTTGATGACGTCAGAATCAGCTTCGTTGACAACCATAAACATTTAGGACTAACATTAAGCAGCAATGGAAAATGGAAAACACACATTAATAATCTTTGTCAATCCGCATCCAAACTTCTTGAAATGATGAGAACTCTGAAATTCAGACTCAAAAGAGATTCCTTAAATCAAATTTACGTTTCGTTCCTACGTCCTGTCCTCGAATATGCCTCCGTAGTCTGGGACAACTGCACCAAGCGCGAAAAAGAAAATCTCGAAAAAATCCAAATCGAAGCCGCCAGAATAGTCACAGGTATAACGAGATCTGCGTCCATAAATAATATATATAAGGAAATTGGATGGTTAACCCTAGAGAACAGGCGAAAATATCAAAAACTCATTCTTATTTACAAAATAATCAATGGTTTAACTCCTGACTATCTTTATGAAATTTTCCCAAGAAACGTAAGCACAAGAACAATTTACTCATTACGCAATATTCACCAAATCGACTCGATTGCTTGTCGAACAGAATTATTGGCCAGATCATTCATACCATCTGCAGTTTCTCTTTGGAACGAACTTCCGGACGATGTGAAGTCTTTACAATCTTTATCATCATTCAAATCCTATATCCTAGGAAGATTAGCAGCACCAGTAGTTCCAAAGTATTTCTTTGTTGGTCAACGTAAATTATCCGTAATTCACACAAGAATTCGTAACAAATGCAGTGATCTGAAGTATGACCTCTTTTCCAACCATATTTGCTCGGATTGCGCTTGTAGTTGTGGATACGCCATTGAAGACGCTGAGCACTACTTTTTCCAGTGCACCCGGTACACAATTCCGAGACGACAACTTTTTCATGAACTTCGCAGCTTTCATCCTTTAAATGAAAATTTATTACTTTTTGGATCTGAAAATCTCAGATTAGAAGACAGTTCCACTATTTTTCTCGCCGTGCAATCCTACATTAAAGCTTCAGAGAGATTTGCATAAACGTCTTATAGCCTGTAAGTCATTTTACCACCCCTGTCTCCAATCACTCTCGTCCATTTAACTGACTTGACAACCAAGTATTCTATACTTCTCCATCCTTAAACATGTAAATTCTTAATAACTAACACTTGAAATGATTTATTGCATAGCTGGAACATAATTGTCTTCTTTTTCGAGGGAAAAGTACAGAAATAAATACTTATAACAATTTTAGACTTGTAGAAGACTCTCATAGCTTGTAAATTATTTAAAGGGAATGGCCGAATCTAAGTTGTGAGAACTTGTGGCCAGACCCTTTTGCCTGATTTGTATCTCTGTTTCTGTAAACTATGTATGTTGTATGATTTGTATATAGATGGCAATAAAATATGTTTAAACTAAACTAAAAGATTTATATCTTCTACGTTTTCTTCGTACCCTTCTCCGTACGTAACATTAGTTACGAAAGAGGGTTTATCCTTAAAATTTTCGTTTTTCTCGATTTTTAATAATTCATCGAGTTCTTCTACTAAAAACCCGGGTAAAAAACTTTTAACGTTTAAAATATTAGCGCCTTTCGTTTCTAGAATTTCGACTCGTTCGACGTTTCCGATTTTCGATAAATCTCTCTTTCTATCTCGGGCGCGATAAGAGTCTTCGGTTTCTACGTTACAAGTTCTTTTAAGTTCTCTTTTATCTAAAAACGCTAAAAATCCGTTTCTGTGATCGTGTACTAATATTAATTCTTTAGAAGCCCTAGTAATAGCTACGTAAAGATCGTTAGTTATTTCGGTTTGAGGAGAATCTTTACTGTAATATTTAAAGTAACTATCGTCGAAAGAAAAAACTATTACTAAAGGTCTTTCTAACCCTTTCGATCTATGAAAAGTAGTTACTAACATTTCGTCGTCGCATTCTTTATTATCGTCTTCGTTTAATTTTACGTGACAAGGATAAGAGTCTCCGAATTCTCTTGTAATTCTATTAACTAAATTATTTACCGGAGTTAATCCGTTATTACCTTTTTTAGTATCTACGCTAAAAGCTAATATAAAAATATCTCCGGGTTTATATTTTCCTTCGTCTAAATATTTTTTAATCTTATCGAAGACCGTACGTCCGTAAGAATCGCATATTAAGTAGGTAGGTTTTTCGTTTTCTTTTACGGATTTTATTTTAGTAGTTTTCGTTTTTAATACGGCCTTATTAATAAAATCCGCTATTTCTTTCGTTAGTCTAAAGCTAGTAGTTAAATAATGGTTTTTCCATTCTTTATCGTTAAAAGAAAATATCTCCCTGGCGCACGTTAAAAATTTACTACTCGAATCTTTAAAATTATAAATACTTTGTTTTTCGTCCCCTAGTATTAAAAGTATCGCGTCCTTTTTCTCGTTATCTCCGTAAATTTTATAAACTAAATCGTAATATAAAGGAGTCATATCCTGAATTTCGTCTAGGATAATATAATCGAAACTAATAGTTTTTCTACTCGATTCTCCTTTTTTTAAAAATCTTCTTAATTTTACGTCTTCGAAACAAGATTCGTCGTAATACTTTACCGCGAAAGAATGATACGTCTGTACTTCTACCGAAAATAACTCGCTATTAAGCATTTTAATCTTCTGTTATAAGTTAATACTAACGTTTTCTTCGTCTTAAACTTTTCGCAAGCTAACATTATAGTCGTAGTTTTCCCGCTACCCGGTACGCTATCTACTATTACGTTTTTACTTTCTTCGAGAGATTCCGCTACTTTTTTCTGCTCATTCGAATATTCCCTAATAACTCCCATTTTATAATAAATAAATTTTTTTTCTTAAGCTAAAAATTAAGAAAGACAGTAAGGTTATAAGACTCGGGCGCGCGATTAAAATTAAAGGGTTAGTAGGTTAAATAATTTAAGGATTATAATCTTAGACGGATATAGGATTATAATCTTATATAGATATCGGGTTTAAAAAGATTAAGTAGTCGATGACTTTTTAAGATTTAGTAGCCGATGACCCTTAAGATTTAGTAGCCGATGACCCTTAAGATTTAGTCGACTAGGACCCTTAAGATTTTAGTAGCCGATGACCCTTAAGATTTAGTAGCCGATGACCCCTTAAGATTTAGTAGCCGATGACCCTTAAGATAATTAAGATAAATTAAGATAAATAAGATAAATAAGATAAATAATTAATATGAGCCAAATCGATCATTTTTTTACTAACTTACGTTTTTCAAATGTCATAATTCATAAAGGTAACCGAAGGTCGTAGCTCAACGAGTACAGATCTATTAAGCACTCGAAAAATAAAATATCGAAACGTTCCGCACCAAGAACTTAACTGCATGAAAATCTTTGCAAAAATGAAACATAATGTTTATTTGTAAAAATCAATTGATCGTTTAATTGCCTAAACTGCACATTCAGCGCTTTATATTCCCCTGCCAGGGGCGTAAACAGGGGTTCAGAATCGAGGGCGCTATTTCAGCCCTAACCTGCTAATCGCGACGCAGTGCCCTCTTGCATACAGTGTAGTCTGATGTTGATCTACACTGTCCAATACAGTGAGATCATCGCACAGAAATAGGATGAAATTGCAATATTTGTCGTTTTAATAATCAGTTGGAAATTTTTAAATATTTTTACCAATTTAAGTTTAATTGTGGAGTTGTTTTATACAGTCAAAACCTAATGTTTCGCCTGTTTTCCCCCCCCCCCTTTTTTTTTTTTTTTTTAACATAACGCCCAAGATTGCGTTTTGTGCGTTACGCCCTTACATCCAGTATACACGATTTTAAATCATTCTGAGGAAAAAGAAGCTTGTGGTTCTGTTCCATAAGCAAATCAGTTTTAAGTCTATTGATTGATTGATTGATTGATTGATTGAGCCACACAGGACCCCTGAAAGTAAGTTTTGAAAAATTGTATCCAAACACTGGGTGTGCATGGTTTATCAAGCTAGTGAATCTAGCAATGCGTTTATAATTTGTTACTCCAAGGCTATTTTTTGCGGTTATCTTCCTAAAAACTCAATAAGAATGAAAAAGAAACATCTATATGTTTCATCTTGTAAAGGGAGACGCATGGTTTATCAAGCTAGTGAATCTAGCAATGTGTTTATAATTTGTTACTCCAAGGCTACTTTTCGGGCTGATCTTCCAAAAAGCTAAATAAGCATGAAAAAGTAACATCTATATGTTTCATCTTGTAAAGGGAGACGCATGGCTTATTAAGCTAGTGAATCTAGCAATGCGTTTATAATTTGTTACGCCAAGGCTACTTTTTGTGTTTATCTTCCTAAAAACTCAATAAAACATGAAATAGAAACACCTATATGGGCCACACACTGGCGAAGGGGGGAGTGTAATGTTTCTCGGTGACGCATGATACCATGAGCAAGTCATCACATAATTATGGATCCATGAAATCCATTTTGCACCTACTAAACGATGAAGTAGAATGGTCCTTGGAGCTTCAGAAAGTTCACCAATAGCAAAAAGTATGGACCAGGTCAGCCTTCGCGGACTGCGCAGGCTGACCTGGTCGATACTTTTTGCAGATGAATGAAACCCCTTTTTCACAGAGCATGGCTCTTCTAATTTTAAAACACGCCATAATTCGAACAGACCCCTAAACCCTTTACCATATGGCGAGATTTTAGACATGTCCACATTGAAAGCATTTGAGACCGACAAATCAACTCTTGCGCAAATTGCTGATGGGACTTAGGGGTCCATGAAACGATAAAGAACATTGTGGGAAAAATAGAAATGAGCCATGCTCTGGAAAAAAGGGGCCTTAATGCACCTCTGTGATTAATGATACTAAACAAGTCATCACATGATCATGGATCCATAAAGTCCATTTAGTCTAAAAACCGATATAACCATGAGGTAGACTGGTCCTTGGACATACAGAAAATTGACAGATAGCGAAAAAGTTTCGGCCCAGGTCAGCCTGCGCGGGCTGCGCAGGCTGACCCTGGTCGATACTTTTCGCAGATGCATTAAGCGCCCTTTTCACAGAGCCTAGCTCAAATGTTAAGGAGGAAATGCTACTTTCCAGCATTTTGTCCTTTTCCGACAATGTTTTAAAAAGCCATCCTTCTCGGGAATCACCTTTACCGCACAATCCTGACTTTTAACGACCCTGAGAAAGAAAGCTTTTGAAAACACTGTGGAAAAAGGAGAAAATGCTGGTAACCAGCATTTTCTCCTTTTCCCACAATGTTTTCTACTCTTGCCAGAACACATTTTAGTTTTTGATATGCATTTATTTTGTTGTCTGCAAATGCTTTCAATTTGGACTGGTGTAAAATCTTGTCGTTTGGTAAAGAGTTAAGCCTTAACCACAAAATCCCGAGATTTTACGACCCTGACAAAAAAATCTTTTGAAAACATTTTGGGAGAAGGAGAAAATGCTGCTAAGCAGCAGCATTTTCTCCTTTCCCTGGAATGTATTTTCTATCCTTTCAGAGACAATTTGCACCGTTTATTTTATATTTTATTTGTCGTCTGTAAATGCTTTGGATTTGAACAAGTCAAAAAGTTTGTCTTTTGGTAAGATTTACAACACGTGACTGGTAATTGTTCAATTTATACGATCTCTGTAGTCTGATATTGATTTACATTGTTATAGATTGCTAAACAACTGACCCGGTGCCGAAACCCATATTTTAACAGTTTTACTGCACACTACCTTCCAGTTTCTAAACGTTGGCAGAGAAAAAATTTGTAGTGTTTATGAGTATTTAACAAAAAGAAGAAATTCGCAGCAAAAAAAAACAAATCGAAAAATGCATATTTAAATCTTTACCAATTGACAAAATTTTGGTCGATCGTAGGGTTGTATGGTGTTTAACGCCGTTTTCAACATTATTTCAGTTATGTCGCGGCGTCCAGTGCACCTATCCATGCTTTCCTAGAGTTTCTTTTACCAGTACTACGCACAAAATTCTTTCCAAGCCACTGGCTGCTTTACCACATAGCCATCGTTGAAACAATGGTCAGCGGTGAGAGAGAAATGAATCCTGTCGCAATGACTATCATTAATCCTCGGAAAGAAAGCCGGGGATCGAACCAGCGATCTCCTGTTCTCAAGTCCTGTACGCTACCGACTGAGCTACGGGAGCTTGGCAGAACAAAGGGTGAGTAGATCAATAGGACGCGGAATTCTACCCGGGTGTTTACCGTCATTGACCCCGAGAGAATGCGTGATAGCTCATGCTTCAAACGCCGAGCCCCAATCGCGCAGTCAGTTGAGAACAGGAAGGTCGCTGGTTCGAATCTCCGGCTCGGCCAATTTCTTTTTTAAGGATTGATGATAGTCATTGCGACAGGATTCATTCCTCTCACACCGCTGATCATTGTTTCGATGATGGTTATGTGGGAAAGCATGACAAAGTCAAACAGATCTATACGATCAAATAGATTCAACCAGAAAGGTATGTAACCCTTTGATGAATCAATAGAAAATTAAAGACGCATAGTACCGGAAACTCCTCACCACTATATGGCCCGCAACATGCAAATGAGACCGTCGGACATTTGCGTAAAATGTCTTCCCGGATTAGCCTGCGCAGTCCGCGCAGGCTAATCCGAGACGGCACTTTACGACTACACAAGATTTTTTCATACAGTAGACTTTTGTAAAACAGAAATCGCACAAAAACGGGAAGTGTCGTCTCGGATTAGTCACAGACTGCACAGTCTGATATGGGACGACACACTTTTACGCACATGTCCGAAGGCCCCTTTTCGTGTGTTGCACGCCATAATCGCGAAAACCGATGAAAACCAAGATTATGCCTCAAATTATATTGCATTTTTTACGGATTCGTTCCGTATACATCAAATACAATATTGGTCAATGGAATGAAGCTGCATAGAACCATATGAGTCAAGCTCTGTGAAACGGGGGCTTAATGCATCTTATATTTTAAAAAAAGTCGACTCAGGTCAGCCTGCGCAGGCTGACCTGGGCCGAAACTTTTCCCTACTTTTCAATGTTCTGTATGCCAAAGGACCAGTCTACCTCATGTTAAGAAAAGTGGCTATTATGAATCCATAGTTATGTGATGGCTTGATTGGTATCATGCATTGCTAACAACAAAGGAAATCGGAAATTTAGAAATTTCCTTGGTTGTTAGTCATCTTTAATGGCATAATACCGGCAAACACCCACCACTATATAGTTTTATGCATTTATGTGGCATTGCTTTATGAGGAAGTTCATGAAATTTTCATCTTCATTCCATTGACCAATATTGTATTTGATGTATACGGAATGAATCTGTAATTTTTTTTTAGTCGGTCCAGGACTTGTTCCCTGGACATTTCCGTCCCTGGGCTCATTCGCCCGAGCTTGTTCGTCCGACATTATTGGAAGTACTCAAGAGACCGAAATGAATGTTAATTAATGTTCATTACTACATTAATTAGACAATTAAGAAGATATCTGACATTATATACCCCAATTTTTTTTTCAATGCGTTCGTTTTATTAATGTTTTTGCAGCACTAATATTTCATATTTTTTTGCAATGTGTAAAAGGCATACGGTCTGGGATTCTCCGCAGTTGTTGGTTAATTCTCTATACTTCGACTTCACATCATCAAAATTCTTAATTCGTGAAAAAAAGACCTGTGCCACATGTCTGATGGAGCCATCCAACAATTTTGACTCATGTCTGTACTTAACATTGCAAAGGTATCAGAAGTCGTACCCTGCAGAGCTTGTATCCTCGAGAACTTGTACCCGAGACATGAATCAATACTAATACTTATGACATTGTGCTTACCTAATTTTCAATTTTGATTTCTCGATTTTAATGAACATGGCTTTTTGATAATATTCTAACATTGTTATAATTGAGTCATGCTCTGGCAAAAGGGAGCTTAATGCATTTCCGTGATGCATTGTACCAAGCAATAAGATCCATTGTGTTTAACAATTGACTGATACATGAGATACACTGCTTCTTTGTCATGCAGAAAAGTGACCCATAGCAAAAAGTTTCGACTCATGTCAGCCTGCGCGGACTGCGCAGGCTGACATGGTCAATACCTTTTGCAGATGCATTGAGCCCCCTTTTCACAGGGCATGGCTCAATTATATTTATTTTTGAATTCTGAGAAAACAAAAACTATTTCATGTTTGTGTAAAGCTATAGTTGGGTATGAGTAAAAGAAACATGTACCACCTCTATGGGTTGTGAAACTGCCTTCAGACAGAACATAATGGTTAGTGTAGATCCCAGGTCAGTCTACAGTAAACATTCAGTCTGATCTTGGATCTTCACTGGCTGCAAAGGAAACTACAGTTGTGAAAGGCCATTGAAGGGTCTTTAAGGAGAGTTGAAATCAGTTTGAATTTCGCTTTCTATTTTCAGGAAAACAATGTGATGTAGAGATGGGTATCAGACTGAATCTTTCCAGCTAGGAAGTTAACCCTTATGCTGCAAAGCGCGACTCACTGACCTTTTGCAGACGGTGTAGATCAAGATCAGACTGAACAGAATCTGCAGAATGTACAGTCTGATCTTGGATCTATAATGTCTGATAAGGAGATATTTTTCTCCAAAAAATAAGGTTGAGGTCGCATTATTAGGGATTTTACAATCGGCTTGAAAGTTTAATCTAACTTATTCAGCAGGAGAAGGGATAAGATTTAACCTGTTACTGTCTAAAAAAAAAGAACTGTAGTTTCAAGGCTATTTTGACTCATGGGGAAATTTAGCAGATCTTCAAGAATTGTCTTGTTTTAACCCGCTACCACACAATCCCGACTTTTAACGACCCTGAGAAATAAGCCTTTTGAAAAATTTGTGGGAAAGGTAGAAAATGCTAGTAATCAGCATTTCTCCTTTTTGCACAATGTTTTCTACCCATCCAAAAACAAATTTTGATTTTTCAGTCGCATTTATTTTGTCGTCTGCAAATGCTTTCAATTTGAGTTAGTCTAATTTTTTGTCGTTTGGTTAAGAGTTAAACAATAGGGCTTAGGCCTACAAAATTTGGTATACATGTAGATTCATCTAATGGATCTCTACCTACATTTTTTCAAAGTATATGTCCTGGGTAAACCTCCACCCCAATCGGGGTTCACAATTTTTATGTCATTTTATGTGTTTATGTTTTATGTCTAACATAAACTGTTTGGTGAAAGGAAAGTTTTTTGTTTTTTTTAACTAAATCTGTAAAATGTTATTTAGAAAACTTCCGCGATCAAAGAATGAATAAATGAATGTTATTTTATGGCACATCGACAGCTTTGGTCATTTAGCGCGCATATCTGTATGGGCAATCCCTGCCTACTCAAAAGTTTAAATGAAAAGTTAAGACTGAATAGTTGCTTTGAGGAAATGAGAGCTAAAAATTGAGAAAGTGTGGAGCCTCCATTGGGATCAAAACACTCCCATTTAAGAGGTCCTGTCTCCAATGAGATAAGACGTGGAAAGCCTTTTTGTCTCCAGCAAAAGGTAAATGCAAGTTAGAGTAATATGACTAACAGGGGATAAGGGGTTAAGCTGAAGGATTTACATGGGTAAAGGAAAGATACTAAATATAGGGTCAAGACATAGGGAGGGGTCGAGTGCAAAAGAGGTATCATAACTTTGGGTAAATACCAATCTCTTTAATAAAGGAAATAATTGGTTTGATACCAACAGTGTCAAAAAGGTTATACATACTGTCTGCATTGAAATGCTTTGCTCGAATTGTTTGAAAATCAACAGAATCCAGAAGAACATGCTGTATGGTGTAAGGCTGGGTGCATGGAATGCATTCAGGTGCATCTTCTCTGTTTAATAAGCAGGAATGAGTCAACCGTGAATGTCCAATTCGAATACGGGCAATTACGACCTCTTCTCGCCGTACAGACCTGTAAGCAGGGTGCCGCTCCCCAAGGGAAGGTTTAATTGAGCGAAGCTTGTTGAAGATGTCTGTTCCACTGGGACTGCCACGAAGATTGGATGTAGCTTGAAACAGAGGACTTATAATCAGTATAGGGGAACCTTACGATTAGAAACATGCAGTTTTTGCAGTAATGTCGGCTGTCTCACTGCCACCGATGACAATATGACAGTTGTAAATCACAGTATCATATATACACGAATTGATTTTTCTCTAGATCTGCAGGCCTTTTCAAACTAAATAGATGCCTTACACTGATGAACTGATGACTAGAAAATTCCTCTATGCTTTACAATGAATGCCACCCTCCCGCTCCATCCCCCATCGGCACTTCGTCCCTCACTGTGCGTATAAATATGAGCCATGCTCTGTGAAAAGAGGACTTAAAGCATCTGCGAAAAGTATCGAAACGTTTCACTATTGGTCATTTTTCTGTATGTCAAAAGACAGTCTATCTCATGATTGGATCGATTTTTTTTTTTTTTTTTTTTTTTTTTTTCCTTCTTCTTTTTTGGCTATTATGGATCCATAGTTATGTGATAACTGACTGCTATCATGAATGGTAGAGATGCATTAAAATCCATTTTGATAGAGCGTGGCTCGTATACATAGGAAAAATAGTGTTGCACCCCGTGTGTTTTTACCGGGTTTGATTTTCTGGCATGAATGATATGAAATGAGGTGGAAATTAAATTATGACATGTGCATACACCAACAAACCAGTTTATTGCCTCTGAAATGGACTGAACTGAGGTATCCCTTGACCTCATGCCAGCGGTTACTAATCGAGCTGTTTCACTCACTTGTGAGAGGTAAGAGACGAAGACTGCAAACTGTTCTGTAAGCCCTGGGCGGGAGTGCGCAATATTGACTGATTGTGTGTGCCCATTCCCTGCAGGTCATTTTCAACCTGTCGTAAATTTCATTCCCGTATCCAATTTCCAGTTTTAACCAAACTTAAAATCTTCTCGTTTTTCTTAAATTTGAAGCAATAACTAAGCAAAAAATTCCTACTTACCATGAGGTCAAGGGATACCTCAGCTCATTTCATAAACAAAAGACTGGTCTGTTGGTGTATGCAGCAGCCGGGTTGTCATTCCTACCCCATTTTATATTAATTACAGAAAATCAAAGTCGGTAAAAACACAGGGGGTGCAGGTCTATTTTTACAATGTATATCTTGAGCCTGGCTACGCCTGTTGTCAGATCTATGGTCTGCTGCCACTTTGCTGAGACATTACATTTATAACGATTTTTACTCCACAGTGTAGGACCGGAAGTGTACAGTGTTTGAGATTGTATGTCACTTGGGAGTCTGTACAGTGGCGAAATGTCACTTGGTCGTTGTAAACTGCTATGACACGGTAAGTCAAGCTGGTGATTTTTCATTTATTTTGATAGATATTATAAAACCTTCATATCCAGATTTTTGTTTGTTAATTATAGACCGTATCAGGAACACCCATGTGCTCTGTAAATCTTTCTTGGAGGAATGGGGATGCCTTGATCATGTAACCATACTAAAATACAGATGATTTTGCCTCAAAACAACGAGGTATTTTGTTTGATTAACCATCCCTAAAAGCTTTTTTGCTGAACGGAAAATGTATAGATATTTTCTTTATTCACTTTTTTTTGAAAACATGTAAAGGTTTGGTGACAAAATCGACTACAATCCTCATAATCGTTCGTTTAAAATGGCATGTCGACAAAAGGAATTTGTACAGTCACTTGATAAGCTGTTGTACAGTCGCTTGAGATCTGCAATATTTTATTTTGTACAGTGACTTGAACAGCATGTCTTTTATTACGAAGAATGAAAATGGAAATTCGACAGAAAGTTGTTTATTTGAAGTGATATGAGACTCTGACTTGTTTGACCTACTTTAAAGTAGATTGATTTGACAGATGCTCCCTGAAATGTTGGTTGTACTTGCAATAATATTCGATTACTTTGTTAGACACTGAAAATCCCAGTAAGATAATGTACCAAGGAAATAGGAGCAAGTTTCAAGTTCTGTAACTGACTAATACCGTCTTGTACCCTGCTGCATAAAAGCGCGCTTTGATATAGATCGCAAAGCTTTGTTTATGCATGAGAACACCTAATTGATTGATTATTTAGCACCGTTTTCCACATCATTTCAGTTATATCGCGGAGAAATGAAAACGCGGCGGCCAGTGCACTTGTCCATGATTTCCTGGTTTCTCTTTTATCAGTACTCGCACAATATTCTTTCAAAGCCACTGGCTGCTTTCTCACAAAACCATCATCGAAACAATGGTCAACGGTGGGAGAGGAATGAATCCTGTCGCAATGACTATCTTCAATCCTCGGAAAGGAATTGGCCGAGCCCCGGATCGAGACTATGACCCCCTGTTTTCAACTCCTGTACGCTACCTACTGAACTACCGGGGCTCAGCGAGAACATCTAACCGAGAATAGAATTTGACTGGTTTAAAGGTGGCCCTTCAGATTTTGCGACGAAAATTTTACAATATACAAAAAAAATCATTCTTATACTCCGAAAGCCTTTTAATTTTCGTTCATAAAACCCCAGTATCCAAAAACCATCCGACAACATGAGAAATTAGAGAATTACAGGTCTACACCGACGGGAGACACGGTCTATTTTTACATGAGCAACTCGCTCATTGACATACCAGAAATACACAGACGAAGCTTCAATCATAGCGTTCCAGGAAGACATTATGGAAAATAATTACATATTTGTTATGTTATGGAATTAAAGCGTCATTAGTCGCGTGCCAGTCACCAGACATTCCCACAATGCTTCTTTGATTTCTGGCGCGAAATCTAAAAATACCTGAAGAGGCTACGTAGCCTTTTAAGGTAACACAATTTCGTTTTTGTAATTTTATGATTCTTAATTATTGATGATTTGTATTGTTTTTTCATATAATTTTCAGTGATATTTATATTTTATATTTTTTAATTGGCGAGATGTGAAAAATTTGAATACCCACCTTTAACCCTTTACCAAACAATCCCTGGTTTTTACGGGCCTGAAAATAAAGCCTTTTGAAAACATTACTCTTAACGTCCAAGCGAGCTGTGCTGTCTATTGACAGCTCTCGTTACAATATCTGTATGTCTTTCTTGACCCGTTTTCCAACTTTTCCAAGATATTAACAAGACAAACATCCTGATCAAGTTTCAAGCGTATCGGGCTGAGAAAAGTGGTCTAAAGGGTGCACACAAGCTTCTTTAAATATTTAGCCCACAATTTCGAACTTGTCTGCGATATCATCGAAACAAACAATCGACCAAGTTTTATGACTACCTGACACTGTGGTCTATAGAGTGCAAACAAGGTAAATGTTGACGCCTGGACGACAGACGACGGACGACAGACATAGCACGATCACAAAAGCTCATCTTGAGCACTTCGTGCTCAGGTGAGCTAAAAAAAATAATGAAAAATCCATTGCCACAAACGACACAAAAGCCACAAGCACAACGAATAAAATGCTTTATGTAATCCTTCAGAACATACTGGTTTGAATACATCGATCGGGTCACGCGGTATCACCTTACGTAAATTTTGGCCAGTATAAACAATTCATCCCGAGAATCTAATTTCACTTTGACAGAGTTCACGATGTTAAGCTGCTCAAACAAACAAATCATTCGACTTTTTCTTTGATTTAAACGTAGAACCATGACGTTGTTTGTCAACGAAATGTTAAGTTTTATACGCGTATACTGTGATATCTGGGCTGAAAAAAAATTCGAGGAGCTTTTTCTTTTCAGCATAGCATATCAGGGTATTTGATATAGGTTTCGCTCAAACAGTAAGCCAACTGAAACTAAAACGAACTCATTAAGGTAACGATGCTTTAAACAACTGGGCCTAGATTTTTATCGAAGAATGAGCGACACCGGGTCGCTAGCAAAGAATACACGAAGCCCCTTGGGCTGCATTTACTTTGGTGGTGTCCGTGGTCGTGAGGTAGAGCGTTGGCCTTATAACCTAAAGGTCCTGAGATCGATACACGGAAGTGGATGTCAACTCTGGGATTTTTCATTGGCCCACACATTCGGCGCGAGTACTGGTGTAGTTCCCAGGAAGTAGAATCGAGAGAGATTAGTTTAAGTTTTAAGAACTTGTTTCTCAATCAATGTAAAATAAATATGTTTTTAAACTAAACTAAAACTAAACTTTGCACGCGACCCAGTGTCGTTCAAACTTAGATGAACATCAGAAAATAAAGGATTTTACACGAGTGCTCAATTCATACATATGAAACTCATGAAGCGAGCCTTTGGCGAGTTTCATAAATTAAAAAAAATGAGTTTGGTATAAGATTCTGTTAGTAATATGACGCTAATTAATCGGAATTTAAGGTAAGAAATGGTGTCACGCGACAGTATCCCAATATTAAATAACGTGTGGTCATGTTCATTTATTTCACGAGATCATCAGACCTCTCCAGTAGTGGTGAGTTTAAAATGCAGACTGCTGCAGAATTTGCTGATTAAATCCATTTTTCTTGGGAAATTGTTCTAATACACAGTCTGTTTCGTCATGGTTTTGTAAATAAAGCGAAATCAAAAAACCGAAACACGAAATAGACGAGGTTTATTTTTATATGACTAATTTTAGTAAAGATTTGTTATATTATATTTGCCATGGTTGCAAATGACCTCTATAGTAATTGTAATTTTTCATTAAGCAAATATATCTAGGCAGAAGAAAAAATAAGAAGAATTTTGTTTAATAAAAAAGAGAGAAAGAAGACCGCTGGACAAGATCATGCAACTTGCCCACGCAGGAAGAAGGTCAAATGACCGTCATGTAAAGCATAAGATGCTTCTACGCGGCGGCTTTTTTGCTTGTTTGTTTACATATACCAAAATATATTGATATTAAAAGCCAATAAAGTATTTGAAAAGATTGATGCTGACTTCTCCTGGCTTCTTTTGTAAAGAAGCCAACTTGTTTGTCATTGACTGTAGACTGTATTGACTGTGTGTGGTAAAAAATTATAGTATGTTATCCATAAATTGGATATGCCTACACGTCTAGAATATACCCTGTGAATATGGAATAACAATTCTTCAAAAAAGGAAGTTGTCAGTTTTTTACCAAAGGCAGTTAATGGTAAATTATCAATTACGTCGTGCTCATGACATGATTTGTCTAGTACAAGAATGCTTCACGTCAACGCTTCAACTCTTTACCACACGACAAAACGTTGGACTTGTCCAAAGTCAAAATATTGTAGACTTACCTAACTTCAGTACAAGTTAGGCCTACACATGACGCATACTTATAGCAAAGTAAAAATATGCTTTTTTCAGCGGCATCAAACATAATAGGATGATATGAAGTCAACATAAATTACGAGCCATATCTACTTTTGAAGATATCAGCTTCAGGGGCGTAAAAAGTTGTTTCAACAGAAGTCAAAATGTGGTATAGGGACAAAAACAGAATAATTATTTTCAACCACATTTTATTGCTACTAAGGCCATAACTAGGGATAATATAAATGTGGCATTGCAGACATCCTAATTTGTCAAAACTACATGTACTGAAATATACAAGGCCTATCTGCGTAACCGCCTAGCCCTATCTTGTCCCCACCAGTCGCTGCTTACTATGCAACACTTTGTCAAATTCTACCATGAGCAGACGACACAGCCTTATTAAAACTTATCTATTTAATGCAGCACCAAATGAGAAAGAAAAAAATAAACCCCCAAAATAATTAAATCAAATAAAAGTAGCATTATCATTTTGGAATCGGTGGGGTAATAATGACATAGAGCCAAAAATCAGATTTAATATGGATTTTTTTAGATTGTTTAAGCTCTTGCAAGGGAAGTATTTATTTTTCTACTACATCATGGTGCTATAAATTAGCTCCTAATATCACCACAAAATCAAGAAACCAAACCTATGATGCCAGTCAACAGTTGGCATAGTTGAATGTTTGTGACACGAAATGCGTCATCATAATCTCTATCCACTTTAAAAATTGGTACACATTAGTAGTATCTTCAATTTGTATTCTACGCTGGCTAATCTTTTTCTGTGTTTAAAGTGTATGAAGCCACAATTGAAATATAATCCATTTTCAGCCAGAGGACACAACACAAGAGCAATAATACTTTATATGTCGATTTCATTTCTCTGTTTCCATCATGTAGGTCAAAATACGGGATCAAAGCAAACAAGATTTTGTTGTAAAGTGTCAAAATTCCTTATGTAAGAACAAAATAATTTTGAGAACGGATTCAAGTGACCGTACAAAGTCGTATCAAATGACAGTACAAACCTAAAATATTGGTTTCCGAGTGACTGTACAAAATTGTGTTAGTAAACATACAGGAATTTCGTCATTTTCATCGCTTTTAAGGTCACAACTTGGAACTTGTTGATGAAGAGAAGAACCATAAACACGGACAGACCTTTATATCGTAGAAAGAACTCTCTCGTGTGCGCTAAAGCGAAAATTCTGGTATTTTTTGTAGTCGAAAATCATTTCAATTTTCTCAAGTCAAGCTGATCAAGACATTCTTATTGCTATAAGGAGGTTGCGCATCGCACGATCAGGTGCCTTGTATGTTTAATATATATCAAAAGTACAAGTGGATGGAAAGATTTCAATTAATTACAAAAATAAACGAAAAAAACATTAACTTCACTTACCGTGTAAACTCAATTTTCAAGAATCAAGTGACATTTCGCCACTGTACAGACTCCCAAGTGACATACAATCTCAAACACTGTACACTTCCGGTCCTACACCGTGTACTCTGGACTGAAAATGCGTGATTGGTTCATTTGGCAATTATAGGGTTTACCGTTTTCCACAAAATCCCAAATTTTACCGGCCCTGTTAGAGTATGCTTTTGAAACTATTATTAGAAGAGGAGAAAATGGTTACTACCATCACTCCTTTTCCCACAACGTTTTCTACCCTGTCAGAGATAAAACCTGGATTTGAGCCACATTTTTCAACTGCAAATGCCTTCAACTTGGACAAGTCAAAACTTAGTCATGTGGTAAAGGTTGGGACCTACAAACTTAGAAACGGAAACGAAACGCAATGAAACGGAAAGAAACGCAGCGAAACAGAACCAAACCCAACGAAACGGAACGGAACCAAACCCAACGAAACGAAACGAAATAGAACGAAACAGAACGGAATAGAACGAAATCTAGAAAAGTGATTTTTATTCTATTATTTTTTTCTCAATTCATCATATTTCTTTTGTATTATTCTTCTTGGATTATCCCACGTTTTATGTGGAGAACATAAAGAAACAACTGCTGAAATTTCGCGTCATCTCATGCGTAATTTGCAGGTTTGAAAATCTAGTCAGAATCAGAATTAGTTGATCTAAACGACAATCCGTTACCAGGACCTGTATTTGGGAAAGTTGCACAAACTTCAACTTACCGGTATTTGATGCAAGATTTTGGACGGAAATGGGATTATATTTTCTATCTATTCTGTTCTTCATTCATTTTGGTACGAGCCCCTGTAGCTCAGTTGGTAGCGTACAGGACTTGAGAACAGGGGATCGCTGGTTCGATGCCCGGCTCGGTCAATTTCTTTCCATGATAGTCATTGAGACAGGATTCATTTCTCTGTCACTGTGACCATTGTTTCGACGATGGTTATGTGGGTAAGCAGACAGTGAATTGGAAAGAAAATTGTGCGTATTACTGTCAAAAGAACCTCCAGGGAAGCATGGATAGGTGCACTGGCCGCCGCGATATATCTGAAATAATGTTGAAAACAGCCTTAAACACTATCCAATTAATAAATTTCATTTTGATATTATATCACTTTCGCAGGTAGCCGTCATATTTCGCACGAACACCATATAATGCCGTTAATACCCTTGAGGTTTTCAGTCGATGTCCTTCAAGATGCTTTCAGTCGACCCTTGCGAGTATATAGAGTCCGCACAGATTTTTGTTTTTTTATTTGTACATTGTTCCCCATATTAATAAATCAATGTAATGAACCTCTCGACAGAAACTTTAAGATAAAGAAATGGCTTCAAGTCTGAAAAGAGAAAATTGGTAGGGCTGTTCGTTAGAACCGCTTTAAAGGTGAATGGCTACATTGGCAGAGGGGGATAAATTCAGTCTAGAAAAAATCATCTTCAGTTTCAAAGGCATTTCTTTGTTACAAATAAATGTACAGCATGTTTATAAATAAATCAGAACAGGATCTGACGATAAGCAGTGGCTTATCTTAAAGTCATCTGAAAATGTTAACCCTTATCCTGCTAAATACGTGAAATGACACTTTCAAGCCGATGGTAAAAACCAAAATTTTGCTATGTATTTCAAATGTATTTTAGGGTGAAAAGTATCCCCTTAGCGGACAGTGCAGATCCAAGATCAGACTGCACGTTCTGTGCAGTCTGATCTTCATCTACACTGTGTACAAAAGGTCCGTGAGTCGCGCTCATCAGCCTAATAGTTAAGTAGGTTTCAACGCCGCTGTCTGGCGAATAAGAATTTTTACCCGCACGACATACAGAGGATAAGGATAATTATTCGCACGACAACAGTAAGGTTATCATTTTCTATGAAAGGAAAATATGACACTGTATAATTTGAAATTATCAAGGAAAAGACTCCCTCTTCTTAGGCTAAATTGCAGTCTACATGTATATGAAAATTATATAAGTTAAAGGCCCAGTAGCGACCAAAAGCACAATGCTGGTGTTAAAATAGATTCAAAATAGAATCATACCAAATCAAAAGTATGGAAAATATCGTGAGGATGACAATCTGTTATTATATGGTAAGTCCAACTGTTAGTCACTAGCAGAAAAATGAATTTTAAAACCAGGAAAAGTGTAAACAAAAGATGGAGTAACTTGGCAACTTTTAACCTGATTTTGAAATTAGCTTCTCTGCCTGTGACTAACACTTGGACCGACTGTACAATATCAGATTGTCATTTTCATAATAATTTCCATACTTTTAAATGATACGATTTTAATCTAAATGTATTTCAATACCTGCTTTGTTTACTTTTGGCAGCTATTGTTACTTTAAGAAATTCGGGAACTGACTAAACTAGAACCTAAACCTCCCCCCACAACATCGAAGGAACATACAATGTTTACGTTTTAAAAAATAATAATACATGTTACAATCAAAGATAAACACCATTATCAAAGGAAGTCCGCGAATGTCCCAGCTACCCCAGGTCCAAATGTCTGTATATACTGAACCAAAAAAAAAAAGAAACTTTCGTAAAATATGTGCAGAATTTTCAAAAGTTACCTTTGAGACGCACATACATACGTTATGTGGTTAAAACCGTTCGTAGTTTGCAAAATTGGGCAGATAATTCCTAGCTAAAAGACCTATATTTAAGGCAAAGTTCGAGCTTCGGTGCATGTAAGGGATAAACATATCCAGTCCACGTACTGATCAGAAATATAAATACCAAGACTTCAAGAAAATTTATCAGAAAGAGTCATAGGTATGCTGGAGGCTGGGCTACCTCATGTTGTTGCATTCATGCAAGCAGTCAGCATCCATCTGCGGCGATTTGCGCAAACCTGGAGTGCAAAAGACTTACACATAGCGGCAGACCGCGCGTCACGACTCGAGCCTAAGACGAATATATCGTGAATCAGTACCTACGAGACCTACGAGCCACAGTTACAGCTGCTGTTATCACCGGAATCGTTTAGCTGATAGCGGTTTGCTCAGACGACGCCCGCACGATCGCTCGGTTCTGAGCCATCGCAATTATAGACAGCAGTTGGCCCTGGGACACATAAACTGGACAAGACAACGTTGGCGGACATTTTTTTTTTCTGATGAGTCGAGGTTTGTATTGTCTCGAACTAACATCTTCGCAAGCCAAGGTGACGATCACTACGTGGATCTTACCCCTTGGCTGATCGAGTCGAAATTTGTTAGCCTCGCGATACGAGTAATCATTGGTTGCAGTCAGGACGGAAAGTACCATTCCAATAGCGCGTTACATTTGCTATCCAACATCAGCAGAACGTAAATAATCAAAGTACTGAAAGTACTGACAGACTAGCGAATTTGAACCATCGTCAAAACTTGAGAGAGGAATGAATCCTGTCGCAATGACTTTCATCAATCCTCGGAAAGAAATTGGCTAAGCCAAGGATCGAACCAGCGACCTCCTGTTCTCAAGTCCTGTACACTATCGACTGAGCTACCGGGGCTATGCATGCTATTGGTTAACTATAATGCAGTTTAAGTTTAACCCTTAACCTGCTAGAAAAAATTAAATGAAACTTTCAAGCCGTTGTAAACACCTGAATATTGCTATTTCAAAGTTACATTTTGGAGAAACTATATCCTCTTATCGGACAGTGTAGATTCAAGAACAGACTGCACATTCTATGCAGTCTGATCTTAATCCGCACTGTCCACAAAAGGTCACTGAGTCGCGGTGATGCTGGTAAAAGAAACTCCAGGAAAGCATGGATATGTGCACTGGCCGCCATGATATCACTGAAATAATGTTGAAAACGGCGTTAAACACCATACAATCAATAAGTCGTAACTAATAACACAAGATATAGTTAACTAGTTAACTCTTTACAAAATGAAATTCAAAGCTGTTGCAGACCACAAATTAAATGTGGCTGAACTGATGAAACCAGACTCCAAAAGGGCAGAAAACAATGTTGGAAAAGGAGAAAATGCTGGTTACCAGAGATTCTTCCCCAGTGGCATTAAAACTTGGGATTGTGTGGTATAGGGCTAATATTCAAGATGTAAAATAACAGTTTAACATAACAGTTTAACTGTACACAATGGTCTTAATAATAAATGATCGAAGGAATGACAAGGGTTCTCTGTCCAGTGAGGTTTAATGTAGCTGGGATTTGCTACAAGTTACCTAGGTGTATCTATTTTTAGATTTATTCATAATGGTGCAGTGGTGTAGGAATGTGATAATAGCCTGCTTTGCATAGGTCACTTAATTTACATATAAGCACGGATCTTGTACCTTTTAAATGACATCTTGTTCAGTCTATTACTTTGTAAGAGGACATGTTCAAAGTGGAGTGGTAGAAATTTAGTGGTTTTTGTCAAAACTGTCATATATAACAGAATTAAGATTTCTAACAGAAAGAAGTATTTTCTGTGAGGCAGTATTTAGCAACTGTGGGGTTTTTTGTTTACTTTGAATCTGGGTCAATTATGATGCCTATAGACTAGCTTCGCTAGTCTAAAAATGACCTCTGGAGAAAGTTATCGAATATGCTTGGAATTATAACCGACAGAATACAGATGAAAAATATTTTCTTCAACATTCACTGTCACAAATCAGTTAAATGAAGTTTTAGGATACATCCCAACACCAGATGATGGACTGTCAAAGTAAGTGTGTAAGATTTCGAAAATAGATTTTGACTTGATAAATCGTCTGTCAAGTTTGCGATCTGAAAAGCGGTCAATTGTTGGCGAATTACGGAGAAAGCATGCTGAACAAACTATAATTGAACCAAACCTTAGTTGCCAATTGTCAAGGACCCCCTTTAAAAAAAATAACACTGATTCCCTTAACAGATCGTAGCCCAACACCTAGAAAGGTAAACAAGTCTTTGGCCAAAAGAGTTATGTAACGCGACGTTTGATTGGTTTTCGATGACGTAAATCTAGGGGTGATAACAATGAAAATCCAGTAGGTGGCGCGTCGCCGTGCTAACAAATTTCGACACGATCAGCCAAGGGGTAAGATCCACGAAGTGATCGTCACCTTGGCTTGCGAAGATGCGAGCTAAAAAAGTGAACAATAATCCCGATTCACTGCAATAACGCGATCTTCGTACGAACAGCTGTTATCAGATTTGAATATTTACCTATTAATTGCAATCAAGAGGAAGATGGTTTAAAAGAAAAAAAAACTAATTTAGGTTTTACTTCTGCTTCGTTTCGTTCTATTTCGTTTCATTTCGTTGGGTTTGGTTCCGTTTCGTTCCCTTTCGTTTGGTTCCGTTCCGTTACCTTTCGTTGCGTTTCCTTTCAATTCGTTGCGTTTCGATCGGTTCCGTTTCTAAGTTTATAGGGACCCGTAATGATTTTTAGGAATCTATAACCCTTAAGTTACGTGTAAATGCATTGAAATGTTTGTAAATACACATTGATGAAACACTGTTTATAATTAGTTAATCGTCGATTGAGTGTCACCTGTACACATCAAACGGCTTTCCGTAGTGTAGAAAACACGTTGAAAGGCTTGAGAATTGCATGACATTCTCCTTTTTTGGCATTTCAAAGACATAAGAACACACAATTACAAAGAATGACAAGCTTACCTGTTTTTCAGTTGTTTTTGAGCCGACAATTTCGGAACCGGAAGACCAACACAACATTTCCTCATCGGAGCCATTGGCTCCGAATATGAAGTTTCCTACCCGTGTGAAACCTGGTCAGATTGTTCATCGTGGTAATATCTGGGTCATGTCGGGTCAAAAAGAACGTCACTGGTACAATTTTTAAACAAACCTTGTGGCCACATTTTCAGACTGATAGTCATGAAACTTAGAATCTTTTCTTTGCAATATCTCGGACACGTTTGAAAATGAGTCACATCATCATATTAATTAGGTCGCTAAGAGAAATCTTAGAAAACCTTGTATGCAATCCAGAGGCCACATTTTCAGTGTGATACCAATGAAAGTTGCTCAGAATGTTTGTACTGACGATATCTCGGACAAGTACAAAATCGGGTCACGATGTTCAAAAAGTAGGTAACTGTACAAATCTTAGAAAGACCTTGTGTGCAATCTAGACGCCACATTTTAAGTCAAATATTCATGAAACTCGGTAAGAGTGTTGGTCTGAATGACATCTCGGACAAGTGTGAAATTGGTCATTTCAGATCATAAAGTAGGTCACTGGGACAAATCTTGGAAAAACCTTGTGTACAATCTAGAGGCCACATTTTCAGTCCGATATTCATGAAACTTTGTAAAAATTGATGTCTTGGTGATATTCTGGACAAGTTCAAAACTGGGTCGTGTCGGGTCAAAAAGTAGTCAAAGCAACAAATTCTATAATTAAAAAAAAAAAAAAAAAGAGGGCCATTGGCCCTAAAGCGCTCACCTGAGTAAAGTCATCTACAGTTGATAAAGCTGAAGAGATCCTGGTTTTAATGATGAAAAACACATGAGTGTAAGTGACCGACTTTTTAAACCATTGTGACTAAATTCCAAACATGTCCAAGATATCATTAGAATAAACATTCTGACCAAGTTTCATGAGTATCAGACTGAAAATGTGGCATCTACGGTGCACGCAAGGTTTTTCTAAGATTTTGTCCCGTTACCTACTTTTTGACCAGATGTGACCCACTTTGAAACTTGTCCATGATATCAAGGCAAACCTTCTGACCAACTTTCATGAGAATCAGGCTAAATATGTGGCCTCTAGAGTGCACACAAGATTTAACCATGTGACCTACTTTTTGCCACTTTCAAACTTGTCTGAGATATCAACAAGATAAAAATTCTGACCAATCTTTATCAGTATAAGACTAAAAATGTGGCCTCTATGGAGCACCCAAGGTTTTCCTAAAATTTGACCCAGTGACCTTTTTCACCGGCATGACCCAATTTTAAACTTCTCTGAGATAACATCAAGACAGACAGTCTGACCTAGTTTCATGAGTATCCGACTGCAAATGTGGCCTCTAAAATGCACACAATGTTTTTCTAAGATTTAGCCCTGTGACCTACTTTTTGACCGGACATGACCCAATTTCAAACTTATCCAAGATATTATCAAGAAAAACATTCTACCCAGCTTTCATGAGTTTCAGTCTGAAAATGGGCCTCTAGAGGGCACACAAGGTTTTTCTAAGATTTCGCCCAGGGACCTACTTTTTGACCTGACATGACCCAATTTCGAAGTTTTTCCAAGATATTATCAAGACAAACATTTGAGCAAGGTTCATAAGTTTCAGGCTGAAAATGTGGCCTCTAGAGTGCAAACAAGGTTTTTCCAAAATTTGGCCCAGTAACTTACTTTTTGAGCCGACATAACCCAATTTCGAACTTGTCCGAGATATCATCAAGGCAAAAGTTCTGACCAAGTTTCACAAGTTTCAGGCTGAAAATGTGGCCTCTAGAGGGCACACAAGGTTTTTCTAAGATTTGGCCCAGTGACCTACATTTTGACCCGACATAGCCCAATTTCGAACTTGTCCAAGATATTATCAAGACAACCATTCTGATCAATTTTCATGAGTATATGACTGAAAATGTAGCCTCTAGAGTGCACACAAGGTAATTGTTGACGCCGATATTTTTGAAAGGCAATAAACTGGGTCACATCAGGTAGGTCACTAGTACCAATCCTAGAAGAAATTTATTTGCACTCTAGAGACCTTATTTTCAATCTGATAATCACATTAGTTCATATGTCTGCCTTCTTGATGCCTTAAACAGGGCCAAAATTTGGTCATGCCAGGTCAAAAAGTATGTTACGAGGACAAATCTTAGAAAAACCCTTTGTGCACCCTAGAGGCCAGATTTACAGTCTGATGCTCATGGAACTTGATCAGAATGTTTTTTGTTGTTGTTGTTGTTGTTGTTGTTGTTGTTCTGGTAATATCTAGTACAAGGCCAAAATTGGGTCAAGTCAGGTCAAAAAGAAGGTTAGAAGGACAAATCTTAGATTAGAAAAAAAGAACCTTGTGTGCACTCTGGAGGCCACATTCTATGTCCGATACTCATGAAAAGCGAGAAAATGCTGGTCATTTATAGCTCACCTGGGGCCCGTTTCACAAAGGCAGTTACGAACAAATTTTTCGTAAGTTTTTGCGTAACTCAAGAGAAAATGCGTAAGTGCGTTTTACAAGAAAAAATATCGTAACAGATTCGAGCGTAAGCTTTTTTTGTGTAACTTTACGAACAAAAAAACCTGCCGTACCTTTTGCGTAGGTTTTGCCGATATCAGAGGGGTTGGAACTTGTTAGAATGATTAAGCGGAAACAAGTGAGACAGGAATACAGATCGGCGACAAACAGCATTCAGTTGAATAAGATCGTCCTGAATGACAACTAGCTCTAAAGAAGGTGTTTTGTACAGCTTTTCAACATTATCATCTCACTGTTGTATGAATGTCACGGCACACTTTTGCGGATGTTTTATGTGGTTCGTCAGCATTAGGCTAGTGCCAAACAATTCCTTCGGAGAGAAAATTTTCACTTTTATGGTGGTTCCACTGAGAATCGAACCCAGAAAATCTCAATTAAAAATGGAATCCAACAAAATATAGGCACCGAACCTCGAACAAGCCGACGTTGGTAGTCAACATTTATATCATTTTCTAAGGTAGCAAATACTATTTTTAACGTTACATCTGATACCCCATTCCTTTATATCACAAACTAGAGAAGACCAAGTAAGCCTTGTCATTCGTATTCTGGAATTATCTTCTCGTATTTACCGGAGATATGTCGCTAGAGGTATACAGAACATTGACTGATTGATTGATTGATTGATCGATTGATTGAACAAACGGTGTTTTACAACCCTTTGAATTTTATTTCAGTCATATCATACC
Source organism: Tridacna gigas (assembly GCA_945859785.2). NCBI lineage: Eukaryota > Metazoa > Mollusca > Bivalvia > Cardiida > Cardiidae > Tridacna > Tridacna gigas. The sequence goes on from OX244028.2 coordinate 9,758,622, forward strand.
CATGTATTTCCTGGGTTCACCAATATAGGCTAGGACCCATTTTTTCGGGTAGAACCAAACTCGGAGCGTCCAGTTTACGAGCTACAGATACACTCTACCACCAAGCCATGCGAGAAACCGAACATATTTAGAGTAGTACTTTATATATTGACGCCGACTTCTTCATTATATATATAGAGGATCTTACATGAGTGTTTATGTACTATCATTTTTATCAAACGAGTTGACTAAAATTATATGACGCAAGCCTTGGCGAGCGTCATATACATTTTAGTCAACGAGTAAGATAAAAATGATAATACATAAACACGAATGTGAGATTCTATTTATCACATAAAACGAATGACAGTCAAATAAGTATCCTGCATCATCACCTTCAGCCTTAATACCGTTCACGGGTCCATGTTTACAGTTGTTGTTCGGTTTCAAATGTGTACATACACAAGTGGACAGCTCCTTGACATTTACACCATCAAATGAAAGGAAACAGTTTCTACAGAGGATAATTCCACCTATTTCCGCAATTTTGTTGATTTTAAAAACCTTCAACTGCATTTTTTTGTTTTTATTACACATGAAAATTTAAAAAACTTTCCACGCTTATACGTCTTAGCAACAATGACGTCATTTTTCCGCGAAACGGCGTAGTAGTTTAAATTCCGGCACGTGCTGTGGTTGGTCTCTCCGGCTTCACGCACTCGTGCCTAAAAACTGATCAGAACCAGGACCCAAAAAACGATAATACACTAGTGTATCATCGAAAATAAGTCATGGGTTTAATACACTGCTGGAGGAGGTTTTATGTGATAATATATTATTGTATTGTCTATTGTAAACTGTAAATGAAATTCATATTTTCAAACTATCGAACAATGTCAATACGCTATCATGATCAATAAAACCCTTCAATTGGTAATTCAGAACATGCAGTCTGATCTTTTGATCTAAAATGGCTGATCTAAAATGCTAATCAAAGAGTCGTGCATATGGAAATGAAAACACTGAATTTTAATATACAAGTCATATGTTTTTATTTTCTGAAAATTCAACTTCAATAATGCGGCCATGTTTTGATAAGCTCATAAAACTTGGTTCCAGGACAGGCGGTTTGTCCCATATCTCGGTGGCCACGGAGTGTGTATGTGCTGGTTATCTTTCCGTTTGCGGCTGCGCAGTTAATCATTTGTTGTACAGCGTTCAAGGCGGCCTGGTTTGGTGCACGGTTAGTGAAATCACCGATGACGCAAATAGCTACCACAAAGTATTACAAAAAAAAGTTATTTTATTGCCATATAGTAATACAAGTGTTGAATTAGACTGAGAAATGCCAGTCTAAGATAAAGAATGCTCAGACTTTTTTGAAGCTACATAAAACTAGACTTTGGCAAAAATATAAATGAACCATGCTTCGTGAAAAGGGGATAAATGGATATCCGTGATGCTTAATACCAAGCAAGTCGTCAAATTATCACGGATCCATAAAAAAAAAAATTATTGTTTAACACTCGACTTGATCGTGATGTAATGTGGTGCTTGGACACACTGAAAATTTACAAATAGCAGAAAATTTCGACCTGCGTAGGCTGACACTGGTCGCTACTTTTTGCAGATGTGTTAAACCCCTCTGTACAGAGCATAGCCTATATATAAATTAACCTTAGAGTTGGTAAATATGGTATATATTCAAAGTACATGTAAGTAAAAAAGAATACATATGGCGTGAAACACACGAAAAGGGGCCTTCGGACATTTGCGTAAAGTGTTGTCTCGGATTGGTCTGCGCAGGCTAATCCGAGACAGCACTTTACGACTGTTTAGATTTTTTCATACAGCAGACTTTCGTAAAACAGAAAATAGCACAAAAACGGGAAGTGTAATCTCGGATTAGTCAGACTGCGCAGGCTGATCTGGGACACTTTTACGCATACGTCGGAAGGTCCCTTTTCGCGTGTTGCACGCCATATATGAATATGGCTGCCAAAGGCAAGTCAGCGATATTATCAGAGTAGGTAAATATAAGATATATTCAGAGAATGCTAATATAGAAAATATAAAGAGTGGGTAAATATGAGATGTATTAAAAGTAAATAAATACGATGTTTATTTACGGAAAGTAAATGCGCGATATATTCAAAGAAGGTGAATACGTAGTATATCCAGAACAGACAGATATGGGATTTATCTAGAGTATATAAATACGAGCTATATACGCTTCGGTAAATAAGAGACATACTTAGAGTAGGTAAATAAGCGACATGTTTACAGTACGTAAATACGATATCTACTGAGAGTAGGTAAATATGAGATACACGCAGGGTAGATAAAGAAGTGATATATTCAGAGTAGGTAAAAGGAGCTGTGCACTAGAGAGGCAAAAACTACAAAACAATTTCAGTGAAGGTAAATAACAGATTTATTCAGTTTAGGTAAATATGGCGATATGTTCCAAATGAGTAAATTTAGATATAGTCATTTGTAAATAAAAGTTATATTCCGAGTTCGTAAATATGAGACACATTCAGAGTGGGTAAACACGAGATACAAATATTCAGAGAAGGTAAAACATGAGATATATGCAAAAGGGAGCATAAATCAAAGATTTATTCAGAGTAGGTAAATACGAGATACATTTATAGTGGAAAAATACGAGATGTATTCAGAGTGGGTAAATACGGGATATATTCAGAGCAGGTAAATACGAGATATATAGAGAGTAGGCAAATGTGATATCTCTTCACTGAAGGTAAATATGACATAATATTCAGACAAGGTAAATATGAGATATATTCAGAGTCGGTAAACCTATACGAAATATTTTTCGGGTAGGTCAACACGAGATATACATAGAGTAGGTTAATTACGTTACATATTCAGAATGGGTGAATATGAGATCTATTCAATGCTACGAGATGTATTCAGAGTAAGTAAATACGAGATATATTCAGAGTTTTTAAATACGATACATACTCGAACTAGGTAAATAAGAGATAAATTAAGAGTAGGTAAATATGAAATATATTCAGCGCTGGTAAGTATGAGATATATTCAGAGCTGGTAAATATGAAATCCATTCAGAGCGGGTAAATACGAGGTAGGCCTATCCATGTAGCAGATGTATCCAGAAAAGTTCAATACGATATGCATTAAGAGTTGGTAAATACTAGGTGTATCTAGACTAGAAAAATTCGAGATATATTCAGGGTAGAAAAAACGAATATATAAAATATATTCAGAGCAGGTTAAAAACGAGATGTTTTCAGAACAGATAAATACGAGGTGTAAACGGAATTGGTGAATATGGGAAATTCACAAAATATTAGACAGTCTAGACTGGAGTTCAAACTGCACGTTACAGACAGTCTGATCTCAATCTGCACTATCTAAAGAGGAATACAATTCCATTGTCTAGGGAATGATGGTTGTGAAACTTTAACCCTTTTTACTTTTAACGTTTTAGCGCTCAATTAATTATTTGGACTTTTTTAATTTGGAAAAACAGCCAGGGATATTGCTATTTTAAGGTTGTTTCCGTTAAAACAATTAATATAGTAGCAGACAGTGCATTTCTAAGATCAGACTGCACGTTCTGTGCAGTCTGATCTTAATCTACAATGTCAACAAAACGACTAAGGCTCATTACGGGTTAAAAACACTCAATATTACCTAATCCGACGCTGTTATATCCGTAAGTATGGGCTCCCACGGCGTCCCAACCTCGGGCCTCGTACACGTTACCATCTTCCCCGACCACAAAGCTGTACCCAATGTCATCCCACCCTACAAAATACAGACCAGACGGGAGCGTAAGGCCCATGACGCTCGATACGCAACTACGTATTGTAGAAATGAGCCGTGCTCTGGCAAAAGAGGGCTTATTGTATCTTCGTGATGCATGATACCAAGCAGGACATCACATAGCTGTGGATTCAGAAAATTAATTTTGTCTAACAACCGACTGAATCACGAGATAGACTGGTCCTTTGACATGCAGAAAATTGACCAAAAGCAAAAAGTTTCGGCCTAGGTCAGCCTGCGCGCATTACGCAGGCTGACCTGGGTCGATACTTTTTGCAGATGCATTAAGCCCCCTTTTCACAGAGCAAGGCTCAAATAGAGAAGGAAACGGCAGTATGGGAAGGTCAAACTTGTTTTTGAACCACTTCTGCTCAGATCTGATTCTAAATTTGAAGACAAGCCATCTGACTGGCTAAGACAGAAAATAGATTTAGAAAAATATATCGGAATAGTTGGTGAATATGCCATGATGAAACCAGAATTGAACTCTTTACCACACATAAAAAAAGAGAAATGGTCTTTAAGACCCCGATGTAGCTGGTAGTAATGCTTTTGAAAACGTCATAGGAACAGGAGAAAATGCTGATAACCAGCATGTTCTCCTGTTCCTTTGACGTTTTCAAAAGCTACTAGCATTTTTTTCCTTAACCCACAAATTCCTTACCATTTTTATATGACAAATTCTAACTTTTGAGCTATATTTAATTTGTCGTCTGCAAATTTCTACCAATATGGACCAGTCTAAAATTTTGTCGTCTGGTAAAGAATCTAATCCATTCAGCATATTTTATTGTCAGACAGGCTTTCTTGCAAGTCGATCAGTACAGGTCTTCTTCCGTTAAATTTGTGAGAAGAACGTTCATTCATATCTAGGTCCATTTAAACCAACTGACGTAGAGCGGTTAGATATATTAGAACTCAAAACCGGCCTTGCGGTTATGGTAATGCGGTATGGTATATTTCCCGCGCAAGGTAAGCAGCGTGCATTATGGTTAGTGCTTGGATGGGGGACCAAGCTATTACACGTTCCACAACCAATCAAAATTGCATTCAAGGTTCGCAGAGAGCAATACGATATGTAATGTATCAATACATTTTACCTATTTTTATTCTCGAAAATTTGCTAAATGCTAAACGGACGAAATTTCTGATGAGCAAACCAAAATGGCTGGACATTTTGGTTAGCCCATCAGAAATTTCGTCTGTTTAACATTTAGAAAATTTTCGAGAATAAAAAAAAGTAAAATGTATTCATCAAAACTTGGTGAACACATACAAGCGACCGCTTTAAAATTGAGAGAGCGAGAGAGAGAGAGAGAGAGAAGAAAAAAAGAGAAGGTAATCCAGCCAGCGCCGATCAAGACAGACAGATAGATAAAGAAAGAAAGTTATAGAAGTCAAGCTATGTAAAAAGTTGGTGTGTATATCTGTAAAGGAATATCGGCCTGGGTCGACAATTTTTACTGGATGTAAATGACCTTGGTCGTCATCCTTTGGTAGTGGTAATTTTTTCTGTATGACAAAGGAGTATTCCGCCTCACAATTCAACCAGTTTTAACCCTACTAAGCGCGACCCACTGACCTTTTGCGGACAACGTAGATCAAGATCAGACTGCACAGAACGTGCAGTCTGATCTTGGATCTACACTGTCCGATAAGAAGATGCCTCTCCTCTAAATAAATATACCTTTGAAATAGGAAACTTTGGGCTTTTACTATCGGCTTGAGAGTTTCATGTCTTTTATTTAGCAGGATTAGGCTTAACCCTTTACCACACGACAAAATTTGAGACCCTTCTAAATTAAAAGCATTTGCAGATGACAATTTCAATGTGGCTCAGATGGAGCAATTTTTCTTTGATCAGGTAGAAAACATTGTGGGAAAAGGAGAAAATGCTGGTTACCAGCATTTTCTCCTTCTCCCACAATGTTTTCAAAAGGCTTCTTTCCCAGAGGCGTCAAAAGGCGGCATTGTGTGGTAAAGGATTAAGATAAAATGTTTCCATATCATACGACGACATTGCTTGGTATACTGCATTATGAAGAAACATCAAAACACCATTTTCTCAGAGTGCAGCTCAATTATACAATATACACATAAGACAAACTCAAAATCAGAATGTCAAATTGAACAAATATAAGTAAAATTTCCAAACATACCATGACCATCCATATGATAATCCTGGTACTGTTTTACTTCATGTATGCATTCGGCCTTAGTAAAACACGGCTGTGACGCCCCATGATGTATAAACATGTATTTCGGGGTTCCTGGCAGGTGCGCGGCGACGTGCGCAGGTGCTCTGGCGTTCCATTCAGAGCGTGTTACTATATTTGGACAACCAGGAAGTTGAACATTACTTAACGCATGCGTACTTGATCCGGCGCATGCAGATATTCTAACGTAACCACTGTGAATCCAGCCATCCTAAAAATATTCAACTTTGTTAGATTGATTGTTGACTGATTGCATGGTGTTTAACGCCGTTTTCAACATTATTTCAGTTATATCGCGGAGGCCAGTACACCTATCCATGCTTTCCTGAAGTTTCTTTTACCAGTACTCCGCACAATATTCTTTCCAAGCCACTGGCTGTTTTCCCTCAATTTCGTTGGAACAGAAAATATAATTAAGAAGATTCTGACATCAACCATTTTACATTTAAAGTTCTAGATTTCAAAAAAATCATCTACATTTATTTTGTCATCTGCAAAAGCTTTCAATTTGCTTAAATCATCTGATAGGGTGAAACAAACCTTTCAACAAAAAACAAGGGCTTTGACCGAGTACATCACGAAGTGCCTGTGTAAACGTGTTCATGCTAAGAAAACTCCTAACAACGACACTATTTGAGGTGAATGCAAGGGTTTTATAGGGTAAAAAAGAAATCTCGTTTGAAGCCTACATTTGCGCATGCGCACCGTGAAATCGTTCAAATGTCTTAGACAGAAAACAAACCGAAATGAGCCATGCTCTGTGAAAAAAAAGGTTTTATTGCATCTTTTAAAAGTATCAAGCCACTTATGACATCGTTCGAAAATTTTGCTTTTAGTAAATTTTCTACATGTCATGCTACATCATGACTCGGTCGGGTGTCAGACAAAATAGATTTATGGTTTCATAATGATGTGATAACTTGCTTGGTACAACGCATTACGCAGATGCACTGCCCCTGTTGCCAGGAGTCTGACTCAAGTATAAAGGTGAAAGTTTTTCTATTTCTTTACCTGTCCATTGTAATTTACGTTAACCCAAGAAGCCCCGCTGACAGTCTGTCTGTTTCCTTTAAACGTTAAACAGTGGCCCGACAAAAGAGTAGTCAAAATTGTGTGCGATACGCCTGCACCATCTCTCACGTGAACGTTGACCGTTGCACATGCGCAGTCTGCAGCATTCCCTTCGCGTGCACCCAAAATAGCAACTAGTAGTGAAATAAGGACGAATATCATCTTCTGTTGAAATACACAAGTCTAATTTTTTCTTAAAGTAATAGACATGTTATTCAATCAAATAATAAAACTGATATGAAATGGGATAAAATAAAATAAAGAAAAACTAAGAACAGACAACGAAAGAGTAAAAATATATTTGAGCCATGCTCTGACAAAAGGGGCTTAATGCATCTCCGTGGTGTATGATACCAAGCAAGTCATCATATGACCATGGATCCTTAAGGTCTATTTTGTCTAACAACCGAGGTAATAAACGAGGTAAATTGGTCCTTTGACATGCAGAAAATTGACCGATAACAAAATGTTTCAGTCCAGGTCAGCGGGCGCATTCTGCGCATGCCGATACTTTTTACAGATGCATTAAGCCCCGTTTTCACAGAGTATGACTAATTTATAAGTTTGCTTTTCAAGAACTGATCCCTGTTTTAACCCTTTCAGCACCATAGGTTGAAAACAAGAGTTTTTGCAGACGGAACAGATCAAGTTCAGACTGCATAGAACGTTTAGTCTGTTACTGGATCTATACCGTCCGCTTGTTTAGTCATACCTGTAAGATAGAAATCTGTCAGTTGTTTGTATTTTCAGTGGTCGAAAGAGTTCTATCCCATGTGAGCGACGCTCTGTGAAAAGGTGGCTTAATGCATCAGCAAAAAGGAACGACCCGGTCAGCCTGCGAAGTCTACACAGGCTGACCTGGGACGAAAAGTTTTGCTTTTGGTAAATTTTCTGCCCTTCAAAGGACCAGCGTGTCTCATAATTAAGTCGATTATTATGCAAACTGGACTAATAAGGAGCCAAAATATTGTGGTAACGTGCTGGGTATCATGCATCACCGAGATGCATTAAATCCCCTGTCGCCAGAGCATGGCTCATATACATTTGCCTTTGCAAAAAGTTTACAATATCTTATTTACTTCGATGACCACAACTGACCACCGGACATCTAGTAGATTGATCTACCTATTGCCAAACTCCATCATATCCATTGAATGCCCCTTCTCGATTTGACGATTTTTTTTTTTTACTTCAGTTGTGTGGAAAAGTAGTCAGTGACTTGGAAATAGTTGTTTGGGTTGACCTAGTAATGATCACAGAAACACAAGAAATACATGAAAAGGTGAACCTGCCGCCGTGGTAAAAATCTTGCTGAAAATGGAGTAAGCCACCGAAGATTACACATTGGATGAAAAAAAAAACTTACCAAAAGCTTACCAAAGAAAAAAGGTGTCTAAGCCGTTTCTAACAGACAAGATTAAAGCCATAGGTACGCAGTAAAATCTTTTTGTAAAGCAAACTTTTTGCTCTAAATAGATAACTTTTGACACATTCATAAATTATTGTAATAAATAAATAACTCAGAAAGACATTGCAATAAACGGAGAAATTTTTCGATTCAAGCAATTTCTCTTCTTCTTGCAGTGTTTACATCACACAATTTAAGTCTAATAATTCATTTCGATTTCTTATTTTCCTTTCTATCATAGTCTTCAGATACCTTTTCTTGACTTGTAAGTGTCAAGAAATGAGAAAGAAGAAACGGATCAGATGACCTTTGCCGATTTCTGATAAGCTTCGACCCTTCTCTTTCCATCATGTGCGGACAAAGCCTTTGAAAAAAAAAAAAAAACGCGGTTTATATATGAGCCATAGTCTGGTAAAAGGAGGCTTAATGCATCTCTGTGATGCATGGTACCAAGCAAGTCATCACATGATCATGGATCCATAATAGCCACTTTTTTTAACAACCAACTCAATCACGAGGTAGACTGGTCTTTGGACACACAAAAATTGACCAATAGCGAAAAGTTTCGACCCAGATGAGCCTGCCCGGACTGCGCAGGCTGGCCTGGGTCGATACTTTTCATAGAGTACGGTTCAATTATGCATATTACTACCCAAAACGATCTTGCTGCAAACTACTTCGAAAACATTGTAAAATGTGAATGATTAACATAGACTCGGATTAAAACTTGTGTACAAGTAAAAAGGTTGTAACAAAAGGGAAGTTTCTCTTTTTGACACATTGTTTTCAAAAGTGGAAAGCAGCAAGACGTAACAAGGACGCTAGATCGCTCAACTGAGCATTTGTAACTGTAAGAGAATAATGATAAGTTCCAGGGTGTTTATGTTACCCTTTCAAAAATGTCTAAGGTATATTGTTAATGAAGATAACACAATACAATTTATACCATTTGATAAGTTAAAGAATACAGTTTTATGACATGCATAGTATGTACGGCAATATCGAACAATAAAAGTGACTTGTGCCATTCTAGACAAGCATTGATTTACGTGTACATCAAATGGTCAAAAGGACGTCTACTTTGTCGTCCCGGGGCATTTATGTTATCTTTATAAACAGTATACGTTAGGCATTTTTGAAAGTGTAACATATTTTATGAAACGCCCTGTAAGAACAATAGCATACATGCGGGCTCCAACGCTTGGCTGTAGGTGCTTTTTAACTGAAAAGTGTTGTTCGGAAAAGGGGCTTAAATGTGTCAAGATTCTGTTGAGAGTAACGTGCCTTTCTTGTATGGGTTTCCGCCTTAATCATAAAAAACTGTCCCAATTTGAAGTAAAGGAGCAGCTCTCTGAAAAAGGAGGGTTTAATGCATCTCTGTGACGCATTATACCAAGAAAGTCATCATATAATTATGGAACCATATAATCCATTTTGTTCAGCAATCGACTGAATCTTGAGTAGACTGGTCCATCGACATGCTGAAAATTTACTAATAGCAAAATGTGTGGACCCAAGTCAGCCTGTGCGAATTGCGTAAGCTGGCCTTGGGCGATACTTTTTGTACTTGTATTAACCCCCTTTTTCACAAAGAGTCGCTCTAATATCTTCAGCAATAATGTAGACATGAAAAAAAGTTATGTTTTGCAACTACGATTTAAAGATAAGAAGTGATACTAGTTAAAACTATCGATGCAGACGACAACTCTAAAAAGGCAAAAGTATAAATGAATAGTTTTTGTAAACGTGCGTTTATATGGTCATAAATTTTCCAGAATTTATATATCAGCCATAGATACCTGTTTCCTTTCAAGAAGAAATATGTACGATCATATTTAAAAAAAAAAAAACTGATTGATTTTTTTTTTTTTTTCATATTTATCAATGCAAAACTTAAAGATAGTTACGGACAATATGCCACACTGTATATTACCACTCATACTTCAACCCTTTTTTCCAGTCTTTTTACGTCTCTTAAATTGTGATTTATGTAGAAAATCTTAACGAATTTAATGGACCAAACGACAGATCGCTTCTCCCCCGTCACGTGGTCCACGAATCAAAATTTCAGGACAAATCATACGCCATTACAGATTCGCTAGAGGATTTGTGCAAGATGTTTTAACAATCAAGTAACTATTCTGGATAGAATAAGCATGGAAGAAACTGAGAAAGGGCCGTTACGTCTTTTGGGTTTAGGTTTTTCGAAGTTACAGAGGTGAAAATTGAAATTACCGGATGTTTGACTTGACACTAAATGATACAAAAACATAAATTAGATTATCAAGATTAGTTTTGTTTTGTTTTTTTAAAACGGGGGTGGGGGGACTTACGAGAAAAATAAAAGGCATAGATAGATATTTCTAAACATTCGTTGCTAATACTAATCTGTTAGAGTAATGAAAAAGACTGTCACTTGACTGATCAATTGAATACTTATAATCTAACTCCCAATCACTTATAATCTGAAAGGTTGCAGACGATCGTAAAAAAAAGTCAGACGACACGTGCATGTAATTTTATAAATAGGATAGTACGAGACGCTTGTGGCGTGCATAACGATATCAAAGGAATACTGCATAAATCCTTGCTCCGCTTTTAGCTCAAAAGTTGGCAACACGTACAATATGTTTCTTCTAAAAAGGAAGACATCTTTAAAAAAAATGCCAGACGACACGTGCATGTAATTTTACAAATAGGATAGTACGAGACGCTTGTGGCGTGCATAACGACATCAAAGGAATACTGCATGAATCCTTGCTCCGCTTTTAGCTTAAAAGTTGGCAACACGTACAATATATTTCGTCTAAAAAGGAAGACATCTTAATTGGTTTCTCTGTAATTCTGAATATGGGTGATATTCAAAAAAATTAAGTCTAAGTGTGACATGGAGGTAAAAAATTAGATGGACTTGTAGGTGTATGATTTCTGTGTCAATTTCTTTCTAGGATGTCAAAGCGTTGGTGATTAATTTTATCAAATGTAGAAAACCATTCATTTTTTCTTTTTTTATTTTTGTAATTTCCGTGTTTCAGGATTTTTTTTTACATGATATATACTACAGTTGTTTCAGATATTCTTAGGTCTGCGTTTTGGTATTTTTTGACTAGACATACATCAAGATGTGATTCTATGCGGTTTATTTGAACACTCTCCGTGTTAAAAAAAAATCCCCATTTTTTTTTGGGGGGGGGGGATAAATTTGATGCTGAAATTGCTTCCTCTACCTACAAAAGTTTTTTTAATCACTTGACCTTTTGAAACATTTATGCAAAAAGTATCTTTCATCAAAATTCAATGTATTCCTAACATACTGTACAAATTTCTTGTAAATCAAAACATTATTTCCTGTAGAAATGGGCCTAAAATGTGGCCTGTCTTCAAATACATGTATTGTGTTGCACTTAGGACAAAGACATTCTCTTGAAATTTCTACTAATTATCCAAGATTTTGTTTATCATATAGCACTTTCACCACCTATTTTGTTCCTGGCAACTGCTTAACATGAAAAATGTTAAACTTTAATCATGAAAAAATTGATAAAAATAACAATTTGGTTTCAATGAACAGTTTATGCACTTTGCGGTATAGAGAAGAGAATTGATGTTTAAAGTCAGTACAGTGATAGTTAACCCACTTTTTACAGTAGATCAGGACAAATCAGTTTTAATCATTTTTGAGACAGAGTAGTTTCCAGTCCATGTTAATTGGAGTAAATATGTAGTAAATCGTTGCACTTGGGACAACATAAGTCCTGCAAAATGAACCTCACAAACTGAGATTATTCATAACCACAATCAGTGATGTAAAACACCAGAAGTCCAAGCAGACAAATGGAACTTCAAAACAGCATGAGAGTTATGTGGGGTTTAGCACTATAAAAAGATATACAATGTAGAGTCACAAATATAGTATTGTTAAAATATGTGTTTCTTGCTGTTTTTTACTCGTTTCTGACAAAAATATTTCAAGTTCAAATCTGAAATCTTCAAGTTCTTTTCAAGTTCTCAAAAATGTAGGTTTGATAATTCCAGGCCAAAAAATATAGACCTGTTTGCTACAGTTTTATTAATTACACAGATCTATAGATGTATATGTACAGTTTCATTAATTACACTGATCTATAGATGTATATGTATAGACCTGTGCACGCACAGACAGAAAACCACCACATTGTAACAAAACCAATAGATACGCTTCTTGAATACCTCCAATATTATTGGTATCGGTAAAGAAAGTTTGTTTGGTATTAAAAAATATCACAGCCAGTGCACCTATCAATCTGTTGATGGAATCACTCTTACTGATTCTGCACACAACTTTTCACCAAGCTGCTGACTGCTTTTCAAGCCGAATCAAATATGTTAAGCAGTGTGAGTCAATGCCATAAATTAAAATTCTATTTAACCTTCGGCAAAGTTCGGGAAGTCTTCGACAGTAGCAAAGTGGACTCTCTAGGACTGAAATTTCCCTTCGTATGAAATATATAGTAGCAGGCTCTCCGGGACTAAAACTTTCCTTCGTTTGAAATATAGAGTGATGGGCTCTCTAGGACTAAAACTTTCCTTCGTATGAAATATAGAGTGTTGGGCTCTCTAGGACTAAAACTTCCCCGCGTATGAAATATAGAGTGTTGGGCTCTCTAGAACTAAAACTTCCCCGCGTATGAAATATAGATTGGTGGGCTGTCTAGGACTAAAATATTCCTTCGTATGAAATAAAGAGTGGTGGGCTCTCTAGGATTAAAACGTTCCTTCGTATGCAATATAGAGTAGTGGGCTCTCTAGGGCTAAAACTTTCCTTCGTATGAAATAGAGTAGGTAAACTTTCCTTCTGACAAAGTGGGCTAGTTAGGACTAAAGCTGCCTTTGCGAGTGTTAGGATTTTTCCTAAACACCTTTAGTCATATCACGGAGGCCAGTGCACCTACCATGCTCTCTTGTCTTTGTATGCTTCTTAGCTGTTAAACTTTCATTCCAAAAGAGCCAAGCCCCGTAGCTCAGTCGGCAGCGTACAAGACTTGAGAATAGGAGGTCGCTGGTTCGATCCCCGGCTTGGCCAATTTCTTTCCGAGTATTGATAATAGTCGTTGCGACAGGATTCATTCCTCTCTCACTGCTGACCATTGTTTCGACGATGGTTATGTGGGAAAGCAGCCAGTGGCTTGGCGTGAAAGAATATTGTGCAGAGTACTAGTAAAAAGAAACTCCAGGAAAGCATGGATAGGGGCACTGGCCGTCGCGATATAACTGAAATAATGTTGAAAACGGCGTTAAACATCATACAATCAATCAATCAATCTTCTAAAAGACAAAGTGGGCTAGTTAGGACTAAAACTTCTCTTCCAAATATTAAGGTTGTTTTTTAGACGTCTTCAGTCATATCATGGCGGAAAATTCAATTATCATGCTTTTCTGGTGTGTATGTGACCAGGTTGTCAATTGTGAGTTTTAGACTTGTCCATGCTATTTTTAGACATCATTCTCGCGGGCAAATAATGTTCACGTGATCCTTGCACCCGCTCTTTGTCATAAGGAAAACTGACGCAGACCAGGGAAGACGTAGTTGGTGATCGACTAGCAAGTTTGCCGTCTTTGAATTTTGGCGTTTTCCTTATCAAATATTGGTTTGTTTATTGGTCATAGTTGATAATCTTTCCATCTCTTTTTCGGTCGTTGAAATTCCTCCTATTGTTTCATTCAACTTGCTGAAATTCTCGTTGGTCATTTGGAATTGTCATTGGTTTTCACGCGGTCGAAGGTATCGCCTTCGTTGCCCATGAATACGCTAACTAGTTCACATGTTTTATTAACCTACTCAATTTGTACAGGTTGCACGGGTTCACAAATGCACGAGAGGGAGGGAGAGAGTATCCAGAAGAAAACTGTACTTTAGGCCTTATTATACTCAGTTCCACAAATTGGTAAGTGTGACTGGTTCACGGTTGTGTTATGTGTATTTGCAAAGCATTGCTCGATTATTCGTATGTGCGTTTGTCGTGTTTTTGTGAATTTGAAAATATCCATTTCTCCTGGTTTTTTATCGTTTCCTAAACTATGTTTTATTCCTTTTGTATTTGCAGATTGTTCGTTTCACTCGTTTCACTCATTTCGGTAGTTCGTTCGGTTAAAAGCTAGATTCTAGATCCATACTTTGTGAACCTGGACTGAGAGTAAAAAATCATTTGTATATCATAATTTCGAGTTGGTGATCCCTCTACCCTAGAAAAGTAACTCCACGCCCTTAGACCTTCCCGGAGGCTCGAGGAGACCCGGATACATGTAGGGTCGTTGGGACTAAAACTTCCCTTTGATATTACAATGACAAAACGTATGAAATATTTTCTCTGTTGATTTATAAATTTTCAAACTATGTAACAAAAAAAAACATTATTTGAGCAATGACATGATTTGGCAAATGGTTCTAAATCTATATGACTAATTTGGTAAATTGTTCGAAAACTATTACTACCTATATTTAGCTAACCTGTGCTATCTTTACCAATAGGTGTAACAATAAAAAACATAAAAACTGACAATTATAGTCGAATCAATCAGTAATGTTTCTTCATACCTATGAGCTAAAAGTTTTGAAGCGTAATTGTAAAAGTTTCAATTAAAAGTAATGAGAGAAAGTAACAACTTTTTTTTTTTTTTTTTTTATAATGCTTTACAAGTCACTGGGTCTAACTCACGATCTGGAGGTCGTTAATTCGAGTCCAGCTCGGAACGAACTTCATACCGAGAATTTGTACTCTGATTTGTACTAAGTGCGAGAAAATAGTCTGCGGCTTGGAAAGAAGTGATGTAAGTACGGCTGTGAGTAAAATCAGGAAAGCATGATCTATACATGATCTATGCATTGTCAGCCGTGATATGTGCAAAAATGTTTCAAGGGCGTCAAACTCAAAGAAAACAAATAAACATGTATTTCTAGGATGAGCAGTGTAACAACGACGAGAACCTAGCTTAAAGGATCTTGAATCGACAGGTGATGATGATGATGATGATCGGAAAGAAAGTGATGATGCTGAAGACGACGACGACGATGATGATGATACTATCATCATAAGCGAAGAGGAAAACTTACAAGATAAAGGAAAAAAGGTAAGCACTATTTAACGTTGTTTCATCACATACTTTCTTCTACAGAATTCTAGATTGCTGTCCGTCTGTCTGATTGTGCGCCCTTCGTTTATCGGAGCAAAACCTAAGATTTGCTCATAACTTCATCATTATTTAAGTCACAATGCTCATATTTGTCATATTAATAGCTACCTTTCGTTGAACACATCTGCTGATGACTTTTTTTCAAGCTCATCTGACAAGCCCAGAGTCGAATATCAAAGTCATATAATTGATTGTTACGGACACATGGTGCTTCACAACGCAGCTCGTGTATTTTTTTATAATTATTATTATTCGTTCTACTTTCTCTCCTTTACAGGTTGGTAAATAAACGCTTCAAAGAAAACCCAGCAACTATTTGCCCTTCGACCAAAGAAAGAAAAATGAACAGTAAATAATAAGCATATTTTCGGTATTTTTTGCATAATAGACTTATTACTCATAATTTGATTTCGTGTATATACTATAAAAATGTAACAATTGTTATAAAATAGATTTTTGTCTTTCTCTGATTATAAAACTTGTCACTTTTCCTTTCGTCGATATGTGTGTTTATCTGCTTTCATACATATAATGCTTGTTTGTTGACTATTAATACATAGATACTGTAGAAATAATATAATCATACACTGTTTAGGCCTAGAGAATGGTGGCTGAAGAAATTAAAGTACGTATACATCTGAATCAGTTCCATTATCTTACCATACCACCATTCTCTAGGCCTAAACAGTGTATTATTATATGTAAATGTACAGTGTGTGTGTGTGTGTGTGTGTGTGTGTGTGACCTTGTTTGTTGGCATGTAATTCTATTTGCACGTAACAAGAAACGGAGTAGTTTACGTTACTTAAAATAAAATGTCTATGTCTAAAAAGAAATGTCTATGTCATTTTTTCCACTCTTCCCCTTACAATGATACTTCTGCTACTACCTCCAAAACTCTTTCAATAATTACCATTATAAAATGTTTATATGTTATAATCAATAAAATCAAATATCCATGAATCTACTTTTATTTCTCGTTTCAGGAAAAAAGATCTACCAAACAAAGCACGACAGCCAAGGTGCAAAAACAGTTACCGTCAATTAGCATTAAATATGGAAAAATGATTATATACTTTATTGTTTTGCAATGGCCTTACTCTTCACCACCTAAAAAATTTACAGCAGACGACTTTAGCAAAACACAAACAAAAGAATATTATAATTAACAGTTTACCTACATTCAAATATTATTGTTAAATTAAGTTGAAAACGTCGAAGTCAAAGGTGAAATTCTTCGACGGGTTTCTTTTCCCACAACGTTTTCTACCTTATAAGATAATTTGATTGAGTTTTGCATTTGTCGCATATGGAGACCTTTAATGTCGAAAAGTCTTAAAGGCATATTTTGGTGAGGGCTTTGCATATTAAATAAATCTGTTTTTTTACTTTATATATCTAAATAAATTTTGTAGGTATTGGTGGAAACCATGAGTACAGGATCTATATATCGCATACAATCATTGCAAATCAAACCAATGAAAATTATTCTTTAACCGGTGAATAAACACCCGGTTAGGCGCCCAAAAAGTGTTGTTCGAAGGGATTTTTTCGTAAAATTAGGTACACAACAGTTGAAAACAATTTACGAAATACCACCTTTGAATGATGATAGTGATGATAATGATGACATTTGTGATGTACATTTTTAGCTTTTGAATTATTATCACAAAGAAAATTGAAAAGCTATCAAATTGTTACATTACATGCTGGCAAGTGTAGCTGTAATTAAATATTGTGCATACTTGAACTCTGATGAAATACTAGCTCTAGTGAAACAATTTTACTGGGATTGAATTTTAAAGTATTCGAACCACTTTCGCACACGCATTTTGCATAACAACTGTACAAACGTAGTACCTAAATAGAGTTAAGTGGCGGAATTTATGCTTTTGTTTAATTTGTTGAAATTTAGAGCGAAAATGAAAGCTATATACACACTTTTACTGGTTTGGGTGTTTGTTATATAGATATTTCAACGTTTGATTTTTCAGTTATATATATTCTCAATCTTTAAAGGCTTAATAGCGACCAAAAATAAACAATACAGGTGTTAAAATACATTTAATCACACCATTTACAAATCTGGAAACTATTGTGAAGATGACAATCATAGTACCGACGGTCTATGTGGTAGTTGCTGTCAGAAAAATTAATTTCCATGTAAAAAGGAAAAAAAAGAAAAAAATCAAGCGACCTGACAACTTTTGACCTGATTTTAAAATTCTGTTTGTGCCAGCGACTTACACTTTAGAACGATCGTACAACGACAGATTGTCACGTTCGAAATAATTTCCATACTTGAAAATGGTATTATTTAACGATTGCTAGTGTTGGACTCTAACGCCGATTTCACAGCTTTGGTCATATCACGGCGCTCAGTGCACAGGTCTACGCATGTGTTTCCTGGCTTTCTGTACTTCAGTACTGACACAACTTTCTTTCCAAGTCACTGACTACTTTTCTCATATGCATCAGAGGTGAGGCGAAAAATCGCCGATAAGGAAATTGCCTCAACCAGGTTTCGAACCCGCAACCACCAGGTCGGATACGCCGACCACTGGGCTATGCGGGAGGGCTTAGTATGATTTAAAGTTAAATACATTTTATTACCCGCAATATTTACTTGTAGGCATTACTTAGCTTTTAAGGTGCAATCAAGTACGCCTGTTAATATAGTAAACGCTAACTAACTCGAGCAGGAAAGATTTTCGATATTGATCCTTTTAAATTTTGTTATTCGTAGTACACTCGAAAACTAAACGTGCCTATGCTTTATACAAGCTAGATTGTTAAAACTGAACGTAAAACATTCTTTTAAAATATCAATTATACCCAAATGTTTTCAAGATAAGCGTAGTCGAGTAAGAGAGCGTATACTGCATACCATATCTCAGTAGCAATATTGAGATATTACCAGTTTCAATATCACTATCGACGGAACAACATGAGCAGTAAAGAAAACAAGGTAAAAAAGTCATATACAACTTAGGCAAGGCGGGCGCCGTTTTAGGCCCCAAAAAAAATGCGCTTGAGTAATTTCAAGGACAAGAGGTTTTTAAGCGAAAATAAAGTGAGAAAAACACTGAAAAACCTAGTGTGATTTAGCACTCCTTAGCAAGAGTAATAGAGGTGTTAAATATTTACTCGTGCTAATCGATATTTTTTTCGTGATATCTCTATACAGTTCCTATAAAAAGTAGGCGTGCAACGGATGTTTTAGGGACATTTAAAAAGGCATTTTCACAGATGTTTGTGGAGAGTTTAAGTATAAGAATTAAATGAATATTTTGAAGAACTTGGAATATATCATTATGTTACTTTGAACGAAGTAAAAGCGAACTATGCTGAAAGAGGAATCAAAACGCTAAAAAACATGTTATATTGCTACATGAATAAATATAGTGTACAGAATTATGTTGACGTTCTAAATAAAATAGCACAAGAATACAACGCCAAACCACATCAATCTTTAAATAACATTGCACCAAAAGATGTAAATAGTGATAATACGGCATTCTTGTGGGCATTTATGTACTTAAAGAAAAGTAGAAATAAATTGATGTGTTACGTATATAAAGTAGGAGACTTGGTCGGAGTTTCAAAGTCATCATCACCTTTTCATAAAAGTTATCACGAACATTGGTCTATAGAATAATTTAGAATACGTAGACGATTTCGTTTTCAAGGCTTTCCATTATATAAGCTAGAGGATTTACACGAAAAAGCAATACATGGAAACTTTTACCAACAAGGACTTCAAGAACTTCAACTAGTGAAAAAAGACAAAGATTCGCTTTTTTATATTGATAAAATATTAAGAAAACGAAAACGAAGAGGAAACACGGAATATTACCTGGGCCAAATCACTGAAGATTAAACAAAGTAACAATAAAGAACCTGCTACGAGTAATAGCGCTGAAGGAATCAATGAAAACTCGCAAAACCGATATACAGACTTTCGAACGAAGGAAAGTACGGCAATTAATGGCTTAGCTAACAAAGTAACGATCCAATTTTCATGCCGGAACTGATTTAAACCATGACATTAACAGCGCTTTTCAGAAGCAATTCAAATCTTTTGACGAGTTTATAGCAAGAGGATCTGGATGGATATTACAGTATGTTATCAATATAATAGTTTCCACATCCAAATACGAACCTTTACATGGATCTTCCTACTTAAAACTTCCTCCAGACTTACGAAGAAAACTTCGACGATGAAAAGTGCTTCATTTGGGCGTTCTTGCTTATCTCCACCCGGCTGTTAACCATCCTGAACGGATTTACCATTATAGACCTTTTGAAAATGAACTGAATAGGAGTCATATACCATACCCTGTTTGCCTTGCACACATTCAAAACAAAATGACAATATTTCTACGAATGTTTTCGGATATGAGAATAAAACTTTGTTTCCACTGTTTATAAGCAAAGCAATGTCAACAAGAAATAGATTTGTTATATGTAAAACAAGGAAATACAAGAGGGCCAAAATGGCCCTGAAGCGCTCACCTGAATAAGTTTTACTTTTTCCTTCTGATAAATGAAATTCTGCAAACCTGATAGCAGAATACAATACCACTTCTATTATAATGCCAGTACATTTTTCAACTTTTTTCAAACAATTCCACCTTTCAACTAGGCGGTTAAAACCAAGAAAGAGACCCTATTCATAACTGGTGAAAGTAAAGTGAATATATTCCAACAGAAACAATTTCTATCATCCCTTGGAATATGTAGAGACCATTTACATTAAGAATACAGCTTTTCATGGAAATTTGCAAGTTTCACCAGGCACTTACCTGGTACTGGCTGACGCCTGCAATAGCCCTTACTTTCAAAATACATAATCTTCTTCTGAAAATTACTTTCTGAAGAGCAAATATGGGTTAAAACTTTAATTCGTGAATGTGCACAAATGGTACACAAAAATCTTGGCCAATTGAAGATCAGACAGGAATAACTTGTTGCATTCATTGAATCTATTTTCCTCTGAGACATTTCACCACATCTGACAGGAAATAAACAATCATGATTTATATCAAAATAATGGAAATTAAAACTGTCTCTGAAATGACTTAATACCCCCACCAGCAGTTTGAAAGAAACAGGCAATTATTTGTACACAGACAAGCACATGTACACACAGACAGACAAATGGACAAACAGGCTCATCCAGTATAGCCCTGAAAATATTCGTTTTACCGGGGTATAATAAGCCCCCCTACCCATCTTTGCTGATGAGAAAAAAATAGTACTCCAGTGAATTCCATTATTTCAAAATCAGCTCAACGGTTTGTGAGAAAAAGACTTTTAACTCTTTAACCAAACGACAAAATTTTAGATTGGTCCAAATTGAAAGCACTTTCAGACGACAAGATAAAGGTAACTCAAAAATTGAAATTTGTTTTTAGTTTGGATAGAAACATTGTGGGAAAAGGAGAAAATGCTGGTTACCAGCATTTTCTCCTTTTCCCTCGATGTTTTCAATAGGCTTTTCTTTCAGGGTCGTTAAGTCGGGATTGTGTGGTAATGGGTTAAAGAACTTCTTCGAGTTTGCAGGGACAAAAGAAGTCCCCCAAAAATGGCCAGGGATCAATCCAGTCAAGTTTGGTTGGATTTTGTTTCAAAGAAGAAAATTCTTACAGAATTTTTTCTAAATTGAAACAGAAACTGATTAATTTGATATAAAGCATATTCACTGGTGTTGTACAACATAATGTGAACACATAGTGGAAATACATCACGCCCAGTTGTGCCATGTTTTTTCACAAAATCAAAATTTCACTAGAGTCTACTAATTTTTCAAGAGGGCCACCCAGAAATCAATCCACCCAAATTTGATTGAAATTACTCCAGTGTTTTCAGAAAAGATTTTCAACGGATTTCTTCTAGCACCCATAGTGAAAATAAGATCTGCCCATTATAGCCATGTTTTTTTATGAATCAAAATTTTACACACAATTCGCGAACAAATTTTGAAAAGGGTCATTCAAGGAACATTGCTGTGAAATTATTCTGAAATCTGACCAGCGGTTTCAGAGAAGAAGAATTTTCAAGAATTCCTTCATTTCCATATAGTGCAAATAGCCCCCATTCACCAGAGCCATATTTCTAGACGGATCAAAATTTCACGAACAATTCTTGAAAAGGGTCACCCAAGGAATATCTCTGTGAAATTATTCTAAAATCTGAACAGCCGTTTCAGAGAAGAAGAATTTTCAAAAATTCCTTCATTTCTGTATAGTGCAAGTAGCCCCCATTCACCAGAGCCATGTTTCTTGACATATCAAAATTTCATAAACAATTTTTTAAAAGGGTCGCCCAAAGAACATCCCTGAGAAATTATTTCAAAATCTGATCAGTGTTTTCAGAGAAGAGGAATCTTCAATAATTTCTTCATTTCTGTATAGTGCAAGTAGCCCCCATTCACCAGAGCCATGTTTCTTGACGGATCAAAATTTCGCAAACAATTTTTGAAAAGGGTCACCCAAGGAACATCTCTGTGAAATTATTTTAAAATCTGGCCAGCGGTTTCAGAGAAGAAGAATTTTTAAGAATTTCTTCATTTCCCTATAGCGCAAGTAGCCCCCATTCACCAGAGCCATGTTTCTTGACGGATCAAAATATCACGAACAATTTTTGAAAAGGGTCAACCAAAGAACATCCCTGTGAAATTATTTCAAAATCTGACCAGCGGTTTCAGAGAAGAAGAATTTTTAAGAATTTCTTCATTTCTGTATAGTGCAAGTAGCCCCCATTCACCAGAGCCATGTTTCTTGACGGATCAAAATTTCGCGAACAATTTTTGAAAAGGGTCACCCAAGGAACATCTCTGTGAAATTATTCTAAAATCTGGCCAGCGGTTTCAGAGAAGAAGAATTTTTAAGAATTTCTTCATTTCTGTATAGTGCAAGAAGCCCCCATTCACCAGAGCCATGTTTCTTGACGGATCAAAATTTCGCGAACAATTTATAAAAAGGGTCACCAAAGGAACATCTCTGTGAAATTATTTTAAAATCTGGCCAGCGGTTTCAGAGAAGAAGAATTTTTAAGAATTCCTTCATTTCTGTATAGTGCAAGAAGCCCCCATTCACCAGAGCCATGTTTCTTGACGGATCAAAATTTCGCGAACAATTTTTAAAAGGGTCACCCAAGGAACATCTCTGTGAAATTATTTTAAAATCTGGCCAGCGGTTTCAGAGAAGAAGATTTTTAAAGAATTTCCTAAAAAATTCCATTTTGTTGCCATGGCAACCAGAGTTTTTGACGGAATCAAATTCTGCGAACAATTTTTAAAGAGGACCTCCCAAGGAACATTCCAGCCAAGTTTGGTCCAAAGTGGCCCAGCGGTTTAGGAGGAGTTGATGTTTAAAGAATTGTTGACGACGCACGACGCACGACCACCGACGGACGACGGACGACGGACACTGGGTGACCCTAAAAGCTCCCCTTGAGCACGTTGTGCTCAGGTGAGCTAAAAACCCGTTGTTGCCTTATAAGAAATTTAAACATTTTTTTAAGGAAAAACAAATCAAACCATAGAATTAAAAAAGTTTGTTGAATGTGCTTACAAATGTTTACGTCGATTAAAAGTTGGCGAACATTCAAGACTGTTCAAATCATGAAATTCAAAATATTGAAATGCCTACTATTGGAAAAAAATGACGAAGTCTGATTTTCTGAAAACCAAAAGCATATAGAATGTGAATTTTTTATTTATGCCGATTTGGAATGTTTCGCAAAAAGGGGTTGTGTAGTTTTTAACATCCTGAAAAATTCAGTACTACGCCTTATATTAGATTTGAATTCAACAGCTATGGATACCAAATCACTAGTGCTCACGAATGTTTAAGTTCAACACCGGTTTTGTATCGTGGAAAAAATGCAGCCGAACAATTCTTGAAAATCATTAACGTGAAGAACGTCGTCTGGTGAATATTCTAACTAAAGTTGCACCCATGAAAATGACAAAAGTTGAAAAATATAATTTCAAAAAAAGTACTAATTGTTATATTTGTAAAAAGAGGATTACGTTTTCAAAGGTGAAATACCATTGTCATGTATGTGGTCGCTTTACAGGAGCAGCCTGTCAAAAGTGTAACTTGATTTTTAAACAGCCTTCCTATATTTCTATGATTCTTCATAATTTCGAAAACTTTGACTCATTCATTACACAAGAAGCCATTGGTAAATTCAAAAGTCGTCGTATTAAATGCATACCTCGAAATATGAAAAAATATGTTTCTTTTTCACTGGGAAATTTACGGTTGATAGATTCCTTCCAATTAAGGAATTGTTCTTTAGATAAAATGGTGCGGAACCTTCGGAGCAAAAATGATAAAGATTTCTTAGAACCATTCATATACCTCAGAAAAACTTTTCCAAACCGTAAAGATGCGGAGTTAATGACGAGAAAAGGATTTTTTTTCTGTGAATATATCCGAGATTTTGCGCAATTCGAAGAGAAATATCTCCCCAAAAAAGAATGTTTTTACAGCGGTTTAACGAAAGAACACATTTCAGAATCAGATTATGCATTTGCCCAAACTTTATGGCAGTAACTTTCCATTAAGACTCGCAGAGACTATCAAGACATTTATCTTCACTGTGACACTGTTATTTTAGCAGACTGCTTCTAAGGATTTAGACATATGTGTTTAGAAAATTATGGTTTAGACTGTGTACATTTCTACACAAGTCCTGGTTTAACATGGACTGCAGCACTTGAAATGGCTAATAGCAAGCTATGTACATAGTCTTTGAACAAAAGATACGTGTGAGGGCATATCAATTATTTCAAAGCAACTGAGCACAGCCAATAATGTTTCTATTCCAGGATCATACAATCCTAATAAGGCGAGCACATACGTAATTTTATTATGACTGTTCATCCCTTCATGGCAAAGCAATGTACGAATCATTGCCTGTTGGTTCAAGAAATAAAAACTTTGGACATTTCAAAGGTAGCTAAAACTTCACAAAAAGGATATGTGCTTGAATTAGAGCTAAACTATGATGAAAGCTTACACGATTTGCATGCAGACTATTCACTCTGTGAGCATTGCACTATACCCGACAATTTTCTTTCTCCAGATGCGAAACAAATGTGGGTTGAATTAAATGTCAAACGTAGTTGTCAGCATGGCATAAAGAAATTAAGAAATAGAATTCCATCGGGTAAATTAATTGGAACAATAAATGATAAGGAAAACTATATTATTCATTACAGGTATTTGAAAGGGTGCTTACAACAGGGGCTTCGAAAAAAAATTCATAGGGTAATAGAATCTTAACATCTCCTTTTCTACAAGCTTATATTGACTTTAATGCCGTCAATAGAAAGCAAGCAGAAAACAAGTTTGAAGATCTTTTCTTTAAATTACAAAACAATGCACTCTTTGGGAAAACGATGGAAGATTCAAGATCGATCTTACACACTGAAGAACAGTTTTTGAAGTATGTAAGAAAAAGCTCTTTTGAACGTTTTGAGATGTTCAATGAGAACTTAACAGGATTTGAAAAAGTCAAAATTTCAATTTTATCTAATAAACCTATTTACGCCGGGCAAGCTATTCTTGACATATCGTAGGCGATAATGGCTGATTTCCATTTTAACGATATAGAATCAATTTATGGAAATAATGCAACAATTCTATTCACTGATACAAATAGTCTCTGTTAAGAGATTAGAACGAAGGATGTATCTAAAGACATGGAAAAATATAAAGAACTATTTGATTTCTCAGATTATCCAACTGAACATTTTCTTTATTCTAGCAATAATAAAAGAAAACCTGGCACATTTAAGGACTAGACGTCTGGTGAACCAATTAAAGAATTTGTAGGACTGAGGTAACAAATGTACTTCATGTGTTACAAAGACTCAGAAAAGAAAACGGCTAAAGGTATTTCCAAAAATTAAATAGCACAAGATTTGCATCATGCTCATTACAAAAACTGTCTCTTACAAACAGAAAACAAAGTTTGTACAATGAGTATGATAAAACCCATACAGCATGTGCTAAATGTAGCTGCAGTGAAAAAAAAAAAGTAGCTTTAAGTCCGTTCGACGACAAACGTTATATTATGCAAGATGGGATAAATACGTTACCATATGGGATAAAAGAATAAAGCTAACGGCTGGTAAATAAATAAGAAAGAATATAAATACTTTACTATATTATTTTTTATTAAGAAAACATAAGTTATGATGTATTTGTACATGTATTATGAATTTGTAATACAATATTTGTCTTATTAAAGTATGGTAGTATATTATGTTGTTGTTTGTTCTATAACATACACGAGAAAACTTTTCTTTTCTAATTTTTCCTTCGTTTTAGCTTGTCTATAACAATTTCACAAATAGAAGACCTCCACTCAGCGCATTGTAACAGCTGCTCTGTATACACACAACACCTTAATGACACAGACATTTCTGTTTCTGTAAATTGGTAGTCTGTCATCTCAACGTTGTCCATAAGTGATATCCATTAAATAGAGGCGTCTTTAAAATCTATAGTATTCAATAAATTCTCACATTTCAGACTTATCTTGTGTCTTGAGATTTCAATATGATACAACATCGACTTTAACAATTCTTTTGCAACTACCACATTGAATAGTTTATGCATCAGTTGATACGCTTCATATATATATATATATATCGTCCATTTCTTATACTAGATTGGAGTAAGAAATACTTGATAAGCCTTTTTTCCTGTTTATAAATTCGATTTTTCAACATTCTCAAGTTTATCAGATTTCACATGCAACATGTATTTATAGAACAAAGATTTTTATCCTTTTTTTTTTTTTTTAATGCTTTGGTTTCTTTAATGCTTATGAAAGACAAACCTAGAATAGCATCTTTCAAAAACAAGTTTTTTTTGCATAGAGGTTTTGTCTCTTGCTGTAATAATAAAATTTTGTCTATATAATACTTCACATTGATTTACAACATTTTCCGCGATACAATATCTAAAACTTCTTTTCGGAAAATGCTTATAAGCTCTTCGCGTGTGCTGTTTAAATTCAGATTTGCCGTAAATCTGTAAAACAGTTAAACAATAATATAGTAAACAAGTCTATTAATTTTGAGCCATGATAACATCAATTGTTGAATTTTTCTTTTCCATAGATCACTTTTCATAGTTTCTCTCCAATCCTTGCAGAAAAATTTACGTCGTTGCAATTCTGTTAGAACTGGTGAAAGATTAAATTCCTCCACTAAACTCGTCCAAGCCAGTAAAATATCTTCTTCGTTTACTCCAAGTAGAAAAACGTCAAAATTTATTTCAATGTGTTCAAGAGTAATAAGCACGAATGTTCATAATGACAATTATGATCTGTTTCACATCCGCAACACAATTCTTTAATATCTTCATGAGGCACAGTAAGCGCATTAGCGTAAATAATGTTCTATAAATTTTCCATGAAGAAAACCCGAGACTCATCGGAAATATTCGTTGTTTTATGCATATACCACAGATACAAATGCAACTATCTTAACCTGATGTAATTGTGTTGTAAATAGAATAAGATAAATTTACACAATAAATACTTTATCAGGTAAACTAGTCCCGCATAGTCACTGGTTAACTAGACACCATTTACATTTGTTTTACACAAAAGCATTTTAACGGTATCCCTATTTCTCCAAATAATACATGTATAGCATTTGCAGATCGATTTTATTCAAATACATTTCACATTTCCATATTTTGTCCTAATAAAATAAGGTATGAGCAGTGTGGGGACTTCATCCGGTGAAGTTGCCAGGCATCGCCACTTGGTAACAAATCTTTAATGATTGTTTTACAAGAAAAACATTTTACCACATCTCCTTTCCTAAGGTAATAAAATCCAGCATTTGCAAAGTCGGTTTTATTTGGCAATAACAATACAGGCCATGTGTCAAAAGAACGAATTCTATCTGATAGACGAATATCGCTATATCGTTCATTGTTTTGTTTCGTCCTTTCTGATTCAAACAAAATAATGAATGTGTAAACATGTTTAAGTGTTTGTATACAGATGCATAAATCATAAAACTAGACTATCTACTTAAAAAAAGGGATTATGTGGGACGAATTTCTTTCCGTGAATAAAAAAATGTGCTCTCACCTCTGATTCACACTTCATGTAAGTAAGAGGTCAGCGTATTAGAAAGAAATGATATAAGTCAGAAAAGCAAGGTAGGCGCATTGTCGTCGGTGATATGACCAAAGATGTTTAGGGGGAAAAAAGCTATATACTCAGAAGGAAAGTTTAAGTACTAAATTTCATACGAAGGGAAGTTTTGTTCCTATAGAGCCCACTTTGCTACTACTTTCGACATATGTCCCGAATGATCACTGCAATATGAGGCACGGTATGCACAAATTAAATTGCTTACCTGTGTATATACAGAGAACTAGCTAAGTACTCCTTAACTTGAGCGAATGCGAACTTAACTTCCCGAATAATAGTCGGAGTTCTATTCATATGCCTACCTATATATTCAGCATAAAGGTCAGGATCAGGTTAGATGAAGTAAGCAATCAGCTAATAAGGTTGAGACCTGACTGTTACCTGTTTGATGGGGGCGGGGGTGTATTGGCTTGAGAGATTAAACAAACTTTTCAAAAAAAAGTGTGCAATTACTAGTATTTGGACTTCAACCCTTAAGTGACAGTTTTGGAGCAAGTCTAACCATGTTTGCTCTATGTCAGTTCAATTTCTTGATAAAAGTTAGCGCTTGTAGTTAAACAATATATGTTTATTTTTTGTGTCCCAAATGCAACGTTTTTAGGTTGGTAGGAAAATGACTGCTTGTGTCTACAAGCAGAGTTTAAGTTAAAGTTTTGAAAGTTTTCACATCTGCTTTCAATAAGTAGTAAGAATTGGAAGGAAATAATGCCTTAAAAGTTTTAATTCTGTAAAAAGTTTCCCTGAAAAATGGCATTTAGTCAAATAATCAATATATTTTCAAATATTTACATGAAAATGGCTAATCACAGTGCAAGAAAGGCATTATTTGTTGAGATATATGCCTCATCAAAAATGGCAAACAATACAGTTGGGGGAAGTGTCTTGTTCGTCAATGACATAGCACTTTTCAAATATGGAAAACTGCGCTGCACTTGGGACATCAGTTTTGGCAACTTTTTAGAAACCCGTACATCACTACACTAAACTGGTCAAAAATTGCTTTAGATGGTTTTGCCCTGACTTGCTGATTCTAGAATTAAAACAAGTATACAGTATATGGCTAAATGGTTGAACAAAAACTACAGAGCGCTGCACTTGGGACAGATGTGGGTAACTGATTATAGGACCTATTTTGTGAAGTACTATCAAGAAAACCAACTGTATAATGGTGGATAAAACAAGACATCGTAATTTGTCATGGACAACATGCAACATATCTCCTTTTAATATTTTGGGAAATATTGTTGATGCAAGCTGAAACAGGGCTATTTTCTTTTTTTTTTTTAATTAAGGATGTACGGATACATTGTAATCTTTGACCAGGTAAACAGCGCAAAATGCATATAAATTACATGGTAAACTATGTGTGACTTAATGTTTCACACCCAAGGTTTGTTTTTGGATGTAACATGTGCTTTGTGGAAGGCATTTGAAATTGATGAAATATCCCCCCTTTTTCAATGACATTGCATTAAATTATTATGAAAAATAAATAACAGTGTATCGGTGGACTATCATAAGGAACACATGTATGAAGTTTCATCAATTTTCGTCAAGGATTTAAGAAGATATATGTCCGAATGGACAAACGGACGGACAACGCAAGAACTATATTCCCCTCGAAATTTGGCGCGGGATAAAAAATCTCTGTAAGTGTAGACTATACTTTAAAAACGAGCTTTTTTTGTTGTAAAAGACAGATTATAATTGCAGACCAGGGGATAATTATTTTATTGTTAAAACATCTGGTAACTTGCACGGATTTACTAGGTAAGTTGCAATGAAGTATTACGTGTCCTAGATTTTTGGTTCGCTGACCACGTGACATCAGTGGGAAGAGCGATCCATCGACTGTCGTTTGGTCTATTATACATCTAAAATTCTTTTGAGACTCAAAACTTCGAAAGTCGTGGTCCTCGATCCTTTTGAGTTTTAGGGCTCCAAATCTTTGGAATTTAACGTCCAAAATCGGGAATTTTTGTGGACTCGGTTCTTCAGAAACTCCAATACTGCACAATTTTTCCTTACTTTCCTAATTCCCAACTCCATTGGAATGTTTACATCTGAATTATTTGGATAAAAAAAAGTAAAAACTACAGTCCCAAGTCAGTCGAACCTCTCTTTATTAAAATATGAAATCTTGCAAGAATGTTGCCACAGTAACCAAACGAAGCTACCATTTATTGTTTACCAGTATTTTATATATAATTATCTATCCTTGTACAAAATATATACTGAACTAGTAATCCTCAACAAAACTTAAAGAAAAGTAAGCAGCAGCAATTAAAAACTTTTCCAAACAATCAAGAGTTTGAATGACCCAGAGAACAATGTCATTTGAAAACTTGCGGGAATGGAGAAAATACTGATAACCACCTTTTCCTCCATTTTTCCCCCATAATATTTTCTTCCTTTTCATAGAAAAATTTTCATAATTCGAGCCAAATTTGTCTTCCACAGGCGCTGTCAACTTTGACAAGCCTAAACTTTCATTGTCTGGAAAAAATTAAATCATAACCGCAAGAAATAAATTTGCAGCATTCAACTTTTTACTCAGCTGAGCCAATATGTTCGCAGGAGGTACAATTTCAAATGAGTTCAGGTGGCAAGTGAACAGTTTGAATCAAAATCAGGCTAACCTGTATAGGTTGTCTGATATCTGATCTTCACAATCCTGTAAGTTGCAGAATTTTATCCTTTTCCCACAATGTTTTAAGAAGCTTTCTACCTCATGGAAATTAAAACTCGAGACTAGCTAGTAAACAGTTCACCCATTAATGCACAGGCTAAATACAGGCATGGTATAATTAAAACAGAAGCATCGATTCACAATTTATTCTACTCATCAAAAGATGGCAAACTTCAAATGGTTGCTATGGCCACACACCATGAATAATCCATGACATAAAAAAAATTATTATATATAACAAATGTGCGAAAAAATTGTGACAAGTCCAGTCAATGTGAAAGGTGAAGAGATGCCTCATGAGAACTGTCTTATTATCATCATCATTATTTATATTATCTAGGGCATAACCTGCAGGAACTGTTTCCTGCAACCAACAACTCATTACTGTGGCTGTATCAGACCAAATCTGGCTATACAACACCAAATTTGATATAACAACCACATTTAATTCCAGATACAGTCCGATTTGTATCAACTCTTTACCACATAATCCCGACTTTTAACGACCCTGAAAGAGAATGCTTTTGAAAACATTATGGGAAAAGGAGAAAATGCTAGTTTACCAGTAATTTCTCCTTTTCCCACAATGTTTTCTACTCTATCGTAGACAGAAATCATTAATTAAGCTACATTTAAATTTGTAGTCTGCAAATGCTTTCAATTTGGGCCAGTCTAAAATTTTGTCGTTTGGTAAAGACTTAAACCTTCATCCTGAGTTTTAACAACATGAGGAAGAGAGCTTTTGAAATTATGGTGGGCCTTTTTTCCACCATGTTTTTACCCTTCAACAGACAAGTTTCAGATTTAAAAAGGCATGTAGTCCGTTGTCTGCAAAAGCCTTCAGTTTGGACAAGTCTGAAGTTTAGTTGTCTGGTAGAGAGTTAAGGACCCAAACTCTTTACCAATTTTGCAAATGATAACTGAGAGATTTGTGTGTGATTAGGTAGGAAACATTGTGTGAAAAGATGAAAATGCTGGTTACCAGTCTTCCTCAGGGTCTTTAGAACTTGGAATTATGTAGTCAAGAGTTAACCCTTTACCACACAATCCCGACTTTTAACGACCCTGAGAAAGAAGCCTTTAGAAAACATTGTGGGAAAAGGAGAAAATGCTGGTAACCAGCATTTTCTCCTTTTTCCCACCATGTTTTTACCCTTTCCAGAACAAATTTCAGTTTTTCAGCCAGTTATTTTGTCGTCTGCAAATGCTTTCAATTTGGACTAATATAAAATTTTGTCGTTTGGTAAAGAGTTAAGGAAGCATCTAAGAGTCAATGAAAGTGCACTTGCTTAACTCTTTACCGATCAACAAACAACAAAATTTCGGACGTGTACAATTTCAAAGCATTTGCAGATTATAAATATGGCTCCAATGGATGAAATCGTCTTTGGAAGGAGAGAAAACAATGCGGTTTAAGGAGAAAATATTGGTTACCAACATATTCTCCTTTTCCAACAATACTTTCAAAAGCTATTTCCTACTGGTCATTAAAAATTGTGCTTGTTTAGCAGAGAGTTAAAAAGTTAAAAGTGAATCCAATTCACTTTGCTATCTTTCTATATGTTGAACAAAATAAATAAGTTACCATGAAACCACATTAGATAAAAGCATGCAAGCGTAAAATAGTGATTTATTGAGTCTTTCACAGTAAGAATGAATTCTTCAGATTTAAAATGAATACATTTCTCAGAATTATTCCCTTTAACCCTTTACCAGACGACAAAATTTTAGCTTTGTTCAAATTGAAAGCATTTGCAGACGACAATTTCAGTGTGGCTCAAATGGTGCAATTTTTCTTTGATAGAGTAGAAAACATTGTGGGAAAAGGAGAAAATGCTGGTTACCAGCATTTTCTCCTTTTCCCACAATGTTTTCAAAAGGCTTCTTTCCCATGGGTATTAAAAGGCAGCATTGTATAGAAAAGGGTTAAATAAAAAGACATTACTACAGTGATAATCTAGAGACCCTTTATCACTTGACAAAATTTCAGACTTGTCAAAAAAAGAAATCATCTACCAGTGATGACTACAATTTGGCTCATATGGCAAGTTGTTCCTTTTTACACCTTTACCAAATAAAGCCATGTTTTAACAACCCTGGTGAAAAAAAGCTTTTGGAAAATATTGTGGAGGATAGAAGAAAATGCTGGAAACCATTTTCTAATAATGATTTCTACCCTTTTAAAGATAGTATCACATTCCATCGTTTGAGCCACATTTAATTAATTTGTTGTCTGCATATTCTCTCAGTTTGAACAAGTCTAAAATTTGTCATATAGTAAAGACTTAATCATGATGACAAATTCTCTTCACCTCAAACTCCCAACATTATTTAGAAAATTCTTTCTAAATCCCTTTTGTTTTACACATAGACTTATACACAAAGTTGTTAAAATATGATGAAAACACAGACAAGGAAACAAAACCTTGAAGTCTTGTTTCCTATGATATATCTATATATACATTTCACATTCACAATTAAATATATTTCGACCCATTTTGGTGTAAAAACGAATTTCTTCCAAAATTTCTAACAAATTGAATGAAATGTTATGACTCGTTTGAAAACCTTGAAAATGTTGCCATAGCTACTGCTCTACAATGGAACATTGCATAACAGGCAACGTTTCCCTAGCAACACATTTTTTACTTACGGGAACTGTCAAAGCTGATATGAAATTAGCACAAATGTGTTAGAAAAAAATGTAGTTGACAAGCCATGGCATAACTTTTAAAGGAAAAAAAAATCAGCTTTCATTCGCAAGTCAAGCATATTACTTGTATATCACTGTTTCACTTTCCACAAGTCATGAATGAATTCACCAAATATGGGACGAAAAAATGAAGGAAAAACATTTTCCAAATTCTAAATAAAACAAACACACACACAAAATCCATAAAAAAACTCCCAATAATTTCCATTTTGTACACCCAACTGAGAATGTTAACATTTTCAGATGATGTGAGAGAAAGAAAAAGAACAACACAGTATTATCGATACAATGACAAGGGAAAAATAAATAAGAGAGGGTGAAAAAATTGATGATTTTCTAAAAGCAACTAGTATCGTGAACATGAAGAAAAAAAATCACACCAGTATCCTGTGACCTTTACATGACACCAGGACATATACTGTGACCTTTACATTGACCTTGGGGGGCAACCTAGGCAATTTAAAGAGTTCACAGCAAGTTTTATCAAGATCTTTATAAGTTTTCTCCAAGACTGTGGGGCAATACAGTCCCAGAGAACTTATAAGACTTCAAACCACAGCGTAATTGTAGGATCAAGTCCCACTTTACCACAATACACCAGCAAGTCACATAAATATTCCTTTGATTCCTTGACAGTTTTTTCATATCTATTATTTATCGATCAACAACTTGGGCTTCTACAGACAGCTGACCAATACCAGACTGACCACAGCATGCATTTTATTCTGTGTACAGTAAACAACAATGTAGCTCAGTGGCCAAACACATTCTTCACCATCTGATCTCGTTGATTCTGTCTGCATGTCAAAAACATTATTCACCCATACTTTGAAGCAATGACTTGTCACTTCCTCCCTTTTTCCAACCACATACTTAATGACAAGTCCTGTCACAAAATCATTTTGGAAGCCTTAGTATAGGTTTTAATGCTATTTATAATCCTCAGTTTATTTTCACATTTTATTCTTGTATTACACATGATCCTAGCAATACATGTACCTTCATTGCAATGGTTTCATTTGACTTTATAAAATCAGTTTCTAAAACACAGCTATCTTCCACCTGATACAATTCCAGCAATCATTTTTCTCTACTCTCTGATTCAAATTATATTTTGCAACAAGAATCACACTCCTCTTTTATTATGTCTAGTTTTTATCACAACACAATATGCTAACCAGTATTTATTTACATGCAGATCCATTGTATGCTTTCCCACCTTTACTGATTTTTCAGAATTAGGTACAATTATATCATTCAATGATTGAACTTGCATTTTGTTCATTTTGTAATTTTTTATCTATGTCCCTACCCATTTAGATATATATTTTCAGTTGTTTACATAAAGTTGATAATTTGTCTCTACAATCACCTCAGCTCCACCCTCATTACATCACGGTGATTCCTCCCACCTAGAAGCAAAATCTGCATTATTATATAAATCCCTACTCCATAAAAAAAAATCTCCTTTAACTTTTTACTTATTAATATCTCATTGTAACAACCATGAACAAGAACACTTTGGAAAACTTTGTGGGAAGAGGAGAAACTGCTGGTAACCAACATTTTCTCCTCCTCCCACATTGTTTTGTACCCTCTACAAGGAAAATCCTTCAAGTTCAGCCTTTTTACACAATGAATGCGTCATCTGCAAGTCCTTTTACAGTGGACAAGTCCAAAATTTTGTGGTCTGATAAAGCCTTCAACTCCATTTAAATTTGGATACACCGAAAAAACCCCTACATGTCATTCCATTAGAAATATGGCAATATAATATAACTAGATTGTTCTAGCCAATTTGGACTCGTATAGTACATATTTTTCTACACTCTCCCTATTTTGTATCTAACCCAGTAATTCTATATCCCACAATACCTTTCTACACCAGGAATACCACCATATTTCATCTCCAAAAGAAATACCTGGTCAAAATTTCAACTGAAACCTTGATACAAGGTTGTGCCTTTTGAAATTATCATATACAAAAATCTTCAAAATATTACCTGACTATGGGGATAGCGCATAACCCATATAGCGCCTTTCACAACTATACTTGCCATTGCAGCCAATTTAGATCAAAATCTGACATTTGAAAATGCCTCCTGAGTTTATTCTGTGCTCTAAAGGTTAAGTATCAGATGGTTCCACAATCTGTGACCATAATCGTAAGTAACAAGTAAGTCAATACAACAGCAATCAAATACGGTCCTGCCTTTTCAACATCATGAGTGTAGAACATCTACCACCACAATATTCATAATAAGGAGATTTCTAGCATAAAAAGCTTTACATTAGTACATCAGTCAAGCTCTATGAAAATGGGGTTTAATGCATCTGCAAAAAGTATCAATTAGCCTCCACAGTCCACACAGGCCTGCCCGAGTCGAAGTTTTTTGCTACAGGTAATTTATAAGTATGTCAAAGGACCATTCTGCCTAATAATTCAGCCAGTTTTTAGACAAGATGGAACCCATATTACGTGACAACTTGTTTTGTATAATGCATGTCAAAGATACATTAAACCCCCTTCTCACAGAGCATAGCTTATTCCCTCTACCTTTCACAAAATGCACCCAGACCAGTAAGCTTACCACAGAGATAGTAACTAAAACATAGCCCAAATATCTTTCCATATTCTAGAAATGGCTTTCCATTCCTATCCAGCTATTTACAAATTTCAAACCTATGGAGAATGATCGTTGTTTTATATACAGCAATGAGGAAGTATAATGAAACTTTTTATTATACAGGATGACGATTAATAAATATAGGACAAAATGTACAAATCTGGCAAAGGCTACAATACAATCCCTTGAAACCTCGAAGTCTAAAATATTATACAGTTACATCTCTAGCCTACATTTATGGAAAAAGTGAAATTCTCTCATTCTCCTATCAATCACTATCAGTTTAAAAACTGTTCATCACAATATATTTGAGCCATGCTCTGTGAAAAGGGGGCTTACTGCATCTACAAAAAGCATTGACCCAGGTCAGCCTGCGCAGTCTGCACAGGCTGACCTGGGCTGAATCTTTTTGTTATTGGTCAGTAATATGCATGTCAAAGGACCAGTCTAACCGACTGCATTTTCTCTGTAGTCTGATCTTTGACCTATGCCTCAAACAAAAGCCAATATTCACATATGGCCCTGAAAGGATTAAGCGAGTGCTGAATTAATGAAATAACCTGTTGCAAGCACATAAAAATGACTACGATATTGCAATGTCAATGTAGTTTTAGCCAGAAAAAATTACAAAATATTGGAAAGTGCGTATCTCAGAGGATCAGACTACATGTTCTGTGCAGTCCGATCTTGATCTACGCTGTCCAAAAAAGCAACACCAGTTGTGCTTAGCACTGTAAGAGCTAATCCCTTACATATACTCTCTGTGGCAATACATACACCTTCAGTCTGTCCAAGTTACCTCTCTGTGCTGGGTATACATTCCTACCAATGAATCTACTTTAAAATCAATATCTATGAATTGACTTCACTTTCTCAATTATCTTTCAGTCCTTTCACCTCTATGGACCTGAAGTCTGACGTTAAATAACTGGTTGCGATTGTGCTTTAAAACTGTCATACCACCTTACTAGGTGCTAAACATCTTTTGTTTTGCCTGTTTTACTTCTCCTTATTAATTAAATCAATTATATCAACTGAAAATGACATAACACAATGGATAGCTTGTTGCTTGTAACAAGATTCACAGAAGCTGGAACAAAATCTAGTGTTTTTCCTTTAAGCTTTCTTTTCCTTTTGTCACAGTATTTTCTGACGTAACCTCAAACATCTATACTCATTGAATCACTTTTTTGTCTTAAAATAGAATCCTAGCAGCTCGAACAAAAATTAATGGTCTCTTTTTCCCATCCTTTAGTAACAATATTTTCTGGAGTCACTCAAACAACTGTTAAAACAATATTTGTAGACCTTTTTCATCATAAATCCATGAATTAACTTTAACTTTAGAAACAAACAGTTAAAACTGATTTCTCTTCACAACTAAATGTATCTAAAGACAGTCATTCTTATGATATAACAAGACAAAAATTCCTCATTTATCAAATCCAATTCATAATAACCTGTCAAATAATCTTCTTTATATGATTAACTTTTGGTAATTATCAACATCAGCACTTTTGTTTTATTTCTTTTCTGAAATCTTTACTTCTTGGGTTTTACTGTCCCCAGCACTTGGGGATGTTGCTTTCGCATCATTGGCGGATACTTCCACCTTGGTCTTTACCCTAGGTTTATTATTCGGGTTTAGGAAACTTTGTGTATGGGCGAGCAAGGCCTGCCTTTGTCGGGCTTTCTGATCACTCAGGGAAGCACCATTCTGGGGTGGCAGAGGCTGCTGTGGGGCTACAGCACTTATTGGGGTGGTCATTGGGCGAACAGGTCGGGTTGGTGGTCTAGGTGGCTGGATGTTCTGGGCACCTGGGCGCTGTATCGGGTTAGGAAAGGAGACAGGAGGCATTGGTGGCCTCATCATGTTACCCAACATCATCTGTGGTCGTACAGGACCTGCAAATTAATCAAACTAGGTTAAATATTTAAAAATTTCCACAAACTCTTTACCAAATATCAAAATTTTGAACCTGACCTATTAAAAATCATTTGCAGATGACAAATTAACTGTAACTCAAATGAGAAAACATAGTGGGAATAGGAGAAAATACAGGCTATCTGATTTTCTCCTTTTCCTACAATGTTTTCATCAGCCGTCTTCTTTCTCGGTTGTTAAAACACAGGACTGTGTAGTAAAGAGTTAACCCATGGAGCACTGTATCAACCAACTGACTTGTTTATTCTAGAAATAAGACCTTAGTAAGAGCAGTATCAAGTTTTCTATTTGTTTAGCACATTTAACTGTATTGTACTGTATCGGAGATTAACACTGTTTTTAAAACCTTAGGTTATATCATGGTGGTCAGTGCACCTACCCATGTGTATCCTGGCTTTCTCATACAAGTATTGACACAACTTTCTTTCCAAGCCACTGTCTACTTTCTCACATGCAAAAGAGGTGAGAGGAGAAAAATCGCCTGAAAGAAAGTTTGCCTCATCCAGGTCTCAAATTTGCAAACACCAGGCCACAAGTCAGATACACTAACCACTGGCTAGGCCAAGTACATATAATTGCAATTTTACTGTTCCTTTTTGGCATAGTGTGTCAGCAAAGTGAACAGTGTAGATCAAAGACAAGATAGCATCTTTTGTACAGTCTGATCTTGATCTACACTGGCTGCAATGGCAACTAAAGCTGTCCAAAACATGTAAAGATTTAAACTTAACATCCTGCAGCCAACAATTGTCTTGCAAGACCTCCTATAAAAACACTGTTAACAAGAGGGCCATGATGGCCCTGGATCGCTCA
This sequence comes from Tridacna gigas, assembly GCA_945859785.2. Taxonomy (NCBI): domain Eukaryota; kingdom Metazoa; phylum Mollusca; class Bivalvia; order Cardiida; family Cardiidae; genus Tridacna; species Tridacna gigas. The sequence goes on from OX244028.2 coordinate 9,797,267, forward strand.
CCTGAGTCAATAGGCCAAACATTCTGACCAAATTTCACAAGTATCTGACTGAAAATGTGGCCTCTAGAGCGTAAACAAGGTTTTTTGATGATTTGACCTAGTGACCTAGTTTTTGACCCCACATGACCCAATTTTGAACTCGTGTGAGATTTTATCAAGCCAAACATTCTGACCAAGTTTCATAAGTACTTGACTACAAATGTGGCCTCTAGAGCGTACACAAGGTTTTTTGAAGATCTGACCTAGTGACCTAGTTTTTGACCCCGCATGACCCAATTTCGAACTCTTCCAAGATTTTATCAAGACAAACATTCTGACCATATTTCACAAGTATCCGACTGAAAATGTGGCCTCTAGAGCACACACAAAGTTTTTCAAAGATTTGACCTAGTGACCTAGTTCTTGACTCCACAAGACCCAATTTCAAACTCGTCCGAGATTTTATCAAGACAAACATTCTGACAAAGTTTCATGAGGATTGGACTGAAAATGTGGCCTCTAGAGCATAAACAAGGTTTTTCCAAGATTTGACCTCGTGACCTAGTTTTTGACCCCACATGACCCAATTTCGAACTCGTCTCAGATTTTATCAAGACAAACATTCTGACCAAATTTCACAAGTATCTGACTAAAAATGTGGCCTCTAGAGCATACACAAGGTTTTTCCAAGATTTGACCTAGTGACCTAGTTTTTGATCCCACATGACCCAATTTCAAACTCGTCCGAGATTTTATCAAGACAAACATTCTGACCAAATTTCACAAGTATCTGACTGAAAATGTGGCCTCTAGAGCGTACATAAGGTTTTTCCAAGATTTGACCTAGTGACCTAGTTTTTGACCCCACATGACCCAATTTCGAACTCGTCCAAGATTTTATCAAGACCAACATTCTGACCAAGTTTCATGAGGATCGGACTGAAAATGTGGCCTCTAGAGCGTACACAAGATTTTTCTAAGATTTGATCTAGTGACCTTGTTTTTGACCCCACATGACCCAATTTCAATCTCGTCCGAGATTTTATCAAGACAAACATTCTGACCAAGTTTCATGAGGATCGGACTGAAAATGTGGCCTCTACAGCATACACAAGGTTTTTCTAAGATTTGACCTAGTGACCTAGTTTTTGACCCCACATGACCCAATTTCAAACTCAGCTGAAATTTTATCAAGACAAACATTCTGACCAAGTTTCATGAGGATCGGACTGAAAATGCGGCCTCTAGAGCGTACACAAGGTTTTTCTAAGATTTGACCTAGTGACCTAGTTTTTGACCCTATATGACCCAATTTCGAACTCGTCCGAGATTTTATCAAGACAAACATTCTGACCAAGTTTCATGAGGATTGGACTGAAAATGTGGCCTCTAGAGCGTAAACAAGGTTTTTCTAAGATTTGACCTAGTGACCTAGTTTTTGACCCCACATGACCCAATTTCAAACTCGTCTCAGATTTAACAAGACAAACATTCTGACCTAATTTCACAAGTATCTGACTGAAAATGTGGCCTCTAGAGCGTACACAAGGTTTTTCCAAGATTTACACCTAGTGACCTAGTTTTTGATCCCACATGACCCAATTTCAAACTCGTCTGAGATTTTATCGAGACAAACATTCTGACCAAATTTCACAAGTATCCGACTGAAAATGTGGCCCCTAGAGCGTACATAAGGTTTTTCCAAGATTTGACCTAGTGACCTAGTTTTTGACCCCACATGACCCAATTTAGAACTCATCCGAGATTTTTAATCAAGACAAACATTCTGACCAAGTTTCATGAGAATCGGACTGAAAATGTGGCCTCTAGAGTGTACACAAGGTTTTTCAAAGATTTGATCTAGTGACCTTGTTTTTGACCTCACATGACCCAATTTCGATCTCATCCGAGATTTTATCAAGACAAACATTCTGACCAAGTTTCATGAGGATCGGACTGAAAATGTGGCCTCTAGAGCATACACAAGGTTTTTCTAAGATTTGACCTAGTGACCTAGTTTTTGACCCCACATGACCCAATTTCAAACTCGTCCGAGATTTTATCAAGACAAACATTCTGACCAAGTTTCATGAGGATCGGACTGAAAATGCGGCCTCTAGAGTGTACACAAGGTTTTTCAAAGATTTGACCTAGTGACCTAGTTTTTGACCCCACATGACCCAATTTCGAACTCGTCCAAGATTTTATCAAGACAAACATTCTGACCAAGTTTCATGAGGATTGGACTGAAAATTTGGCCTCTAGAGCGCACACAAGGTTTTTCTAAGATTTGACCTAGTGACCTAGTTTTTGACCCCACATGACCCAATTTCAAACTCGTCCGAAATTTTATCAAGACAAACATTCTAACCAAGTTTCATGAGGATCGGACTGAAAATGTGGCCTCTAGAGCATACACAAGGTAAAAAGTTGACGACGGACGACGCACGCCGGACGACGCATGCCGGACACAGCACGATCACAATAGCTCACCATGAGCACTTCGTGCTCAGGTGAGCTAAAAAGACAGAAAAAATTTGGATGCTCTGTTGCATGACATTGAAGTCTTTCCTCGAAAAAGTAAAACTGAAACACACTGCAACAACAGAACTTTAAGGCCATTTTCTGTTAAGAGTATTTGGCAAAGAAGCAGACCCAGATCAGACTTCATGTTCTTCCAAAGCTGTTTCATGTCAGAACATCTGCTAAAGAATCACACTGTGCAGTCTGATCTTCATCTACACTGTCTGCCTAAGCAATTAACCCTTTACCAAATGACAAATTTTTAAATGTGTTCACATTGAAAGCATTTGTAGACGACAATGTAAATATCACTCAAAAACTGAAATTTGTTGTTGAAAGGACAGAAAATGTTATGGGAATGCTAGGTACCAGAATTTTCTCCTTTTCTTACAATGTTTTCAAAAGGCTTCTTCCTCAAGTTCGTTAAAACAGGGATTGTGTGGTACAGAGTTTTATGAAAATTTCATGCACTACCAGGGTAAAGACTTCGTATAACATACCTGCTTGAAAAGACTGTGCCAAAAAATTATTCAGCTTGGTAGTAAACTGTTGAGCTGCTGAGTTGGGAGGTAAACCTGAATGTAGGTTCATGGTTGGAAACCTCTGGGCTCCAAAATTGTTACCCAGGCCTGCATTCTGCCCCATGCTGTTCACCTGTGGCTGTGGTGGTTGAGGTGGTGGGGGTACTTGCGGGTTGTTGCCTGTCAGCTGGGAGGTGAAGGGTTTAGAATTAACATTCTGTCCCGGAATGGGTGCTGTTGTTGTGATTGTAGAACTGTTGCTCATGTTGTTTGGAGATGTCTTAATCTATATTGAAAGAACAAAGATGGTCATAATGACAAACAACTACTTCAGTACAAATTACAAATGTGCCATGCCCTGTGAAAAGGGGGCTTAATGCATCTGAGAAAAATATCGACCCAGGTCAGCCTGCGCATTCCCAGCAGGCTTACCTGGGCCAACACTTTTCACTGTTGATCTATTTTCTGTATGTCCAAGGACCAGTCTTACTCATGATTAAGTTGGTTGTTAAAAAAATGTGGCTATCACTGATACATAATTATGTGATGGCTTGCTTGGTATCACTGATTATGCAGATGCTTTAAGCCCCCTTATGCCAGAGTGCAGCTCAAATGCAACTTTTTTATACACATGCCCCTGACTACCACTGAAACATCAAGAGAAAGATGACATTACCTTGACCCTTTACCACACAAAATAATTTTACGCTGGTCTAAACAGAAAACAGTTGTAGACCACAGATTAAATGTGTCTAAAAGGATGGTTTTGTCTCTGGCATGGCCAAAAACATTGTGGGAAAAGGAGAAAATGCTAGTATAGAGTCAATAACAATGGGGAGGAGAAATGCTGCTTTCACCCTTTCCCAAACGACGAATTTTAGACCCTTCCAAACTGAAAGAGTTTGCAGACGACAATTTTAAATTTGATGAAAATGGCGGAAAGTTCTCCAAAAGGGTAGAAAACACTGTGGGAAAAGGAGAAATTGCTCATTACGAGCAATTTCTCCTTTTCCCACAGTGTTTTCAACAGACTTGTACTGCAGACACGTGAAAACCAGGGCTTGTTTGGGAAAGGGTTAACACTAAATTGTTTGTAGAAACTGTCACAGCCTATTCAATATTTGGATCATTCTATGGTAACAGAAATTGGTAACAACCAGCTCAGAATATGTACAAATAGTTCTGAAATACGTTTTCCATTAGTCACAACATTTTAGATTGATTTACAGATGAACTCCTATCTGTCATTCACCCTTTACCACACAATCATGGTTTTAACGATCTTAAGCATGACATCTTTTGAAAACATTGTGGAAAAAGGAGAAAATACAGGTAACCTACATTTTCTCCTTTTTCCACAATGTTTCGATCCTATCAAAGGCAAACTCTATCATTTGAGCCATCTTTGTCAGCAGTAAGTCCTTTAAATTTAGAAAGTCAAAAATACTGTCATTTGGTAAAGAGTTAATTGATGGGGGCTTGTCTTCAGAAGGATAGAAAATGCCGGGAAAAAGACACAACACTGGTGTCAAATATTTTCTCCTTATCCCACTGTGTTTTCATAGTTGCCTTCCCATCTGTCATTAACATATGGGGTTAATACATAGTTAAAAACAAAACATAAATAGCTGCAAAAATTAAACTAAACGAGTGTTGAAATGCATTTAAATTTAAATCATACTATTGAAAAGTATGGAAATTATTGTGAAGATGACGATGTGTTATCGCAGGGTTGGTCCAAGTGTTAGTAGCTAGTAACTAGAATAACCATCACTAAAGGTGATAAATACCCCCGCCCCTATATTTCATGTCACAGGGGCAATAACTCTGCAATGTCAATTTAGGGGCAATAACTCTGTAATCATTAGGCCAACACTCATGAAATTTGTGCTTTGCACATCTACAACTCCTAATGAACACTTCTGCCAAGTTTAAAGTGAATCAGACGGAAACTGTAGGAGGAGTTGTCCGGACAAGCATTTTTAAGTCAAATCAGGGGCAATAACTCAGTAATTCTTGATGGAATTTTCACAAAATTTGCGCTTGCACATCTACAACTCCAAATGGACACTTCTGCCAAGTATAAAGCGAATCGGACTGAAATTGTAGGAGGAGTTGTCCGGACAAGCATTTTAAATGTGAATCAGGGGCAATAACTCATTAATTCTTCATAGAACTTTCACGAAAGTTGCGTCTTGCACATCTACAACTCCTAATGAACACTTATGCCAAGTTTAAAGTGAATCAGACAGAAACTGTAGGAGGAGTTGTCCGGACAAGCATTTTTAAGTCAAATCAGGGGCAATAACTCAGCAATTCTTGATGGAATTTTTACAAAATGTGTGTCTTGCACATCTACAGCTCCTAATGAACACTTCTGCCAAGTAGCAAGGGAATTGGATTGAAACTGTAGGAGTTGTCCGGACAAGATTTTGCGGACAGACCGACCACCCGACCGACCGACCGCCCGACCGACCAACCAACCGACCGACCGACAGGCTGATTCCAGTATACCCCCCACAAACTTTGTTCGCGGGGGTATAATGAAAAATTTCAAAACAAAGTTAAATGCTGCCAGGTCACTATCTTTTGTTTACTTTTTGCCTGATTTTGAAATCCATTTTTCTGCCAGTGACTTACACTTGAACTGACCACACTATCACAGATTATCATCTTCACAATATTTCGCATACTTTTAAATGGTGTAATTTAAACTTAAATGCATTTTAACACCTGCATTGTGTTTTTGGCCACTATTGGGCCTTTAAGCTGCAGATAATGGAAATGGGTGAGTACAATGGAGAAGACATTAGCTCTTTACCAAACTTTCAACTGGTCCAAATTGAAAGCATTTGCAGGTGGCAAATAAAATATGGCTCAAACAATAGGATTTGTCTTTGGTAGGCTAGAAAACATTGTGGGAAAAGGAGACAAGAGGGCCATGATGGCCCTGTATCGCTCCACTGGCTTATAAATATAAACCATGAAGAGAAGTCTTCACTATATAAGCCCTTATAAAACTTTGACCCAAGGGCTACAGTCGGACTAAATGGGGAATATGTGTATTAGAAGAATAACATGCCAAATTTGGGAGTTCTTGGCCTTATGGCTAGTGACAAGACGGTTTCTGAACTTTTCACTCCATAAACCCATGTAAAACTTGACCCCTGGTGCAGGGCCAAACTTGATCCTAGGGCTGTAACTTGGGCCCTCTTTGTAGCTGTCCACTAGATAATGCTATAATTATGAAAAAATTTGGTAGCCTAAGCCTTATGGCTATGTACACCAAGATTTAAAAGTTTTCCCTATGTCAGCCTATGTAAATCTTGTGACCCCTCCCCCCACCCAGCATGAGGCCAAATTGACCCCAGGACTATAATTTGGGCACTTTTGGTAGACCCCAACTAGATCAAGCTAAATGCAAAATTTGGTAGCTCTAGGCCTTATGGCTAGGTACAGGAAGATTTTTAAAGTTTTCTCTATATAAGCCTATGTAAAACTTGTGACCCCTGGGGCAGAGCCAATTTTGACCCCAGGGCTATAATTTCAAGAAACATGATAGAGGTCTACTACATAAAGCTACATGCCAAATTTGGTAGCCCTATGCCTTATGGTTTCAGACAAGAAGATTTTTAAAGTTTTCTCTATATAAGCCTATGTAAAACTTGTGACCCCTGGGGCAGAGCCAATTTTGACCCCAGGGCTATAATTTGAAGAAACTTGATAGAGGTCTACTACATAAAGCTACATGCCAAATTTGGTAGCCCTATGCCTTATGGTTTCAGACAAGAAGATTTTTAAAGATTTCCAATATTTTTCAGTTTTGTTGCCATGGCAACCAGAGTTTTTGAAGGAATCAAATTCTTTCAAGAAATTCTGAAGAGGACCATGGCAGGATCATTTCTGTGAAGTTTCATGAAAATTGGATGGGTAGTTTCAGAGAAGAAGATGTTTGAAATAAAAGTTAACGCACGGACGGACAGATGGACGGATGGATGCACGGACAGACGCACGACGGACACCGGGCCATGACATAAGCCCGCTGGCCTTTGGCCAGTGGAGCTAAAAATGCTGGTTACCAGCATTTTCTCCTATTCCAACAATGTTTTCACAAGCCTTCTTCCGGAAGGTCATTAAAATTCATGATTGTGTTGTAAAAGAGTTAACCATCTGAGGAAAAAGCAACACTACAGGTATAATCTACTTACTGGTGCATTGGGTATGGGCGATACTTGGGTCTGTGACGTAAAGCTACCCGGCTTCCCATGGCTCAAGCCAAGCTGCTGACCCGGGGGTAGGGGTGCTGAGGGTTGTAAGGAAAGGTTCAGGGCTGGAGTCCCAAAGGGGAGGTTGAAAGGGGGTCCTGTAGGGGTTCCTGTGGGTGGCTGGGTCTGGGATGGAGGGGGCTGCTGCTGTTGCTGCAATGCATTGGGAAGCACAGAGGCCTGGAAGGTCAGGTCTGGTCCTCCAAGCTTTATAGTATTGTTTCCTCCAAACTGGAAAAACAGGACCAAATATAATTTAGTGGCACTCTGGCAAAAAGGGGTTTAATACATTTCCCTGACACATTATACCAAGCAAGTCATCACGTAATTGTGGAACCCTAAAATCCATTTTCTTTACCATCTAAGTCATGCAAAGGACTGGTCCTTGAACATGCAGAAAATTGACCAATAGCATGAAGTTTCAACCCATGTTAGCCTGTACAGACAGTGAAAGCAGACCTGGGTCAATACTTTTTGCAAATACATTAAAAGTCCCTTTTCACAGAGCATGGCTCAATCATTGCAGAGAATCTAGTGTTTCTTTACTTTTAACTTTGTTATGGATGTTTTGAATTTTTAGATTGCTAGGGGGGTACCATAGATGTTTCTGCAGACAAGATAAAATACAAGGTCATATAGCAGAGAAAATGAAAACAGTGGGGCAAAAGAAGCAATTTCTCCTGAAATAGCAACATTTTCACATACATTTATGCACTTAAGCAGTATTCATACTAAATATCATGTATTACGTTCAAGGGCTTTTCTAAATAGTCTGCAACAAATTTCTGTATAAGGAAAAGCCCAGGTATACCAATTTCAAAACCAATTTAACCCTTTACCACACAATGCCACCTTTTAACAACCGTGAGGAAAAAAAACTTTCGAAAACATTGTGGAGAAAAGGAGAAAATGCTGGTTACCAACATTTTCTCCTTTCCCCACAATGTTTTTTGCCCTGATTGATTGAATGGTGTTGAATGCTGCTTTCAACATTATTTCAGTCAAATCACGGCGACAGTTCACATATTCATGCGAGTCCTGGGTTTCACCAGTACTGGGTTAGGGGTCTACAGTGTCTTGCCCAAGGACACTCCTACAAAAGACCCAATGGATCCAGTGAGGCTTGAACCTAGGACCTCCAGGTCACGAGTCCTACACTTTACCACTGGGCCAAGCGGGACCCCGTTTTCTACCCTGTCAAAGACAAAACCCACCATTTGTGCTACATTTAATTTGTTGTCAGCAAATGCTTTCAACTTCGACTGGTCTGAAATATTGTCAGATGGTAAAGAGTTACAAAGATTTTCTCACAAAATATCAGACAGTGTATATCCAAAATCAGACTACACATCTCGTACAGCCCAATCTTGATCTCCATTGTCTATACATACCTCAAGTTGGCAATGGCATCCTTGTGCATAATCTATACATGCAATACCTTAACACCCTCAACCAATCTTACCTGTATACTTGTATTTGGCTGTTGGGGAAAGAATCCAGTCTGTTGCAAAGGTGCCTGGTTCTGCTGTGCTTGCTGGTAAAATGACGATGGTGTCTGTATCTGTAATCCTGCAGGTCTGAAAGGAGCCGACAAATGAAAATGAGCCATGCTCTGACAAAAGAAAGATAAATGCATTCTCATGATGTACTATTTAGAGCAAGTCATCACATAATTATGAATCCATAAAATCCAATGTAGCTTACAATTGACTGAATCACGAGGTAAACCAATCTTTTACATGTATAAAATTGATTAATAGCAAGAAGTTTCAACCCAGGTCAGCCTGCCTGGACTGTGCAGGCTAACCTAGCTCAATACTCTTCCAAATGCATTAAGCCCCCTTTTGGAGCATGGCTCAAATATTGGTTTGTATGTTTGAATACACATCCTCATTTACTCCCAATGAAAACCCAATGCTTCCAGTCAGGCTCAAACCTAGGGCCTCCTGCAATGCCTACATCAACCCTAAGAAAGAGGTTGGCCGAAGTTCTTCGCCTTGTATGTTACTAACTGAGCAGACTTGGACACAACTTCTTCTCAACAGGTGAATCAAATGAGAGAAACATATAAATAACATAAACAGAAGCTATACTCTGTAAAAAGGAGGCTTAATGCATCTGCAAAACGTATGGACCCAGGTCTGCCTGCACAGCCCATGCAAACTGACCGTGTCAAAACTTTTTGCTTTTAGTAAATCTTCTGCATGTCCAAGGACCATGCTACCTCAGGATTCAGTCGTTCTTTAGACAAAATTTTTTTTGTAAATCTATAATTATGTTGTAACTTGCTTGATATAATGTGTCACTGAGATACAATAAACCCGTTTTTGCCAGAGCAAGGCTCATATCAAATAGACCAATGACACATACCTTTGTTGTATAATTGATCCAATCAGCTGCGAGTTATTCTGGTTCTGTGAGGAGCCCAAGATCTGGTTGGCACTGAACAGCTGACTGTTGGGGTCTAACTGGATGTAGGACAACTGTGGAGACGGCTGTAAAGTTGTGCTGCTGAGTCCGGCTTGGCCATAGGCCAAACTATTGTGTCCCATATTTTTGTTAGCCAACTGAGTACCTGCAATTGGTTGTTGTTTTTGGTATTTATTGGTGTTTAATACATCAAATGAGCAATGCTCTGTGAAAAGGGAGATTAATGCATCTGCAAATAGAATCGACCACATCAGCCTGCACTTTTTGCTATTGGTTGATTGTCTGCATGTCAAAGGACCAATGTACCTCATGAATCAGTTGGTTGATACAGACAATGGATTTAAAGGATCCATAGTTATGTGATGACTTGCTTCGCATCATGAATTATGGAGATGCATTAAACCCCCTTTTACCAGAGCATGGCTCACATACACGAGCAATCTTTCAACAATACAATGACGGCACAAAGGAAAATGATTTGAAAAAAGGAAATGACTAACTCTTTACCAAACGACAAAATTTTAGACTGGTCCGAATTGAAAGCATTTGCAGACGATAAACTAAACATGACCCAAAAATTGAAATATGTTTTGGGTAGAGTAGAAAACATTGTGGGAAAAGGAGAAAATGCTGGTTACCAGCATTTTCTCCTTTTCCCACAATGTTTTCAAAAGGCTTTTTCCACAGGGTCGTTAAAACTCCGGATTGTGTGGTAAAGGGTTAATGAGTGATGCACAAAGACATTGTGGGAAAAGGAACATTTGCAAAGAACAAGTAATTACCCCATTTCTCAGTCTTCCAACTATTGTGATTCTGTATACAGCCCAAGATCTAGTAACTAGCTTTTTCGACAATGTTTTCACCATTTCAAAAGTAAAATCCCAACATTTGAAATGCTTGATTTGCAGTCTACAAATGTTTTTAATATGGATGAGGGTAGTAAGAAATTCTTATTTGTAATTCAGTATACAGTAATCATCTTCTTATTCAGTATCACTATCTGTTATCTCTATTTCTGAACTGATTAATTCTTATCTCCAATTCAGAACTACTTCTTATTTCTAATTTAGTGCTGAGTAAATCCTAACTTGAATTCAGTACTGATCAATCAGTCTTTCATTCACTTCCAAGTAACTCTGATCTCCAATTCAGTACTGAGCAATCATTGCCTCTCATTCAGAACTCACTAATTATTTTCTTTATTTTAGTGCCGAGTAATTCTTATCTCTAATTTAGAACTAAATAATTCTATCTTTAATTTAGAACTAATTTATTCTTTATATCTTATACAGTATCAAGTCAACAACAATGATAACTCATACCAAATGCATTCTGTGTCGGAGGTTTGATAGCTGAAGACATCTGAGAAGTAGTGGCAGCAGATACAATGATAGTATTCTGCTGGGCTGGGGTCTGTCCATAAGGCTGGGGTGGATTTCTCTGGAACGAGGGTACTTGGGACTGCTGGTAGGGGTCAGGTTGTGTGGGCGTGGCTGGCAGGAACAAGTTCTGTTGGGTGTATGGCTGCTGTACATGGGGTGTTTGTAGTTGGGAGACATTGAAACTGAACGTAGTCTGGCTCAGCTGAAATCGAAAATGGATTCGGAATAGGCATACTTTTCATTTGTTATTGAAAGCATTTGCAGATATGCACTAGTTATGGAATTTGTCTTGAAATGGTGTAAATCAGTTTGGGAAAAGTACTGTTGGTTACTAGTATATCCTCTTTTTTCCACATGTTTTAAAAAGCCTTCTACCTAAGGATTTATAACAACACTGCATTGTTTCCAAAAGGGTTAACCCTTTACCACACAATCCCGACTTTTAACGACCCTGAAAAAGATGCCTTTTGAAAAACATTGTGGGAAAAAGAGAAAATGCTGGTAACCAGCATTTTCTCCTTTTCCCACAATGTTTTCTACCCTTACCAAAACAAATTTCAAATTTTCAGTTGCATTTATTATGTCATCTGCAATTCCTTTCAATTTGGACTAGTCTAAAATTTTGTCGTTTGGTAAAGAGTTAACAAACACTTTTTTGCAACAGACTAAACATGTTCCATTCAATTAATAATAGTCTAATACATCAACTCATTACCTGATGATATATTAGATTTGTCCAGACAGAAAGCAATAGAAAGCATGAAACAAATGTGGCTAAAATGTGGAATTCATTTCTGAATGAGATGGAAACATTGTTGGAAAAGGAGAAAATGCTAGCAACCAGCATGAAATTCATTTCTGCATGAGATGGAAACATTGTTGGAAAAACAGAAAATGATGGCAACCAGCATTTTCTCCTTTTCCCACTATGGTTTCCAAAATTTTCTCCATGCTCATTAAAACAAGGGGTTTACTGGTAAAAAGTTAATTGTACAACAAACAGTGACTATCTTACCCTAGATTCCTGTGGGGTAATTATTTGTGACCCTATCTGGAAGGGCTGAAAGGGTTGCTGGTTGGGGATCATCACTGGAGGGCTGGGCCCGGTATTGGCACTTAGACTTGAAACTGCTGACATACTGCCAGACATACTGTTGGATGATAAGCTAGACGGGTACTGTAACTGTTGGGGTTTCACCTGGTACAAAAAAAAAGTAAAACTATCTTAACCTTAAACCAGACAACAATATTAAAGACTTGCCCAAGTTAAAAACACTTGTGAACTATTGTCATGTACTGGAGTTTAACAGCGTTTTAACAGCTAAGGTCATATCACAGGGGTCAGTGCATCTACACATGTTTCCTGTCTTTTTCACACCAGTCCTGCCACAACTGTCTTTCCAAGCCACTGATTACTTTTCTCAAATGCATCAGATGAGAGGCAAAAAATCGCTGGAAAAGAGAAATGCCTCAATCGGGTATCAAATCAAACTCACAACATTATACACTTCATCACTGAGCTACCCAGCCGTGCTATTTAAGACTAGAAATTATTAGGATAGGATCTGTCTATGTACTGAAAGAAAATATTGAGGGAAAAGGATAAGAAAATGCTTGTCATAAAACACATGATCACTTAAATGGAGTGGTTGAAAATGTGTCCATGTTTCAGTTAAGTGATATTTCCACGAAGAATTTCAATACAAACATTTAAAGAAAGCAAACGTTCAGTTTCTTTAACTCTGTACCAAATGACAGAAAGGTTAGACTTGTCCAAATCCAAAGCATTTTCAGACGACAAATGAATCCAGCCTCAAATGGTGAAAACTGTCTTTGAAAGGATAGAAAACAAAGTGGGAAAATGAGAAAATGCTTATCACCAGCACTTTCTTCTCTTCCCAGCATGTTTTCAAAAGCCCATTTACCTTAGCTTTGTTAAAACTTGGCATTGTGTGTAAAGGGTTAATTATACCTAAACCATTGTCGGGAAAGAGCAATAGATTGCTACAGGCAAGAGCTTTTTTTTCTACAATGGTTCAAAGGCTGGATTCACATGGGCATATAGCCAGACCCGAGCTGAAATGGATCAACTAGCAACCCTGAGCTTCATGCTCAGAATTGGAATACCAATTTTTGGCCATAGACATTAATCAAATCTACCTACCTTACAAATATTGCTCTGCTCCCCAGTCACCGACTTTAGCTCTATAATATTGTTGATATTATTCTGCGAGAAATTCACCTCAACATCATTTCCCGGAGTGTACGACTCTGTCGGAGCTGTAAATGACTGTGTGTAAGCTAGACTGGTATCCGTCCCAGAAGAAAACACTTGCGAGTAGCCAGTATCTGTTTGACTGTAACCTTGACCCACATCAGACCCATTAGAAAACCCGTCTATATCTCTCCCAGGATTGTAAACCTGATTATTCTCTGCACTTTCATAAACCTTTCCCATATCTGGCTGAGAGAAACTACTAACAGGCTCCAGTGACTTAAATGGCTGAACATCCACTGAGAATGAGGTCCTGGAGTGTACATCAATATCCCCTCCAAAGCCCATATTTTCCTGACCCCTAGGTGAGATATTGGATGTGGGGCCACTCATGTTGCTCGAGTTATCTTCCATACCTTTGACCATGTTATCGTTCAGATCCATTGGACCATTGTCCAAGCCCATGTCTATATCCTGTGGGTTGAAGGTGGCAAAGGAGTCCGACACACTGACCACAGAACTGGACCCCATAACACTACTGGTTATACTGAAATGTAAATATAACATTAACTCCCTAAAAGTAAACCCTTTACCAAACAATCCCATATGTTAACAACTCTGACAAAGAAGCCTAAAGAAAGTATTAAGGGAAAAGTAGAAAATGCTGGTAAACAGCATTTTCTCTTTTTCCTTCAAGTTTTCTACCCTATGAAAGACCACATTTAATGGTCATATGCAAATGTTTCAATTCAGACATTTCAACACTTAGTCCTGAGATAAAAGAGTCGACCATTTACCAAACAACCCTGAGCTTCAATGACCCTTAGGAAGAAGCCTTTGAAAACGTTGTGGGAAAAGGAGAAAATGCAAGTAACCAGCATTTTCTCCTTTTCAGCAGTTTTCTACCCTATCAGACAGATAGATCCCTCATTTGAGCCACATAAAGTTGTCGTCTGCAAATGCTTTTAATTTCTATAGTCTAAAGTCTACATTTTTGTCCTGAAGTAGAGAGATAAACCATTGACCAATTATAAAATCTTGTATCATTTTCAAAGCCTTGGACTGCAGACATGAAAAAAACACTCTACTGTTCAATATTTCAACCATTGCCATTTCCTTTTTCAAGAGTTTTGAAACAAAACTAAGTGATGTGTTTTAAATACTTTTTCCTTACTGTAAACAATACAAGAAGCTTTTGTAGACAATGTAGATCAAGTTCAGACTGCACAGAACATGCAGTCTGATCTAAACTGTCCACTTCTTTATTTAGATTATGAGCAAACTGTCTCTCCATCTTGCAGGGGAACTACACTTGTAGCCACTGAAAAAGTGTAATCAGAGCTCCAGACAGAGGGAGTGATTTTGATTTCAATACTGAAAATAGTAATCACTCTCCACTACACCCTATGTTATGGGTACTCATTAGAATTGTCCCATCGAGAAGATTTTAATGAATACCCACAACATAGGGTTTGGAAGAGAAATAATGGATTTGAATACTAGCACTTTCTTTTATCTGGAGGTCTGAGTGTAATGGATAATTTGGTAGTGCAGGAGTTTTCAAAGGCAAAAGATGAAATATTGAACAACAGAGTAGTTTCTTTCATGGTGTTTCATTTATTCCCCGAGGAATTCATAGTCTTTGAACGCATCGATTCTCAATGAATCAACATACCTCTGGTCGAACACATTATTCACACTGGCAACATCTGGGGTATCCCAGACAGTCTTCACTTTAGCAATCTTCATGTTCAGATCTTGTGCCATTGGGGATGTGGGCTGGTTATTAGCAATATTCTGATTAGTTGACGTCACATTCCCGAGTCCCATG
The DNA here is from genome assembly GCA_945859785.2 of Tridacna gigas. Classification (NCBI taxonomy): domain Eukaryota; kingdom Metazoa; phylum Mollusca; class Bivalvia; order Cardiida; family Cardiidae; genus Tridacna; species Tridacna gigas. Next base: position 9,812,413 of record OX244028.2, read on the forward strand.
TTGATGGGTGACTGGCTGGCGTGCATGTCTTCTTTCTCCATTTCAGATTTTTCCTCTGCGTATTTGGCAAGTTCCGCATCAAATGTAAAGTCTAGTTTGATTCCATTGGCATCATCGCTCTGCAATAATACCAACACATTTTCATCACTCTGGCCCATCAACCTCCACTAAAGGCCCTATGGGAGCCAAAATTAAACTAGAAGGCCCTGAAGGGCCTGAATATGCTCTACTGGCAGGGAATTAAATCTTGCTTTTATGCTAGCATACATTATGAATTCATGATGCAAAAAGACAAATTTTCAACAACAAAAAATGGCTACTTTTCCCACACTGTTTCTTGGATTTTTTTTCAAAATCAATAGGATTCAAGCTGTTGATGAGACAAAACAACTGGGTGAATTTCACAAAAATCTGATTACAAATGCAGACTTTATCATGTAAACAAGAATTGGAAATTTTCAACATGAAATGGCTACTTTTCCCACATTGTTTCTTCGATTTTTTTTTCAAAATCAATAGGGTTGAAGCTACTGATGAGATAAACAAACTGTGTGATTTTCATGAAAATCTGACCAGAAATACAGACTTTATTGCGTAAACAAGAACAGAAAATTTAAATTTTCAACTTTAAATGGCTACTTTTCCCATACTATTTGTTGGATTTTTTTCAAAGTCGATAGGGTTGAAGCTATTGATGAAATAAACAAACTGTGCAAGTTTCACGAAAATCTGAAGTTATTTGCAGACTTTATCGCGTAAACAAGAACTGGAAATTTTCAACTTGAAATGGCTACTTTTCCCATACTGTTTGTTGGATTTTTTTCAAATTCAATAGGGTTGAAGCTATTGATGAGATAAACAAACTGTGCAAGTTTCATGAAAATCCGGCAACAAATGCAGACTTTATCGCGTAAACAAGAAAAAGACTAACGGACGGACGGACGGACAGACGGACGGACAGACGGACGGACAGACAGACAGACGGACGGACGGACGAGGGAAACCCCGCCATGACATAAGCTCTGCTGGCTTTCAGCCAGTAGAGCTAAGAAAACTGGTGTTTAAATCAGGTTAAATTGCATTTTAACTTGCATCACACCATTTTAAAGTATGGAAATTATTGTGGAGATGGCTATCTTTTATTGTTAAGGTGGTCCAAGTGTTAGTCCTTGGCAGAAAAGCTAATTTCAAACTTAAGGCAGAAGTTGTTGAGTTGCTTGATCTTTTGCTTACTTTTTACCTGGTTCTAATATTTATTTTCCACCAGCAACAAACACTTGGACCAATAGTACAATAACAGATTATCATCTGCACAATAATTTCTATACTTCCAAGTGGTATGATTACAATTTAAATGCATTTTAACACCCAAATTGTCTACTTTTGGCTGTTTCCGGGCCTTACATTAATCAATTTACATAGTACTTACTTTTAGACTCTACCACACAGTAAGCTTTTATCACACAATCCCCAGTTTTAAAACCCTGAAGAAAAGAGAAGTAGAAAACAAAATGGGAAAAGGAGAAAATGCTAGCATTTTCTCCTTTTCCCCACACTATTTTCTACCCTATCAAAGACAAAAATCATCAATTGTGCTACTTTCTCATCTACAACAGATTTGAATTTGGCCTGGCCTATTGTTTGTCTAGTAAAGTGTTAATGAAAATAATAAGCTACAATTTTCAATTACCTTTCCAAAGATTGTATCCTTAAAGCTCGGAGGCAGCTGTATAGGCTCTTGCTTCTCAAGCTGGGTACCAGCTCTCATCTTTGTATCTGGCTTCTTTATGGCTTTATCAACTTTGTTCATGGTGTCCTTTACACTGACTTTCTCACTTCTTATTGGCTGAAATTTTAAGAATTACAAAATCCTGATTTGCAGAATTTGTATAAATTATCCACTCCTGATTGGCTGAAATTGTTAGATTTAACAACCACTGATTCATCATTTGGTAAAGAGTATGGATGAGAACGTCCAAATTATCAACAAGATTATCCCATTATCCGTAATCGAGTACTGTTAAAATATGGGGGGGGGGGATTGTTGATAATTCTACCTTTCCAGATTCAAAATGCTTTTACATGTAAATTCTAGAGATAAAGACGACAAAGGAAATGTGATGGGTCAGGTGTGTGTAACACCAGTCACTCTATTTACACATTCCAATTTGATGTTTGTGGGGTTTACAAGCTTATCAACTTAATCAGGTATCTAACTGACTGACAATAAAGAAATAAAGATGGTCATCGTCACTTTTGATCATTTCAGATGCTAAGTGTAACTTTGAATTCGATTATATATGACAGTGCATGTAACTCTTTCAGGTTTCTAGAAAAGGAAACACATGCATGTTGAATAATGTAGTCAAAGACCAAACTTTTTTTGCGCACATGATTCCTTTATGTGCAGGGTTACTTTATTTCATATTTCCATTTTAATATTCATTTGCATATCACTCGAACTCTCTATTTGGTATCCAGCCTGTTGATGTACATCGATGACACATGACCTATACTTCTCAATAGTGACTTAAAACATTCTGACAAGTCAATGTTACCTTTCAATTAGTACTTGATTACTAAAATCAGTGACTGATCCCATCCCTGGTAAAGAGTTAAATAGCGACAGCCAGTACACCTATCCATGCTTTCCTGGAGTCTCTTACAATAGGTTCCTCCACAAGCTGCTTTAAAGAATATATGGTAGAAAGAGGAATGAATCCTGTCACAGTGGTTATCATCGATCCTCAAAAGCGTATCAGCGTATGGCTGAACTGGGAAACTTATCCGTGACCCACGGGCTTCAAGCCCTGCATATTTCTGACCGAGCTAACATGCTCGACTTGATCTAGACCAGAGCAGAAGAACATGCAATTCATGGTTGGATCTGGAATGTCTCATAATGTTGAAAATTTTCCTGCCAAAATAACCTTGGAATGAGCTAACCTACTCTGCTTGATCCAGACAGGGGTCCATGCTTATAAAACTTTTTTTGTGCTCAACCCAACTGAGCATGAACTTTCAAAGTTGTATAAACAGCTCTTCTTTGTTTCTGCCTATTTAATCAAGTCTTTGGTTCAAACTTTCATACTATCTTCAGCATTTAATGAGACTACAAATTTGAGCACAAACTCAGTTCAACATGGACTCAAGTTTTATAAGTAATGGCATAGGTGTAGGCAGTGCTCCAGCCAGGGTAAAAAAAAAGGTCAGGGTGCTGGTTTAAGAAGGGCACTTCGAGGCATAGAGTGCCAGACTGGAGGGATGGAAGGGGGAAGCAAATTTTAGAGATCTGGACCCTCTTGACAGTTTTCCTTGCATTTTCTGACAAAAGATAAAGGGTTTTTAAAACAGAAATAATTCTGTCATAGTGGCTTATACGTATCTACTAGCATCATCTTACCAAGAAAACCATTTTCCATGATAAGTAGTCAGTTTCCTGTGTGGTTTAGCTAGGTTCAGGAGCACTGCAAGTAATTCATATTATAACCCTCATTTATCTCTTAACCAGATGAAGATTTGCTCAATTTGAAAGCCTTTGCTGAACACAAATGGTTATCAGCATCTTCTCCTTATCACAAAATATTTCCTAAAGCCTCATGCCATTCAGCTAAAGACTTGATATACATGTTTTCATTTTTATCAGTGCTTTGCAGGTCAAACAAGACAAGGAAGCTACAGAAACTAACAAATACAAACTTTCAACACTTTTTTTCCCTTTATTGAAATGTAATTGCATCATTCATTCTTTCTGAAATTGTTTTATAACAAATATACAGTTTCCAATCTGTAGAGTTGGTAAAATGAGACAAAGAGGTATTTATAGGTTAACTTATTACTTCGCATTCAATTGAATATCATGGATAAATGTTAAATGTTCCATAAATGTTGGATACTTCTTTCATTACTCTTATTTCTATGCTATCGTGAGGTAAGGCAAGGAGACGCCCCCCCCACCCCCATAAAGGTGCCCGATATTTTTCATTTCATAGAAAACCAATCCAAGCCTTTTCCGAATTTAAAAAAAATGAAGATTTTAGCTTCTTCTTTATGTTTTATGCAGAGAGTAAGCAAATCTCCTCTTTAAATTCATTATGACGGCTGGAAAGATAGATTGAAGTGTCTCTGATCGGGTTGATGTGAAATTGAAACATGTTATGTCATGAGTTTTCTTTCCATGTTATTTAATTTTTGGAAAGGTATTTCTTGAAGTTCTGACCTACATTTCGCAAAATGTAAGTCAACAATATGCTGTGGTACTCTTCTCCGTCGGCTTTATGAACGCACATTGTTCCGACTTACAACAGATTAATTTGCAGACTCATCAATCCTACCTGAGCATTAACATAATTTGGTAAGTTATTTCTGTAACCAGGAAAAAATCCAAGAATAAATTATTTTGCTTATGACCAGAACACACTACAAAAAGGATAATTTCACCAATCAAGCACCCTTGATTCAACTCTGTACATGTAACTTTATACAGGAAATAAGCACCATCTTTGTTGATCATATTTTTTTTTTATACATGAACAAGAGATAACAAACTGAACAAAAGTTTCGCAGAGTCTGCAATATTTTTTTAATATGAATAGTCATCTGAAAGATACAACAATCTGTTTAATAGAACATGAAATACAATAATGGATAATTGCCTCTATTGTTCCAATTAATAAAATATGGCTGTGTAATATACAGTCGCAGTCGATCTTTTAACACTTGGCTGCCCGGAGGAGGATTAGTGACACGCTGTTAATTGTATTGTATATTCAGCGGCAGATATCCATGTGGTCTTAAACAGACTTGTGGTGTAATTTAGAATACAGAGTACAATACTGCTTAACATCGAAGTGTCCAGGACGCTTATAAGCAGCAGGGTGTCCAGAAAAAGGGCAGGGCGTCCAGAAAAAAGGGCAGGGCGCCACGAAGAAGGGGCAGGGCGCCGCGCCCTTCTATTCCCCGCTAGCTGGAACACTGGTACATTGAACATCCTATTCAGTCTTGGATCTGGAATGTCTAATAATGTTAAGGTTTCAAGCCAAAATATCCTTTGCTTGGCAAAAGTTGGTACTGTCTGGTGCATCTAAACTTCCTTTTCATTTATGTTTCAATCTATAAGGAACGATAAATGAGCCATGCTCCGGATAACGGGGAGGTCGTGCATCTTTCATGATATATCATACCAAAGCAAGTTGTCACATAATAATGGTTCCATGAAATCTATTTTGTTTTTACAACTGGCTGAAACTGGTGGTAGACTTGTCCTTTGACATGTAGAAAATTGACAAATAACAAAGTTCTTCAACCCAGATCCTGGCTGATCTAGGTTTATACTTTTTTTGCAGATGCATTAAACCCCTTTTTCCTACAGCCTAAATTCCATACGTTCCATACAGATTCCAAAAAATCCCTGGAGCATTTATTACCTTTTGCTGTCTTTGTGGTTTCGGGCTGCCATCATACTGGGGTTTCTGCATTTCTCTCTTAACATCCACTGACACTGATTTTTCATTAATCTGCATGGGGAGAAAGAGACAAAGCTAAAATTACACGGTGTAAATTCAATAAAAACTATTTTGTTCAGAAAATTAAGTTTGACAGCTATTTGAAATATTTTCTACAAAAAATTCTTTTTACATTTTAAAGACTTACTCTATAGAGTCAAATCCATTACTCTTTACCAGACGACAAAAATTTCAGACCTGTCAAAGTTGAAAGCATTTGAAGACGACACATTAAAATATTACTCAAATGATTGGGAGATTTCTTTGAAAAATTATGAAACACTGTGGAAAAAGGCAAAAATGCTGGTTACCAGCATTTTCTCTTCTTCCCACATGTTTTCATCTGGGTCCTTAAAGTCATGATTGTATGGCAATGGGTTCAATAAACAGTGAAACATGTTTTGAGGAATCAATGAAAACATAACTTTTAATTAAATCTGTTTTTCATTTGTTATAAATCATTGTGAGAAAAAGAGAAAATGCTGGTTGGAGAAAAAAAAAAGAAAATGCTGGTAACCAGCATATCTTTTTCTTCAGCAGTATTCTCTACCTTTTAAAAAACATATCACTTCAATGTAGCCAAACTTCATTTTATATCAAAATTTTAGACTTGCCCTGACTGAAATGTGTCTCAAATGTTGGAATATGTCTTTGAAAGGGTACAAATCATTGCGGGGGAAAAGGAACAAAATGCTTGCAACCTGCATTTTCTCCATTTCCCTCAATATTTTCAAAAGCTCTCTTCCAAGAGGTAATCAAAACCCTGGATTGTATGGTGAAGGCTTAATCTCATCTGGAGAGGCTTTCAAGATGGGTGAGTCTGAAGTGTTGTCTTCTTGTATGAAGTAAAAACTGTTGAAGAAATATCAGCACATCTCAGACATTTTTTTTTAATTAACGCAGAAGATCTCTTGGACTCTTTACCACACAACCCTGACTTTTAACGACCCTGTGAAAGATGCCTTTGAAAACCTTGTGGGAAAAGGAGAAAATGCTGGAAACCAGCATTTTCTCCTTTTCCCACAATGTTTTCTACCCTTCCCAAAACAAATTTTAATTTTTCAATCATATTTGTCATCTGCAAATGCTTTCAATTTGGACCAGCCTAAAACTTTGTTCTTTGGTAAAGAGTTAAAGATACTGTGCCCAGTGTCAGATAACTGCTCCAAAATTTTTATGCAGTGGTTATGATACAGCCAATCAACCAAACGAAAATCTACCTTTTCCAGTTTTCCCAATTTGTTTTCTGTGCTTGGAGAACTTCGTGTCGAAGATCCACCACTGTTTGGATGATCACTGACATCTATCCCACTGTCATGTTGATCATTTCCCTTGTCAAACTTGGGTTCTTGAGAAACCTTAAAAATAAACACCAAATCTTTATTACTTTGGCCAATCAAGAGGAATTCAAATGTCCCTTCTGACAAAAATAAAGTCAACGCTCACATCAGTGGGAGGCTTTGACGCTTTGAAAACATTGTGGAAAAAGGAGACAATTCTCTCTTTACCAAACGATAAAATTTTAGACTAGTCCAAATTCAGAACCCTTGCAGACGACAAAATAAGCGTGATGTGAAAATTATTTCTTGTTTTGGAAAGGGCAGAAAACATCGTGAGAAGAAGAAAATGCTGGTTACCAGCATTTTCTCTTTTTCCCACAATGTTTTCAAAAGGCTTTTTCCTGTGGGTCATTAAAAGTCAGGATCGTGTGGGATCATACAGGGTTAACCAGCATTTCTTTCCCTTTTTCCACAATGTTTTTCTCCCATTTAAGAAATATAACAATTATATCACATGCAATTGCCTTCAATGTAGGCACATCTACAATTCTGTTGTCTAATAAATAGTTAAATGCTACAAAAAACAAAATTTTAGACATGTACGGATTGAAAGCATTTGCAGACAACAATTTACATCATACTCATATACTGATCCGTCTTTGATAGGATAGGAATAATCATGGAAAAAGGAGAAAATGTTGGTTGCACACATCTCCTCTTCCAAAAATGTTTTCAAAAGGCTTCTTCCTCGGAGTCATTAAAAATTCAGGATTATGCAAGAAAAGGGAAAATAATGGTGACTAGCACTTTCACCATAATCCCTCAGCATTTTCAATATGGAACTAGCCTAAAATTATGTTGTCTCAGGAGGGTTACTATCAATGAAAAGTTTATTGGCCTACCTGTACTGGAATTCCTGTCACAGCTGCAAAGTTGATGGGTTTATTCCAGGCATTCACACTGGGGACTGGGGCTGGAGTGAGGGCAGGCTGGGCCCCCTGTTGTTGTTGATGCTGCTGTTGCTGCTGCTGAAGCTGGGACAAGTTGTCCAAGTTGGTTTGAGCAATCACAGGAGAGTACGTTGGGATCATGTCTGTAAGTCAGAGAAATTGATTCAGGGAAGTGATTAACTCTTGACCAATGTCAAAATTTAACTCTTTACCACACGACAAAATTTTAGACTGGTCCAAATTGAGAGCGTTTGCAGACGACAAAATAAATGTGAATGAAAAATCAAAACTTGTTTTGCGAGGGGTAGAAAACATTGTCAGAAAAGGGAAAAATGCTGGCTACCAGCATTTTCTCCTTCTTCCCCAATGTTTTCAGACGGTTTCTTTCACAGGGTCGTTAAAAGTCAGGATAGTGTGGTAATGAGTTAAGACTTATTCCCTGCAAGTTATCACATACCTATGGGCCCATAAACTCCATTTTGTCTCACAACCAACTAAACTGGTCCTTTGAGCAGCAGAAACTTGACTGACAGCAAAATGTTGCCAACTGCAAAGGCTGACCAGAATGGATACTTTTTGCAGATGCACTAAACCCCCTTTTAACATAGCATGACTGATACAGTTCTGAACTAAAGTCTACCAAACAAACAGCTTACTTTTAGACAGGTCCATCTCCTGTTTAATATCTGCATTGATAACTTGAGGCATGATTGGTATATTGTTGGCCAACTCATTATCCCAGTTTTCTATCTTTGGCATAAATGTCGATGGCTGTACATCCTCCACGCTGATTTTATTCTTGGCTTTTTCCGTCTTCATCTGCTCCCGCTGTTTTGCAAACCTAGGCGGCAGTTTTGAGAGTTTTCCGTACCTTGGTTTGTCAGTGACAGTGTGAACACCTTTGGGTTTGGCAACAACCTGAAAAAGGATAAACACTATTAAACCAAGTAACAAAATTTCAGATTTGTCCAAAATAAAATCAATGCAGACTTAAAAATAAATATAAGTCAAACTGAAATTTTGTTTTGAAAAAGAGAAAATGCTGATCATCATTTTCTATTCCCACAGTTTCAAAAGTCTGTTTCCCCTTGGTCGTTGAAACATGAGATTGTGTGGTAACGGGTTAACTCTTTACTGCAAGACAAAACTGTTCTCTCGTCCAACTTGAAAGCATATGCAGACCACAAATTAAACTTGACTAAAGTGGAAGGATTTGACTCCGAAAGGGTAAGAAAGGTTATGGGAAAAGGAGAAAATTATGACTGATTTCAAGGCTACTTTATAAGGGTCATAACGCATTAGGATGTTTAGCATTGGATTAACCACTACCAAATAGTCTCCAGTTTTAACAACCCCGAGCGGAAAGGCTTATGAAAACATTGTAGGAAAAGGAGAAAATGCTCGAAACCAGCATTTTCTCCTTTTCCAGCAATGTTTTCTACCCTATCATAAAACTTAACCTTTTATATACAAATTTTGAGGAGTCTAAAATAAAGAGCAAGTAGTGGCTAAAAGTAAAGATTGGGGAGTTCAAATACATCTTAATTTCAACCATACCATTTAAAAGTAGGGAAATTATAGTGAACTTGACAATTCATAATTGTATGGTCAGTCCACACAGCCACCAGGCCACTTTTTCAAAATTCTTTTCCCTTTCAGTGACTAACATTTGAAAGGACTGTGCAGTAACAGATTGTCATCTTCACAATAATTTCCATACTAAAAAAAAAAAGCACATTTCAAATTTCAATTAATTTTACCACCCCTTTTGTACACTTTGGCAGCTTTTGGGCCTTTATCAAGTTATCTACAGTAGCTGCATTTTTCATCTTACAGCAGCCCACCGTTGAAAGGTTTGATTGAATTAACGGTGTTTTACGCCACTTTCAACATTATTTCAGTCATATAATGGCGACATCTCATGGTATTCACCTGCATTTCGCCAGTACTAGGCTAGGGCACTAAGATGTTTTACCCAAGGAAACTCCCATGAAAGACCCAGTGCTTCAAGAGAAGCTCATACCTGGGGCCTCTAGTTTACGAGATCGTCACATTTACCACTCAGCCATGTGGGACCCTGACAAGAAGATATCACCTGTTACTGGATTCTGTGTCTGTGAAAAATACCGCCAAGCACCCTGTATTTCCATCCACTTTTTTATTGTTGTTGCTATCTAAAATTACAGGATTGGTTCAGGAATTAAAATAGAAAAACAAAATACATACCTTTGAGCTTGGCTCCTTTTTCTTCGATTGTGCCTGTTGCTCTGTCTGCTTTCTCATCTCTGCTTCCTGTGCCTTCTGTTTACTTTTTATGGCCTTTTTTGACTGGACTTCTTGAAACCCATCATTGTTTTCAAACAAGAATGTGGGATCGTCAATAGTCACCTCTGGCTGGTCGTCAATGACAACCACTCCTGTAAAAGAAAACAAACTCCTAACCTGACACGAAATTCTGCACTTAACAATATGAAAGCATTTGCTGATGACAAATTAACTGTCTATAATTAGAACTTTAAAAGAGCAGACAAATCCCCCCCACCAGCACCTTGTCACTGAAGCAGCATAATCAGAGAATGGAAATGATTTTCAAAACAAAGATCACCTGTGACCTTGACCTTTGACCCATGCGACATAAAAACAGTAGGACACCTTGGATCATGGGCAACATTCAGATAAAGTTTGATCCTAGGTCAAACTGCTATTGAGTTAAATGAAGGAAACGATTTTCAAACAAAGTTCACCTGTGACCTTGACCCTTGGCCCATGTGACCGGGTACCTCCTAGGGCCATGAGCAACACTTGTATAAATTTCAGAGTCCTAGGCTAGGGCAAATTGCTTTTGAGTTAGAGCACTGAAACAAGAAAGTCTATGGACAGATGGATTGACTGACAGACAGACAAACACAGTGAAACCAGTATACCCCCTCTACTTCATATGTGGGGGATATAACAATGGAATTTGTCTGTGAAACAATAGAAAATATTGTGAAAAAAAGGAGAAAATACTGGTTACCAGCATTTTTTCCTTTTCCCAATATGTTTTCAAAAGCCCTTATCCTCAGGGTGGCTGTAACGAGGGGCTGTTAGGTCATGGATCTGCCTTGTCATTAACCAAAAAAGGTATTAGATCAAAGGGTGTGGGTGTTAATGAACAATTTTTGGTAAATCAGGGAATAAGTAGAAGAGAACATACCAGCATAGTTATTGATGTCAATATTTGCAAGGGCATCTTTCTTCTCTTTCTCAATCTTCAAAGGTTTTGATACATCAGTCAGGTCACGGTTTCTGTAACGGCAAAACCCTGAAGTTAGCAAGTTTCCTTCCCACTGCTGCAGATTGCATGTATGTATGTTTATATTCACAATACAGGCTATAGTGAAGAAATATTTTTTCAACCCTCTACCAAAAAATTGATTGTTTTAAACACCCTAATAAACAAAGCTTCTGAGAATATTGTGGGAAAAGGACAAAATGCTGGCAACCATCATTTTCTCTTTTTTCCACAATGCTTTCCACCCTTCCACAGAGAAATCCCATCATTTGAGGCACATTTCATTTGTTGTCTGCAAATGTTTCTATTTCGAGAAGTCTGTAACCTGCCTTTTAGTAAAGGTTTTAAGAATGTAACAACCTCCTCTTAATGCCATCTCCATTTCAAAAAAACCCTTTCCCACCACAAACAAAAATTTACTTACTTTTCATTCATCGAATTATTAATGGCATTATGAATCGCTGTCTGATCATTTGGTACCACCTCATCTAATCTAAACACTTGATTTGTATTTTCTTTCTCCCTCTTGTTCATATTGGGTGGGGGCTTCTTGCCCCCCATCTGGCCGTTTTTTGCCTGTGGCCCAGTGTACCCATTTTTTGTCAACGAGGAGCTGGGGATCCTCTCCTTATGCAAGTTTTTTGGATGATCACGTTCACTTTTACCCCTCTGATCAGAGGACCGTCGATTTTGTCGGTCATTCTGAGGTCTCTGGTTTGAGAAGCTCTTTTTCACATCACGCTTATCACCACGATTATCCTTCAAATCGTTTTTTGAATCGCGTCTATCTAATAACACATCACTACTTTCTGAAGCTGTCTCCCACTCCTCGTTTGCCATGTCCGACGAATTCTGTTTGATTAATGGGGCCCCTTTACTTGACCCTGCAGAGAATCCTCCACCTCGTCCCCGTCCTCTCCCTCTACTTCCTCTGTCAAACCCTCGAGACCTGTCCCCACGACCTCTTGCAAAGCGAGGGGGTGTGGATGCTCTCTCTACCCTGCGATCTCTTCGGTTGCTATAAAATTTCAAATATATCCATGAGAAAATACAGAAACAAACAAATGGCATTTAATTGGCAACTAGCTTTTCTTTTTTTCAAGCAATGTTTTCTACCATTTCAAAAGAGAATCTTATCATTTGGGGCGTGTTTAGTAAGTCACCTGCAACACTTTCAATTTGGATGAATTTACAGTTCCGACACCTTGTTAAATTAACACTGTGTCACACAACAATATTTTTATACTTGTCCAAATTACAAGCTTTTACTGACAACAAATTAAATGGGACGAAAATCGTAAGATTCATATTGGAAAAGGTAGAAAGCATTTTTGTTACCAGCATTGTCTCCTTTTTCCACAATGCTTTCAAAAGCACTCTTCTTTAGGGGTCATTAAACGTTGGGATTGTGTGGTTAAGTCTACCTGTTGTAGGTATCTCTAAATAATTGCCACTTTTGTTTGAACAGTTTTTGTTTGAATGCTGCTTTCAAATATTTCTTACCACTGAGACAGCTCACTTATTCATGCCTCTCCTGGATTTTGCAAGTACCAAGTTAGGGCTCTGAAGTGCCTTGCTGAAGGACATTCAAATGCTGTAACAACTAAGCCACAGGGTATCCTCTCTGTATGGAGATGAAATGTACCCTTTGTAGAGACATTATGGTAAACTATTTACCATCTGACAAAAATGCAGACATGTCCACATTAAAAGCCTTTACACGTGGCTCAAATGATGAAATTCGACTTCAATAGGATATAAAGCATTGTGGGAAAAGGATAAAATGCTGTTTACCAGCATTTCCTTTTCTCACAATGTTTTCTATGTTTTCCTATGTCTATACAACCTAAGGGTTTGTTTGTACCGACGTTTCAAGCCGCTTCAACAGCTTTAGTCATATCATGGCGGTCATTGCACATACGCATGTGTTTCCTAGCTCTCTCACACCAGAACTGCCCCAACTTTCTTTCCATGTCACTGGCTACTTTTCTCACATGCATTAGAGGTGAGGTCAAATATTGCCGGAAAGAAAGTTTGCCTCAACCAGATATCAAAGTCACAACCACCAGGTCACAAGTCAGATACTCTAACCACCAAGCTACCTGGCCAGGGGCAACCCTGAAAATGTTTTCAAAAAAATTGTAGAAAAAAAAAGAAAATGCTGGTCACCATGTTTCTGCTGGTTGCAGCCTATAGAACGACACCCACCTTCTATCACCCCTGTCATCTTCCATCCTTCTTGTGTCTCGTTGGGGTGGCCGTCCAAACCCGCCCCTTTGAGGTGGAGCTGAATTATACCTTCTGTCACTTCGGGCACTGGGCCCTCCCCTTGGTCCGCCTCTGTACAGGGATCCACCTGTTACAAGAAAGAGCATGAAAATAATTTAGTTTTTCTTTCACTATGTTCTAACATTAATATTCTTCTAAGGGTTCTTCATGGCTCAGTGGTAAAGTATAGACTTGCAGCCTCCCTTGAAGCATTGGATTTTTCATGTGAGTGTCCTTGGGCAAGACACTTCAAAGCCCTAGCCTTGTACAGGTTGAAACCCATGAAATATACAAATATAAGGGCTGTTGCCATAATATGACTGAAATAATATTGAAAGTGACATAAAACACCATTCCATAAAAATTGTGATTGTTTTTCATAGCATTTACGACATTACTTCAGTTGTATTGCTGCAGCCAGTCCAACTATACATGCTTTCCTGGAATTTCATCCATCAGCTCTTTGAAAAAAAATTCTTTCAACATGTCACACAGAAAGTGAAGTCTAATACTGAATCTATATCATCCACTTGTATAACCAGAGCTCCAGTTAGAGGTAGTGACTTTGATGTCAAAATTGAAAATGTTAATTATTCTCCACTAAACCCTATGTTATAGGTACTCATTAGAATCGTCTCATCGAGACGATTCTAATGAGTACCCACAACATAGGGTTTGGAAGAGAAATAAATTTAGAATACCATCACTCCCTCTTATTTGGAGCTCTGATAATCCTGCCTATATAATAAAAATCTTTCAGTTTCAGTGGCTTTATCTTCAGCCATCAAGTAAGGTCAAGTTTATAAATGTGACACTTAAAAAGTTGTGATTTTGATGTTGTTGACTCAGTACAGTGGTATGTTGGAATCATCTAAGTCATAGGATTGACAGACTGTTATAAACATCATTGTCAACATGTATTTTATTAATTGCATGGCCTTCAACATCATTTTCACCATTATTTAAGTCACATCACAGTGTCTGCTCAAATATCCATGTATGCCCTGGGTATCACCAGTATTAGGCTTGTGCTCCAAGCATACACAAATGAAGAACCCAGTGCTCCAAGTCAAGAACAGACCCCTGGCTGCCAGGTTTTGAATCCTACACTTTCACCACTAAGTCACATGGGACCCTCATCAACATACGAACATAACCCTTCATTTTTGTCCTCCACTATCTCTAGAGAAGGAAGTTAGCTAACATTGACAATTGCATTCAGTAGAACTATTTCCATTTACACACAGTACAGATGAATATCCCGATACCGAACAACTATATTTTTTTAACAACCCTGAAAGAAGCCTTCTGAAAACATCTTGGGAAAAGGAGAAAATGCTGGTAACCAGCATTTTCTCCTTTTTCCAGAAATGTTTTCTATCCTTTAACTCTTTGACAATAGAAAAAATTTCAAACTTGCTGAAATTAAGGGGTTTGCAAGCCAGAATTAAGATGTGTCTCAGATGACCAGATCTGTCTTTGAAAGGGTAGAAAACATTATGGGAAAAGTAGGAAATGCTGGTTACCAGCATTTTCTCCTTTTTCCACAAAGTTTTCAACAGGGTGCTTTCTCAGGTGTGTTAAAACTCTGGATTGTCTGGTAAAGAGTTGAAGGTAATTCCTGTGTCATTTGAACCCCTGTCTCCTGCAAATGCTTTCAATAAGGAATTTTGATTTACATCTAAAATTTTGTTTTATGGTAAAGAGTAAAGTCTGTACGAAAAAAGGTTTTGATCTGATGTCAACACAGTATTAATAAGGGCATGTTGGAATCATACAAAGTCATACGATTAACAGACTATAAAAAGTCCCCCCTCATTTTCAGTTTCTAGAATAGACACTGGAGTTTGTACATTTGGCACTGAAAGAATTCAGTTCATTGTTGACTCAGTATAAAGATGTGTTGGAATCATCTGAAGTCATAGGATTGACAGACTGTTATATTCATCATCGTCAACATGGAAGCCCAGTTAGTTCTTTTGTCAGAGCTTTGACCCTATTTCTCATTTATTTTGTAAGATGTATGAGACAGAAATTCCTTTTATCATGAATGACAATGCTCTTCCAACTATTTGAAACCTTTCTATGTTCAGATCAAGCATTAACTCTGTACCAAACGACAAATTTTTAGACTAGCCCAAATTGAAAGCATTTGCAGAGAACAAAATAATTTAAAAACTGAAATTTTTGTGGAGGCTAGATAACATTAAGGAAAAAGGAGAAAATGCTGGTTACCAACATTTCCTCCTTTTTCCATGTTTTCAAAAGGCTTCTTTCTCAGAGTTGTTAAAAGTTGGGACTGTGTGGTAAAGGGTCAAGTTGTAAAAAATTATAACTTATACTACAGTCACAGCAACAAATTTCAACACATAATTCCAAAAAGTGGGTAAATAAACCACATTTGATACAGAAAAAAAAAAAGAATGTGTAAATGGACAGTAAACAACTTTTGAAATTAACATTGGAAAAAGCAGCCTTGTTTCTAAAGGGCAATTACTCTTTTTCGCTCATTGTTCCCTACAAATTAATTCTCTTACAATCTTTTATTATCCTTTTAATGGTGGCCTAATTTTTTGCTTTTCTATAAAGCTTAAATGATAAAATTAACTCTTTACCCTCAAAATTTAAGACATCCAAATTGAGGGCATTTGCATACGACAATCTAAATGTAGCTAACACGGTAAGAATTTGTCTTTACTTGGCTAAAAAAAATTGTGGGTAAAGGAGAAAATGCTGGTTTCCAGCATTTTCTCCTTTTCCCATAATGTTTTCAAATGGCTTCTTCCTAAGGATTGTGTGGTGAACAGGTTGACACTCTTTACAAGAAAAAAATTCTACCTCTTCCTCTACGAGAAGGTTCGCCTTTCGGCTGGAATCCCCCTCTAAAGTCATGATCCCTGTCTTTATGTCCATAACCATGATCATTCTCATAGTAGTGGTTATCTCGGTGATAATGACGAGTATCTCTTGACTCTTTCTCATGTTTTCCTGGTGATTTACCGCTAACTACAGCTTTAACTTCATCCTTCGCTTGATCTTTCACACTAGAATCACTAACTGAACCCGACAGTTCAACTGAAACATCACTTTCTTCATCCTTCTCTCGTCTCCGTTTATCCTCCCCAGTTTCTATTTGTTCATTATCCTCTCCCCATTTCCCCATCACAAAAGGCTTCGCATGTTCAGCATAACTTGGAGTTCGTTTACCTCTATCATTCCTCGAATCTGAATAACTATCATAAGGTCTATATTCTCTCCCTCGACCACCACTGCCTCGACTCATATAGCGTCCACGATCACTTGTACCCCTCATAACGCGACCTCCTCTGCCTCGACTTCTTGCCCCTCGTACAAACTCTCGTCCTCTGGGCGCACTATTTGACCTATTATCATAACGATCCCTGTCTCTGATATCATCCCTCATCCTCTTTGCGGGAGGATGAGACCTGTCACTTTTATCACGATAATCTCTGTCTCTACGATCATCCCTTTTCTCTCTACCTTCGTGCTTCTCTGCTTTATCCACTGGTTCTGACACAGAAGACTTCCTGATCAAAGAGAAAAAATATATGATCATGAATCCAAAAGAAATCATTTAAAATATACAATCATTTATCCATCTTTGATGTTCTGAAGCTAAGAGCAAAACTCAATTGCTTTCCCAGATAGTGCAGATCCAGACAAGATTATAGGGAACCTCTGTCCTCTGATCTAGGATATACATTGCCCATTATTGTATTGGATAACAATGTTACTGTCAACCAAGGTATTTCATTGAAATATCCTCCTTTTTCCATGACACGGCATTAAATAACTAGAGCTGTCACTGAATGTGACTTAATACCCCCACCAGCACTTTGACAGAAACAAAGTGTCAAGTTCAAGGGGAGATAATTCCTCAACCAGGGGGAGTTGACACTTGAGAATTATGTCTTGCAAATCTTCAATATATGATCAATATATGTGCCAAGTTTCAATGCAATTGAAGGAAAACTCTTGGAGGAGTTCACGACACAAAATAGCTAGTATTTTGTACACAAACGGACACACGGATGGACAGACAGGCTGATTCCAGTATACCCCCGAAAACATTCGTTTTGCGGGGGTATAAAAAACAACCAATAAAGTTTATTAGTGGACTATCATAACGAACACACATATGAAGTTTCATCAAGGATTTTAGAAAATATCTGTCCAGAGGATGGATGGGCAGACGAATGGACAATGCAAAAACTATATCCCTCTGCCTTAGGCAGGGGATATAACAAGATTCTCAATATTGCAAAATGTCATTCCTTATTACCTAAAAAGAATGCATAAATCCTTTCTAAGAGATCCTTTTACACAACCCTGTGTTTCAACGACCAGGAGAAGATGGACCTCTTTACCAAACGACAAAAATTTAGACCTGTCCCAATTAAAAACATTTCCGGACAAAAAAATAAATGAGACTCAAAAATTGGAATTTGTTTTAGGAAGAGCAGAACACATTGTGGGAAAAGGAGAAAATGATGGTTACCAGCATTTTCTCCTTTTCCCAGAATGTTTTTCAGAAAGCCCCTCTCTCAGGGTAATTGAAACTCGGGATTATGTGGTAAAGGGTTAAAGGACATGAACTTAAGTGTGCTACAAGTAGTTATAAACAAAAACCCACTTTTCCTTTCTATCCTCTGTGGCTTCAGGTCTCTGACTGTCCTTTGAGTAATCTTTGTCTTTACCAGGAGTGGTCTTGATGTTCTCTTTTGGTGATTCCTTTAACAATGAAAAGTCAAGAACATTATAATGGAGAAATTTACTGACAGAGAATATGATTTGTTTGTGTGGTGTTTTTTGTTTAACTCTTTACCAAATGGCAAAATTTTAAGACTTGTCCAAGTTGATAGGATTTGTAGATGACAAATTAAATGCAACTCAAAACATAAACTCTGTCTTCCATAGAGTAGAAAACATTGTGGGAAAAACAGAAAATGATGGTTAGCAGCATTTTCTCCTTTTCAAAATGTTTTCAAAAGCGTTCTTCTTCTAGGTCAATAAAAGTTGGGACTGTGCGGTGAAGAGTTAACATGTCTTCTACATCATTTCATTTACATTTCTCCAGCTAATGCACCTAACTGTGCTTTCCCAAGTTTTTTATTTGCACAATACTCTTCCCAAGACACTGACTGCTTTCCCACAGAACCATTGTCCAAACAATGATCAGAGGTGAGAGCGAAATAAATGCTGTCATAGTGACTTCCATCAATGTTCAGAAAGAAATTACTACAGGTGGGTATTTAAACTTGCCACCTCCTGATTTCAAACCATGTACAATACAGACCGAGCTACTGGGCTTAGACTGAGGGAAAAGGAGGAAATACTGCTTATTAAGAATTTTTCCTTTACCACACAATCTCCCATTTTGATGACCCCTGGAAAGAAGCCTTTTCAAAATATTGTGGAAAAATGGAGTGATTTTATGCTCCAAGCAATTGCTCCTTCTCCCACAGTTGTTACACTCACCTGCATGTGCAGGAGCATAAAGTCCTTATTATACTGTTAAATCTTTAAGACATGATAAAATTTCAAACTTATCAGATTGACTTAATTTACAACAAAAGGAAAATCTGACATGAGTACTGGGACTTGCCTGTGAAAGGGTGAAAAGCATTGTGGTCAAAGGTGAAAATGCTAGTCTCTGGTATCTTCACCTTTTGCCATGTTTTTGAAAAACTTTCTTCTTAAGGGCTTTAAAAACACAGAATTGTTTGTCAAACAGTTAACTCTTCACCAAACGACAAAATTTTAGACTTGCCCAAACTGAAAGCATTTGCAGACGAGAAATCAAATGTTGCTGAAATGATAGGATGAACTTTCATCTGGGTAGAAAACTACTTGGGAACAGGAGAAAATGTTAATGTTTTCTTTGTTTTTTTTTCCAAGGGGGGGGGGGGGGGTTAAAATATGATTGTGTGGTAAATGCTTAAGCCATACCTTGGCAGTTTCTTCCCCCTTGTCACTGGCTGGCGATTCCCTGGAATCTGACTTGGAGATCTTTGAAGCAGATCGTTTCAGTGTTACATAGTTACTGCTGGCTGGCACATTCTGTTGTGACTCCCGTAATGATATTGGGGGTGGGGCATTGTAGTGGTCTCGTTCTATTGGGGGAAAAAAGCATATGAGCCAGGCTCTGTCATAAGGGGGTTTAACCCTTTCCCAAACAACAAATTTTGGACTGGTCCAAACTGAAAGAGTTTGCAGACGACAATTTTAAATTTGATGAAAATGGCAGAAAGGTCTCAAAAAGGGTAGAAAACACTGTGGGAAAAGGAGAAATTGCTCGTTACGAGCAATTTCTCCTTTTCCCCCAGTGTTTTCAACAGACTTGTACTGCAGGCTTGTATGGGAAAGGGTTAATGCTTCCCTGTGATGCATTATACCGAGGAAGTCATCACATCATACTATGGATCCATTGTACATTGTCTAACAATCTACTGGATCCCAAAGTCAAGTGGTCCTAAGACATGCAGCAAATTTACAAATCGCAAAAAAGTAATGACTCAGGTCAGCCTGTGCAGACTGGCAGGCTGACATTGGTTGATAGTTTTTGCATATACATTAAGCCCCCTTTTGACACAGAATGGCTCAAATTAACGAATAGAGCCCAAAGCACAGGTTTGGTTGCTTAGTTGATGGTACAGATCATGATCAGATGACAAGAAGCTGCAATCTGATCTTATATCAACACTGTTCAAAACTGATATTCTATTATATTTACATATCCTACAATGTTTTAAAAAGCCTTTTTGAAACAGTCATGAAAAGAAAGGATTGCTTGGTGAACAGTTATTGTACTTTATAAGAGCAACAGGTAAAAAGTATTTCATCGACTTAATGACAGATTACTCAATAATACCATTAACAGAAATGTATGCAGCGACTAACCCTTTTTAAGAAGCCATGCTCTGTGAAAAGGGGGCTTAATTCATCTGTGAAAGGTATCGACCCAGGTCAGCCAGTGCAGTCTGTGCAGGCTGACCTTTGGCCAAAACTTTTCGCTATTTTTGAATTTTCTGCATGTCAAAGGATAATTCTATCTCATAATTCAGTCAGTTGTTTGACAAAATGGATTTTATAGATCCATAATTGAGTGATGTCTTGCTTGGTATAATGCATTATGGAGATGCATTAAGCCCCCTTTTGCCAGAGCATGGCTCATATCTTTTCAGTAGATACATAGCAGCTTCAGATGGCTATTGATAGTTATAGGTTCTGTATTGACTCAGTTTATTTTATTCTTATTCAATCATACACACTCAGTGGATTGGCTCTAAGAATTGTAATTCCTCATTGTCAACACATTTTCCTGATTTTTTAGTTTAGACATGTATGTGCCTGAAGGTGTACTTGAAAATCATTTTCTACTTTTGAAAAATTGCACAAAATGCCATTTCAGTTCAAAATATGCTCTCGCTTCAATATGAGTCATGCTCTGTGAAAAAAGTTTTTAATGCAAAGGGGGAGGGAGGAAGGGGGAAGAGAAAGCATCAGCCCATGTCGAAACAGAGACTCCAAGTCAAAATTTTTCATAACTGGTAAATCTACTGCATGTCAAAGGATCATTCCTTCCCGTGATTCAGTCAGTCTATAGACACAATGGAAACATGTTAAGGGACAACCTGCTTAGTTTTATGCAAGAATAAGTTGCATCAACTCTTTACCAAACAAATAAATTCTAGACTTGCAATTGAAAGCATTTGCAGACAAGAATAAATGTAGCTCAAAAATTGGAACTTTTTTTTTGGAAGGTTAAAAAACATTGTCCGAAAGGAGAAAATGCTGGTTACTGGCATTTTCTTCTTTTCCCCTAATTGTTTTCAAAACCAGTACTTCCTCAGGGTCCTTAAAAGTCGTGACAGTGTGATAAAGGGTTAAACTCCCCTTTCAGAGAGTCCTGCCCACATACAAAAAGACAAATAAATGGCAAGTACTTAAACAAGAGCACTTTATATGGGTGCGAAGCCTCAACTGTATTTAATTTTTTAGTGAAAATCATTTGTTGACACAGAGGCACAACTGTGTCAAAAAACATTTCTGTGTTAACCCTTTATCGAACGACAAAATTTTAGACTAGTCCAAATTGAAAGCATTTGCAGACGACATGATTTATGTGACTGAAAAATTGAAATTTGTTTTGGGAAGGATAGAAAACATTGTGGGAAAAGGAGAAAATGCTGAAATTTGTTTTGGGAAGGATAGAAAACATTGTGGGAAAAGGAGAAAATGCTGGTTACCAGCATTTTCTCCTTTTCCAACAATGTTTTCAAAAGGCTTCTTTCTCGGGGTCGTGAAAACTCGGGATTGTGTGGTAAAGGGTTAATTGCCCCCCTTTTGATAAATCACAACTGGCTATAGATTGAGGTAAATATGTTCAGCAAGCAAAGATTTAAGAAAATGTTGGTTCCTACAGGTCGACACAGACAAGGACCACAGGTTTTCTTTGCGAAACAGCCTAGTTCACAAAATGCAATTTGTCAGATGTACAGACAACATTTTTAGGTTGAAAGATTACCTTTTTTAGTTTTTCACTTATCTTGAACTGTTGGTATTCATCAGAACTGTCTGATTGAGACAATTCCACAACTTACATGTCTAGACAGATACAAAGTGTAAAGTATTTTTGAATTTAACAACCCTCCCCTTTCAAAAACACTTATGTTTCAATGATTCCTTGTAACAGCATAGGTGCTACATAGCTATTAGACAGTTTTAAATCCTGTGTTAACTCAGTAAATCTACTTCAGTTTCCAATCACAATCACTCAGTGGATTGGCTCTAGCTCATCACTGTCAACACTTTTTAACCCTTGCACCTCTCAGCCCCAATTTAATTGCTTATGCAACCAGTGGAGATAAACATCAGACTGCACAGAACATGCAGTCTGATCTTGCATCTACCCTGTCTGAATCTTTCCCTAATATTCTAACAGAACCAGCTCATTTGTTGTATGTCTTTTCTTCTCTCAATTTTATTTCCAAGAGAAGTTTGCTGCAGGACCGAAAATGGCCTTTTGAATGAATTATGATCAGATTGTTGTCTTGACTTTAAGGAAATTAAACCATAAAACTTACTATGCTGTTTTCCTTCATCTTGCCTCGACTTAGAAAACTCATTCCAGTTTTCTGAATCTCTTTTATTTTTTCTATCACCTTTATCTCCCTTTGACTCCCTACGATCACTTTTTTCCGATCTCTCCCGCGATTTGTCCCAGTAATTGTCCCTTTTATTGTCAAACTTTTCACGAGATTCATTTCTTTCACTCCTCTCTGGTTTATCATACTTTTCCCTATCCCCTTTTTCATGTCTATCCCGACTCCGGACTTCTTTTTCCTTCTTTTCTGGCTTATTATCCTCCCTTGACTGCTGTCTGTCCACTTTTTCCATCTTCTCTTTTGGTTTTTCAGGGGTTTCACGGTCTTTTTCCTTTGGTTTTTGTTCACTTTTCTCACTCTTCTCCTCTTTCTCTTCTATAGCTTTCTTTTCCTCTCTAGAAATGCAATATACAGACAGTTGACCTTATGTCACACTGACATACAACCTAAACCCAACCATTAACCCTTTACCACACAATTCCGACTTTTAATGATCCTGTCAGAGAGGGCATTTGAAAAGCTTGTAGGAAAAGAAGAAAATGCTGGTAACCAGCATTTTCTCCTTTTCCCACAATTTTTTCTACCCTATCATAGACAGAAATCACCATTTTAGCAACATTTGTTGTCTGCTAATGCTTTCAATTTGGT
Organism: Tridacna gigas; assembly: GCA_945859785.2. Classification (NCBI taxonomy): domain Eukaryota; kingdom Metazoa; phylum Mollusca; class Bivalvia; order Cardiida; family Cardiidae; genus Tridacna; species Tridacna gigas. The sequence continues at coordinate 9,835,465 of OX244028.2, forward strand.
CCAGTCCAAAATTTTGTCGTTTGGTAAAGAGTTAATCCAAGTGAAATGACAAAGAAAACTATGAACAGAGATAAGTTAGGTTGAATTGTACAAAACTGGAAGCAACACATACCAACTGTTTCATTTAAATATTCTTCCCTCTTCATGTTTTCAAAGTCTGTGTATGGAATATAGAAGGTTCCTTTTTCTTAACTCTACCACAAAATATTTCAGGCTGGTCCAAATTGAAGGCATCTGCACACAACAAATGTGGCTAAAATTATTGCATTTGTTTCTGAAATGTTAGGAATCATTGTAGAAAAAGGAGAAATGCTGGTTACCAGCATTTTCTCTTTTTCCCACAATGTTTCCAAAAGGCTTCTTTCTCACGGTCGCTCAAGTCAGGCTTGTGTGGAAAAGGGTTAAACTTACGCCTTTGCCAAATGATCCCATTTTTAAAACCGAGGAAGAAGCTTAATATAAACATTGTAGGAAAAGAAGAAACAACTGGTATCCAACATTTTCTCCTTTTCGAATTATATTTTCAACCCTTGAAAAAAAAATCTGATCTAATCTGATCAAGTGAGCCTTTTATTATGTTGTCTACCATGCTTTCACATTTCACAAGTCTATAACATTGTCATACACTACAAAATCTTTTCACTCTTTACAAAACAACAAAATTTAAGACTTGTCCAAATTGAAACCATTTCAGATGACAACTTCTATGTGGCTCAAATGACAGAATTTGTCCCAGAAAGGGTAGAAAACATTGTGGGAAAAGCAGAAAATGCTGGTTACCAGCATTTTTTTTTTTTATTTTCCCACAATGTTTTCTAAAGCCTTCCACCTTAGTGTTGTTAAAACTTGTGATTGTGCGATTAAGGGTGAAGGTAAAACAATGTTCACCGTCATCAAAATAATAATCCACAAATGATTTCTATCCTCAATCGAACACATACTTAAGTCAGTCAGACACCATTTTAACCAATAAAACCCAGTATTACCTTTCCCTATCTCCACCTTTCTTGCTTGGCTCTGTCCACCTATCACCCTTGTCTGAAGGGGTCCTCCTATCCTCCTTCTCTATACTATCATCAAAGGGATCTCTCTGGATTACAGGCTGCCTCTCCTCAGGTTCTTGGAAATCTGCTTCATTTTCTTGATCCGATATGTCCTCATACTGGTCATTGTTCTTCAGCACGTTCTCTGCTCGATTCTTCTCCATGTCCCTGAAAAATGCAAGGTAAAGATTAACTGTTGGTTTGTATGGTGTTTTAACAACATGCTTTCAACATTATTTCAGTTACATCACAGGAGCAAGTGCACCTATCCTTGCTTATCTTTGCACAAAATTATTCCCAAGTCACCGGCCACCTCTTACAAAACCTCTTCATTTCATGACCATGGGGAAAAAGGCTTTTGCAAACATTGTGGAAAAAGGAATATATGCTGGTAAACACATTTTCTCCTATCACCACATGTTTTCTATTCTTCCAAAGTCAGATATCCGATTTCAACAAGGATGAACTTGTCTCTAAATGTTTTCAATTTGAATCAGTCCAAAATTCTGCCATTCGGTGATGGATCAATCCTTATTCATTAGTGGTTATCAAACTTTGCAAGACTGTTTCCAAAGCCGTCCGTTGATGTTTCGATTCGATTTTCAAGGCAGTGAGTAAAGCAATCAAACAGTATCGACAAGTACCTTCTATATTCTTCCATCTTCTCATAATCATGGAACATTCTCTGATCGAAATATGGTTGACGCCTCATGTCCTCAAAGAAAGGTGGGTACCCGGTTGATCTCCGACCTTCTCTCTCCATCTCCCTGTTCTCTTCCTGGCTCTCAGTGCCTGAGCCATGGCTGTCTGTACGCCTGCGCACAGGAGGAAACATTGGCATCCCTGTACAAAGTCAAACAAAAATCTGTGTGAGCTGTAATCATGACATAAATTTACAAAACACCAAGTTCCTTTTAAGACTCGTACCTATTTCATCTCTTCAAGTGTTCTTTAACTCTTTACCAAATGACAAAATTTTAGACTAGTCCAAATTGAAAGTATTTGCAGATGACAAACATAATTTAAAGTAAGAAATGTGTCTATCATAGGGTAGAAATCATTGCGGGAAGAAAAGATAAAAATGCTTTTTACCAGCGTTTTCTCCTTTTCCTGCAATTTTTTCAAAAGCCCCCCACCTCAGGTTATTAAATCTAGGGATAATGTGGTAAAGGATTAACTTTTTACCACAAAAAGTTACTCTTCAAATTCAAAGACGACAAATCAAATTGACACAAATGATGAAGCTTGCCTTTAATGGAGAAGAAAACATTGTGGAAAAAAGAGAAAATGCTGGTTACCAGCATTTCCTCCTTTTCCCACAATGTTTTCAAAGGCTTCTTCCTCGGGGATTGTGAAAACACGGGATTGTTTCGTAAAGAGTTAACTCCTGAGATGCTTTCCAAAACTGCACTTGATTTTGCGGCATGTGTAGATCAAAAACAGGACTGAGACAGCATGACCATAAGCAACCTTCCATTTGCCATTGTCAAGTTGTTTTTTACATGAATCAAAATTTTGATTTTTTTCGTTTTGTGCACTAAGTATTCAATAAAACTACCAGAAAATTCTCCTTCTCAAAGGACACTGCCTACTCAAATGGCCAGGACTCCAACTCGAGACACCCAAATTTGCTATCCTCAACATATCCTCAATTTGACAGGCACAATTTTAGTAATGCTTGCAGACAATGTAGATTAGGGTCAGCCTGCACTGAAAGTTCCCACAGCATAAAGATGATCTGGACTCTTAGCATACAAATCAACCTTAATAAACTCCTGCAATATTACTTGAAAGCACAATGGGAAAAGGTGCTCTGTTTGTAGGACGCGATTTGGCCTATTTTCCCCTGTTTCCAAGTCTAAATCTTTACTAGATGACAAAATTTTAGACTTGTCCATATTGAGAGCATTTGCAAACGACAAGTTAAATGCAACTAAAATGATGGAATTTGTCTGTGATAGGATAGAAATCATTGTGGGGAAGGGAGGAAATGCTGGTGGCCTGCATTTTCTCCTTTTCTTACAATGTATTCAAATGGCCTCTTTCTCAGGGTCTTTTAAACTCAAGATTGCATGGTAAAGGGTTAAAACAGTATTTTCCCTTTTCTTCCAATGTTGATCATTTGTACATTATTCTATATATGGTCTGATGGTCCAAAAAAGATCTATACAGTAATCAGAAAAACTTCTTTGCATCACTTGCCCAAGCACATTGAGCTTTACCTGGCATATCCATAGGTGGTCTTGGACCAAAGCCCATGAATGCCATAGGCCAACCATAACCCCATGGAGGGTGAGGTGCCTGCCCCGCCCTCATCTGACTAGGCATGGGTTGTGGAGAGGTGGGTCCAGGCTGGGGCGTGGAGTGGGGAGGCATTGGTCGGGTGTTTTCGCCTCCAGACAGTTGCTTCTGGAATCTTGGAGGCAATCCACCACGGGAGTAATTCTTTCCATACTGGCCTTGGGAACCCTGTGGACAGAAAAAAAGTAAATTTTAGAAATAGAACCATTTTCAGTGAAAATTCTGAGTCAAAAAGGGGAATAACCATGTCGATATAATTTGATGGTTACCTTCCCCTGTTGTATGGGTTCCCCTTTTGACAGTTAACAACTAGTCCAAATTTTAAGTGTATATCTTCATTAATGACAGAGATAGAATACAATGTCAAAGGTTTTTGCTTGATGATGATGTCATAGACAACAAGATTATGACAATTATTTGATGTTTCCTTTGAAAACAGCCCAGCAAATTATCAAATAAACTGTAGAGGAGGCGACCCTTTCGACTTTATGTCAAATTAAATGCAGGCAATGCAGATCTAAGACGGAAACCAGGGTTGATCAACAGCAATGACAATCGGTAACTCTTTAACTCTTTAATATCTGGAAAAAATTGGGAGCATTTGCAGATGACACACTAAATGTTACTCAAAACATGAAATTTGTCTTTCATGGGATAAAAAACATTGTGCAGAAAGAGAAATGCTGGTAACCAGCATTTTCTCCTTTTCCCACAATGTTTTCTAAAGCCGTTTGTCTCTCGATCGTAAAAAGTCGGCATTGTGTGGCAAACGGTTGACCAAACAATACAATATGGTAATAACCTGGAGGGTGACAGCTTTCGAAAACATAGTGCAGAAAACATAGTGAGATAAGGACTGATTGATTCATTGATTGATTGTATGGTGTTTAACGCTGTTTTCAACATTATTTCAGTTATATCGCGGCGGCCAGTGCACCTATCCATGCTTTCCTGGAGTTTCTTTTACCAGTACTATGCACAATACTCTTTCCAAGCCACTGGCTGCTTTCCAACATAACCATCATCAAAACAATGGTCAGCAGTGAGAGAGGAATGAATCCTGTCGTAATGACTATCATCAATCCTCTGAAAGAAATTGGCCAAGCCAGGGATCGAACCAGCAACCTCCTGCTCTCAAGTCCTGTATGCTACCGACTGAGCTATGAGGGATTGGCAGCGAGATAAGGAGAAAATGCAACTGTTTTCTATCTTTTCAGAGACAAATCCCATCATTTGTTCCACATTTGTTCCAATGCATGCAATATGGATGAATCAAGAGTTATTCGACCAGCTGCAATCTCAGCCTCAGCCTGACATGCAGTATTTACCATGTCTAATGACTTGTAAGACAGGGGTATTAGTTATATTATAGGCCACTGAGTACAAAGCAATGGACTATGAACTGATTTCAGTATTTTACTGCAAAATTTTTATTTACATTGTTAGAGCCAACCATTTAAAAGACTAACGTTAAGTATTTCAGTTTCTGCCTAAGTCTGATGTGCTGTGTTCACCATGTCTAATGTATGACAAGGATAACTTTGTAACATCATAGTCTACCAACTTTAACTCTTTACCAAATGACAGAATTTTAGATTGACAAATTAAACCTGGCTGAGATGGTGAAAATTGTCTTTGGAAGGTAGAAAACACAGTGGGAAAAGGAGAAAATACTGGTTACCTACATCTTCTCCTTTTCCACTATGTTTATGCTGGCTACCAGCATTTTCTCCTGTTCTCATCACATTCTCACATGACACCATCTTAAGGGTGGTTATAACTCTGGATTGTGAGGTAAAGGGTTAAAACAATTTTGATACTTTACTGTGTGAATCATAGAACCAATTTATCTAGCATGCTAAGAGTAAATCAGTTTTATATTGCCTCAGTCTGACGTGCAGTCTTCACCATGTCTAACGTATGACAGGGATAACTGTAACATCACAGGCTAACGATAACATTATGATGGACTGTAGATTGATTTTACTTGATCTCTTTTTACATAATGTATGCAACAAGCATTCTGATAGTATTGCATAGCAATACCCAGTCCCCTACCGGCCGTATGTATCGCTGGCATGTCAGTGAAATTTTTTAAGTCCAAGGCCCGTAAATGCGTCAAAAAGCAGTGGAGCGGGATGAAACTCGCTCTTGATGTGTAAGTCATGGTGGTTGGTGTACACACCAAAAATCAGCTCCATAATGTAGCAGCGTTTAGAAAAAAAGTGCGGAAAAATGTTTTATCGGTGAAATTTTGTAAGTCCAAGGCCCGTAAATGTGTGAAAAAGCAGAGGAGCGGGACGAAACTCGAACTTGATCTGTAGTCATGGTGGTTGACTTACACAGCAAAAGTCTGGTGAATATCTACCAGCATTTAGAAAAAAAAGTCCGGAAAACTGATTTATCAGTGAAATTTTGTAAGTCCTAGGCCCGTAAATCCGTGAAAAACCAGTGGACCGGAACGAAAGTCGAACTTGATCTGTAAGTCATGGTGGTTGAGTTACACAGCCAATCTGAGATCAATACCTACCAGCGTTTAGGAAAAAAGTCCGTAAAACTGATTTATCAATGAAATTTTGTAACTCCAAGGCCAGTAAATCCGTGAAAAACAAGTGGACCGGAACGAAACTCGAACTTGATCTGTAAGTGATGGTGGATGACTTACACACCAAAACTCAGCTCAATATGTACCAGCATTTACGAAAAAAGTCGGGAAAACTGAATTGCCAGACTAACGGACAGTTGGACAGATGGACAGACGGAGTGCAAACCTTAAGTCCCCTTCGGCTTCGCTGGTAGGGGACTAATAACAGCAGAGTATTGACAGGAAATGAAAAGAAAGCATATTTCAGTTTCTGCCTCAGTCTGACGTGCAGTCTTCACCATGTCTAACGTATGACAGGGATAACTTTGTGACATCACAGGCTAATGGGAGCATTATGATGGAGTGTTGATTGATTTACCTCTGTTTTATCTCTGTTTATATTATGTATGTATGCAGTAACAGCAAAGCATTTACAGGAAATGAAAAGGAAACATATTAAAGCTTTTGCCTCAGTCTGACGTGCAGTCTTCACCATGTCTAACGTATGACAGGGATAACTTTGTGACATCACAGGCTAATGGGAGCATTATGATGGAGTGTTGATTGATTTACCTCTGTTTTATCTCTGTTTATATTATGTATGTATGCAGTAACAGCAAAGCATTTACAGGAAATGAAAAGGAAACATATTAAAGCTTTTGCCTCAGTCTGACGTGCAGTCTTCACCATGTCTAACGTATGACAGGGATATCTTTGTGACATCACAGGCTAAAGGAAGCATTATGATGGACTGTTGATTGATTTACCTTTATCTCTGTTTGTATTATGTATGTATGCAATAACAGCAAAGCATTTACAGGAAATGAAAAGGAAACATATTAAAGCTTTTGCCTCAGTCTGACGTGCAGTCTTCACCATGTCTAACGTATGACAGGGATAACTCTGTAACATCATGGGCTAAAGATAACATTATCATGGACTGTAGATTGCTTTTATTTTATCACTGTTCATATGCATGTATGCAATAATAGCCAAGTATTTATCAGAAGCAAAAAGCATGCATAGTGACTCATGCTCCATGAAAAAGGGGCTTAACCCTTTACCACACAATCACGACTTTTAATGACCCTGAGAAATATTATTATTATTACGGCAAATTTTTTATCTAGCATAAAAAACCCAACACTTAATTGACACTTCCAACTCAGTTCCAGCTCTATAAATTCTATGACTGGTTAATGATTAAAATAGGACAGATGAAACAATTAATGAAAGTGATGGAAACATAAAATTTCTGTCTCCAGGATTGGAAAACAAGAGGGCCATGATGGCCCTGTATCGCTCCACTGGCTTATAAATATAAACCACGAAGAAAAGTCTTCACTATATAAGCCCTTATAAAACTTTGACCTCATGGCTACAGTCTGACTAAATGGGGAATATTGTATTAGAAGAATAACATGCCAAATGTGGGAATTCTTGGCCTTATGGCTGGTAACAAGATGGTTTCTGAACTTTTCACTCCATAAACCCATGTAAAACTTGTGATCCCTGGTGCAGGGCCAAACTTGATCCTAGAGCTGTAACTTGGGCCCTCTTTGTAACTGTCCACTAAATAATGCTATAATTATATGCAAAATTTGGTAGCCTAAGCCTTATGGCTGTGTACACCAAGATTTAAAAGCCTATGTAAATCTTGTGAACCCCCCCCCTCCAAGTATGAGGCCAAATTGACCCCAGGACTATACTTTGGACACTTTTGGTAGACTCCAACTAGATCAAGCTAAATGCCAAATTTGGTAGCTCTAGGCCTTATGGTTTCAGACAAGAAGATATTTAAAGTTTTCTCTATATAAGCCTATGTATAAAACTTGTGACCCCTGGGGAAGAGCCAATTTTGACCCCAGGGCTATAATTTCAAGAAACATGATAGAGGTCTACTACATAAAGCTACATGCCAAATTTGGTAGCCCTATGCCTTATGGTTTCAGACAAGAAGATTTTTAAAGTTTTCTCTATATAAGCCTATGTAAAACTTGTGACCCCTGGGGCAGAGCCAATTTTGACCCCAGGGCTATAATTTGAAGAAACTTGATAGAGGTCTACTACATAAAGCTACATGCCAAATTTGGTAGCCCTATGCCTTATGGTTTCAGACAAGAAGATTTTTAAAGATTTCCAATATTTTTCAGTTTTGTTGCCATGGCAACCAGAGTTTTTGAAGGAATCAAATTCTTTCAAGAAATTCTGAAGAGGACCATGTCAGGATCATTTCTGTGAAGTTTCGTGAAAATCGGATGGGTAGTTTCAGAGAAGAAGATGTTTGAAATAAAAGTTAACGCACGGACGGACGGACTGACGGACGGACGGACGGACGACCGGACGGACGGACGGACGCACGACGGACACCGGGCCATGACATAAGCCCGCTGGCCTTCGGCCAGTGGAGCTAAAAATTATTTCAAAACTATTTTCAAAGGCAAGGGCAACTTTTTCAGTGCTTTGTGTTTCTTTTTCTTTTTTTTAACCCTTGACCAAATGATAAAATTTTAGACAGGTCCAATTTGGAAGCATTTGCAGATGACAAATTATGTGTTGCTAAAATAATGATTTCTGTTTCTGATAGGATAGAAAACACTTTGGGAAAGGAGAAAACGCTAGTTATGAGCATTTTCTCCTCTTCCCACAATGTTTTCAAAAGTCTTCTCTAGGGTCATTAAACGTCAGGATTGTGTGGTAAAGAGTTAAATTTCAGAAAACAAGTTTCCCTAATGTGTCCATACATAGGAAATTACATTTTCGCAGTTTCAAATTTTACAATCAAACCACTATTTACAATCAGATCGTTACTTAACCCTATACCACACACAATCCTGACTTTCAATGACCCTGAGAAAGGAGCCTTTTGAAAACATTGTGGGAAAAGGAGAAAATGCTGGTAACCGACATTTTCTCCTTTACCCACAATGTTTTCTCTACCCTTCCAAAAACAATTTCAATTCTTGAGTCACATTTATTTTGTCATCTGCAAATGCTTTCAATTTGGACTAGTATAATTCTGTCGTTTGGTAAAGAGTTCAAATCAGGTAACAGAATTTATTTCATTATATACAGCTAAAAATCTACAGTCAGAGCAAGATAAAAGTTGGGGGCATTAACTGCCTACAACAGAAGTATTTGTATCATTTTCTGCCTCAGGACTGCAAAAACTGTTTCTGCACTATGTTCACTACTGCAGGCAAGTCTCATTAGTCTCATTACAGGAGTATTTTTTTTTTTCCCTCATAACCCTTTCCTGTATGCCAAATTGCAGACTATGCCAAATTAAAAGCATCAAACTCAATATAAGTGAGCTCAAGTTCTCTGATAGGGTAGAAAACATTGTTGGAATGGAGAAAATGCTGGTCAACAAAAACATATTAAGGGAGAATAGAATGGACTGATGGGTGGACAGACAGAGAGACAGACAGACATGGTGAAACCCCCTCTACTTTGTAGGTGGGGGTACAAAAATGTGTTATTTTCTATAGGTGCGGAGTATAAAAGTGTGGTATTTTCTGCCTCAGGATCGGGTAAATTGTTTCAGCACTGTGTTCACTATGACAGGCAAGGGAAACATTTTCATCACAGGCATACTTTTTCCCAGATACTGATTTCACTTGACATAAAAACTTAGAAAACATATGAACCATGCTCTGTGAAAAGGGGGCTTAATGTTTCTACGAAAAGTATCGACCCAGGTCAGCCTACTGGTCAATTTTCTCTGTATTAAAGGACCAATCTACCATATGATACTGTCGGCTGCTAGACTAATGGATTTTATGGATCCCTAAACATATGAATACTTGCTTGGTATGATGCATCACCGAGATGCATTAAGCCCCCTTTGGCCAGAGCATGGCTCATATATAGCAGAATAGGAAATGTTATATTTTCTGCCTCAGTGTTGGGTAAATTGTTTCAGCACTGTGTTCACTATGACAGGCAAGGGAAACATTTTCATCACAGGCATATTTTTTTTCACAGATACTGATTCTACTTTTGACATAAAAACAAGGATAGTTATGTGTGGTGCAACTTTTCTTTGATAAGGTAGAAAACATTGTGGGAAAAGGGGAATATGCTGGTTACCAGCATTTTCTCCTTATCCCACAATGTTTTCAAAAGGCTTCTCTCCCTGGGTCAGTAAAAGGCGGCATTGTGCAGCAAGGGATTAGTGTATCTCCCATGATGCATTATACCAATCAATCCATCACACAAATGGATCCTTAGTAACCACCTTTTTTTTTTAACCCTTTCCCAAACAAGCCCTGGTTTTCACGTGTCTGCAGTACAGGTCTTTTGAAAACACGGTGGGAAAAGGAGAAATTGCTCGTAACGAGCAATTTCTCCTTTTCCCACAGTGTTTTCTACCCTTTTGGAGAACTTTCTGCCATTTTCATCAAATTTAAAATTGTGGTCTGCAAACTCTTTCAATTTGGACCAGTCTAAAATTCATTGTTTGGGAAAGGGTTAAGCAGCCGACTGATTCATGAGATAGACTGGGCCTTGGACATAGAGGAAATTGACCAATAGCGATAAGTTTCGGCTCAGGTCAGCCTGCATAGACTGCACAGGCTAACCTGAGTCAATACTGTTCACAGATGCATTAAGCCCCCTCTTCATGGAGCATGGCTCATATGTTTTGAAATAGCAGGGAAAGCATTATCTTTCTACGATAACTGTGTGCAAACACCAAAATATTGCACATTCTACCATCGATACATTATCAGGAGTATGGGTATATGCATCTTCGCAAGCCAAGGATACTAAGGTAGTACCCTTGGCCACTCGCCTCTTTAAAAATCGAAACTCCCGCTGCGCCACTTCATTGGATGCGATCAAAACCCATCGCGTCCAATCAAACCATCCGTGACAAGAAATCTTCCGCGAAACAGAAAACAATAATGGCGGCGCCCGTCAAAAATTAAAGTTGTCGTGTTTGTGTCGAAAATTTGCCAAAAAAGAGTAGACGATCGATATTTAATGAGTTTTTTATAGTTCATGATCAATTATGCGAAATATTAGGACAGGTTCCACAGCCAAATGATTGCGAATCATTGTATGTCTGATTAATTTCAGAAAATTGTGATGAATCTGAAAGCGCAGCCATATTTGATGCATAGCGTAACAAATTTTATTATGAGCATTTTGACTGGTCAGAAATAACATTAGCAAAGGTTACACAACTCGTGATATTCGATAGGTGGCACAGCGGGAGTTTCAATTTTTAAAGAGGCGAGCGGCCTAGTGTATGTAACAAACAAAGTGGAGTCAGTATCCTTGGCTTGTGAAGATGGGGTATATGTTACATATCATTTTCTGCCTCAGAGTTGGGAAAATTGTTTCAGCACTGTGTTCATTATGACAGGCAAGGGAAACTTTTTCATCACAGGCACATTTTACCCCAGATACTGTGACAGAAGAAAAGACTTGAACTGTTGCAAAGTGGACAAATACCCCCCCCCCCCCCCCCCCCGCACCTTGTCACTGAAGCAGCACAATCAGAGAATGGAAATGATTTTCAAAGTTCACCTGTGACCTTGACCTTTGACCCATGTGATCAAAAACAGGGCACCTCCTTACTTCATGAGCAACATTTGTATAAAATTCAAGAAGTCCTAGGTCAAACTGCTACTGAGTTAGAATACAGAAAAGATTGCAAACAAAGTATATCTGTGACCTTAAACTTCGATTTGTGACCCAAAAATGACAGGGCACCTCCTTGGGTCATAAGCAACACCTGTATAAAGTTTCAGGGTTTTAGGTCAAACAGCTTTTGAGTTAGAGCACAGAAACGAAATCAAGAAGACAGATTGACAGACAGAAAGACATGGTGAAACCAGTTTACCTCCCTCTACTGTGTGTGTGTGTGTGGGGGGGGGGGATACATATCAATTTCTCTTTTGACATAAAAACAAGGAAAATATCTATAGAAGAACAGATAATATATATATATAGAAGGAAAGATAATGCCTCAGTCAGAGCTCCAGATAGAGGGAGTGATTTTGATTTCAAAATTGAAAACATTAATCACTCTCCACTAACCCCTATGTTATGGGTTCTCATTAGAATTGTCTCATCAAGACGATTCTAATGAGTACCCACAACATAGGGTTTGGAAGAGAAATAATGGATTTAGAATACTATCACTCTTTTTTATCTGGAGCTCTGCTCAGTGTTGTGAAAAATGTTTCAGCAAGGTGTCCACTATAACAGGCAAAGGAAACACTTTTATCACAAGCACATTTTTTTCTCACATACTGATTTCACTTTGGATGTACAAACAAGAAAAACATACATAGAGGAATAGGACATATTATATTTTCTGCCTCAGATCGGGTAAATTGTTTCAGCACTGTGTTCACTATGACAGGCAAGGGAAACATTTTCATCAAAGGCATACTTTTTCCTAAACTTGTTCAATTAAAGGCTCAATAGCAGCTAGATGTAAACAATTCTGTGCATAAAGTACATTTACAACATAAAACCTCCTCTAGCCAAGTGTTAAAATAATAACTTATTACTGATAATGCACTAGTGTTTTATTATTTTCATGTCCAAATTGTGACTAATGAGTTATTAGCGTGTAGAGCCAGCGAAACCAAGCACAGCATGTGCCAGAATTTGTGCTACCTTGCCATTTTGCCAAGAAATGTCATTATTTCCAATACATATATACATATGGAAAGTTTTATGATTTTCATGTTAAACAACATTAAGAAGTGCTGCAAAGGTTATTAGAAGTCAACAAAATCCTGGAAATATTTCAATTTACTCCCTTTATACATTGTTCCATTCTACTATCCATGAAAATTTAAGAGAGCTATTTTCTTGTTTATGTACAAAATTCAAACCAAACTACAAATGTGAACATCGACCATGAATAGTATACTAGCTTAAAAGCCAAACAGATACCAAAAATAACAATACAGGTGTTAAAAGCATTTAAATTTAAATCACACCATTTAAATGCATGGAAAATATTGTGAAGATGACAATGTTTTATTGTATTCAGTCAAAGTATTAGTCACTGACAGAAAAATGAATTTTAAAATCCGGCAAAAAGTGGACAAAAGATACAGTGAGCCGTCAACTTTTAACCTAGTTTTGAAAATAATTTCTCTGCCAAGGACTAACATTTGGACCAAGCATAGAATAATAGATTATCTTCATATTAATTTCCACCTGCTTTGTTTACTTTTGACGGCCATTGTTACTGTACAGTGATGATGCAGAATACTTCTCTGTTTATCATTTGTCTTAAATCTCACATCTTGCATTCATGATAATGAACATATCATTTTCATGTAACTTGTGGACTAAAATGACCCTGACAGAAAAGGCATTTGAAACCATTAAGAAAGAGAGAAAATGCTGGTAAGCAGCATTTTCTCCTTTTCCCACAATGTTTTCTTCTTTACCAAAGACAGAAATCATTATCTTAGCAATATATAATTTATCTTTTGTAATTTCTTTCAATTAAGTCCAGTTCAAAATGTTGTCATCTAGTAAAGAGTTTAACCCTTTACCACACAATCCCGAGTTTTAACAACCCTGAGCAAAGAGGCTTTTGAAAACATTGTGGGAAAGGGAGAAAATGCTGGTAACCAGCTTTTTCTCCTTTTCCCACAATGTTTTCTACTTTGTCAAAAACAAATCTCAAGATTATAATCATGTCCAGTTTCTCCTCTAAAAATACTTTCAATATGGATAAGTCTATAAATTGTACTGTGTGGTAAAGGGTTAAATAAGGAAAACCCTCTTTCTAAATGCCAACATACAGGAACAATTACTTTTTCTACAAACAATCCGCAATTAAAAAGGGAAAAAGAAAAAACCTTTTAGTTCTTCAGAAGTGTCCAAAACATCATTTTCTCTTTCAGAATTGCAAATGTTGTCAATTCAGTATGATCACCATGACTGGCAACGCAAACTTTTTCTTCAAAAGCACCTTTTTTACAGGGTTCTCTCATAACATTCAACCCTTTACCAAGCAATACTTACTTTGAATGACCTTAAGGAAGAACTTTAAGACATTGTGGGAAAAAGAGAAAATGCTGATAACCAGCATTTTCTCTTTTTCCAACAATGTCTTCCATCGCTTCCGAGACAAACTTCATTTTTGGAGTCACATTTGTCTTCTGCTAATGCTTTCAACCTGGACAAGGCTAAAATTGTGTTGTCTGGTAAAGAGTAAAGAGCACATGATCTATACTGTATTCATCTAGCAAAAGTATCTTTTAGCAGGAAAAAGGTAAAACACCACATTTTTATCTTTGCCTCAGTCTGACGTGCTGTGTTCACCATGTCTAATGTATGATAGGGATAACTTTAGAACATCATTGGCTACTGACTATGGAACAATGACATCAAGAATTATTTTACATGATGAAAAGATCACAAAACTTGATTATATTTGCTTCGTCGTCTGCAAATGTTTTCAACTTGGAAAGTCCATAATTTCATCGTTTGGTAAAGAGTTAAATATGGGCTTGTTTGGTGCATTGCTGAAGATTTAAGGTATAATCATTACCTGTGGATATTTTTGTCCATCCCTGGACTGTGGTCTGTCCCCTTTCTCACTGCTCTCACTCTCACTGGTTCTTGAAGATCGAGTCTCTGCTCTGTTCTCTGTTTCCATGTCATCTCCTTCTGCCTCACCCTGCGGTGAGATTATAATATATACATTAGTATTTAAGCCATGCTCTGGCAAAAGGAGGTTCAATGAAGCTCCATAATAATTATACCAAGCAATTCATCACATAATTATGGATCCCTAAAATCCATTTTGTCTAACAACTTGTCGAAATCTGGGGTAGAACAATCCTGAAACATGCAGATAATTTTTGTCATGGGTTGAAATTTGCAGGAGCATTTAAACCCCCCCCTTTTCATAGTCTTATCTGTCATGAAAAAACTATCAACTTCTTTAAAGCCCCCCTCCCCTTTCATAGTCCCATTTATCATGAAAAAAACATCAACTTCATTGCATAATATGAATTTTTCAAAAGTTTTAACATTAGCTGTTATATCTGGTATTGCTTAATTGTTCAACCCTTCACCAGACAACAAAATTTTAGCCTTGTCTAAACTGGAAGCATTTGCAGACGACAATTTCAATGTGGCTCAAATGATGCAATTTTTCTTTGATAGGGTAGAAAACATTGTGGGAAAAGGAGAAAATGCTGGTTACCAGCATTTTCTTCTTTTCCCCCAATGTATTTTAAAGGCTTCTTTTCCAGGGTTGTTAAAAGGCGGCATTGTGCAGTAAAGGGTTAAGAAAGTAAGAAATTGTTAACTTCCAGTTCCAAGTAACAATCAAAATATCAAGTACGTAACAAACCTGTCTTCAGGTCATAATTACACTACCCACTTTGAACACACACAAAACACACAAATCTTTACCAAATGATTCAATGTTACATGCTATGACAGCCAACACCTTCAATTTCAGTATACAAAGTTTAAAAACAAGAGGGCCATGATGGCCCTGTATCGCTCCACTGTAAAGTTTGGTCAAAATTGGAAGAGTGGTTTCAATGAAAAAGATGGAACAATCTTGGTAGAAGTCTACAATATGAATCAGCATGCCAAATCTTTATAGCCCTAGGCCTTACAATAAGGATAAAAAAAGATATCTTAAATTTTCACTAAGTAAGCCTTTCTAAAATTTGTGAACCATGGAGTGGGACAAATTTTGATCCCAAGGCTCAAAACATGCCAAATTTGTTAGTCCTACGCTTTATGGTTAGAAACAAGAAGATTGCCAAGAAGTCTTCACTATATAAGCCCTTATAAAACTTTGACCCCAGGGCTACAGTCGGACTAAATGGGGAACATGTGCATTAGAAGAATAACATGCCAAATTTTGGGAGTTCTTAGCCTTATGGCTAGTAACAAGAGGGTGGAGCTAAAAATTGGTAGTGGCCAAGCAAAAAGCCTTGTGGACACCCCTCCTTCAGAAGACAGCTCCTGAGCGCTTGTAATGAGCAACCACTCCTTTTTCCAACTTGTTTAATTATATACATTTCTAAAAAGATAACATTGTAGGATCTTTAAAACTCTTTCTTCATATTTTTTGCCATATGATATTATTTCAAACTTGCCTTGTATTGAAAAAATTTACAAGTAACACATTAAACATAGCCTAGATGCCACTTTTTGTTTATGAAAAGGTATGGATGCACAGTGGGAACGGGAGAAAATGCTGGCTGGTGACAAGTAATTTCTTCTTTTCCCACAATGTTTCCAAAACACTTTAATCCTAAAAGTCAATGAAATACAGGATTGATAGGTAAAGGTTTAACTCTTTACAACACAATCCAAAGTTTTAACAACCTGAAGAAGACTTTTGAAAACATAGTGGGAGAAGGAGAAAATGCTGGTAACCAGCATTTTCTCCTCTTCCCACAATGTTTTCTAGCCTTTCCAGGACTAATCCCACAACTACAGCAACATTCAACTTGTCATGCAAATGCTTTCAACTTGGACCTGTCTAAATTTTTGTTGTGGTAAAGAGTTAACTAAAATACAAAATGAGCCATGCTCTGTGAAAAGAGGACTTACTGCATCTACGAAAAGTATCAACCCAGGTCTGCCTGTGCAGTCCGCAATGCTGACCTGGGCCGAAACTTTTCGCTGTTTGTCCATTTTTTGTATGTCCAAGGACCAGTCTATGCCATGATTAAGTTTGTTGTTAGAAAGAGTGGCTATAATGGGTCCAAAAGTATATGATGGCTTGCTTGGTATTATGCTTCAGAGATGCATATAGCCCCCTTTTGCCAGAGCCTGGCTCATATATGTTGACTCAGAAAAGTATTACTGGAATCATTTCCTTCTCATAGGATTGACAGACTCTGTATAGCATCATGGTCAACATGTACTCAATCATCCTTTTTCAATGATTTTTTACGAAAAGTACTAGTTTCTGCATCCATGCAGTAAAGCATTTTCCAACATGCCAGTCTTCCTTTTCCTCCGGCATTTTTCTCAAAGATTCCACACCCAATTTTTTTTGTTTTCTTCTGCCGTTTCCAATATCTTTGTCCATTGCTCAGTCAATTGGGCCCTTTTTTTTTAGAGAGAGAGACAAAAAACTAAACTTTGCAAGTGTGATTATAGCCAGAATTTAGACATCATATTCAAGCCACTTAAGTCTTTCACTAACCCTTTACATACAATCATGCTATGTTTTAACAATACTAAGAAAAAAGGCTTTATTTATTTATTATTATGGATGGATGGATGGATGGATGGTATTTTATGGCGCATTGACAGCTTTGGTCATTTAGCACGCATATCTGTGTGGGCAATATCGATTGTTGGTTGATTGATTGTATGGTGTTAAACGCAGTTTTCAACATTATTTCAGTTATATCGCAGCGGTCAGTGCACCTATCCATGCTTTCCTGGAGTTTCTTTTACCAGTACTACACAAAATATTCTTTCCAAGCCACTGGCTGCTTTCCCAAATAGCCATTGTGGAAACAATGGTCAGCAGTGAGAGAGGAATGAATCCTGTCGCAATGACTATCATCAATCCTCGGAAAGAAATTGGCTGAGCTGGGGATCGAACCAGTGACCTCATGTTCTCAAGTCCTGTACACACGCTACCGACTGAGCTACAGGGGCTCGGCATGGGCAATATCTGCCTACTCAAAAGTTTAAATGAAAAGTTAAGGCTGTGAATAGCATCTTTAAGGAAATGATAGCTGAAAATTGCATAAGTGTGGAGCCTCCATTGGGGTCAAAACACTCCCATTTAAGAGGTCCTGTCTCCAATGAGATAAGATGTGGAAAGCCTTTTTGTCTCTAGTAAAAGATAAATGCTAGTTAGAGTAATATGACTAACAAGGGATAAGGGGTGGTTAAGCTGGGGGATTTACATGAGTAAAGGAAAGCTACTAAACATAGGGTCAAGACATAGGGAGGGGTCAAATGCAAGAGGTATCACAACTTTGGGTAAATACCAATCTCCTTAATAAAGGAAATAATTGGTTTGATGCCAACAGTGTCAGAAAGATTATACATACTGTCTGCATTGAAATACTTCGCTCGGATTGCTTGAAAATCAACACAACCCAGAAGAACATGCTGTATGGTGTAAGGCTGGTTGCATGGAATGCATTCAGGTGCATCTTCTCTGCTTAATAACTAGAGCTATCACTAAAAGTGATCATACCCCCCATCAGCTCCTTGTCACAAAACAGCTCTTTGTCACAGAATGCAGAACGGTTTCATAAAAAAATAAGAGTTGAAAAAAAAAAGTGGGAAAAGAGTTATGGTACTTGTAAACTGCGCTTCTCATTAATGTGGTCTATCTGTATATGAAGTTTAATGTCACTAGCTTAAATGATTCAGAAGTTATGCCATGGATAAATATCCAAAGTTAAAACTTACAAAGGGCAATAACTCGAAAAATAAATGGAATAGAGTTATAGTTCTTGTACACTACACTTCGCCTTATAGTGATCTATCTGTGTGTGAAATTTGAAGTCATAAGCTTCTATACTTTGAAGTTATGCCCTGGACAAAAATCCAAAGTTCAAATTTACAAAGGGCAGTAACTCAAAAAATAAATGAAATAGAGTTACTGTTCTTGTACACTGCACTTCTTAATGTGATCTAACTTTGTGTGAAGTTTGAAGTTCCTAGCTTCTATACTTTGGAAGTTATGCCCTGGACAAAAATCCATAGTTAAACTTTACAAAGGGCAACAAGCTTAAGGGGAGATAATTTGGCAACCAATGGCAGCAAGGTCATGAAAATTGCACATGCACAATTTCATATGTACCCAAACATTATGTGTAAATTTCAGTGCAGTACTTGAAAAACTGTAGGAAAAAAGCTCTGGACAAAATTGTGTCTACAGACAGACGGACGGACGGACGAACAGACATGGCGATTCCAGTATACCCCCCTCCACTTCGTTGTGGGGGGTATAACCAGGAATGTGTCAACCATGAATGTCCAATTCAAATACGGGCAATTACGACCTCTTCTCGCCGTACAGACCTGTAAGCAGGATACCACTTCCCAAGGGAAGAAAAAAAACTGGGTACAAGTATTTTATCCATAACCCACATTAGTTTCCAAATACATCTTTCCAGGGACGGTTCGACTCCCGATTGTGTGAAAAATGTTAAAAGAAGACAAAAAATATTACCCTTGATTCTTCCTTCTTCTTTGTCCTCTCATCCAAAGCTTTAAGTTTCTCTTGGGCCCCTCGTTTTCTTTCAGCCTCCAATCTTTTTTCTTCCTCCTCCCGTCTCTGCCTCGCCCTCTCAATTGCCGTAGAAACCTCCTGGTTCCTTTCTTGTTTTCTTTGTCGCCACATCTCGTCATCATCGTCTCCTTTCTTTGTGGGGGTTGTTGGAGTCCCAGGGCCTGGCTGGGGCTGCTGATGGGGTGGCATGACCTGTGGAGGTTGCCCAGGATATGGAGGTCTCTGAAATAATTGTACTCAGTCATACATTCTCTGACAAGTGCCTGTCTATACTCTATCATATATTATCAAAGTCTGTTTGTTGGCTTCATTAATCCTTCGCCACACGATCCAAAGTTTTAACCACCCTGACAAAAAAAATGCTTTTGAAAACGTTGTGAGAAAAAGGATAAAAGTTGTCTGTGAAAGGGTAGAATCACTGTGGAAAGGGAGAAAATGCTGAAAACTAGCATTTTCTCCCTATCCCACGTTTTCTACCCTTTCAAAGAAAAGTCTCATCAAATGAGCCATATTTATCTTGCTGTCTGCAGCTGCTTTCAACTCGAACCAATCTAAAATTTTGTCATTTGTCATTTTAAAGAGTTAACATTGTTTCATTATCTAAATTCCTTATCCCTTCACCAAACAATCCTGTGTTTAAATCTTTATGAAACAACATTTTAATCTTGTCCCAATAGAAAGCATTAGCGACAAATTAAGTGTGGCCCACATGATAAGATTTTTCTGTGAAAGGGTAGAAACACATTGTGGGAATAGGAAAAAAGCTTGTTAGCATTTTCTCCTTTTCTTTTAATGTCATTAATTTTTTTTTTTCTCTGGGTCGTTAAGTGGTATAAGGTTAACAGCTGGTAACAAGCATTTTTCCTTTCTCAACAACATTTACTACCCCATCTGGGGGAACTCCTTTGATTTTAGCACTAATGAACAAGCTCCCTGCAAATGCTTTCAATGTGAACAAGTTTAAAATTTTGTTGTTTGGTAGTAAGTTAAATTGATTGATGGAATGGTGTTCAACACCTTTTTCAACATTATTTCAGTTATATTGCAATGGCCAGAGCACATATTCATGCTTTTCCGGAATTACTTCAGTACTTCACATAATTCTTCCCAAGCCACTGGCTGCTTTCTAATGTAAATAACTGAAACAATTATCAGTGGTGAGAGAGGAATTAATCCCATGGCAATGACGATCATCAATCCTCCAAAAGAAATTGGCCTAGCTGAGGATTTGAACCAGCAGTCTTGTACCCTACGAACCTGCTATCGGGGCTTGGCAACAAGTTAAAGGACAACGAATTTTAGACTTGCACAACCACAATGCTTAAGAGTTCCTCAGGTTTTCTTCTAAAACAGCCTAGCTAAAACTGTCTTTTCAGGAGAATGTTTCAATAACTTACCTGTCCTGCGGCTCCTGGTGGTCCCTGTGGTGGCACCATTCTGAAGGGTCCAGGATATGGACCCCTGGGACCCATGAAGTCAAAGGGAGGAATCTGCCAACCACCACGCTGTAATGAATAAAACGATATTAGAATACATTTGAGCCATAATCTGTTGAAAAAAAAAAAAAAGGGGGGGGGGGGCGTCAAAAAATTGACCCAGATCAGCTGTCTGACCTTGGTTGAAACTTTTTGCTGCCGGTCAATTATTTGCATGTCAAAGGACCACTATACCTCAGGACTCAGCTGGTTGTAAGACAAACTGAATTTTATGGATCCATAATTTTATGATGATTTGCTTGGTATAATGCATCAGGGAGATGTATTAAACCTCTTTTTCCCAGAGCATGACTTATATACATGTACCAATTCATTCATATAAGTTGATGTAATTCTTTTTACAAAAGAAATAGTGTAAAAAGTTAATTACAATTGGCAAAAGTTTATTTCATTCTGTACTAAACAGCAAAATTCTTTAAGTTGTCCAAATTTTAAGCAATTGCAGATGGCATATTCAGTGTGGCTCGAACGAACAAACAAACGAACAAACGAAATAACGAACGCATGAATGTTGTTTTATGGCACATTGACAGCTTTGGTCATTTAGCGTGCATATCTGTGTTAAAGGAATTATTAAAGCGGAATTTTTTAGCCAAAACAGATTTGAGACATGATGACAGTAAAAGAGTTCAATTAAGAAGGATTACGTGTGATCTTAATAAGCATAGAAGATATGATTAAGCAATAGGGCAATCCCTATCAGCTCAAAAAGTTTTGAATGATGAAGTTAAGATTGTGATAAAAGGACTCTAACAGTCTTAAATTGATAATAAAAAGTCTATAAATGATCAAAGGTTATGTGTTAACTTTTAATGTACATAAAATATAATACTGAGTGGCTGGGCATCCCTGCCTACTCAAACTTTTAAATGAAAAAGTTAATACTGTAAATAGTAGCTTAAAGGAAATGAGAACTTAAAATTGATAAAGTGTGGAGCCTCCAATGGGATCAAAACACTCAATGATTGGACAAGTCTATGGAAGTTTAGAGAATATACTGAGAACAGCAATCACTGCTGGCATACCAGTATTTTCTACATTTCCCACAATGTTTTCAAAAACTTCTTTTCTCAGCCTCAGGATTATAATGCAAAGGATCAATGCCGTGAATTAACTATCTGTCTTCAAAATTTTAAGACAATAAAGGGAAATAACAGTAAGAAAGATGTTGAGAATAACCTCTCATGTACAGATTCTTCTTTTGGTAGTAAATAACTAGCAAAAGTCTGGAGGAATTGTCTTCAGTTTTAACAGAGCATTGTTCCTTAACCCTTTCCCAAACAAGCCCTGGTTTTCACGTGTCTGGAGTACAAGTCTTTTGAAAACACTGTGGGAAAAGGAGAAATTGCTCGTAACAAGCAATTTCTCTTTTTCCCACAGTGTTTTCTACCCTTTTGGAGAACTTTCTGTCATTTTCATTAAATTTAAAATTGTTGTCTGCAAACTCTTTCAAGTTGGACCAGTCTAAAATTTATCATTTAGGAAAGGGTTAAAAACCTGTTGAGCTAATAACTAAGCTTCATCATGACAAGATCACTTACGGCATCCATCATATGGGGTGGTCTTGGACCACCTCTAAAGTGGGGTGGTATGGGTCCACCCTGACCCCATGCTTCTCTCGGACCTGGCATCTGTCCCTCTGTCTCCATCCTCTGCTACAAATATATTGGTAATAATTCAGAACAAATGATCTTGGACTTCATTTTAATATGAATGTTCTTTCATGAGACTAGTTGAAAAACTTTTAAGCTTTTTTCAAGTTAAATGCCATTCCCAAAATACTTCAATTCAAAATATTCCATTCTTCCATTTGTAAATAACAAACACTTTCTTGTGTTTCTACAGGATATTTGATGATGCACCTACGCATATACTTTCCATATAAAAAGCAGCCATTTTAAGGATGTTCCAAATTTAAGAAATTGTGCCTGTGACATCATATCTGTTCAGAAACAAATGTGAAATTATCTACCGTAAGAACAACTGATTTAAACGATGAGAATTTCAATTCTTTTTCCACTAAAGAGAAAAATGGCTACTTCATGTATCATCAGAATGGTCACCATGTTCAACATTTTCTTAAGTAGTACAACAACAGCTCACTTAAGCCTTTACCACACAACAAAATTTTAGACTTGACCAATTTGAAAGCATTTGCAGACAACAAATTCGGCCTTGGTACAAATGAGCTTGAGCTTTCTGATAAGAGTAGAAAACATTTTGGGAAAAGGTGAAAATCCTGGTTACCAACATTTTCTCCTTTTCCCACAATGTTTTCAAATGCCTTCTTTCCCAGGGTCATAAAAACCCGGGATTGTTTGGTAAAGGGTTAATAATGCAGTTCCTCGGTATTGCTAGTACTGGGCTGGGGCTCTAAAATGACTTGCTAAGAACAATTCTGTAAAAAAAACCCAGTGCCTGAAGTGAGAATGAAACCTAATATTGCCAGGCTATGAATCTTACACCTGCAGAACCTTTTTTAAGATCCAACCATAGCAGTTTCATGAATACTAATATTTTATAAGATGGAAAGCCATACGTGAAATTGCTGTTCACATAGGAAAAAGTATAAGGCAAAAGGGGATTTACTGCATCTTGGTAATGCATTAACCCTTTACCACACAATCCCGACTTCTAACGACCCTGACGAAGAAGCCTTTTGAAAAAATTGTGGGAAAAAGAGAAAATGCTGGCAACCAGCATTTTCTCCTTTTCCCACAATGTTTCCTTCTCTATCAATGACAAATTTCGTCATTCGAGTCACCTATAATTTGTCGTCTGCAAATGCTTTCGATTTGGACAGGTCTAAATTTTTGTCGTTTGGTAAAGAGTTATACCAAGCAGGACATCACATAATTATGGATCCATAAAATCCATTTGTTTAACATCTGACTAAATGTAAGGTAGAATGGTCCTTGAACATGCAGAAAATTTACCAAAAGCAAAAAGTATTGGCCCAGGTCAGCATTGGCCCAGGTCAGCCTGTGCAGTTTGTGCAGGCTGACCTGGGATTATACATTTTGCAGATGCATTTAATCCTTGTCCTCTTATCAAGAGAGATCCTACTCCGATATCCGATATCAACTATGGACTGCCCTTTACCTTATAGGAGTCCACTTTACTGCTCTCATCAGTGCTGTCTTTCCTCTGGTCTATTTCACTTGTCTTTCTGTACTCTTGACCTTCCTCCACCTCAGACCTCCTCTCTTTGGTTCTCTTACTGCAATAAAAATGCCCTGGGGACCTTTCTTTTTCTACAGTGCTATGTACAATTGCAACTGAGCCATGCTCTGGCAAAAAAGGGGTTAAACCCTTAACCACACAATCCCAACTTTTAACAACTTTGAGGAAGAGGACTTTTGAAAACTTTGTGGAAAAGGAGAAGACACTATAAACTAGCGTTTCTTCTTTCCCCCTGTGTTTTCTACCCTATCAAGAACAAATTTCATCATTTGTGCCAAATTTAATTTTTTGCCTGAAAATACTTTGTTTGGACCACTACTGATTTTGTTGTTTGTTATAGATTTAATGCATCTTCATGATGCATGAGAAAGTCATCTCATTGTTAAGGATCTCTTAAGACATTTTGTGTGTAACAACCAACTGAATCATGAGGTTCCCTGGTCCTTTGACATTCAGAAAATATACCAAAAGCAGAAAGTTTCGACCCTGCTCAGCCTCTGCAGACTGCACAGGCTAACCTGAGTTAGTAACTTTATGCAGATACATTAAGCCGCTTTTCACAGAGCATGGCTCAATTCCTTTTCCTAATTTTTATGCTGAAACTATTTTTAACTTCATATCTGGGGACCAGGGTTCATATTCACCAACCATTCTTTGTTTCATTTTTAGTCTTATTCTAGATTTAATTAGTAACATAGCTTTTGATTGGCTAAACCATTTAAGAAGCTGTTTGACTTTCAAATTTGGAATACTCATGAGAGTATGACTAGGAATGTTTGTAAGAGTGGCTGGCAAATACTGACCCAAATGTTTTTCAACAATTTCATCTACTTCATGACAAAGATCTATGTCATGGTGTCAGCCCCAAAGGATCAATTTTAGGACATATTTTAATTGTAAAAACAATTGTCAATAACAAGTAAATCCTTTTTATAAAACAATGATTTTTTAAGTTTTTCCTTCAACCCTTTACCACACAATCCCAACTTAATGACCCTGAGAAAGAAGTCTTTCAAAAACACTGAGAGAAAAGGGGAAAATGCTGGTCACTAGCATTTTCCCCTCTTCCAACAATGTTTTCCACCCTCCCCAAAAACAGATTTCAATTTTTCCATCACATTTATTTTGTCGTCTGCATTTGTTTTCCATTTGGACTAGTCTAAAATTTTGTTGTTTCATAGAGTTACTACGCCCAACATTCAGTTTGTAACACCCGTCTGTTCCCATTTTGTCCTGGAGGTAAAGTGTAATGAATAGACCTAAAATCAGACTGCACATTCTGTGCAGACTGGGCCTTTCTTCACCAATCATTTTTAAGAAAATTGCCTTATTCTCAAAAATTCATAAAATATAAAAGTAACACAATTTCTGATTGGCTACACCATCTTCGGCTAAACCAAACGATTTTGCCAGTCAGACGTTACCTTACTTTCTTGAACCAGAATTAGACTAGGATTAAGATTAAGAATGATGATCTTTACTGTGTGCAAAAGCACAATGAATTCTGCACCTTGTATCAGCACTACCTCTATCATATCTGAAATGCAGAATACAGATGAAGAACTCTGAAACAAACTCACGTCTTTCTGATGCTTCCGTCCTCTCCTTCTTCTTCATCACTGAATACCAGTTTTTCACTGCAAATAAAAAACATTAAAAACTGGTACTAAAATAAGAGATTGCAAATTTGCAGCCAATGATCATGTCTACATTGTCCTTTCTTTCAGGATTTTTTTTTTTTTGCCGAAACATCCAACATAATGTAACAGTTTATCCTGTGCTAATGATAATTGTTGCTCCTTTTCCCAGATCAACTCTTATCCATATTTATGAGACAATGCACACCCTGCTATATGATCTTTGTCGGCACTCAATGTTTCTGTGTTAATGATTCAGTGAGTCTGTGTTAAAAGCAAACAATATTCATTCGACAATATTACAAATCTCTTCATTACACAAAAAAAAAAAAGATATATATGTGACCCAAAAAAAGAAATCTGTTTTAGGAAGGGTAGCAAACATTGTTGGGAAAGGACAAAATGCTGATAACATCCATTTTCTCCCTTTCTATCGATGTTTTGTAAGGCACAGGGATTGGGAGTTAAAGGGTTAATATTTTAAAAAACCCTACCTGTAGTCAATTTCACCTTGGGCACTAGCCCAACCTCCATTTGAATCTAAATGTAAAATCTCATCAAAGTCTTTCAGATCTTTCTCCGAGATAATGGCAGGCCTTTTGTAATCATCCCCTTTGTCGTCATCGTCAGGTTTCTCGCCACTTGGGCGCTGTGGAGGCATGTGTGGAGGAGGGTGTCTAGGAAATCTACACAAACAACAGAAATTAGAATCCATCAACTGCATTCAAAAGGAAAGGAACTTATTCACAATGTGAATGATTTTCTACAAAACTGGTACAAAATTTATGGGTTTGCTTTACTTTCATGACTTTTGTCTGAAATTGGTCCTGTTTCCCTACTCTTGATTTTGTGGCAGTGGCCCACAAACTATGTCTGTAAAAACTTGTAGTGAGCTTCAAAATACAACCAAGAGAAGGAAGAAATCGCAAGCTTTCAGAAGTGTGTATGCAATATGCATTTCACAGTCTCTTCACATAGCACTGGATCTTGATATTTAATTTGAACATATGCTGTAATCAGCATTCTTTCAGCAGTGCCTTTCACAATATTCTTTCTAAGCTATCAATCCTTCCTATATCAACATCCCTGAAACAATGCTCAGATGCAGGAAATGAACAGGATGGTAACCAGCATTTCCTCCTTTTCCCACATTGTTTTCTACTGCCTCAAAGACAAATCAAATCATTTTAATCACATTTGACTTGTTGTCTGCTAATGCTCTGAATTTGAAACTGTCTAAAATTGTTGTTTGGTAGCAAGTTAAACGCAATACTAACCTTCCATCATAAGGATAAGGGGCCCTTGGCATACCCTGAAAGTTTGGTGGAGGGGGGTATGGTGGAAACCCTCTGTACATCTGAAATTTAGACAAATACAGTAAGTGGCCATAAATATTTCAAGTTGGAATTTCAATTGACTTACTTGTATTTCGAACTTTACTTCTTAATGTATTGTGGGTAAAAACTAAAGCTACAGTTATTAAACTTATGAAAATAAAGCTTAATGAATTTTAAAATGAAATATCGTATATTATCACTCAATACAATGTGATATTCATAAAGATGCTATTGTTTAACTAGAGGCCCCTGAGGGCCTGAAATCGCTCTACTGGCAGTGATTTTGCTTTTTCCTGCCCCCCCCCCCCCCCCCCCCCCGCAAAAAAAAGGTGTTGTTGCAACTGAGCTTGAACCCACTAAGAAAGCACAAGTAGGCATGCCAATTGTGAAAAAAATTGAGGTACAATTTCTCAAAACCAACTGTTTGGAATCCAGCCAAATCTGATAGGGTTTCAGTACTCACTGTATTAACAATCCCTGCAAATTTCAAAGAAATGTGACTAAAAATGTGGACCGTGTTGAGTAAACAATACTAAGTCTTCAAATGGCTGCATTTCCTAAACTGATTGCTAGATTTTCTCCATTTTTAATAGAGTCCAATCCATTGATGACACAAATAATCTTTGCAAGTTTCAAAAGAATTGGATCTAAAATGAAGACTAAATCACGTAAACAAGAAATGTAAATTTTCAACTTTAAATAGCTCCTTTTCCCATACTGAAGGTAAAATGTTTTTCAAAATCAGTAGGGTTCATGCTATTGATAATATAAAGCAACTGTGCAAGTTTAATGAAAAAGAAAATTCAACCAGAAATGCATAGTCGTTTTAGCGTAAACAAGAAAAGTAAATTTTCAAATTAAAATGGCTACTTTTCCCATACTGATTATCAAATTTTTGTCAAAAACAATAGGGTTCAAGCTTTTGATGATACAAAGCAACTGTGCAAGTTTCATGAAAATCCAATCACAAATGCTGAATTTATCGCAAAAACAAATGAAAATTTTGAATTTTAAATGGCTACTTTTCCCATACTGATAGTCAGATCTTTTTCAAAATCAATAGGGTTCAAGTTATTGATAAGATAAACAAACTGTGCAAGTTTCACGAAAATCTGACAACAAATATAGACTAAAACACATAAACAAGGAAAGGAAATGGTGAACTTTCAATGGCTACTTTTCCCACACTGATTTTCAGATTTTTTTCAATAGCAATAGGGTTCAAGCTATTGATGAGATCAACAAACTGTGCAAGTTTCTTGAAAATCTGACCACAATTGCAGGCTTTATCGCATGAACAAGAAATTGAAATTTTGAACTTTAAATGGCTATTTTTCCTACACTGATTGTCGGATTTTTTTCAAAATCAATAGGGTTCAGGCTATTGATGAGATAAAATATCTATTCAAGTTTCACGAAAATCTGAAAACAACGGCAGACTTAATCATGTAAACAAACAAGAGCGGCAAATTGTCGCAAGATACGCACGTCTTACCCCAAGTTGTAAAGTTGGGGCATAATAATGATAAAGGGGAGGTATAGAAAAATAGTAGTGCAGAATATTTTTTTTACTGTTGATTGAAGATAATGGCAGTGTATTTGTGTTGACGGAACTCTTGTTTATTATTGTATTACTATTAACTCTTTACCACACAGCAAAAGTTTGGACTAGTCCAAATTGAAATCATTTGCAGTTGACAAACTAAATGTAACTCAAAAATTGAAATTTGGTTTGGAAAGGGTAGAAAACATTGTGGGAAAAGGAGAAAATGCTGGTGCATAAAAAATAAGCAATTTATATTTCATGTGCACTGCACTACCCCTTGATGAGATGTATCCAGCCCTAAAATTTCATAACCCGAGGTAGTATAGTTTGAGAGATATGCATCATACAAAATTCAAGTTCGAAAAAAAAACAAGAAAGGGCAATAACTGAAAAATTAAGAAAGCAAGAGTTGAAATTTATATGCACAGCACTTCCCGTTGATGGAATGTATCCACGCATGAAATTTCATATCCTTAGCTAGTATAGTTCTGAAGATATGCACTGGACAAAATTAAAGTTTCAAAATAAAGAAAGAGCAATAAGTCAAAAATTAAGCAAGAGTTATGGTTCATGTGCACTGCACTCCCAGTTGATGAGATCTATCTACGCATGAAATTTCATAGCCATAGGTAGTATAGTTTTGGAGATATGCTCAAGACAAAATTCAAGTATGAAAATAAGTCAAAAATTAAGGAAGGAAGAGTTATGATTCCTGTGCACCGCACTCCCGCTTAATGAGATGTATGCAGGCATGAAATTTCATAACCCTAGGTAGTATAGTTTTGGAGATATTCACCGGAGAAAATGCAAGTATGAAAAAGAAGAAAGGGCAATAACTGAAAAATTGAGGAAGCAAGAGTTATGATTCCTGTGCACTGCACTCCCCCTTAATGAGATGTATGCAGACATGAAATTTCATAACCGTAGGTAGTATAGTATTGGAGATATTCACCGGACAAAATTCAAGTATGAAAAACAAGAAAGGGCAATAACTGAAAAATTAAGGAAGCAAGAGTTATGATTCCTGTGCACTGCACTCCCCCTTGATGAGATCTATCCATGCATGAAATTTCATAACCATAGGTAGTATAGTTTTGGAGATATGCTCCGGACAAAATTCAAGTATGAAAAACAACAAAGGGCAATAAGTCAAAAATTAAGGAAGCAAGAGTTATGATTCCTGTGCACTGCACTCCCCCTTGATGAGATGTATCCACTCATGAAATTTCATAACCCTAGGCAGTATAGTATTGGAGATATTCACCAGACAAAATTCAAGTATGAAAAACAAGAAAGGGCAATAACTGAAAAATTAAGGAAGCAAGAGTTATGATTCCTGTGCTCTGCACTCCCCCTTGATGAGATCTATCCACGCATGAAATTTCATAACCGTAGGTAGTATAGTTTTGGAGATATGCTCCGGACAAAGAACTGGACGCCGCCCACCCGCCACGGATGATCCCGTAATACGTCCCGTCTTCGACAGGCGTATAAAAATTGAAATGTTGAACTTTAAATCTACTTTTCCTACACTGACTGTCAGATTTTTTTGAAAATCTGTAGGTTTCAAGCTAATGATGAGACCAACAAACTGCGCAAGTTTCAAGAAAACCTGACCACAAATGCAGACTTAAACATGTAAACAAGAAATTCAAATTTTGACCTTTAAATGGCTGCTTTTCCTACATTGATTGTGAGATTTTTTTCAAAATCATTAGGGTTCAAGCCATTGATGAGATAAACAAACTGAGCAAGTTTCACGGAAATCCAACCACAAATGCGGACTTTATCGCGTAAACAAGAAAAAGACTAACGGACGGACAGACGAAACCACACCATGACATAAGCTCTATTGGCTTACAGCCAGTAGAGCTAAGAAGTGATTAAAATTTTCAAAAATGTTTTCTACATTGACACTGATGTCAACTTCACCAAAATTAAGCAGATATTAAGCTGTTGTAATGAGCTACAACTTTGATACCAAGCTACCAACACAAATAGCATATTTGTGTAAATAGTTCCAGTAATCTTACTTTCTCCCTGTTAAATTTTCCATATGATCAAATTATCAGAAGCAGCGTAAGTAATTTTCTAACACACCGAAAAATACATGTAAATCAATGTGACTAACATTGCTGGTCACCAGCATCTTCTCTTTTTCCCAAAATGGTTTTCAACCCTTCCATAAACATACTTCAGTTTTTAAGTCTGATTCATTTGTCATCTACAAATGCTTGCGATTTAGGAAAAGTCCAAAATTTTGTCATTTAGCAAAAGAGTTAACAACTAAGTCTACAACTTTGTGAGGTAATTAATCTTTTCTAAAATTATTCACTTATTTTGGTGACATTTTGCAATATCTCTCTCTCAGGCTATGCTAGTCATAAATCATGCACAAGGGAATTCAAACCATTTAACTCTTTTACCAGACATTAAAATTTCAAACTTCTCCAATTTGAAAGCAATTGCAAGCTACGAATTAAATATGGCTCAAATTATGAAACTTCCAGTAAAAGTAGAGAAAACACTGTTGGTTACCAGCATTTTCTACTTTTTCCACAATGTTTTCAAAAGCTTTCTTTGTCGGGGTTGTTAAATCTCAAGATCATACATGAAAGGGTTAATTCTTACATAGGGTGGCATCATCCCTCGATACGCAGGAGGCATGTTGTATGGTGGAGGGCCCAGAGGCATTGGGCCTCCTGCACCCGGTCCAGCCCCTGGCCTAAGTTGCATCCCTGGGGCTGGCATTTGTGGGGACGGGGTGTCCCCTCCAACGCCACTTCCACCGGACATCTGGGGGCCATTCGGCTGTGTTTCGGTCGGGATCTCCAATGACGACAATGGTTGTGATTGCTGATCTTTGTTTGGTGACTGCTGCTGCAATGCGCCACGACCTCCGCCTTCTTTCCAGTTCCCTACATCTGAAAGGTTTGAAAGCAACCCAGAGTTTCAAAAACCATAAGGAAAAAGCCTTCTGAAAACAATGCAGGAAAAAGTGAAAATGCTAGTAACCAGCATTTTCTCCTTTTGCTGCAATGTTTTCTACCCTCCTAGAAGCTTTTCATTTTTCAAGTCAAACTTCCTTTATTGTCTGCAAAAGTTTTCAACCTTAGACAAGTTTAAAATTTTTTTGTTTGATAAAAAGTTAAATCATCATTGGTATACCTATTTACCTGGCAACAAACCTGCTTATAGTGACGCATTCTCGACTAGAAACTGAATGTGACTAAATAAAATTAGAAAACCTCTCTTGGACTGAGTAAACTAAAGGTCTTTGCGGGCAGACAATGTTCTGCAGAAAGAGAGATATGAATCCAATTCCCATGGCTATCATCAATCCTAAAATAGTCTCTCCCAAAGCAAGAAAACAAAGCCATGGGCATGTAACGCCAATATAAAAACCTACTTTGTGGACGCAAGCTTGGCCCGGGTCCATACTGCGGTTCCTTTCCCTCGGTTTCTTTTTTCTCCCCCTCTTTTGACTTGTCCTCCCCTGTTGCTGCTAATGACGGAAACTCCTCTTGGAAATATGGTGACTTGAGACCTACTACCTGCTTCTCTCCCATGGTGACACTGCTCCAGGATTTCAGCCCACCCACAGCCCCTACATTGTTGCCCCCAGGGACTGTGGGTGTGGCATTGCCCGTTACTACTTGTGCTGAAGATGGTGTTTGTGGTGTTGCTGGTGACCCTATGTTGCTCGCTGGTGGTGTTGCTATGGAAACCGATGTTGCAGAAGCTACAGGTACAGTCTGTAAAACAATAATCAAATGTTAAGATCCCCACAAAATCCCATACTTTACAGACTAGCGAAAATAAATGTTTAAAAAGAGGGCCATTGGCCCTAAAGCGCTCACCTGAGTAAAGTCATCTACAGTTGATAAAGCTGAAGAGAGCTTAGTTTTAATGATATAAAACAAATGAGTGTGTGGCCTCTATGGAGCACACAAGGTTTTTCGATGATTTGGTCCAGTGACCTACTTTTTGACCAGATGTGACCCACTTTGGAAGTTGTCCAAGATATCACAAAGACAAACTTTCTGTCCAAGTTTCATGAGTATCAGGCTGAAAATGTGGCCTCTAGAGTGCACACAAGGTAAAATGTTGACGCTACACGACGGACACAGCACAATCACAATAGCTTACCTGAGCACTTCATATTCAGGTGAGCTAAAAATGATCGTGGGAAAGGGTAGTCAGCATTTTCTCCTTTTTCCAAAATGTTTTTGAGTTTCACTAGTACAAATCCCATCATTTGAGTTAGCTGTTATTAGGACTGCAATTGCTTTCGACTTGGACAAGTCTAACGCTGCTGTGTGGTCAGAGTTTTTATAACCTCTCTAATTGTAAAATGAATGAAGTATTTCATGAAAGCAAATACAGCTTTTCTAAGGTCAGTTTATAACATGCCTGTAGAAGATACAGATGAAAAATTTAGTCTGCAACTTCTGTGAATCCTCACCACCAATACTCCTTATTTCTACACATGGAACTCTTCAAATCAAGGGCACATTTAGACTTTGTATCACAACCATGCATAGACAAATGTCTTGACACATTTATATGTACTATGATCAAATGTGACTATCTCCACTCCTAGAGGCACATTTCATTGCCATGGAGTGTCTCCAGAAGTATATTCAGGCCTTTATTTCCCATTTCTTTTTCTTCGTAGGGGTTAGGTAATGCTTTGTCTATGTTACTGGCACTGTATCATCCAACCTAGAATTTTATCGCACTCTCTTATGGGACACGTTCTTTTTCTTACCAAATATGCAGATGCTAATAGGAAGGTAACTCAATTGGACTGGCGATAAAAAAGCATTAATGATCAAGTCAGGGATGACCAGATTACGACTTATAAACCTTTACCACATAGGACCCCTCCAAACAACTGAAATTCATCGTTTCACCCTTTACCACACATTCCTGTTTTTAAACAACCCCAAGAAAGAAGGCTTTTGAAAACATATTGTGAAAAGGAGAAAATGTTGGTAACTACCAATTTCTCCTTTTCCCCAAACTGTCTACAGCTCTTTCAAAAACAAATCCCATCAGTTAAATAACATTAATTTGACATCTCTGAATGCTTTCAAAATGGGCCTAAAGATTTGTTGAAAGGCTAGGTGTTAACATAGATTAGGGTCTCTATTCACCAACCATTCTTAAGAACATTGTTAGTCTTAGGATTTTCTACATTTGAAAGTCATACAACCTCTGATTGGCTGGACCAAATGGTATAGCAACTCAGAAGTTATGTTACTTTCTAAATCTAGAATAAAACTAAGAATAACCCAGTACCCTATCGCTTCAAACTGTGTCAAGATTGACTGAACTCAACCAGGGCCTATTTCTGGGTCCAATCCATATTTGAAATACAGTCGGAAATCCAACCAAAACAAAGTTCAAGGTGTAGAAAGTTTGACATGCAGAGATTCTTCAGACAAGTGCGTCAGATACTGGAAGTAGGTGACCGAAGCATACTTGGTTCAGAGCCGAGCATGCTCCTTTCACAGGCTGTACATTATATTGTTATATTACTTTGACATATAGAAAACTTCTAGGAGTAGATGTTCGAGCTAGGAACATTCGACTTTAGTTCTGATTTATCTGTACCTTTATTTGCCCCGACTGTACTGTAGAAGCCTGCTGCGGCTGCGACAATGGCTGCTGACTCCCATTTCCACTCTTCTCCTCTTTCTCCTTGTTGCCCCATCCTGAAAGTCAATTTGGTCGCTTTATTTCTTGCTCATGAAACATCAGGAAT
This sequence comes from Tridacna gigas, assembly GCA_945859785.2. Taxonomy (NCBI): domain Eukaryota; kingdom Metazoa; phylum Mollusca; class Bivalvia; order Cardiida; family Cardiidae; genus Tridacna; species Tridacna gigas. The sequence goes on from OX244028.2 coordinate 9,869,590, forward strand.
GTCAATGGCTCAATGCCAAGCCTTTTGCCCAACAATCCCATATTTTAATGACTCAGACATAAAAGGTATCTGAAAACATATTGGGAATGCTAAACCTATCAATATGAATAGGTCAAAAGTTGTGTTGTTCAAGACTGTCACCTCTGCAATAGTTTCATTGAAAAATATTCTTACAGGACGTACAGACTGAGACTATAATTACTATAATGTTTATTTCTTTGTGGATAAATGCTGTTTTACACATTGTAGTCATATCATAGCCCTCACCATTCTCATTTTCAACAACCCTTCGGACCTTCTCCTTCAGGGTCTTTTGGTAAAGAATTTCAAGGCAGATTTCAGACAAAAATCATGAGAAACTACATACCTGATCCTCCTGTGGGAACTAAGTTTATATTGGGATCGTTCCCGCTGTTTTCACTTTTCAAACTTGGTAGATTGGCCGGAGGCGGCATACGCCGCAAGCTTCCCACTTTACCCAAGCTTTGCAACCCATGTTGTCGAGTTACTGCAAATAGTTTTAAGACCATGGCAGGAAAGAAAGGGAATGGTACGTAAATCAATACTCAAAAATTGCCAATTAAAAATCAAGTACATTTCCTATACAATGCAGATCAAGATAAGACTGGATTTTGCAAAGACCTTTGTTAGCGCTTCACCAGACGACAAAATTTTAGCCTTGTCCAAATTGAAAGCATTTGCAGATGACAATTTCGATGTGGCTCAAATGGTGCAACTTTTCTTAGATAGGGTAGAAAACATTGTGGGAATAGGGAAAAATGCTGCTTACCAGCATTTTCTTCTTTTCCCACAATGTTTTCAAAAGGCTTCTTACCCAGGGGCATCAAAAGACAGCAGTGTACAGTAAAGGGTTAAGATTTTCTGAAAACAACACAGTTGAATCTCAATATGGAAAGCATTTACTTATGGCTCATAGTAAATAAGGTTCAAGGAGAGGAACTGTCCTTGATAGGGTAGAGAATATTGCGGGAAACAGTGACAGGATTGGTTACCAGCATTTTCTCGTTCACACATAATGTTTTTCAAAAAATCTTTTTTTTTTCTTGATCACAAAACATGGGGGTCATAAAACAGGATTATCAAAGGGTTTAAGAATGGCATGTGTAGGCCAAAACTGGTACCTGATGACTTCTGTGGCTCGGTGCTCTTTCCCCTATATATGTTGTTTATATTTATAGCTGTGTACTTTCCTTTGCTCTTGTCAGCCTTGTTATTCAACCCAGAAAACGAGGACATTTTGCCAAGCTACACATCGGGAGATACTTTAGTCAAGTACCCTATGAACGAACCGTTACACCTGCAATAAAATGTTCAGAAACATAAATGAGCTTTTCCCACAAAGTTTCAATTGACACTCAAAGGACATACCTTTCCATTACCTTCACATGTAACTATGTCTATTTCTACCAACATTCTTTCTGTAGTATGAGTAAAAACTATGGTTAACTGTTTACCACCTGATCTCCCGTTTTAATGACCCTGAAGAAGGCTTATGAAAACACTGTGGGAAAAAGAGAAAATGCTGTCACCAACATTTTTCTATTCTCACACTGTTTCCTATCCTATTGATGACAGATCTCTCCGAACCACATTTCATTTGTCATCTGCAAATTCTTTATATTAAGGCAGCTCTAAAAATTTGTTGTTTGATAAAGAGTTTAACTTCTCCCTGAAGGCAAATATTTTGTTACTAACTATCTAAATCTATGAAAAAAAATAAATCCCAGTGTAAACTTCACCATTTAGTTTGGTATACATTTGTAGAAAAGACTTCAAACTAACTCATCTACTTTCTATTTCTAGAAATATTGAAAACAATGCATAGTGTTATCTATGAGGTCATAGGTTTCGGGGTAGGCATGTAAGTAGTTGACTAGTGAATAATGCCTTTATCTAATGATATGGATAAATGAAATTACACTACCGCAGAAGCAGATATAATGACAGATTAATATAACTTTGTAAAACAATAATCAATAAGGCTGCTTTCAATAGGTTTTCAGACAGTATCACTGAAACTGTTCACCTATTCATGTATTTCCTACCTACAGCAGTGACGACTACACTACTGATGCCAGTATTGGTGAGAATTGCTGCCGGGCCAAGGCCTTCGAGATTACCTCAGTGTTTCTGCTAACTTGTAAATTTTGGGGGTCATCTGTGACTCGTTGTTTGGAATTTCGGGGGTCATTCAGAAATTTTACGTGTTACGATCTCTAACCCAGGGCTCGAAATTAACTTTTTTTGCCACTAGCAAATTTTTGCTAGTGGACAAAATTTTTACTAGCAAGAATTGACGCTCACTAGCAAATTTTACTAAATTTTTAACATTCATTAAAATGAATGTCAAAAAGATAGAAAGATTTGTTGGTGCCCAGTGGGATGATGATGTATTCAATATTCTGTAATACTGTTAACTGAGTAGGTTCTCATGATGTTATTTATAACAAGAAAAAAATGTGAAAACAGGCTGTGTACAAATTGTAATTGGTACGAATCATCATTATTTCCTACTTGAGACTTACAGTGTTCCAAGCTATTAATAAGTGTGCGAAATACACTATAAGATCTTTCAATATTTATGGTTAAAACAATGTTTTACTATTACCGATGACATTTGATCCGGATTGTACAGACAACAATCGTCCACTTAGACATTGTTGTCATCTGCTAAAAACAGACTGGTTTACGATTTGCAAAAAATTCCACAGCTGAATGGAACCGCAAGAGCTAAGATTAGGATTGTAAACCAGTCGGCATGGTATAAAACGCAAACCAGTCACAACTAGGTCATTACGGTCGGCAAACAAATTTTCATTTGTACTCGCAAAAAAATGCTAGTGGTCGTAAAATCTACTCGCAAAATCAATTTTCCACTCGCATTTTGCGAGTTTGCTAGTGTTAATTTCGAGCCCTGGTAACCTTTTTTTTGCTCACGCGTTGTTTGCCTTTGCCACTTTGTAGATGTCCCATAATGCTAAGAGATTTACATGACAGTGTGGTATTAAAGGTAAAAGCAGAAAACAATTGCCTTGTAGAAACTGTTGTTTGTCATCCCGACTACTCCAGCAAATCAGTGACCATTACAGAGCAGGGTCTAAAACGCGGACAAAAGTGTAAGTACGGGTTTGATACAGTAAAATAGACGAGACGACAGCGATGTCACACGGAATAATGTCGCGTTTTAGACCAATTCAGTGTAAACCAGAAACAAATAATTCAGTGTTAGAAAGCGGGTTTGATATGATTTTGCAGTTACAAACTTGACGACTTTGTACTATTTATTCATTGAATCAATCCGTTATGTTCCTTTTCTTATTCTGATTTATGTTGCGTCAAGGAAGATGTGATGTATTAATTTTGTTGCGTCAGGCTTTCATTTAGCACATCAAAAACGCAAAAACATGGACTTTCTGAAACGCTGTTACCTATCACCCAATCATTATACTTGAACCACACTGGACCCCACAGGAGTCAGCTCAATTGCTGCACTTAAAACTGCCACCAGATCTGACTGGTTTCTGGCAAAATCTTACAGCATATGATACAAATCCAGTAGAGTGGACCTTTCACAGCTACATTTGCCCTTCTAGCCAAGATAGATCAAGATTACCTTCAGTCTGAAGGTTCACTCCGATGTTATTTTTGTGGTTGTTTCTCCACTCACCTTCATATCAGCCATTCATAGTTTTATTCTGGAATGAAAGTTGATCATACCGACATCTCTTCTAATGGCTCTATGAGGCAATATTATTGTTTACTGCTAATAATATGGGCAGGGATCGTTAGACAAATGATTAATCTTTTCAAAAATGCCAAAATTATTGAAAATGTAACCTCGTAATTCCATGTTCAAATAAAAGTAAAATACAAAAAGATCGAAGAAAACCATGTATTAAATTTGGTGTCAATGTAAGTTTAATCATTTATCTGAAGATCTGTGCCACTATCATAAGCAGTCATCGATAATATTGCCGCATAGAGCTGTTAGAAGAGATGCCAGTATGATCAACTTTCATTCTAGAATAGACCTATGAAAAGTTGATACGAAGGCGAGTGGAGAAACAATCGCAAAAAACAACATTGGAGCCAACCTTCAGACTGAAGGTAGATCAAGAGTAGATCACACAGAATGTGCAGTTCTTAGATCTACTCTTACCCTTCTTTCGAACCAGTGTAGGCAATAGGTAACACTGAATTTGCTTCCATAAGAGTCTTCCAGGCTGAAAATATCCATGCTTTATACACCATAAAACGATTTAAGAACCTGAACGAAACTTGCATTCTGATCTTGGATCTAAATTCAACAACCTGCAGAACAGTGGCACTTTCTGGGTTAGAAACACAGGTTTTAGGGTTCTCATGTCTCTAACAAAGAACTAATGATATTGCAGACTTGGATCAAATCACTTTGCTTTGTTTCAATTGTATGAAAGATAATGACTTGCTACTTTTCTAACATTAGATGTAACACGAATTTCAAAACAACAGTAAGGTTTTAAATAACAACGACAGCCATCTAAATTACTAAATGTTCGAGGACAGAAAAAAAAATCCTTGTTATCATGACAACGAAATTCAGAAATGAACAAGAACTCGTCTAATCCCGTTTCAACCAACCCAGGACGCTAAAATCCGTTTTCAACAATTCAGTTCAGAGAGATGCAGTAGAAAGAAGAAGATATTTACATATCTGTTGCTCAAGGACATAATGTCTGCATGCAGTTTGCATTTTCAGTCTTGCATAATTTTAATGACTTCCGACGCATTTTTTCCTCAAGAGCGTCCCCGGTGAACTCATAATCCAAATTCGGGTGTTCCCTTTAAAAGTCCAAATATCTTCGAAATGGAACAATGCTAAGCTACTTACACCGGTCCGTTCCCTTGGGTGATAATTTGAGAAAATAAAATTATCAATAAAGTTCCTCTCTTGAATCCGATGTCCTTGATTCCAAATGGATTCAAGAGTCTATCTCTCGAATGATTTCTAATCCAAGATGGCGACACGCGTAATTTACAATATGCAAATGAGCTGTGACGTGATATGTATCCCACAATACACAGCAAAATTTCGGGGAAATCCTCTAAAGGTGTATCCACTGTCAACGTGACCATGAGTCATCAATTTACTAAAAATTTAAAGAATTTCTTCCTCATAATTTATGACGCCCAAGGGAAGTTGATTTGCTTTTGTTGATAGGTGTAGAAGCTGATCAGTAAACCAAAGTCTGAACGTGGATCTACAAATGCCGGTTTTTTTTTGCGTGTAAGATATTCTGACTTTGAAAGCCCCAGTAAAGTCCAAAATTAGAGATTTTTTATGCTCTTTCTGAGCGATGAAATTTTGTACTCGTCCAAATTGAATCCAGACGACAAACTGGCTATCGCTCGATTGAAAGAATTTGTCTTGATTGGGATAGAAAACATTGCTGGAAAAGGATATAATGCTGGTACCCAGCAGATTCTCCTTTCCTAGCAATGTTTTTAAAAGCCTTTTCTCTTAGGGTCGTTAAAACTTGGCGTTGTTTGGTGTTTAAAGAGCTAAATTTGTAGACCTATAGATGTATATCCACGAAATTGAATTGTTTATTTGCAAAATATATTCTAAATATAGTGTTTGCCCGAAATGACAGTGAGTTGAAACGGCTGTCTGATAAGATACGGTTATCGAAATGAATGATTAAACGACGAGATGCAATGCGTGATTTTATACGCGAAATAGGTTTGTTATCTATTTTCTTTTTTAAAAAAAACCTCGGGTAGATATCTAGATGATTCCAGAACTATTTTGTGAAACATTTTGACAAGAGGATGTACACTATTTCATGTTTATTCATACACTAAACAGAGCTCCAGATAAGAGGGAGTGATGGTGTTCTAAGTCCATAATTTCTCTTACAAACCCTATGTTGTGGGTACTCATTAGAATTGTCTCGATGAGAATTCTGTTGACTACCATCATAACCAGAGACATACAATACACAATCTATGTCTCTGCCATAACATAGGGTTTAGTGGAGAATGATTTTTTTTCAATTTTGAAATCAAAATCACTCCCTCTGGATGGAGCTCTGATTAAGCCTCAGCATTCTTATTCGCCCCCTCCCCCCGCCCCCCCACAAAGTCGAAGGCTCTAAATCAAAGTAGATATTGCACAGGAAAAAAGAGAAAAAAATCTGGTAAACAAAATTTTCTCTTTTCCCACAATGGTTTCTTACCTATCGAACACAAATGCTATCATACGAGCTATAATTGAATTTGTCGTCAGCAAATGTTTTCAATATGGACGAGTCCTTGACATTTTACCGTCTAGCAAAAAGCAAAAAAAAAAATCCAGACTTTTAGCGACCCAAATAGAGAGGGCTTTTGAAAACATTGTGCGAAAAGCAGAAAATGCTAGTAATCAGCACTTTCTCCTTTACCCACAATGTTGTCTACCCTAACAAGTTCAGAAATCACCATTTAACCCTTTACCACATGTAAAAGTACCACATGTAGATTACATGTAGATCAAATTCAAAGCATTTGCAGACGACAAAAATGATAATTTCTGTCTCTAATAGAGTAGAAAGCATTGCGAGAAAAGAAGAAAATGCTGGTTGCCAGCATTTTCTTCTTTTCCCACAATGTTTCCAATAGCCATCTTCTTCAGGGTAATTAAAACTCGGGATTGTGTTGTAAAGGATTAAGGTACTTTTAAGTTATCGTCTGCAAACGATTTGTTGCCTGGAAATCCTTGCTGATGGCTTGTCACATGTGAAGAATGTCCATGGGAAAGGAATTGTCACTGGCGAATTTCAGACACTTAAATATGTGCACTGGCGGCGTGACACGTCTGTTTAAAATAATTTTAAGCAGTGAAAAGCACTTTCCTCTATTAGTATATATTCGTTGAACTAAAAACAGTGTGGAAAAATAACAATTGCTGAATACGGGTCCCTATAAACTTAAACGGAACCGAAACGAAACGCAACGAAACTGAACGGAACGAAACCAAACCAACCCCAACAAAACGAAACAAAACAGAACGAAAAGAAACGAAATAGAAAAAAATAGGTAAATATTAAAATTTGATAGTAGTTGTACGCACGAAGATCGGGCTATTGCAGTGAATTTGGATTATTGTTCACTTTGTTATGGAAATAAATCATCATTAAAATGTTCTTCAGTTATAGGGCAACTGTCAGTGACGCAATTATGTCGCTGCTCAGTCGAACATGGCAGAGGGACGATATGAGGGCCTAGATTATTTTTCCTGTTTGTAGGGGTCATTTAAATTTCCCCCGATAACGACGAGAGGGGTACAATACCCGTGAGCAATGCCGCCCGCACCATAACTGATCCATGCCCCCAAAACGATCGCGTTGCACTACGTTACAGTAAGCATGACGTTCATTCCTGGTTCGGAACAATTGTACACTGTCATTAGCTTGAGACAATACAAACCTCGACTCACCAGAAAAAAATGATTGTCAATGCTGTCTTGTCCAGTTTATGTGTCCCAAGGCCAATTGCTCACTATAATTGCAATGGTGGCGCGTCAGAACTGAGCGAACGTACGGGCGACGTCTGCGCAAACCGTTGTCAGCTAAACGATTCTCGGGGATAACAGCAGCTGTGACTGTTACTCGTAGGTCTCGTAGGTACTAATTCACGATATATTGGTCTTAGACTCGAGTCGTGACGCGCGGTCTGCCGCTACGTGTAAGTCTTTTGCACTCCAGGTTTGCGCAAATCGCCGTAGAGGGCTGCTGACTGCTTGCGCCAATGCATCAAAATGAACTGCAACCTCTGTAGTAGGAAGCCCAGCCTCCAACATACCCACAACTCTTTCTGGTAATTTTTTCTTAAGTCTTGACATTGATATTTCTGATCAATGTGTGGACTGACATGTCCATCCCTTTCATGCGCCGAAACTCGAACTTTGCTGTAAACAACCACCAGGTCTTTTAGCTCTGAACTATCTGCCCAATGTTGCAAACTATAATGGTTTTAAAAATTACCACCCGTGCATACCACTCGTCACAACTCGGCCGATTCCGTACCTACATCTGATTTGACCACCAGATCACCCGAGGTGTGCCGAATGCCGTGTATACATGACGTATGTATGTACGTCTCAAAAGTAACCTTGAAAATTTTGCTCGTACTTTACGAAAGTTTGTTTTTTTTGGTTCAGTATACAAAGAAAAATCTTTGGACCCGGGGCAGCTGGGACATTCGCTGCCGTCATTTGATAACGGTGTTTATCTTTAATTATAACATGTATTATCATTTGTTGAACGCGAACATTGTATGTTCCTTCGATGTTGGGGGGAAAAGGTTTGGGTTCTAGTTCAGTCAGTTCCTGAAGTTTCTTAAAGTAATGATAGCTGCCAAAAGTAAACAAAGCAGGTATTGAAATACATTTAGATTAAACTCGTATCATTTAAAAGTATGGAAATTATTGTGAAAATGGCAATCTGATATTGTACAGTCGGTTCAAGTGTTAGTCGCTGGCAGAGAAGCTAATTTCAAAATCAGGTTAAAAGTTGCCAGGTTACTCCATCTTGTGTTTACTTTTTTCCTGGTGTTAAAATTCATGTTTCTGCCAGTTACTAACAATTGGACTTACCATATGATAACAAATTGTCATCCTCACAATATTTTCCATACTTTTGATTTGGTATGATTATATTTTAAATGTATTTTAACACCAGCATGATTGTGTTTTTGGCCGCTACTGGGCCTTTAACCCATATAATTTTCACATAGACAGAAATTTAGCATAAGGAGAGCGAATCTTTTCATCGATAATTTCAAAATAATACAGTGTCATATTTTTCTTTCATAGAAAATAATAACCTTACTGCTGTCGTGCCAGTAATTATCCTTATCCGTAGTATGTTGTGCGGGTAAGGATCCTATTTGCCAGACAGCGGTGTTGCAACCTACTTAACCCTTAGGCTGCTTAGCGCGGCGCACAGTTCTCTTGCAGACAGTGTAGATCAAGATCAGACTGCACAGAACGTGCAGTCTGATCTTTGATCTACACTGTCCGATAAGGAGATACTTTTCCCCCTACAATACCTTTGAAATAGCAAAATTCGGGTTTTTACTATTGGCTTGAAAGTGTCATTTCATGTATTTAGCGGGATAAGAGTTAACATTTTCAGATGACTTTAACCCTTAAGGCGCCGGATAAACCTATCAGACATTTTCATCCTAGAAACAAGACCAAAACAATTGCAATTTCATGGTTGTTTTTGTCTACAGCGATTCAGCAAAGCGGACAGTGTAGATCAAAGATCAGGCTGCACGTTTTGTGCAGCCTGATTTTGATCTACACTGACCGCAAACGTAACTATAGTCGTGAAAGGTGCTTTAACCCTTTCCCAAACAAGCCCTGGTTTTTGAAAACACTGTGGGAAAAGGAGAAATTGCTCGTAACGAGCAATTTCTCCTTTTCCCACTGTGTTTTCTACCCGTTTTGAGACCTTTCTGCCATTTTCATCAAATTTAAAACTGTCGTCTGCAAACTCTTTCAATTTGGACCAGTCCAAAATTTGTTGTTTGGGAAAGGGTTAAGGGTTAAGATAAGCTGCTGCTTAACGCCAGATCCTGTGCAAAAGTTCGGATTCAGTTATATACATGCTGTATGTTATTGGTAACAAAGTAATGTCTTTGAAACTGTTCAAAGATGATATCTTCTAGACTGAATTTATCTCCCTCTGCCGATGTAGCCATTCACCTTAAAGCGGTTCTAACGAATAGCCCTACCCATTTTTCTCTTTTCAGGCCTGAAGCCATCTCTTTATCTTACAGGTTCTGCCGAGACTTTCATTACACTGACTTATTAATACGGGCAAAAAATGTACAAATAAAAACCAAACATCTGTGGGGACTCTATATAGGCCTACTCGACTACAAGCATCTTGAAGGGCATCTACTCAACACCTCAAAGGTATTACGGCAAGATATGGTGTTCATGCGAAATATGCCGGCACCCTGCGAGAGTGATACAATATCAAAATGAAATTGATTAATTGGATGATGTTTAAGGCCGTTTTCAACATTATTTCAGATATATCTCGGCGGCCAGTGCACCTATCCATGCTTCTCTGGAGTTTCTTTTGACAGCAATACGCACGATATTCTTTCAAAGCCACTGGCTGCCTACCCACATAATCATCGTCGAAACAATGGTCAGCAGTGAGAGAGGAATGAATCCTGTCACAATGACTATCATCAATCCTCGGAAAGAAATTGGCCGGGCTGGGCATCGAACCAGCCACCCCCTGTTCTCAAGTCCTGTACGCTAACAACTGAGCTACACGGGCTCGGTACCAAAATGAAAGAAGAACAGAATAGAGAGAAAATAAAATTCCATTTCCGTCCAAAATCTTGCATCAAATATGTCGGAGTTTGTGCAGGCTTCCCAAACACAGGTCCTGGTAACAGATTGTCGTTTAGATCAACTAATTCTGATTTCGACTAGATTTTCAAACCTGCATACCATGCATGAGATGACGCGAAATTTCAGCAATTGTTTGTGTGTGCTCTCCACCTAAAACGTGGGATAATCAAAGAAGAATGATATATAAAAAAAAAAAAAAGAAATATGATAAATTGAGAAAAAAATAATAGAATAAAAATAATTTTGCTAGATTTCGTTCTGTTTCGTTTCGTTCTATTTTATTGTCGGGTTTGGTTCCGTTTCCTCGCGTTTCGTTTCGTTGCGTTTCGGTTCTGTTTCTATGTTCAGAGGGACCCGCTGGATACAAGTAACGACTCCTTTTTCAACAACACGTTGATAATCATGTATGCTGTCGGAGAAATCCTAAAACAAAAATACTAGCACTGCGGTGGGGGGGGGGGGGGGGGGGGGGGTGTCACTAACGTGAAACCAGGGGAGTTAATGCGAATATTTTTCTGATTAGTACTTTTTTGAGTGATTTCCCTTACACTACAAAATTCTGTGAAAATGTCTTGCACACACGCGAGTGTTATGCACTTTCTTGAGTTTCAAGTCTATAGAATTATGGCATATACCAAGAGTAAAAGGAAAGGTGTACAAAAGCTGGGCAATTTCAATAATAAATGGCTATAAAGACAGACATAGATAGATAGATAGATAGACAGATAGATGGGTGGATGGATGGATGGAGGGAGGGACCGAATGATGGATGGATGGATGGCACTCTTATGTCAGTGGCTGTAAGTTACGGCGTCCAACAATCCCACAGACAATAAGATTCACCACTTTAGAAAGCAACATGCCCAGCACTTGCTATATTATAATGGCTTCCACCAGACTAAACAGTTGCAGCCCTGCATGTGACTCGATTGGCTATTGGGGATCAAAAACTTGTTTTTGATTTTAGATCTAAAGAATGCTAGTAAAAGAAACCCCCGGAAAACATGGATAGGTGCACTGGCCTCAACAATATAGCTAACATGTTAAAAACGGCATTACACGGCATACAAATAAACAAACAATTAGATCGAAAGTCTTCGCCCTTTACCACAAGACAAATTTTTCAAACTGGCCCAAATTAAGACATTGGCAGACGACAAATTAGATGTTGCTTAAATGACGGGATTTGTCGCTGAAAGGACAAAAACATTGTTGGAAAATGAGAAAATGCTGGTTACTAGCATTTTCTCCTTTTCCAACAATGTTTTCAAAAGGCCTCTTTCTTGTGTGATAAAGGATCAACTCTTGGAGCTCTTAGCACATCTTTCATTGTTTTTGTAGACAATGGAGGTTATGATCAGACAGCAGTGTAGATAAAGGCCAGACTGCACAGAACATGCAGTCTGAAGTTGGATTTAACCCTTTTGCAGCACTGTGCCACACAGGTATTCAGGATTAGGTTGGATTTAGCCCTTTTTGCAGCACCAAGCCACATGGGACCTCAGGATTGAGGTTGGATTTAATCCTTTTGCAGCACTGTGGCAAACAGGACCTCAGCCTTAAGGTTGGATGTAATCCTTTCGCAGTACTGTGCCACTTGGGACATCAGAGTAAAGGTCGGATTAAACTCTTTTGCAGCAGTGTGCCACACTGGAGCTTTGGATAAAGGTTGGATTTAACTCTTTTGCATAACTGTGCCAAACAGGGCCTAAGGATTAAGGTTAGATTTAACCCTTTTGCAGCACTGTGGCACACAGTACCTCAAAATTAAGGTTGGATTTAACCCTTTTGCGGCACTGTGCCACACTGGAACTCAGGATTAAGGCTGGATTTAACTGTGTTGAAGCACCAAGCCACATTGGACCTCAGAATTAAGGTTGGATTTAATCATATTGCAGCACTGTACCACATTGGACCTCAGCATTAAGGTTGGATGTAACCCTTTCGCAGTACTGTGCCACATGGGACCTCAGCAATAAGGTTGGATGTATCCCTTTCGCAGTACTGTGCCACATGGGACCTCAGAATAAAGGTTGGATTTAATCATATTGCAGCACTGTGCCACACGGGACCTCAGCATTAAGGTTGGATGTAACCCTTTCACAGTACTGTGCCACATGGGACCTCAGCAATAAGGTTGGATGTATCCCTTTCGCAGTACTGTGCCACATGGGACCTCAGAATCAAGGTTGGATTTAATCATATTGCAGCACTGTGCCACACAGGACCTCAGCATTAAGGTTGGATGTAACCCTTTCGCAGTACTGTGCCACACGGGACCTCAGCATTAACGTTGGATGTAACCCTTTCGCAGTACTGTGCCACATGGGACCTCAGCATTAAGGTTGGATGTATCCCTTTCGCAGTACTGTGCCACATGGGACCTCAGAATAAAGGTTGGATTTAATCATATTGCAGCACTGTGCCACACAGGACCTCAGCATTAAGGTTGGATGTAACCCTTTCGCAGTACTGTGCCACACGGGACCTCAGCATTAACGTTGGATGTAACCCTTTCGCAGTACTGTGCCACATGGGACCTCAGCATTAAGGTTGGATGTAACCCTTTCACAGTACTGTGCCACATGGGACCTCAGCATTAAGGTTGGATGTAACCCTTTTGCAGTACTGTGCCACACAGGACCTCAGCATTAAGGTTGGATGTAACCCTTTCGCAGTACTGTGCCACATGGGACCTCAGCATTAAGGTTGGATGTATCCCTTTCGCAGTACTGTGCCACATGGGACCTCAGAATAAAGGTTGGATTTAATCATATTGCAGCACTGTGCCACACAGGACCTCAGCATTAAGGTTGGATGTAACCCTTTCGCAGTACTGTGCCACACGGGACCTCAGCATTAACGTTGGATGTAACCCTTTCGCAGTACTGTGCCACATGGGACCTCAGCATTAAGGTTGGATGTAACCCTTTCACAGTACTGTGCCACATGGGACCTCAGCATTAAGGTTGGATGTAACCCTTTTGCAGTACTGTGCCACACAGGACCTCAGCATTAAGGTTGGATGTAACCCTTTCGCAGTACTGTGCCACATGGGACCTCAGCATTAAGGTTGGATGTAACCCTTTTGCAGTACTGTGCCACACAGGACCTCAGAATTAAGGTTGGATGTAACCCTTTCGCAGTGCTGTGCCACATGGGACCTCAGCATTAAGGTTGGATGTAACCCTTTTGCAGTACTGTGCCACACAGGACCTCAGAATTAAGGTTGGATGTAACCCTTTCGCAGTGCTGTGCCACATGGGACCTCAGCATTAAGGTTGGATGTAACCCTTTCGCAGTACTGTGCCACACAGGACCTCAGCATTAAGGTTGGATGTAACCCTTTCACAGTACTGTGCCACATGGGACCTCAGCATTAAGGTTGGATGTAACCCTTTCGCAGTACTGTGCCACATGGGACCTCAGCATTAAGGTTGGATGTAACCCTTTTGCAGTACTGTGCCACACAGGACCTCAGCATTAAGGTTGGATTTAATCATATTGCAGCACTGTGCCACACAGGACCTCAGCATTAAGGTTGGATGTAACCCTTTCGCAGTACTGTGCCACATGGGACCTCAGCATTAAGGTTGGATGTAACCCTTTTGCAGTACTGTGCCACATGGGACCTCAGAATAAAGGTTGGATGTAACCCTTTCACAGTGCAGTGCCACATGGGACCTCAGAATAAAGGTTGGTTAAACTCTTTTGCAGCACTGTTACAACCCTTTTGCATAACTGTGCCAAACAGGACCTAAGCGTTAAGGTTGGATTTAACCCATTTGAAACTCTGTACCACATGGGACTTCAAGATTAAGGTTGGATTTAATCCTTTTGCAGCACTGCGCCACACAGGGCCTAAGGGTTGAGGTTGGATTTAACACATTTGTAGCACTGTGCCACACGGTACCTCAGGATTAAGTAGGGCATTCACTCTTTACCATGAGGCAAAATTTACAGACTTGTCAACATTGAAAGTATTTTGAGACAAAAAAATAGATGTGACTCAAATGATGGGATCTGACATTGAAAGAGTGGAAAACATTTTAGTAAAAAGGAGAGAATGCTGGTTACCAGCATTCAACTTTTTCCGTAATGTTTTCAAGAGCCTTCTTCTCTACGCTTATTAAAACTTTGGATTGTGTGGTCAAGGGTTAATCCAACAGCATATGATGAAATTTTAGATTTATCTGCATTGAAAGTACAAAGGACAAATTTACCCTTATCCTAAATAAAAAAAAATGTAACTTTCAAGCCGATGGTAAAAACAAAATTTTGCTAGGTCAATGGTATTTTTTGGGAGAAATAGATCTTCTTGTTGGACAGGGTAGATCCAAGAACAGACTGAACATTCTGTGGAGTCTGATCTTGATCTACACTGTCTGCAAAAAGGTCCTTGAGTCATGCTTAGCAGCCTAAGGGTTAATCGTGGCTCAAATTATTCAACTTGTATGTGAACGGTTTTGTTCATTGTGGGAAAAGGAGAAAATGCAGGTCACCAGTATTTTTCTACTTTTTCCACAATGTTTACAGAAGCCTTTTAACACTGGATTGTAACTTGGGCATTCAACCCCTTTACCACATAATCCTGAGTTTTATAAACTTTGAGAAAAACAAGAGGGCCATGATGGCCCTGTACTGCTCCACTGACTAATATGTACATATCATACATACAAACTTTAGAATTCTAGGCCAGATTATGAATTTATGGCCCATGGGGTGGGACCAATTTTGACACATTTAATTTGAACAAATTTGAAAGAGGCCTGCTAGATGATAACACCCACAAAATATTAAACCTGTATCTTAAGATAAGGAACAAGAAGAACTTGAAAGTTTTCACTAAATATGCTTAACTTGTAAATTGTGGAGCAGAGCCAGTTTAGGCCCAAGTGCTATATTTGAACAATCTTAGTAGAGGTTCATTAGATAAATATACAAGTACATGCAAAATTTGGTAGCTCTAGGTAATGTGGTAATGAGCAAGCAGATTTTTAAAGTGTTCACTATATAAGCCAATGTAAAAATTCCGACTGCCCGGGTAGGGCCAAATTTAACCCAGGGCTATAATTTTGATGATCTTGGTAGAGGTCCACTAGATAAAGCTATATACAAAATTTGGTAGCCCTAGGCCTTATTATTTAGAATCAGAAGATTTTTAAAGTTTTCACTATATAAGCCAGGGTAAAAATTGTGACCCCTAAGGCAGGGCCAGTTTTGACCCCAGGGCTATTATTTGAAGAATCTTGGTAGGGGTCCATTAGGTGATGCTACAAGCCAAATGTGGTAGTCCTAGGCCTTATGGTTTGGGACAAGAAGATTTTTAAAGTTTTCACTATATGAGCCCATGTAAAACTTGTGACCCCCCCAGGGCAGGGCCAATTTTGACCCCAAGGCTATAATTTGAAAACACTTGGTAGAGGCCCATTAGATTAAGCTACATGCCAAATTTGGTAACCGTAGGCATTACGGTTTTTGACAAGAAGATTTTCAAAATTTTTCAGTTTTGTTGCCATGGCAACCAAAGTTTTTGAAGGAATCAAATTCTTTCAAGAAATTCTAAAGAGGACAATGGCAGGATAATTTCTGTGAACTTTGGTAAAAATTTGATGTGTAGTTTTAGAACAGAAAATGTTTGAAATAAAAGTTAACGCATAGACAGATGCACGATGGACACAGGGCCATGACTAAAGCTCGCTGACCTTTGTCCAGTGGAGCTAAAAAAGCATTTGAAAACATTGAGAGAAAAGGAGAATATGCTGGTAACCATCATTTTCTCCTCTTCCCACAATGTTTTCCACCCTGTCAAAGAACTCCAGTTCGTTAATTTGTACCAGTTTCCAATTTGTGGTCTGCAAATGCTTTCAACTTGAAACAGTTTGCAATTTTTTCAAATGCGAAAGGGCTAAGGGTGTGATACCCAGAACTTAAAAAAAAAAAAAAAAAAACCCACACAATGTATATTGCATTTATATCAATTTATTCGCTAGTTAAATATTATGTCCTGGTGAATTGATGATTTGTAATGTACATTATACAAATACAAAATATATGACACATGATCATGAGATAAAATACTCAACCCTTACAGCACAGAAATTACTCTTTACCAAACAATCCTTTGTTTTAATGACCCCTGTGAAAGAAGGCTTCTGAAAACATTGTGGGAAAAGGAGAAAATACTCATAACCAGCATTTTCTTCTTTTCCCACTATGTTTTCTACCCACTTCATGGCAATTCAAAACATAAGATTCACATTTAACGTGCAATATGCGCCAAAATATCTCAAATGAATAACAGAAAGTTCATTTCAAAGATCAACCCACAAGTTCTCTCCCATGCTGACCTTGACCTTTGTTCTTTACGAATGCTATTCATGTCTGTGAAAGGGTTAATGAGAAATAATAATATTATACAAACTTAAAAATGCATTTTTTTGTGAACACTAAAACTGAATTAAAAAAGCGAGGAAAATAAAATAATCTATCAAGATGCAGCACTTTTGATCATCTTTTCCCTTTACCGCACAATGCCGCCTTTTGACGACCCTGGTAAAGAAGCCTTTCGAAAACATTGTGGGAAAAGGAGAAAATGCTGGTAACCAGCATTTTCTCCTTTTCCCATAATGTTTTCTACCCTATCAAAAAAAAAAAAAAAAAATTGCACCATTTCAGCCATATTGAAATTGTCATCTGCAAATGCTTTCAATTTGGACAAGGCTAAAATTTTGTCGTCTGGTAAAGGGTTAAACCATTACCAAACAACAAAACTGTGGATGTGACCAATTTCAAAGCATTTGCAGACAACAAGTTTTATGCTGCTCACATGATGAAATTTGTAAGTGATAGGACAGAAAACATTGTGGGAAAAGGAGAAAATGCTGCTTACCGGCATTTTCTCCTTTTCCAACAATGTTTTCCAAACCCTTCTCTGTTAGGGTCGTCAAAACTCAGGACTGGATAATAAAAGATTAAAACATGTTGTTCCAGTTCTAACAAGTCACCTGTAATATGCAGATGGCTTGTTTGTCCAGCAGCTGACATTTGAAAACATTTTGGTAGGGAGAAATTGTCATAATAGGCAGTTTCACCATATGCCAAAATGTTTTTGCATCTATTCTTGTATAAACCCCTCTACCAGATGACAAAACTATGGACCTGTCAAAATTGATAGCCTTTTCAGATGACATAGTAAACGTAACTCAAGAATTGAAATTTTCTTTTTGAAGGAAAGGAAACTCTGGTTACCAGCATTTTCTCCTATTCCCTTCATATTTCCACTGTTTCATTGACAAATCCTTTTGTTCCAGCCATGTTTGATTTGTCATCTGCAAGTGCTTTCATTTTTGTACAAGTTTAGAATCTCGTCGTCTGGTGAAGTTTTACAATCAAATTATAATCATACAATACACATTATTATATATCGTCACTGGATGAGTTTAGAAGGGGGATGGGAGAATTGGGAAATACTGATCAATAGCACATGATTCGTTTCTTCCTCATTCGTTGTCAGCGATAATACACATGTATTATGCAAAAGAATTGACCGGTTTCTTGTTTTTATTTATGAAGGTTTACGAATACAAGAAACTCATTTGAATAAACATACTTTTAACCTTTACTAAACAATACTGAATTTTCATGGCCAAAGGGAAGATGGCTGTAGCAAGCATTATAGAAAAAGGAGAAAATGCTGGTCACCAGAATTTTCGCCATTTTCTCACAATTTTTTCAACTATTTAAAAGATAAATTCTTGCATTTGAACCACAATAAATTTTGGTCTGGAAAACAAGTGCTTTCATAATGGACAGGTGTAAAATGTTGGCATCTGACAGAGCGTTAATGTTTTAATTTGGACATTCTGAATTTTTCACCTGTACATGAAAACCAACGAGACTCCTATCAGTTCTATTTTGTAATATCTACCATTGAGTTATCTTACACAGACATGTATGTTGGTAGGTGGGGGTTTGTCTATTTATGACAAAATGAGGCAGACAGGGGCAAAGTTCATTTGTACAAAAAAACAATGGACTAGAAACTAATCATCATTATAAAAAAAGAAAACTGCAATATAAAAATGCCAAATAAATAGAAAATTAAATTGAATATCAAAATTCGTTGTTCATTCGTAAAACAAACTTTCATTTTTGTTCATTTTTTTCGTGATTAGCAATGAGAAGAAAAAACAACGATTTTACTGCTGGTGGGATCATTTTAACCCTTTCAGTACCATAGGTAAAATTATGACTGTTACTAGATAACATAGATCAAGATCAAACTGTACAGAATGTACAGTCTGATCCTAGATCTATACCATCCACTTGTCAACTTTTTACCACATATTTAGACTTTAAATGACCCTGAGAAAGAAGCCTTTTGAAAACATTGTGGGAAAAGAAGAAAATGCTGGTAACCAGCGTTTTCTCCTTTTCCCGCAATGTTTTCTATCCTTCCCAAAAGAAATTTCAATTTTTCAATCACATTTTTTTTGTCGTCTGCAATTGTCTTCAATTTGGACAAGTCTAAAATTTTGTCGTATGGTAAAGACTTAAGTCAAGCCTACAAGCTGACAACCTTTCTGAGTTTCAGTGGATTGTATTTCAAGTCATTGAGAGAAGTCTAGTATGTACATTTGTTACCCTTTACTGCAAAATCCCAAGTTTTAACGACCCTGAGAAACAAGTCTTTCGAAAACATAGTGGGAAAAGGAAAAATTGTTTGTAACCAGCATTATCTCCTTTTTCTAACAGTGTTTTCTTCACTATCACTGACAAATTCCATTATTTGAGACACATATTACTTGTCCTCTGCAAATGTTTTCAATTTGGACAAAGTCTACTTTTTGTTGTGTGGCAAAGAGTTAACTCTTTACCGCATGACAAAATTTTAGACTTGTCCAAACTGAATGCATCTGCAGACAACAAATTCAGTGTGACTCAAAATGATTGGAATTTTCTTTGCAAGGATAAAAAACATTATTGGAAAAGGAGAAAATGCTAATGACAAGCAGTTTCTCCTATTTCCACAATGTTTCCAAAAGATTTCTTTGTCAGAGTTGTTAAAACACTGGATGATCGTATGGTAAAAGGTCAAGAAACCTTTGCTGCTAAAAAAAAAAAAAGCTGAATGTTTTACCTACTTTATGCTGATACCTTTGTCAAACAAAGGTCATTGTCAAACCAAGGTCAAAGGTCAAATGTAAAGGTCAAATGAAAGGCCAAACCAAATACAAGAAACATACAGACTAAATGTGGCTGAAGCAGAAAGATCTGTCTCTTAACCCTTTACCAGACAACAAATTTTTAAACTCGTCCAAAAAGAAAGCATTTGCAGTCGACAAAATGAATGTGATTAAAAAATTAAGATTTATTTTTGGAAGGTTAGAAAAACATTGTGGGAAAAGGAGAAAATGCTGGTTATTTCTATCTTTTGCTCCATTTTATATTTATCGTCTGCAAATTCTTTGAACTTGAACAATGTTGTTCGGTTAACATTTACCTGTTTACCAAACAGTAACATATTAGACTGGTCAAAATAAAAGAACATTTGCAGACGACAAATTTGATGTTGCTTAAATTGTGAAATTTGTTTTTGAAAGGGTACAAAACGTTGTTCGAAAAGGAGAAAATGCTGGTTACCACCATTTTCTCCTGTTCTCACAATGTTTTCAAAAACTCGGGATCGCATGATTAACCCATTACCACACAATCCCGACTTTTAATGACCCCGAGATAGAGGCCTTTTGAAAACATTGTGGGAAAAGGAGAAAATGCTGGTAACCAGCATTTTCTCCTTTTCCCACAATGTTTTCTATCTTTCCCAAAATAAGTTTCAATTTTTGAGTCACATTTACTGTGTCGTCTGCAAACGCTTTGAATTTAGCCAAGTCTAAAATTTTGTCGTTGGGTAAAGAGTTAAGGGCCAAAAGAATAATACGTAAGTATCTTGCAAGGGCTAAATTGATGTCAAACAAAATAAACTGTGAAATGGAAAGCTGACTCCTTCGCTAAATTTGTTTTCTACGTAAGAAGCAAAACAGAGTATAAAAGTGTATGTACAGTATTTAAAATATAAAAATAATTATTTACGATTTAAACAAGACCAACTTTGTTCAGTCATCCATAAAGCACCTTTCACAACTACGGTTGCCCTTGCAGCCACTGTTGGTGGCGATCAGATGGCACAAAACATGCAGTCAGATCTCTGATCTACACTGTACACTATGCTGACACACTACAGACAAAAGGCAGCCACTTAGTTGCAATTACATGGATCTTATTCTAGAGTGAAAAAGTCCACTGAGTTCATTAGGTGCTTGAAGGCTTAAAATAAAAAAAAAACAACTGGCTGCAAACATCCGGCTGCAGTTCTTCTTTTAAAGACATTTTTAACCCTTTACCGCACAATGGCACCTTTTGACGCCCCTGGGACAGAAGCTTTTTGAAAACATTGTGGGAAAAGGAGACAATGCTGGTAACCAGCATTTTCTCCTTTTCCCACAACGTTTTCTACCCTATCTACCCATTTGAGCCACATCGAAATTGTCGTCTGCAAATACTTACAATTTGGACAAGGCTAAAATTTCGTCGTCTGGTAAAGGGTTAGGGCAAAAAGGCGGCATACCTGTAGCAAAAATATTTTGTGGTAGCCTGCTCTTCTGGTGTGAGTTCCTCTTTTGAGCGTTAAAAACTAGCCTAAATTTGAAGTAAATACCTTTAGTAGGAAGAGAGATAAAAGAAATTGTCAAAATTTTCGCACTACAAGAAAACAGCTGACAAAGATGACAGGACTCTCAAACTACCTCAATGATTTCTTCCACAAAAGCCAAGCTAAAAATCAAACTTTTGTTCAACACTGTCTCTATTCTTCCCTATACATCTGCATATGCTTACAAGACAAAATACTGGACTCGTCCAAACTGACAGCATGAATTTTGCAGATGACATTTTAAATGTGCCTAGAATAATATTTTACTGTGTAAGGCTAGAAAACATTGTGGGAAAAGGAGAAAATGCTGGTTAAAAGCATCACCCCTTTTCTCACAATGTTTTGCAAGGCCATCTTTCTCAAAGTTGTTGAGTAGAAAAGAATTCTGTTATCTGGTACAGACGTAAAAAAAAAAGAACATTGGGAGAAATGGACTGTATTTAGTATTACATGTAAAAATCAAAATGAACAATAAAAAGAAACTAAGGGAAGCTTCTTCTGATGAAAATGTTAACTCTCAGGCTGCTAAGCACAATTCAAGGATCTTTTGCTGTGTAGGTCAAGATCAGACTGCACAGAATGTGCAGTCTGATCTTGGATCTACACTGTCCAATAAGGAGATATCTTTCCCCAAAAAATACATTAGAAATAGCAAAATTTAGGTTTTTACTATCATTTTGAATGTTTCATTCCGCATGTTAAGCAGGATAAGCGTTACCTCTTTACTACACAATGAAATTTAGACTTGTCCAAATTGAAATCATTTGCAGATGACAAATTAAAGGTGGCTCAAATGACAAAATTTGCCCTGGATAGAGCAGAAAACATTGTGGGAAAAGGAGAAAATGCTGATTACCAGCATTTTCTCCTTTTCCCACCATCTTTTCTAAAGCCTTCTCTTTCAGGGTGGTTAAAAGGAGAGATTGTGTGGTAAAAGGTTAAGCAAAGTAAAAAAAAAAGAAACTATGAACCACAATGAAACAAAAGAAGACATGCCGGTATTTTTCAGCATTTTCATCATCAATTTGGACCCATGACAAACCATAACACCTGTCTTCAACTTGACAATTAAAATGTAATAATTAAATTAAAACATTTATCTATCCATATTCATATATATATACATAAAAATGTGTACTAAAAAAGGTTTTTAAAATGAATGTACAAAAAAAAAAATGAATGTCTGAATTTCTGTACAAAAAAAATGAGAAATGCATATACAAAATGAAGTTTTTTGGTATGAAAATGCAAAATGGTGTTGAGATCAGTTGAATCTCCAAGCTTCATTGTATGAATTATTTCAATTTGCTTCTTAAAGTTTAAAGGTCAGGGACATTCAAGGACATTCGACCAATTAAGCTAAGGTCAAGGACATTTCAATACAGTGGGTCAAGGATGCTTAACCCTTCAACGAACAATCCTGTGTTTTAATAACCCTGAGAAAAGGAAGTTTTTAAAAACATACAGGAAAAGGAGAAAATGCTGGTAACCAGCATTTTCACCCTTTTCCACAATGTTTCCTACCGTTTTAAGGATAAATTTCATCATTTGCACTATGTCTAATATGATGTCTACAAATGCTTTCATCTTTAATTCATTACCACACAATAATATTTTAGACTGGTCTAAACTGAAAACCTTTGCAGATGACAAATAAAATATGGTTCAAAACATTCTGGGAAAAGGAGAAAATGCTGGTTACCAGCATAATTTCTCGGGATTGTTAAAACTTGATTGTGTGGTAATGGATTTGAGACTGAGGCCTGCAGATACAGTAAGTTCTGTATGAAACTACATGTCAAGATAAAGTGGGGGTGAGGGCAGTCAGTTTGAAAAAGGAGCTTGTCATCAAATTCTAAAAGAAATTATTTCTCCACCTAACCCTTGTTGTGTGTACTCAATAAAATTGTCTCCTTCAGACAATTCTATTGAGTACCCACAACATAGGTTTAAGCTCAAAACTAAACAGATAATTACTCTTTGAAACCCCACCCCCTTATCTTAAGCTGTGGAAGAAAGTCTTATGAAATAAAAAATCCACCAACACTATGTGACATCTCACCATATACAGTAAGTCCTGCATGTTTTGTTTATTTATACATATGCACTTAAAAAAATATCTGCATATCAAAATTTGCCACCAAAATTTTTCACCGTCTAATCTCAACGAGAAAAAATTAAAAACACACTCAACTTTCGACCCCGCAAGTCCTTGTCTTGCTCAATTCAATTCTGTAGCACATTTTCTACTAATGTTTTTCTGCAACAAAAAATCAACTTTAACACTTGTCTATTTAAGCACTTTACCTCTTTTTTGTCTTGCAACAGATGGCTGGCTTATGAAATCACTGTGGCAAAAAGAGAAATTGCTTGTGACAAGCAATTTCTCCTTTTGCCATGATGTTTTCAAATATGCTCAAGTATTAAATCTGAGCAATTATCTTTTATTTCAGATGGAAATTATTTCAGTCATCTGCTACAAGTTTGTTTCGTGGAGCAAAAAAGTTTACCGTACATTCTTAGCGTTCAGAGATTTTCATTCAATCCCAATTTCAGCCCTATGAAATATTGTTTGTATCCTGCTTTCAAACAGTTTCTCTGGCAATCACCATCACTGCTGCAAAACTGTTTGATCTTCTTTCTCTACCTTTAGCTTTGGCATACCAAAGTGATTCTCCATTTTCACTGCCCAACACCTTTTTTCATCTACAAATACTCAGAAAAATTTGAACCTCTGTCACACTTTTAGTACACTGTTTCTTTCTATTACCTTTGGTATGCCAAAATGATTCCTAATTTCTAATTCATTTTTTCACCACTAACAACAATTTTATTCCTTTAACTGACCTAAGAAAATATGCACTTCTACACTTTTTAGTGTATCTATTCCATCTCAAATTTTGGCCCGCCAAAAAGATTCATCAGTTAATACTTAACACCCTCTTTTTTCCTTTCAAAACAGTTAAATTACACAAGTCTTTACCAGTTTCCTTTCTCAAGCAATACTTGTTTGTAGAGCTAAACTCTTTTTCTTTTTTCATGAAATTCTTTCACTTCTATAAATCCTCTATTAGCATAAAAGACACTTTAAAAACTTGCATAACATTTTTTTATATATACACTGCTTCACTCGGTAACTGATTACGTCCCTTGTTCGAGTGCTGGCCAATAGGTGGAACTGGACTTGAAATACCTTCTGACCAATCAGATTGCGCTGAATGCGGAGATGAACTTGACCAATGCCCTGGGGAGTCTGGAGAAGGAGTGAGAATATTGTCAGGTAACGTTAGCCCCTGGGGTGGGGTGGACTCCATATAGCTGTGCTGAGAGGGTGGAGTTGGGTACTGTGGGGCGTGAGGAACCTGCATCGGAGTTGATGCTTTGTGTCGGTGATTATTTGTGTCATACCTGATCGTGTATGGCTGCATATTTGTATGAGATGACGTATCCATGTGACTCGGATCATTTGCGAATGGAAAACTGTCTATATGATAATGATGTGGGCTCTTTTGTGGGCGATTTCTCTGGGCGTGTTGTTGCATAGCAAGATAATGAGGCGGTGATGTTGGCAAGGCTGACTTGCCCTTCATGGGAGACAGCTTACTCTCGAAGCCTGGTGGGCTGTTATGAGATGGGATGCTTGAGGGTGGGGTCGAGATGGATGATGTCACTGCCATGGGTGATTGTGACAACGGGTGTTGTTGATGATGTTGCCCTTGCAACCACAAGTCCATAGTTTGTTGATGATCTAACACTGTCTCTTTTTTGTAATGATTTGACATAGCACAATGTTCGTCCATTAAACTTTGTAATGGTATATCCTGTGCACTGACTGCAACACTGTCCAATCCATTCATGTCTGGGTGACGCAATCCAATAATATTCCCACCACACACGTTGTCGTATGTAGGTGGAGTCATGTCATAGCCTACCGGAGACTCAATTGAATCCCCTGGTGACATAGTACCAATTGAAGAACCCTCACCATTTTGCCCTATGGTCTGAGGCTCGGCTCTCTTCTTTTTACTCTTGGGCTTTTTCACACCATCTGGTGAATGCCCCTGGTCTTTCAAATGTCCATTATGTTTATTTTTACGCATTTTATTTTTAGATTTCTGGGGATGCATGTACGGGTGAAGTCCATTTGCTGCAGTTGGCATACCATTATGCATTGCTAATCCAGATGGTGTTGTGACTCGATACTCTGTTAATAACTGATGAATATCATGGTGCATACGTTCCCCTGCTACATCTCGTGGTAGCCGATCCATGTGGTCTGTGATATCTCTGTTAGCATAGTGATCAAGAAGAATTTTCGCTGCCTCGAAGCTTCCTTCTCTTGCAGCCAAGAACAATGGGGTTTCATCCTGAAAAAAATCATTAAAACAAATTTAACTCTTTACCTAACAATGTTTTTTGTTAACTCTACGAGAGTCTTTTGAAAGCATTAAAACTAATAAAACATCAGTATTTTTTTCTTTCCCCACAATGTTTTCTATCCTTTTACAGATAAAACCAACCATTTCAGTCACAATTTTACTCTTGGCTGCAAATGCTTTCAATTTGGACAGATCTAAAATGTATCGTTTCGCAAATGGTTAAAGATTTTCTATTTTTAGCTCTGGGGGCCATACTGTTCAGATGAAAGGAAAAATTATGAGGACTTTTGGCAGAGAACCTTCATATGAAGCTATTTTGAAATCTAATCAGCAATTGTTTAACCCTTTACCAAACACTCTCAACTTTTAACAACCCTGAGGAAGCTTTTTGAAAACACTGGGCACAGGGGAAAATGCTGGTAACCAGCATTTTCTCTTTTGCCCTAATGTTTTCTAACCCGGTTAGTGAAAATTTCAATTTTTGAGTCAAATTTATTTTGTTGTCTGCAAATGCTTTGGATCTTGACAAGTCCAAAAACTTGTCGTCTGGTAACGGGTTAATGCAAAAGTTAACACAGGATGGACGGACAACAGACAAAAAACAATTAAAATAACTCACCCTGAACATGTCCTGCTCAGGTAAGCTAAAAAGGATAATAATACAAAGAACTACCTTTTGATCCTGTGCATCTCTATTTGCTCCATGTTGCAACAAAGTCAGTGTTGCTTCTGCGTTGTTTACAGCCGCTGCCCAGTGAAGTGCCGTTTTTCCATTATCATCCATCGCGTTAATATCAGCATCAGCATTAATCAGTTCCTCCACCATTCCTTCAATAGCAAGTCGGGCCGCAAGTATCATAGGTGTTGATCCGTCAAGTGTTCTTGCATTGAGATTTGTTGACCGGTTTCTCAAAAGAATCTAAAAGAAAACAATCCATTTTATCAATCATTCCGACCTGTCCTAAGGACAACCTGTATTAAACAACCCTCTGTGATAAGGGACCTTACTTTTGATGCTACAACTCTATTTAAACCAACTCAATCAAACCTGCATTTATCTTTTACCAGTTTGAATGACCTCGAGGAAAAAGGCTTTTGAAAGCATTGTAGAAAATGGGGAAATTGCAGGTCACCAGCATTTTGTCCTTTTCCCAACATATTTTCTACCATTCCACAGACAGAAACCATCTTTAGGGCTATCTGCAAATACCTTCACTTTTGACAAGTCTACATCACAAAACCACTTGAATAACTTGATGGACTCTTCTGGACAGAATTGCCTGTACTTGTTTGTTGTTTAACTCCAAATCAAAGTCATTTCATCTAACTAACAAGAGCATCACATGCCATGCCAACAATCCGCTCCTATTGCTTTTGGTGATGGTGAAAATACGACGTAGCGATAGGGGCAAAATCGTGTAAAAAATATCTTGAGGGTTATCTGCCATTCTGGTATGGGTTCCCCTTTAGACAGTAAACACTTATCCAAGTTTGAAGTAAATATCTTCAGTAACGGCAAAGATAGTTGAAGAAGGTTTATTTTCTGCGAAAATTCTAGTTTGAAAAAAGGGCATAACTGTGTCAAAAATATTTTGATGGTTACCTGCTGTACTGGTATGGGTTTCCCTTTTAATAGTTTGGGATCCCCTTTTGATAGTTAACAACTAGTCCGAGTTTGAAGTAAATTTCTTCAGTAATGAAAGAGATATTATAAAATGTCAAAGTTTTTGCCAAAAATGCAGATGACCACACAGCTTGCTACCAGCGTTTTGTCCTTATCCCATTATCTTTTTAAAAAGTTTCTTCCTCAGAGTTAATAAAACTCAAGATTGTGTGGTAAAGGGTTAAGGGCTTTTTACATAAAGATTGTGGTTTCTTTCCCTAGCTACCCCAATCTCTTTCCATTGACTGATAACTGACTTCTTGCATTACGATTTACATATTACTTTCTAACTCAACATTGTTTCAGCAATGTTTATGTCAGTATAAGGCCAAAGGCTTAGAAATAATGTTGTGCACAGTACTGGTATAAAAACTCCAGGACAGCATGGATAGATGCATTGGTCTTCACAATATGTCTGACATAATGCTGAAAACAGCACTGAACACAGAATAAACAAATCATTTACCTGGAAAACTCCCTGAGCATCAGCTGCAACTGCCGTGTGTAATGGGGTTCTCCCACCTGCGTCTTGGAAATTTGGATCGGCCCCCAGATCTAACAAAGCTTTCGAGGCATCGGCTCTGGCATATCTTGCTGCCAAATGTAGGGAGGTCTCTCCTGAAACACAACAAATTACAGACTGACTCATCATTTTTTATTCAATCCTTTACCAAACAATTCCACGTTTTAACTCTTTACCACACAGTCTCGTGCTATAATTTGATCTCCGAGCTACAATTTGCAGAGTTTTTGTAGGGAACTATTAGACAAAGCTAAATGTCAAATTTGGAAGCTTTAGGTCAAATGGTTTATGACAAAAGATATTTTATTTGAGCTTTCTCTATATAAACCTATGTAAAACTTGTGATCCCTCTGGCTGGGCCAATTTATAGAATCTCCATTAGATGAAGCTACATACAAAATATAATAGCCCTAGGCCATATGGTTTTAGGACAAGAAGATATTTTAACGTTTTTGCTATAGCAACCTATGTAAAACTGTTGACCCCTGGGGCATGGCCAATTTTGACCACTGGGCTATAATTTGAATGGTTTTTGTAAAGGTCTATTAGGTGAAGCTACATGCCAAATTTGGTATCCCTAGGCCTTATGATTTCAGACAAGAAGAACTGTGAAAATTTTCAGTATTTTTCAGTCTTTGACCCTCGGGGCGGGGCCAATTTTGATCCTGAAGCTATAATATGAAGGATTTTTGTTGAAGTCTATTAGATGAAGCTACATGCTAAATTTGGCAGCTCTGGGCCATATGGTTTAGAACAAGAAGATATGTAAAATTTTCACTATATAAACCTATGTAAAACTTGTGACCCCTGGGGGAGGGCCAATTTTTACCCCGGGGCTATACTTTAAGGAGTTTCTGTAGAGGTCCATTAGATGAAGGTACATGCCAAATTTGGTAACACTAGGCCTTATGGTTTTGGACAAGAAGATTTTTAAAGATTTCCAGTATTTTTCAGTTTCTCAGTTAAAATCCGATGGGTAGTTCCAGAGAAGATGATGTTTGAAATAAAAGTTAATGCACGCATGCACGCATGGACAGACGCACAACAGACACAAGGCCATAACACAAGCCTGCTGGCCTTTGGCCAGTGGAGCTAAAAACTGCTGGTAACCACATTTTGTTTCCTTTTTCAACAATGTTTTCTACCCTTTCAGAGACAAATCCAATCAGTTGAGCCACATTCCAGCAAATATTTCCAATAAGGACAAGCCTAAAGTTTTGTCGTCTGGGGAGGTAAAAAAAAAAAAAGAGATTTCTTACCAGTCCTGTCTGTTTTGGCATCAATCGAGGCTCCCTGATTCAACAAACTTCGTATGATCTCCGGTGACCTCTCGTCTGACTCCTCGCTATCACCTGACGTTCCCGAACCAGTGCTCACGATATCGTTTCCAGTATCCGAGCCCATACCCCGCATGGCTGCCAACATTAAAGGTGTAAAACCGTCTGGTCCTTGAACATCAACATCTCTGGAGTTGAATACATCCCCAGTGGGCGGAGTTAGAGCCATGATTGATGCATTGGGAACATTTGCCGCCTCTAGATGCTGCGGAGTCCATTGTCTTGTATCATTTGGGTCAGTTGTAGACTCTCCTTGGTGCTCAAGCTGTAAATAAATCATCCGTTTTTATATGTGTACACACACTCATGTTCATGCATTTGCTGAGAAGTGGTTTTTGAAAAACTTTTTCCTTAACTCTTTACCAAACGACAAAATTTCAGACTGGTCCAAATTGACAGCACAAAATAAATGCAACTGAAAATTTGAAATTTGTTTTGGGAAAGGTAGAAAACATTGTGGGAAAAGGAGAAAATGCTGGTTACCAGCATTTTCTCCTTTTCCCACAGTGTTTTCAAAAGGCTGCTTTCTCAAGGCCGTTAAAAGTTGGGATTGTGTGGTAAAGGGTTAACCCTTATCCTGCGAAGTGAGTGAAATAAAATTTTCAACCTGATAGTAAAAACCCAAATAATGTTATTTTCAAAATATCTCCTTATCAGACAGTGTAGATTGAAGATCAGACTGCATGTTCTGTGCAGTCTAATCTTGATCTACACTGTGCGCAAAAGGTCAGTGAATTGCGCTCTGCAGCTTAAGGGTTGATGTCAAAATGTCTAAAAACCAGTTCACTTGTCTAAATGTTTCCGTGATTGTCTAAGCACCAGAGTTTTCTTTGTACAAATTTTGTCTCAATATCTTCAAAAAAGTTTTGTCAAAGAGCATATCAGCAAGTGGTGAAAAGATCTACTTCTTTGCACTTTTGAATTATTCACTTTTGAAAAAATCTAGCAAAAGACAGTTTGAAACATAACTTATAGATCTGAAAAATCAAATAACATCAATTACCTAAGAAAATATTGTTGCAAAAGGAGAAATGCTTGACCTCAATGTTTTCAAAACTGGTTGTCAAATCCATCGACTGTGAGTCGCTTTCTCAAGATAACCAGTTTCTTTGACATTAGCATGTATGCCTTAGATCCCAGACGAAGCTGAATGGTGAAACACTGGATAAAAACTTAAGTCAATATTTTTTCGGGCTGGTGTTGTTATTTTCACGAGAGGTGTAGCCATGTGTGAAAATATTACCATATGATGTTCATGAGATGACATAAATTTTGATCTTTCACCAGAAAAAAACCCAAAAATATTCTATTCATTTCATGCTTCTAACCCCTTTTTTGTTAGGACTTTGGGAGCTCCCTGTATTTCTTCATAAATGAGTTTATCAATCAGTACAGTCACTGATCAAAACAGTGAAGTTATCAAACCATAATCTACCATTATTTCCCCATAAACTACCAAAAAGCATGAACTAAATTACCTTTATTCTCTTAGCAGGCTGATCCAGATCCCAATCATCAGTAGTGTTATTGTCATTATTATCAACTTTGTCCATGGAGCCTTTTCCAACCGTCCTGAAATATTCGAAACAATATTGGGTCTCAAAACCTTGGTAAGTTTTCACAAAACCTTGTTCAATGCCCCCTAGAACACTGACTATTTTCAATCAAGCCATGGTAACAAGATATTTCTACCCTTTCTAAGAAAAAGAAAACTGATTAATACTTTACCACACAATCCAGACTTTTAACTCTTTCGGCGCCAAATAAGCAAACTTGGCTTCTTTTGGTGGCTTTAAATACAATCCACTGAGTCTCCGGAAGATTTATATCCTATAGGCTTGACCAAACAAGCGGAGGGCATAGATCAAAGATCAGACTGCACATTCTGTGCAGTCTGATCTTGAGCTATGCCGTCCGCAACAGTCCCTGTTTTCGCCTATGGCGCTGAAAGGTTTAATGATCCTTAGAAAAAAGCATTTTGAAAACATTGTGGGAATAGGAGAAAATGCTGGTATCCAGCATTTTCTCTTGTTCCCACAATGTTTTCTACCCTTCCCATTACAAATTTCAAGTTTTCAGTTACATTTTTTTTTTGTCCTCTGCAAATGCTTTCAATTTGGACCAGCCTAAAATTTTGTCGTTTGGTAGAGTTAAAAAGAATTTTAAATGAAAACCATCCATGTTTTAGATTTTTTACCATTTACCCTTTCAAAGACACATCCCAGCCTTTCATCCACATTTAACCCTTTACCACACAATCCTGAGTTTCACTGTTCTCTTGAAGTAGGGATCTCTGAGACATGTTCAAAAGTCCTTACATGAACATTCTGGCAATAGGAGAAATTGCTCCTATCGAGCAATTTTCCTTTTGCCATCACATTTTTGGATGTATTGCGCAGTCAGCACTGGCTGACATGGGTTGAAAATTTTTGTTTGCTATAAATTTTGTGCATGCCCAAGGACCATTCCACCGTAAGATTTTGAAGGTAAATAGAAACAAGAGGGCCATGATGGCACTGTATCGCTCCACTGGCTTATAAATATAAACCATAAATACTAAGCATTTCAATTCTAAGCCAAATGGTTTCAAAATGAAGACTTACAAAGTTTTCTCTGTAAAAGCACATGTGAAAGTTGAGACCCGCAGGGCAAAGCCATTTTTGATCCCAGAGCAATAATTGCTTGAACCCTGGTAGAGGTCCACAAGATAAAGCCACATGCCAAAATAATACAAGTCGATGCTGTATGGTTATAAATAAGGTGATTTTCAAGTTTTGTCCATATGAAGTGTCTGTAAAACATAAGACCCCTGATGCAAGGCTAATTTCAAAAAAAAAAAAAATCAAAACAGGAAGATTTCTTAAGTTGTCACTATGTAGGCCCATGTAAAACTTGTGACCCCTGCGGCCGGGCCAATTTTGACCCCAGGGCTAAAATTTTGGCCTGCTTGGTAGAGGCCAACTAGATATAGCTACATGCAAAATTTGGTAGCTCTCGGCCTTATGGCTAGGTACAGGAAGATTTTTAAATTTAAAGTTTTCTCTATATAAGCCTATGTAAAACTTGTGACCCCTGGGGCAGAGCCAATTTTGACCCCAGGGCTATAATTTGAAGAAACTTGATAGAGGTCTACTACATAAAGCTACATGCCAAATTTGGTAGCCCTATGCCTTATGGTTTCAGACAAGAAGATTTTTAAAGATTTCCAATATTTTTCAGTTTTGCTGCCATGGCAACCAGAGTTTTAGAAGGAATCAAATTCTTTCAAGAAATTCTGAAGAGGACCATGGCAGGATCATTTCTGTGAAGTTTCATGAAAATTGGATGGGTAGTTTCAGAGAAGAAGATGTTTGAAATAAAAGTTAACGCACAGACGGACGGATGGATGGACGGACGCACGACGGACACCGGGCCATGACATAAGCCCACTGGCCTTCGGCCAGTGGAGCTAAAAATGGATTTTATGGATCCATAATTATGTAATGACTTACTTGATATTGTGCATCACCGCAATGTATTAAACCCCCTTTTTACAGAGCATGCATGACTCATCCCTCTTTGTTAACTCTTTCCCGAGTTTTAACGGTCCTAAAAAATAAGCCTTTTGAAAACACTGTGGGAAAAGGGGAAAATGCTGGTAACCAGCATTTTATCCTTTTCCCACAATGTTTTCTATCCTATCAAAGACAAATTCCAGCATTTGAGCCACATTTAAATTTTCGTCTACAAATGCTTTCAGTTTGGACTGGTCTAAAATTTTATCATTTGGTAAAGAGTTAATGGATACCACTTAAAACTCATACAGAGTTTCAAAACTCCGGTTTTTTTTTTTTAAACTTTTAACCACACAATCCTGAGTTTTAACTACCCTGAAGAAGAAGGCTTTTGAAAATGTGGGAAAAGAAGAAAATGCTGGCAACCAGCATTTTCTTCTTTTCCCACAGTGCTTTCAAAGATCTCAAAGACAGATACTGTCCTTTGTGCCCCTTTTTTTTTATCATCTGCAAACCGGTCTAAAATTTGTTGGTAAAGAGTTAAGTCGTCAAATGAAAATTTGTATCAAGAGGTAATGACACAATGCTGAAATAATAATCCTTCATGCTCAAGTATGACACAAAAACACTGTCCTCTCACCTCAGTTCTTCCCCACCATCAGGGACATGTCTTTTTGATATTCTGGACGAGGGCCCAGCATCACTACCCCTAGCAAAGAACCCCTCAGGAAACCAGGTAATTCCGGAAACTGTCTTTCTCCGGAAAATAACAAAAACCACAACTACAAAGAGTACGAGGATTGCGCCACAAGCCACAAGGATAAGGAAGGTCTGTGACACGGTACCGCCCTGCTCTTCCTTCGGGATCTCTCCTTCAGCTGTGAAAAAATGTGTTGTGATTAACCCTTAGCCCTTTACCACAAACACCTTACTTTTAATGACCATGAGAAATAAGCCCTTTGAAAATATTGTGGGGGAAAACGAGAAAATGCTGGTTACCAGCATTTTCTCCTTTTCCAACAATGTTTTCTACCCTATCAAAGACAAATTCAATCATTTGAACCACATTTATTTTTAAACTGTCATATGCAAATGCTTTCAATTCAGACAAGTCAATGTTTTGCTCATGTGGTGAGGGTTAACCAGATGATACAATGTTTAACTTGTTATCGAAACAATTTGTAGATGACAAATTTAACCCTTTACCAGACGACAAAATTTTAGCCTTGTCCAAAATGAAAGCATTTACAGACGACAATGTCAGTGTGGCCTAAATGGTTCAGTTTTTCTTTGATAGGGTAAAAAACATTGTGGGAAAAGGAGAAAATGCTGGTTACCAGCATTTTCTCCTTTTCCCACAATGTTTTCAAAAGGTGTCTTTCTCAGGGTCTTTTAACCTCAGGATTTTGTGGTAAAGGGTTATAATTCTGCCAAAGTGGTTGAAAACTGTAGGAGCAGAAGAAGATACAAAAGTGCATTCTATTGATAAATGGACAACCTAATTCCAGTTTGCATACAGGTGCCAACGCTCAGCTGCAGTTGCTTTTAGTGAAAATTTTCAGTTGAAAAAGGTGCATAAATGTGTCAAATATATTTTATGGTTATCTGCCCCTGTTGTATGGGTTCCCTTACTGATAGTTAATAACTAGTCCGAGTTTTAAGTAACTAGAGCTGTCACTGAATGTGACTTAATACCCCCGCCAGCGCTTTGACAGAGAAAAAGTGTCAAGTTCACGGGGAGATAATTCCTCAACCAGGGGGAGTTGACACTTGAAAATTACGTCTTGCAAATCTTCAATATATGATCAATATATGTGCAAAGTTTCAATGCAATTGAAGGAAAACTCTAGGAGGAGTTCGCGACACAAAATTGCTAGTATTTTGTACAGACAGACACATGGACGGACAGACAGACAGGCTGATTCCAGTATACCCCCGAAAACATTCGTTTTGCGGGGGTATAAATATCTTAAAGTGATAACAGAGATATTGTAAAATGTCAAACTTTTTGCACTTTGACAGCCAAGATGAAGCAGACGATGACAGGGCTATGGCAATACCTCAACTTTTTTTTCGAAAACAGCCAAGCTAAATGTTGTGGGGATAGGAAGAGAATGCTGTTATCAAGCATTTTCTTTTCCCAAAATGTTTTTTAATGTTCTCTACGACAATACTCACCTTCTGCACTAACTAGTGGCAAATTAGCAGATGGCTGCCATCCTTGTAGCATAGCAGCCAATAGGAACTCAGCAGCACGCTCTGTGGAATCAAAGCAATCATAGCCATCTTTAAGACAGAGTCGGATATCAATTACCACATAAACGATTGTTCTGAAAAATATGGAAAATCAATTTGAATCCATTGCAATACTTTGTCTTTAAAAAAAAAATAACATGCTCTCACCAACAGTATCACTGACAGTATAGACTCAGGTCAGCCTGCACAGTCTGCGCAGGTTGACCTCTGTCCATTTTTTTCTACCTCATAATTTAGTCAGTTGCAAAAACAAAACTTTTTATAGATCTATGATTACATGATGACTTGCTTGGATACATTAAAACCCCTTTTTCTAGAGCAAGGCTCATTTTCTTTTCGACTGATACCATGTCAGGGAAAACTCTGGCTACATTTACAGACAGTGCAGACTAAGATCAGACATAAAAGAATGTGCAGTCTGGTCCGAGATCTACACTATCTGTCATATTTTGAGATTTGTGGCTTGAATTTCCACATCTTGGAAATCATATCTGATTTAAAAAAAAAAAAGGTCATTTTTATCACTAAATAATTCAATATTAGTTGTTTTCATGAATATTGGCAAGTTCTGATTGGCTGAAAAAATATTTTCATAGCTCCATGAAAAAAAAAATCATGCTGTCAAATTAATGTAAGCAAACATGTATACAAGATTTCATGCCGTTTTTCTTTCTAATTTTATACTGATTCCAAAGTTCAAATGCTAGCTTAGTTTTTTTTTCTCAGAATACCAGTATCATAAATTTAAAAAAGTATCCAACTAATTCATAAACAGAGCTCCAGATAGAGGGAGTGATTTTGATTTCAAAATAGGAAATATGAATCATTCTCCACTAAATCCTACGTTATGGGCACTCATTAGAATCATCTCTTCGAGACGATTGTAATGAGTACCCACAACATAGGGTTTGGAAGAGAAATAATGTATTTAGAATACAATCACTCCCTCTTATCTGCAAGTCTGCATAAAGTCTAAGAAAAAACTTAAAACTCATCGTCAGTTTACCGGGTACGAATTATCTAACTTTCAACTTACAGCGTATTAAACTTCTAACAATAGATATACCAAGTCTGCATTAGTCAACACAAAGATGACATCATGAATTACACATTTTTGACGTCACAAACGAGCCATTGTCCTGCGCAATGAAATACCAGTGAGATGCTCATTAAATAGTAGAAACTGCAATACTGGATTTACCAGAAAAAAAAGCAGTTAGTAACAACATCATTTATGTGCCTATTTGTTGTCTGTGATATTGAATTATAACGAATGAAGAGAATTTTTTTGTTTTCATGGAGACATTAACAAAAATCATACAGTTTGATTAGGGTTTTTTTCATATTTCCACAAAAACAAAAAAATTCTCTTCATTCTTTAAATAAATTGCAATAGTCATTAACAAGACACATTTGGCTCATTGCTGGGATTTGCCTCTGAAACAGTAGCAAACATTATGGTTACCAGCATGTTTAGAAAACATTGTGGGAAAATGAGAAAGAGCCATTTACCAGCATTTTCTCCTTTTTCCACAATGTTTTCAAAAGCCGTCTTCCTTTGGGTTATTGAACCTTTACCATACAATCCCTTCTTAAAACGACCCTGAAGAATAAGGTTTTTGAAATCATTGTGGAAAAAGAAATAAATGCTGGTAACCAGCACTTTCTCCTTTGCCCACAATGTTTTCTACCCTATCAAGGACAGAAATAGCCCCATTTGATTCATTATCTGCAAATGCTGTCAATTTTGTTTGTTTGGTTCAGGGTTAAACAGTCGATGAATAACCTGTACAGTGCCAAGGGTTAAAAGGGCTTACCCTAAAAGCTCTCTGTCATCTGACACACTTGGTGTTTTAGAGCCAACAGCCCGTCGGAATCTCCCTGAAGTGATCGGCCTATACCATGAATAAATCATCTCTTCCTGATTCTCATCTAGCTTTGTTATAAGCACGCCACGTAGAAGGCTTCCCAGAATTCGCAGAAATTCTTTTGTCATGTTCCGGAAAACATCAGGGGCTACTCCAACATATAGAATGAGAGTCCCTGAAGACAGCTGTTGCTCTTCCTTGCTGCAATCTGACCCGTCCCAATTGCATGCTGCTGTATCGCACACAGCATCACAGATCCCATTGTCATATACAAGTTTACAATATGTGTCGTAATGCGGGTTACATTTTCCAAGGGTTCTTGCACAATCAAAACCATCAAATAAGCATTCTTCCGACATGCACTGTTGATCGCATTTGCTGTCGTTAAAAACATTCCAGCAGAGAACTCCATCCCGAGGCTCGTTACAGTACTTCCAAGGTCTAGTCTTCTCACTACAATCCTGGGAATCATACTCGCATGCTGGAATATTGCATTCCGGCTGTGAAA
Source organism: Tridacna gigas (assembly GCA_945859785.2). Taxonomy (NCBI): domain Eukaryota; kingdom Metazoa; phylum Mollusca; class Bivalvia; order Cardiida; family Cardiidae; genus Tridacna; species Tridacna gigas. The sequence goes on from OX244028.2 coordinate 9,906,749, forward strand.
CAAAAATACCACAAAAATTGCATTCTGACTTAAACAATATAAGAAAAAGTATTCATGGCAAAATCAAATTGTATAAACCAAAAATTTACTTCAGCTTCCTGTATTCAAAAATTTTCTTCAGCTTGTTACTTTCTGAAGCAATTTTGAAATCATTTGAAACAAATTACCACAATCAGGAGTTTTATCGACCATCAGGAAGAAGGCCTTTGAAAACATTGTTAGAAGAGGAGAAAATGCCAATTACCAGTATTTTCTCCGTTTCCCTCAATGTTTTCTACCCTTTCAAAGTCGTCTTTCTTTATTGAAGCCACCTTTGACTTGTCCTACATGAATGCCTTAGATTTAGATAAGGCCAAAATGTTGTGGTTTGTTACAAAGTTAAAACAGGAGTACCACATGATACTGCCAACTCATGGCTGCAGTGAAAATCTGTGAAAGAAGAAGGGGCCTAAAAGTGTCAAAAATAATTTAAGGGCTACCTGCCCTTTTGGTATGGATCCCCTGTTTGATATTTAACAAAAAACTAAAGTTTGAAGTAAATATTCCGAGTATGGTGAGGGATGTCAGAAAATGTTAAAAGCTTCAGCCATTGTCCACAATGCAGGCAACCACAGGGGCTATGACAGTACCTCAACATTTTCTTCAAATCAGCCGAGTAAAAAATAAGACGATTCTAATGAGTACCTACATAGGTAGAAAAGAAATAGAGTGTTTATGTTAACTTCTTTTTATCATTGCTTAACCCTTTACCAGACGATCCCAATTTTTTACAACCCTGTGAAAGAAGCCTTTGGAAAACATTGTGGGAAAAGGAGAAAATGCTGGTAGCCAGCATTTTCTCCTTTTCCCACAATGTTTTCTACCCTTCTCAACACAAATTTCAATTTTTGAGTCACATTCATTTTGTCGTCTGCAAATGCTTTCAACATGGACAAGTCTTAATTTTTGTTGTTTGGTGTTAAAAAAAATTAGGCCATCATATTGCACCATACATTTCACAGAGTAGATCTAAAGATTAGATTATATGATAAAAACTTAACACTTACATCGCACTGGCCATTACCAGCCTTAATTGGACACTCTCTTGCAATACATTCGGCTGGCACAGACGGAACTGTTGGGGTCGCTGTGGCTGGTTTTCCAATACCAGGGGTCGCTGATATGTCCTTAACCTCACAGTGAATTCCCGTATAATACTTCGGGCACAAACATTCATAGTACCCTAAAAGTCAACAAAAATATAGTAAATCTGTAAATTTCATAATGGTCTAAACACTTACCCTCCTAGATAACTTGAATGGAACTTTCATGCGGTTAGTAAAAAAAAAACAGAACAATGCTACTTCAAATTTATTTTCCTGAGAAAATAACTCCTTATCGGACAGTGTGGATCCAAGATCAGACTGCACATTCTGTGCAGTCTGATCTTGATCTACACTGTCCGCAAAAGGTAAGTGAGTCATACTTAGAAGCCTAAGGATTAATATCTAGCTCTTTACCAAACCACCCCGATTTTAAATACCCTGACAAAAAGGGCTTTTGAAAACATTGTGAGAAAAGGAGAAAATGCTGGTAACCAGCATTTCCTCTTTTTCTCACTATGTCCCCCCCCAAAAAAAAAGACGTATCTTCATAAGTAACATTCGAAATATTGTCAGCAAATGCTTTCAGTTCAAATCAATCTATAATTTTGACATAGCCGTAGAGAATTAATTCCCAAAGGCCCATGTTCACCTACCATTCTTCAGAAAATTCTTAAGTCTTATTCTCCAGAATTTTGCAGCAACATTCTATGTCATTCTGTAAATGCTTTTAATTTGGACAACTCCAAAGTATAGACATTTGGGCTGCCTGTCACTACACTGTGTACATGTATGCAGGAAATTTACGAATGCAGCTTAGGTAAGCAAGCATCGATTCTGAACACAAGCTTCACTAAATTGCCTTACTTTACCATTTGAGTAAATATTTGTATAATTCTACACAAGCTCATTCCTTTGGGTACAGCACAGATTAATATGTGTACTGGTACATACAATCCAAAATAATTAGCGTAAATCTACAGATTTTTATGGAGAGCAGGCCTGGTCAAGAGTTAACCATTTACTACACAATCCTAAGCTTTAACGACCCTGAGAAAGAAACTTTTTAAAGACATTGTAGGAATAGGAGAAAATGGTAACCAGTATTTTCTCCTATTCCCATCACATCTTCTACCCTATCAAAGACAAATTCCATTATAAATTTGAGCCACCTTTAAATTTTCGTCTGCAAATACATTCAATTTCAACAAGTCTACATTTTTGTCAAGTGGTAAATAGTTAAAGGTTGCTATAGGGGATTGTTTCAGCTTAACCCTTTCCCAAACAAGCCCTGGTTTTCACGTGTCTGCAGTACAAGTCTTTTGAAAACACGGTGGGAAAAGGAGAAATTGCTCGTAATGAGCAATTTCTCCTTTTCCCACAATGTTTTCTACCCTTCTGGTGAACTTTCTGTCATTTTCATCAACTTTAAAAATGTCGTCTGCAAACTCTTTCAATTTGGACCAGTCCAAAATTTGTTGTTTGGGAAAGGGTTAACTCTTTACCAGAGGACAAGATTTTAGACTGGCCCAAATTAAACGCATTTCAGATGACAAAGTAAATGTAGCTCAAATGATAGGATTTGTGTCTGAAAGGCTAGAAAACATCGTGGGAAAAGGAGGAAATATTGGTTACCAGCATTTTCTCCTTTTTGCATGTTTTCGAATGTCTGATTTCCCAGAGGCATTAAACTCATCCTTGCATGGTAAAGAGTTAAAAGGATGTAGACAAAAATGACTGCCAGTAAGAGACAGTCAAGGTTTGACAGTACTTACCATTCCGATCCCAGCACTGCCCTCCATTCACACACGGGTTGGAGGCACATTCATTGACGTTATTTTCACACCTTGATCCAGACCAGCCATACGGACAGTTACATTTGAACCCATCACCCACAAGCTGGCATTCTCCGCCATTCAGACAGTCCACCTCATCACAAATAGTAGCCAGTCGCTCACACAAGGGTCCTGAAAATCCCTGGAAGTACCATGAAATACATTAAACTCTCTAGCTATGGACATTATTCAACCCTTTACTGGGGGACAAAATCTTTGGACTTGACCAAATTGATAGCATTTGCAAAAGACAAAATAAATGTAGTTCAAATGAAGAGTTCTGTCTATGATAGGGAAAAAAACATTGTGGGAAAAGGAGAAATTGCTGGTTACTAGCATTTTCTCCTTTTCCCACAATGTTTTTAAAAGTCATTTTCCTCAGGGTCATTCAAACTTAGGATTGTGTGGTAGTGGATGAAGACCTCCACATTAAAAGCAACTGCCCACAACTGATGTAACTCAAATGATAGAACTTGTCTGTGATAGGATAGAAAACGTTGTGGCAAAAGGTGAAAATGCTGGCTACCAGTATTTTCTCCTTTTCCAACAATGTTTTCAAAAGCCTTCTCCTTCAGGGTTATAAAATCTCCGGAAACTGTGGTAAATGGTTAACCCTTTCCCAAACAACCCCTGGTTTTCACTTGTCTGCAGTACAAGTCTTTTGATAACACTGTGGGAAAAGGAGAAATTGCTCGTAACGAGCAATTTCTCCTTTTCCCACAGTGTTTTCTACCCTTTTTCAGAACTTCCTGCCATTTTCATCAAATTTCAAATTATCGTCTGCAAACTCTTTCAATTTGGACCAGTCCAAAATTATGTCGTTTGGGAAAGAGTTAATGTGTCTCCATGACCCACTATACCAAACAAGTCATCATAATTATTGATCCATAAGAGTCCATTTTATCTTACAACCAGCTGAATTATGAGGAAAACATGTCCTTTGACATGCAGAAAAATTGACCAATAGCAAAAAGTCTTGACCTAGGCCAGCCTGCTCTGACTGCGCGGGCTGACTAGGGTAGATATTTTTTGCAGATGCATTAAACACCCTTTTCACAAAGCATTGCTCATTTTTAAAAACATTTAAAAGTGATAAACTGTAGCTCAATGATGGGGTTATTTTTAAACAAAAAATGAAGGCAAAGGACAAATGCAGGCGACTAGCATTTTCTCCCCTTCTCAAAATGTTTCAAAAGCTCCATTTTTCAGGGTAATAAAAACACAGGACTGTGTGGTAAAGGGTTAAATAAGACCTGATCCTTACCTGTGGACATCTGCAAGAAGGACCATCCACACCATTCACACATTCACCATTATTTTTGCATGGATTGGTTGTGCAATAATTAATGGGCGTCATGCAGCGGCGACCAGTATACCCCACTTTGCAGTGACATCGATAATCATTCAGTAACTGCTCACAACTCAGTGTCCCCGTTACGCTACAAGGATTTGACAAACACTCGTTAATATCGCCTTCACACCTGGGACCAACATATCCATCCTGACAAATACACTGGAACCCTCCAACACGATCAACGCATGTACCACCATGATGACACGCCCCTTGGTAACAATCATTATGGTTAATATCACAAAGATAACCTGAGGTTCCTGGCGGGCATGAACAGATAAACATTCCAACAAGATCATGGCAAGTTCCTCCATTGGCACAAGGCTGTTTCGCACAATCATTGATATCGACTTCGCAAGTGAGTCCCATGAAGCCAGTAGCGCAATTGCATTTGAAAGAGTTCCCCTGTTCACTACAGTTACCGCCATTTTGACAGGGCATTGAGTCACAGCTGTTGATCTTCTGATTGCAGTAGCTTCCTTGGTATCCCTCCTGACATATACACCTGTGGGAGTCCCCATCATTCACGCAGTTGCCATAGTTACAAAGATTTGCTTCTGCAACATCTGTGAAAAGGTAAAAAAAAGTATTTGAGCCATGCTCTGTCAAAAGGGGATTTAATGCATCTCCATGATGCATCATACCAAGTATGTCATCACATAACTATGGATCCATAAAATCCATTTTGTCTCACAACTTAATGAGTCCTGGGTCTTTGGACATGTAGAAAATTCACGTAGAAAATTTACGAATACATAAAGTTTCCAGTCCTGTCAGCCTGTGTGGGAGGCACAGGCTGACATGGGTCTATACTTTTTGCAGATGCATTAAGCCTCCTTTACACAGACATATAGCTCATATAACTTTGTTTCAAAACACAACTGTTGAGGGCAGTTTATCTCGCTATCTAACAACAAAACATCAGACTTTCTTAATATTCAAAGAGCCTGCAGACAACAAGTAAGATGTGGCTCAAATGTTGGGAAGAAAACATTGTGGAAAAAGGAGAAAAAAGGTGCTTACTAGCATTTTATCCTTTTCCTAAATGTTTTTTTTTTTGTCAAGTTTTCTACAGGATTGTAAAAACAGGATTTTTTGGTAAATAAATAGCCTTCCCCCCAAAAACATTACATCATATGACTATGAAAGCCTTTTTGTACATTATGGATTAAAAACATGATACTATCCCTCATTAAATGCAAACACAAGAAAATATCATTAGCCCACAAAGCCCTGGGACCAACCCAAGTTGTTTTTGTGAACAGAGTAGATCAAGATCAAAAGAGTGTAAAATCAAATGGTAAAAAAAATGCACATTAAAAAATCACAATTTTCTACAAATAGCACATACTGCTTAGATCTGCTGCCACCTTACAAGTGACTCTTAGGACATCACAAACACGACCAGTGTAGTTTGGCGAACAATCACATCTGAATTCATTCGCAACTTGGGAACAAGTTCCACCATTTTCACATACTCCTTGACTGCACCAATCCACGAACATCTGAGATAAAATGCAACATAACTATATCCCTGTGAGAAACAAGCCTTTTGAAAATATTATTGGAAAAGGAAACATAAGTGCTGGTAACCATTTGTGAACTCTGCAAAATTCTGGTGTGAAATCTAAAAATATACTTTAAGGGGCAAAGTATCCAATGAAGGAATACCATTAAAAATATTTCCTCTTATGCTAGTTCTTTTAATCAATCAATGCACTGACTTAATTTAGTGATGAAATGCTCTTCATGTTTGAAATGATTATAAAATAAATTCAGTTAGTCTCTTTAATGAAGAAAAAAAAACTTACTTCACATTTTGGGCCTTCAAAACCTATCGGACACTGGCAGAAGTGGCCATTAGGCGTGTTTTTACATGTTGCACCATTCATACACTGGTTCACATCACACGGATTGATATGGTGTTCGCAGTTTGCCCCCGTGTAATCAGGAGCACAATCACATCTGTATGAGTTTATCCCATCGATACAACGACCTCCATTAAGACAGGAACTGTGAAAGGAATTAAAGCCATCTTAACCCTTTACTGAACAATAACATGTATGAGTTTTAACAACCCTCAAGTAGATGGTTTCAGAAGGCACTGTAGGGAAAGGGAGAAAAAATCCCATCATCTGAGCACTATTTAATTCTGTGCAGCCTGATCTTGATCTACATCGTCCGCCAAAGGTCAGTGAGTTGCGCTTAGCAGCCTAAGGGTTACTACAATTTCATAATAATCAATGGGCGTCACTGGTCATTTGACATTCCCAAAACCTTTGTGATTGACTGACTGATTGTACAGTGTTTAGCGCCGTTTTCAACATTATTTCAGTTATATCATGGCGGCCAGTGCACCTATTCAAGCTTTCCTGGAGTTTCATTTACCAGTACTCCGCACAATATTCTTTCCAAACCACTGGCTGCTTTCCCACATAACAATCGTCGAAACAATGGTCAGCATGTGAGAGATGAATGAATCCTGTCGCGATGACTATCATCAATCCTCGGAAAGAAATTTGCCAAGCCGGGGATCGAACCAACCACCTTCTGTTCTCAAGTCCTGTAAGCTACTGACTGAGCTTTGGGGGCTTGGCCCAAAACCTTTGTGAACGCTAGCTCGAAATTTGAAGATATTAAGAGGCCAAATAGCCCATTAACCCTTTACCACACAACCCTGTTTTAATGATTGCAAGAAAGAGGCGTTTAGAAAACACTGTGCGAAAAAGGAGAAAATGTTGGCAACAAGCATTTTCTCCTTTTCCCCACAATGCTTTTTACCCTAACAAACACTGAAATCATCATTTCAGCAACATTTAATTTGTCGTCTGCTAATTCTTTGAATTTAGTCCTGTCTAGAAATTTGTTGTTTGGTGAAGAGTTAAAGTAACAATAGCTACCAAAAGTAAACAAAGTGGGTGTTACAATGCATTTAAATTAACTCTCTACCAAACAATATTTTAGACCTGTCCAAATTGAAAGCATTTGTAGACGACATATTACATGAGGCTTATGTGTCTTTCAGAAGGTAGAAAACTGTGGGAAAAGAAGAAAATGCTGGTTACCAGCATTTTCTTCTTTTCCCACAATGTTTTCAAAAGGCCTCTTTCTCAGGGTCGTTAAAAGTCAGGATTGTGTGGTAAAGGGTTAATTTGTCATATTGTTTAAAAGTATGTGAATTATTGTGAAGATGACAATCTGTTATTGTACAATTGGTCCAAGTGTTAGTCGCTGGCAGAGAAATTATCTTCAAATCTAGGTTAAAACTTGCCAGATCACTCTATCTTTTATTTACTTTTAGCCTGATTCTGAAATTCATTTTTTCTGCTGATGGCTAACACTAGGACCTACCACACAATAATGGTTTGTCATCTTCACAATATTTTCCTTACTTTTAAATGGTATAATTTAAATGCATTTCAACCACTGCATTGTGTTTTTGGCTGCTATTGGGCCTTTAATGTTATGTTTAATAAGGAGAAAATGGCCTATGTAAAATCTCACCTGTTGGTACAATCATAATCATTGTGGGTGCAGTTCTGACCACTAAATCCTGGCGCGCATGAACAAAAGTAAGAATTCACATATTCCTGACACGCAGCCCCATGTTTACAAGGATTCGGAGAACATTCATCGACATCGACTTCACACAGAATACCGGTAAACCCAGGCAAACAGCTACAGTTAAAACCATTCAGCATATCGTGGCATCGTCCTCCGTTTTTACACTCATTCGGGAAACAATCATTATGGTCTACTTCGCAGTGTTTGCCCTCATACCCTGGATTACAATTGCACTGATATGACCCTGGTGTATTTTGGCAACGCCCATTTCTGCAGGGACAGGAGTCGTCAAATGCGCACTGGGCGCATTCGTTAACATCTTGATCGCAGTGACGGCCTAGCAGAAGAAACGAGAATATTCAATTTTCACAAAATTAACTCAAAAACTACTTTTTCAAATTTTCAATTTTAGAGTTCATTGAAAATCTAGAGTATTATTGATGGATAAACTACTTAACTCTTTACCAAACGACAAAATTTTAGACTGGTCCAAATTAAAAGCATTTGCAGACGAGAAATCAACTGTGGCTCAAAAATTGAAATTTGATTAGGGAAGGGTAGAAAACATTGTGGGAAAAGGAGAAAATGCTGGTTACCAGTATTGTCTCCTTTTCCCACAATGTTTTCAATAGGCTTTTTCTTCAGGGTCGTTAAAAGTCGGAATTGTGTGGTAAAGGGTTACAAGTTAAAGGTTAACAGCTTATCCATAGTTTTAACTGTTTAGCACACTTAGAAAGATACCTTTTGAAAACAATGTGGGAAAAGGAGAAAATGCTGGTAAGACGTTAACAGGAGACTACACAGTGATCTACAGTCAAATCTGTGTATAGCAGCCAATGAAGAGAAGTTCTGAAAGTGGCTGCTGTTCACAGATTGGCCATTGTACACTATATACACTCTGACACTATTTTGACTTGCAAATAATTATAACAGTTTCAAAAGGAAACAGTTCGTTTGCAATGACCTTCCAATAAAAGATGATTTATCATAGTGTCCAATAATGATCAATTAAATCAAACATTAAAATCAATATCTTTGATTAGAAAACACCGACCAGCATCAAAAATCAGCTTTAATCCTTTAATCATAACTTTCACAAACATCAATTTATACATGTCATCCCAATGGTTGTTATCGACAGTTTACGTAAATGTACATGATATTGATTTTTTCAAGTACACGTTGTGAGGAAGTTGGTAACATGCAATAAAAGCTGCTGTTGTGTGTGTGCCATAAACAGTTAATCCATACCAATTAAGCTGACCATGGGCTGCATTTGACAAATTAGTGCTGTGCACATGGTAATTAAAAAAGAAATATGCATGGGCAGACTTGTGTTAGCTGCTGCATACAGATTGGCTGCTGTTCATGTATGGCTGCTGGCTCAGATTTTACTATATTATTTACCTGTGTAGCCATATCCCGAGCAATTACAATAATAATTAGTGTAATTCTGCTGCGGCACACACTGGGCATTGTTCTGGCAGCGATTGGGAGTACAAGGATCCATCTTGGTGTCGCAGTTACGTCCTGTATACTGTGGGTCGCAAATACACATGTAATCATTGACAAGATCCCGACAGGCTCCATAAATACATGGATTACTCTTGCATTCGTTGATGTTACTCTCGCAGTTGGTACCTGTAAAATAGGATCCATAGCTTTTACTGTTTAACCCTTTCCCAAACGACAAATTTTGGACTGGTCCAAATTGAAAGAGTTTGCAGACAACAATTTAAAATTTGATGAAAATGGCAGAAAGGTCTCAAAAAGGGTAGAAAACACAGTGGGAAAAGGAGAAATTGCTCGTTACGAGCAATTTCTCCTTTTCCCAGTGTTTTCAAAAGACTTGTACTGCAGACACGTGAAAACCAGTGCTTGTTTGGGAAAGGGTTAACTCTTTAGCAGACGAAAAAATTTTAGTCTTCTCCGAATTGAAAGCTTTTGCATATGACATAATTATGACTTAAAAATACAAATTTGCTATTGGAAGGGTAAAAACATCGTGGGAAAATTAGAAAATGCTAGTTATCAGCATTTTTTCCTTTTCCCACACAATGTTTACAAAAGGTCTTTTCCTTGAGGGTCGTTGACACTCAGAATTGTGTGGTAAAGACTTAACGTTTTACAAGACGACACAGTTTTAGACGCTTCCAATTTGAGAGCTTTTGCAGATGAAAAATTAAATAAGTGTGGTCTAAATATGCAATTTGTTTTAGAAAGGGTAAGAAACATTGTGGGCAAAGGAGAAAATGCTGCTTACTAGCATTTTATCCTTCTCCTTCAATGTTTTTCAACGGCATCTTTCTTAGGGTTGTTAAAAGTCCAAAAGTCGAACATGGTAGAGGGTTAGTGTTTCCTGTCCTATTCAAAGTTTTTGGTCTGGCATAGAAAACTGGGTAACTCTTTACCAAACAATAGAATCTTAGACCCGCCTGACTTGAAAGTTTGCAGATAACAAAATGAATGTGTTCCATGAAATAAAATTTGTTTTGGAAAAGGTAGGAAACATTACGGGAATAGGAGAAAATACTGGTTATCAGCCAGACAAGTCTCATCATTTGCACCACTTTAATCATCTCCAACCAATTCAGGCAAGTCTAAAATTTTATTTTCTTGTACAGGGATAACTAACCAGATGTTATGGAAAAACCCTGTAGTACATATTTTGTCGAATACCTAACATCTTAAATACCATGATGAGAAGAGAGATATTTTGCATTACAACATGCGTATAAGCACATCTAAATCATATTACAGAAGATGTTGCCTCATCCAATGATGCAGTACCAACTGTCATTTTCAAAACAAATGAGTCTGTCTTTACTATGATGTTTGATCGATGGTAAGTAGCCAAATCTTGCAATTATCTCTTGGCCAAAATTTACAGTTATCCCTCTTTGCCCACACCAAATGTACGTGTAGGATTTTGCTAAAGGACACAATACATGGGTTTTGTACATGAAAGGGGAGAAATCATTGTGGGAAAGGGAGAAAAATGCTAGTGACCAGCATTTTTTTCCTTTTCCTACTATGTTTTCAAAAAGTCCTTTTTCATCAAATTTGTTAAAACTCTGGTTTGTTTGGCAAAGGGTACACTCTGTCTTTGTGGTTTATCAGTGTTAACCCTGTACCAGATGACAAAATTTTAGCCTTGTCCAAATTGAAAGCATTTGCAGACAACAATTTCAACGTGGTTCAAATGGTGCAATTTTTCTTTGACAGGGCAGAAAACATTGTGGGAAAAGGAGAAAATGCTGGTTACCAGCATTCTCTCCTTTTCCCACAATGTTTTCAAAAGGCGTCTTTCTCAGGGTTGTTAAAAGGTGGCATTGTGCGGTTAATCTAAATCTGTTTTCCGTGGGGGGGCCCTTAAAACTTGCGATTATATGGTAAAGGGGGTTAAATTAGTCCATCTTTTTCAAGTAAGCAAGAATTCAAAATAAAAGCACTCTTAGAATAAATACCTGTATACCCTGCAGAACACCGACATGTATAGTAACCAAGGTGATTGTTACACACGCTGTTATGTTGACATGGATTACTCTTGCAATTATCCACCTGTCTGTCGCAGTTTACACCCTCGTATCCAAATTCACACGAACATGAGTAGGTATTAACACCGTCTTTACACGACCCTTTTACGCACGGATCACTGGCACATTCATTGATATTGCTGAAGCACTGATCGTCATAGTAACCCTCTGGGCAATCACATGTGAAGGAATTGATTCCATCTTTGCAATTGCCGCCATGGTAACATGGGTCCGAAGCACACTCATCAATATTTATCTCACAATTATTACCCGTAAATCTGTAATGAGCAAATGAGAGACATACATAGGATCTCACATGAGTTGGCATTTGAGATAAATTTCATTAAACAAGTTTTAAAAAAAGGGCCTGCAGCAAGATGGCGGACTTCATAACTTTTTCATAGACAAGCTTAATAAAAATTTTACCTCAAACGCCTACGAATATCTGATTCTTTTTAGCAAATAACTGTACACCAAGAATTTTAGTTCATGCTGTGTCAAAACAAAGGCCTTCATGTACATGTATATTGAAATTTACGTGAAGCTTATTCACTTTTTTCACAGGTTCATCACCGACGAAAAATAGTTCCAAAGATACTTCCATATAATGGTTTTGTTTTAAATCTAAAGAAGATGAAATTTGCAGCTTTGCCACGATCCCCAATTGTGACATTTAATTTTGCAATGAAACTGTGGTCAACAGTGTCTTAGAAATGACATGATTACAGGGTGTTGACCAAATACAGCACTATTTCATTGTCTCAAGCATCTGTCAGATAAGAAACTTCATAGTGGCTGTATTACACTGAAAACAAGGGTTGTTGTGTGATAGAACTCATTATTGTGCTTACTGAGTAGTCAAACTTACATTTTGAACCAATGCAATAACCCTGTATCATACAATCTAGAGTTTAACTCTTTCACTGCCAACTAAATAAAGTCGACTTCTCTCGTGGTCTATAAAATATCTTTTTCGTTTTAACTGAACCTGTTTTTGGTTGAAGATTAGCATTGAATGACTGACTGTAGATCCAAGATCAGACTGCATGTTTTGTTCAGTCTGATCTTGATCTACTCTGTCCGCAAATGCGACATTGGCAGTGAAAGAGTTGAACAACCCTAAGAAAAATGCTTTTGTAAACCTGTACAAAAAGAAGACAATGCTGGTAACCAGCATTTTGTCCTTTTCCCATAATGTTTTCTACCCATCGAAGACAAATTCCAACATTTGAGCCACATTTAAGTTGCTGCTTTCAATTTGGACATGTCTACACTTTTGTGGTGTGGCACTCCATTAATTGGCTAAACAATTTGGTTAACCCTTTCCCAAACAAGCCCTGGTTTTCACGTGTCTGCAGTACAAGTCTTTTGAAAACACTGTGGGAAAAGGAGAAATTGCTCATAATGAGCAATTTCTCCTTTTCCCACAGTGTTTTCTACCCTTTTTGAGACCTTTCTGCCATTTTCATCAAATTTAAAATTGTCGTCTGCAAACTCTTTCAATTTGGACCAGTTCCAAAATTTGTCGTTTGGGAAAGGGTTAAGTCAATCAGAAGTTGTGTTTCTTTCAAATTTAGAAAATTCAGAGAATTACTGATACAATGTATGACATGTATATGAAGTTTCATTTACAAGAAAACATCATATGCCTACCCTGGTTTACACGAGCATGAATATGCGTTGATGTGATCCACACAGTGAGCTCCATTCAAGCAAGGATTGCTATTACAGTCATTATGGTCGTATTCGCAGTTATATCCTGTTGTTCCCCTTGGACATTTACATTCATAACCATTCTCGGCATCAGTGCAGGTCCCTCCATGCTTACATGGGTTTGACAGGCATTCATTAATCTCCGTTTCACAAAATGTTCCTGTGTATCCACCATCACACTTGCAGAAAAACCCACCTAATTGGTCGATACACCTTCCATACTGACATGTGACACCCAAGCAGTCATTGATATTTGTTTCACAATTTGCACCAGTCCATCCTAAAACGGAATTTTTCAAAGCATTTTAATCAATATTATACCATATAGTCCTAATAAATGCCCCCCCCCCCCCTAATTTTTGCACCCCCCCCTTATTAACGAATAACTCTTTACCAAACAAAACAAGAGGGCCATTGGCCCTAAAGCGCTCACCTGAGTAAGGTCATCTAGGATAGATTGGACTGAAAAGATCCTGGTCATGATGATGTAAAACATACAAGTGTAAGTGATGTACTTTTTGACCAATTTGACCTATTTTTGAATGTTGAATCTGGCTCAAAATGTGGCTTCTGCAGTGCACACAAGGTTTTTCTAAGATTTGGCCAAGTGACCTACTCTTTGAACCAATGTGGCCCTATTTTGAAATTGTCATGGAATTTATCAAGACAAACGTTCTGACCAACTTTCACAAGTATCAGGCTGAAAACACTGAAACCAAATTTCATGAGTATTAAGCTGAAAATGTGGCCCTTAGACTGCACAAAAGGTTTTTCTAAGATTTTGCACAGTGACCTACTTATTGACCAGACATAACCCAATTTCGAAGTTGTCCAAGATTTTATTCAAACAAAAATTCTGACTAAGTTTCAATAGTATCAGGCTGAAAATGTGACCTCTAGAGTGCAAACAAGATTGTTCTAAGATTTGCCCATGTGACCTACCTCCGACGCAACCCAATTTCAAACTTGTCCGAAATTTTATCCTGGCAAACATTCTGACCTAGTTTCATGAGTGTCAGGCAGAAAATGTGGCCTCTAGATTGCACACAAGATTTTTCTAAGATTTGACCCACTGACCTACTTTTTTTATTTGATGTGACCCAACTTTCTATGTGTCCAAGAATTTATCAAGACAAAGATTCTGACCAAGTTTCCTGAGTATCAGGCTGAAAATACGGCCTCTAGAGGGCCTACAAGGTTTTTCCAAGATTTGGCCCTGTTACCTTCTTTTTGACCAAACATGATCCAATTTCAAACATGTCCAAGATTTTTTGAGACAACATGACCCAGTTTCCAACCTGTCTGAGACATCATCAAGACAAGTATTCTGACTAGATTTCATAAGTATTAGACAACAAATGTGGCCTCTAGAGTGCACACAAGGTTTTTCTAAAATTTGATCTGGTGACCTACTTTTTGACCTGGCATGACCCAATTTTGAACTTGTCCCAGCTTTCAGCAAGACAAACATTCTGACCATGTTTCACAAGTACTGGACTAAAAATTCTGCCTCTAAAGTGCACACCAGGTTTTGCTAAATTTTGACCTGGTGATTTACTCTCTGATCCGACATGACCCAAATTCATTCTTGTCCGAGATATAATCAAGACAAACATTCTGACATTTTCATGAGTATTTGACTGAAAATATGGCTTCTAGAGTACACACAAGGTTACTGTTGATGCCTGGCCAACAGACAACGGATGCCAGATGATGGACACAGCATGATCACAAAAGCTCACTTTGAGCACTTTGTGCTCAGTTAAGCTTAAAAAAGATGTATCCTTACTGAAAGCATCTTAAATGATACTTAAATGATACACATATTTTCTCTTTTAAAGGGTAGAAAATGATGTGGAAAAAGAAGAAAATCCTGGTCACAGGCAATGTTTTCAAAAGCCTTCTTTCTCTGGGTAGTTAAAAGTTGGAACTGTGTTTATCAGGCATTTGAAAACCTCCTTATTTGTTATCAATTTTACAAAGGGGGAGCAACACAATCTTCAAACAGAGTCCTAATGGAGAAAATTCTTCCATAGATGTCCTGTATGAGAAGGGAGACAAAGGCAGGGAAATAGTAGAAATGCTACTTCTGGTTAAAAGTTAAAACACTATTTCTTCAAAACCATTGAAACAGCAGTCTGTAGATGTAGGTAACAGAGAAAGGATGAAGTGAGATCATTTTTCCATGACCACATAACTTTAACCCTTTCCCAAACAACAAATTTTAGCCCCTTCCAAATTGAAAGCATCTGCAGACGACAAATTTGAAAGTGGTACAAATGAACTTAAGGTTTTTTGACAGGGTAGAAAACATTGTTAGAAAAGGAGAAAATGCTGGTTACCAGCATTTTCCCCTTTACCCACAATGTTTTTAAAAGGCCTCTTACTCGGGGATGTGAAAACATGGGATTGTTTGGTAAACAGTTAACCCTTTCCCAAACAAGCCCTGGTTTTCATGTGTCTGCAGTACAAGTCTTTTGAAGACACTGTGGGAAAAGGAGAAATTGCTCATAACGAGCAATTTCTCCTTTTTCCACAGTGTTTTCTACCCATTTGGAGAACTTTCTGTCATTTTCATCAAATTTAAAATTGTTGTCTGCAAACTCTTTGAATTTGGACCAGTCGAAAATTTGTCGTTTGGGAAACAGTTAAAAGGATTATCAAGTCAGATGTACTTACCTCTGGCACAGGAGCAAACGTAACTTTCCCGCAGGTTTGTACATGTGGCGTCATTTTCACATGGATTACTCTCACACATGTTCTTCTCGATTTCGCAAGTAAGTCCACTGAAGCCCGCCAGACAAGTGCACTTGTACCCGTTCACCCTGTCATCACAAATACCGCCATTTAGGCAAGGATTTGATAAACATTCGTCGATCTCTCGTTCACAGTTTATTCCAGTATAGCCTGCAGGGGAAAAAAATATTAACATTAACAGAGAAAATGCTGTGGACAACTGAACCCTTTACTTGATGAAATAGGCTTTTGAAAACATTGTGGGAGAAGAGAAAAGCTAAGTTACCAGCATTTTCTCTAGTCCTATCCTTTTATAATTTCATTGATTGAGCCAGACCTCCAGATAAGAGGGAGTGATAGTATTCTAAATCCATTATTTCTCTTCCAAACTGTATGTTGTGGGTACTCATTAGAATTCTCTCGATGAGACGATTCTAATGAGTACCCATTACATAGGGCTTAGTGGAGAGTGATTAATATTTTCAATTTTGAAATCAAAATCACTCCCTCTTTCTGGAGCTCTGGATTGAGCTATAAAGAATTTGCACACCTATCAATTTGAATGCGTCTGAAAATATGTCATTTAGTTAAGGGTTAATACTTCACCACAAACTCCCAATTTTTAATGACCCTGATTGAAGAGACTTATGACAACAGTGTGGGAAAAAGAGAAAATGCTGGTAAAGTGTTAAGGTGGTCAAACTCTCGATTGTTTGGTAAAGGGCAGTGAAACATAAATACTGAAACAGTAAAAATCAAAAGTGAAAGAAAGATAAAATTAGCTGCGAAAATATACGACAAAAATAATAATGGTTACATAAATATAAATCAGTTTTCCCATGGCGAGTAATTTATATCTACATAAAATCTACCCAGCTTCCATAACACATCATTATGGAGCGAATACAACATGTTGACACTGCCTGGATCGTGGGAAACTCATCACCCGTGACAAGCCAACGTGAAATTACAATTAACCCTTATCCTGCTAAATAAAAGAAATGGAACTCTGAAGCCGATAGTAAAAACCTAAATTTTCCTATTTCTGGGGAATTTTTAAAGGAAGGATATCTCCTTACCAGACAGGGTAGATCAAAGATCAGACTGCACGTTCTGTGCAGTCTGATCCTGATCTACGCTGTCAGCATAAGGTCAGTGAGTCGCGCTTAGCAGCCTAAGGGTTAACCCTTTCCTAAACAACAAATTTTAGACTCTTCCTAATTGTAAGCATCCACAGACAAATCTCAAAGTGATACAAATTAACTGAAGTTCTTTGACAGGGTAGAAAACATTGTGGGAAAAGAAGAAAATGCTTGTTACTAGCGTTTTCTACTTTTCCCAAAATGTTTTCAAAAGGCCTCTACCTCAGGGTGGTTAAGCCTCTAGATTGTTTTGGTAAAGAGATGACCCATTACCACACTGTCTATTTTAACCTTTTATCAGTCCACAAAATTTTAGGCTTCTCCAAATTATGGCCTATTTGCAGATAGCAAATTAAATGTTTCTCTGGTGCTGGGTTTTGTCCTATAGGTAGAAAACACTGTGGGAAAAGAAGAAAATGTTGGTAACCAACCCTTTCTCCTTTTCTTACAATGTTTTCAAAAGCCCTTTTCCACAGGCTCATTAAAACAAAGGTTTAATGCATAACCAACCAATTTCAAACCTGTCAATAATAATGAAATTTGACTATTCCAAACTGATGGTGTCTTTAGACAACAAATTCTAAATTGGCACCAGTGACTTTAAAGTTCTCACAACCAAGTATAAAACAATGCAGGAAAAGCAAAACTTGCTTACACAAAACATGCTTGTGATAAACAATCACAGAAAAATCACAGAATAGAAACTTTGCCTCAACCAGGCAGCGAACTCAAAACCACAAGGTCACGAGTCAGATACGCTAACAACTGGGCTATCCAAACGGGCATGTCTTCTGCAAACCCTTTCAATATTGACAAATGTAACTCTTTACCACATAATGATGATTTTTAATGCCTCTTGTAAATTAGACTTTTGAGAACATAGTGCTGGTACCAAGCATTTTCTCCTTTTCCCATGATGTTTTCTAATCTTTCAGAAACAAATCCAATCATTTGAGTCACATTTAATTTATCGTCTGCAAATGCCTTGAATTTGGGCCAGTCTAAAATTTTGTCGTCTGGTAAAGAGTAAACAAGGTGTCGCATGGTACACAGCTTAACTCCAGACAGAATAGAAAGGGCTTTCAGATGATAAAAAAACAGAGTAACAAAATTTACTCTTTACCAGGTGACAAAAATTTAGACTTGTCCAAAATGAAAGCATTTGCAGACGACAATTTAGATGTGACTCAAATTATTGGATTTGTTTCTGAAAGATTAGAAAACGTCGTGGGAAAAGGAGAAAATGCTGGTTGCAAGCATTTTCTTCTTTTCCCACTATCTTTTCAAAAGGCTTCTTTTGCAAGGTCATTAAAACTCAGGATTGTGTGGTAAAGGGTTAATGTAATAAAAAATATAAACAAGAGGGCCATGATGGCCCTGGGTCGCTCACCTTAGTAGAGTGCCTTTAAGGTTTTTCTTTAATTTGACCATGTGACCTAGTTTCTGACTGCAGGTGACCCAATTTCAAACTCATATTTCATGAAGACAAACATTCTGACCAATTTTCAAGTCAATTGAGCAAAAAATGTAGCCTCGAGTGCCCTAAAGATATTTCTTTAATTTGACCTAGTGACCTAGATTATGACCCCAGGTGACCCAAATTTTAACTGGTCTTTGACTATATCAAAAGAAACATTTTAACCAATTTTCAAATCATATGAATAATAAATGTGGCCTCTAGAGTGCCCACTAGCTATTTCTTTAATTTGACCAAGTGACCTATTTTATGACCCCAGTTGACCCAAATTCAGACTCATGTGAGATTTTACAAAGACAAACATTCTGACCAATTTTCAAGGCAATTAAGCAAAGAATGTGGCCTCTAGAGTGCCCACAAGGTATTTCTTTATTTTGACCTAGTGACCTAGTTTATGGTTCCAGGTGACCAAAATCCAAACTCATCTGGTATTTCATCAAGACAAACATTCTGGCCAAATTTCAGGTCATTTGAGCAATAAATGTGGCCTCCAGAGTGCAAACAAGGTATTTCTTTAATTTGACCCAGTGAACTAGTTTATGACCCAAGTTGACCCAAATTAATCTTATGTGAGACTTTATAAAGACAAACTTTCTAACTAATTTTCAAGGCAACTGAGCAAATAATGTGGCCTCGAGAGTGCCAACAAGGTATTTCTTTAATATGACCTAGTGATCTAGTTTATGTTCCGAGATGACCCAATTTTGAGCTCAAAGAACTTGTTGCGCTTAGATGGGCAAACAAACTTAGAAGATAATCACTACATACCAAATATCAAAGCTCTACGCCTTCCAGTTTTAAGGAAGAATTTTAAAGTTTTCCTTCTTTGTTCCTATGTTCGAACTTATGACCCCCGGGGCTGGGCCAGTTTTGACCCAGGGGCATCATATGAACAAACTTGGTAGAGGTCCACTAGGAAATGCTGCATACCAAATATCAAAGCTCTACACCTTCCCGTTTAAGAGAAAAAGAAATTTAAAGTTTTCCTTCTTTCTTCCTATCTTCGAACTTGTGACCCCCGGGGCGGGGCCAGTTTTGACTCAGGGGCATCATATGAACAAACTTGGTAGAAGTCCACTCTGAGATGCAACATACCAAATATCAAAGCGCCACACCTTTCGGTTTCAGAAAAGAACAATTTTAAAGTTTTCCTTCTTTGTTCCTATGTTCGAACTTGTGACCCCAGGGACTGGGCCAGTTTTGACCCAAGCAGCATCCTTGGAATAAACTTGGTAGAAGTCCACTAGGAGATGCTACATACCAAATATCAAAGCTCTATGCCTTCCCATTTAAGAGAAAAAAAAAATTAAAGTTTTCCTTCTTTGTTCCTATGTTTGAACTTGTGACCCCCGGGGCAGGGCCAATTTTGACCCCAAGGGCATCATACGAACAAACTTAGTAGAGGTCTACTAGGAGATGCTACATACCAAATATCAAAGCTCTATGCCTTCTAGTTTTACAGAAGAAGATTTTTAAAGTTTTCCTTCTTTGTTCCTATGTTGGAAATTGTGACCCCCGGGGCAGGGCCAGTTTTGACCCCAGGGGCATCATATGAACAGACTTGGTAGAGGTCCACTAGGAGATGCTACATGCCAAATATCAAAGCTCTACGCATTCAAGTTTCAGAGAAGAAGATTTTTAAAGTTTTCCTTTTTTTGTTACTATGCTCAAACTTGTGACTCCCTGGGTGGGGCCAGTTTTGACCCCAGGGGCATCATATGAACAAACTTGGTAGAGGTCCACTAGGCAATGCTACATACCACATATCAAAGCCCTACGCCTTCCAGTTTCAGAGAAGATGATTTTTAAAGTTTCTCCTCTTTGTTCCTAAGTTCAAACTTGTGACCCCCGGGGCAGGGCCAGTTTTGACCCCAAGGGCATCATATGAACAAACTTGGTAGAGGTCCACTAGGAGATGCTTCATGCCAAATATCAAAGCTCTATGCCTTCTAGTTTTACAGAAGAAGATTTTTAAAGCTTTCCTTCTTTGTTCCTATGTTGGAAATTGTGACCCCCAGGGCGGGGCCAGTTTTGACCCCAGGGGCATCATATGAACAAACTTGGTAGAGGTCCACTAGGAGATGCTACATGCCAAATATCAAAGCTCTAAGCCTTCAAGTTTCAGAGAAGAAGATTTTTAAAGTTTTTCTTCTTTGTTACTATGCTCAAACTTGTGACCCCCGGGGTGGGGCCAGTTTTGACCCCAGAGACATCATATGAACAAACTTGGTAGAGGTCCACTAGGCAATGCTACATACCAAATATCAAAGCCCTACGCCTTCCAGTTTCAGAGAAGATGATTTTTAAAATTTCCCCTCTTTGTTCCTATGTTCGAACTTGTAACCCCCGGGGCAGGGCCAGTTTTGACCCCAAGGGCATCATATGAACAAACTTGGTAGAGGTCCACTAGGAGATGCTTCATGCCAAATATCAAAGCTCTATGCCTTCTAGTTTTACAGAAGAAGATTTTTAAAGTTTTCCTTCTTTGTTCCTATGTTGGAAATTGTGACCCCCGGGGCGGGGCCAGTTTTGACCCCAGGGGCATCATATGAACAAACTTTGTAGAGGTCCACTAGGAGATGCTACATGCCAAATATCAAAGCTCTATGCCTTCAAGTTTCAGAGAAGAAGATTTTTAAAGTTTTCCTTCTTTGTTACTATGCTCAAACTTGTGACCCCTGGGGTGGGGCCAGTTTTGACCCCAGGGGCATCAAATGAACAAACTTGGTAGAGGTCCACTAGGAGATGCTACATACCAAATATCAAAGCTCTGCGCCTTCTAGTTTCAGAGAAGAAGATTTTCAAAGATTTTGCTTTTTTTCCCTTTTTGTTGCCATGGCAACCAGAGTTGTGGGTGGAATTTAATTCTTTGAACAATTTTGGTAGAGCTTCACCCAAGGAACATCCCTGCCAAGTTTCATCAAGATTGGCCCAGTGGTTTAGGAGAAGAAGATGTTTAAAGAAATTGTTGACGGACGACGGACGCCGGACATAGGGCGATCACAATAGCTCACCTTTAGCACGTTGTGCTAAGGTGAGCTAAAAAGTAATGCTTCATCGGTTTTCTTTGCCTCCTCAGCCACTTCCAAACGATAAAATTTCATATTTCCACAAATTCAAAGCATTAGCAGATGAAAACAAGAGGGCCATGATGGCCCTGTATCGCTCCACTGGCTTATAAATATAAACCACGAAGAAAAGTCTTCACTATATAAGCCCTTATAAAACTTTGACCTCATGGCTACAGTCTGACTAAATGGGGAATATTGTATTAGAAGAATAACATGCCAAATGTGGGAGTTCTTGGCCTTATGGCTGGTAACAAGATGGTTTCTGAACTTTTCACTCCATAAACCCATGTAAAACTTGTGATCCCTGGTGCAGGGCCAAACTTGATCCTAGAGCTGTAACTTGGGCCCTCTTTGTAACTGTCCACTAAATAATGCTATAATTATATGCAAAATTTGGTAGCCTAAGCCTTATGGCTATGTACACCAAGATTTAAAAGTTTTCCCTATGTAAGCCTATGTAAATCTTGTGAACCCCCCCCTCCAAGTATGAGGCCAAATTGACCCCAGGACTATACTTTAGACACTTTTGGTAGACTCCAACTAGATCAAGCTAAACGCCAAATTTGGTAGCTCTAGGCCTTATGGTTTCAGACAAGAAGATATTTAAAGTTTTCTCTATATAAGCCTATGTATAAAACTTGTGACCCCTGGGGAAGAGCCAATTTTGACCCCAGAGCTATAATTTCAAGAAACATGATAGAGGTCTACTACATAAAGCTACATGCCAAATTTGGTAGCCCTATGCCTTATGGTTTCAGACAAGAAGATTTTTAAAGTTTTCTCTATATAAGCCTATGTAAAACTTGTGACCCCTGGGGAAGAGCCAATTTTGACCCCAGGGCTATAATTTCAAGAAACATGATAGAGGTCTACTACATAAAGCTACATGCCAAATTTGGTAGCCCTATGCCTTATGGTTTCAGACAAGAAGATTTTTAAAGTTTTCTCTATATAAGCCTATGTAAAACTTGTGACCCCTGGGGCAGAGCCAATTTTGACCCCAGGGCTATAATTTGAAGAAACTTGATAGAGGTCTACTACATAAAGCTACATGCCAAATTTGGTAGCCCTATGCCTTATGGTTTCAGACAAGAAGATTTTTAAAGATTTCCAATATTTTTCAGTTTTGTTGCCATGGCAACCAGAGTTTTTGAAGGAATCAAATTCTTTCAAGAAATTCTGAAGAGGACCATGTCAGGATCATTTCTGTGAAGTTTCGTGAAAATCGGATGGGTAGTTTCAGAGAAGAAGATGTTTGAAATAAAAGTTAACGCACGCACGCACGGACGGACGGACGACCGGACGGACGGACGCACAACGGACACCGGGCCATGACATAAGCCCGCTGGCCTTCGGCCAGTGGAGCTAAAAAAAACATGTGACTAAAAACATACAAATTCCCTTCTGGTAGGATAGAAAACAAATAGGTAAAAGGAGAAAATGCTGTTTACCAGTATTAATTCCATTTTCCGCAATGTTTTTCAACAGACTTCTTCTCAGGGTAGTTAACACTCAGGATTGTGTGCCAAAAGGATAATTTCAGGTATGTAATTTGCTTATAAGCGTGACATTGCAAACTGGTTAGACAAAAAAGTCATTACATACTGTAGATTCACACGATATTAAAACATTTCTTAAAATACAGCTTTTTGAAGTTAATCAAATATCCATGTATCATGAAAGAACACTCTGCTGTAATTTACAACAGATAAAATCATCAAAAAACATCTTCTTTCTCCCCCTATTTTTTCCTTGAAAATGCCCACTGAAGTGGTGTTTCACTCCCCTTTCAACATTATTTCAGTTATCTCTTTACTCAACGAAAAAATTTTATCCTTTTCAAAACTGAAAGCATTCTTAGGTGAAATTATGAACATGACTCAAAAACTAAAACTTGTTTTAGGGAAGGTAGAAAACATTGTGGAAAAAGGAGAAAATGCTGGTTACCAGCATTTTCTTTTTTCACAATGTTTTCCAAAGGCCTCTTGTTTAAGGTCGTTAAAACTTTCATTTGGAAAAATCACCTGGCCCAGCTCACTAGGCTGGAGTTTTGAAGTTCTGTGTCCAAGGACAATCTCACCAAAAAAAAAACTGGGCTTCCAGTAAGGATTGAACATGGGTCCTCCAGCTTACAAATTTTACCAATGAACCGAGCAGGACCCCTTGAAAATGGCCACTTCTCAATTCCTAATATCATAAAAAATTATACATATGGCAATGCTAATCATTGCAGGCAGCTTTAGAAAACCATTGTGACAAATGACAAATTGTTCAAAATGTGCATTTTTGTCACAATGCTTTAAAACTGCAGACCTCTTTCACTGCAACCGTTAACCCTTCGGCTGCCAAGTGTGACTCACTGACCTATCGTGGAAAGTGTAGATCAAAATCAGGTTGCAAAGAATGTGCAGTCTGATCTTGGATCTACATTGTCCAATACGGAGATATTTTACTCAAAGAAATGGATTTGAAATTGCATTATTCTGGTTTTTGGGTATCGGCTTGAAAGTTTCATTTAACTCCTTACCAAACGACAAAATTTTAGATTTGTCCAAATTGAAAGCATTTGCAGACAACAAAATAAATTTGACTCAAAAATTGAAATTTGTTTTGGGAAGGGTAGAAAACATTGTGGGAAAAGGAGAAAATGCTGGTTACCAGCATTTTCTCCTTTTCCCACAATGTTTTCAAAAGGCTTCTTACTCAGGGTCGTTAAAAGTCGGGTTTGTGTGATAAAGGGTTACTTTATTGAGAAGGATACGGGTTAAGAAAGTTCAACCATTTATTAAATATTAAAATTTTGGACTAGTTCATATCCAAAATATTTGCAGACAACAAATTAAATGGGGCTCAAATGGTGGGATTTGTTTTGCAAAGGGTTGAAAACATTGCTGGAAAAGGAGAAACAGCATTATCTCCTATCCAACAATGTTTTCAAATGTCGTTTTTCTTGAGGTTTTGAAAACTCGGAATTGTTTGCTTTTGGATTAACTCTTCAACAATCCAGTAGACAAACCTGGAAAAAAAGGCTTTTGAAAACATTATGGGTAAATGAGAAAACACTGGCAACCAGTTTACACCTTTACCATACAATCCCGAGTCCTAACAACCCTGAGAAAGAAGCCTTTTGAAAACATTGTGGGAAAAGGAGAAAGTGCTGGTAACCAGCATTTTCTCCTTTTCCCACAATGTTTTCTATCCTGTCACAGACAAATTCCATCATTTGAGTCACATTTCATTTGTAGTCTGCAATTGCCTTCAATTTCGACAATTCTAAAATTTTGTTGTTTGGGAGAGGGTTAATTTGTCATCTGCCAATGTTTTCAATACGGACAAGTCAAAAAACTTTTTGTTGGATAGAGTCAACACATTTCTCTACATGAAAAATACATGGAAAACATTGCGGAAAAGTATTTGCTCCTTTTCCCAAAATATTTTCCATGCAGCTGAAAAAACACTTTTTTTCCTTTCCTTTACTTGTTTTTCCTTTGTGTAATTTGTGATGGCCTTTTGGCAGGTCTAATAATAGCTTTTATCACATAACTCCCCTTATTTCCAGTGCAATATACCCATTAACATTTCTTTAACCCTTTCCCAAACAACAAATTTTGGACTGGTCCAAACTGAAAGAGTTTGGAGACAACAATTTTAAATTGGATGAAAATGGCAGAAAGGTCTCAAAAAGGGTAGAAAACACTGTGGGAAAAGGAGAAATTGCTCATTACGAGCAATTTCTCCTTTTCCCACAGTGTTTTCAAAAGACTTGTACTGCAGACACGTGAAAACAAGGGCTTGTTTGGGAAAGGGTTAATCTTACAAAATGAGAAATTAATTGTTCGCCATTAATGTGACGTCATTTTTGGATCTCTTTCAGAGCAGTGAACGAGGTTTTATTCATGCGAATTTACATATGTGCATGTATGGTTTTGCTTATTCTGACCTATATTTTATGAAATATCATTTGATAAAGAGAATCTGACATTAATTTGCTTTTGGGATATAATCTTATATAAATTTGGGATATAATTTTCTTAAACTTGTCAGCAAAAATGTTTCCAAGTCTTTGCCAGATGACTAAATTTTTACTTTGCCCAAAATGAAAGCATTTATAAACGGCAGACTGAATTTTACTAAAAACATAAATCTGATTACCAGCATTTTCCCCTTTTCCCTCAATGCTTTCAAAAGGCGTCTTTCTCAGGAGCGTTCAAAGACAGCATTGTGCAGTAAAGGGTAAAGCTTGCCAGTGGCTCCCTTGATAACATTTTTCCAGACTCATTTAACAAAATCTGATCTCAAATGCCAACTTATGGCAGATCCTATGGGTACAATAACAGGCTACAAGAAGAACGTAGACCTACCATCTAGACACACGCAAACATATTTTGCCGTATCATCCAGGCAGGTTCCGGCATTAAGGCACGGGTTGGACCGACATTCTTTTATGTTCTCCTCGCATCTTCTACCCGTGAATCCCGCTTGACATTCACATCTGTAGTCTCCAGGGATATTGACGCAGGTACCACCATGTTCACACAAATCTGTGACTGTTAATGACAATGACAATATTTAACAGTATCTGGCCCATAATAGTAAAAACATACATATATAAATACATACGCACATATAGAGATATTTTACCTGTTAACTTTTAACTCTTTTTCCATACAACAAAATTTTAGACTGGTCCAATTTGAAAGAATTTGCAGACAACATATCAAATGTTACTCTAAAAATGAAATTTGTCTTCCATAGTGCAGAAAACAATTCTGGGAAAAGGAGAAAATGCTGATTACCAGCATTTTCTCCTTTTCCCACAATGTTTTCTACCTAACAGAATCAAGGCCTATCTATTGAGATAAATTTAAAATGAACATTTTCTATCAATGATTTCAATATTGACGGTTTCAAAATTTTGTCATTTGGTAAAGTAAAGAGTAAATTCTTTACCACACAATCCCGAGTTTCAACGACCCTGAGAAAGAAGCCTTTTGAAAACATTGTGGGAAAAGGAGAAAATGCTGGGAACCAGCATTTTCTCCTTTTCCACAATGTTTTCTACCCTATCAAAGACCATTTACATCATTTGATTCACACTGAAATTGTCATCTGCAAATGCTTTCAATTTGGACCAGTCTTCATTTGTGTCATATGGTAAAGTGTTAACCCTTTATCATGCAAACTAAGCATTCACGAAAAAATCTTACCACTCACTACACCAGTCTTTGTTTTAACCCTTTACCACACAATGCCCAGTTTTAACAACCCTTCTTGTTGGCTGTGACAGGGCAGAAAACATTGTGGGAAAAGAAGTAAATGCTGGTTACCATCATTTTCTCTTTTCCCACAATGTTTTAAAAAGCCATCTTCCTCAGGGTCATTAACCCTTTACCATACCACAAAATTTCAGACTGGTCCAAATTCAACGCATTTGCAGATGAAAATTTAAATGTGGTTCCAATGATGGAATTTATTTTTAATGGGGTAGAAAACGTAGTGGGAAAAGGAGAAAATGCTGATTACCAGCATTTTCTCCTTTTCCTACTAGGGTTTCCTAAGCCTGCTTTGTTGAGATAGCTAAAACTGGGGATTGTTTGGTAAAAGTTCCGGTAAATATCTTTAGTAATAACAGAGATACGAGGAAATGTCAAAGTTTTCAACAACAACACAGAAGACAATGGACCAATGACAATAACTCTTCGAAAACACCCACAGTAAAAATGTCTTCTATTTCCAAAGTACGATGCAAGAGCAAGAAGATATTAGATAATTTCATTCATGGTTCATAGAAGAATTCTCAAACAATAAGAAGGCAAGACATGATACAAACTTGTACATTAAGCTCAAAGAAGATAAGTACCAGTATTGACCTGCATAGAGTTAACCCTTAAGGCCCCTTTCACAACCATAGCTTTTGCAGCAAGAGTAGATCAAGATCAGACTTCACAAAACATAGTCTGATCTTTGATCTATACTGTCTGCTTTGCTGAAACATTCTAGACAAAAGCTACATTGTCATTGCATTTATTTGGGTCTATTTTCAACATTTAACCCTTTACCACACAATCTCGACTTTTAACAACCCTGAAAATGAACCCTTTTGAAAATATTGCTGGAAAAGGAGAAAATGCTGATAACCAGCATTTTTTCCTTTTCCCACAGTGTTTTCCACCCTTCACAAAAAAAATGTCAATTTTTGAGCCAGATGTATTTTGGTGTCTGCAATTGCTTTCAATTTGGACTAGTCTAAAACTGAATTGTTTGGTAAAAGATTAAAATGTCTGAAGGGTTTATTCAGGGCTCGATGGGTTAATGACAAAAACGTTTTCGGACAGGAACACATGATACCAACCATCACTGCACTCATTTATATCCATTTTGCAGTCTTTCCCTGACCAGCCTTTTTCACAGGTGCACAGAAAGTCCCCATCCATAGGGGATGTTTCACATTTTGACCCATTTCCTTGACACGGAGCACTCACACATGCATCTTCCAAGTGACAGCGAAGTCCTAGGAGACAGAGAGTGATAAAAACAAAAGAGAATAAGCAAAAATTGAAGCATACAGACAAGTTGATAAAAGTGTTGAGAAAATCATGCTGCAAGGTAGTACATAAATACCCTTACATATCTGGCAGATATCATATCTGTATATCCGTTTACCACACAACAAAATTTTGGACTAGTCTCAATTCAAAGCATCTGCAGACTACCAATTAAACATGGCTCATATGGTGAAATTGTCTTTGAAAGAGCAGAAAGCAGTTTGGCACAAGGAGAACATGCTGGTTTCCGGCATTTTCTACTTTTCCCAAAATATTTTCTGCCAGGGTCGTTAACACTTAGGATTGTGTGGTACACGGATATAGGTGGCCAGTTAACGCTTTACCACACAATCCTGATTTTTAATGACCCTGAGAAAGAAGCCTTTTGAAAACATCGTGGGAAAAGGAGAAAATGCTGGTAACCAGCATTTTCTCCTTTTCCCACAATGTTTTCTTACCTTTCAGAGACAAATTTCATAATTTCAGCCACATTCAATTTGTCGTCTGCACATGCTTTCAATTTGGACCAGTCTAAAATTTTGTCGTTTGGTAAAGGGTTAAGAGGGTTTATCAAATGCTGAAAAAAAATCATATCTTCTCTCAAACCTCTGTTGTGGGCACTCCTTGGAACTGTATCATTGAGACGATTCAGTGAGTACCCACAGCACAGCTTAAGGTGAAGAACTAAAGAAAACCCTGCTCTTTGAAGCTTCAAATATCTCTTATCTGCACCTCGGTTGCATTGCTATCTTATAAGTTTTCTGCAAAGCAAAGTTATTTTAGATAAGCCTTATATACAGGAGGCATAGGAAATGATTCAAATAAAACAGCTGTTAAAAAAAAAATTGTCTTTTTTCCTGCCAAGCCGATAAAGTGTTCCTAAAGGTTATTATTCATGGACAAGCCTAAAACTTGTGATTCTAAATTCAAAGACGAGCAATTTGATTGGCTGAAGCATTTTGTCTAAGCCAATCATAGCTCGTATTGAAATTTTGAATAGAATTCAAAATGGCTAGTGTTCACTAAGTAAGTCTGTATTCACAAACTATTCTTAACTCTTTACCAAACGATTAAATTTTAGACTTGGCAAAATTAAAACATACGAAAAATCAAATATAGCTAAAATTATGGTAAATGTTTCTGAAAGTGTAGAAAACTCTGTGGGAAAAGGAGAAAATGCTGGTCACCAGCATTTTCTCTTTTTCCCACCAGGTTTTCAAAAGGCTATCTTTTCAGGGTCATTAAAACTGATTGTGTAGTAAAGACTTAAGAATATTTCTAGTCTTATTCTCCCAGATTGTCTACATTTGAAAGTAACATAAATTCTGATTCGCTAAATCTCCATTTTTTTCAGAGTAAAAAGTCGATAATTTTCAAAGCAAGCAAAGCATGCATCATTATGCATCATTTTTCATCAGAGATACAGTAATGTTCTTTCCTTGTCCAGTCGAAACAACCCATATACTTATGACCCTGATGAAGAAGGCCTTTAACACTAGACCAAACAACAAACATTTAGACTGATCCAAATTGAAAGCATTTGCAGACGACAAATTAAAGGTGATTCAAATGACGAAATTTGTCCTGGATAGAGTAGATAACATTGTGAGAAAAGGAGAAAATGCTGGTTACTAGCATTTTCTACTTTTCCCACAAGGTTTTCAAAAGGCTTCTTTCTCAGGGTCATTAAAAATTGGGTTTGTGTGGTAAGAAGTTAAAAACATTGTGCAAAAAGGAGGAAAATGCTGGTTAACTCTTTACCACACAACAAAAAATGTAGGCTTGTCCAAATTGAAAGCATGTGCAGATGACAAAAATAAATGTGGCTCAAAAGATGTAATTTGTCTTTGACAGGATAGAAAACATTGTGGGAAAAGGAGAAATGCTGCTTACAGCATTTTTTACCAGCATTTTCAACCTTTTCCACAAGGCTTCTTTCTTATGGTCATTAAAACTCGGGATTGTGTGGTAAAGGGTTGAACAGCATTTTCCCCTTTTCTACTAATGTTTTCTACCCTTTCGGAGACAAATTTGATCATTCAAGCAGCAAGTGCTGTAATTGGTAACCCACAAATGCTTTAAATGAAGACAAGTTCTAAACTTTTGCCCACAGGTCGGACTTAATGTCAAGAGTAAAGTCATCTCAATGAAAAAACTTGCAATTCAAAAGCATTTGGCAAACAAGGGAAATCATTATGGCATAACAAACAAGCCAGAAACAATCCAATTCAATTTCTGCTGAGAAAAGAACATTTTCGAGATGCAGTCAGATAGTATTTGTTACAAGGTGGCATCAATTTTGATTCCAGTCTTTGCACTACCTTTACCATCCTTCTTTTTCATCTCGATCCAATCATCTTTGTCATTGCTAGAATCGTCAAACTTATTTGTCAAACCAAACATATCAAAATCTGAGCCTGGTTTCTCCTGGCCGTCTTCTTTCTTTCCTTTAAATGCATTGAATAATCTTTTTTTTTTCTCTAAAAAGTGAGTATTATCATATACATCCATAAATGATGTGTTGACACTTTGAATTAAAAGGCATCTATTTAACCCTTAACCAAACATTCCTGATAAATACAGCTGGTGAAAACATTGTGGAAAAAGCAGAAAATACTTTGAACCAGTGTTTTCTCCTTTCTCACAATGTTTTCTACTTTTTCCGAGACAGAAATCATCTTGTTTTTCACAATGAAGTTGTCGTCCACAAAATTGGTGTCAATTTGATCGAATGTAAAATTTTGTCCTTTTGTACAGAGTTGATCAGTTCAGTTTACTATCTAACAACGTTATAATAAACATTCTACCAAAGCCACTGGCTGCTTTCCTTGGTGATAAAAATGAATCATGTCCAATTACTGTCCTAAAAGCTAATGTTCTTTCAAAAAACCAATGGGTTAAAATTGGTTTGCATTTCAGACTGAATTACCCACGTTCAGCTCTGTTAGATGCACAAACTGCCATTTTAACCCCTATCCTGCAAAGTAAGTTAAATAAAACTTTCAGGCTGATAGCCAAAAACCCAAATAATGTTATTTCAAACTTAATTTGGGAGAACAATATCTCCTTATTGGACAGAATAGATCCAAGATCAGACTGCACGTTCTGTGTATTGTCTCATCGAGACAATTCTAATGAGTATCCACAACATAGGATATGGAAGAAAAATAATGGATTTAGAATACCATCACTCCCTCTTATCTGGAACTCTGACAACACTCATTTTCTAAATTTCAAAGTAACATAATTTCTGACTGGCTAACCTATTTCGTTTAACTCTTTTACCAAACGACAAAAATGTAGACTTGTCCAAATTCAAACCATTTGCAGATGACAATTCAAATGTGGCTCAAATGATGAAATTTGGTAGGTTAGAAAACATTGTGGCAAAAGGAGAAAATGCTGGTTACTAGCATTTTCTCCTTTTCCTACATTGTTTTCAAAAGGTTTCTTCCTCAGGGTCATTAAAACTCAGGATTGTGTGATAAAGAGTTAACTCATTACCACTCGATCGCGTGTTTTAATGACCCTGAAGAAGAAGCCTTTAGAAAACATTGTGGGAAAAGGAGAAAATGCTGAACCAGCATTTTCTCCTTTTCCCTACAATATTTTCAACCCTTTCAACGATTGAAATTATCATTTTGGTCAGATTTAACTCTTTATACCACACGACAAATTTCAGACTGGTCCAAATTGAAAGCATTTGCAGATGACAAATCAACTACTCATCAGATGTTAAGATTTGTCTGTGATAGGATAGAAAACATTGCGGGAAAAGGAGAAAATACTGGTAACCAGCATTTTCTCCTTTTCCCACAATGTTTTCAAAAGGCTTCTTTCTCAGGGTCGTCAAAAGTCGGGATTGTGTGGTAAAGGGTTAATTTGTCATCTGCAAATGCTTCCAAGTCTAAATTATTGTTGTTTGTTAAACAGATAAGTTTGTTGTCTGCAAAATAATATTTTCAACATGAACCAGTCTGATATTTTTTCGTCTGGTAAGGAGTTCAAAGGCCATATTTAGTAACCATTCTGGAATAACATTCTTAGTGTAACTCTAAATTCCAAAGCAAAAGAATCTCTGATTTGCTAGACCCTCGTAAACAACAATGAGCCATACTCTGTAAAAAAAAGGGGGGCTTAATGCATCTGCAGAAAGTATCGACCCATGTCAGCCTGCGCACAGGCTGGCCTGGGCCAAACTTTTTGCTTTTGGTCAATTTTCTGCATGTCAAAGTACCATTCTACCTCAGGTTCAGTTGGTTGTTAGATAAAATGGATTTTATGGATCCAGATTTGTGTCATGACTTGCATGGTACAATGCATCACAGAGGTGAACAAAGCCCCCTTTTGCCAGAGCATGGATTAAATGGTTTTGCCTATCTGATTTGGTTTTGCCAATCATTACTGTCTAAATTCAGAAAAAAAAACAAAGATTACAATATACAATGGATGGTGAATACGGGTCGAGAGCGTGCCTACCTGTTTTGCCGTGAGGACAGATACAAGAATAATATCCGATATGATCCACGCATGTTCCCCCGTTGTAGCACACTTCATTCTCACAGTCATCTTTGTTAATGTCGCAATGTTCTCCAATCCACCCGTTTACACAAATACAGATATATCCGTCTTCCTTATTCGAGCAGGTTGCCCCGTTTTTGCAAATTCCAGGGTTTTCTGCACATTCATCAATGTCTATTTCGCAATACTGGCCTGAAAAATTGAGAATACATAAACAGTGAAACTTGAATTCTTCATTTTAGAAAATTTTGAAATTTTAGACATTGAGAAATAGCAAAACCACCATGGTGAAGAAATTTTGTAAATTTACTGGTATTTTCACCTCTTCCCCCGCCCCCCTTGATATTTTCAGTTGTCTTTTCCTCAGGATATTGAACAAAGGTGCTTGTTTGGTTTTCGGAAAGGAAGAGTTTAACAGTACCAAACAATCCTGTGTTTTAACAACTCTAAGGATAGGGGTTTTTGAAAATATTGTGGGAAAAAGAGAAAATGCGAGTTACAAGCATTTTCTCCTTTTCCAACAATGTTTTCTACCCTACTCAACACAGAAATCACCATTTTAGTTACATATAATTTGTCGTTTGCAAATGCTTTCAATTTTGAACAAGTCTTAAGTTGTGTGGTTTAGTAGAGCATTAGCTCTTTATCACACAACAAAATTTTAGACTGGTGCAAATTGAAAGCTTTTGCAGACGACAATTCGAATGATGAAATTTGTCTTCACTTCATTTTCACTGTGGCTCAAATGGTGACATTTTTCTTCAAAAGGTTGGAAAACATTGTGGAAAAAGGAGAAAATGTTGGTTACCAGCATTTTCCGACAATGTTTTAAAAAGGCTTCTTACCTAGGGTCGTAAAAACTCTGGACTGTGTGGTAAAGGGTTAACTCTTTACCAAATGACAAAATTTCAGACTTGCTCAATTTGAAAGCATTTGCAGATGACAAATTGAAAGTTACTCTAAACCTGAAATTTTTCTTTCAAAGGGTAGAAAATATTGCAGGAAAAGGAGAAAATGCTGGTTAGCAGCATTTTCTTCTTTTCCTGCAATGTTTTCAAAAGGCTTCTTCTTCATGGTGGTTAACCCATCTGGACAGAGATGGTTTTAAAAAACATCATGGGAAAATGAATAAATGCTGTCTTCAGTTTTTAAAATAACATTTATTTTCACATCTGCAAATGCTTTCAATTTGGAAAAGTCTAAAATTCTGTTGTTTAGTAAACGGTTAAAACTAGGTATTGCGTTGATGAGAGATAACCATTAACCACACAATCCCAACTTTTAATGACTCTTAGAAAGAATACTTTTGAAAACATTGTGGGAAAAGGAGAAAATGCTGGTAACCAGTGTTTTCTACCCTCCATAAACAAATTTCAATGTTAAAGCTCATTCATTTTTTGCCTGCAAATTCTTTCGATTTGGACTGGTTTAAGATTTCATCGTTTGATACATTGTTAACTGTAATTTATTTGACTAGACACTGTGTCACTAACTAGGTCCTGACAGGTCCAACAATACCTGGACACATGTGACCAGGGGTCATCTCCCCAGGTAGGGACCCTAACATCTGATTATCATGTCCACTCCTGTTTGGATTTACGTTGCCATGGAGATATTTTAATTTCAAGTGACAATGTTTTTACCCTTCTACATAATTTATTCAACTCTTTACCAAAGGACAAAATATAATACTGAGCATTGCCCAAATTAAAAATCATTTGCAGAAGACACTTTAAATGTGGCTCAAATGATGGAATTTGTCTTTTTGATAGGGTAAAAACATTGTGGGAAAAGGAGAAAATGCTGGTCAAAATTTTTTTTCCTTTTCCCATAATGTTTTCCAAAGGCTTCTTCCTCAGAGTCATTAGAAGAACCATGAGAAAGAAAGCTTTTAAAAACATTGCTACAAACATTTTCTCCCTTTCCCACAATGTTTCTAAAAGATGTCTTACTGACGGTCATATGGTAAAGGGTCCACCTACCTGTATATGTTGGAGGACATTCGCATGTGTACGAGTTGATGCCATCTACACACCGGGAGCCGTTCTTACATTGGTTATCAACACACTCATCAATGTTCATTTCACAATGGAGGCCAAGGAATCCTGAAAATACAGTAAAGCGATAAGCATCAATACTTCTGATTTCATTCCGCAATAATGATAAGGAAGAACTCTGTATGCAGATGCCGAGACTCAGTTGCACTTGCTTTTTCAGTAGAAATTACAAGTGACAAAAGGAGCAAAACATAAGTGCGTCAAAATTACTTTCAGGTATGTGTAACTCTTAACCCTTTACCACACAATCCCAACTTTTAACGACCCTTAAAAAGAAGCCTTTTGAAAACATTGTGGGAAAAGGAGAAAATGCTGGTAACCAGCATTTTCTTCTTTTCCCACAATGTTTTCTAGCCTTCCCAAAATGAATTTCAATTTTTAAGTTACATTTATTTTGTCGTCTGCAAGTGCTTTCAGTTTGGACTAGTCGAAAAATTTGTCGTTTGGTAAAGAGTTAACTAAATGACACAATTCTAACCATGTTCAAACTGAAAGCACTTGTGGAACCCACATTCAGTGTAGCCCAAATGGTGATTTCCATCTTGGAAAAGGTAGAAAACATTGTGGGAGAAAGATAGAATGCTGCCAGCATTATCTCCATCTCCCATAAAGTTTTCAAAAGATTTTCTTCATCAGTTTTATGAAAACACAGGATTGTTTTGTAAAAGGTTGATCAAAGCTAGTTATGGTTTGGCCATGTACCACTTTTTTTTTCATTTTCCCTTCTTTGCTTTTTCACAAGCAAAAATGGACTCAAAATGCATTAGAAGTACTTTTAACAATACATTAACCCTTTACCAAACGACAAAATTTTAGACTGGTCCAAATTGAAAGCATTTGCAGACGACAAAATAAATGTGACTGAGTAATTGAAATTTGTTTTGGGAAGGGTAGAAAACATTGTGGGAAAGGGAGAAAATGCTGGTTACCAGCATTTTCTTCTTTTTCCCACAATGTTTTCAAGAGGCTTCTTTTAAAGGGTCGTTAAAAGTCGGGACTGTGTGGTAAAGTGTTAAAAAACTTTCTCAGGCAACTCAGGCACCCAAACCCCATTTACAAGATGGGACACCGCACTCCTGCCTTCAGCAAATTGAGAAGGCCATAAAAATTCCATGACCATAGTCCTTTGTACCACTTCTCAAAAGCTGATGGCGTATCTGTTGATGCAACAAGGCAAAGCATCCAGAAATGGATCAAAGAATCAGAGTGGCAACTTCACAATGGGACAAATTACCGTAATTTATGGTTTTACAAAAAGAGTGAGGAGATACATAACATAGGTAGTAACACCCAGTTATCCAATTGCTGGCAGATAGTAATTTACAGTTTCACTTGACAAGAAATTTCCATTATCTACATAATTTATCTAGAAGGTAATATTCAAATAAAGGAAAGGACAGTAACTGTTGCTAATAAACTCTGAGAAAATAAATTGTTGATGGGAATTCAACTGGTCACCTCGAAAAATAGATCTGCAGCAAACAAAATTGAGGATTATATTTATGAGCCATGAGAGGGTTTAACTCTTTACCAAACAACAAAATTTTAGACTAGCCTAAATCGAAAGCATTTGCAGACGACAAAATAAATGTGACTCAAAAAATAAAATCTGTGCTTGGAAGGTTAGAAAACATTGTGGGAAAAGGAGAAAATGCTGGTTACCAGCATTTTCTCCTTTTTCCACAATGTTTTCTGAAGCTTTCTTTCTCAGGGTTGTTGAAACTTGAATTGAGTGGTAAAGGGTTAATGCAACATCAGAAAATGTCTACCCAGGTCAGCCTGCAAAGGCTGACTTGTGTTGAGTCTGTTTGCTTTATGTAAACTCCTTGCATGTACAAGGACCATTCTACCACAGAATTTAGTTGGTACACTGGTATCTGACATTTTCTCTTTTCCAACAATTTTTTCTCAAACCTTTAAGGTTTGTTAACCCTTTACCAAACGACAAATTTTGGACTGGTCCAAATTCAAAGAGTTTGCAGATGACAATTTTAGATTTGATGAAAATGGCAGAAAGTTATCAAAAAGGGTAGAAAACACTGCGGGAAAAGGAGAAATTGCTGGTTACAAGCAATTTCTCCTTTTCCCACTGCGTTTTCAAAAGACTTGTACTGCAGACACGTAAAAACCAGGGCTTGTTTGGGAAAGGGTTAAAAGACTTACGTTTTTTGAGGATGGCTTAACTTTTTACCAGATGACAAAATTTTAGACTCCTTCATAACAAAGACATCTGCAGACAACAAACTAAATTTGCAAAAAGGAGAAATTGCATGTTTAGATGATTTTCTTTGATATCATCATCACTTTCAATGTTATCTGCTTCAAGAAATAAAGTTAATTACAGGCCCATACAACTGCAAAGATAAAAATATCAAAATTTTGAAGGAAATATAAATCATAGCCTGAAATGGATAAATAGGATTTTTTTTGCAGGTTACCAGCGATTGCTTCCTCCACATCGTTTTCAAGACTGTCTACCATCCAATTGTATGGTTATGAAGAATAAGCAATGACACAGAAGGGGTCTGGGAATTAAGACAAACAACAGCACTCTCTGGTGTCCATTTTCAAATTTCTGATCTTTATCCTTCAAAAGCTTTTGACAAGTAAGTCAACATCACTTAGAAGCTTGACACAAAATTCAGCTGTTGTATTTGTTAGCATCAAATCTGGAGCCATTCAAGTCATTTCATTTCGGTTTCATCTTACAAATCCATGCAGTAAATCAGTATATACATATGTTTTCCATTTAAGATACCAGCTTTTTATCCCCAACTTGCAAATCAATCTTGAAAGTTTGTTTACAGAAAGCTCTGACAGTTAACCCTTTACCACACAATCCCGACTTTTAACGACCCTGAGAGAAAGGCCTTTTGAAAACATTGTGGGAAAAGAAGAAAATGCTGGTAACCAGCATTTTCTCCTTTTCCCACAATGTTTTCTACCCTTCCCAAAACAAACTTCAATGTTTCAGTCACATTCATCTGCAACTGCTTTCAATTTGAACTCGTATAAAATTTTGTCGTTTGGTATAGGGTTAACTGTTTCACAAAGAAGCTTTTAGTAGAAAAAGTGTCACTGTTGACTTGGATGCTCCAATATCTCTCACCTCCAAAAAGTGAAAAAAATATACCAGAAAAAAAAAATATATGTACATAAGAAAAAAAAGTACTAAAATTCGTTTGACGCTTTATCCCACAATTCCATGTTTCAACAACCTAGAGGGAAATAGGCTTTTAAAAAAATGTGGAAAACAGGCGAAAAAATTTTAGATTGGTCTATGTTCAAAGTATTTGTAGTGAACATAGTAAATGTTGCTCAAATGACAGAATTGTTTCCAAACAGGTAGAAAACATGGAAAAAAAGAAAATGCTGGTTACCAACATTTTCTCCTTTTCCTTTACTAAGCCCCTGTCGCTCAGTCAGTAGCCTACAGGACTTGAGAACAGGGGGTCACTGGTTTGATTCCCAGCCCAGCCAATTTCTTTCCGAAGATTGATGATTGTCGTTGCAACAGGATTCATTCCTCTCTCACTGCTGGCCATTGTTTCTACAATGGTTATGTGGAAAAGCAGTCAGTGGCTTGCAAAGAACATTATGTGTAGAACTGGTAAAAGAAACTCCAGGAAAGCAAGGATAGGTGCACTGGCCGCCACGATGTAACTAAAATAATGTTGAAAATGGCATTAAACACCATAAAATCAATCAATCCATCTCCTTTTCCCACTTTACCTTTATTCCTTGGGGTAGTGATAACAGGAGGTTTGGTAAAGAGTTTTTGTACTGGAACAGGCTTTTGTTGTGTGCATGGACAATGTAGATCAAGATCAGACTGCACAGAATGTGCATTTTGGTCTTGGATCTACACTGTCCCCTACTTTGTTCAATATCCTAGTCAAAACAACCTT
Organism: Tridacna gigas; assembly: GCA_945859785.2. Lineage (NCBI taxonomy): Eukaryota > Metazoa > Mollusca > Bivalvia > Cardiida > Cardiidae > Tridacna > Tridacna gigas. The sequence goes on from OX244028.2 coordinate 9,945,287, forward strand.
GTAATTCTAAAATTTCTGCTGTTTTTCCTCATTGAAAAGGTTGATTTAATTCAGCATTTCTAAGGGTTAAGCCTTTACCAGACGACAAAATTTTAGCCTTGTCCAAATTGAAAGCATTTGCAGACGACAACTTCAATGTGGCTCAAATGGTGCAATTTTTTTTTGATAGGGTAGAAAACATTGTGGGAAAAGGAGAAAATGCTGGTTACCAGCATTTTCTCCTTTTCCCACAATGTTTTCAAAAGGCTTCTTTCCCAAGGGGCATTAAAAGTACGGTAAAGGGTTAAAGCTCAAGTGCTACTAATTATTCTATCAGACATAAAATACTTTAACTATTTACCACACAATCCTGACTTTTATCACCCGCAAGAAAAAAGAATTTTGAAAACCTTGTGGGAAAAGGAGAAAATGCTGGTAACCAGCATTTTCTCCTTATCCCAAAATGTTTTCTACCCTGTCATAGGCAACTTCCATAATTTGAGTCACATTTAATTTGCCCTTTGCAACTGCCTTTGTTTTGGCTATTAGTCTAAAATTTAGCCCTGTGGTAAAGGGTTAATCCCATGCAGGGCTAAAAACTCAAAATTCACATTTCAAGTCCCCAAAAAAGACCCTTTTACCAGTAATTGCAATTGCTATGCTACTTTTGGTCAGAGTCTCTAGCTCTGCATGGTGACTACTGTAGATCAGAGATCATTCCGCATACTTTGTGCAGCCTGATCTTGATCTATACTGCCCACAACAGAAGTTACAAGTATGACAGGCACTATAAGGCTAGCAACATGTGTTTTTGTCTGGCATGTCTATCACTTAAACCCTTCAGGCCTCTTTCACATCTCCAGTCCCTTTGGTGGCCAGTGTCAATGAAGATCAGACTGCACAAAATGTGCAGTCTGATCTTTGATCTACATTGACCACTTAGCTGACATATTCTTCACATGAACAACTTGGAAAATACTGAAGTTTTATTTCTTATTTCCAGACAAAAAAAGTATGTTAGCATTATTCCACGCTCAAACGGTTAATACTTTACCAAACTAAAGAAATTTTGAATCAAATTGAAACCATTTACCGACAACAAATTAAATGTGACTCAAAAATTGAAATTTGTTTTGGGAAGGGTAGAAAACATTGCAGGAAAAAGAGAAAACGCTGGTTACCAGCATTTTCTCCTTTTCCCACAATATTTTCAAAAGCAATCTTTCTCAGGGCCATTAAAAGGTGGGATTGTGTGGTAAAGGGTTGACCATGAGAAAATGTCTCTGTTTTCAGAAATGTCTTCACCAAAGCTGACAGTCATTATTTTCTTCTTAGCATCATTTTCTGACATGAATGTCTGCTGGATGCCTGACACTGCCATTGAAATGAATTCAACAGTACTTTAGATGCCTTTACAGGGTTCATTCTAGGCTGCGCCCTTGCGCCAAATGCGCATATTTTTCAATTTTGGCGCACACAAAATCTAAAAGACGGGCCGATCCGGCGCACGTTTTTCCTGCCAATTATACGCCCATGCTTTCAAATCTCGCGCTTCTCGATCGATAAGCACTAGTTAACTAATCGAGAGTGCTGTTGTACACCGCTGAGCTGGCAGCCTGCTTTCGATCTTCGCAGGGGGGGCGCTTACTTTGGATACATTTGGTAACCGGGTACCAGCGTAACCGGTGCGTGTCGAAATCGCTGCCATCGTTTTCTTTCAACGAATAGAAAGTGATCTCGCATATTTCATCATGTCTAGCAAATACAAGGTAAGTTAACATTTATTTTTAAGTGGCCCATACTTTTCTGTGATGGCCCCTCTTTTTTCTGACAAGGGGGCCATGTGGCCCCATCAAAATCATTTCTAGAATGAACCCTGCCTTTACATGGTTGGGTGGTTTTTTTTCTTGTTTTTTTTTTGGCCTGAATGGTGGTTTTATGCCACTTTCAACCAGATTTCAGTTGTGTTATGATGACAGATCATGCATATCTTTCCTGTGGTTATGACACAAGTTCTGCAATTTGCAATATATGCCCAAGGGTAGCTTTTAATTAACCCTTTCCTTTCCCAAACGACAAATTTTGGACTGGTCCAAATTGAAAGAGTTTGCAGACGACAATTTTAAATTTGATGAAAATGGCAGAAAGTTATCAAAAAGGGTAGAAAACACAGTGGGAAAAGGTTACGTTACGAGCAATTTCTCCTCTTCCCACAGTGTTTTCAAAAAACTTTTGCTGCAGACACGTGAAAACCAGGGCTTGCTGGTTCGCAGCATTTTCTCCTTTTCCCACAATGTTTTCAAAAGGTTTCTTTCTCAGGGTCGTTAAAACTCGGGATTGGGACTGACAAAAACGTAGGCTTGTCCAAATTGAAAGCATTTGCAGACGACAAATCACATGTAACTGAAATGATGGTAACTGTCAGTAAAAATGTGCAAAACCATGTAGGGACAGGAGAAAATGTTGGTTACCTGCATTTTCTCCTTTTCCTGCAAGGATTTCAAAAGGCTCTTTCCTCAGGGTAGTTAAAAGTAATGATTGTGTGGTAAAGGGTTACGAACATTCCACCTTAGACACCCTTCTGTGACCTTGACCTTGCAGCCTGGTGTCTGAAACCTCTATTCTGCATGTTGTTTCATCAACGAGCACACATGAGAGAAATATTTTCAAGAGACTGAGAACGGACATGAAATTGCAAAAGGACAGACAACAACCGCTATGTAACCGTAATATGTTCCTTTGAGCATATAAAAACCCGAAGTAGTCCGCAGTACCAAATTAACCCTTTCCCAAACGACAAAATTTGGACTGGTCCAAATTCAAAGAGTTTGCAGACGACAATTTTAAAGGTCTCAAAAAGGGTAGAAAACACTGTGGGAAAAGGAGAAATTGCTCGTTATGAGCAATTTCTCCTTTTCCCACAGTGTTTCCAAAAGACTTGTACTGCAGACACATGAAAACCAGGGCTTGTTTGGGAAAGGGTTAAGTCACACTAAAATAAGTCTATTTTGAGGTCTAGGTACTTCACATTCCATACAGTAATATGGACAGATGTACTGTTTCCTGCATATGTTTTCAAACTACTGATGATGACCTTTTACAAAGCCAGGGGTCATCCTTATTCCATGAGAAATTCAATGCTTTACCAGATAACATAGTGACAAAATCTTAGACACTTTCATGAGAAAAGCATTTTCTGTCAATAAACTAGACATGACACAAACCATGGAAAGTATCTTTGAAAGAGTAGAAAAATTCATGGGAAAGGAGAAAATGCTGGTTACCTATTCTCATGATTTTTTTCTAAAAGCCTTTTTCCTCAGGATCGGATAAACATGGGGATCATTGGGTAAAGGGTTAATTCCTAAGTATGACATTTAAATTTCCTGTGCTGGTGGAGAGAGGTCAATGTAGAAAGGAAGTGGTTGGCCATCTGACACCAATTGCCCAAAATAAATTCCCAATTCCCAAATTATTAGCCATGCTCTGGCAAAAGGGGGTTTAATTTATTCTTGTGGTGCATTATACCAAGCAAGTCATCACATAATTATGGATCCATAAAACCATTTTGTATATCAACCAACCAAATCCTGAGTTAATCCTTTACTACACAATCCCGACTTTTAACGACCCTGGGAAAGAAGCCTTTTGAAAACATTGTGGGAAAAGGAGAAAATGCTTGGAACCAGCATTTTCTCCTTTTCCCACAATGTTTTCTACCCGTCCCATAGCAAATTTCAATTCTTAAGTCACATTTAATTTGTCATCTGCAAATGCTTTCAATTTGGACTAGTCTAAAATTTTGACGTTTGGTAAAGAGTTAAGTCGACATATCAATTGTGACTGAAATAGTGGGATCTGGCTGTAAAGGGTAGAAAATATTGTTGGAAAAGAAGAAAATGGTACTTATCAGCATTTTTTTCCTTTTTCTACAATGTTTTCAAAAGCCTTTTTTCCTAAGTGTTGTTCTCAGGATTGTGTGGGAAAGGGTTAAACAATTTCCATGAGATCTTAAGTGTGTCTAGCCATGAGTCAATGAAAAAACTTGCCTGTACTTTAACAAAATGCAAATTTGGAGAAAGACAAAAAACAAGAGGGCCATGATGGCCCTGTATTGCTCCACTGTCTTATAAATATAAACCATAAATACTGAACATTTCAATTCTGAGCCAAAAGGTTTCAAAATAGAGACTTACAAACTTTTCTCTGTAAAAGCCCATGTGAAAGTTGAGACCCGCTGGGCAAAGCCATCTTTGATCCCAGAGCTATAATTACTTGAACCCTGGTACAGGTCCACAAGATAAAGCCACATGCCAAAATAATAAAAGTCTATGCTGTATGGTTATAAATAAGGTGATTTTCAAGTTTTGTCCATATGAAGCCTCTGTAAAACATAAGACCCCTGATGCAAGGCTAATTTCAAAAAAAAAGTCAAAACAGGAAGATTTCTTAAGTTGTCACTATGTAAGCCCATGTAAAACTTGTGACCCCTGCTGCTGGGCCAATTTTGACCCCATGACTAAAATTTTGGCCCACTTTGTCAGGCCCACTACATATAGCTACATGCAAAATTTGGTAGTTCTAGGCCTTATGGCTAGGTACAGGAAGATTTTTAAAGTTTTCTCTTTATAAGCCTATATAAAACTTGTGACCCCTGGGGCAGAGCCAATTTTGACCCCAGGGCTATAATTCGAAGAAACTTGATAGAGGTTTACTACATAAAGCTACATGCCAAATTTGGTAGCCCTATGCCATATGGTTTCAGACAAGAAGATTTTTAAAGATTTCCAATATTTTTCAGTTTTGTTGCCATGGCAACCAGAGTTTTTGAAGGAATCAAATTCTTTCAAGAAATTCTGAAGAGGACCATGGCAGGATCATTTCTGTGAAGTTTCTTGAAAATTGGATAGGTAGTTTCAGAGAAGAAGATGTTTGAAATAAAAGTTAACGCACGGATGGACGGATGGATGGACGCACGGACGGATGGACGCACGGACACACGACGGACACCGGGCCATGATATAAGCCTGCTGGCCTTCTGCCAGTGGAGCTAAAAATTACTGAACTTTTCAAAAAGCAGACTTTAAATAAGTTTCATGGTAATAAAAATTATCATTTGAATTGCCGTAGAAAAGTTTAGGGATGCAAATGAAGTCATATGGACCAAGTAACTTGATGATTGTACTTAAAATATAATGATTTATTACATTTTGAAATGCAACATTACACTGCCTTTATCCTGCTGAGACCAAGCTCCTTGCTGTTCATGGGAATCAGTACAGATGTGTCTCAACACTTTTCCTTTTTAGAAAATTAAACACATATTAATGTTAGCACTTTCCCCCCAGTCTGGTATCCCGCCATACTCCAAAAGAGTGTCAGGCAAAGCGCAATAATGGTGGCCCCTTTGGTAATATGCAGAAGTAACGGATTATTGTTGTTTCACCTGATTAAATCCTACTGTAGACTGCACTGAAAAAAGATCGGTTGCAAAAAAGTAATGGCAATTATTTCTTTTTTAATTGTCAGTCTTATTTAGCGAGAAAAACTATATATCAGAAATGCTTTAAGTATCCGAAATGTCAATGGACTGACATAACATGCAAAAGTAGGGCTACTTTTAAAATGATTCATAGTCAAATTTATGTTTAACCCTTTACCAGACGACAAAATTTTAACCTTGTCCAAATTGAAAGCATTTGCAGACGACAATTTCACTGTGGCTCAAATGGTGCAACTTTTCTTAGATAGGGTAGAAAACATTGTGGGAAAAGGAGAAAATGCTGGTTTCCAGCATTTTCACCTTTTCCCACAATGTTTTCAAAAGGCTTCTTTCTCAGGGGCATCAAAAGGCAGCATTGTGCGGTAAAGGGTTAAACCATAACCCAACAGCACGCTTTAGATTCGGTAATGTATATTTTGTACAAAATTGATCTCATTTTTCACTGATTAACCTGGATCAGATGAAATTGAGAAAAACCAGAAAGCATGTAGGGCTAAGCTAGAGGTCGCCATGGAGGCTGCCATTATTGCGCTTTGCCTGAACCTAATAACATAGTAGTAGGGAAAGACTATTCCGTCACCCCCCACACCCCCCCCTTCAAGAAATTCAAGATAATTTAATATTAACACTGTTCCCTTATGAGAAATTGAAAGCAAATTTACCTATTGCAGTTTTTCCTAGTAAACTTACTGGTAAGTAAAGTAAAGCTAGGTTATCTTTTTTTTACAGATACTCGTAATTCAAAAATACTCAAGTTGAAAAAAAAAAGTTCATGGGGAGAAAATGCTACATTTAAAAACCCTAGAAATTTAGAAATTGAAAAAAAAAAAGTAAAATTCCATTGCAGAGGTGACAACTATGGAAAACTGTAAAGAACAAATAATTGGAGACATCTCCTGATGCCAAATGTGTACAACTTACAATGACTTACCATCGAAAATGGCCCATGCCAAGTGATTCATTTCTACTTGAACTATTAACCCTTTCCCAAATGACAAATTTTAGACCCTTCCAAACTGAAAGAGTTTGCAGACGACAATTTCAAGTTCGATGAAAACGGCAGAAAGTTTTCCAAAAGGGTAGAAAACACTTTGGGAAAAGGAGAAATTGCTCGTTACGAGCAATTTCTCCTTTTCCCACAGTGTTTTCAAAAGACTTGTACTGCAGACACGTGAAAACCAGGGCTTGTTTGGGAAAGGGTTAAATCTCATTAACGATAAAAGATTTTGTTTTAATCTCTTTTTCATGTTTTTGTAATTTCTTTATAATCCACAGACTAATCCAAACAGAAAATGAATGAAGAGAAGAAGCATAATTATTTATAGATATATAATACCATGATGCACACATTGTCAAGAATACACTGCTGCTTACTAAATGGCAGCAGTTTCTCTCCTTGCCACAATATTTTTAAGTTTTTAGAATCTAAGTACACAAGGATAGAGAATTGATGGGACAAAAACCAGATAATCTTGTTTCTTTCTTTGTGTTGGATTATGTTAATCAGTCTTGAAATTCTGGCCTATAAGATCTCTCTTTAATCCGTAAGTCCATAATGGATTAGCTATGATGACTATGTTGCCAAATATTCCAATTTTGGACAGGGAAGCCAAACAAAACATTTTCAGACATGGAAAATTTCTCCGTTTGCCCAATAACAATTTCTACTTTTCCTACAATGTTCACAGAAGTAAAAGTTTGTAATATTAATCCTTACTTAACCCTTTACCGCACAATGACGCCTTTTAACGATCCTTGGAAAGAAACCTTTTGAAAACATTGTGGGAAAAGGAGAAAATGCTGGTAACCAGCATTTTCTCCTTTTCCCACAATGTTTTCTGCCCTGTCAAAGAAAAATTGCATCATTTGACCACTACTGAAATTGTCGTCTGCAAATGCTTTCAATTTGGACAAGGCTAAAATTTTGTCGTCTGTTAAAGGGTTAATGCATGTTGATTTTAGGATACAAATCAATAAATTCTATTCAGTCAACCCAATAAGTCTTTCCAATAAAAAGCAATCTCTGATTCAAGACAAAAAAAATCAAACATTATTGGACACTGTTTTGCAAAATAATGATTCCGTCTTTTGATTCATACCGGATTTTCGATGACATCATTTCCTGCTAAAAGTAAATACAGCGAATAGAGATTCCTTTCTTCGAGGACTTTATCGCATTTCAAAAATCAGACAAAAAAAATTTCTCTTGGTTCAACCTTGGTAAAATCTTCTTCATCATCTTAACTCTTTCCTTACCATCAATGACACAAGCAGCTTTTCAAGATCAGACTGCACAGAATAAGCAGTCAGTAGATCAAGATCAGACTGCACAGAAAAAGCAGTCTGATCTACACTGCCTGCTACTTTGTTCTTGCTAATGACAGAGCTGTCCCTTCATCCTCCTGCAGGACTGAATTTGTAACTGTTGAAAACAAGCTTGTGACAGAGCTCAGATTGCACACAATATGTTACTGATTTTAGATCTATGCTGTCCTCATTTCGTAACATATTTGGGCAAGAAAAACATTCAAATGTATTATAGTTACATCTCTGACTGAAAATATCTATTTACTGGTAATTCTTTACAGGATGACAAAATGTTGGCATTGGCCAAATTGAAAACATTTGCAGGCAGCGAATTAAATGTTGCTCAAAACAATTGAAATCTATTTTCAGAGAGGGAACAAAATAGTGTGGAGGAAAAACTAAGATGCTAGTAAACTTTTACCTAAATGCTTTCAAAAGCCTCCTTCCTCAGGACTGTTGAAGGTCAGGATTGTTTGGACAAGTATCAACCCCTTACCATACAATCCCAGCTTTTAACGACCCTGAGAAAGAAGCCTTTTGAAAACATTGTAGGAAAAGGAGAAAATGCTGGTAACCAACATTTTCTCCTTTTCCCACAATGTTTTCTACCCTTCCCAAAACAAATTTCAATTTTTCATTCACATTTATTTTGTCGTCTGCAAATCTTTCTTCAATTTGGACCAGTCTAAAACTTTGTCGTTTGGTAAAGGGTTAACCCCTTACCACACAATCCAAGCTTTTAACGACCCTGAGAAAGAAGCCTTTTGAAAACATTGTAGGAAAAGGAGAAAATGCTGGTAACCAGCATTTTCTCCTTTTCCCACAATGTTTTCTGCCCTTCCCAAAACAAACTTAAGTTTTTCAGTAACATATATTTTGTTGTCTGTAAACGCTTTCAAACTGGACTAGTCTAAAATTTTGTCGTTTGGTAAAGGGTCAACGTTTGAAGTACAAAAAAGGCAGGATTGATATAATATTCCATACTGTTGCCTATACATTTATCAAAACCTTGTTTTTCAAAAGGCGCCTGACTCTTGGATAAAGAAAACTGAACACTTTCCCTTTGAAGTAGTATTTTGAATCATTACAGGAAATCGTAAGTACAGAAACTGAGTTATACAGTTCACCCTTTACCACACAATCCCAACTTTTAATGACCCTGAGATAGAATCCTTTTGAAAACATTGTGGGAAAAGGAGAAAATGCTGGTAACCAGCATTTTCTCCTCTTCCCACAATGTTTTCTACCCTATCAAAGACAAATCACATCATTTGAATCGCATTGAAACTGTCTTCTGCAAATGCTTTCAATTTGGATGGGTCTAAAATTATGTCTTGTGGTAAAGAGTTAAGGAACTTTGATGTCGAGTCAAGAAAACAAGACAGAAAATGATCAGTGGGAGCAGTTTAAGCCTTTAACCAACAATCCAGAGTTTTAACGACCCGAAGGAAAATGCCCTTTGAAAAAATTGTGGGAAATGGAGAAAATGCTGGTAACCAGCATTTTCTCCTTTTCCCACAATGTTTCCTACCCTACCAAAGACCAGCGTCATCATTTTAGCCACATTTAACTCTTTACTACACTAAAAAATTTCAGACGTGTCCAATTGAAAGCATTTGCAGACAACAAAATAAATGTGACTCAAAAACTGAAATTTGTACTGGGAAGGGTAGAAAACATTTTGGGAAAAGGAGAAAATGCTGTTTACCAGCATTTTCTCCTTTTCCCACAATGGTTTAAAAAGGCTTTTTGTTCAGGGTCGTTAAAAGCCATGATTATGTGGTAAAGAGTTAAATTGCCATAAAGGCTACCAGTTTGGACAAGTTTACAATTTTTTAATGTGGTAAGGGCTTAAATTGATGTTCTCCAAAATCTTTGGCCACATGCCTGATAATGATAGACAACAATTATGATTTTTTCTATTGACATTGACCTTTATTTCCTTCATATTTTTTCAAAATAATAATGTTATTCAAAAGCCCTTTTGGTGAAAAAGAAGCTGTTAATCAGACAATGTTCTTGCAGTAATTGTATTTTCCTTTTTCCGTTTCTCTGCAATTCTAAACTGTAATACAATACATGAAGTAAGATTCCTATGTTTTTCTCATTTCAAAAAAAAAAAACATCTGACAGTCAGCCATATTGAAAGAGGGTCACACATTTGATTGTTGAATTTTGTACAAATATTGAACTTCTCTGAGCAACTTTTATTTATTAACCAAACAATCCCCTGTTTAAATTACCCTATGGAAGGCCTTTCGAAAACATTATGGGAAAAGAAGAAAATGCTGGTAACCAGCATTTTCTTCTTTTCCCACAATGTTTTCTACCCTATCACAGACAACTCCCATCATTTGAGTCACATTTAATTTGTCGTCTGCAAATGCTTTCGATTTCGACAATTGTACACTTTTGTCATCTGGTAAAGGGTTATAACACCCCATATTTAACAGGTCCTTTACAGAGAAAATGAAAACAATTTACACAATCTTGCCCTGACAAAATATTGAACTTCTCTTTTTCGCAAGACAACACTGTCCTTTTAAGACCCTTCTGAAAGACATTGCAGAAAAGGGGAGAAAATAAAACCAGCACTTTCTCTTTTCACCAGAGAGTCCTTTTTACCATTTCATCCAGAAATTCAGGCATATGAGCCACATTTAGTTTGTCATCAGCAAACCAGCTATGCTCTGGCAAAAGAGGGCTTGTTGCATCTCCTTAATGAATGATACCAAGCAAGTCATCACATAATTAGGGATCCATAAAATCCAGTATGTCTCACAATCGACTGCATCGTAAGGAACACCAGGTCCTTTGACATACAGAAATTGACCAAAAGTGCAAAGGTTCGGCTCAGGTCAGCCTGCGCGGACTGCACAGGCTGACCTGGGTCGATAATTTTCGCAGATGCAGTAAGTGCCTTTTCACAGAGCATTGCTCAAATGCTTTCATTATGGACTGGTCTACATGTAGTAATATAATTATTATTGCTAGTCCAATGGTGTTATCTCTCTTTGAGCGCTCTTCAGCATATTTGGTAAGAAAATGAACAAGTCTAGGGAGACAGCACAATATTACTGGGTCAGATAATGGTGCCTATAACATAGACAAAACATTAACTAACCTAAAACAAGAATAACAAATGAGAAATAAAACCTTGAATATAGTTGTTAGGCACTGCATTTTCTCCTTTTCCCACAATGTTTTCAACCTTATCAAAGACAAATTGCATCATTTGGGTCAAACTCAAATTGTTGTCTGCAAATGCTTTCAGTTTGGACAGGTCTACAATTTTGTCGTCTGGTAAAGGCTTAACTTACCCTTTACCACAGAATTTGAAGTTTTAATGACCCTAAGAAAGCTCAAGCCTTTTGAAAACATTGTGGGAAAGGAGATAATGCTGGTAACTAGCATTTTCTGCTTTTCCCACAATGCTTTCTACCCTTCCCAAAACAAATTTCACTTTCTGAGTCACTCTTATTTTGTCATCTGTAAACGCTTTCAATTTGGACTAGTCTAAAACTTTTCCATTTGGTAAGAAGTTAATGGGCAGTGTCTAGCTTAGGTACAGATTCTGCAACATTGTCCAAGGCAAGACAAACATCCCATAACATACACACAGGTGGGACTTTGTCTCTTTCAATTTCATTTGACTAGTTTAGGGTACATTTTGTTTAACCCTTTCCCAAACGATAAATTTCAGACTGGTCCAAATTGAAAGAGTTTGCAGACGACAATTTTAAATTTGATGTAAATGGCAGAAAGTTCTCACAAAGGGTAGAAAACACTGTGGGAAAAGGAGAAATTGCTCATTACGAGCAATTTCTCCTTTTCCCACAGTGTTTTCAAAAGACTTGTACTGCAGACACGTGAAAACCAGGGCTTGTCTGGGAAAGGGTTAACTTATTTTGAAAATGTCCCTTATTTCTGTAGATTTATGGGACAATTTTCCCCTGTGGATAATCCAATATAAAGCGCTATATAGTTAGCCCTTTACCACACAATCTTGACTTTTAACAACCTTGAGAAAGAATCCTTTTGAAAACATTGCAGGAAAAGGGGAAAATGCAGGTAACCAGCATTTTCTCCTTTTCCAAGAATGTTTTCTACCTTACCAAGGACAGAAATCACCATCTGAGGTACACTGAGTTTGTCGTCTGTAAATGCTTTCAATTTGGTCAAGTCGAAAATTTAGTCGTTTGGTAAAGTGTTACAGTGCACTGATGATCTACTTAGCATTAATTAAGTCATCATCACGCTTCCTAAACAGTTTTCCCACACATCTATCTTTTTTCTTCTTCATGTTCTCCTCATGTTTAACCCTTTACCAAACAATCTCAAGTTTTAACAACCCTTCAAGGAAGAGGGCTTTTGAAAACAAAGTGGGAAAATAAGAAAATGCTGGTAAAACACATTCCCCCGTTTTCCCACAATGTTGTCTACCCAATCGAAGAATTTTAGTTCATTTGTATCAATTTCGAATATGTCATCTGCAGATACTTTAACCCTTTACTACACAATCCTGACTTTTAACGACCCTGAAGAAGAAGCCTATTGAATACATTGTGGGAAAAGAAAATGCTAGTAACCAGCATTTTCTCCTTTTCCAACAATATTTTCTACTCTTCCAAAACTAAATTTCAACTTTTGATTCACACTTATTTTGTCGTCTGCAAAAGCTTTCAATTTGGAGTGGTCTAAAATTCTGTCGTTTGGTAAAGAGTTAAATTTGAAAGAGTCTAAAAATTTGTCCTTTGTTAGAGGCTGAATATAGGTTAACTCTTTACCAAACAACAAAATTTTAGACTTGTCCAAATTCAAAGCTGTTGCAGACATCAAAATAAATGTGACTAAAAAATTGAAATTTGTTCTGGGAAGAGTAGAAAACATTGTGGGAAAAGGAGAAAATGCTGGTTACCAGCATTTTCTCCTTTTCCCACAATGTTTTCAAAAGGCTTCTTCCTCAAGGTCATTAAAAGTCGGGATTGTGTGGTGTAGGGTTAACAGAGGCATAGCCAAGGATGTACCAAAGATGAAGCCCATGACCACAGCTTGGGCTGGACTTCCAACTTCCATGTACTGGGCTACTTTCTTTGCCTTGTTTTTCCCTCCTCTTGAAAAAGCATAATCACAAAATTTTACATTTTACTCTTTACCACAAAATCTAAACTTTTAAAGACCCTGAAAAAGAAAGCTTTTGAAAACATTGTGGGAAAAGGAGAAAATGCTGGCAACCAGCATTTTCTCCTTTTCCCATAATGTTTTCTACCCTTCCCAAAACAAATTTCAATTTTTGGGTTACATTTGTTTTGTCATCTGCAAATGCTTACAATTTGGACCAGTCCAAAATTTTGTCATTTGGTAAAGAGTTAACTCTTTATCAAATAACAAATTCCATACACTTCCAAACTGATAAGATCTGCAGATGACAGTAGTCGCAAGTGGTACATAGGAACTGAAGTTCCTCTACATGGGTATTAAACATTGTGAAAAAGGAGAAAGTGCTGGTAACCAGGATTTCTCTGTTTCCCACAAAGTTTTCAAAAAGCCTTTCCTTAATGGTTATTAAAACTCAGGATTGTGTAATTAACTCTTCACCAAATGACAAAATTTTTTAATAGTCCAAACTGAAAGAATTAGCAGACGACAAATTAAACATGACTCAAAAACTTCAAATTTGCCTATTGAAGGGTAGAAAACATTGTGGAGAAAGGAGAAAATGCTAGTTACCAGCATTTCCTCCTTTCCCCACAATATTTTCAAAAGCCTTTTCTTCCACAAGGTTGTTAAAACTTGGGATTTTGTACTTAAAGGCTGAGCTTGGGGCTTTGAAGGATTCTGCCTGGCTACGCACATTCGCAACAAGGATGTTTGCAGTATTATGCATACTGCACTTGAGTTTGAAGTGTTCAGCAAAACCCCGCTTTAATATGGGAAGAGGCCAATACATAACCAAATCTATTCAAAATTTTCAAGATAGAAAGTAACATCTGTTACCATGTACTTTTTATGCATTTTCTTAAATGTTAGGGTTGTCCAAATTGAAAGCATTTGCAGACAACAAATTGAAAGTTATGCAAAACATAAAAAACTTGTTTTTCATAGGGTAGAAAACATTGTGGGAAAAGGAGAAAATGTTAGTTACCAGCATTTTATCCTTTTCCCACAATGTTTTCAAAAGCCTTCTTTCTCAAGGGTGTTAAATGTCAGCATTGTGCTGTAAAGGGTTAACTTTTAAAACTTTTACCATATCAATCAAGGGTTTTGTTTTTACAACTTGCTGGAAACCAGCATTTTCTCCTTCTCCCACAGTAATTTCTACCATTTCAAAGACATATATCCTCAAATTTCATGTCCTCTTCAAATGCTTTCAGTTTTGACAAGTCTAGAATTTCATTGATTTGTTAATCTTTAACAAAACAATCCCGATCTTTAACAAACCCTAAGTCTTTACCAAGCGACAAATTGAAAGCATTTCCAGACGACAAAATAAAGGTGGTTCAAAAATTAAAATTTGATTTGGGAAGGGTAGAAAACATTGTGGGAAAAGGTGAAAATGCTGGTTACCAGCATTTTCTCCTTTTCCCATAATGTTTTCAAGTTTTCTTTCTCAGGGTCATTAAAAGTCGGGATTGTGTGGTTAGCCCTTTGCCACACAATCCCGACTTTTAATGACCCTGAGAAAGAAGCCTTTTCAGAACATTGTGGGAAAAGGAGAAAATGCTAGTAACCAGCATTTTCTCCTTTTCCCACAATGTTTTCTACCCTTCCCTAAACAAATTTCAAATTTTGAACAACATTTGATTTGTCTTCTGCAAATGCTTTCAATTTGGACTTGTCTAAAAAATTGTTGTCTGGTAAAGAGTTAAGAGTTACAGAAGAAGGCTTTAGAAAGTGTTGTGGAAAAAGGAGAAAATGCATGTAACCAGCATTTTTCTCCTTTTGTCAAAATGTTTTCTACCATTTCAATGACAAATCCTATACTTTGAACCACATCTTATTTTCATCTGCACAAAAATTCTTTCAGTTTATATAATTGTTACATTTTGTTGCTTGGAAAAGTCAGCTATTGGATGCAAAACCTGTGGGAAAACTCGGAGGAAAATAATGTCTTACAATCTGAAGTAAACACCAGAACAAAGGCATTTTATAAAAGTCATTATTACTAAAATTGGTACCTTGCAAACCTACCCCAAACAAACGTAAGACAGTTTTATGATGTTTTTATTTACCATCTACCCTTCAATTATAAAACTGCTATGTCAAAATGCCACTGGCTTAGAAGGAGGAATTTAAATCTTTACCAAACAACAGAATTTTTTACAAGTCCCAAATGAAATCATTTTGAAGACTACAAAATAACTGGCTCAATAATTGAAATTTGCTTTGGAAAAAGTAGGAAACATGGGAAAAGGAGAAAATGATGGAATGACTATCATTGTCCCAATTGCTTTCATAAATGCTTGCTAATAAATCGGCCAATTTGGGAATTCAAACCAGGGACCCCCTGGTCTGAGGTCCTGTACCATACTGACAGTGCTACCTGGCTTGGTGTCAAAGTTTAACCCTTTACCACACAACCATATCATGAGGTCAACGACCTTGAGGCAGTTCTTTGAAAACCTTATGGGAAAATGACTAGCATTTTCTCCTTTTCCCCTAATTTTTTCTAACCTTTCATAGACAAAGTCGATAATTTGAGCCAAATTTAAATTGGCATCTGCAGTTGCTTTTAATTTGGACTAGTCTGAAATTTTGTTGTGCAGTAAAAAGTTAAGACTTGTCCAAATCAAACGCATTTGCAGATGACATTAACTCTTTACCAAACGACACAATTTTAGACTTGCCCAAACTGAAAGCAGTTGCAGATGAAAAAATAAATGTGACTGAAAAATTAAAATTTGTTTCAGGAAGGGTAGAAAACATTGTGGGAAAAGGAGAAAATGCTGGTTACCAGCATTTTCTCCCTTTCCCACAATGCTTTCAAAAGACTTCTTTCTGAGGGTCGTTAAAAGTCGGGATTGTGTGGTAAAGAGTTAATGTACTAAGGCTGAAAAAAGGGAATTCTTCTTTGAATCAAAGCGCTGAAAGCACTCAGGTGTGGCAATTGTCAAGGGAGCCATAGTGTCAAACAATTTGAAAAATAAACAAATAGTTTCAAAATATTCACTTGAAAGTCAAACTACTATCCGCACAATCCGATAGAGAAGCGTGCAATCTTATGGGACGAACTGTTACAAGTCCGAGTGATTAAGCCCGGGAACAAACTGGTTTTGGGACAAACAAGCACAGAATCAGGTGGTCAGGAGACAAAGATTGTGTGTATCATTACGCCAATAGCAGATCAAGCTATTTTCAATAAAAAAGAAGTATTTCCACAATCAATGGCCTAGTGCAATTTATTGTAATACGCCTTTTTCAATTTCATATCTGAGTGCAATGGAAAAACTTATTTGTCTAAAAAAAAATTGAATTTAATCGGGTTTCTTTGGTTTTGCACAAACTACAATACAATTGATTTTCAAAATGCCGTATTGAAGTCGTACTGGCATAGTTTTCCACAAATGCCACAAAAATTACAAAACATTGTTCATCAGCATTTTCTTCTTTCCTTACTGTGTTTTTGAAAGCTTTCTTTCTCAGAGTCATTCAAATGCAGGACTTTTAGGTAAATGGAAAAGTCTACATTCAAAAATTTCAGTAATGTGAAAAATTCTTGCTTGTATAAAATAAGATTACAATCTGCCACATGTCACAAAACAGTTTACAGCATTCAGCCCCCTTTTGTAACTTTCATATATCACCCGTCAAGTTGCCATGGCAACCAGATATGTCTCTGGGATAGCTCTGGGCTTATCATGCAGATGGGACAAAGAAAGTCTTTTGAGCAGTGTTTTTTATCGTCTAGGAGTCAGGTTACACATTCGCAGCCCTGTTACATAATATCCTGATGCGGCATGACCCACTTTCTATACTGCAGAAAAGCAAAACAGATTTATCAACAGCAAAAGTCCTTCACCCTTTACCACAAAATCCCAAGTTATAATGACTGTTTCAAACTGAAAGCATTTGCAGACTGGTCCAAATTGAAAGCATTTGCAGACGGGTCCAAATTAAAAGCATTTGCAAGCTGGTTCAATTTGATTAACCCTTTACCACACAATCCTGACTTTAAACGACCCAGGGGGAGAAGCCTTTTGAAAACATTGTGGGAAAAGGAGAAAATGCTGGTAACCAGCATTTTCTCCTTTTCCCACAATGTTTTCTTCTCTTCCAAAAACAAATTTCAATTTTTGAGTCACATTTATTTTGACATCTGCAAAAGCTTTCAATTTGGACTGGGCTAAAATTTTCCGTTTGGTGAAGGGTTAAATGGTTTTTTACATTGCTTTCAACATTATCACACAAAGCTTACTTATGGGCAATGTTCTGTGAAAAGAGAGCTTAATGCATCTCTTTTGGAAGAGAAGAAAACATTGTGGGAAAAGGAGAAAATGCTGGTTACTAGCATTTCTACTTTTTCTCACAATGTTTTCGAAAGTCCTCGTCTACAGTTTAGCTGAAACATGGGGTTGTTTGGTAATGTGTTCATCCTTTCCCTTACAATCCAAACTTTAAATGACGCTTAAGAGAAGGCTTTAAAAACAAGAGGGCCATGATGGCCCTGTATCGCTCCACTGGCTTATAAATATAAACCATAAATACTGAACATTTCAATTCTGAGCCAAATGGTTTCAAAATGGAGACTTACAAAGTTTTCCCTGTAAAAGCCCATGTGAAAGTTGAGACCCGCAAGGCAAAGCCATTTTTGATCCCAGAGCTATAATTACTTGAACCCTGGTAGAGGTCCACAAGATAAAGCCACATGCCAAAAGAATACAAGTCTATGCTGTATGGTTATAAATATGGTGATTTTCAAGTTTTGTCCATATGAAGCCTCTGCAAAACATAAGACCCCTGATGCAAGGCTAATTTCAGAAAAAAAAAATCAAAACAGGAAGATTTCTTAACTTGTCACTATGTAAGCCCATGTAAAACTTGTGACCCCAGCGGCGGGGCCAATTTTGACTCCAGGGCTAAAATTTTGGCCTGCTTGGTAGAGGCCCGCTAGATATACCAACATGCAAAATTTGGTAGCTCTAGGCCTTATGGCTAGGTAGAGGAAGATTTTTAAAGTTTTCTCTATATAAGCCTATGTAAAACTTGTGACCCCTGGGGCAGAGCCAATTTTGACCCCAGGGCTAAAATTTTGGCCTGCTTGGTAGAGGCCCACTAGATATAGCAACATGCAAAATTTGGTAGCTCTAGGCCTTATGGCTAGGTAGAGGAAGATTTTTAAAGTTTTCTCTATATAAGCCTATGTAAAACTTGTGACCCCTGGGGCAGAGCCAATTTTGACCCCAGGGCTAAAATTTTGGCCCGCTTGGTAGAGGCCCACTAGATATAGCAACATGCAAAATTTGGTAGCTCTAGGCCTTATGGCTAGGTAGAGGAAGATTTTTAAAGTTTTCTCTATATAAGCCTATGTAAAACTTGTGACCCCTGGGGCAGAGCCAATTTTGACCCCAGGGCTATAATTTGAAGAAACTTGATAGAGGTCTACTACATAAAGCTACATGCCAAATTTGGTAGCCCTCTGCCTTATGGTTTCAGACAAGAAGATTTTTAAAGATTTCCAATATTTTTCAGTTTTGTTGCCATGGCAACCAGAGTTTTTGAAGGAATCAAATTCTTTCAAGAAATTCTGAAGAGGACCATGGCAGGATCATTTCTGTGAAGTTTCATGAAAATTGGATGGGTAGTTTCAGAGAAGAAGATGTTTGAAATAAAAGTTAACGCACGGACGGACGGACGCACGGACGGACGCACGACGGACACCGGGCCATGACATAAGCCTGCTGGCCTTGGGCCAGTGGAGCTAACAATGTGGGAAAAGGAGAAAATGCTGGCAACCAGCATTTTCTCCTTTTCCCACAATGTTTTCTACCCCATGACAGACAGAAATCATCATTTAACTTATGAAATTTGTCCTTGAAAGGTTAGAAAACATTGAAGAAGATGCTGGTTACCAGCATTTTCTCCTTTTCCCACAATGTTTTCAAAAGTCCCTTTCCTTGGGTTCTTTAAAAGTTGGGATTGTGCGGTAAAGGGTTAAGCAACATTCAATTTGTCATCTGCAAATACTCTGAATTTGGTCCAATCCAAAACCTTGTCGTTTGGTAAGTCTTTACCACACAGCAAGATTTAAGACTGTTCAGATCCAAAGCATTTGCAGACGACATATTAATCTGGTTCAAACTTTAAAATTTGTCCTTGAAAGGGTTGAAAACATTGTGGGAAAAGGAGAAAATGCTGGTTACCAGCATTTTCTCCTTTTTCCCCAATGTTTTCAAAGCCTTCTCTTAAGCATTAATGTTTTCAAAATACCTCCTCTTCAGGGCTGTTAACTCTTTATCAAACGACAAAATTTTAGACTGATTCAAATTGAAAGAATTTGCAGACGACAAAATGAATGTGACTGAAAAATTGAAATTTTTTTTGGAAAGGGTAGAAAACATTGTGGGAAAAGGAGAAAATGCTGGTTACCAGCATTTTCTCCTTTTCCACAGAGTCTTTGAAGGCCTCTTTCACAGGGTCGTAAAAAGTCAGGATTGTGTGGTAAAGGGTTAAACGACTGTTCAAGACCACTACTGACAGATGGTCTAGTTTCAGTTTCCAACCACAAAGGCAGTAGACATCAATTGGTTGACATGCTGACAGGTGTAAATGGTAAATTTCAACCTGTTGCTATGACACCTCATTAAGTTACCATAGGAACAGTAACAAGATGAAAGAAGTGAACTGATTTAATTTTTAAAAAAAAATGAGAAATTGGTGTAGCCAGATCAAAAGATAACATTTTGTTGATGGTCTGAGCATGTGAAAATTAAACAAATAACTCTACCAAACAATGCTATACAGTTCTTAGGACATTTCATAAATAGACTGTAGACTGCTAGTAACCTGCATTTTCTCCTTTTCTCACAATGTTTTCTACCCTGTATAAACCATTAGGCTGCAGTATGATCTTGGATCTACACTGTCTGATCAGGAGATATCTTTCCCACAAAAATACCTTGAAAATAGAGACATTTGGGTTTTTACTATCGTTTTGAAAGTTTCATTTCACTTACTTAACAGGATACGGGCTATTAAGCAAATTTCAGTTTTTGAGTCCCATTTGGTTTGCCATCTGCAAATGTTTTCAATTTGGACAATTCTAGAAATTGTCGCCTGGTAACAGGTTCAGTCAGGAATCTCCTATAGAGTTGCTATGTTGTCTTTCAAGTAGACCATGTTTTGAAAACATTCGAGCAAAAGGAGAAATTGCCCATTACAAGCTATTTCACATTTTGCTATAACATTTTCGCTCATATTCAAGTACCAAAACCTCATGTATTTAAGCCTTGCTCTATGAAAACCCAGTTGTGACAGCCTGCGCAGTCCCCGTAGGCTGTCATGGAATGAAACGTTTTGCTATTGGTCAAGTTTCTGCACGTCAAAAGATCAGTCCGGATTTTGGATTTTTATGAATCCATTAATTCTTTCCCAAACAAGCCCTGGTTTTCATGTGTCTGCAGTACAAGTTTTTTGAAAACACTGGGGGGAAAGGAGAAATTGCTCGTAACGAGCAACTTCTCCTTTTCCCACAGAGTTTTCTTCCCGTTTAGAGACCTTTCTGACATTTTCATCAAATTTAAAATTGTCGTCTGCAAACTCTTTCAATTTGGACCAGTCAAAAATTTGTCGTTTGTGAAAGGGTTAATTATGTGATTACTTGCTACGTATGATGCATCATGGAGATGAATTAAGTCTTTACCACGCGACAAAAATGTAGACTTGTCCAAATTGAAACCATTGCAGACGACAATTTATATATTGTTCAAATGATGGAATTTATCATTGATAGGGTAGAAAACATTGTGGGAAAAGGAGAAAATGCTGGTTACCAGCATTTTCTCCTTTTCCCACAATGTTTTAAAAAGGCTTCTTGCTCAGGGTCGTTAAGTTGGGAATGTGTGGTAAAGAGTTAAACAAACCCCCTTGTGCCAAAGCATGGCTAATTCTAATTATCCGTAATCTGAAGGGCAGTTCATAAGTTTTAGACGTCCCACAAGTATATATGCATTAGCAGACAAAAAAATTCAGTATGTCCCAAGAGTTGGGATTTACTTCAGACTGGATGAAAGGCTTTTTCCCACACTGTTTTTCTACCATTTCAAAGATAGACATCATCTTTACAGCAGCACTAAATTTGTCTTCAGCAAATGAGATTAATTTGTACACAATCTAAAATTTTGTCATGTGGCACAGATTTAATACTTATCCTGCTAAATAAATTAATTATAACTTTCAAGCCGATAGAAAAAAGCCGAATGATATTATTTCAAACTTATATTTTCGAGAAAAATATCTCCTTATCAGACAGCGTAGATACAAGATCAGACTGCACTTTCTGCGCAGTCTGATTTTGATCTAAGCTGTCCGCAAAAGGTCAGTGAGCCGCGCTTCGCAGGCAAAGGGTTAATTTTAGGATGCGGGTGAGGGTGCTCAATATATTTACAAAATCATCATTATCGTTAATCAAATACATTCAGCACAGTTCTGAGATATAATCACGAAAATATCTGCCCCCATTTACGGTAAATTCTTTCATGGGCACCTTCTTGATAAAGATCGTAATCGGCAGCTCCACAAATGGTCGTGTTCAATTCCCGGCTGATACATGATCTCACATCCTATGCTTGGTCAACCAACCTCACATATAAACAATAACAACAGAAGGAATTTTTCATAACCCATTACTCCACAAGATTTCTCATTCCCCTAATTCTGTCTCCTTTTAACTCTTTAACCCTTTACCAATCCACAAAATATTAGACTTGTCAAAATTGATTGCATTTGCAGACGACAAAATTAATATGACTCAAAAAATTAAAATTTGTATTTGAAAGGGTAGAAAACATTTTGAGAAAAAGAGAAAATGCTGGATACCAGCATTTTCTCCTTTTCCCACGATGTTTTCAAAAGCTTTCTTTCTAGGGGTCATTAATTCTCGGGATTCTATGGCAAAAAAGTAAATACCTTTAACACTTTACCACACAATCATGATTTAAACAACCCTGAAGAAGTTGTCTTTTGAAAATACTGTGGGAAAAGGAGAAAATGCTTGTAACCAAGATTTTCTCAGTTTCCAACAATGTTTTCTACTCATCCAAAGACAAATTCCCCCCACCACAGCTGCATCTAATTCAGTGTCTGCAACAGTGTTTTGAATCTGGACAAGTCAGAAATGTCTCTTGATACACAGATTGTAGGATATTTTCAGACATCTGCTGTTTTGGAAGGCAGTTATACACTATAGGGCCCTGATTTTGTACCATCTGAATCCGAATTGTATGGTAAAGGGTTAACAGACAGAGGGGTTGTACCTCCACCCCAAAAATATTTGTGCAATCTGAATACAGTATCTACCTAAAATATATCTACCCTAAAAATCACAAGTCCTGTCTCTTCAAACTGTTACAAAACTTTGGTGAGTCATTCTTTGGTTACCCATTTCCACAACAAATATCTTATTTTTTTTTATTTTAGATAATTTTGAAAACATCATGGAAAGCTGGGAAAATTGCCAAATTGCAACTGCTTCTGTTCCCTTGACATTGTCCAAAACATTTAACTCTTTACCAAACGACAAAATTTTAGACTCATCCAAATTGAAAGCATTTGCAGACAATAAAATAAATGTGACTCAAAAAATGAAATGTGTTGTGGGAAGGTAAGAAAACATTGTGGGAACAGGAGAAAATGCTGGTTACCAGCATTTTCTCCTTTTCCCACAATGTTTTCAAAAGGCTTCTCTCTTAGGGTCGTTAAAAGTCAGGATTGTGTGGTAAAGAGTTAACTTTTTCAGCAAACAATAAAATGTTTGGACTTCTCCATATTAAAACATTTAAATAAACAAAGTTAATGACGGACTCCCAAGATCAGATGTAGACTTTGTGGGAAAAGGAGAAAATGCTGGTTACCAGCATTTTCTTCTTTTCCCACAATGTTTTCAAACCAATCACAGTCAAATCTCACCACTGCATTCACATTAAAATGATTCCTCATCTGCAAAGTTTTCACACTTTCAATTTGGACAAGTCTAAAATTTTGATGTCCGGTAAAGAGTTAATCCTTTACCACACAATCCTGACTTTAAACGACTCTGAGAAAGAAGATTTTTATAACACACTGTGGCAAAAGGAGAAAATACTGATAAGCAGCATTTTCTCCTTTTTCCACAATGTTTTTTACTCTATAAAAAAGGAATCCCATTATTTGAGCAACATTTACATTGTTGTCTGCATTAACAAGCCTAAAATTTGTTGTCTGGTAGATAGTTAACCCTTTACTGCACAATCCTAACATTTAACTCGATCTTTACCAAACGACAAAATTTTAGACTGGTCCAAATTGAAAGCAGTTGCAGATGACAAAATCAGTGTGACTGAAAATTTGAAATTTATTATAGGTAGGGTAGAAAACATTGTGGGAAAAGGAGAAAATGCTGGTTACCAGCATTTTCTCCTTTCCCACAATGTTTTCAGAAGGCTTTTCCTATAGGGTCGTTAAAAGTCAGGATTGTGTGGTAATGTGTAAATGACCCTGAGAAAGAAGCCTTTTGAAAACATTATAGGAAAAAGAGAAAAATGCTGGTAACCAGCATTTTCTCCTTTTTCCACAATGTTTTCTATCCTTTTCAAAACAAATTTCAATTTTCGAGTCATATTTATTTTGTTGTCTGCAAATGCTTTCAATTTGGACTAGTCTAAAATTTTGTTCTCTGGTAATGAGTTCAGCATCAAAACATAGAGAATATATGGGGGGGGGAGGGGGGGAGGGGGGGGAGCTGCATTTAAACCTTTACCTTTTGAAAACATTGTGGGAAAAGAAGAAAATGCTGGTAACCAGCATTTTCTTCTTTCCCAACAATGTTTTCTACCCTTTAAGAGACAAATTTTATGTTTTGAGCTACATTTGAAATGTCGTCTGCAAATGCTTTCATTTTGGACTAGCCTACATTTTTGTCGTGTGGTAAAGAGTTAAGTCAAAACATCTCTATAAAGAAGCAATGGCTTAATTTCAATAGACGCTATCCACCATAAAACTTTCTTTCATCTCAAGTGAAAAATTTTTCTCCCACAGCCATTATTTTTCCTTCACTCTTTCAGCATCACAAGTGAAAACAAGGGCTTTTGCAGATGGCATAGACCAAGATCAGACTGCACAAAACATGCAGTCTGATCTTTGATCTATAAGCCCACTTCTTTAGCTAAGCCTATGTGATA
The DNA here is from genome assembly GCA_945859785.2 of Tridacna gigas. Lineage (NCBI taxonomy): Eukaryota > Metazoa > Mollusca > Bivalvia > Cardiida > Cardiidae > Tridacna > Tridacna gigas. The sequence goes on from OX244028.2 coordinate 9,969,449, forward strand.
TATCAGCAATTTTTTTCTGATATGGACCAGTCTAAAACTTAGTTTTCTAGGAAAGAAATACAAAGACTGCACTTTGGAAATAGGCAAATTAACCCTTTGCCATACATTCCTGAGTTTTAAAGGCCTTGAGGAAGAAGGCTTTTGAAAACATTGTGGGAAAAGGATAAAATCCTGGTAGCCAGCATTTTCTCCTTTTCCCCCAATGTTTTCCGTTCTTTCATAAAGAAGTACAACCATGAGCCACATTTAACGTGACATTTGCGAACGTTTCAGATTTGGACAAGCCCAAAATGTTTTTGTTTGGTACAGTTAGATGTCTAAGTACCAAAAATTCCCACACCTTCAAACAAGACCCTCTAGAGGAAGTGACCAATTAACGAACATGGACATCTTCTCAATGTCCAGCTTAATTACTGGCCAACAGCAGTTTCATTGCCAACTGTCAAACAGCATCTCTTCAACTTAATGTGGGGGGATACTTCAATGTTTTTTAAAATTTTTGACTTGCTTTACATTTCCTGGGTACAGATTGTCCAGGTACCAATTGTCCATTTACCCCATTTAACCCTTTCCCAAATGACAAATTTTGGACTGGTCCAAATGGAAAGAGTTTGCAGACGACAATTTTAAATTTGATGAAAATGGCAGAAAGGTCTCAAAAAGGGTAGAAAACACTGTAGGAAAAGGAGAAATTGCTCGTTACGAGCAATTTCTCCTTTTCCCACAGTGTTTTCAAAAGACTAGTACTGCAGACACGTGAAAACCAGGGCTTGTTTGGGAAAGGGTTAAATCTTTACCACACAATCAAGAGTTTGAACGGCCCTGAGGAAAAAGCCTTTTGAAAAACTTGTGGGAAAAGGAGAAAATGCTGGCAACCAGCTTTTATTCCTTTTCCCACAAGTTTTCTACACTTTCACAAACAATTACCATCATTTTCGCTTCATCTTATTTGTCATTTGCAAAGGCTTTCATTTTCAACAAGTCTAAAATCTTGTCGTTTGGTAAAGAGTTAACTCTTTATCACACTATTCCTAGTTTTAACGGCCCTGAGAAAGAAGATTCCAACTTTTGAGTCCGATTTGTTTTGTTGTCTGTAAATGCTCTCAATTTAAACAAGTCTAAAATTTTGTCACTTGGTAAAGAGTTAACCCTTTCCCACACAATCCTGCCATTTTTAACGACCCTGAGAAAGAAGCCTTTTGAAAACATTGTGGGAAAAAGAGAAAATGCTGGCAACCAGCATTTTCTCCTTTTCCCACAATCTACATCCTGCCCTTCCAAAAAATGAATTTCAGTTTTTGAGTTACATTTAATTTGTCGTCTGCAAATACTTTCAATCTGGACTGGTCCGAAATTTTGCCATTTGGTTACAATGAGTTAACTTGTAACTAGTACAACTCATACCTCAGGTAGACAATGTCTTAGGGCACTAGTTATCCTGGGTATGCACTGTCTGTGAACAGAATGTCCTAGTACAAATTGCCAAGGTACCAACTGTCCATTTACCCTGCTTAACCCTTTCCCAAACAACAAATTTTGGACTGGTCCAAATTGAAAGAGTTTGCAGACGACAATTTCAAATTTGATGAAAATGGCAGAAAGTTATCAAAAAGGGTAGAAAACACTGTGGGAAAAGGAGAAATTGCTCGTTACGAGCAATTTCTCCTTTTCCCACAGTGTTTTCAAAAGACTTGTACTGTAGACACATGAAAACCAGGGCTTGTTTGGGAAAGGGTTAAACAAACAGACTCACCACTCAAACAGTGTTCCTGCTGAGAAGGATGTGACATTACAAATAGAGACAATCAGAATTTAACCCTTAGAGCACCGAATAAACCTGTCATACAGTTTCATCCTAGAAATACGAATTGAATATTTGCAATTTCATGGTAACTTTTGTCTACAGTGTTTCAGTAAAGTGGACAGTGTAGATCAAAGATCGGGCTGCACGTTTTGTGCAGCCTGATCTTGATCTACACTGACCACAAAGGCAACTATAGTCGTGAAACACACTTTCACTGTAAGGGTTAAACGAGATCTATGCCGTTTCCGACATTGTATTTTTCTGCCCCTTGCCATATATGGACATATATTGTTTAAACATGATCTTTGTCATACTTGATCAACAGCAACTGTGTCATCTGTCACAGTGTTTACAACATCATTCTTGTAATCCTTGATTTCACGGAAATTTGTCATTTGTTACAGTGTTTTCTGAAATCTTGTACAGAAAAAAAACAAATCTAAAAGCTAAATATCTGCCAGGCCACAAACACTGACCATTCAAATGCTTTAACAACCCTGAAGAAGAAAGCTTTAAAAAACATTGTGGGAAAAGGAGAAAATGCTGGGAATCAGCATTTTCTCCTTTTCCCAAAATGTTTCCAAAAGCCTCCTCTAGGTCCCTAAAACTAGGGATCATTTGGTAATCGATAAAGGGCTTAACCTCCTGAAGTTAATTTGCTTGAGACATCCATTTAACTCTTTACCAAACGACAAAATTTTAGACCTGTCTAAATTGAAAGCATTTGCAGACAACAGATTTATATGTGGCTAAAATGATTGCATTTGTTTCTGAAAGGTTAGAAAACATTGTGGGAAATGGAGAAAATGCTGGTTGCCAGCATTTTCTCCTTTTCCCACGATGTTTTCTAAAGGCTTTTTTCTCGGGGTCGTTAAAAGTCAGGATTGTGTGGTAAAGGGTTAAAATCAAAGTAATCAATGTGAATTAACTCTTTACAAAATGACAAAATTTTAGACTGGTCAGAATTGAAAGCTTTTGCAGACAACAATTTTAATTTGACTCCAATGATGAACTTTGTCTTTGATAAGGTAGAAAACATTATGAGAAAAGGAGAAAATGCTGGTTTTCAGCATTTTCCCCTTTTCCCACAATGCTTTCAAAAGGCTTCTTCTTCAGGGTTGTTGAAACTTGGGATTGTGTGGTAATAGCTTAATATGAATCTACAATATATAAATATGTATGAAAATTTATGGCAAAATGACAAATTGCTTGTCATGCATTTTTTCCTTTTGCAACATTGTTTTTTAAGTCATCTGAAAGAAGAGCAAGTTCATCTGCGATTCCTAATATCCAAAACCGATTGCCTCAAATTTCCTCCAATGAAAGTTATAGGTCAAAATCTCAAGTACTTCAAATGATGAACCCACACTTTAAAGTGGATGCAAAAGGGTTTTAAAGACCAAAGATAAATGCATTAAAGTTAAAACAATTTTGCGTCAATTACCCTGTCAAAATGCTATGAGAAAGAGCAAAGTACCATGCTCTCATAACACAGTTTGGTGTCCAAATGACCTTTGACCTGATTATATTATGACAATTTCCCATTTAAAAAAAAATAAATTTTTTTTTTTATGGTATGAAAACTCTTTACCAGATCACAAAATTTTAGACTTGTTCAAATTGAAAGCACCTGCAGATGGCATAAGTTGTTAAAAAATTAAAATTTGTTACTGGAAGGATAAAAAGCATTGTGGGAGAAGGAGAAAATGCTGGTTATCTGCATTTTCTTCTTGTTCCACAATATTTTAAAGAGTCCTTTTCATCAAGGTCATTAAAAGTAGGGATTGTTTTGCCCAGGGTTAACTCTCTACCAGATGACAACATTTTTAGACATGCCAAAATTGAAAGCATTTACAGCAACAAGTGGAATGTGATTCAAAGAAAAATTATTTTTTTCTATTTCCTTCAAATAGGGTTAAAAACATTTTGTACAAAGGAGAAAATGCTGGTTAACAGTATTTTCTCCTTTCCGCATAATATTTCCCACAGCATTCTTCCTAAGGGTCATTACAACTGGGATTGTTTGGTTAACCCTTTCCCAAACAACAAATTTTGGACTGGTCCAAATTGAAAGAGTTTGCAGACGACAATTTTAATTTTAAATTTAATGAAAATGGCAGAAAGGTCTCAAAAAGGGTAGAAAACACTGAGGGAAAAGGAGAAATTGTTCGTTACGAGCAATTTCTTCTTTTCCCCCAGTATTTTCAAAAGACTTGTACTGCAGACACGTGAAAACCAGGACTTTTTGGGAAAGGGTTAAGGGTTACAATGAGGTCATACAATGCTAAATTTGGTATCATTTCAGCCATAATTTATATACCTATGCACAGTGCACCCATCAACACTTTCATCTACCTGTACAAAGAGTTTAAACAGACTCTGTGCCATAAAACACTTTTATCCTATAAACATTTTGGAAAAAGGAGCAATTATCTGCAAGCATTATTTTTCCATGGGCATTTTCCTTCCATTCAAATACTCCTACTTTGTGTTACTTGTATCATTTATCAGTATATCTAAAAATAGCCTCTATTTCTAAAAATAACTTGTACAGTCAAGAGTGATGATCGCAATAAGCAATATCAGCAATATCCACTTTTTCAAACCATACTTTTTCAGAGAAATTGAGAAAAAAAAATACCAGAAATTCAGCCTTTGTTTGTACATGGATATCACATGAAGTTGATTTTCTTTGACCCTTAAATACCACACAATGCCAACTTTTAACAACCCAAGGAAGAAGCCTCTTGAAAACATTGTGGGAAAAGGAGAAAATGCTGGTAACCAGCATTTTCTCCTTTTCCCACAATGTTGTCTACCCTATCAAAGAAAAGATGCATCATTTGAGCCACATGGAAATTGTCATCTGCAAATGCTTTCAATTTGGACGGGTCTAAAACTTTGTTGTGCTGTAAAGAGTTAACCCTTTACCGCACAATCCCAACTTTTAACGACCTTGTGAAAGAAGCCTTTTGAAAACCTTGTGGGAAAAGGAGAAAATGCTGGTAACCAGCATTTTCTCCTTTTCCCACAATGTTTTCTATCCTTCCCAAAACAAATTTCAATTTTTGAATCACATTTTTTTTGTCGTCTGCAAATGCTTTCAATTTGGACGGGTCTAAAACTTTGTTGTGCGGTAAAGAGTTAAAGCAGAATGGTAGACAAAGAAAAGTACTGTCGCTATTTTGGTATTTCGTAGTTGCTTCCAAATACTTATGACAAACAGACAAACTGACCCTGGGAAACTTTTCTTACAAAGCTATAAAACTCTGATTCCCAGCGTTTGTTTACCTTTACTTGAAAATTAATTGCATAATTTTAGGATAACTATTTGAGAAATTATAAAAGCTTTAGTGGAACAAGTTTTAGCCATTCACAGCTGCATTTACAAATTTTTACCATAGATTCACGTTTCCATCTTTTGGCATTGATTATCCTTCAGAATGCCTTCGACAATATATCTGGAAAAGCTTTATTTAACACTGTAGATCAAAATCAGTAATAATAGAATATGGAATCTGATCTAGAATGAAGTAACTATATGCCACATGACAAAATTTTAGACTTGTCCAAGTTGAAGGAATTTCCAGACGAAAAAATAAAACTGACTCAAAAGTTAAATAACAGTGTAGATAACATTGTTGTAAGAGGAGAAAATGCTCAGTACCACATAATCCACAGTCTTAAAGACCCTTTTGAAATCATTGTGGGAAATGAATAAAATGCTGGTTAGGTATCAGCATTTTCTCCCAATGTTTTCAAAAGCGTTCTCCATCAGGGTCATTCAAAATCCAATTGTCTGGTAAATACTCAAAAACATTGTGTTGTTTGGCAAAAGGTGACCAGCCTTAGGACTAAAATAAAGCATTCCTGCAAAGAGAAAATGACACACCGCATAATTTCTGGAAACACTCTTGCCGCCCGTATTGGAAGTCGGACAGATGCAAGTTTTTCCCATGAACCCCTGCTGCGTACCCTAACTTCTACTTATGTTTTTACAAGGGGCCCACAAGCCAAACAACCATTTGATGTTTTATCTGACTCTTTCCCTTGTCTCAACAAATTTTAATACAAATCTACATAATTAAATTTTACAAAACCACTGTGGCAAAGGACAAAAAAGACTTATGAATGCCAGACAAATGAAGAAAGTAAATCATTCACCATCTTATTCATCTGAGATATCGCTTACTTGTTGGTACCACTTATAATGTACATCTATTAACACTTGAAAAACATCCACCACTGGAAGACAAAGGTTTTCACCAAAGTTCCTTTGGGGCTGTTTTTGAAATCTCAAGGAATTCCAATCATCACTTTATGAGCATTTCTTACTAAGCTCTTTAGACTCATTCGAATTCAAAGCAAATGACCTGTGTCTCAAATGATGTGATGTGTCTTTGAAAGGGTAGATGACAAATGTGGGACAAGGGAAAAATGCTGGTAATCATAACTTTCTCTCCTTTTCCCACAATGTTTTTAAAAGCCTCCTTTGTTTGTGTGTGTGTGGGGGGGGGGGGGGGGGGGAAGAGAAGACAGTGTTGATAATTTACCATATTGTTTGGTAATAGGTTAACTCTTTACCAAAAGACAAAAATTTAAACTAGTCCAAATTCAGTGCATTTGCAGATGACAAAATAAATGAGACTCAAAAATTATTTCTTGTTTTGGGAAGGGCAGAAAATATTGTGGGAAAAGGAGAAAATGCTGGTTACCTGCATTTTCTCCTTTTCCCACAATGTTTTCAAAAGGCTTTTTCCTGAGGGTCTTTAAAAGTCAGGATTGTGTGATACAGGGTTAATTAGTCACAAAACAACAAAATGTTTTTTGTTTAATAATTTCCTTTCAATCAGCCATACCAATATTTTCATTTATCACATCATGATAAGATTATCATGTTTGGAATTCATTATTACAGCGAAAGTCAATCATTTTTCTGCTGAATAGAAATTTTTTCGTTTTTTAATTGAGGATGAAGGGTTAATTAAAAGCACATTTTCTCAAATCTCCCTGTCTGTCCTTTCTTGTTTGTGGGAAAGTTCCCACCAAAACATCCCCATATACTCTGACAACCCTCACATGAATAATCTCCCATTTACCCTTAGGTTGCTAAGCGCAACTCAAGGACCTTTTGCAGACAGTGTAGATCAAGATCAGGCTGCACAGAACATGCAGCCTGTTCTTGGATCTATACGGTCCGATGAGGAGATATCTTTCATCGAATTATACTTCTGAAACAGCAAAATTTGGGTTTTAGTTTCTGCTTGAAAACTTCATTTCACTTATTAACCCTTTACCACACAATCCTGGCTTTTAACAACCCTGAGAAAGAAGCCTTTTTAAACATTGTGGGAAAAGGAGAAAATGCTGGTAACCAGCATTTTCTCCTTTTCCCACAATGTTTTCTACCATTCCCAACGCGAATTTCAAATTTTGGGTCACATTCATTTTGACGTCTGCAAATGCTTTCAATTTGGACCAGTCTAAAATTTAGTCGTTTGGTAAAGAGTTAAGCAGGATAAGGGTTAACATGCAGAAAACAGTTTTTGAAAGCATGTAGAGAAAAGGAGTAAATGCTGGTCTCCTTTTAACACAAATTTTGTGTTTTTTTAAATACAAGTTCCATCATTTGAGCCATATTAACCCTTATCCTGCTAAATAACTTAAATGAAACTGCCAAGCCGATGGTAAAACCCTCCATTAAGTATTTAAAAATTATGGAGGTTAGGCAAATATTTCAGTGTTGATTCAAGATCAGAATGCTCATTCTGTGCAGTCTGATTCTTAATCTACACTGTCTGCAAAAGGTCTGTGAGTCATGCTCAGCGGCCTAGTGGTTAAATTTGTAAATGCAAACAGTTCACCCTTTACCACACCATCCTGAGTTTGAACTACCCTAGGAAAGAAACCTTCTGAAAACATAGTAGGAAAAGGAGAAAATACTGGTAACCAGCATTTCCTTTCCCTTTCCCAAAAGGTTTTCCACCTTATCAAAGACAAATTCCATCATTTTAGTCACAGTTAAAATTGTTTCAAATGCTGTCAATTTGGACAGTTTTACATTTTTGTGGTGTGGTAAAGAGTATACCCTTAGAGAACTGAATAAACCCAACAAGACCAATCTGACGTAAGAATAAGACCCAATTAACTACAGTCTGATGGTTGCTCTTGTCCTTAGTATTTAAAATAAATGGTCAGAGAAGACTGTATGTTTTTGTGCGGTCTTATCTTCATCTAGGCTGGCTGCAAAAGCAACTATTAGTTTTGAAAGGTGCTTTAGAGGTTAACCTTTTATCGCACAATCCCAACTTTTAACGGCCCTAAGAAAGAAGCCTTTTTAAAAACTTTGTGGAAAAGGGAGAAAATGCTGGTAACCAGCATTTTCTCCTTTTCCCACAATGTTTTCTACCCTATCAGAGACAGAAATTACCTTTTTTGTGACATTTAATTTGTCGTCTGCAAATGCTTTGAATTTGGTCTAGTCCAAAAATTTATTGTGGAATAGAGTTACAGAAGCCACCATTGACCTATCATAACCATCTAAGTTTTTTCCATCCTATTTATTTCTCATATTTCAAAGTCAATAAGCTCCAAACACTCTTAACCCTTTCCCAAACCACAAATTTTGGACTGGTCCAAATTGAAAGAGTTTGCAGACGACAATTTTAAAATTGATGAAAATGGCAGAAAGGTCTCAAAATGGGTAGAAAACACTGTGGGAAAAGGAGAAATTGCTCGTTACGAGCAATTTCTCCTTTTCCCACAGTGTTTTCAAAAGACTTGTACTGCAGACACCTGAAAACCAGGGCTTGTTTGGGAAAGGGTTAATCACTCTTTGACAGCATGGCTGACTCTTCCATAAACAAACTCTCATAGAAACATAAATAAACAAAAAGATGTGGGGGCAAGCATTTTGGCCCCAATCGAAGCAAAAGTATTCTGGCCCCTTCTTCACCCCTTCAGATGCCACACATAACTTCAGTTTTCAAAGACCGTGAGTCAGACCAGTGGTAAAACAAGTGATTTCCAATCTGAAGGTCTGAAGTTCAATACCCTGCGGCAGTGCCTTGGTGTGGATTTTTCAGAGTATCTAAAGCCTAACTAAACATGGGCTGCTAAGAAACCCAGAGCCAAATATAACCCCTCACACTGCTAAAATGGAAGCCTGTTCTCCATCTACATACCAGTATCAACAATTGTTACAGGTAACATCCATTGCTACAGGGCAGAAATCTGCCCAGTTTGAGACTTGGAAATTTAAATTGTGGTATCATTTTGCACTAAGGTAATTCTCATTATAAAAGATTAATATTCTTTAACTCTGTACCACACAATCGTGAGTTTTAACCACCCTAAAAGAGAAGGCTTTTGAAAACATTGTGGGAAAAGGAGAAATTGCTGGTAACCACTTTCTCCTTTTCCCACCATGTTTTCTAGCCTATCAAAGGCACAAATCATTATTTGCTCTTAATTTAATTTGTCGTCTACAAATGCTTTCAATTTGGTCCAGTCGGAAATTTTGTCCTGTGGTAAAGAGTTAACAAGTTTGAAAAATTGATTCTGGTCAGAATAATCTTTGTCATAAAATTTAAGCCAATGACAAAATTGCTGTTATTTCCTCTTTTTCCCACAATGTTTTCAAAATATTTCTTCCTTGTGGTCATTAAAACTCAGGGCTGTTTGGCATTGGGTAAACTCTATATCACACAACAAATTCTAGAAGTGTCCAAATTCAAAGCATTTGCAGATGACAAATCAGAAGTGAGTCAAATGATGAAACTTGCCTTTATTTGAGTAGAAAACATTGTTGGAAAAAGAGAAAAATGCTGGTACCAGCATTTTCTTCTTTTCCAACAGTATGTTTTACAAGGTTCTTTCTTGTGGTTGTTAAAAATCCAAGTTGTTAGATAGTCAGTTAACCCTTTACCAAACGACAAAATTTTTGACCCGTCCAAATTGAAAGCTTTTGCAGACGACAAAATAAATGTGAATCAAAATATGAAATCTATTATTGGAAGAGTAGAAAACATTGTGGAGAAAGGAGAAAATGCTGGTTACCAGCATTTTCTCCTTTTCCCGCTATGTTTTCAAAAGGCTTCTTCTTCAGGGTCGTTAAAAGTCGGGATTGTGTGGTAAAGGGTTAAGAAAAGCAGAAATAAGGACAAACACAGGAGATATGACAGACTAGCGAAGGGGGGGAATCAATCTGATGGATCATCACACTTTGACGACAAAACAATGTTGTAAAATAAATGACAGAATAATGTATATTATCTCTCAAACATCGCTAGGGTGCGGATTACCCGAGATTACCCGCGGCATCAGCTAAACAATGTTGAAAGTTACAGAAAATTTACTTATTTTGGGAAAAACAAAATGATTACTGGTATGCAGATTTTTTGTATGTGTGTACCATGGTTTTGGCCATTTTCCTCCTTATCCTCGGAAAGACATTTGTGATAGTCATATTATTTTAAAACACCTTTGTAAATTAAGGATAAAAATGTAAACTAGGGTTTAACCTTTTACCAAAAATTTTCCTAAATTTCACAAAACAACCCCCCCACCCCAAGAAATGAAAATGTTTAAAACATTGTGGGAAAAGAAGAAAATACTGATGAACTTGTCTTTAATTGTTAAGATTTGTCTCTGAAAGGGTGGGAAAAATTGTAAGAAAAGGAGAAAATGCTGGTTACTTGCATTTTCTCCTTTCCCTACAATATTTTTTATCAGTGATCTGTTGAAAACTAGGGATGACCACTTTAGATAGTTAATGCATTTTTTATGGTAAATTCAAGGTCTGTAAAACTTCAAGTATCATCAAGTATCTATAAGCTGTTTTTTTTTTTTTAAAATGTTGGAATTAAATTCAGATAATTCTGGTCTCAAATTTCACCCATTATCTGACATGCATGAACTGTGGACAGATTCTTTACATTAAAGCCCCTATCTTATAACCCCAACAACGTTTGACACAACTGTAGTAGCAGCTTTTGGCTACACGGCAGATCAAAATCAGAGTGCACAGAGCACGCAGTCTGATCTTGGATGTATCCTATCCCCTGTTTTGATTCGTATTCTTGACAAAGAGCCTTTTAGCACATTTAACTCTTAACCCTTTGCCACACAATCCAGACTTTTCATGACCCTGAGGAAGAAGCCTTTATAAATCATTGTGGAAAAATGAGAAAACGCTGGTTACTAGCATTTTCTCCTTTTCCCACAACGTTTTCTACCCTTTCTGAAAGCAAAAAATATCATTTGAACCGAATTTATTTTGTCGTCTGCTACTGTTTTCAATTTAGAACAGTCTAAAATACTGTTGTGTGGTAAAGGGTTAACCAAACAACATATTTTTAGCAAAGCGTTTGCAGATGAAACAATAAATGTGATTCAAAAATAGAAATTTCCTTTTGGATGGGCAGAAAACATTGTGGGAAACAGAGAAAATGCTGGTTACCATCATTTTCTCCTTTTCCTACAATGTTGTCAAAAGGCCCCTTTCTCAGGCTTGTCGAAACTTTGGATTGTGTAGTAAAGGGTTAAGATTGATTGATTGATTGATTGACTGATTGTCTGGTGTTTTACGCCATTTTCAACATTATTTCAGTTATAATGTGGCAGCCAGTGCATCTGTCTATGCTTCTGTGGAGTTTCTTTTACTAAGCACAATATTCTTTCCAAGCCGCTGGCTGCTTTCCCACATAACCAGCATTGAAACAATGGTAAGTGGAGAGAAAGGAATGAATCCTGTGGCAATGACTATCATCAATCCTCAGAAAGAAATTGGCCGAGCCAGGGATCGAACCAGCAACCTCCTGTTCTCAAGTCCTGTGCGCTACCAACTGAGCTACTGGGGCTTGGCAATAAAGGGTTAAGATTCATCCACGTTGAAAGCATTATCAGACAACAGTCATATAGGATAATTATGGAATTTTTAGCTGACAAGACAGAAAACATGGATAATAGAGAAAAATACTAGTTACCAGCATTTCTCCGTGGCCCATGATGTTTTCAATGGCCTTTTTCCTCAGGGTCATTAAAACACAGGATTACTTGTTAAAGGGTACATTAACCCTTTACCAAATGGTAAACTTTTAGACTGGTCCAGATTGAAAGCATTTGCAGACAACAAAATAAATGTTACCTGAAGATTCAAGTTTGTTTTGGGAAGGGTAGAAAACATTGTGGGAAAAGGAGCAAATGCTGGTTACCAGCATTTTCTCCTTTTCCCATGATGTTTTCAAAAGGCTTCTTTCTCAGGGTCGGGACTGTGTGGTAAAGGGTTTAAATTAAAGACATATTCCTCATTGACCTTAGATGAACTGCCACTATGTTAAGGACAAAATTAACCAATCAAAAATTGTTACAGTCTTAACTCTTTACCAAACAACAAAAATTTAGACTGGTCCAATTTCAAAGCAATTTTAGATGACAATTTAAATGTAGCTCAGATAATGATTTCTGTCTTCGATAGGGTAGGAAACATTACGAGAAAAGAAGAAAATGCTGGCTACCAGCATTTTCTCCTTTTCTAATAATATTTGGGTCTGGGTCGTTAAACTCAGGATTGTATAGTAAAGGGTTAAAGAATTCAAAATCTGCCAGACTGGGTGACAAGGGTTGGAAAGAAGATATACACGGAAATAGCATATAGGTCAGTTTTAGGTGCATGATGCAGTATATCGAGCGCTATCATATTTTCCTTGGCAAAAACATATGTTGAAATTTCCTTCATACAAATCAAAAGAGTCCAAAATATCTAAGAGCTGATGCAAGAAGGACACATGTATGTTCTTTTTATATTTGGTCTTACCTTCTTTCTATGTAAACCAGTCATATAGTAAAAATTGCAAAATGCTACAAATATCAAATACATTTAATTTGCATGATAACAAACAGACCATTTAGAGTAAATTTCTGTTAGCCATTTTCTCACAAGTCTGGGGTAGACATTAATTTGGGAATTTTTTATGTATTGTGGTCCATAAAAATATATGGCCCATCTCACTGGGTGTACTTTCTTTCGATTCAAGGCTGTTTCACTTCCCTTGACATTTTACCAAGCAGTCCTTTAGTTTTTGACATTCAGAAAGAAGGCTTTTGAAAAAATTGCGAGGAAATGCTGGTCACCACCATTTTCTCCTGTTTCCACAGTTTTTTCTACTCTTTCAAAGGCAAATGCTGTCAGTCAGGTCACTAGAATTCCTCATCTGCAAATGCTATACAAATTTAAAATTTTGTGGTCTGGCAAAAGAGTTAACATGGGTTAGACATTCTTTCTCATGGTAACAGAAGGTGTTCAACATTTTCCCAGACGACAAAATACTAGACTTGCCCAGGCTGAAAGCATTTGCAGACAAAATGAACAAATGTGGATCAAATGTTGGAATTTTGCATTGAAAGTGTGAAAAGTGTTATGAGAAAAGAAAAAAGTGCCGGTTATACCATTTTCTCCATTTGAAACATTGTAATCAAAAGTCTTCCTCTTTAGAATCGTAAAAACAAAGGTTCAAAGCACCAACCAAAGAAAATGGACATTTTCAAACAGGAAACATTAAAGACCAATAAATTGCAGGTTCAAAGCTGTCTTTGACCAAAGCAGACAGTAGATCCAAGAAAACACAGCACTTCTGAGTAATCTGTGCTTGATTGACAGGATGATTGAATGAAAACTGCATTTTAAACCTTAGAGCCCAAATAAAACTACTGGTAACATACATTTGGGCCATAATCTGTTAAAAAGGGGGCTTAATGCATCTCTGTGATGCATGGTACCAAGCAAGTCATAACAGTATTAATACATCCCTTAATTAACCCATTACCACACAATCCCGACTTTTAACGACCCTGAGAAAGAAGCCTTAAGAAAACATTGTGGGAAAAGGGGAAAATGCTGGTAACAAGCATTTTCTCCTTTTCCCACAATGTTTTCGACCCTATCCAATACATAAATCACTATTTAAGATACACATAATTTGTCGTCTGCAAATACTTTCAAATTTGGTTCAGTCTAAAATTTTGTCGTTTGGTAAAGGGTTAAGTTTGTTTTGTGCAACAACCTACTGAATCATGAGGTACACCAGTCTTTGACACACATAACAAGAGGGCCATGATGGCCCTGGATCGCTCCCCTGAGTCAATAGGCTGAACATTCTGACCAAATTTCACAAGTATCTGACTGAAAATGTGGCCTCTATAGCGTACACAAGGTTTTACGAAGATTTGACCTAGTGACCTAGTTTTTGACCCCACATGACCCAATTTCGAACTCGTGTGAGATTTTATCAAGACAAACATTCTGACCAAGTTTCGTAAGTATTTGACTGAAAATGTGGCCTCTAGAGCACACACAAGGTTTTTCGAAGATTTGACCTAGTTACCTAGTTTTTGACCCCACAAGACCCAATTTCAAACATGTCCCAGATTTTATCAAGACAAACATTCTGACCAAGTTTCATGAGGATCGAACTGAAAATGTGGCCGGTAGCGCACACACGGTTTTCTAAGATTTGACCTAGTGACCTAGTTTTTGACCCCACATGACCCAAATTCAAACTCGTCTCAGATTTGATCAAGACAAACATTCTGACCAAATTTCACAAGTATCTGACTGAAAATGCAGCCTCTAGAGCGTACACAAGGTTTTTCGAAGATTTGACCTAATGACCTAGTTTTTGACCCCACATGACCCAATTTCAAACTTGTCCGAGATTTTATCAAGACAAACATTCTGACCAAATTTCACAAGTATCTGACTGAAAATGTGGCCTCTAGAGCGTACACAAGGTTTTTCGAAGATCTGACCTAATGACCGAGTTTTTGACCCCACATGACTTAATTTCAAACTCATCTAAGATTTCATCAAGACAAACATTCTGACCAAATTTCACAAGTATCTGACTGAAAATGCAGCCTCTAGAGCGTACACAAGGTTTTTTGAAGATTTGACCTAGTGACCTAGTTTTTGACCCCACATGACCCAATTTCGAACTCGTCCCAGATTTTATCAAGACAAACATTCTGACCAAATTTCACAAGTATCTGACTGAAAATGTGGCCTCTAGAGCGTACACAAGGTTTTTCGGAGATTTGACCTAGTGACCTAGTTTTTGACCCCACATAACCCAATTTCAAACTCGTCCCAGATTTTATCAAGACAAACATTCTGACCATGTTTTATGAGGATTGGACTGAAAATGTGGCCTCTAGAGCATACACAAGGTTTTTCTAAGATTTGACCTAGTGACCTAGTTTTTGACCCCACATGACCCAATTTTGAACTCACCTGAGATTTTATCAAGACAAACATTCTGACCAAGTTTCATGAGGATCAGACTGAAAATGTGGCCTCTAGAGCGTACACAAGGTAAAAAGTTGACAACGGACAACGCATAACGCACGACGCGCGACGGACACAGCACGATCACAATAGCTCACCATGAGCACTTCGTGCTAAGGTGAGCTAAAAACTGACCAAAAGCAAAATGTTTCAGCCCAGGTCAGCCTGCGCAGGCTGACCCGAGTTAACACTTTTTGATTGATTGTATGGTGTTTAATGTCATTTTCAACATTATTTCAGTCATATCACGGCATCCAGTGTGCCAATCCATGCTTTCTTTTACCAGTACGCTGCACTATATTCCTTCCAAGCCACTGGCTACTTTCTAACATAACTATTACTGAAACAATGGTCAGCAGTGAGAGAGGAATGAATCCTGTAACAATGACTATCATCAATCCTTGGAAAGAAATTGGCCAATCTAAGGATCGAACCAGTGACCTCCTGTTCTCAAGTCCTGTATGCTACCGACTGAGTCACGGGGGCTTGGCCAATACTTTTTGCAAATGCATTAAGCCCCCTTTTCACAGAACATGGCAAATTTTCTGTTCATAAACAGGCCCTAAATATTTGCTATTTCAGCACTGCACTCATCTAGAATGTCTAGGCAAAGCTGACAATATAGATTAAAGATCAGACTGCATGTTGAGCGATTTATCAATCAAACTACCGGTATTATGTTCTCTTGTGAGGGTGTAATGTCATCAGGACACAGAGAGAAGTACAGAAAAGAGATGGGTACCAGTAGATTCATGCAGATTTGTGTCATAAATAGTGCAACGAAAAAGAGCAGGTGTTGTACCTTAATTGTCACATTCCTTTTTCTAAATTTTACCAATTATTTCACTCTAGTAGCTTTTCAATACATCTCTAGGTAAATTAAAAAGAAACAATCTGGGTTGCTAGGTGACAATTTTTAATATACACATCATTGGAGACACTTGTAAAATTATTTTCAATACAAAGAAATGAAATACTTTGTTTCGATGTTACAAAAAAGGTGGTGGGGGGTGGGACCAAATTTTAATTTCTTTTTTGTAAGTTGTTCAGCAGTATTTACAAACATTATTTCAGTTATGCCACTATAGCCAGCGCAGCTATCCATGCTTTCCTTGAGTTTCTTTTACTGGTACTTTGAAGAACATTCTTTTCAAGCCACTGGATGCTTTTTAACATACACATCGTCCAAACAATGTTCTGGAGTGAAAGGAGTAAGAACTAGAGCTATCACTAAACGTGATCATATCCCCCAACAGCTCCTTGTCACAAAACAGATTAATGTCACAGGAATTCAAAATAAGTGACTGGAGAGTCAGTTATACCAGAGCTATCACTGAAGGTGATGAATATCCTGCAATGGCTTCTTGCCAAAGAAGTACTCTTTGTTACAGACTGAAGACTTGGAGGGAATAAAACTTACTTGATACATTTCTTTTTACCAGTTGGACAAATTGAGACTAGTTTAAATGAAAAGGTTTTGCAGACAACAAATGTCTTTTCATGCAATGTTTTTGACCAGACTCTACATCTTACTTATACAGTACGGAAACTAACGAAAGCAACCTCCGAACCGAATTGCTCTTGGAAATTTTATTTAATTAACTAAGAACAATTTATCATATGCACATCTTTGCTGAGTGCAAAGTCTATCCATGAAGTTTGAAAGAAATTTGTCCAGAATCATCAAAGGGCCATAACTCCATGAAACCTAAATAAACCATAACCAAAATAGGATATGCACATCTCTGCTTGATACTGAGTCTATTTGTGTAGTTTGAACCAAATCTGTCCAATAGTTGATGAGAAAAAGAGCGGACAAGAAATTTCATGAAAGGGCCATAACTCAGTGAAAAATCAATGAACCATAACCAACATTTCATATGCACATCTCTGCTTGATACTGAGTTTACCTGTGAAGTTTGAATAAAATTCGTCCAGTAGTTTATGAGAAATAGAGCGGACAAAAAGCTACAGACCGACCGACGAACGGACGGACGGACCAACCGACAAGCTGACTCCTATATACCCCCCAAACAGAGTTTTGGGGGGTATAATAAACTTTCAAATGCTATCATCAATCCTCTGAAAACAAGCCAATTAGAAACTGTGGTTGCAGGTTCAGCCAATCAGAGACAGCTGTTGCAGTTCCAGCCAATCAGAGACATCACCGAGAAAGATATCACCGTTTTCATTTTCCGTTTTAAATGATGAGAAATCACTTGAAATTCTCTATCCCTTATACCATTTATATTGGTAATTTGTCTATGTTTACATAGCTGACCAAGTTCTGAGCCACTCTACACACTATCAAGTTAAAACTGCTTTTTTCTCTGTGGCTGTACAAATGTATCTTTAAATTTTTCAGACCTCAAACTAAGTGTAGCCTGAAAGATTACCTCTGTCTCCGAAATACTAGATAACATGAGAAAGGGAGAAAATGCTGGTTCCCTTTTCCATAATGTTTTCAATAGCCTTCTTTGTCAGGTTCATTTGAGCTTAGTACAGGGATTGCTTGGTACAGAGGTAAAGGCTTAACCCTTTACTACACAATCCCGCATTTTAACAACCCTGACAAAGAAGGCTTTTGAAAACATTGTGGGAAAAGAAGAAATTGCTGGTATCCAGAATTATCTCTTTTTTCCCCACAATGTTACCTACCTTTTCAAAGCCAAATACTTCCATTTGAAAAGAACATTTGAATCATTGTTAATTCTTTGAAAAAGTCTAGAATTTTGCCATGTGGTAATGGGGTAAATTGAAGCACTGGATACCTCGTGACTCAAGCAGCCATATTTGCATGTCATCCCTACAAGGTAAATAATCCCTCCAGGGTATAAGGAGATAAATAAAGCAACAAGACCTATCATAACCTATCCAGACTCCGTCCCCTGTGGGGTGTTATGACGGTTTATGATTTATGTTGGGTAATTCTCCAGATTTAGGATTTTTAATTGATTTATGATAATAAAGCTGTCAATAGCAGTAAGTGGTACAGCTTCTGCTTTGATCTTCATTTCTTTTGACAACTCCTGATGCATTCATCCATATCTTCATAATATTGAGACACAATTCAATTAAAAGAAAAATATTCAAATTTGATTCCTCACCAACTTGCAATCAATATCAAACCCAAGTTGAATATTACTTGGATATTATCAATGCACAGAAGCCAGATTTAACCCTTTCCCAAACGACAAGTTTTAGCCCCTCCCAAATTGAAAGCATCTGCAGACGACAAATTTGGAAATGATACCAATGAGCTTAAGGTTTTTTTGGACAGGGTAGAAAACATTGTGGGAAAAGGAGAAAATGCTGGTTACCAGCATTTTCTCCTTTTCCTACAACGTCTTCAAAAGGCCTCTTCCTCAGGGACGTGAAAACATGGCATTGCTTGGTAAAGGGTTAATTACCTATACAGACAGAGTAGATCAAGGTCATGCTGCACACAACATTCAGTCTGACCTTTGGTCTACACTGTCCACTTCTTTGCTAGATATTCTGACAAGAACAACCTTGAAATTGCATTATTTTCAACTTTAGAAAAACGTACAATGTCTGTTTCATTTATTACCACTTTAAGAATTAAATGAATTTCAGTCAGTTTCACCCACAAACTGTTTGATAGACTATCACCAAGCAGAACAGGATGAACAACAAATTCAATTCAACCTGCAAACTGCTACATATTTAGACTATCATAAAGCATAACAGAATCAACGAATACTTCACTGTGACTTGCAAACTGCTATATTTATAGACCACCACCACACAAAAACAAAGTCAACCAAAAATTCAGTTTAAGTGCAAACTGTCAGGAACCAAGTTCCATTACAGTGGCAACAATTTACACCTTGACTGAAGAAGTGAGATCAAGGTGCCAGATACAAACACAGAAGTGATACCTTTGACATATTGGCAGGTTTGTCTCTCTTTCATGAAACCACACTGAAGTACAAAACTTAACCCATTACCACAAAACAACTATTTTTACAGTCCTTAGAAAGATTGCTTGTTTGTACTGGAGATAATTGCTGTTTTTTTTTTTTAACAGCTTAGGTTATAACACAGCGGTCAGTGCACCTTCACATGTTTTTCCTGGCTCTCTCACACCAGTACTGACACAACTTTCTTTACAAGTCACTCACTACTTTTCTCACATGCATCAGAGATTAGAGGCAAAAAAATGCTGCAAAGAAAGTTTGCCTTGACCAAGTATCAAGCCCGCAAACACCAGATCATGAGTCAGATTCTATCCATTGAGCTTCCTTGCTGAGTGCACCAAAGAAAGAGAGCTTTGTAAAGGAGAAAATACTGGTCAATCATACCTTTTCAATCCTATTCCTTTAGGCAAATCCAATCATTTGAGCCACAATTTATTTGTTTTCTACGAATTCTTTCCGTAGGGACAAGTTGTAGACTTTTTTGTCAAGCAAAAACCTAAATGACAAAATTTCATTATTAGTGTCGCATTTAATTTGACGTGTGAGAATGCTGTCAATACGGACAAATTTAAACTTTGTCATCTTTTAACCCTTTACCACACAATCCCGACTTTTAAGGCTTTCAGTTTGGCCTTGTCTGAAATTGTGTCGTTTTGTAAGGAGTTAAAGGTGTAATTAGTTTGGTTTGTATTCAAGTTTAATGCCATTTTAACAGCTTAGGTCATATCATGGCTGTCAGTGACACACCCATGTGTTTCCTGGCTTTCACACACCAGTTCTGACACAACCACTGACTACTTTTCTCAAATGCATCAGAGGTGAGAGGTGAAAAATGGCTGGAAAGGAAGTTTTCCTCAACCTCGGGTATCGAACTTGCAACCACCAGGTCACAAGTCAGATGCGCTAACCACTGAGCTACCCGAGCCGATCAATAAAGGATTAATATAATCTTGAAATTTCTATAAAACAAGCTGAATCAAATCTGTCCATGTGTAATTACAAATGACATTGAAGGCACAAGCTCAGATGTGATCTTCACGATCCCTCGTAATTTACATTTGAAGGGGTGTACCCTACAACCAGCGGCTGTTTGAAGACAATGTAAAGGGGGCCCCTAGGTCCTTTCTAGCAAATTATCCCCAAACTTAATCAACGATATTGAATTAACACGCCTAAAAAGTGATTAGCATCAAATATTCCCACGGACATCCCTCACCGTCCTCTGTAGGACATCATTCCATTGGTTAATTCTACTGTATGACAAAGTTTTAGATTTGCCTAAATTGAAAGCATTTGCCGACGAGAAATCAAATGTGGCTCAAATAATAAGTTAAGACAGGGTAGAAAACATTGTTGGAAAAAGCATCGTTTTGTAAAAAGCTTAAAACTTGCCAAGACAACACAGAAAACTTTTGTAGAAACTGTACTCTAAGTTCAGGAAAGCCAGGGTCTTCAACCTTAAGTCTGATCTGTAACCTACACTGTTTGATAATGTTGGGACATTCTGGCAAAAGATCAACCTGAAGAGAACGCATAATTTTTTGACAGCCTGAAAGAAAAATGTGTAATGTAATAAGTTGCTCTTTTGAGTAAATTTCTACATATGTTCAAAATGTGTAACCCTATAAGCACAAAATCACGACTTTAAACCACCCTGGGATGGATGCCTTTTGAAAATATTGTGGGAAAAGGAGAAAATGCTGGTAACCAGCATTTTCTCCTTTTCCCACAGTATTTTCTAACCTTTCAAATAATAATTTCAGTTTTTGGGTCACATTTATTTTGTTGTCTGCAACAGCCTTGAACTATGACAAGTCTAAATACAGAGTTTGCTCTTTACCAAACAACAAAATTTTAGACTGGTCCAAATTGAAAGCATTTGTAGACAATAATTTTAATACCTGTAAATGTGGCAGAAATGATGAGATTTGTCTATGAAACATTTGAAAACATTGTGGAAAAAGTAGAAAATGCTGGTTACCAGCATTTTCTCCTTTTTCCACAATGTTTTCAAAAGCTTTCTTTCTCAGGATCCTTAAAACTTAGGATTGCGTGGTGAAGGGTCAACTCTTTACCACATGAGAAAAAAGCAGACCAGTCCAAATTGAGAGCATTTGCAGACGACAATTTAAATGTGACTCAAATGAGGGAATTTTGCCTTTGATATGAAAGACAACATTGTCGGGAAAGGAGGAAATGCTGATTACCAGCAATTTCTCCTTTTTCCATAGTGTTTTCAAAAGCTGTCTTTGTTAGGATCATTAAAACTCCGAATTGTATGGTAAATGGTTAAAATGTTGAAATGCTTGGTCAGTTTGAATCATCAAATGAGTTTAACCCTTTACTGCACAATGCCGACTTTTAACGCCTCTAAAAAAGAAAGAAGGCTTTTGAAAACTGGTAACCAGCATTTTCTCCTTTTCCCACAATGTTTTCTACCCTATGAAAATATATTTTATGTCTTGTGTAACCTTCAATTTGTCATCTGCAAAATGCTTTCAATTTGGACAAGCCTAAAATTTTGTCGCCTTGTAAAGAGTTACTAGAATGTATACTCAGGAAAAGATAGGGCTGAAGAAAGCTAATTCCCCACACAAAAGGATCGAAATAAAATCTTCAATTTTCCTCATTTCTAGTCAATACCCACTTAATTTTAAAGAAATAAAAATAATTGATTAATGATTGGTTTGGAGTGCTCCTGAGAGCATTTTTTTACCCTTCACTACACAATCCTGAGTTTTAATCACCTTGGATAAGACAGTTTTTGAAAACAATGAGGGAAAAGGAGAAGAGTCTGAAAACAAGCATTTCTCTTTTTTCCACATTGTTTTCTAACCTTTCAATGACAACAATCATCATTTGAGCAACATTTTAGTTTGTCGCCAGCAAATGCTTTCAACTTTAATAAGTCTAAGATTTTGTTGCAGGGTAAAGAACTTGTACAAAATTCTGGATCTGTTTTAATTTAAAGCATTTGCAGAGAAAAGACTTGATGTTGCTTAACCCTTTACCACACAATCCCGGGTTTACATGACCCTACAGAAAAAGCCTTTTGAAAACATAGTGGGAAAAGGAGAAAATGCTGGTAACCAGCATTTTCTCCTTTTCCAACAATGGTTTCTGCCCTTTCGCAAATGAATTTCAATTTTTGAGTCACATTTATTTTGTCGTCTGCAAATGCTTTGAATTTGGACAAGTCTAAAATTTTGCTGTTTGGTAAAGGGTTAACTGATGTCCGAATGCGACTTTGAAATGGGAGAAAATAAAATGGTAACCAGCATTTTGTTTTTTTTCCCCAGAATGTTTTCAAAAGCATTAAATCCTCAGCGTCCTCAACACTTGGAATTGTTTGGTAAAAAACTGAACAATCAAGATCATTTATTTTTGTTATTCATTTGTTTTTGTTTTTACCCAAAGCCAGTTTCTTTCACAAGCTTCGTTGTTCTAATTGTGGGCAGTTTAGATGCAAGATCAGACTGCACAGTTGGTGCAGCCTGATATTAATCCAACACCAAACAATCCACAGTTTTAAGGCTTTGTACAAGTCCAAATTTGAAAGCATTTGCAGACAACAAATGTGACTTAAAAATTGACATTTGTCATGGGACAGGTGGAAAACTTTGTGGGAAAAGGAGAAAATGCTGTTTCCCTGCATTTTCTCCTTTCCCACAATGTTTTCAAAATGCTCCCTTCTTCTGATTGTTAAAAGTCGGGATTGTGTGGTAAAGGGTTAAAACATTGTGGAAAATGGAAAGTAACACATTATTAGGCAGAAATTTCTCCCCCAGATAAAGCTGGAACATATCGAAGAAAAAGGTGGATGGCCATTTTTTTTCACAATCATGTGGATTTAGCCCTATTCTCAGGCTGCTATATACATACAGGTCATTGCGGGCCATTTCTCCTTTTGTCACAATGCTTTCAAACACAGAATAAGACATCTGCAGGAAGAAACATGTTTGTTATCAAACTGTTCGAAGAACTGCATTACATTTCTGCTCTTTCTTTTCTTAAAACTTTAAAGTCCAGTTTTATTTATTTAGCCAAAGGTTAAAAAAGGGTCAGTTTCTAAGACCCAAGTAAATCACCCATCCTAAACTTTTTAACCCTTTTCCTTCTAAGTACCTAAGTTTAATAAAACTTTCAGGACAATAGTAAAAACCCTAATAATGTTATTTCAAACTCATTTTTTGGAAAACAACATCTTGTTGGACAGTGTAGATTCAAGATCAGACTGCACATTCTGTGCAGTCTGATCTTGATCTACACTATCCGAAAAAGGTCAGTAAGTCTTGCCTAGCAGTGTTAGGATTTACAGATGACTCCCCAGTATTGAAACCAGTTAAACATGACAAATATAATTAATGACTAAAATGATGGGACATGCATTAGAAATGGTAGAAAACATTGTGGGAAAAGGTGAATCATTTTCTGTTTTTTCCAACAATGCTTTCAAAAGCCTTCATTCTCACAGGGTCTTTTAGAAACACTACCATGATTGTTTGGTAAAGAGTTTGAAGGGGTCAAATTCTAAGCCCCTAATCACAGGGCCTTAAAAGCTAATAGTTTTATTTAAATATTTTATCAGTGACCACAGCTCTACTTCAAAGGGATGACCTTCAAAATTCTTCCTAACACTATCAATATTTCATCCCTTGCCTCGCATTCAAGTTTCCAGCCATTTTTGAAGTTAAAAACCCTTGGCGTGAATAAATGGAATGAAAATTCCTTTTCCAGTCAAAGGGACTCTATTATTGCAGTTTCATTCAACCCTTTACCAAACAATCCCAGGTTTTCACGACCCTGGAAAGGAAGGCTTTTGAAAACATTGTGGGAAAACGAGAAAATGCTGGTAACCAGCATTTTCTCTTTTTCCCACAATGTTTTCTACCCTATCAAATGCAGAAATCACCATTTAAGCAGCATTTAATTTGTCGTCTGCAAATGCTTTCAATTAGGTCCAGCCTAAATTGTGTCATTTGGTAAATAGTTAACCCTTTACAAAACAAATATGTAAGTTTGTAATGTAGAAAAATGTGAACAGGCTAATTATTCTTTTATCACTTTACAGAACAACTCAGTCTTCATAATTAAGCCTAAAACTGCTTAACCCTGTACTACACAATCCCAACTTTTAACTACCCTGAGGACAAAGCCTTTTGAAAACACTGTGGGAAAAGAAGAAAATGCTGGTAACCAGCATTTTCTCCTTTTCCCACAATGTTTTCTACCATTCTAAAAGCAAATTTCAATTTTTTTAGTCACCTTTATTTTGCTGTCTGCAAATGCTTTCAATCTGGACCAGTCTAAAATTTGTCGTTCGGTAAAGAGGTAAAAAGAAAAATGAACATTTCTAAGCCATACCAAGTATCAAAATTTTGTCCTATTTCTTTTTCGATGGAAAATCTCGCTGTATCCAAGACTCTAGATCTAGATTACTGCATATTCTGTGCTGATTTTTTGACTGATTTCATGGATTATAATAATGTTATGACAAGCTAGGTATAATCTATCATGGAGATGCATTAAACCCCCTTTTGCCAGGTCAGGGTCCGTATTCACCGACCATTCTTAAGAACGTTCTTTGTCTTATTTGCCAGAATTTTCCAAATTTGGAAGTAACACACCTTCTGATTGGCTAAAGCATTTGGTTTAGCCAATCAGAAGGTGCGTTACTTTCAAATTTGCTAAACCAAATGGTTTAGCCAATCAGAAGGTGTGTTACTTTCAAATTTGGTTTAGCCCAGGGTCTGTATTCACCAACCATTCTTAAGAATGATCTCAGTCTTATTCTCCAACATTTTCCAAATTTGAAAGTAACACACCTTCTGGGTCCGTATTCACCAACCGTTCTTCAGAACATTCTTTGTCTTATTCTCCAGAATTTTCCAAATTTGAACGTAACACACCTTCTGATTGGCTAAACCATTTGGTTTAGCCAATCAGAAGGTGTGTTACTTTCAAATTTGGAAAATCTCAGAGAATAAGACTAATAACGTTCTTAAGAACGGTTGGTGAATACGGACCCAGAAGGTGTGTTACTTTCAAATTTGGAAAATGTTGGAGAATAAGACTGAGAGCGTTCTTAAGAATGGTTGGTGAATAGGGACCCTGGGCTCAAATGCAAAAGTAGAGATTGCACGGTAATGGGTAAGTATGCGATGTTAGTGAGATTTCAATTTAGAAGATAACGTGAAACGCAACACAAAAATGTAGATTCCAAAAGAACAATGTACAATAATGGAAAGTAAATAAGCTAAAACCTTAAACCCAAACATTTTGAAAAGAACTTTGTCATTATTTTGTGCAATGTAACTCGCTACCAAACAATCGGGTGTGTTTAACTCTATACCACACAATCCCGACTTTTAACGACCCTGAACGAGAAGGCTTTTGAAAACATTGTGGGAAAAGGAGAAAATGCTGGTAACCAGCATTTTCTCCTTTTCCCACAATGTTTTCTACCCTATCAAAGACAAATTTCATCATTTGAGCCATATTCAATTTTTCGTCTGCAAATGCTTTCAATTTGGACAAACCTAAAACTTTGTTGTTTTGGTAAAGGGTTAAAAGGTGTGTGTTTAGAAGGGCTTTTGCTTTTTCTCACAATGTTTTCATTTCTTTCTAAGAGAAACCTAATCATTAGAGTCACAATTAATTTGTCATATGTAAATGCTTTGAAAATGGACCAGACTATAATTTTGTCATTTTAGTAAAGACTTCAATAACGAGATTTGTCTCTGAAAGGGTAGAAAACACGGTATGAAAAGGAGTAAAAGCTGTTTACCAGTGTTTTCTCCTTTTGCCACAATGCTTCCAAGAGCTATACCCCGCAGTGTTTTCAAAACTGGATATTGTTTGGTAAAGGGTTAGTGATAGGTATAATAAGGAAGATATCTTCCTTATTTCGTTTTTTACAGTTACTGGAAATTAAATTGTGACTTTGAGACCTATCACTCCACTTAACTCTTTACCACACAATCCCTTGTTTTAACAACCCTCAGAAAGAAGCCTTTTCAAAACATTGTGGGAAAAATAAGAAAATGCTGGAAACCAGCATTTTCTCCTTTTCCCACAACGTTTTCTACCCTTCCCAAAACAAATTTCAATTTTTCGATCAAATTTGTTTTGTCGTCTGCAAATGCTTTCAATTAGGTCAAGTACAAAATTTGGTCATTTGGTAAAGAGTTAATCATTATATATTACTCTTAACCAAACGTCCAAACTGAAGGCATCTGCAGACAACAAAATCAAAGTGACTGAAACATTGAAAAACTGAAATTTGTTTTGGGAAGGGTAGAAAACATTGTGGGAAAAGAAGATGCTGGTTACCAGCATTTTCTCCCTTTCCCACAACGTTTTCAAAAGACTTCTTTCTTCGGGTCGTTAAAAGTCGGGATTGTGTGGTATAGAGTTAACCTCATATCTTTATGTTATGGAAGAACATGCTTTGAAAACATGGTTTGGTCTTAATGTTGCTTCTAATTGTTAATTTTCATACAGTATCTTACGAGCATTTTCTGCTAGTAAACAAATTAGAACTATGGTACATCAAAAAGGTACAATTTTTGCATACCCCATCAACAACTCATTCTGTTCTCTACTACGTATTTATCATGCCTATTTTTTCCATCCACAAAGCAAAACATCACAAATGCATGTGGCATAATATACCGTGGGAAAAACATGTACCCATTCTGCGTACCAAAATTTTCTTTCTCACCCCTCAAAGACACTTCTTCGTCAACACTTTTCCATCCTTTTTCTACCCAAGAGGTCACTTTTCCATCAACAGTTGAAAAAGATTCATTTTAAAGAGAAGAAAAATATTGACCCCTCAAGTACCCAGGACCTCGATTAAACTGCTTATCTCCACAGTGTAGATCAAGATCAGACTATACAGGATGTGCAGCTTCAAAATGGCAATATGTATGTGTAGTTCTGACTAAGAATGTCTATTTCATTCATTAACCCTTTACCAAACAACAAAAATTTGGGCACGACAAAATTGAAAGCACTTGCAGATGACAAATTTGAATGTGGCTCAAATGATTTTGTCTTTGATAGGGTTAAAGATTGTGGGAAAAGGAGAAAATGCTGGTTACCAGCATTTTCTTTTATTGCCACAATATTTTAAAAAGCCGTCTTTTTCAGGGTCGTAAAAACTCAGGAATGTGTGGTAAAGGGTTCGGCACTATCAGGGTTATGGAGTTGATCTTCTTTCAATGTGAAAACTCATAGTACATGAATAGATGGGCAAAGATTGTAGCAAAAAGAGAAAAAATTCCCTGAGAGTTATTTCTTTTTACCATCAATGTACTTGAACACTTGTTCTGCAACAAAATTATAGAAAAAGACGCCTGCATGCTCATTTCATCCATCTACATCAGAGTATTAAAAACTCACATATTTATATAGTAATCTGTTAATTAGATGCCATAATTCCACATTTTCATATGCAGTTATGCATTATATTACAAACCATTGCGAGAAATTCTGTTTCCCACATGATGTCACTTAACTCTTTACCAAACGAGAAAATTTTAGACCAGCCCAAATTCAAAGCATTTGCAGACGACAAAGTAAATGTTACTCAAACATTGAAATCTGTTTTGGAACGAGTAGAAAACATTGTGGGAAAAGGAGAAAATGCTGGTTACCAGCATTTTCTCCTTTTCCCACAATGTTTTCAAAAGGCTTTTTCCTCCGGGTCTTCAAAAGTCGGGATTGTGTGGTAAAGACTTAACCCTTATCCTGCTGCATAAAACTTTCAAGCCAATAGTGTGCCAATTCTGTGCAGTCTGATCTTGATCTACACTATCCGCAAAACATCAGTGAGTCACGCTTAGTAGCTATAGGGTTAATCTTTTCCAACACAATGCTGGGTTTAAACAACCCTCAGGAGAAAGGCCAGTGAAAACATTGTGGGAAAAGAAATTCTCCTTTTTCCACAATATTTTTTATCCTGTCAGAGAACTACAGCTCATGTCTTGCAATTTCGAATTTGTATGCTGAGGCAACTGTCAATTTAGAGAGGGTCAAATTTTCTTTGTTTTGTTTTGGAAAGGGTTAAAGCTCTATTCACAACTATCCTTGCCTTTACTGCCTGTGTTGATCAAGATCAGACTTAACAAATAATGCAGTATGATCTTTCATCTACACTGTCCATTTTGCTGACACTTTCAGGATGAGACAACCTTGGAACTACAATTATTAACCCTTTACCACACAATGCCACCTTTTAACAACCCTTGGAAAGAAGCCATCTAAAAAACACTGTAAGAAAAGGAGAAAATGCTGGTAACCAGCATTTTCTCTTTTTCCCACAATGTTTTCTGCCCTATCAAAGAAAAATTGTACCATTTGAGCCACACTGAAATCGGTGTCTGTAAATGCTTTCAATTTGGACAAGGCTAAAATTTTGTCAGCTGGTAACGGGTTAAGGTATTGTTTCTACAATGAAAGTATTTGTTGGGCTTATTTGGCACCTTAACCCTTTCCCAAACAACAAATTTTGGACTGGTCCAAATTGAAAGAGTTTGCAGACAACAATTTTGAATTTGATGAAATTGGCAGAAAGGTCTCAAAAAGGGTAAAAAACACTGTGGGAAAAGGAGAAATTGCTCATTATGAGCAATTTCTCCTTTTCCCACAGTGTTTTCAAAAGACTTGTACTGCAGACACGTGAAAACCAGGGCTTGTTTGGGAAAGGGTTAAGGGATTATACTGCATCTGAATCATGAAGCATGCGACTCGTGGGGGGGGGGGGGGGATTACACCACTTTAAAAAATATTTTTTATATATATCATATCATGGCAAGTGCTCACCTATTCATGTGTTTCCAGTGTTACATCTGCGCTACCAATGCAATCTTGACCCTTTATCACACAATCCTGAGGTTTAATCCTTTACCACACAACAAAATATTAAACTGGTCCAAACTGAAAGTATTTGCAGATGACACAAAAAACATGAATCAAAAACTGAAATTTGCCTTTGGAAGGGTAGAAAATATTGTGGGAACAGGAGAAACTACTGGTAACCAGCATTTTCTCCTTTTCCCACGATGTTTTCTACCTATTCAAGGCAAATTAGTATCATTTGAAAAACATTAGAATTTGTCCTCAGTAAATTCTTTTACTATATAGACGAGTCCAAAACTTTGCCCTGTGCTAAAGTGTTATCTTGAAGCACACAGTCCGCAGTATTTACTGAGTAGCTAAGTTCTGCTGAGTTCAAAAAGAACAGAAAAAAGACCAAGTACTTACCAGTTATTGAAATAAAAAGATAGATCCTGGTAAGTGCCTTCAGCTTTCCCATCTTGATAATCCACATAAAATGTTTTCATGTATTACAAAGAATGAGAAAAAAATCTGTAGTTTTTCACTGCTTTCATCTTCTGTCCAAGTTTTTATTATGTCTGTCTCACAATCTTCTAAAGTCTTATTCACTTGTATAAGGTCTGCTTTTATCTCAAGGTTTTTCTGTGTTTGAATTTTTGCTTTGTATGTTTATCAAAGAAAAGTCTGAAATTATTTCCTTTAAGTTTTTTTCCCCCTCACAAATAATCCAATTTTCTGTTCTTTGTCTCTATTCCTGGTTTATGTAAAAATATCTCTTTCTGTCTTCATAAAATTACACATATGTTTCTCATATTCCATATGAAATGAATCTAAAATAATAACAATCATTAAACAAATCCTGAAAGTCTGTTTTTCTTCTGAATTATAATTGTTTACTTTTGCACTTGTTTTTCAAAAACAAACTTTGTCCTGTCTAATTATTTCTTTTCTGTACAATGCATAATATATTATCATATTTCTGCTATAAATCATCATATTTCTTCAAAAGTCCCTTTCTGCAAACCGTCCCAAATTTATCATTTTCTACAGTTAAGCACTAATATTCACAGATTTGAAAGTTAAAATATTTCATAAAAGAAATGACTTCAAATCCCTGAGAAAAAAACATTGAACATGTTTTAATGTTTTTTTTTGTCTTGCTTTTCAGAAAAAGTGTCAAAACTCCACACTGTTTTTAGTTCCACCAAAAATATAGCTTGCTCTCAAGTGTCCTGTATTGGTGTTTCAATTTCTTCAACCATAAAGACAGCTGTCCACTGAACAAATAATGTCTTGAATCACAGCTGACCATCTAACTAACTGATATCCCATATTGACAGAACTATAATATAAATATAAATAACTTTTCACAAGTTTTGTTGACAGTTAACCCTTTACCACAAGACAAAATTTGTGACTGGACCAAAGTCAAAGCCTTTGTTGATGACAACTTAAGCATGACTCAAATGGTGATTTCTGTATTTTTGAAAGGGTAGAAAACATTGTGGGAAAAGGACAAAATGCAGATTACCAGCTTTTCCTCCTTATTTTCAAAAGCCTTTCTCTTTCTGGGTCGTCAAAACTCAGGATTGTGTGGTTAAGAGTCAAATCTTTACCAAACAATGAATTTTCACAACCTTGAGGCAAAAATCTTTACAAAATATTGTCGGAAAAGGTGAAAATGCTGGTAACCAGCATTTCATCCTTTTCCCACAATGTTTTCAACCCTTTCACAGATAAATAGCATTATTTAGCTACATTAAATTTGTCATCTGCAGAATGCTTCATTTTGGGCAAGTCTAATATTTTGCAGTTTGGTATTAAAGGTGGTAAAAGGTTACTACAGGGATGAATCTTCAACAGCCTACTTGAAACACTCATGATGGATGTGTTACAAACATAGATGGGCAAGCAACCCTGAGAACAATGCACAATCAATCCCCAGTTCAAATTCCATCCAGTCTTAGTCCTTCACCACACAATCCCAACTTTTACCAACGCTGAGAAGGAAAACTTTTGAAATCATTGTCGGGAGAAGAAAAAAATGCTGGTACCTGTAAGTAGCATTTCCTCCTATTTCCACAATGTTTTCTACCCTATTTTTGAGTCACATTTTCTTTTGTTACCTGCAAATGCTTCCAATTTGTTAGGGTCTAAAATTTTGTTGTTTGCTGAAAAGTTTATATATAACTGTCAAACCTGATTTTAATCCAATCAGACACAAGTGAAACTAGCAGCCAGTGGAGCTTTAGTCGCAGAAAAGGAACTAAGCTTATTAAACCCTTTACCAAATGACAAATTTTTGGACTGAACCAAATTGAAAGTATTTGCAGACAACAAATTACATGTTGCTAAAATGATTGCTTCTGTTATCGATTGGGTAGAAAACATTGTGGGAGAAGGAGAAAATGCTGGTTACCAGCAATGCTGGTTACCAGCATTTTCTCCTTTTCCCACAATGTTTTCAAAAGGCTTCCCTGCCAAGGTCGTTAAAAGTCGGGATTGTGTGGTATAGGGTTAAAATGAATGGAAAATATTTGGGGGAAAAGGGGAACTTGCTTCAAACAATAAAATTCTCCTTTTCTCTAAATGATTTCGATTCCTGTCCACTCTAGGGATTTGCTGTATACACACTAGTTGATTGATCCATAATTATTCAAAAACAAATTTTCATACAACTATGGAGAAACTTGCAGGTAACTGAGAAACCTTTACCATACAATCCTGAGTTTGAATGACCCCAAGAAACGGGTCTTTTGAAAACATTGTGAGAAAAGGAGAAAGTGCTACATTTTTACCTTTTCCCACAATGTTTTCTACTTTATTAACCCTGTACCACACAATACCACCTTTTAATGATCCTGGGCAAGAGGCCTTTTCAAAACATAGAATGCTTCAGAATTTGGTCAGCTGTGAAAACATGAATAAATTACCAATAAATTATGTGGTGTAAGGAATAAATACATATATTGGAAACCTTGGATTCAAAAGCAGAAATGGCGATTTCTTTGATGGCCTCCAGAAAATAAAATGCATTTTCTATCGGTCAAAATCGTTGCAACCATCATGGGCAAGATTTGGCATGAAGATACAAGAATGATCAAAGTGTGATAAAATTAAGATGAAATGGGTTAAAACCTGGCTAAAAACGAGTATGGATGTACCTTTAAAAGGCCGAATAAACACAACAAACATGCAGTTATAATCTAAAATTTAGACCCCAATAACAGCAGCTTCAATATTGTTCTTGCCAAGAATGTGTCCCAAACAGAAAGACACTGTAGATCAAGGATCAAATTGCACATTTTGTGCAATCTGATCTTGATCAACAGTGGCCACAAATGCTAATTCTTTCCAAAAAAGGCTAAAAGCTTTTTTCTCCTGCTTTCAAAATAGCCAGTTCTCTTTTTGCCACCCCATATTCATCCTGAATCCTTTAAGTGCCCATCACAACTATAGTTTTTTTAGCACAAAGTCTAGATCAAGATCACACTGCACATTTGTGCAGTCTCAGGTCTTACCCTTTACCATACAATCCCAAGTTTTACTGACCCTATGGAATAAAGCTTTACAAAACATTTCCGGAAAAGAAGAAAATGCTGGTTCACAGCATTTTCTTCTTTTCCGTCAATCTTTCCTACCCTTTCAGAGACAAATTTGACAATTTGAGCAACATTTAATATGTTGTCTGCAAAAACTTTAAATTTTGATTAGTCTAAAATTTAGTCCATTAAACACAGTCTGAACGTGGATGAAAACTGTCTGCTCTGTTGAGATATAGTTTTGTCCAAATTGTTCTTAGAATATTGCCATCAATCATTTGGTCCAATATGAATGCTGGAAAATGTAGATTTCTCATAACACTTCAAGGATTAACAGATCTCTATTATACATAAAGAGTTATCTTTGAAAGATCTTGAATAATACCTACTTAATCTAATTATGAAAGTCGACTGAACTTTTTAATCACGTCAAAAATATTTACTTAACCCTTTACCATACAATCTCGACCGTTAGCAACCTCAAGGAAATGAACTTTTGAAAACATTGTGGGAAAAGGAGAAAATGCTGGTAACCAGCATTTTCGCCTATTCCCACAATGTTTTCTACCCTTTCAAGGACAAATTTCTAGTTTTGTAACATTTGTCGTCTGCAAATGAATATTTTGTTGTTTGGTAAAGAGTTAATTCAAGACACACTTTCCATCTTTCACTCAACGCCAATGAATTTTTTTTTTCTGCTGACATCATGCAGTCAAATCTTGGACCTGCGTCATCCCCTACTTGATTTTAAAAAAGGTTGTTCAGTGTGAAAGATGGAATTGCAATTATAGGCCTAGTTAACCCTTCACCAAACGGCAAAATTTTAGACTGGACCAAACTGGAAGCATTTGCAGACAACAAATTAAGTGTAGCTTGAATAGTGATTTATGTATTGGATAGGTCAGAAAACATTGTGGAAAAAGGAGAAAATGCTGGTTACCAGCATTTTCTCCTTTTCCCACAATGTTTTCAAAAGGCTTCTTTCTCAGGGTCGTTAAAAGTCGGGATTGTGTGGTAAAGAATTAACCCTTTACCACGTGACAAAAATGTAGACTTGTCCAAATTGAAAGCATTTGCAAACGACAATTTATACGTTGTTCAAATGATGGAATTTGTCATTAATAGGGTAGAAAACATTGTGGGAAAAGGAGAAAATGCTGGTTACCAGCATTTTCTCCTTTTCCCACAATGTTTTCAAAAGGCTTCTTTCTCAGGGTCGTTAAAAGTCGGGATTGTGTGGTAATTAGGGTTAAAAGTAATATTCATTTTGCACAGAAAGGGGGCTAATATTATAACCAATGTGCCAACTCTCTCTTTTTTGTCTGCTTCTTTAGAAAGCAAATAAAACGGATAAATAAAACTTACAAAATCTGATCCAAAGACAACATAAAAGTCAAATGCACTGTCGGTATACTACAGGAGCGAAAGTGTGTCCTTGGGAAAGGTTTAACCCTTTACCACACAATCTGAAGTTTTATCGACCCCAAGGAAATGAATTTTGAAAACATTTTGAGAAAAGGAGAAAATGCTGGTAACCAGCATTTTCTCCTTTTCTCACCATGTTTTCTATGCTTTCTAATCCAAATTCCATCGACTGTAATGCATCTAATTTGTTGTCTGCAAATGTTTTGTATAGGGACAAGTTTAACACTTTGTTGTCTGGTAGAGGGTTAAACCAAACGGTTTTTCAGTCAAACTATGTCAAATAAAATGAGCCATGGTCTGTGAAAAGGGGGCTTAGTGCATCTGCAAAAAGTATCGATCCAGGTCAGCCTGTGCAGTCTGCGCAGGCTGACCTTGGCCGAAACTTTTCGCTATAGGTCAATTTTCTACATGTCAAAGGACCAGTCTACCTCATGGTTCATTTGTTTGTTAGACAAAAAGGATTTTATGGATCCCTGATCATGTGATGTCTGGCTAGGTATATTGCATTATAGAGATGCAATAACACCCCTTTTGCCAGAGCATGGCTCAAAAATAAATTATTCTCATTAATGATAAACTACTCTCCTACGTATACATATTCAGTAAGTCTAAAAATTTGTTATATGTGTCCTGTTTTCTTGTTTGGGATTTTCTTTTCTGTGTATAAACAAATGACTTGTTATCAACATGTTATCGACATGTTTAAAATGTAAAATGTGTAACTGTATCTTACATAATGATAACACCCGTTTTTCAATCAAACTTTTTTGTAATATTTTCTTACCTAAATTAACTCTTGGCATGCCAAAGACTTAAGGTGCTTTTCATGGACAGTCTAGATCAAGATCAGACTGCATAGAACATGCAGTCTGATTATTTATCTACACTATCCAACATATTCATATCCCAAACTTTTCCAAAAAAGCAGAAAAAATGTTTCATTTAAAAAGTGGTCCAACATTTGATACAAGAAATCAAATCTAAACACACTAAATGAATCCCAATCACTTTCACCAACAGAAAACAAACTAAAGAAATCCAATATTTCAAATCGTGAAACTCGGTAACTTCAATTAAAACTTATCCCAAACTTGACAAACTTTCATTTCTTTCAATAAAACTTTTATTTATGTCCAACCTCTGTTTGAAGAAGAAGTTACAGTTTAACATCATCACTGAAGCAGTCTGAATCACATGGTCCTCAAAATAAAACTGAAACACAGTCTACATACAAAAATCGGAGTCACTGAGAAGCATGTCTGAATAAACACAGATCACAATCTTTTGTAACCTGAACCACTAAGCAACCCCATTCCCACGCTTTT
The DNA here is from genome assembly GCA_945859785.2 of Tridacna gigas. NCBI lineage: Eukaryota > Metazoa > Mollusca > Bivalvia > Cardiida > Cardiidae > Tridacna > Tridacna gigas. The sequence continues at coordinate 10,004,671 of OX244028.2, forward strand.
AACTAATCCTTGTAATATCCAATATCTTCGCTGCCGCTTATTTTTTGTTTTTTCGGTTATTTTACTTAGGGCTCCGGGACCCATTTTTTTGGGGTTCCTTGATTTATCTTTCAAAATTTTTTAGATTGTTCCGACCCAAAAACTTTCCAAACTGAACTGTACTTAACCCTACGAGTGCTGAATGAACAAAACAGTTATTTTTTTTAGTCAAGAGACAAGATCCAAATAATTGCTATGTCCAGGTTCTTTTTGCCTAGAGAGGTCTGGGCATAGTGGACAATGTAGATCAAGGATCAGACTGCACATCTTGTGTAGTCTGATCTTGATCTCCACCACAAAAGCAACTATAGTTGTGAAAGACACCTTAAGGAATAAGAATACGAGAGATTAAATCACCAGCAAGGATTTTTCATGTTCTGTTTGTGTTTTTGGTTTGTTTGTTTGTTTGGTGTTTCAAGCCAGTTTTAACAGTACAGTACTTCATTTATCACCATCAGCCAGTGTGCCTATTCACACATTCCAGACTTTTGAAGACCCAGTTTGAGAAGACTTTTGAAAACAATATGGGAAAGGGAGAAAATGCTGGTTACCAGCTTTTTTTCCTTTTCCCACAATGTTTCCTACCCCATCAACGATCTATAGTTTATTTGTATCACTTTTGAAACTGTCGTCTGCAGAAGCTTTCAATTTGGAAGAGTCTAGAATTTGTCATTTGGTAAAGAGTAAGCCAGCCTCAAGACCAAATATTATGGTCAAACCATGGTAAAATACCAATCATGACTGAATCTCCAATCAGTAATTTACACTTGCATTCCAAACAACCACTTTAGCCCTTTACCAAACGACAAAATTTTAGACCCGTCCAAATTGAAAGCTTTTGCAGACGACAAAATAAATGTGACTCAAAAATTGAAATTTGTTTTGGAAAGAGTAGAAAACATTGTGGGAAAAGGAGAAAATGCTGGTTATCAGCATTTTCTCCTATTTCCACAATGTTTTCAAAAGGCTTCTTACTCTGGGTCATTAAAAGTCAGAATTGTGTGGTAAAGAGTTATGCCCTTTGTCACACAATCCCATTATTCAAAGATCCTGATGAATGGGGCTTTTGAAAACAGTTTGGAAAGAGGCTACCATGAGGAAAAAAAGATTTTGAAAACACACCGAGGGAAAAAGAGTAAATGCCAGTTACCAGCTTTTTTCCCTTTCCCACAATATTTTCTATCCTATCAACACCAAATTCTGGCACTCCAGACACATTTTATTTGTCATCTGCAAATGCTCTCAATTTAGACCTGTCGTAATAAATTTTGTTGTTTGGTACAGACTTAGCTCTTTACCACACGAGAAAAATGTAGACCAGTCCAAATTGAAAGCATTTGCAGACGACATTTCAAATGTTACTCAAATGAGGAATTTTGCCTTTGATATGGTAGAAAACATTGCGGGAAAAGGAGAAAATGCTGGTTACCAGCATTTTCTCCTTTTCCCACAATGTTTTCAAAAGGTTTCTTCCTCAGGGTTGTTAAAAGTCGGGATTGTGTGGTAAAGAGTTAATGTCACTCAAATAATGAAATTTACTTTTGAAAGGGTAAAGGCATTGAGGGCAAAAGAGCCAATGCTTGTTATCAGCAATTTTTCCTTTTTGCTCCATGTTTTCTGAAGACTTCTTTCTAAGGATCATTAAAACGCTAAATTGTTTAGTAAACAGTTAAAATTATTTGGCTCAAATAATGAAATTTATCTTTGAAAGTGTAAAAAGCATTGTAGGAAAAAGGAGAAAATGCCGGTAACCAGCATTTTCTCCCTTTCCCACAATGTTTTCAAGAGCCAGAATTATTAAAACTCAGCACTGTTTAGAAAAGGGTCAAAGGGCACTTTTAGAAACATCCCAGACATTTTGATACAGGTTACAGCCCAAATTTTTAATGGCCACTTCCTGTGTCCACTCCCATTTATGTGTCTGAAGACACTGACCATATTTTAAATGTTATCAAAACAATCTCATCAGCACTTCCTTGGGCATTGGAAACATTGTAATAAAAGGAAAAAAATGCTTGTAACAAGCATTTTCTCCTTTTCCCACAATGTTTTCTACCCTTTCAAAGATAAACCCTTATCATTTGAGTTGTAAATAATCCTGCATACAAATGACTCTGAAGAAGAAAGCTTTCAAAATCACTGTGGGAAAAGCAGAAAATGCTGGTCATTTTTCCACAATGTTTTAAAATGACTTCATTCTTAAGAATGTGAAAAAACAGCATTAATATTTGGTAAAGCCCTCAACCATTCATTTTGTTATATTCAACCAGAAAAAACACCTGTAGCTTTCAGTCTCCCCTTCTTTCAATATTTATTCATAATTTAACCCTTTACTGCTGATACTTTGCCCGCCCGGGTAGCTCAGTGGTTAGCATATCTGACTTGTGACCTGGTGGTTCCAAGTTTGATACCTGGTTGAGGCAAACTTGAACCTTTCTTGCCTCTCATCTCTGATGCATGTGGGAAAAGTAGTCAGTGACTTGGAAAGAAAGTTGTGTCAGCACTGTTGTGAGAAAGCCAGGAAACACATGTGTAGGTGCACTGATCGCCATGATATGACCTAAGCTGTTAAAACGGTGTTAAACTCCAATACAATCAATCAATGAAAAACTGACACTTTACCAAACAACAAAACTTTAGACTAGTCCAAATTGAAAGCATTCGCAGATGAAAAAGGTTAATGTGACTGAAAACAGAAAAACTGAAATCTGTTATGGGAAGGGTTTAGCTCTTTACCACATGACAAAATTTTAGACTCACCTAAACTGAAAGCATTTGCAGACAACAAAATAAATGGGGCTGGAAACTTGAAACATGTTTCAGAAAGGGTAGAAAACATTGTGGGAAATGGAGAAAATGCTGGTTACCAGCATTTTCTCCTTTTCCCACAATGTTTTCAAAAGGCTTCTTTAACAGGGTTGTTAAAAGTCGGGATTATGTGGTAATGGGTTACAACATTGTGGGAAAAGGAGAAAATGCTGGTTACCAGAATTTTGTCCTTTTCCCCACAAGGTTTTTAAAAGACCATTTCCTCCCGGTAGCTAAAACTCCAGATTGTGTGTTTTAAAGCGCCTTTCACGACTATAGTTGCCCTTGCGGCCAGTGTAGATCAAGATCAGGCTGCACAAAACATGCAGCCTGATCTTTGATCTACACTGTCCACTTTGCTGATAAACTGCAGACAACAGCTATCATGAAATTGCAATTATTTGAGTCCTATTTATAGATTTAAAATGTCTGACAGGTTTATTTAGCACTCTAAGGGTTAACTCTTTACTGCACAATCACGGGTTATAACAACCCTAAAGGAGAAGCCTTTTGGAAACATAGTGGGAAAAGGAGAAAATGCTGGTAACCAGCATTTTCTCCTTTTCCCACAATGTTTTCTACCCGTCCCAAAACAAATTTCAATTTCTAATTCACATTTAATTTGTCGTCTGCAAAAGCTTTCATTTTGGACTAGTCTAAAATTTTGTCGTTTGGTAAAGAGTTAAGAGTTAATAAATTGAATAAAATGTTCAAGCTCATAATAAAAGCAAAATTACTGCAATTTCAAAAGTTATTTTCATTGAAAACAAATCTGGCCATTTCAGTGATGACCATAGATCAGACAATGCATGTTTTTTATTGAATTTGATCTACACTAGCCGCAAAGTACATTAAGTCTTTACCACAGGACAAAAATGTCAAATTGTACAAAGTGGAAGCAATGTGCACACATTTTAAATGTGACTCAAATGTCGGAATTTGTCTTTGATAGGGTAGAAAACGTTGTGGGAAAAGGAGAAAATGCTGGTTACCAGCATGTTCTTCTTTTCCCACAATGTTTTCAAAAGGCCTCTTTCTCAGAGTCCTTAAAACTCGGGATTGTGTGGTAAAGGGTCAAGTCATTTTCAGCAGCCTATGGACAAAGTTTCATGTGTGTTTTCTTTCATGTCAATTAAAATACATGATAAACCATTCAATTTATTTTTCTTTACACTCTCGCGACTTCGTCCTCAGTCATACCCTGTTGCTACGTCTTCAGCCACTCTCCTCTCGTTCAACTTCAGTGATTTTGATGTGTAGATTTTGTCCTGGGCCACAACTTTTTCATTCAAAATGAAAACGGTAAAAATATGCTCCATACCCTTTCTACTACACAGCCATCCAGCTCTAACAAAGCTACTGGTACATAGTGTTTTGAGTTCTTACAGCTGAATTCTTTTTCAAAACATTGTGAAGAAAGAAGAAATTTTTTGTAACAGTTCATACATGTACAGTGAAAGACAACATTGAGGCAATCAGAAAAATTGCTCTACTTTTCAAAGTAATTTTTCCATTCACCACAATGTTGTTGAAAATCAGTCAGGTATTGATGCATCGTAATGTGTCTTGACCTTTCACATAACAATCACATGCTTTACAACCCTGAAGAAAGAGGCTTAGGAAAATATTGTGGGAAAAGGAGAAAATGCTGGTAACCAGCATTTACTCCTTTTCCTACAATATTTTCAATGCCAGCCAATTATAGTAATGTCAACCAAACATAAAGATTTTATTTACGCCCCCAAAAAAGTAGGGGGCTGACCCCTAAAATTAAGGACTGGATGCAGTAATGCAACACCTTATGCCCCTAAATCAAACAAAGACATCTTTCAAGGGTCCCTTGGGGGCCGAGGGGATGAGCAAGCAGAGAAAATATTCATGACCTCTTACAAAGTTACAGTACAAATCATAATTAGATTTTACAGAGGCTGCAGTCTGATCTTGATCTATTTTGTTCAAATTTTTGTGACACAGACTGGCTTGACCCTTTATCAAACAAAAAGCTCTTTACCAAACAACATAATTTCAGACTGGTTCAAATTGAAAGCATTTGTAGACGACAAAATAAACGTGAATGAAAATTTACAATCTGTTTTGGGAAGGGTAGAAAACATTGTGGGAAAAGAAGAAAATGCTGGTTACCAGCATTTTCTCCTTTTCCCAGAATGTTTTCAAAAGGCTTCTTTCTTCAGGTTGTTACAAGTTGGGATTGTGTGGTAATGAGGGTTAAACTTGTGCAAATTAAAAGTATTGCAAGTCTAATTGTGGCTCAAATGATGGGATTTGTGAAAAAAGGAGAAAATGCTGGCTACTAGCATTTTCTCCTTTTTCCACCATATTCCCAAAAGCCACCTTTTTTGACTGTTTAATCACTGGATTGTTGGTTAAGGGACAAAAAAAAAGACTTAAAAAATTCAGTATTTCAAAAAGACTGAAAAATTTCAGTATTTTGGTTTTTACAGCAAACCAGAATTATTACAGCGTCCATTCTATTTATTTAGCAGTAAGTTGGAGATGCTTTGATTGATTGTTTGATTGTATGGTGTTTAACACCTTTTTCAACATTATTTTGGTTATTCTTGGTGGCCAAGGCACCTATCCATGCTTTCCTGGAGTTTCTCTTACCACTAATGCACACAATATTCTGCCCAAGCCACTGGCTGCTTTCCCACATAACCATCTCATAACCATCATTCAAGATGCTTGGGACCCCAAATAAACAAGATACCGGTACACAATTTTTAGTCTGCAAAAAATACTTTTATAATATTGTACTTATTCTACTTTCTATGGCAGCATTGTGGAAAGTGTAGATTATAGATCAGACTGCAGTCTGATCTTGATCTATACCGCTCACAAAAGCCACTATAGTTGTGACAAGCAGGACAGGGGTTAAAAGTTCACCTGCAGTACCCACCTTTACGTGGACATTTTGTCCTTTATATCAAATCTGACAGGTAAAACTACCTGTGCCTTTGTCCTTGCTCTTCTGAATTCTCCTTGTTTCTGAAAGTGTGTATTGCTTTGTCTGTTTGTTTGTCTGTCATTCTGTTTGTCAATCTGCAACAGTTGCAGACTGACAGTTACTGTCTGCCTGCCACTGTCTGTTTTCCTCTCTTTCTGTTTGTTAGTCTGTATATCTATCTGTCTATTTATGTTCACCCTTTACCACACAATCCTGACTTTTAACTCTTTACCAAACGCAAAAATTGTAGACTTGTCCAGATTGAAAGCATTTGCAGATGACAAGATAAATTTGACTCAAAAATTGAAATTTGTTTTGGGAAGGGTAGAAAACATTGTGGGAAAAGGAGAGAATGCTGGGTACCAGCATTTTCTCCTTTTCCCACAATGTTTTCAAAAGGATTCTTACTCAGGGTCGTCAAAAGTTGGGATTGTGTGGTAAAGGGCTAACGACCCTGAGAAAGAAAGCCTTTGAAAACATTATGGGAAAACAGGAGAAAATGCTGGTAACAAGCATTTTCTCCTTTTACCACAATATTTTCTACCCTTCCCAAATCAGAATTCACTGTTTGAGTCACGTTTATTTTGTCATCTGCATTTTCTCCTTTTCACAAAATGTTTTCTCCCATTTCAAGACTAAAATCATCTTTTGATCTATATGTAATTTGTTGTCTTCAAATGCTTTCAATTTGGACAAGTCTGTACATTTTGCTGCGTGGTGAAAGGTTAAAACTTAGCGTATGAGGCAATTTGTCAAATTATACAAGGTCATGATTAATTAACAAAACCATCAACTATTTTTACAATCATCGATCAGTTGGAATCAATATCAAGACTGTAAAATCTCTTAAATTCATTATCTTACAGCCATATCTGGCAAAAATAATCACACATAACCATTGGTCATGTGACATCAATTCGTCCAGATTTTTATTCGATTTAGGTGTAAGGCCCCAAGGTCATAGGTCAATGAAGGTTATTTCTACTTATAAGTCAAACAATGTTTGACCAAACTTTTGAAAATATTGTGGTACAACCTGATGTTGCTGGGAATCAGCATTTTGTCTCTTTTCCATAATGTTTTCTACCTGTTGAAAGACTACAATTGACAGAGTGTTTCTTTGTGCCACTTAATCCTCCACCAGACGACAAAATTTTAGCCTTGTCCAAATTGAAAGCTTTTGCAGACGACAAAATAAATGTGACTTGAAAATAGAAATTTGTCTTGGGAAGAGTAGAAAACATTGTGGGAAAAGGAGAAAATGCTGGTTATCAGCATTTTCTCCTTTTCCCACAATGTTGCAAAAGGCTTCTTCCTAGGGGGGTCATTAAAAGTAGGGATTGTGTGATAAAGGGTTCACCCTTTACCTGATGACAAAATTTTAGCCATGTCCAAATTGACAGCATTTGCAGACGACAATTTTAATGTAGCTCAAATGGTGCAATTTGTCTTTGACAGGGTAGAAAACATTGTGGGAAAAGGAGAAAATGCTGGTTACCAGCATTTTCTCCTTTTTGCCACAATGTTTTCAATAGGCTTCTTTCCCAGTGGCATTAAAAAGCGGCATTGTACAGGAAAGGGTTAAACAACATTATTTCAGTCAACAGTCATAGCATGGTAATGGGCTAATTCCAAAATCAATCATAAAATTTTATCTCTATAAACAGACTCAATCCCACAATTTAAAATATCTGTAAAAAATCAATCTCCCCAATATCTTAATCGTCAAACCAAATTGGCCAATTATCAAGTAAAATGGAGAAAAATCTGAAATTAAACGATAGGTCTATTTTATTGAGTCAAATATTTAAATTTTCACAAGAATCTCCCGTTTTCTGACACACAGGGACAAGAAATCTTTCTCATAAAATTATTTCTGTCACCCTTCGTGTAAATAGTAGATTGAATTGCTTTTATACACAGAATTGATCAAGATCAGACTGATCTTGGGTCACTTAGGTATAAGCCATGCTCTGTCAAAAGGGGCTTAATGCATCTGCAAAAAGTATCGACCCATGTCAGACTTACTTGGTATAAAGCATTACTACGAAGCATTAAACCTTTCCCAAACAAGCCCTGGTTTTCACGTGTCTGCAGTACAAGTCTTTTGAAAACACTGTGGGAAAAGGAGAAATTGCACGTAACAAGCAATTTCTCCTTTTCCCACAGTGTTTTCTACCCTTTTTGAGACCTTTCTGCCATTTTCATCAAATTTAAAATTGTTCTCTGCAAACTCTTTCAATTTGAACCAGTCCAAAATTTGTTGTTTGGGAAATTGTTAAACCAATGAATTAACCCTTTATCAAACGACGAAAATGTAAACTTGTCCAAATTGAAAGCATTTGCAGACGACAATTTTAATGAGGCTAAAAGGATGGAATTTGTCTTTGACAGGATTGAAAACATTGTGGGAAAAGGACAAAATGCTGGTTACCAGCACTTTGTCCTTTTCCACAATACTGTTAAAACTTGGGATTGTGGTATTGGGATTTCTCCATGAAAGCGTAGAAATTGTTGTGGGACAAAAAAATATGCTGACCAGCATTTTCTCCTATTCCCAAGATGTTTTTAACCCTTTACCAAACTACAAAATTTTAGACAGGTCCAAATTGAAAGCATTTGCAGACAACAATATAAATGTGATTGAAAAATTGAAATTTGTTTTGGGAAGGTTAGAAAACATTGTGGGAAAAGGAGAAAATGCTGGTTACCTGCATTTTCTCCTTTTCCCACAATGTTTTCAAGAGGCTTTTTCTTCAGGGTCGTTAAAAAGTCGGGATTGTGTGGTAGAGAGTTATTAGCTTTTTCCTCTGGTTCAATAAAAGATGTCACTGTTATGCAACAAGCTAAGTGTTAACCGGCTTTACCAAACAATCCCAACTTTTCATAACCCTGAGATAGAGGGCTTTTGAAAACACTGAGGGAAAAGGAGAAAATGCTGGTTAACAGCATTTTCCCCTTTCCCTACATTGTTTTCTACTCTTTCAAGGACAAATTTCATGTTTTAGGTGACATTAATTTTGTCCTCTGCAAATGCTTTCAATTTGGAGAAGGCCAGGGATACCTGGAAAGGTAGACTGCACTTTGTGTAATTGTTACTTCTTTTGACTTGTGCAAAATGCTGCATGTCCCAATACAGACAATATCTGTATTTATTTTTATTGACAGTCTGTCAAATGTGACATTAAGCTGTCAAAATAGTCGTTATGTATATCAAACAGACCAATTTTGTTATAGAAAAAGTAAATGTTTTCAAACATATGAATCTTTTCTTTAACCCTTTCCCACACAATCTTGACTTTTAATGACCCTGAGAAGGAAAGCTTTTGAAAACATTATGGAAAAAGGAGAAAATGCTGGTAACCAGCATTTCCTCCTTTTCCCACACTGTTTTCTACCCTATCTAAAAAAAAAAATTGCACCGTTTGACCCACACCGAAATTGTCATCTGCAAATGCTTTCAATTTGGACAAAGCTAAATTTCTTTCGTCTGGTAAAGGGTTAATATAAATGCATAATCATGCTATACCTACATAAACATTGTTGCAAAAGACGACTGCTCAGAATGAGCTTTTTTTTTTTATTTCTTAAAATTTTATATTGAATTTCTTTGCAATCTTTCTACAGTTGTCATTTTATTGACAAACACAAAATCAAGGCATTTTCTTTTTATACAGTAAGAGCAGCAAATCTGGTTAACTCTGCCAAAAGAGATAATTTTAGACTTGTCCAAACTGAAAGCATTTGCAGACTACAAAATAAGTGACTCAAAAACTGAAATTTGTTTTAAGACGGGTAGAAAACACTGTGGGCAAAGGAGAAAATGCTGGCTCTCTCCTTTTCTCAAAAGCCTTCTTGGTCAGGGTCATTATAAGTCAGGATTGTGTGGTAAAATATTAACCCTTTCCCAAACAAGCCCTGGTTTTCACGTGTCTGCAGTACAAGTCTTTTGAAAACACTGTGGGAAAAGGAGAAATTGCTCGTAACGAGCAATTTCTCCTTTTCCCACAGTGTTTTCTACCCTTTTTGAGAACTTTCTGCCATTTTCATCAAATTTAAAATTGTTGTCTGCAAACTCTTTGAATTTGGACCAGTCCAAAATTTGTTGTTTGGGAAAGGGTTAAACAATCCCCAGAAAGGACTGTCACCCTGCCTTGGATTCAAACCTCTGACCATTGAACACTAGGTCATGCACCAAACTAACCAACTACTTCGGCTTAGAAGACGACAATGACAGGAACTCGAGAAATTCAATCCATGAGAGAAAGTTGCAACCCTGAATCTGAGTTTTTAACTGATAGCATATTAGTAACTCAAGACAATAAAGCAAACATTTTAACTGCATTGACCCTGTACCAAACAGTCTTCATTATTTAACTCTTTACCAGACGACAAAATTTTAGGTTGGTCGAAATTGAAAGCATTTGCAGATGACAAAATAAATGTGACTCAAAAATTGAAATTTGTTTTGGAATGGTTAGAAAACATTGTGGGAAAAGGAGAAAATGCTGGTTACCAGCATTTTCTCCTTTTCCCACAATGTTTTCAAAAGGCTTCTTCTTCAGGGTCGTTAAAACCCGAGATTGGGTGGTAAAGAGTTAACTCTTTACCGGACAACAAAATTTTAGGCTGGTCGAAAGTGAAAGCATTTGCAGACGACAAAAAAATTGTGACTCAAAAATTGAAATTTGTTTTGGGAAGGGTAGAAAACATTGTGGGAAAAGGAGAAAATGCTGGTTATCAGCATTTTCTCCTTTTTCCACGATGTTTTCAAAAGGCTTGTCTTTCTGGGTTGTTAAAAGTCGGGACTGTATGGTAAAGGTTAAGTCACATTCAATTAGTCAGCTGCATTTATGCTTTGAGTTTCGTCCAGCCTAAAAATGTTGTCTTTTGGTGAAGAGGTAAAACTTCATTAACTCTTTACCAAACGACAAAATTTTATACTTGTCCAAATCGAAAGCATTTGCAGACGACAAAATAAATGTAACTGAACAAATGAAATTTGTCTTGAGAAGGGTAGAAAACATTGTGGGAAAAGGAGAAAATGCTGGTTACCAGCATTTTCTCCTTTTCCCACAATGTCTTCAAAGGGTTTCTGTTCCAGGTCGTTAAAAGTTAGGGTTGTGTGGTAAAGAGTTAACTGTCATTAGCTTCCACAGCCAAAAATGTTGGACTCATCCAAATGGAAAGAATTTGCAAACAAAAAATTAAATATGGTTTTCCCTCAGAACAACTGGAAACTTTCTGAGAAAAGGAGAAAATGCTGGTCACCACTATTTTCGTCTTTTTCCACAATGCTTTCAAAAGCCTTCTTCCTCAGAGTTGTTAAATCTCAAAATTCTACGTTAACTCTTTACCAGACAACAACATGTTGGACTGGACCAAGTTCAAAGCATTTGCAGACGACAAATTTAATGTTGCTAAAATGATGATTTCTGTGTTTGACAGGACAGAAAACATTGTGGGAAAAGGAGAAAATCCTGGTTCCCTGCATTTTCTCCTTTTCCCACAATGTTTTCAAAAGGCTTCTCTTTCAGAATCGTTAAAACACGGGACTATGTAGTACAGAGTTAAAAGGTTAAAACTGTCATTTTGTTACACTCTTAATTTCAGAACTGTTGCTATGACTCTCAATTTCACAAAATCAAAACTCACTATGAATAGCTTTTACTTCCATTTTGTAACACAACAAAATAAACTCTTTACCAAACAATCAAAAGTTTAATGACCCCTGGTAACCGGCATTTTCTCCTTTTCCCACAATGTTCTTTACCTTTTCAAAGAAAAATTCCCTCAATTGAGGCAGAATTATAATTTTCCATTTGGACATGCTTTCAGTTTGGACAAGTCTAAAATTTTGTTATCGGGTGTAGACTTCGTGAAAGAAGGAAGTTCATTTACGAAATGAAAACAGAATTCAAACCCATAGCAAAGTCGGGACACCCTGGTATCAAATTTCTTGTAATTTCATTGTAACAAAATGAACAATTATTTGTGGAGTAAAGCCTGGTTCTCATGGGGGCCATTTGATGATAGCTGATTTAACCCATTGCCTTCATAACCCCTTACCATTCCTGTGAATTAAAGACACTGAAGAAAAAGGCTTTTGAAAACATTGAGGGAAAAGGATTGATTGGTTGATTGTATGGTGTTTAACACCGTTTTCAACATTATTTCAGTTATATCGCGGCGGCCAGTGCACCTATCCATGCTTTCCTGGAGTTTCTGTTACCAGTACTCCCCACAATATTCTTTCAAAGCCACTAGCTGCTTTCCCACATAACCATCGTCGAAACAATGGTCAGCGTTGAGAGAGGAAGGAATGCTGTCGTGATGACTATCATCAATCCTCGGAAAGAAATTGGCAAAGCCAGGGATCGAACCTGTGACCTCCTGTTCTCAAGTCCTGTACGCTACTGACTGAGCTACTGGGGCTTGGCTGTGGGAAAAGGAGAAAATGCTGTTAATCAGGGTTTTCTCCTTTTGCAACAATGTTTTCTAACTTTTCAAAGCCATATTCTATCAGTTTGGGTCTAACTTAACCCTTTCCCAAACAAGCCCTGGTTTTCACGTGTTTGCAGTACAAGTCTTTTGAAAACACTGTGGGAAAAGGAGAAATTGCTCGTGACGAGCAATTTCTCCTCTTCCCACAGTGTTTTCTACCCTTTTTGATAACTTTCTGCCATTTTCATCAAATTTAAAATTGTCGTCTGCAAACTCTTTCAATTTGGACCAGTCCAAAATTTGTCGTTTGGGAAAGGGTTAATTTGTAATTTCAGTGCTTTCAGTGTCAACTAGTGAAAAATGTTGTCATCTTGTGTTCAAGAGTTAAAGGATAAAAAATGCTGTATAACATGACTTTGTAAAGGTCACTGTAAAATATTAATAACCATAAATAAGTTTTCATACATTGCATAGATCTACATGAGAATTCTAAAGTTCTAAGATAATTTCCAGTTCATCGGAAACAACCGAAAATTGGAAAAGTCGCCTTACACAGACATGGAATAAGCTTCCACAATAACAAAAAAAGTAAATTGAAAAACCATCTACCAATTTCTTAACCCTTTACCACACAGCAAGATTTAAGACCTCTCCATATTGAAAACATTTAACCCTTTACCAAACAACAAAATTTTAGACTTGTCCAAATTGAAAGCATTTGCAGATGACAAAATAAATGTGACTCAAAAATTGAAATTTGTTTTGGGAAGGTTAGAAAACATTGTGGGAAAAGGAGAAAATGTTGGTTTCCAGCATTTTCTCGTTTTCCCACAATGTTTTCAAAAGGCCTTTTCTTCAGGGTCGTTAAAAGCCGTGATTGTGTGGTAAAGAGTTAAAGACAATAACATAAATGTGGCTTAACCCTTTACCAAACAACAAAAATTTAGACTGGACCAGAATGAAAGCATTTGCAGATGACTAAATGAATGCTACACAAAAATTGGAACTTGTTTTTGGAAGGATAGAAAACATTGTGGGGAAAAGGAGAAAATGCTGGTTACTAGCATTTTCTTCTTTTATCACGATGTTTTCAAAAGGCCTTTTCTTAAGAGTCGCTAAAACTCGGGATTGTGTGGTAAAGGGTTACCTGATGGGGTTCATCTCTGAAAGGGCAGAAAACATTCTGGGATATTGCTGGTTACCAGCATTTTCTCCTTTTCCCACAGTGTTTTCAAAAGCTGTCTACTTCAGGGTCCTTAAAACTCTGGATTGTGCAGTAAAGGGTTAAATTACAGTAAGCTGTCACTCTAAGCATAATATGGGGTTATATTTGGGGTTGTATTTCAACAAAAAGATGCAGAAAAACACTCCTCTAAGCTCCTTAGACATTAAAAGTAAGGACAACGATCATTTCTAGGTCCTAGGAAAATACCTCACTCTTGGAAAAGTAGCCTTGAACAAATGATGGACTGAACTTGAGAACAAATTTCACTGGATCAAAAATTTTGAAAAGCCATTCATTTCTAAAATTACCAAAAGCTGTCACCCTTAAGGCACTAATATAAGGTCATATTACTACAATAGAAACGGGAAACAATACATATCCTTTGAACTTCTAATACATGAAATCTGCAACATCAATTCATAGGATAGACACAAATATTTCATTTTTTTATAAATTTCTTTGTTTGCCAGAAATTCCCGCACATTATTTGTCAGTGAAAAATCCCAGATCAGACTTCAAGCTCTATGAAAGTTTGATCTTGGGTCGGTACAGTTCCCATAGACATCATCTATTACCTTTGCCAATGTTAAGAGTAATAGAACTTTAGCCCTTTACCAGACGACAAAACAATAGCCTTGTCCAAATCAAGAGCATCTGCAGATGACAATTTCAATGGCTCAATTGGTGCAATTTTTCTTTGATAGGGTAGAAAACATTATGGGAAAAGGAGAAAATGCTGGTTACCAGCATTTTCTCCTTTTCCCACAATGTTTTCTAAAGGCTTCTTTCCCAGGGTAGTTTAAAGGCGGCATTGTGCAGTAAAGGGTTAAAACTTTCAACAGAAAATTAAATCTCCTGGGAAACCAAAAGTTACATGTTTCCCCTAAAAAATACAGATACATGTAGTCATTAACTCTTTACCAAACGACAAAATTTAAGAGTCATCCAAATTGAAAGCATTTGCAGACAAATTCAGTGTAACTCAAAATTTTAAATTTGTGTTGGGAAGAGTAGAAAACATTGTGGGAAAAGGAGAAAATGCTGGTTACCAGCATTTTCTCCTTTTCCCACAATGTTTTCAAAAGGCTTCTTTCTCAGGGTCATTAAAAGTCGGGATTGTACCGTAAAGAGTTAAACAATTTAATTGCTCTTTGCTACATTTTTAATTAGGTAACAAAAGTTTAGACTTCTTAAGATTGAAGGCATTTGCAGATGACAAATTAAATGGCTCAAATGAAAGGATTTGTCTATGATAGGTAAGAAAACATTGTGGGAAAAGCCTTCGTAATTGATCTGATGCAATAGTTCTTTCTACAAAAAAATGTTTGTGCATAGTAATGCCATGTCCAAAGAACAGGTCACAGAAAAATTATAATAAGACAATAATGAGCCCACATGAGAAGGCTTTTGAAAACATTGTGGGAAAAGGAGAAAATTCTGGTATACAGCATTTTCTCCTTTTCCCACAGTTTTCTACCCATCTGTAGACAAATCTCAAATCTCATAATTTGAATCACATTTACGATTGAATCACATTTGCTATCTGCAAAGGCTTTCAATGTGCACAAATCTAAAATGTTACTGAATGGTTATAACTTTCTCTTTTTCCTACAATGTTTTCTAACCTTTCTAAGACAAATCTAATCAATTTAATTACATTGATTCTGTGGTCTGCAAATCCTTTAGATATGCAAAAGTCTCAAATGCTTTTGATTGGGTTACCTTAACCATACAATCCTGTGAAGGAAGGCCTTTGAGAACTTGGGGGAAAAAGGAGAAACGCTGGTGAACAGCATTTTCTCCTTGACCCACAATGTTCTCTATCCTCGGAAATTTCATGCATTAAATAATGTCTATTGCATAAATATGGACAGGTCTAAATTTTTGTCGTTTTGTAAAGGGTTAAGCCTTTACCACACAATCCCAAATTTTGACGACCCTAAGGAAAAAGGCTTTGGAAAACATAGTGGGAAAAGAAGAAAATGCAGCTGGTAACCACCATTTTTTCCTTTTCCCACAATGTTTGCAGTTCTTCCCAAAACAAATTTCAATTTTAGAGTCACATTTATCTGTCGTCTGCAAAAGCTTTCAATTTGGACTAGTCTAAAATTTTGTCATTTGGTTAAGAATAAATAAGAGCTCAATGTTCAAGGCATGATTACATGTGAAGACATCGTTGCAAATGGAGAAAACGAGCAAGCAAGCAGTAATTTCTCCTTTTGCCAATATTTTCAACATTACACTGCTGCAAGAAATCTTTTTGAGGAGAAAAAATGCTGTCTTCAGGTGATAAAGTTTCCAAGTCCAAAGAACTTGGGCACAGAAAAATTATAAAAAGATAATATCAAGTGAATGATGTGTTTTTTTTTTTTTGATGTATGGGTGTTCTGAACTTTGGAAAATAAATCCTTCAGATTATAGGTTCATTGAAAAAGGCACGCAAAACTGTTATCAGTAAAATAGAGAATCATTAGGCTTATCAGCAAGAAAAACTAGCATTTCTTGTATTTTTACTCATTGACTTCTTTCTGTATTTGCCGAAAGCGAAAGCAATTTATCAGAAATCTGTAATTCAAAACAAAATGTTACACTTGTTATTATTTGAAAGTAATTACATGTTATACTTGTTATTATTGAAGTAATTGCATGTTATACTTGCTATAATTGAAGTAGTTGCATGCTATACTTGTTATTTTTTAAGTAATTGCATGTTATACTTGTTATTATTGAAGTAATTGCATGTTATACTTTTTAGTACTAAAGTAAATGCATGTTATACTTGTCATTACTGATGTAATTGTATGTTATACTTGTTGTTATTGCAGTAATTGCATGTTATACTTGTTATTATTGAAGTAATTGCATGTTATACTTGTTATTATTGCAGTACTTGTTATTCTTGAAGTAATTGCATGTTATGCTTGTTATTACTGAAGTAATTGCATGTTATACTTGTCATTACTAAAGTAAATGCATGTTATACTTGTCATTACTGAAGTAATTGCGTGTTACACTTGTTATTATTGCAGTAATTGCATGTTATACTTGTTATTATTAAAGTAATTTCATGTTATACTTGTTATTATTGAAAGTAATTGCTGACAACAAAATAGATTGACGCAAATTTTTCCAGGCATTGACAGCATAAACATTGTGGAAAAAAAAAAAGAAAAGTTGATAACCATCTTTCCTTCCTTAACATTCTTTTCAAAAACTCTATCTGTAAGATTTTTTTTATAAAACACAGGATTGTCTGGTTAGAAGAATTTCTTTGTATTGTCTAGGCACAAGGGGAGATAACTCCGTAATGCTTTCTGGTTCATAGACTGATGAACTGTTGATGAATGTTATGCACTATTCATGAATTATTGGTCCAACTTGCTTCTGCGCAGTTCATGAACTGCCTGTTCCCCCCCCCACCAGTTAATAAACTATTTGTACAATTTGTGTATGCCCAGTTCGTCAACTAATTGTCTGATTTGTTTAGACACAGTTCAATACCTATTCATGAGTCATATCCAATATCCATGAACAGCTCTTGATATTTTCCAAAGGAAAACAGCCGTGTTGCAATTCTTGTCAGGCTCTCATGCAACATTACAGAAAGAGAAACATATGTCCTCTCCATACCTACACTGTATTGGTCTAAAAACCTTCAATACCAAAAACATCAAAGGAAAAAGAGAAAGTAATGATTTTGAATTTTTCTCTATTTGCTTAAATGTGTCCAAAAGCTTTGCTACAATGTCTCTAAAAGCTTTGTTGTAATGTTTCCAAAGATTTTTGCTACAATGTTTCCCAAATCTTTGCTACATTATTTCCAAAAGCTTTGCTACAATGTTTTCCAAATCTTTGCTACAATGTTTTCAAAAGCGCAGCTACATTGTTTCCAAAAGCTTTGATATGATGTTTCCCAAAGCTTTGCTACCTCATTTCCAAAAGCTTTGCTATGATGTTTCCAAAAGCTATACTACAAGAAAAAAAATGCGTCGAATGGCAACCAGCCTTACTTTTTTATGGGGCAAGCTTATGTTTTCATCCAAAGCAGTTTTTTAAGAGATAAATTCCAACATGATGCTGATAAGCCCTTATCTGCTGTTCGGGTTGTATAAAACTAGATAAATCATGTACAAATGTGAAATTTGGGAGCTCAAATTTCGGTAAAAATATCCTCCCCCCTATCTCAACACTGCACAGTTTGGGTCAAAGTTGAAAAACACTTTACCAAACAACTCCATGCTTCAACAAACCTCAGAAAGCAGATCTTAGAAAACATTGTGGGAAAAGGAGAAAATGCTGGTGACCAGCATTTTCTCCATTTCCCACAATATTTTCAACCAGTTCACAAGGACAACTTTTATCATTTCAGCCGCATGACACAAACAACTCAATGTTAACTCTTTACCAAACAATTACATATTAAAAATGTCCAAATTGAAAGCACATGAGACAACAAAATAAACGTGACTCAAAAATTGAATTTTGATTTGGGAAGGGTAGAAAACATTGCAGGAAAGGGAGAAAATGCTGGTTACCAGTATTTTCTCCTTTTCTCACCATTTTTAATAAGCCTTTTTTTCTCCAGGTCACTGAAACTTGGGACTGTGTGGTAAATGGCTAATATTTACAATAACAGTTTTGCAAAGGGGTGTTCAAAGCCAGTCTGCTGCAAATAAGTTCCAATTTCAGCATTATTTTAATCATATCATTGCAACAGCTCATTTATTCATGCATGTATTGGATGTATTTCATCAGTAAAAAGCTTGGGATCTAAAGCGTCTTGCCCAAGGACACTCCCACAGAAACCCATAGGCTTACGCTGAGGCTTGAACTTGTGGTCTCTAAACTGTGACCCAAACACCTTTACCAATGAGTATTTCACTTGATTGATTGAATACAGCTTTACAACACTTTCAACATTATTTACGTCATTACAACAGCGACAGCTCACTTATTTATGCATGTCTTGGATTTCACTAGTACTAGGCTAGTGTCTTGCCAAAGGACATTTCAATGAAAAGCCTTGAACCCATGCCCTTCAGGCTGCAAGTCCAACACTTTGCCACCAAGACATGCAGGACCCCTGACCACTTCAAGAAGTAATATCCCTGTGATTTTGTCTAGACTTTCCACTTAATTCTTTACCACACAATCTCGGGTTTTAGCGACCCTGAAGAAGAAGCGTTTTGAAAACATTGTGGGAAAAGAAGAAATTGCTGGTAACCAGCATTTTCTTCTTTTCCCACAATGTTTTCGATGATCTCACAGACAGATACTGTCCCATTTTATTTGTCGTCTGCAAACACTTTAAATTTGGACTGGTCTAAACTTTTGTCGTGTGGTCAAGAGTTAATTCTTTATCAAAATGACTTTAAATTCAAAACTTGTCCAAATTCAAAGCATTTGTAGAGGACAAAGTTATTTTATTCAAATGATCTTTTTTGCCTTTAGAAAGTTTAGAAAACATGGTAGAGAAATTTATACTGGCATTTTCTCCTTTTCCCACAATGTTTCCAAAAGTTTTCTTTTTCAGGGTCATTCAAACTCCAGATTGTGTGGTAAAGAGTTAATTCAACAGATCTACTCAAAAAAAGAATGTTAACAAAAAAAAAACCCACTCATTTTTACATAATTGTGATTTAAGTCTAAAAGAAAAACACACATCTGAAAATCGTTGCACATGCAACAATGATTCACAAAAAGACACAAAATCTCGCCATATGGAAATGTCATACGCAACTTCAAACGTGACTTTCACAGTTCACTAGTCTCTGAGAAAAAGTTGAGCGATGCAAAATAATTTTCAAACTTTGGACTTCTTTAACCCATTACCACACAATCCCTAGTTTTAATGAACCTCTGAAATTAGACTTTTGAAAACATTGTAGGAAAAGGAGAAAATGCTGGTAACCAACATTTCCTCCATTTCAGTCAGTGTTCTATACCTTTTCAGAGAAAAATATTATCATGTGAACCACATTTAATTTGTCGTCTGCAAATGATTTCAATTTGGACCAGGCTAAAATTTTGTTATGTGGTAAAGGGTTAATCCTTTACCACACAAACCCGAGCTTTAACGCCCCCAAGGAAAAAGATGCTGGAAAACATTTGGGGAAAAGGGGAACATGCTGCTAGCCAGTATTTTCTGCTTGAAAGACAAATTTCATAATACATGTAAATGCAACAATTAATTTGCAAAAGCTTTTAGTTTGAACCAGTCAAAAATTTTTTGTCTGGTAAAGAGTTAATCCTCTGCCACACCCTATCCACCCAAACATTGCAAGATTCTTGTAACCAGCAATTTTTCCTTTTGCAACAATGTACGGTACTCACATGCATGCATGTTTTCAAGTCTTTGACAATAAAACTTGACAATCATCCAAACTGAAGACCTTTGCAGACAATACAGTGTATATTATATGCTACTCTAGCAATGATTATTGTCTTTGAAATGGTAGAAAACAATGAAAGAAAAGAAGAAAATGTAGGATATTAACATTTTCTCCATTTCCAACAATGTAATTTCCAAAGCCTTCCTCCTCAGGGTAACTAAAACACAGGATTTTTGGATAAAGAAAGCCAAAATATCTCTATAACAAGGAACGCAGAGCATCACTTTGCTCTGAGTTACCACCATTTTCTCCTTTTCCCACAATGTTTTTCAAAGCATTTTTCCTGAAGGTCTATAAAACATGGGATTTTCCAGTAAACAGTTAAAGCCAAATTTCTCAACATCAAAGATTTTAGCTTTGAGCAACAAACATTTTTACAAAAATGTTAACAAAATACACCCTCCTTAAACATTCTAAAATCCAGGATTCTTTACCAAATGACAAAAGTTTGGACTGAACCAAATTTAACTCTTTACCAAACCTCAAAATTTTCGGCTGGTCCAAATTGAAAGCATTTGCAAATGACAAATCGGATGTGACTCAAAATTTGAAATTTGTTCTGGGAAAGGTAGAAACTGTTGTGGGAAAAGGAGAAAATGCTGGTGACCAACATTTTCTCCTTTTCTCATGATGTTTTTGAAAGCTTTTTCTTTCAGGGTCATTAAAAGTCAGGATTGTGTGGTAAAGGGTTCAAGCATTTGCAGGTTACACACTGAATGTTGCTCAATGATGATTTCTGTCTTTGACAAGTTAGAAATCATCATTTGAAAAGGGAAAAAAAGGCTGGTTACTGGCATTTTCTCCTTTTCCCACAACGTTTTCAACAGTTTTTTCTTTCAGAGTTGTTAAAAGTGGGAGTCGTACAGTAAGAGTTAACTCTTTACCAAACAACAAAATTTTATACTGGTCCAAAATGAAAACATTTGAAGACAAAAAAATTTATCACGACTCAAATGGTGAAAATTGTTTTTGAATTTGTAAATAAAAAACATTTTCGGCAAAGGAGAAAATGCACATTATCAGCATTTTCTCCTTTTCCAAAAATGTTTTTAAAGGCCTTCTTTCTCAAGGTCATTAAAACTTGGGATTGTGGGGTAAATAGTCAACATCAGGGAATGCATTACAGCATTTTTTACTGCAAGATAGAATCAAACATGCCTCACAAAATAAAAATGTTTCACAAAAATTTCATACAAAAAAAAATAAAAAATAGATTAGCTGAAGGTTGAAGCTTTTCATCTGCATTTTTGTTTTTGCACTATCCTTTAGTAACCCTTTACCACACAGTCCTGAGTTTTAATGATCCTGGAGAACAAGACTTTTGAAAACATTGAGGGAAAAGGAGAAAATGCTGGTAACAAGCATATTCTCCTTTTCCCACAATGCTTTCTACTATATAAAAAAAGAAAATTGCACCGTTTGAACAACATCGAAATTGTCATCTGTAAATGCCTTCAGTTTGGACAAGGGTAAAATTTTGTTGTCTGGTAAAGGGTTAAATAGTCTTGTGATTTTACTACCCTGTTGAAGAAGGCCTCAGAAAACACTGTACAAAATGGAGAAAATGCTGGTTACCAGCATTTTCTCCTTTTCCAACAACGTTTCCCACCCTTTCAAAGATCATCCTACCATTAACCCTTTACTTCACAATCCTGAGTTTTAACGACCCTGAGGAAGAAACCTTTTGAAAACATTGTGGGAAAAGGAGAAAATGCTGCTAACCAGCATTTTCTCCTTTTCCCACAATGTTTTCTGCCCTTCCCAAAACAAACTTCACTTTTTCGGTAACATGTGTCGTCTACAAATGCTGTCAAATTGGACCAGTCTAAAATTTTGTCGTTTGGTAAAAGGTTAAAGCAGTAAGCACTAGCAATTTTACCACACGACAAAATTCATGACTTGTCAAAATCATCAAAAGCATTTGGAGATGACAAATTAAACATGTTTTAAATTGTAAGATTTGTTTTCAAAAGGGTAAGAAAGCTTTGTAGGAAAAGGGGAAAATGCTGGTTACCAGCTTTTTTTTCCATTTCCCAAAGCAGATTTCAATTTTTGAGTCACATTTCTTTTATCATCTGCAAATGCTTTGATATGGACTAGTCTAAAATTTTGTCTTTGACTAAGGAGTTTACACTCGGAACATTTGAAAGTATTGTGGCAAATGGAGAAATGACTTATACAGAGCAATTTCTCTATTAAACACAGTATTTTCAAAAGCTACTTTACTGTGAAAGATTTGAGCACTGTTACAAGAGAAATACTTAACCATTAACCCTTTCCCAAACAAGCCCTGGTTTTCATGTGTCTGCAGCACAAGTCTTTTGAAAACACTGTGGGAAAAGGAGAAATTGCTCGTAACGAGCAATTTCTCCTTTTCCCACAGTGTTTTCTACCCTTTTTGATAACTTTCTGCCATTTTCATCAAATCTAAAATTGTTGTCTGCAAATTCTTTCAATTTGGACCAGTCCAAAATTTGTTGTTTGGGAAAGGGTTAACTCTTTACCAAACGGCAAAATTTAAGAGTCATCCGAATTGAAAGCAGACGACAAATTCAATGTAACTCAAAATTTGAAATGTGTGTAGGGAAGGGTAGAAAACATTGTGGGAAAAGGAGAAAATGCTGGTTACCAGCATTTTCTCCTTTTCCCACAATGTTTTCGAAAGGCTTCTTTCTCAGGGTCGTTAAAAGTTGGGATAGTGTGGTAAAGAGTTAAGCTGCCATATAAATGAAACAAAACTTTCAAGTCGATTGAAAAAAACCCAAACTTTTGCTATTTCAAAGCTTTTTTTTGGGGGGGAGGGATATCTCTTTGTCTTACAGTGTAGATTCAAGATCAGCACATTCTGTGCAGTCTGATCTTGATCTGCACAGTCCGCCGAAGGTCAGTGAGTTACACTTAGCAGCTTAAAGATTAACTCTTTACCAGACAGCAAATGGTCCAGACTGAAAGCATTTCCAGCTGACAAATTAAATGTTACCCAAGACATAAAATTTGTCTTTCAAACAGTAGAAAACATTGTGGGAAAAGGAGAAAATGCTGGTTACCAGCATTTTCTCCTTTTCCTACAATGTTTTCAAAAGCTTTCTTCCCTAGGGTTGTTAAAAGTCTGGATTGTGTGGAACACAGTTAATTCAATTTACTTGCTGTATTTCTCTCCATTTTTTCTATATTTCTTTTTTGCTTGCAGTACGGACCTCACCCAACGACAGAAAACTGTTTTCACGTTCAGTTTTATTTTTCAATCTTATTTTTGAAAATGTTTTACAAAATTTTCTCAGAGGGATAAATTTATGAAAATGGATCATTCCAATTAGGAAATACAGCAAAAATCTATGAGCCAGGATCTAAGAAACAAGAGTTGAATGCATCTGCAAATAGTACCGATCCAGATCAGCCTGCGCAGTCTTTGCACACACAGACTTGAGACCAGGGGTTGCTATTTTGAATCCCAGCTCAGCCGATTTCTTTCCAAGGATTTATGATTGTCACTGCAACAGATTTGATTCCTCTCTCACTGCTGATAATTGTGTTGATGATGGTTTATACGAGGTAGCAGCCAGTGGCTTGGAAACGATGTGTGTAGTACTGGTAAAGGAAATGTATGGTTAGGTGCATTGGGCACTGCGATATAAATGTAATGATGCTGAAAATGGCATAAATCACAAACAAATACAGTTCTGTATAAACTGCTGAAGGGTTCACAATATTGATCAGATCTTGCTCAGGGTCAAATTTCTACCTGAGGGGATAAGAAGGGGATTAAAGGGGATTAAGGGCTTTTGGGGCCCATTAGTACAAAATGATGATGGCGATGATGATAACATTTTGATGTTGATGACGATAAGAACTACCCATGAACTTGCTAATGGGGTGTTGCGAAAACTGATGAACAGCGATAATAAACCAACTGATTATAAACTAAGATTAAATCTTTACCAAACCACAAGATTTTGGACTTGTCCAAAATTGAAAGCATTTGCTGACAACAAATTAACCCTTTCCCACACGACAAATTTTGGACTGGTCCAAATTGAAAGAGTTTGCAGACGACAATTTCAAATTTGATGAAAATGGCAGAAAGGTCTCAAAAAGGGAAGATAACACTGTGGGAAAAGGAGAAATTGCTTGTAACGATCAATTTCTCCTTTACCCACAGTGTTTTCAAAAGACTTGTACTGCAGTCACATGAAAACCAGGGCTTGTTTGGGAAAGGGTTAAATGTGAATCATATGATGATTTTTATCTGTGATAGGGTCAAGAACATTGTGGGAAAAGGAGAAAATGCTGTTTACCAGCATTTTCTCCTTTTCCCACAATGTTTTCAAATGGCCTCTTTCTCGTGGTTGTTAAAACTAAAGTTCTTGTGCATAAGGCTAAACTTAACAGTCTTTTACAGTACAAAATCAACATGAGTTATATCACACCCAGGAATGAAAGTTAACGAAAATATTGCTGGAAAAGTAGCACCTTCAACAAATATTTTAATCTACCTTGTATCTCACACCATTTTTAACACTATACCATACAATCCTGAATTTTAGCAACCTTGATGAAGAAGGCTTTAGAAAAACATTGTGAGGAAAGGAGACAATGCTAGTAATTGGCATTTTCTCCATTTTCCTTAATGTTTTCTACCCTTTCAAAGGCCTTTCAGTTTTTGAGCTACGTTCAATTTGTCTACAAAATGCTTTCAATTTGGACCAGTCCAAAATTTGGTTGTTTGGTTAAGAGTTAATCCCTTTACTATACAATCCTGAGTTTTTCAATGACCCTGAAGAAAAAGCTTTTGAAAACATTGTTAGAAAAGGAGAAAATGGTGGAAACCATGGGTCATTCAAAAATGGAACTTTTTGGTGTAGGGTAAAGTTATGGTTTATGTCTTTAAAAGGGTAAAAATCTTTGTGAGAAAAGGAGAAATTGCTGGTAACCAGCATTTTCTCCTTTTTCCATAATCGTTTCAAATTGCCTCTGTCTAAGCGTCATAAAAATTACCGATCATTTGGTGATGAGTGGTTTGATTTATTGTATGATGTTTTATGCAATTTTCAACATTATTTCATTTAAATTGTGGTTGCCAGTTCACCTATCCATGCTTTCCTAGAGTTTCTGTTACCAGTATTTCACACAATATTCTAATACTAAGCCACTACCTGCTTTCCCAATGAAGCATCATAGAAACAATGATAAGTGGTTAAAGACGAATGGAAAGAGGAATACAGATAAAAAACCTGTACAAATCTTTATCAAGCCTGCTCAGGTCGGGATTTCCTTTAACTGGAGCGTTGGTCAACGTCGATAAAATCACAAAGACTGTCAATACCTGACAAAGCCCCGACAAAGATTTCATCAATATCGGAACATTACATCGAAATCTTTTCCTTTTTGAAATTTATTGACCGACTACTTTTTTCTTTATCTCCCATAAACACACTTTAACCCTTTACCAGCCCTGAAGAACAAAGCTTTTGAAAACATTGTAGGAAAAGGAGAAAATGTTGGTAATCAGTTTTTACCACTATGTTTTCAACCGCATGAAAGGAAAATTTCATCAATTTAGCTACAACTGATTTGTTGCCTGTAAATTATTGACTTTCAGTTGGGACCTGTCTGAAGTCTTGTTGTTTGTAAAAGAGTTAACTCATTACCACTCAGAGAGGTAGAGATAATACAGCAGTGTACTGAAATCTGATAAAGAAAAATCAATAATCTATACCAGTTACAGGGAATGCCCTTTTATGGTCTTGTTTGAACAGGGAATATTGGATTTTATCAATTTGTATTGAAAATTTTGCACCTGGCCTAAAAAAGTGATAAAAAAGCACTGAAATAATAATTTGACACATTTTTGGTATATATAAAGTTTTAAGAGAATTGAAAGCTCTTTCTTATGGTATAATTATTTTGCAGAAATTAATAATCGTTTGAGAAAAAAATGGGTGTAAAAGTAAGTCTTTTTATTCTTCATGTTCACAAAAACTCTTTTCTTGTAACAATTTCCATTTTTCCTGCTTTATTTTCAATTTTTAGTAAACAGCAAGATTCAAACCTCACAAAATTGGAATATCCAAAAGAAAAGAAAAAAATAAATTGTTCAAAATGTGTGATTTGTCTTTGAAAGGTACGGAACAAAGTGGGAAAAGGAGGAAGTGCTTATGATCAGCAATTTCTGTTATTCCTGATTGTTTCGAAGGTTTTCTTCAACTTTTATTTTGTTTGGTTAGAGGTCATCAAAATTTAAATCAAAAATGATATTTTTCAATAATTAACTCTTAACAAGATGTCAAAATTATAGACTGGTCAAAATTGAAAGAGGTTGCAGACAACAATACAAAGTTAATATAAATTCTAATACAAGTATCTTGTAGGGTAGAAAACATTTCAAAACATTGTGGGAAAAGAAGACATTGCTTGTAATAAATACTTTCTTCTTTTCCAGCATTGTTTTCCTAAAATAATATCTTAGGATCATGAGAACCAGTCATTGTTTGAAAAGACCCCTCTTTTTTGGAGTATTCGACGTTGTGAAGAAAATCGTTGTTTTCCCTTCAGTTTTTTCACGGAGATTTATTCCGATTTAAAATTTATCTTTATTGTTTTAGCGAGTGTTATATTTGTGACAAAACAGCACGTATACTGTTGATCATTTGGGTAGAAAACATTTCTGGAAGAGGAAAAATCGATCGTCAATGACAACATAAAGATTCGGCGTATGCAGATCGTTTGCTTTGCAAATTGTTGTCCAAGAAAATGCGATTTTTTCAAAAGTAACATTCGCCCAAATATATTTTGAGTTTACATGATATCGCGCACGTTGTTTTCGATCCATGTGTTTTCCTATAAGAAATTATATCCAATCCCGTAATAGAAAATCATTTATGAAAAATGATGATTTTTATTTTTTTAAGATGCGTTGTTTGCTTCAAAAAATACAGTGAAAAAATATTTTTTGATGGGCTTCCAAAACATCGTAACTACGCCTTGAATAATCAAAGTTACGATGTTCTGGTAGCCCAGCCATTATTTTTAGTTTTTCCCAAACTGAATTTGAGTAAATATGCGAAATTAGAAAAGTAAAACACACCATCGGTGGTGTAAGCTCGTCCTGCCATTGAAGATCGGGAGCATCCTCGACCTCGGAGACGGAAGAATCGGAGTCAGACGCAGAAAATCCCGAAAATTTTGATATGTCTGTGTCGAAATCAAACTCGAACACAAGAGTTATCAGAATCAGAGTCAGACATTTCGTAATTTAGCTTTTGCAATTAGATAGAAGTAAATGCTTCGAAGCGAGTGTTCTCAAACGAACTGAAAAAAAAAAAAAAATTAAATCACGGGATTAGCATTAAGTTGTTGTTTTCTTTGATTGGTCAATTAATTTTTGTCAATTGAACAATTTCATTTTAATTGGACTATGAATTGACCAATCGCGTCCGTTATGGCACGTGTTCTTTGCAAACACCACACTGTCGGCCGATATGCCTATGTATTATGATCTATAATTACGTAATCACACCAGGGAGCCTGGTCATTTAAATTTCGGAAACAAAGGGATCACACGCTTCTGAAAATCATCAAACAATAAGGGCAATAAAATCTTATCAAAACAACGACATAATAATTGGACTACGTTCATGCAGAATCCCTTTACTTTTTTTATGTAGGGTGTGCGTCGTATATTACCATGCGCTATGGCACGTGTTCTTTGCAGCACCATTTGTCGGCCGATATGCCTTTAATTATAATCCGTAATTACGTAATCACACCAGGGAGCTTGGATTTAAATTTGGGAGAAAAGGGATCGCAAGCTTCTGAAAATCATCAAACAATGAGGGCAATAAAATCTTATCAAAACAACAACTACGTTCATGCAGAATCCCTTTATTTTTGTATCAAAAAGAAGAAAATTACGCAGCGTCCAACAATATAATCACGGCAAAGTCCGCTTGCTCTCTGTTTCCTTGGCCTTGAATTGCTTACATGTATACTCATTACTACAAAATTTTAGACGGATCCAAATCGAAAGACCTTACAGGTGACATTTCAAAGTGAGCGTTAATTGAAAAATAAGTATCTCAAACGGTAGAATACATTATGGAAAAACGAGAAATTGCTTGTAACAAGCAAGTTCTCTCTTTCCCACGATGTTTTCATTTTCGTCGCAAAAACAAGTGATTGTGTGGGAAAGGGTAAAATTAGTTCTGATTTAAAAAGGTCGTGAGAGCAAGAGATGTTCTAAGTGAAATACGCAGTCTGATCACGGTCGATTAATTTCTCTCGGTTGGCTAAAAGGCTTCGATCATGTAGTAGTCAAAGTACTTTGATTCGTGTTTTTGCTGCCATGATGGCTGCTGACACAATTTTATTCGACTGCATTCTGCTAGCATATCGAGTCGAAGATGGATTAAATTACTAACAGTTAATGAGGAATATTACTGGTGAAAAACAAAGGAAGGATTTCATTTGAAAGCAATGCTTGATTTTTGAGAAAATCTTGTGGATTCAGGTGAAAATCTTAACCAAGCGTCCACGGTAAGCGTGTGTTTACAATTTCAACCCCTGCTCACTTCTTTCGTAAATTACTATTTTTTTTCAAGAATAAAGTGTATTTTTTTTTAAATTCCTTTTAAAGATAATAAATTAAACTTACTATTCATGACTTCGATGAAATTCTTGCCTTTCAAACAACCGAGTATTTTGCTATTGAACACCGGAGGCGTCAAAAGGCGGTCTTGTTCAGATACGATAAGGGCGTCAAAGAGCGTTATTGTTCAGATAAGGTAGGGGCGTCAAAAGGCGGCATTGTTCAAATGAGATAGGGGCGTCAAAAGGCGTTATTGAACGGGAATGGGTTAAAAGATGAAAAAATTCAATTAACCTTACACAACTTTATTTCACTGATAAAAAAATACCTGTAATCCCTCTACCAAACAACAAAATTCTGGACAAGTGCACATTGAAAGCATTTGCAGACAACAAATCAAAAGGTCCTATAGTCACCATTTGCAGCCAAAGGATTAACCCATCACAACACAATTCAGAGTTTTAATGACCCTTGTTTTAATGACCCTCGAGAATCAGACTTTTGAAAACATTTTGGGAAAAGGAGAAAATGACAGATACCATCATTGACTCCTTTACCCACAAAGTTTTCAACAGGCTACTTCCTCAGGATTATTACATTGATTGTGTGGTAAAGGGTTTGTGGTCTGAGTTGGATACCAGCATTTTCTCCTTTTCTCACAATGATTTTGAAAGCCTTCTTCTTCAGGGTTGTTCACACACAGGACTGTTTGGCATACAAACAGTTCAATAATCCTTGAGGAAAATATATACTCAATTATGTACACCGACCATCACCTCTGTGCCCCAATTTGTTTTATTTTGTAGGTGCTAAGCCACTTTGAGTTCTGATCTGAAGACAAATATAGGTAAACTTCTTATTTGCTTAACTCTTTGTAACCACACGGCAAAATTTTAGACTGGTACAAATTGAAAGCATGTGCAGAAGACAAATTAATGTTAATCAAATGAGAGAGTTTTCTTACTGAAAGGGTAGAAAACACTGTGGAAAAAGGAGAAAATGCTGGTTACCAGCATTTTCTCCTTTGTCCACAATGTTTTCAAAAGCCTTTTCCACTAGGGTCATTAAAACCCAGGATTACGAGGTAAAGAGCTAACCCTTTATCAAACAATCACAAGTTTAACTCTTTACAAACAACCAAATTTTGGCCTGCTCCAAATTCAATGCATTTGCAGACGACATATTATATGATACTCAAAACATAAAATTTGTCTTTCAAAGGGTAGAAAACATTGAGGGAAAAGAAGAAAATGCTGGCTACCAGCATTTTCTTCTTTTCCCCACAATGTTTTCAAAAGGCTGGGCCTTCTCTGGGGTCATTAAAACTCTGGATTGTGTGGCAAAGGGTTAAATAAGTGGACCGTCCATGCTTGTGAGGAAGAGTGTCAGCCTTGTAACCATAAGGTCCCGAGTTCGATACCTGGGAGCGGGTGTCAACTTTGGAATTGTTCACTGGCCCACATATTCTGCGCGAGTACTGGTGTAGTTCCCAGGAAGCAGAATTGAGAGAGATAAGTGTAAGTTGTAAGAACTTGTTTCTCAATCAATGGAAATGTTTTTTAAAAAAAAAAAGGGGGGAAAAGGGGGGGAGGGGGTTAGTCATTAAAACTCGGGATTGTATGGTAAAGGGTGAAGAAGTTGTGAGAGAGATCAATTTGAGAAACAAACATGCAAATATTGGCAGTAGCCCTTTTATCTGGGATAATCCATTTCGGTACATTTTCGGTGACCCTCTTTCATCTGGGTGCAATAGTAATTTGTACAAATATTTGCATAAAGATTAATTCCCATATGTTATTACAGTAAAGTCCCTAACTTTGGGCTCCCTTGGGCTTTCCTTTACACACTGTTTTATGTGTCAAACTGCACCCCTCTTGACTTCCCAATTAGAAGGAGGGGTCCTGACTTGTTCAGTGGTGGAGTGTAGGACTTATAACCCGGAGGCCCCGGGTTCCAGCCTCATTGGAAACACTGGGTTTTTTGTGTGAATGTCCTTGGGCAAGACACTTCAGAGCCCTAGCTTAGTACTGGTGAAACACAGGACAGACATAAATATGTGAGCCGTTGCTGTAATATAACTGATATAACAAATAATGTTGAAAGCAGTGTAAAACACCAATCAATCAATCGATCGATCCGATCTGAATCCCAGCCCAACCCACCCCACTTAAATTTTAGAGACATGTTTTTTACATTTTCAATAACCAGCATTTTCTCCTTTTCCCACAATCATTTCAAACAAATCCCATCTCTGGCTTGGTAAATCACAGCTTTATTTGGTAAAGGGTTTCTTCTTATCCTGCAATGTTTTCCACCCATTCAAGAACAAATCCTTTGATCTGAGCCAGATTTAAATTGTCATCTGCAAATGTTTTCAATATGGAGGAGTCAAAAATTTTGTCATTTGGCATAGAGTTTATGAATTTTTTTCAGTCTGATAAAACACCCAATTAACCCTTTCCCAAACGACAAATTTTGGACTGGTCCAAATTGAAAAGAGTTTGCAGACGACAATTTTAAATTTGATGAAAATGGCAGGAAGTTCTCAAAAAGGGTAGAAAACACTGTGGGAAAAGGAGAAATTGCTCGTTACGAGCAATTTCTCCTTTTCCCACGGGTGTTTTCAAAAGACTTGTACTGCAGACACGTGAAAACCAGGGCTTGTTTGGGAAAGGGTTAAGGCTGCTTTTGTATAAATATTTCACATAATAGTGCACAGAGTATATCAAAGATCAGATCACACTTTTAGTGTCGTCTGATCTTGATCCACACCACAAAAGTAACCTTGGCTGTGGTTAGATCTCTAACGATTAATTCAATAATGACTACAAATTTCCCTTGTTCTTTAATTATGGATGACACTGGGTGTGTGTTTATGGGAGTCAATATTTCATAGAAGACAAGAAAAAAATAATCAACACCAAGCTTTTGATCTGTAATTTATACAACACAGGCATCTGTCATGGTGCTCAGTGGGAGTGTCCTTGGACAAGGGTGCAGCAAAGCCCCAGCTTAGTGCTTATGAACCCCAGGAAAGGTATGTGCCCTTGATTTTACTGAAATTTTGTTCAAAGATAAATCACAACACCAAACAAACAGCCAGTAAGTTACTGAAACTCTTCACCAAACGACAAAATCTTGGACTTGACCGAATTGAAAACATTTGCAGACAACAAATAATATTTACCTGAAATGATGATTTCTGTCTTTGATAGGGTAGAAAACATTGTGGGTAAAGGAGAAAATGCTGGTTACCAGCCTTTTCTCCTTGTCTCACAATATTTTCAAAAGTCTCCTTCTTTAGGGTCACTAAAAGTCATAGTTGTGGGTTTAACTCTAAACCAAACGACAAAATCATAATTTTAGACTGATCCAAATTGAAAGCATTAACAGACGACAAATTAAATGTTGTTAAAATGATGATTTTTCTTTTTGATCGGGAAGAAAACATTGTGGGAAAAGGAGAAAATGCTGGTTACCAGCATTTTCTCCTTTTCCAACAATGTTTTCGAAAGGCTTTTTCTTCAGGGTCGCTAAAAGTCGGGACTGTGTGGTAAAGGGTTAAACAAAAGGGCCAGCATCAAAGGTTTCTGTTACCCACCAATGGTCAAAGAGTCACAAGATAGAACTGACCATAAATGGCCAAAGGACATGAAATCCCACTCAAGAGCCAAATCTCTTTGGAATTCTTAATCTAATTAGATTTTTATCATTTCAAGGATTCTACCTTGTAATTATGGTTTTACACCACTTCTTTGTAATTCCTTTAATGCCAAACAGTAATTTTTGTTGCTGTATAACAGTGTAGGTCAAGATCAGACTGTGCATAATGTAGCCAAATTGGGAAATCTATGTCATATTTTGGTATGTATCAAAGCTAAAACAATTTTGAATTTGTCATCTTTACCTTGTACCAAACAACATTTTTGGACTTTTTTAACCCTTTCCCAAACAAGCCCTGGTTTTCACGTGTCTGCAGTACAAGTCTTTTGAAAACACTGTGGGAAAAGGAGAAATTGCTTGTAACGAGCAATTTCTCCTTTTCCCACAGTGTTTTCTACCCTTTTTGATAACTTTCTGCCATTTTCATCAAATTTGAAATTGTCGCCTGCAAACTCTTTCAATTTGGACCAGTCCAAAATTTGTCGTTTGGGAAAGGGTTAAATTAAAAGCATTTGCAGATGAGAAAATAAGTGTGGCTCAAGTGGTAGAATTTGTTCTGGAAAGGATAGTAAACATTGTGAGAAAAAGAGAAAATGCTGGGTACCAGAATGCCTTCTTTCTGAGAGTAAATAAAACTCGGGACTGTATAGTAAAGGGTTAAGTTTTTTCCACATGTATGCACTGTACATGTCCACGTATGTCTACATGTGCATTCTTTGATCTTTCCATCCATCTATGCTGACAGACAGACAGACAGACAAATGAACTGAATAGATGAACAACTATTCCAACCCATTTTACTCCGTCACTATTTGTATGTTAGTTGTATTGTGTATGTTTGTTCGTATATCATGTATATATATGATTTGAACAATAAACTTGATTGATTGATTGATTGATGAACAGACCAACAGTCAAACAAAGGGACAGAAGAATGGCCATATAAATGAGCATAAAACACAAAAATTGAGAAAAGTGGGACAGACAGTTATGTCTATGGGGCATTGAAATCTTTGTCAAAGTATTTGGAAGTCAGGGAAAAATGATGTTTACTCTTTCAGCATCATACATATTGACCTCTTTTAATAGCGCAACTCTTTACCAGACGACAAAATTTTAGCCATTTCCAAATTGAAAGCATTTGCAGACGACAATTTCAATGTGACTGAAATGGTGCAATTTTTCTGTGATAGGTGTAGTAAACATTGTGGGAAAAGGAGAAAATGTTGGTTACCAGCATTTTCTCCTTTTTCTACAATGTTTTCAAAAGGCTTCTTCCTCATGGATCGTTAAAACTCGGGATTGTGTAGTAAAGGGTTAAAATATCATCCACTGAATTTTAGAACCATATCCATTGTATAAGACTTGACTAAACCATGGGATGTTATAGATCCAAGATCAGATTGCACATTCTGATCTATATTGCCCGTAAAAGCCGTTGTTTTTGGCCAATGGCTTTGACAGGGTTAAAAAAAAATACAGAGCCCTTCTCAATTTCGGAAAACTACCCTGGCAAAGTGTTGATTCAAACTAAAGATGACTGGCTCCTTTCAAAATGTGGACTGGTTCAAATTAAATATTCATTACTTTTTGAATGAACTTTAAGATGAAAAATGAACCCACTCGCAACAGAAGCCAAGCTGGTTATTCCCAGGCTCTGAGGGTCTTCTTTCTAAAAATAGATTTTTGTTTTTTTTTCTTTTAAACTCTTTACCAAACAATCCCAAGTTTTAATGACCCTGAGAAAGAAATCTTTTGAAAACAAGGAGAGGGAGAAAATGTTGGTAAACAGCACTTTCTCCTTTTTCCACAATGTTTCGAATACTCTCTAAAAAATCTCATCATTTGAGCCTCATTTTACTCTTTAACACATGATCCCGACTTTTAACGCCCCGAAGAAACCTTTTGAAAACATTGTGGGAAAAGGAGAAAATGCTGGTAACCAGCATTTTCTCCTTTTCCCTCAATGTTTTCTAACATATCAAAGGCAAAATTCCCCATTTGAGTCACATTTAAATAGTCGTCTGCAAATGCTCTCAATTTGGACTGGTCTGCATTTTTCTCATGTGGTAAAGAGTTAGTTTCTTGTCTGCAATTGCTTTCAATTTTCATAAGTCTAAATTTGTGTCCTTTGGTAAGAATGTTCACCCATAATCCAAGTTTTGGAATTTTAGAATGTTAAGAACCTTTAAGTTAGGAATCTTCAGGATGACAAGTGGTCAAACTCATCTGTGTACAGACAATAGATCAAAACAATGTAACACATGGATAAATTGCTCAGAGCAAAATTTTCTTTTTAACATCTGTCAAAAAATTTTTAACTTTTTCGGCGCCAAAAAAACAAACTTCGCTTCTTTTAATGGCTGTATATAGAATCCACTGTGTCTCCGGAAGATTTTTATCATAAAGGCTTGACCAAACAAGCGGAAGGTATAGATCAAAGATCAGACAGCACGTTGTGTGCAGTCTGATCTTAATCTATGCCGTCCGCAAAAGTCCCTGTTTTCACCTATGGTGCTGAAAGGGTTAAAACTTTACCAAATGATCACCATTTTTAAACACCCAAAGAAAAAGGCTTTTGCAAACATTGTGAAAACATTGTGGAAAAAGCAAAATAATGCTGGTCACCAGCATTTTTTTTTCCTATTTTTTTGCAATGTTTTCTACCTTTTCACAAACAAAAGCTTTCACTTGAGTTGAATTTAATTTGTCGTCAGCAAGTCTAAAATTTTGCAGTGGAAAAAATTTAAATCCCCTTAGCTGCTATGGAATCGAATTGAGTTTCAAAAGAAATAAGGATAGTTCAAGAAAAACACATGAAACAGGCAGATCTGCCTATTACCAGTAACAAAACCTTCACCAGACCACAAAATTTTCGACAAGTCCAAATTGAAAGCATTTGCAAACGAGAAATTAAGTATGACTCAACTAATTAGATTTGTCTTAGAAAGGTTAGAAAACAATGTGGGAAAAGGAGAAAATGCTGGTTACCAGCATTTTCTCCTGTTCCCACACTGTTTTCAGATGCTTTTTCTCATCAGTGTAACCAAAACTAGGGACTGCTTTGTAAAGAATTAATCCTTTACCACACAATCAAATGTTCTAACCACCCTGAGTTAAAAGGCATTTGAAAACATTGGGGAAAAAAGGAGTGAATTCTTTTTACCAGCCTTTTCCTACAATGTTTCCACAATATTTCCTACCTTTTCTGATATAAATCTCATAATTTCAGTATCATTTTATGAGTCGTCTGAGACTGCATCTAAAGAGATAATCCTTTACCACACAATACCGAGTTTGAATGACCCTGAGAAAGAAGCCTTTAAAAAAACATTGTGGGAAAAGGAGAAAATGCTGGTAACAAGCATTTTCTCCTTTTCCCACATTGTTTTCTACAATATCAAAGACAAATTCCATCATTTTTGCGATATTTGAACTGTCGTCTGCAAACATGTTCAACTTGGATAAGTCTACATTTTTGTCAAGTGGTACAGAGTTAAACAATAGGCTGTACAACAGGGCCTGCTTTAAATCTTATGATTTCCGTTTGAAAGTGCTGTAATAATCCCCAGTGTTAAACTAAGAAAACACTGATCACCAGCATTCATTCCATCTCCCACAATGTGTTTTCAAAAGCCCAAAGCATTTCACAAACTCATGATCATCTGGTAATTGGCTAACTTAATTTTTTTCTCATCACATAAAAACCAGACTTACAAAGTACCCTTAAAATCTAAACAACCATAAAATTAACTTGTCCTGTTTAATCCTAGCAGCCCTAGGCAAAACTAAAATTACGTTTGTTGAAACGATAGATCAAAGATCAGACTCCACTTAATCTGTAGTCTAATCTTGGATTTACAATGTCTACTATATGAGAAGATACTTGAGAAAGGGGGAAGAGTAAGACTCCTTGCAACACAACAATATTTAGGACCTCTCCAAATCCAAAGCAGTTGCAGACAACAAACTTAATCTGGCACAAAGGGTATAAATTGTCTTTCAGAGGGTTGAAAACATTGTGGGAAAAGGAGAAAATGCTGGTTACAAGCATTTTCTCCTCTTCTCACAGCATTTTCTATCCTTCCAAAGACAATATCATCATTTGAGCTTTGTTTAACCTTTTACCACACAATCCCGACTTTTAATGACCCTAGGAAAGAAGCCTTTCGAAAACATTGTGGGTAAAGGAGAAAATGCTGGTACCCAGCATTTTCTCCTTTTCCCACAATTTTTTCTACCCTTTCAATGGAAAACTGCACCATTTGAGGTACAGTGAAATTATAGTCTGCAAATGCTTTCAATTTGGACAAGGCTACAATTCTATAGTCTGGTAAAGGGTTAATTTGTCCTCTGCAGATGCTTTCATTGTGAACATGTCCATACTTCTGTAAAATAGAAGTCTTTATTCGAAGTGCATAATGTTTCCATAAACCTTGTTACAGCCCTACATTGTAGGAAACAGAGAAAATACTGTTTTTCCTCTTTGTTTTTGTACAAAACAAGTCTCAAAGTACAGGAATGGTTCTTTCAGTGTTACAGACTGCCATCTCCCTTCATGCCCTCTGTCTGTATCTCTCTCTCTCTGTCTCAAGTCACAATCAATGACAAATAATCTAAAAGCTCTCAGTTTTGTTCAAGATCAGTAAAATTATAGAGTAACACTTCTAATTTAAAAGTATGCTAATGTAAAAATCACTGAGACAGAAATCAAAATAAAATCTTTTCAATTTCAAACTTGTTGAATGTGAGGGTCACACAGTCAGTGACCCATAAAGAAATCCAGTTTTTTCCACAAAAATCATTCAGGTACAAAATTAAAGGGGCTGTGGGACCCCTAATTTTATGGAACTTGGACAGCTGCCTGCTTTCAACTCTGTTCATTCCTTTTACCAAACAATCCTGTGTTTTAACCCTTTACAAACAATTCTGAGTGTACAACCCTGGCAAAGAAGGCTTTTGAAAATATTGTTGGAAAAGATGAAAATGGTGTTAACCAGCATTTTCTCCTTTTTCTACAATGGTTTCTCCCCTTCCCAACACAAATTTCAATGTCTGAGTCACGTTTTCGATTTGGACAAGTCTAAAATTTTGCTGTTTGGTAAAGTGTTAATCCTTTCATCAAAGAATCCTGTGTTTTAACAACCCATGAAGAATAAATCTTCTGAAAACATTGTGGGAAAAAGACCTTGATGCTTGTTTACTCTTTCAAAATCAAGTCCCATCATTTGAGTCAAATTTCCACTGTCACATGTAAATGCTGTCAAAAAAGATGTCTAAAATTTTGTCACCAAGCCCCAGTATGGTGGTCAGTAGCATACACGCCTTCAGACCACGGGGACGCTTGTTAGAATCCCCTGCTTGGCAAATTTCTTTACGAGGATTGATGATGGTCATTGCAACAGGATTCATTCCTCTCTCACCACTGGTCAGTGTACTGAACCGTTTACCACACAACCCCGACTTTTAACGACCCTAAGAAATAAGCCTTTTGAAAACATTGTGTGGAAAGGAGAAAATGCTGGTAACCAGCATTTTCTCCTTTTCCCACAATGTTTTCTACCCTTCCCAAGACAAATTTTAGTTTTCAACCACATTTATTTTGTCGTCTGCAAATGCTTTCAATTTGGACAAGTATAGAATTTTGTCGTTTGGTAAAGAGTTAAAACGGTTATGTGGGAAAGCAACCACAGGCTTGGGAAGCATACTGTTCAAAGTACTGGTTAAAGAAGCTCCAGGACAGCATGATATAACTTTAGTGATGTTGAAAACAATATTAAACACCATAAAAACAAAACAATTTAACATATCTAGACTGTTATAGAGCTAAACTTTGGCCTCCATTGAAAGGGGGAACCAGTACATTAACATTTCCCATAATGCTCTTCAACCACCTGACCGACCGACTATTTACTAAATATAGATACTTCAAACATGTTGACACTTAAGTTATTTCCTCTATATACAATACTTGTTTTTTTTCCCCTATGACTTTTTCCCTCATTACTTCTATATATTTAAAGTCTCTGCTTAACCCTTTACCACAACACAAAATTCTAGATATATCCAAGTTAAAAGCATTGCAGACGACAATTTCCATGTGGCTGTAATGATGCATTTTTTTTTTGATAGGGTAGAAAACCTTGTGGGAAAAGGAGAAAATGCTGGTTACCAGCATTTTCTCCTTTTCCAACAATGTTTCCAAAAGGCTTCTTTCTCAGGGTTGTTAAAAGTCTGCATTGTGTAGTGAACGGTTAACAGAAGTTTCAAAACACTTCTAAAGAACTGAATAAATTGAACAGACATTTTGATACTAGAATTAAGACCTTAATAATAGCCGTATCTGTGTATCTTTTGTCCAAAATGTCTCAGCAAAGCGGACAGTGTAGATTACAGATCAGACTGCACATTTTGCACATCTGTGTCTGTCATGTGCCTAACGGCAACTGAAATTGGGAAAGGCCCTTTGACTCTTTACCATATGATAAAATTTCAGACTTGTCCATGAAAAACATTTGCAGACAATGAACTAAATATGACTGAAATGATGGAAATTGTTCATGAAAGTGTAGAAAACCTTGTGGGAAAAGGAGAAAACGCTGGTTATCAGCATTTTCTCCTTTTCCCACAAGGTTTTTAAGAGTCTATTTCCTCAGGGTCCTTACAACTCAGCATTGTGTGGTAAAGCATTTGGAGTTTATACATACGATTTATCTTTCCCTTTTCCACATTTTTTTGAAAAAGTAAAATGTATGGAAACATTCAGTAAATAAAGCATGTTTCTGGAAATCATACCATACAATATATATGACAAACAGGCAGTATTTTTTCCATTTGACACAGTATTCTTTAGCAATCGCATCAAATTAAGAAGGAAAACCATAACAGATATTTGACCCACAAAACCCATGTCCCATATATTTGACGAAAGTTCCTGAGAAAAACAAAAAATCTGAAGATGGGCGAGCAATATGCTGAACAAGATCAGCGAAAGATCAGATAACACCTACCGGTAAGCTGCTGAATAAATGAAACGCAAATTTCTACTCAATACTAAAAGTCCAAAAATTGCGTTTTCAAAGTTGATTTCACCGGTAAGAAAATACCCTATCGGACAGTGTAGATCAAAGATCAGACTGCACATTCTGTGCAGTCTGATCTTGATCTACACTGTCCGCAAAAGGTCAGTGGGTCGCGATTAGCAGCTTAAGGGTTAAGAAAGTCACGCCACTAACTAGGCGTGCAGCATTCATCCCCACTTAAACCCCTAAAGTTTCAAGATGATCATTTCCTGAAACATGATTTAAAGGCGTATTGGTGATCGTGAGAGTCTTGCAAAAATGAATCTACGATTCAAACACCTATTTATGCTTTTTCACCCTTTACCCGGCAAGAAAATTTTACTCTTGTCTATTTTGAAAAGATTTGCAGACTACAGATCAAAATGCTGCGTAATTAACCCTTATTCTGCTAGATAAAAGAAATGAAACTTTCAAACTGAGAGTACAAAACCAAATTTTCCAATTTCGAAGGTAGTTTTAGAAGAAAGATATCTCCTTATAGGACAATGTAGATCCAAAGATCAGACTGCAAGTTCTTTGAAGTCTGATCTTGATCTACGCTGTCCGTAATAGGTCAGTGAGTTGTGCTTAGCAGCCCAAGGGTTAATGGGATTTGTATATGGAAACATAGAAAAAATTGATGAAAACTGCTCGGTAACATGTTAAAAAGTTGAACTTTTTTTAGCATGAAAAAATGAAAATAGTCTGACCCTTTACCCCTTTACTGCAAAATGCCGCCTTTTAACGACCCTGGAAAAGAGTCCTTTTGAAAACATTGCCGGAAAAGGATGAAATGCCACACTGAAATTGTCATCTGCAAATGCTATCAATTTGGACATGGCTAAAATTTTGTTGCCTGGTAAAGGGTTAACACAAAATCCTGGGTTTTAACAATAAAGCTTTTTGAAAACATTGTGCAAAAAGAAGAAAATGCTGAAAGCCAGCATTTTCTCCTTTTCCCATAAGTTTCTCTACCCTGCAAAATGCATATTTCTATATTTAAGTCCTAATCATTTTGTCATCTGCAAAAGCTTTAACCCTTTACCAGATGACAAAATTTTAGGGTGGTGGTCCCAATTGAAAGCATAGGCAGAAAACAAATTAAATGTGACTTGTAATGTGGGATTTGTCCTTGATAGAGTAGAAAACATTGTGGAAAAAGGAGAACAAGCTGGCTACCAGCATTTTCTCCTTTTCCCACAATGTTTTTTGAATCAAAACGCTTCTTTTCCCAGGGTCATTAAAACCCGTGATTGTGTGATAAAGGGTTAAACTCTGTTGAGTCTTGAATTTTGTCGTATGGTAAACAATTGAAAAGGCAGGGGCTGGCTTAACCCTTTACCACACGACAAAATTTTAGACTGGTCCAAATTGAAAGCATTGCAGATGACAAATTAAACATGGCTTAAATGATAAGATTTGTGTCTGAAAGGAAAGAAAACATTGTTGGAAAAGGAGAAAATGCTGGTTACCAGCATTTTCTCCTTTTCCCACAATGTTTTCAAAAGGCCTCCTTCTTGGGGGTCGTTAAAAGTCGTGATTGTGTGGTAAAGGGTTAATGAAAAAACTTAGGTCTGTTATTTTACTCAAATCTACAAACAGACATATTTTCCAGCTTTGTTATTCCAGACACATTTCATTCACATTAGAAGACTTATATAACATTCTCAAGTCCTGTACTGACACAACGATTAAGACTCTACTCAGCAAAGTATGGACTTAAGTCTTTTAATTGATTTAACCCTTTACCACACAATCCCAAGTTTTAATGACCCTGAGAAAGAGACCTGATAACCAGCATTTTCTCCTTTTCCCACAGTGTTTTCTGTCCTTCCAAAAACAAATTTCAATTTTTGAGTCACGTTTATTTTGTTGTCTGCAAATGCTTCCAATTTGGACTGGTCTAAAATTTTATCGTTTGGTAAAAAGTTAAGTCCATTTATTTTGGTTCGTCAAGTCTAAAACCTACTAGATTTGAGAATGTTACTACAGTCTGTTAACTCTTTACCAAATGACAAAATTTTAGACTGGTCCAAATTGAAAGCATTTGCGATGACAAAATAAATGTGACCCAAAAATTAATATTTGTGTTGGATCGGGTAAAAAACATTGTGGGAAAAGGAGAAAATGCTGGTTACCATCATCTTCTCCTTTTCCCACAATGTTTTCAAAAGGTTTCTTTCTCAGGGTCATTAAAAGTCGGGATTGTGTGGTAAAGGGTAAATGTGGCTGAAATGTGTCTCAAATAACAAACTCAACTCAAGTCAGAACCTGGGACAGTTAGTAGATTTGAGTAAAATAAGAAACCCAAGTTTTTTCGTGAATCCAGGCTTTCAGCGATGCAATGAAGGAAACAGTATCACTAACCTTTGATACAGGAACACTGGTAAGTTGTCGTTGATGTCGTAAGACAAAGTCCGTTATTTTTGCATGGATTGGGAAAGCAAGGAATGTAACGTTCCTCACAAAGCTGACCTTTATACTCTCTTAGACAGTTACAGCTGTAAGTAGAAATAATAAATAAGTAAAATCTGTTACGAGTTGCAGTTCCATCAGTTTGCCCTGAGCCGACAGGTTTCCCAAGTTTGCCATCTCTCCAATCGGTCTACCGACCGATTAAAAATAGATAACCAAGGGAATTACAACCAAGTATAACCCTTTCCTAAATGATGAATTCTAGACTGGTCCAAATTGAAAGAGTTTGCAGACGACAATTTCAAATTTGATGAAAATGGCAGAAAGTTATCAAAAAGGGTAGAAAACACTGTGGGAAAAGGAGAAATTGCTCGTTACGAGCAATTTCTCCTTTTCCCACAGTGTTTTCAAGAGACTTGTATTGAGACACGTGAAAACCAGGGCTTGTTTGGGAAAGGGTTAATTATGGATTGCCTTAACCCTCTTCCAAACAAACAACCTTGATGAAGAGGGCTTTGGCAAACACTGTGAAAAAAGGAGATAATGCTGGTGATCAGCATTTTCTCCTTTTCCCACAATGTTTTCTACCCAATCAAAGAAAAATTGCAACATGTAAGCCAGACTGAAATTATCATTTGCAAATGCTTTCAACTTGGACAAGGCTAAAATTTTGTCTTCTGTTAAAGTGTTATGGGTTCATCTGCAAAGAAAAAAGAAATCTACTTATGGATTGCCTTAACCCTGTACCACACAGTCCCGACTTTTAACAACCCTGAGAAAGAAGCCTTTTGAAAACATTGTGGGAAAAGGAGAAAATGCTGGTAACCAGCATTTTCTCCCTTACCCACAATGTTTTCTACTCTTCCCAAAACAAATTTCAATTTTTTAGTCAGATTTATTTTGTTGTCTGCAAAAGCTTTCAAATTGGACTGGTCTAAAATTTGTTCGTTTGGTAAAGAGTTAAAGCACTAGAAAAATTTTTAACCCCTTGATAAACAACAGACTTTTTTAAGTCTAGTCAAAATTGTAAGCATTTGCAGATGGCAAATAAAATGTGGATGAAAAAATGGAATTTGTCTGTAAGAGAGAAGAAAACATTGTGGGAAAAGGAGAAAAACGACTACTCATTAAAAGTACTTGCTGCTTACACCAAGTTTTCAAAATGGGTACATTGCTAAGACAAAAACAGTAGCTTGCAGAAAGAAGTGTTTTGAAGTTGGAATTTAAATTCAACAGACACCCAGGAGCCAAAGGAAATGCCACGGAAGTGGGGACAAATCTACGAAATACCACAAAATGTAACAGATTCAAAATTTTGCCATACATTTCATTGGTCTGTGGTTTCCACTCTTAACCCTTAAAGGAATCTTTTTTTTTAGTTGCCATTACTACCATGCAGATGAAGATCAGACTGCACAGATTATGCAGTCTGATTTTGATCCACACCGTCAGCTGAACAAACAAAGCCTTGAAGTTGCAATTCTTTGGGACTGATTTCTAACCTGAAAAAACCTGGGTCCATAGTCATAAACCATTCATAAGAATGATCTTAGTCTTATTCTCCAGAATTTTCTAAATTTGAATGTAACACAACTTCTGATTGGCTAAACCATTCTGCTCAATTGCAGCCCTTACCTCTGTATCACACTATCCCAAGTTTTAATGACCCCAAGAGAAAAGGCTTTTAAAAACATTGTGGGAAAAGGAGAAAATGCTGGTAGTCAGCATTTTCTCCTTTTTCCACAATGTTCCAAAACAAATTTCAACTTTTCAGTCACATGTTTTTTGTCATCTGCAAATGCTGTCAATTTGGACTAGTCTAAATTTTTTGCGTGTGTGGTAAAGAGTAAACTGGCAAATAGCAGTATTTGGGCTTTTTCTCCAGAATGAAAATTTCAAGTTTGTTCATTTGGCCCCCTCAGGGTTAACAGAAGTCAATGAGGAAAAGAAAAGTGCAAAGCAAAAATTCTTCTTAGAGATGCATATCTTGAATATGCATGGACGGGGTAATTCTCACAGGAAAAGTAGTTCTAACAAAATACCTTGTAGTGTCCTCCAATGGACTGGTTTTTTCCCATGCCCAACAAGGAGTACTAATTAATTTTCATTCAATAATTACGCACCATGCATGGCACGTGTAGCCCAAACATCTCTGATTAAAATGAAGTCCCAGCATATTGAAGAAAAATATCCCAAGCATTAGGGTGGGAAACAAATTTGTGTCGCGCATTAATTCTACTCTTTACTAAACAACAAAGTTTCAGATTCTGTTAACTCTTTACCAAACCACAACATTTTGGACATTTTCAAATTGAAAGCATTTGCAGATGACAATTTCAGTGTGGCTCAAATGATGCAACTTTTCTTTGATAGGGTAGAAAACATTGTGAGAAAAGGAGAAAATGCTGGTTACCAGTTTTCTGGTTTCACGTGTCTGCAGTACAAGTCTTTTGAAAACACTGTGGGAATAGGAGAAATTGCTCGTAACGAGCAATTTCTCCTTTTCCCACAGTGTTTTCTACCCTTTTTGAGACCTTTCTGCCATTTTCATCAAATTTAAAATTGTCGTCTGCAAACTCTTTCAATTTGGACCAGTCCAAAATTTGTCATTTGGGAAAGGGTTAATCATTTATACAAGTCCATGATAATATTCAGCAAGGAAGATTTTATGGACCCTTTACCACACAATCTCAAGTTTTAATGACCCCAAAGAAAGAAGGCTTTTGAAAACATTGTGGGAAAAGGAGAGAATGTCGGTAACCAGCTCTAAGGAAAATTTCAATTTCAGAGCCACATTTATTTGTCGTCTTCAAATGCATTCAATCTGGACAAGACTAGTCTAAACTTTAGTCATCTGGTAAAGAGTTAAAACCTTCTGGTGTTAGTATGCTTTGTTTTCTTTGTTTTCTTTGTAATGAGTAACCCATATGAAGATGGCTTTCAAAGACAATGTAGGAAAAGGAGAATGGTCTCAAGCATTTTCTCCTTTTCCTTGTCTGTTTTCTGTTGTTTTGAAAGCAAGTTCCATTGGATGAGCCATATTTTGTTTGTTGTCTGCAACTTCTTTCAGTTTGGACAAGCCAAAAATTTTCTTGTCTGGTAGAGAGTAAACCCTTTACAAGAGAATCTTCTATTTCTACAACCCCGAGGAAGGAAGCCGCAGAAACCAATGTAGTTACAGGAGAAAATACTCATCAC
This sequence comes from Tridacna gigas, assembly GCA_945859785.2. Taxonomy (NCBI): domain Eukaryota; kingdom Metazoa; phylum Mollusca; class Bivalvia; order Cardiida; family Cardiidae; genus Tridacna; species Tridacna gigas. Next base: position 10,049,465 of record OX244028.2, read on the forward strand.
AAGGGTCAGATATAAATACATGTCTGGAAATAGAGAGGTCGGCATACTAGAGTAAATTAAATTATATTAAAGGGAGATAACTCAAAACTGATTACAGTATAATTCTGGGCTGTTCATGAGTTATCTTTCTTAGGTCTGCACCATTTACTTCTTTACCAAAGGACAAATTTCAGACTGCTCCAAATTGAAAGCATTTGCAGATGTCAAATAGATGGTGGCCTAAATGACATGGAGAGGGCAGAAAATATCGTGGGAAAAGGTGAAAATCCTGGTTACTAGCATTTTCTCCTCTTCCCACAATGTTTTCAAAAGGCTTCTTCCTCAGGGTTGTTAAAAGTCAGGATTGTTTGGTAAAAGATTAATGGATACTGTATGTCAGCTTGAAAGTCCATTTGTGATCACTGCAGATCAAGATCAGACTGCACAAAATGTATCCACACCAGGGTGATCAGTCCGAATAAAAAGGGATCAACTCCGAAGGTATAAATATTAACTCTTACCAAACAACAAAATTCTAGACTTGTCCAAATTGAAACCAATTGCAGATGGCAATTATGATATTGTTAGAATCATGTCTTTTGGCTGTGAAAGGGTAGAAAACATTGAGGGAAAAAGAGAAAAATTTTAATGCTTGTTACCAGCATTTTCTCCTTTTCCCACAAGGTTTTCTTTGTCAGGGTCGTTAAAATTTGGAACTTTGGTAGAGGATTAATCCAATACCAGCCCAAATACCTCTAGTGGTCTAGCATAGAACTTGTAAATGTCAATTCTTGGGCTACTTGAGGCTGTGGGTTCAAGCCCCTTGGCTGGCCACCTAAAATTACTTAATAAAGTATTTTGGATAAGACGTTAAACTGAGGTCCTGTGTGACTGTGCTACACACAGGGCTTGTTAACCCTTTCCCAAACAAGCCCTGGTTTTCACGTGTCTGCAGTACAAGTCTTTTGAAAACACTGTGGGAAAAGGAGAAATTGCTCATAACGAGCAATTTCTCCTTTTCCCACAGTGTTTTCTACCCATTTTGATAACTTTCTGCCATTTTCATCAAATTTAAAATTGTCGTCTGCAAACTCTTTCAATTTGGACCAGTCCAAAATTTGTCATTTGGGAAAGGGTTAAAAAACCCAGTGTAACTCAGGATGGGTTTTGTCTTGCTTCTTGCACTATTCCATGTAAAATACCTGACAGCCTTCTGGGGGCATCACCCATACGGGCAACCTGTGGCGAGAATAAATAAACTGAAAATGAATCAATTAATCGATACTTACTAAAAAGACCCATAGTTATTCTCACAGTCGCCGTTATTCTGACAGAGATTTGGGTTGGATGCACATTCATCTATATCCTCCTTGCATGTTGCACCCGTAAACCCAAACACACAACTGCACGTAAAGCCTGAGTCATGTGACCTGCAAGTGCCACCATTACTACATGTCTGCGTGGCACAGAAATCTACTTTCTCACAGTTAGTTCCTGTTGCATAAAAAAAAAAAGAACTAATTCATATTTCAACTCTTTACCACGCATCAAAATTTTGGACTGTCCAAAAACAAAAGCATTTGTAGATGCTTAACTCATTACCAAATGACAAAATTTTAGACTAGTCCAAATTAAAAGCATTTGCAGACAACAAAATAAATGTGACTCAAAAATCGAAATTTGTTTTGGAAAGGTTAGAAAATATTGTTGGAATAGGAGAAAATGCTGGTTACCAGCATTTTCTCCCTTTCCCACAGTGTTTTCAAAAGGCTTTTTTTTCAGGGTCATTAAAACCCGTGATTGTGCGGTAAAGAGTTACCTCTTTACCAAACAACAAAATTTTAGACATGTCTGAACTGAAAGCCTTTGCAGGTGACAATTCAAATAAGGTTCAAATGATGAAATTTGTCTTTGATAGAGAGGACAATATTGTGGGAAAGGGAGAAACTGCCGGTAACCAGCATTTTCTCCTATTCCTACAATGTTTTCTAAGGGCTTCTTCCAGCGGGTCTTTTAAATTCCGGATTGTTTGGTAAAAAGTTAACTCTACCAAACGACAAAATTTTAGACTGGTCCAAATTGAAAGCATTTGCAGATTTAACGTGGCTCAAATAATCGAAACATTGTGGGAAAAGGACTAAATGCTGGTTACCAGCATTTTCTCCTTTTCCCACAATGTTTTCAATTGTCTCTTCTGTCTGGGTCGTTTTAAACTCAGGATTGCATGGTAAAGGGGTAACTCTTTACAAAATAACAAAATTTTGGTTGAATCTAAATTGAGAGTATTGCAGAAAGATTAAATGTAGTTCAAAAGACAGGATATGTCTTTGAGAGGGTAGAAAAAAATTGTGGGAAAAGGAGAGTTTACTGGGCACCAGCTTTTTCTCCTTTTCACATAATCTTTTTCAAAAGCCAGTTTCCTCCAGGGTGTTAAGATACAGGGTTGTGTGGTACACAGTCACTAGTAAATGCTGAGATTTGTCTTCAAGCAAGAACACATTGTGGGTAAAGGAAAAGGTACTGGTTTCTCCTTTTTCCACAATATTTTAAAAACCTTCTTTGTCATTTAAAGTCTGGACTGTGTGGATAAGGGTTAAATAAAATAATCACCTTATTTGACAAAATCAGACACAGGTTTTCTTGGCCTGCAATTAACTGTAAACAAGAGCACCGCATGCAGGTGCCAACACTTGACTGCAGCTGTTTGATTTCTGTGAAAATTCTAGGTCAAACAAAATACTTTGATGGTTACCTGCCTTTATTGTACTGGTTCCCTTTTGATAATTAACAACTTGCCCAAGTTTGAAGCAAATATCTTCAGTAGTAACAATGATATGATAAAATGTCAAAGTATTCGCATGGTGACGCAGATGACGACGCCAGGGCTACAAAAATATGTTACCGTTTTCTTCGAAAACAGCCAAGCTAAGAAGTAAAGGAATAAAGGATCAAAAGTTTCAATAAAAGTCTTTCGACCCGATGAATACCACTGAAAAATGGAGTAATTGCTTGCTGGAAGCAACTGCTCCTTTTCCCACTGTGGTCTAAAAAGGGACTGGCTGCTACTGCATAACCTGCCTGTTTGTTACAAGGCTAATTTCAGTTTACTTTTTACCACACAATCCTGAGTTTTAACTCTTTCAGCGCCAAATAAATAAACTTGACTTCTTTTGACAGCTGAAAATACAATCCACTTAAACCCAAAAAGGTTTTTATCGTATACGCTGGACTAAACAAGCGGATGGTATAGATCAAGGATCAGACTGCACATTCTGTGCAGTCTGATCTTGATCTATGCCATCCACAAAAGTTCATGTTTTCGCCTATGGCGCTGAAAGGGTTAATGACCCTTGAGGAGAAAATCAGGAAACCAGCATTTTCTCCTTTTTCCACAAGTTTTGTACGCTATTAAAGACAGAAATCATCATTTGAGCTACGCTGACTTTTTTGTCTGCAAATGCTTTCCATTTGGTAGAGTACAAAATTTTGTCACATAGTAACTCTTTACAAGACTACAAAATTTAAAACTGGTCCAAATTGAAAGTATTTGCAGACAACACGTTAAACACTGCTTAACTCCTTACCAAACGAAAAAAATTTTGGACAGGATGAAATTAAAAGCATTTCCAGACAAAAAATTTAAATGACACTAATATGACGACCTCTCTTAAATATGGTTGAAACATTGTGGGTGATCAGCATTTTCTCCTTTTTCCGAAATGTTTTCGAAAGGATTCTTTCCCAGGATCGTTAAAAGGCGTCATTGCTCTGTACAGGGTTTACAGAACCTATCAAATACTTACCCATAAATCCATGCGCACATTCACATCGATAGAGATTGAGATTACTTGCGTTGGTGTTTATACATCTCCCGTTGTTGAAACATGGATTGTTGTTACATATACTGGATGGGTCTCGATATTCACACTGTGTACCCTGATAACCTGGTGTAATAAAAAAGAATCACAATATTCAGTAGTTTATTTCATGCTTATTGGTAGTTTCTCAAGAAATAATGGTGGATTATGGTTTGATATTTCATGGTAATGACCAGTGAAAATACTGATTTCATATTTTCTAACTCTTCAATTAAAGGCGGAAACAGCAGTTCCTGTAGTAGCTACCCCACTTGTGAAAACATTACCGATGATGTTCTTGATGAAATAATGTTCACTCGATGAAATAAATTTCAATCTTTCACCAAAAAAGAAAAACCAAATGTATATCTTGGGAAGCTGTCCTGTGTGGTCCTGGAGGTCTCAAGTTCAATCCTCATTTGAAGCCCTGGGTTTTTTGTGGAAGAGCTAAAGCCTAGTATTGGTAGTGATATGACTGAAATAATGCTGAAAGTAGCTGAATATATCATTCAATTAACCCTTTACCGCACAATCCCAACTTTTAACATCCCCTAAAGAAGAAGACTTTTGAAAACATAGTGGGAACAGGAGAAAATGCTAATAACCAGCATTTTCTCCTTTTCCTACAGTGTTTTCTAACCTTTCAAAGACAAATTTTAATTTTTGAGTCTCATTTATTTTGCCGTCTGCAAATGCTTTCAAACTGGACAAGTCCAAATTTTTGTCATTTGGTACAGAGTTAATCAATCAAAAAGGATCTTTGGAGACACTATTGTAGGGGTAGAGCTTAAATCTTTACTAAACAACAAACGGTAACCAGCATTTTCTCCTTTTCCCCATGTTGTTTTCAAAAGTTTTTTCCTTCAGGGTAACTTAGGAGGGTAAAGCCTCTCAGAGGTTTTGGGTGTGAATTCTATGCAGTTAGGTTTCTGGGAAGCAATCATCAAGAATGGTTGATATTTGTTGTAGAACTTGTTTTGCAATCAATGTAAAATAAACCTGAGCACTGAATGCAGGTAACAACGCCCGGCTGCAGGTGCTTGTTTTTGAGTGAAATTTTTAAGTAAAAAAATGGGGCATAACTGTGTAAATAAAACTTTTATGGTTACCTGCCTTTCTTGTATGAGTTCCAAGTTTGAAGCAAATATCTTCAGTAATAACAGAGATATTGTAAAATGTCAAAGTTTTTGCACAATGACAATGCAGACATAGACGACGGCAGGGCTATGGCAATAACTCAACATTTTTTTTTAAAATAGACAAGCTAATAAGTTACAACTCTTTACAAACAGCAAAATTAAAGACTTGTCAAAAAAAAAAAGTAGTGGCAGAGGACAAATTGAATTCCTCTCAAATGGTGTGACTTGGTTTTGAAAGGACAAGGAAAAAAACTTTCTGCAAAAAAGATGAAGATTCTGGTTGCAACCTGCAAAATGCTTTCAGGATGATTAAGTCTACAATTCTGTTACCTTGTATTAGCCCTTTACCACACAACCCCGGCTTTTAACGACCCTGAGAAAGAAGCCTTTTGAAAACATTGTGGGAAAAGGAGAAAATGCTGGTAACCAGCATTTTCTCCTTTTCCCACAAAGTTTTCTATCCTTCCCAAAACAAATTTTAATTTTTCAGTTGCACATATTGTGTCGTCTGCAACGGCTTTCAATTTGGACTAGTCTAAAATTTTGTTGTTTGGTAAAGAGTTAATTTCAGACTGGTCTATACTGAAAGCATTTGCAGACAGCAAATGAAATGTTAAACAAATTGTGAAATTTGTATTTGAAAGGGTAGAAAACATTGCGGGAAAACAAAGAAAATGCTGGTTACCAGCATTTTCTCCTATTGCCACATGCTTTCAAAAGTAATTTACTTGGGCTAATACTTTACCACACAATCACAAATTCAAATGAGCTTTTATAACCATTGTGAGAAAAGGAGAAAATGCTGGTTACCAGCATTTTCTCCTTTTCCCACAATGTTTATTTTCTTTCACAAGAAAATTTAATATTTCCAGCCAGATTAAATATATCTGCAAGTACGTCAAATACAGAAGATTCTTAAATTTTAACATCTGAGAAAAGGTAACGGAGTTTATAAATTGCTTGCTGCATAGGGAGGAGCTACAGGTGTGTGTCATTATCTAAGGGACATAACCCTATAATGAATACTTTATGTCCAAGCACTAATTATCTCCCTTAGACAAACTTAGACTACTTATTAACTATGTCAACTTCAAAAATTCTACATATAAGTACTGTATTCTTGATCCCACAGTGGACATCACTTTGTACAGAAATTCAAACCAAAACAAAATTTCAGTCATTTGTTCAATCATCTTTTTCTTTTGACATCTGCTTTGCTCTTTATCACAAGATAAAAGTTTAAACTACTATGAAGTTGACAGCTGTAGCAGATGACATAAAGGTGGCACAAATGAGAAATTATTCTTTGCTGTGGTTCAAAACATTGAGAAAAAAGGAGAAAATGCTGGTTACCATTATTTTCTCCTTTTCTCACAATATTTCCAAAAGCTTTCCTCCCCGAGTCAGTAATTCCAGGGATTGTTTGCTGAAGATTTAATAAGGTTTAAAGCAGATCATTTTGGCAAAAAAGAAGAGTGAAAATAAATGATTACATCTAAAAATGTAAGAGAGAAAATCCTTTTTACCAGGTCTTTCTGTTTTTACCACAATGTTTTCAAAAAAGTCTGCTTCAAAGCACAAGAAATCTTCTACAGAAGGCACATTATAATGTATAAATGCATGGTAAATATATAAAACCTACAAACCTGGGGCACATTTACAATCTGCATCTGCCTGACCATTTATGACTGATACAGAGCAGGTCCCGTTGTTCATACAGATGGACAACTGGCATGGATTGATCAGGTGACAGTACTCTCCCACGTACTCTGATGTACACCTGGAAATAAAGAAACATTTAGAATGGAAAAGAATATATTAATGAGTATATTAATCCAGACAGTCTGATCTTGATCTACAGTATCAGCATAGGGAACTTAATCCTGGTTCAGCACTTCAACAGTTCAATTTTTCATAAGCTGCCTTGCATTGATAAAGGGAAATAAATCTTACAAGAATTATCCATATATACATAAATTGTCTCCCTTGGTTTCATTTTCAGATGTATCTTATTCGGACTGCTTAAAATGCATTGTCTGATCTTGGAACTACACTACAGAACACTTAGGTGAAACTTTCTACCCAAACTAGTCTTTAAATTAAAAAAAAAAAATCCTTGGTCTTTAATCTTTAACCAATCCTCTGTTTTAACAACCTTAAGGAGGAAGGCCTTTGAAAACATTTTGAGGAAAGAAGAAAATCTTGGTAACCAGTATTTTCTCATTTTCCACAACATTTTTTACCCTTTCAAAGTCAAATTTTATCCATTTGAGCTATGTCTGGTATATTGTTTGCAAATGCTTTCAATATAGAAGAGTCTAAAATCCTGTCATTAGGTCAAGAGTAAACTCTTTAACTCTTTACCAAACAACAAAATTTTTAAAAGACCAAATTGAAAGCATTTGCAGACTGCAAATTAAATGATGCTAGAATGATGATTTCTGTCTGTGATAGATTAGAAAACATTGTGGGAAAAGGAGAAAATGCTGGTTTACCAGCATTTTCTCCTTTTCCCACAATGTTTTCAAAAGGCTTCTATTTCAGGGTTGTTAAAAGTCGGGATTGTGTGGTAAAGGGTTAACTCTTTACCACACTAGGAAAATGTAGACCTATCCAAATTGAAAGCATTTGCAGACGACAATTGGAATGTGACTCAAATGAAGAATTTTGCCTTTGACATGGTAGAAAACATTGTGGGAAAAGAAGAAAATGCTGGTCACCAGCATTTTCTCCTTTTCCCATAATGTTTTCAAAAGGTTTCTTCCTCAGGGTTGTTAAAAGTCGGGACTGTGTGGTAAAGAGTTAAACAAAAACATTTTAAACCTGTCCAAATTAAAGGCATGTGCAGATGGCAATAAATTAATGTAACTAAAGAAATGAAATTTACTTAGGGATGGGTAGAAAACATTGCAAGAAAAGGAGAATATGCTGGTTACCAGCAATTTTCTCCTTTTGCCACAATGTTTTCTAAAGCATTATTCCTCAGGGTAGTTAAAAGTTGTTGCTGAGAGGTAAAGATCTGAACAGCTACAACAGAGTAATCAAGGGAACAAACTCTTATACATCAACAGAACAGTGTTTGGAGATTGTCACCCCTATATTAATGCCACCAAGGGCGGATATTGTAATTATAAGGATGGTTTTGGTCAGAATGGTTCGCAAAATATCTGACAGGATAGATTGAAGATCAGATTGTTTCTTCTCTGCACTCTGATCTTAATCTACAAAATCCATAAATTAAATAAAAAAAAGAATGTTCACAGGTATACATGCATAAAAACCTTTCATCTTTTAAACCTTTCCCAAATGACAAATTTTGGACTGGTCCAAATTGAAAGAGTTTGCAGACAACAATGTTAAATTCGATGAAAATGGCAGAAAGGTCTCAAAAAGGGTAGAAAACACTGTCAGAAAAGGAGAAATTGCTCGTTACGAGCAATTTCTCCTTTTCCCACAGTGTTTTCAAAAGACTTGTACTGTAGACACGTGAAAACTAGGGCTTGTTTGGGAAAGGGTTGACTAACCAAATATTCATACAATAACACCCATGTGATATTTAGTTTTGATACACCACAGACATTTATAGAACATGAATGAACTTTACAAGGGTAAACATCAAGTTTTATGAAGTAGTCAACATCATTCATTACATAATTATTACAGTTAGTCCAACTAAATTAAATATATCTATTTTGCTTGAAAAAATACACATTTTTTTCACATCTTTTGACAATGAGTAAAAATCAGATATCAAAAGATAAATATACATGTACAATACGTACATAGTATTGTTGTACATCAAAAATATCTATTTTCCCAACCTCAGCTATTTTTGTTCATATGACAACACTATGTATATTCTCTGTAATCCTTACCCATATAATCTAGTATTTCGACGACTCTGAGAAATAAAACTTTTAAAAATAATTTGAAAAAGAGAAAATGCTGGTAACTAGTCTGTTGAGGCCAATGCACGATTATACTGTAAAAATGACTTATCATTCTGAATTAACCCTTAGAGTGCCAAACAAACCTGACAGACAATTTCAGTCTAGAACTACTACCCTTATAACTGCAAGTTTATGGTTGCATTTGTGTATAAAGATTTAGCAATGTGGACAGTGTAGATCAAGATCAGACTGCATGTTTTGTGCAGTCTGATCTTGATCTACACTGGCCACAAAAGCAACTATAGTTGTGAAAGGTGCTTTAGGGGTTCGATTTGTAGCAGGTGAATAGGAAAAACACCCTTGTGAAATATGGATATCCAACATGAAGTTAACTCGTTATCAAACAGCGAAATTTGGAGTAGTCAAAAATTGATAGCATTTGCTGATGACAAAATAAATGTAGCTAAAAAATTGAAGTGTATTTTTGGTTAGGTAGAAAGCATTGTGGAAAAAGGAGAAAATGCTGCTGACCAGCATTTTCTTCTTTTCCCACAATGCTTTCAAAAGGCGTCCTCCTCAGGGTCTTTAAATTTCAGGATTGTTTGGTATAGGTTAAACACATGAATCCAAATAAAAAACATTGTTGACAAAGCAATTTCTCCTTTTTCCACATTGTCATCAGGACTTGACTGCTGCAAGATAAAACAAGAGCACTGTATGCTGGTGCCAGTGCTCCACTGAGAAAGAAGCTTTTTGAAAACATTGTGGGAAAAGGAGAAAATGCTGGTAACCAGCATTTTCTCCTTTTCCCACCATGTTTTCTACCCTTCACAAAACAAATTTCAATTTGTCAGTCACATTTATTTTGTCGTCTGCAAGTGCTCTCAATTTGGACTAGTCTAAAATGTTATCATTTGGTAATGAGTTAAAAAGTAAATATCTTCAGTAATGACAAAGATACTACATGATGTCAGTTTTAGAAATTCCAAGTTGAAAAAGGGGCATCACTGTTTCAAAATATTTTGATGGCTACCTGCCCTTGTTGTATGGGTTCCCTTTTTGACAGTTAAAAACTAGTCTGAGTTTAAAGGGAATATTTTCAGTAATGAAAGAGTTATTATAAAGTATCAAAATTTTTGCATGATGACGCCAGGGTTATGACAATACCTCAATGTTTTCTTTGAAAACAGCCGACCTAAAAATTTGTATGCAAAAGGTTTCTCTGTAAATCACCAACCATACTTTGTAATCTTTGTGGCCACAGGTTTCCAACAGGAAATGGTGCAGACAAATCTAACTGCACTATCTTTTTTGACATTTAACATGTATCATCATAATTTTTCCTCAGATATGATAATACAAACCCTCCTTTGTGAACAAAATGTACCACATAAATCATTCTGCACACATCATAACCCATTGCTATAACAAGACATCACATAATTAGGGATCAACAAAATCCACTTTGTTTAACTCTTTACCAAACGACAAAATTTTAGACCAGTCCAAATTGAAAGCATTTGCACGCGACAAAATTAACGTGACCCAAAAATTAATATTTGTGTTGGATCGGGTAGAAAACATTGTGGGAAATGGAGAAAATGCTGGTTACCAGCATTTTCTCCTTTTCCCACAATGTTTTCAAAAGGTTTCTTTCTCAGGGTCATTAAAAGTCGGGATTGTGTGGTAAAGGGTTAACAACTGACTGAATCATGAGGTAGACTTGTCCTTTGACAATCAGCATTTTCTCCTTTTCCCACAATGTTTTCTACCTTTCCCAAAACAAACTCCAAATTTTCAGTCACACTGTTCTCGTCTGCAAATGCTTTCAATTCGGACTAGTCTGAAATTTTGTTGTTTGGTAAAGAGTTAAGCCCCCTTTTCACAAAGCATAGCTGATTGTTTTGTTTGCCCTTGCAGATGACAGTCAGAAAATACTGTACAATATCAACAATGATTAATTGCTTGTTTGTTTTCTAAACGCTGTTTTCAACATTATTACATCATCATCAATCCTTGGAAAAAATTGGCCAAGCTGGGGATTTAAACCAGTGATTCCCTGTTCTCAAGTCCTGTACCCTACCATTTGTGCATAGTACTCTGGCTCTGCTAAATATCAACAAGACAAATATTTTGCTGACTGGTGCTGGGTTAAATTTGTCTGGAAGACATTACAGGAAAAGAAGTAAAGACCAGACTGCAGGTTTTGGCAGTCTGATCTTTATCTAGCTTTTGAAAGACCCTAGAAGGGTTAACAATTTGATTGGAAGGTGATGAGTCAAAGGCATAAAAGTGAAATCAAAATAGCCAAATTACCTTCATCTAAATTAAAAACTGAATTAATTTAGACAAATTCCTAGTCGACTGTCTAAAGACCAACTGATACTAAACTAAAAAGCATCAAAATATAAAAAAAAAATGAGCATAAAAGGATGGCAAAAAACCCCCATAAAAGACATGGACGAGAGAGATGGGGGGGACCCTGATCAAAATGGACTCTCAAACACCCTGGAGTCAAAATGAAGTGTTCTGTTACACCTTCCCTTACAAAACCCCTTATTCAATCCCCTTTTCAAGCCCTTTCAGATCACAGGGTCCCCGAAGTACCTGTAAATTCGGCAGCATCTAATCATGACACCCAAGCGTGAAAAGTTAAATACTTTTCATTCACAATTTTACCCCTATTGTAAAACTAGCTTCTGAAACTGGTCTATAATTACTGAAATCCTTTCTCTTTGACTCTTAACCACACAATCCTGTGTTTTAACAACCCTCGAAAAGAAGGCTTTTGAAAACATTGAGGAACATAAGAAAATGCTGGAAAATAGCATTTTCTTCTATTCTTACGATGTTTTCAAAACTCTTCTTCCTCAGGGTTGTTAAAACTTGGTAAAATTATCTACAGGTGGAAATGCACTAACTTTTTACCAAATGACAAAATTCAAGAGCTGTCAAAAATCAAAGCTTTGGCAGACGACAAATTAAAAGTGATTCAATTGACCATATCTTTCTATGAAAGAAAGAAAATATTGACAGAAAAGGAGAAAAAAGCTAGTGACCTGCATTTTCTCCTTTTCTTACATTGTTTTCAGAAGCCTTCCTCACTGGGATTGTAGGGTGAAGGAGTCAACTGACAGATGGATAGAAAGGGAAAACAGTTTTGTGAAGGTAATTAAATAACAATAGATTTTACAGAGCGTTGAATCCATTCAGCTGCAGTCACATTCCTACAACATTAAATTTCGCTACCTGGGACATAGTAAGTGCAACGCATTAACTTTACCAAAGGACAAAATTTTAGACCTGTCCAAAATGAAAGCATTTGCAGATGACAAATTAAAGATGGCCCAAATGAGGAAACTTGTCCTGGATAGGGTAGAAAAACATTGTGGGAAAAGGAGAAAATGCTTGTATCAGCATTTTCTTCTTTTCCAACAATGTTTTCTACAGGCTTCTTCCTCAGCATTCTTAAAACTCAGGATTGTGTGGTAAAGGGTTATTTAACCACAATGACAAAATTTTAGACTGGACCAAATCGAAAGCATTTGCAGATGACAAAATAATTGTAACTCAAAAATAGAAATTCACCTTTGGAAGGATAGAAAACATTGTGAGAAAAGGAGAAAATGCTTGTTACCTACATTTTCTCATTTTCCCACAATGTTTTCTAAAGCCTTTTCTTTCAAAAGTCGGGACTGTATGGTAAAGGGTTAAGATGACAGCATTTACAGGAAAAGGACAAATTTGTTTGCATCAAGCAATTGCTCCTTTTCCTAAAATGTTTTGAAAAAGGTGCTACCACTCACAGGGCATAGAAAGTGTGCTTTTATAGTAAAGGCTTAACCCTTTCCCATACAAGCCCTGGTTTTCACGTGTCTGCAGTACAAGTCTTTTGAAAACACTGTAGGAAAAGGAGAAATTGCTCGTAACGAGCAATTTCTCCTTTTCCCACAGTGTTTTCTACCCTTTTTGATAACTTTCTGCCATTTTCCTCAATTTAGAATTGTCGTCTGCAAACTCTTTCAATTTGGACCTGTCCAAAATTTGTCGTTTGGGAAAGGGTTAAATTTCATGAAGGTTTCTTTACCACATGACAAAATAATTTTTCATATCTATATAAAACAATCAGCCATTATAAGCTGAAATGTTAATGGTTTGTTCTTTTATACAAAGATTATCAGAATAAATCTTTTTGGGGTATTTTTTCTGTTATTAACATATTTCAAACCCTTTGACAATCCTCTGTATTCTGAGGTTCAGCCTATCACTGAACGGTAAAAATCACAGACTCTGCCAATGCAAAATTGCCACTATACAAACGTAAACAACACCATTTGTTTCCTTTTCCTTCAATGTTTTCTGAGAAAAAATATCATTTCAGTCAAATTCATGAGCCATGCTCTGTGAAAAGGGGGGTTAATGCATTTGTGGAAAAATCAACCCATGTCAGCCTGTGCAGTCCATGCAGGCTGACATGAGCCAAAACTTTTCACTATCTTTAAATTTTTTTCATGTCAAAGGATAATTCTACCTAAAGATTGTGTCAGTTGTTTGACAAAATGGATTTTATGGATCCATAATTAAGCGATATCTTGTTTGGTATAATGCATTACGGAGATGCATTAAGCCCCACTTTGCCAGAGCTAAGTTCATATGTCATCTGCAGTTACTTTCATTCTGCTTCGATTATATTCAATCGGTATAATATAGGGCTCATACAGTAACAACAGAGATCACCAGTAAGATTTCTAGTGCTGAGCTTTGGTAGTGCAGTCAGTAGAAAACAGGACTTTAGAACTGGGGGTCAGTGGCTGGAATCCCCAGCTCGGCCAATTTCTTTCCAATGACTGATGATAGTCATTGTGACAAGATTCATTCCTCTCTAAGAGCTGGTCATTCTTTCAACTATGGTTATGTGGGAAAGCAGCCAGTCGCTTCAGAAGAATACTGTGTGAATTAATTGTAACATAAACTCCAGAAAAAGCATGTGTTGATGATGTTAATGGGAGAACGGCAACAGTGGCTTGGATAGAATGTTGTGCAAAGTACCAGTAGAAAGAAAGTCTAGAAAAGTAAAGATAGCTGCAGTGGCTGCTGTGATATATCTGAAATTATGTTGAAAATAAGCTTGAACACCAACCAAACATACAAATCATTACTGGCTGGTCCAAAATTCTGTTGTCTACTAATTATATAAACCCTATATGGACAAATTTCATTATTTGGACCACCTTTAACCCTTTCCCAAACAAGCCCTGGTTTTCACATGTCTGCAGTACAAGTCTTTTGAAACCTCTGTGGGAAAAGGAGAAATTGCTCGTAATGAGCAATTTCTCCTTTTCCCACAGTGTTTTCTACCTTTTTTTTTACCTTTCTGCCATTTTCATCAAATTTAAAATTGTCATCTGAAAACTCTTTCAATTTGGACCAGTCCAAAATTTGTCATTTGGGAAAGGGTTAATTCGTCATCTGCAAATGTTTTGAATTTGGACCAGGCTCACATTTTTTCCTTTGGTAAGGACTTAACCCTTTACCACACAGTCCCAAGTATCAACAACCTTGAGAAAGAAGGCTTTTGAAAACATTGTGGGAAAAGGAGAAAATGCTGGTAACCAGCATTTTCTCCTTTTTCCACAATGTTTCTACCCTATCAATGACAGAAATCATCACTTGACCTACAGCTATTGTGTCGTCTGCAAATGGTTTCAATTTAGTAAAGGCAATTTTGTTTTGTTTGGTAAGGAGTTATGCATTTAAAAAGAGTAAAGTGTTCAAAGAATTATTATAATCAAAGTAATTATCAACAAAGGCAGTTTTGTTTTTTCAACGATCACTGATTGTGCCTTGACAAAATCTCGTCAAATATTTCATTGTTTTGAGAAAAAAATTGTGATCGGCAGATATCTTTGATTAATGTCCACATTGTTCTTAATTGTTGATACATTGTTAAATGTTACAATTAACAAATGTAACGGGACAAAATTAGACATCTGTTAAATGACTATTTCGCCAATATGGTAAATATTATAATTTGAAGTTTTAACTCTATACCAGACTACATAATTTTAGACTTGTTCACGCTGAAAAGATTTGCTGATAGTAAATCAATTGCAGAAATGATGAAATCTGTCTTTGAATGCTGGAAAACATTGTGAGATGGGGAGAAAATGCTGGTTACCATCATTTTCCCCTTTCCCTATGACATTTATAACAGCAAACAATTCCTCTTCAGGGCCATAAAAACACACAGTCAATTAGTACAGGGTCACAGAATCTGCTCAAAATAGAAACTTTAGCTCAGAAGGTACAATTTCTCCTCAATGTTTTTAACTCTTTACCACACAATCCCAACATTTAACAACCCTGAGAAAGAAAGCTTTTGAAGACATCGTGGGTAACCAGCATTTTCTCCTTTTCTCACAATGTTTTCTACCCTTCTCAAAACAAGTTTTAATTTTTGAGTCACATTTATTTTGTTGTCTGCAAATGTTTTCAGTTTGGTCTAAACTTTAACAGGGGTCTGCTGCAAAATGGGAAAAAGTTGTTTGTACCATTCAAATTTCGAATCCTTTTCAAATGCTGTTCCTTCATTATGTGAGCCAAGCTCTGGCAAAATGGGGTTTAATGCATCTCCTTGATGTATTATGCAAAGCAAGTTGTCACATACAGTAATTATGGATCCATAAAATCCATCTAGTCCAAAAATCGACTGGACCTGGAGGTAGAATGGTCCTTTCACGTGCAGAAAACTGATCAAATGCAAAAAGTTTCAACCAAGTTCAAACTGCGCTGACTGAGCAGGCTGACCTGGGTTGATACTTCTTGCAGATGCATTAAACCTCCTTTCCATAGAGCATGGCTAATATATGTGTTGGTATATCAGAATAACCAGATTTCAAATCTAATACCTTCGCGTACTCTTTACAGTTCATCGACTTTTTGTAATCGTTACCTACTTGACTATTGTCTGGTATTTGGCTGAAATCTGAATGAAGATGAATAGACAAAAATTGATAGATATCTTTATGTAATAATTTATGAATAGTCTCTTTCCTATCACACTATCTCTATTAGAATTTAACTCTTTACCAAACAACAAAATTTTAGACTGGACCAAATTGAAAGCATATGCAGACGACAAATAAAATGTTAGTGAAATGATGATTTCTCTCTTTAATAGGATACAAAACATTGTGGAAAAAGGAGAAAATGCTGGTTATCAGCATATTCTTCTTTTTTTCACGGTTTTTTCAAAAGCCTTTCTCTTCAGGGGTTGTTAAAACACAGGTTTTGTGGTAAAGGACCATATCTGTCAAGCAGTAGACTCTAGGACAATGTCCCATTGAATTATAAAAATGTCCTACCATATTGCACACATTATGGGGCTTTGTCCCCATGAAAATTTATTTGATAATTTAGTCCTGAGTGCATGATATCCCACTAACTTTGAAAGTTTCTCTTATTTCTGCATGTGTTTGGGACAACTTGCCCCCTCTCTTAAAAATCCCTGGCAGAAAACTGCCTTTTACCTGCTATAAGTGATCTCCAATTAGTACATGTAGTTTTTTAAAAACAACGAAGTTCAAAGTCAGACTAGACAGAAAAGAATTTTAGAAATAAATACCATCTTGAACCAACGAAAATTTATAGAAAATTTGCATACAAATGCTCCCCAGTTTAAAAGTAAAACACCATTAATGAATATGTCGTATGGTAATGAGTTAACAATCAAACAATCCTGAAGATGAAAGCTTT
Organism: Tridacna gigas; assembly: GCA_945859785.2. Taxonomy (NCBI): domain Eukaryota; kingdom Metazoa; phylum Mollusca; class Bivalvia; order Cardiida; family Cardiidae; genus Tridacna; species Tridacna gigas. The sequence goes on from OX244028.2 coordinate 10,066,085, forward strand.
AACTCTTTACAGCACAGTCCCGACGTTTAACGACCCTAAGGAAAATCCCTTTTGAAAACAATGTTTTCTACCCTTTCAAAGATTGAAATCATCATTTGGGTCACCTTTAATTTGTCATCTGCAAATGCTCACATTTTGGACGGGTCTAAAATTTTGCTGTTTGGTAAAGAGTTAAAAAACACTGTGGGAAAAGTAGAAAATACTGGTACTAGCAATGTTTTCTACCTTTCCACCAACAAATCTTAAAATTTTGAGTCACATTTAATTTTGTCATCTGTAAATGCTTTCAATTTGGACTAGTCTTCAATTTTGTCATTTTGTAGAGTTAATTTTGTCATCTGTAAATGCTTTCAATTTGGACTAGTCTTCAATTTTGTCATTTTGTAGAGTTAAATATGCACTATGTTCACTGTGATACTCCTTATCACAGCTTTTATCACATCAAGTGCAAGGTTCCTGCCTAGCTCAGTGGTAACATGACAGACTGGCAAACTGGGGGCCCTGGGTTCCAACCACACGGGAAGCATTGAGTCTTTCCTGGGAGAGTCCTTGGGCTGATGAAACCTAGGAAGTTCATGAATAAGTGGGCCATCGCTGTGATATGACTGAAATAATGTTGCAAGTGATGTTATTACACCCACCATTCAATCAATCAACATTATGCACGGTCATAGATTCAATAGTACCCTTCACAGTCCTAAATATAAATTTTAACCCTTAGCCCTTTACTACACAATCTTGAGTTCTTACAATCCCAACGAAAAGGCTTTAGAAAAAAATTGTTTTTCAAAAAGCTTCTTCCTCTGAATCGTTGAAACACCTCAGGCAGGATCGTTGAAACATGGCATTGTTTGGTAAAGGGTGAAGCATCATATCATCTGGTGCTGGGTTCTTACCCCTGTTATCTTAACCCTTTCCCAAACGACAAATTTTGGACTGGTCCAATTTGAAATTTGATGAAAATGGCAGAAGGTTATCAAAAAGGGTAGAAAACACTGTGGGAAAAGGAGAAATTGCTCGTTATGAGCAATTTCTCCTTTTCCCACAGTGTTTTCAAAAGACTTGTACTGCAGACACGTGCTTGTTTGGGAAAGGGTTAAGCTCAGACCCAGACCGGAGACCAGAGGCAACTAAATGGGGAAGAACTGGGGTGAGAGACACAATCATTTATCTAAAGGACATAAAAAACAATGGATATTCATGTTTTATAAACTAGGTGTGGCCAAAAAAAAAATCATGTTCAAACTAACCAGTATGAGTCCCCATGGTGCAAAAAAGTGGCTTTGTTAGTTTACCATTATTATATTGACTCTTTCCCAAAAGATAAAATTTTAAACTCGTCCAAACTGAAAGCTTTTGCAGACGACAAAAAAATTGGACTTTATATTTGAAAGGTCAGAAAAGATTTTGAGGAAAGCAGAACAGTCACGCTGTTTACCATCATTTTCCCAACATGTTTTCAAAAAGCATCTTCCGACGGGTCGTTAAAGGTCGTGATTTTGTGGTAAAGGATTACCACATGCAAAAGGCTTTCTTTGGACATGCAAATGACCCCAAAAACCTTTTGGAAACTTTGGTGCAAAAGAAGGGCCTAGCCCCGTAGCTCAGTCGGTAGCATACAGGACTTGAGAACAGGAGGTCGCTGGTTCGATCCCCGGCTCGGCCCATTTCTTTCCAAGGATTGATGATAGTCATTGCGACAGGATTCATTCTTCTCTGACCGCTGACCATTGTTTCGACGATGGCTATGTGGGAAAGCAGCCAGAGGCTTGGAAAGAATATTGTGCATAGTGCTGGTAAGAGAAACTCCAGGAAAGCATGGATAGGTGCACTGGCCGATGCGATATAACTGGAATAATGTTGAAAACGGCATTAAACACCATACAATCAATCAATTAATCAATCCTACCTCGGGGTCGTTAAAACTCGGTACTGTGTGGTAAAGGGTTAATCCATGTTGACGGTGAAGTATTTTACAGGGATTCTTTCAAAGTCCTCGGATGCAAGTTTGTTTTAGGGCATATTTAATAATATAGGCACAATGTTCATGCACATGGGAACAATTGCGTTTATAAAAGTCCAAAAATATAACCAAACAGGAAAACAGTTACATACATAATACACTGCAAATAGACTTTGATGTTTTTCAAAAAGCACCTGTTACCCAGATAGCCTGAGAAAATTTACATTGAATTTTAAACTTTAATCCTTTACCAAACAATTCAGTGCTTTAGCAACCCTAACAGAGAAGGCTTTGGAAAACACTGTTGGGAAAAGTTAAACCATCATTTTCTCCTTTTCCTACAATTTTTTTAACCTGTCATTCCCATATTTCAATATTTAAGCCACAATTTATTTATTGTCTGCAAATGCTTTGAAAGGAGACAAGTCTGAATTTTAGTCCTTTGGTAAAGGGTTAACCCTTTACCGCAGATGACGCCTTTCGACACCCCTGGGAAAGAAGCCTTTTGAAAACATTGTGGGAAAAGAAGAAAATACTGGTAACCAGCATTTCCTCCTTTTACCACAATGTTTTCTATCCTATCAAAGAAAAATTGCACCATTTGAGCCACATTGAAAGTGTTGTCTGCAAATGCTTTCAGTTTGGACAAGGCTAAAACTTTGCCGTCTGGTAAAGGGTTAACCTGTTCTAGCGCTCAGCATTTGACCACTTATGCAGACAGAAGGTGCAGTCTGATCTTGTATCTACACCGTCTGCTTCTTTGCTAGATAATCTGACAGAAAGAGCTTTTGAATTTGCAACAATCATCTACTGACAGAGTTTTCCATGTCAGTTATTCAGCCCTTCCATTTCATTTATCCCTTTACCACATGATCCCAAGTTTAAATGTCCCTGACAAAGAAAGCCTTTTGAAAACAATAAGGGAAAAGGAGAAAATGCTGGTGACCAGCATTTTCTCCTTCCCCCATAATTTTTTCAACCCTTTCACATAAAGTTTCATCATTTGAGCTATATTTAATAAGTCTCCTGCAAATGCATTGGGTTTGGGAAAGTCTATAAAGTTTTGTTGAATTGTAAATGGTTAACTCTTTACCAAATGACAGAATTTTAGACTAGTCCAAACTGAAAGCAGTTGCAGACGACAAAATAGATATGACTGAAAAATTGAAATTTGTTTTGGGAAGGATAGAAAACATTGTGGGAAAAGGAGAAAATGCTGGTTACCAGCATTTTCTCCTTTTGCCACAATGTTTTCAAAAGGCTTCTTTCTCAGGGTCGTTAAAAGTCGGGATTGTGTGGTAAAGAGTTAAGCATTACAAGAGTTCCTATATCAACAGTATGCACAACTCTGTCTGAGCCACTGGCTGCTTTTCAACATAATCAAGGCCCACATAATGATCAATCTTTGGAAGCAATTTTAGGTAACCCACTGGTTGCCTTTCTACATAATCAAGGTCCAGAAAGTGTACTCAAAACTGAGACACAACTTTATGAACCGGCTGTCTCGATACATATCATTTACCCTTGAAGGGACGTTCAGGCAAGCCACCAGCTGCTTTCCCATTTAGCCAAAATCAAGACAATGTTACAGAGTCATAATGAAAAAGAACAAATCCTGTCTAAAATTTAATTTACATCAATCATTGGACAGAAGTCTAGCCAAGCTAAGGCTCAAATGGCTTAACTCTTTACCAAATGATGAAATTTTAGACATGTCGAAATTGAAAACATTTGCAAACAACAAATTAAATGAGGCTCAAATTATGAAATTTGCCTCAGAAAGGGTAGAAAACATAGTAGAAAAAGGAGAAAATGTTGGTTCCCATCATTTTCTCCTTTTTCCAATAATGTTTTCAAAAGCCTCTTCCATTAGGGTCATTTAAACTCGGGGGGATCTTAAGTGAGGTGTTAACTCTTTACCAAACGACAAAAGTTTAGACTGGTCCAAATTGAAAGCATTTGCAGACGACAAAATAAAGTTGACTCAAAAATTGAAATTTGTGTTTGGAAGGGTAGAAAACATTGTGGGAAAAAGGGAAAATGCTGGTTACCAGCATTTTCTCTTTTTCCCACAATGTTTTCAAAAGGCTTCTTACTCGGGGTCGTTTAAAGTCGGGATTGAGTGGTAAAGGGTTAAAACAATCAAAACAGACAAAGCACTGTTTGCAGCTGTAGCCTACAGAATGATGAGAGGGCTATTCTCTTATTCAAAGGACAATTTCTTTTATTTCTTTACTATACTCTATGTTGTTGGTACTTGTTACAATGGTCTCATCCAGACCATTCTAAGGAGTACCCATAACATAGGTTTTTGTTTTAAGATCTTGTTGAGAAAAAAAACCTGTTATCTTGACCTATGATTTGAGAGATACCTGGTGTTTCTCCCTTATACTGAAATATAAAACATCTGTACTGTAACACATTTCGTACAAGCTATTTTTTTTTACCCTTAAAGCACATTTCAGGTCTTCTGTTGCCTTACCAGTCAGTGAAGATCAAGATCAGACTTTAATGACCTTGAGGGGTCCTGCATGGCTTAACCCTTTCCCAAACAAGCCCTGGTTTTCACGTGTCTGCAGTACAAGTCTTTTGATAACACTGTGGGAAAAGGAGAAATTGCTCGTAACGAGCAATTTCTCCTTTTCCCACAGTGTTTTCTACCCTTTTTGATAACTTTCTGCCATTTTCATCAAATTTAAAATTGTCGTCTGCAAATTCTTTCAATTTGGACCAGTCCAAAATTTGTCGTTTGGGAAAGGGTTAATTGTAAAGTGTAGTACTCATAACCTTGAGGCCCCTGGTTACAGCCTCATTTGAAGCAGTGGGTTTTTTGCAGGAGTGTCCTTGGGCAAGACATGTCGGAGTCCTAGCCTAGTACTACTGAAACCCAGAACATACATAAATATCAGAGTTGTCACCATGATATGACTGGATTGATTGTTTGGTGCTTAACGCCGCTTTCAACATTATTTCTCTTATATCGTGGCGGCCAGAGTACCTATCTGCGCTTTCCTGTAGTTTCTTTTACCAGTTCTCTGCACAATATTCCTTCCAAGCAACTGGCTGCTTTCCCACATAATCATCATCGAAACAATGGTCAGCGGAAAGAGAGGAATGAATCCTGTCGCAATGACGATCATCAATCCTCAGAAAGAAATTGGCAAAGCCAGGGATCGAACCAGCAACCTCCTGTTCTCAAGTCCTGTACGCTACCGACTGAGCTACTAGGGCTTGGCTGATTTTACACTAACTGTGGTTTTTAGTGTAAAATGAAAATACATCTGTGGTTTATTTGTGAGAAATTCCTCCATTTGCCTCCATTTTGACTGGACTATACATTCTCCTATAATGGATTTATCATCATACATCTTCTTTCTATTTTACTTTGATGCCTCAATATTTTCTGGAATTATGGGTAAATTTATTTCCAAGAGAGAGGGCCATCACAGAACAGTTAGTGCAGGGCTGATTTGATACATCCCATGTTTGACCCTTTACCAAACAATCCCCAGTTTTGATGACCCCTGAGAAAGAAGCCTCTTGAAAACATTGTGGAAAAATGAGAAAATGCTGGTAACCAGCATTTTCTCCTTTTTCCACAATGTTTTATACCCTATCAAAGACAAATTCTCATCTCCAAATGCTTTCAAACTGGACCAGTCTTGGATTTTGTCGTATAATAAAGAGTTAATGACCTTGAGGGGTCCTGTTTGGCTCAGTGATACAGTGTAGGACTCGTAACCAGGAGGCCCTGGGTTTTGGCCTCACTGGGATCTCTCCTTTCTACATGAAAAAATTATATATTCCACCTCTTGGTCATTGCTTTTGATGTCAAGAAAACTTTGTTAGTATCTGAGTTGAACTATTTTAACACTTTACCACACAATCCCAAGTTTCAACGACCCTGAGGAAAGACGCCTTTTAAAAACATTGTGGGAAACGGAGAAAATGCTGGTTACCACCATTTTCTCCTTTTCCCACAATGTTTTCTACCCTATCAAAGACAAATTCCAACTTTTGAGCTACATTCAAATTGTTGTCTGCAAATGCTTTGAATTTGGACAAGTCTACATTTTTGTTGTGTGGTAAAGGGTTAACAGTTTAGGTCATATCATGGCGTCCAGTGGACCTATGCATGTGTTTTCTGGCTTTCTCACACCAGTACTGACACCACTTTCTTTCCAAGTCACAGTGGCACTTTGCTCACATGCATCAGAGACGAGAGCACTCTCTTGCACTCCGGTTCATTCACATTCACCTCTGTAGTGGGCTCAGAAAGTAGTCCGTCCTCTCGCGAGATTTTCCGTCACATGACCATAACCCCAAATGGCGACACAAACGCCGGTGAAAGAAAGATGTATCGATTGTTTTGTTTGCTGTTCAAACAGCATACGGCCAATCAAACTTAGTGGGAGAAAATGTGGAAAAGAGGGGTTTTCTGAAAAGCTAAAATGTGTTTTAAAGGACGACAATCTCTTCTTTGATGTTACAAACTTAGATCCATCGGTTTGTCGAAACTGTCACAGGACTGTATAATTTTGTTTAACTTGTCTTCATTCGTGGGCGCAGCCATTCGGTTTACAATTGGCGTAGGAATCTGATCAGTGAAGAAACTCGAAAAAATAGTTCCATTGTATACAGGTAAATTCATCAATTTAAATGCACCTATAATGCATCTGGAATCATATTTGCTTTGTCTACTTTATCATGTTACACATGAAACAGTTAAACAGTAACAAAACATGTTTTCCTCGGTTTGACAAGATTCTTGTCATTTAGCCCATCGCAGAGATGTATGTGAGGTAACGAACGACAACTCTGCTCGGAGATTGAGACGAGAGGTGAAAAATGACCCAAGAGTAAGTTTACCTAAATTGGGTATGAATCCTACCTACACTCACCAGAGGTAACAGCTTTTGAGCACACTGTGGGAAAAGGAAAAAATGCTTGCAACCAGCATTTTCTCCTTTGTCATGTTTCTACCCTTTTACAGACAGCTTCCAGAATTTTAATCACATTCAATTTGTCATCTACAATTGCTTTCAAAAGACAAGTCTAAACTTTTGTTATTTGGTAAAGAAATAACTCTACCAAATGATACAATTTTAGACTTGTCCAAACTGAAAGCATCTGAGGACGACAAAACACTAGGAAACGTTTTTGGAAGGATATCAGCATTTTCTCCATTTTCCACAGTGTTTTTAAAAGTCTTCTGCTTTAGGGTTGTTAAAACTTAGAATTGTGTGGTTAAGGGTTAAAGAAGAAAAAAAACATCATGGCAAATGAACCAATTGACTTTTCTAGGAGCATGACACAGACATGATGTTTTAACCCTTTACCAAATGACAAAATTTTTGACTTGACCAAATTAAAATCATTTGCAGATAACAAATAAAATGTATCTTAAATGATGACATTGCAAGGAAAGGAGAAAACGCTGGTTACCACCATTTTCTCCTTTTCCAACAATGTTTTTAGAAGCCTGTCTCTTCAGGGTCATTAAAACTTGAGATTGTGTGGTAAACCCCTAACCCTTTCCCAAACAAGCCCTGGTTTTCACGTGTCTGCAGTACAAGTCTTTTGAAAACACTGTGGGAAAAGGAGAAATTGCTCGTAACGAGCAATTTCTCCTTTTCCCACAGTGTTTTCTACCCTTTTCGAGAACGTTCTGCCGTTTTCATCAAATTTAAAATTGTCGTCTGCGAACTCTTTTAGTTTGGACCAGTCTAAAATTTGTCGTTTGGGAAAGGGTTAACTACACAATCCCCAGTTTTAACGACCCTAACAAAGAAGGCTTTTGAAAACACCCCATCAAAAACAAATTCCATCATTTAAGCCACATCTAAAATGTTGTCTGCAAATGCTTCCAGTTTGGACCTGTCTGAAATTTTGTTGTTTGGTAAAGAGTGAACGGTTAAAAAGCCATTTTATAATAAACACATCACAATCTTTCTATACTAGAAAGAGTTCAATTTTCTTATGAGTTGCCGGAACTACTTTCTTTGTTCATATCGGTTTAATGTGGGTATTACTCTATCTCATTTCGCTAGCCAGAAGTGTGCTCTCAAGGCAGATTTATCTAGCTATATCAGTAGATTCAACAAAAACTTGATATCAAAAAGTGTGACCTGGTTTAAAACAGGGCCCCTCAATCTGCTGTCATTGTTTTTATTTGGGATAAAAGCTTGATCAGTATTACTTTACCAAAGGCCAATATTTTAACTCTTTTCCAAAGGCATTTTCTTCAGGGTCGTTAAAAGTCGGGACTGTGTGGTAAAGGGATTTATACAATTCCAAACTGCAAATGGTTTGAGTATGGACAAGTCTAAAATTTGGTCTTTTGGTAAAGATTATATATTTCTGTACTGTCAGATTTTTGGGATAGGACCAAACTAAAAACTTTTGCAGACAAGAAATTAAATGAAGCCTAAATTGTGATTTCTGATTTTCATAGGGTAGAAAACATTGAGGGAAAAAGAGAGAATGCTGGTTACCTTCTCTTTCAGGGTGGTTAAAACTCAGGATTATGAGGTAAAGAGTCCACTCATTACCACACAATTCCAAGATTTAACGACCCTGGGGAAGATGCCTTTTGAAAACATTGCGGGAAAAGGAGAAAATGCTGGTACCCAGCATTTTCTCCCTTTTTCCACAATGTTGTTACCAGCATTTTCTCCTTTTCCCACTATGTTTTCAAAAGGCCCTTTCAGAGACAAAATTCATCAATTGAGCCATAATTTATCTGTCATCTCCAACAACTTTGAAATAGGACAAGTCTGAAATTTTGTTGTTTGGTAAAAAAGTTAAGAAGGAAATGAATAAACACTTTAGACTTGCCCTAATTGAAAGCATTTTGCATACGACAAATTAACTGTAGTTCAAAAGATAAATTTTGTCTCGGAAAGGATAGAAACGACTATGGGAAAAGGAGAAAATGTTGGTTAACATTTTCCTCTTTTCCCACCATGTTTTCAAAAGCGTTCGTCGTCAGGAATAATTAATTTCGAAATTGTTCGGTTTAGGGTTATACATGGGTTAAAATCATACCTGTTAAAAGCATTCAGATTTCATAATGGGGCAATTTTTCTGAGTGATTATGCTTTTCACAGTTGTTGCCGATTAGTCATGCCTCGTTTTTCTTTTTCCGTACAAACTGAGCACAACTTCAGTCACCTGTATGCACAGCGTAGATCAAGATAGACTACACAGAACATGCCAACCCTATCTTGGATCTATACTGTCTAATAGCTCATAAGATTTCCAAGAGAAAAGCCTTGATAGAAAGAAACACTATGTCTTTTTCTTAGCGCTTGATACAAATTTATTATCATTTATTCTTAAGGCTAAGTGTAAACTCTCGACCCTTTACCAAGCAATCCCGCATTTTAACCCTTTCCCAAACGACAAATTTTTGACTGGTCCAAGTTCAAAGAGTTAGCAGATGACAATTTTAAATCTGATGAAAATGGCAGAAAGGTCTCAAAAAGGGTAGAAAACACTGTGGGAAAAGGAGAAATTGCTCGTTACAAGCAATTTCTCCTTTTCCCACAGTGTTTTCAAAAGACTTGTACTGCAGACACGTGAAAACCTGGGCTTGTTTGGGAAAGGGTTAAAGACCCTGATGAAGAAAACTTTTAACCCTTTCCCACACAATCCTGAGTTTCAACAACCCTGAGAAAGAGCCCTTTTGAAAACATTGCTGGAAAAGGAGGAAATGCTGGTAACCAGCATTTTCTCCTTTTCCCACAATGTTTTCTACCCTATCAAAGACAGAAATCATCATTAGAGCTACTTTCAATTTTCTGCAAATGCTTTGAAATTGGACCAGACCAAAATTTTGTCATTTGGTAAAGAGTTAAAAACATTATGGGAAAAAGGAAAAAAAAGTTTTCTACTCTTTCAAAGATAAACACAGCAAAATCTTGTCATCTGCAAATACCTCCAATATGGATGAATCTAAAATTTTGTTGTCTGATAATGAATAAAAGGTACACAGTATTCGATAGCTTTCAGTTGCTTTCCCAAATAGTGTGGATTAAGATCAGACTGGTTAAATCATGGATCTATACCTTTTGTGACATATTACAACTAAAATTAACATTTAAAACTGAATTACACAGGCCATTATTCAGGAAATAGAAACATAAATTTGTTCATTCATTTAGTAAAGTGTTAACCCTTTACCACGAAAGTGTCAAGTTTTAACAACCCAGAAAAAGAAACCTTTAGAAAACATTGTGAGAAAAGGAGAAAATGCCGGTAACCAGCATTATCTCCTTTTCCAACAATGTTTTCCACTGTTTCAAAGACAAAAATCATCATTTGAGCGACTTTTATTTTGTCGTCTGCAAATGGCTTGAAGTTTATCGGGTCCAAAATTTTGTTGGATGGTACAGGGTTAAACCTCAGCCTGTAGAGGTATTTTGGTAATTTTGAGTGTTGTGGTTTTATGTTTGCTGTAGCGTTATGCCATGTGCCACTTTTCACCTGTATGCAAATTAGCTTGCGCGAACCCCCCCCCCCTTTCCAAAATATTTGTACATGAGATTTAACAGCCTGTTGCCTTTTTAACTCTTAACCAGATGGCAAAATCTTAAACCTGTCCAAATTGAAAGCATTTCCAGACAACTTATTAACCCTTTACCACACAGCCCCGATTTTTAAAGACCCTGAGGAAGAAGCCTTTTGAAAACATTGTGGGAAAAGGAGAAAATGCTGGTAACCAGCTTTCCAAAATGAATTTCAATTTTTGAGTCACATTTATTTTGTCATCTTCAAGCTTTCAATTTGGGCAAGTCTAAAATGTTGTCGTTTGGTAAAGAGTTAATACTTTCCCTGCCAACTTTATGGATTCATCTTTTTTTGAGGACTTAAAGTATATTTACATTGCTTTTGGAGCAACTCTAGTCAAAGATCAACACCATGGACAGTGTAGATCATAGATCATACATCAGTCTGTACACTTTGTGAACACTTTGTGCAGTCTGATCTTAATCTATGCAGTCCAGTCAAAAGCTAGCCTAGGCAACATTGTCTGATTGGTTTAACCTGCACATTAAATTAGGTGCTTAATACACATTAACTCTTTACCAGACGACAAAATTTTAGACTTGTCCAAATTGAAAATATTTGCAGATGACAAAATAAATGTGACTCAAAAAGTGAAATTTGTTTTGGGAAGGTTAGAAAACATTGTGGGAAAAGGAGAAAATGCTGGTTACCAGCATTTTCTCCTTTTCCCACAATGTTTTCAAAAGGCCTTTTCTTCAGGTCGTTAAAAGTCGTGATTGTGCAGTAAAGAGTTCAAATTCAAAATACTGCGGTAGAAGAAGAAAATGCTCATTAACCATTTACCAAACAACAAAATGTCTGACGGGTCCAAATTGAAAGCATTTGCAGACCAAATAGAGGACGAATTCCATTTTATTCTGAAATGTCCATTTTATTATTCTTTGAGAAAACTAGAGGGCCATGATGGCCCTGTATCGCTCCACTGGCTTATAAATATAAACCATAAATACTAAACATTTTAATTCTGAGCCAAATGGTTTCAAAATGAAGACTTAAAAAGTTTTCTCTGTAAAAGCCCATGTGAAAGTTGAGACCCGCAGGGCAAAGCCATTTTTGATCCCAGAGCTATAATTACTTGAACCCTGGTAGAGGTCAACAAGATAAAGCCACATGCCAAAATAATACAAGTCTATGCTGTATGGTTATAAATAAGGTGATTTTCAAGTTTCATCCATATGAAGCCTCTGAAAGTGATCCAGATTTGGAAGCCCTGGGGTATGCGATTAGGAGCAAAAAGATTTTTTTAATTTTCACGCTATAAGCACATATTTATGATCCACTAGATAGGACTAATTTTGACATAACTTGAATAACTTTGGAAGAGGTTATTTAGATTACACTAATACAATATTACAGCTGTAACTCAAGGTAAGGAACAAGAAGACCTTTTAATTTCTCACTATATTAGCCTATGTAAAGCTTGTGACTTACTGGGTGAAGCAGTTTCAGAAACAATAAGCTTAATGACCTTAGGCCTGTGGAGCTAAAAAGCAGTATCTTTTTCATGAGCTACAATGACGTTATTATATACAAGCTTTTGGAAAAGGTTTTTAACGGTTTTTCAATACTTTTCAGTTTTGTAGCCATAGCAACCATAGCTTTTGACAGAACTTAATTCTTTGAAGACATTCTGAAGAACATCATGGCAAGATGATATCTGTAAAGTTTGGTCAAAATTGGAAGAGTGGTTTCAATGAAAAAGATGGAACAGTCTTGGTAGAAGTCTACAATATGAATCAGCATGCCAAATTTTTATAGCCCTAGGCCTTACAGTAAGGATAAAAAAAGATATCTTAGGTTTTCACTATGTAAGCCTATCTAAAATTTGTGAACCCTGGAGTGAGACAAATTTTGATCCCAAGGCTCAAAACATGCCAAATTTGTTAGTACGATGCTTTATGGTTAGAAACAAGAAGATTGTCGAGAAGTCGTCACTATATAAACTCTCATAAAACTTTGACCCCAGGACGACAGTCGGACTAAATGGGAATATTTGTATTAGAAGAATAACATGCCAAATTTGGGAGTTCTTAGCCTTATGGCTAGAAACAAGACAGTTTCTTAAGTTTTCACTCCATAAACCCATGTAAAACTTGTGACCCCTGGGGCAGGGCCAAACTTGATCCTAGGGCAGTAACTTGGGCCCTCTTTGTAGTTGTCCACTAGATAATGCTATAATTATGCAAAATTTGGTAGCCCTAAGCCTTATGTACACCAAGATTTAAAAGTTTTCCCTGTATAAGCCCATGTAAATCTTGTGAACCCCCCCCCCCCCCCAGCATGAGGCCAAATTGACCCCAGGACTGTAATTTGGGCACCTTTGGTAGACCCCCACTAGATCAAGCTTAATGCAAAATTTGGTAGCTCTAGGCCTTATGGCTAGGTACTGGAAGATTTCTTAAGTTGTCACTATGTAAGCCCATGTAAAACTTGTGACCCCTGCGGCGGGGCCAATTTTGACCCCAGGGCTAAAATTTCGGCCTGCTTGGTAGAGGCCCACTAGATATAGCTACATGCAAAATTTGGTAGCTGTAGGCCTTATGGCTAGGTACAGGAAGATTTTTAAAGTTCTCTCTATATAAGCCCATGTAAAACTTGTGACCCCTGGGGCAGAGCCAATTTTGACCCCAGGGCTATAATTTGAAGAAACATGATAGAGGTCTACTACATAAAGCTACATGCCAAATTTGGTAGCCCTATGCCTTATGGTTTCAGACAAGAAGATTTTTAAAGATTTCCAATATTTTTCAGTTTTGTTGCCATGGCAACCTGAGTTTTTGAAAGAATCAAATTCTTTCAAGAAATTCTGAAGAGGACCATGGCAGGATCATTTCTGTTAAGTTTCATGAAAATTGGATGGGTAGTTTCAGAGAAGAAGATGTTTGAAATAAAAGTTAACGCATGGACGGACGCACGCACGGACGAACTGACGGACAGATGCACGGACAGACGCACGACGGACACAGGGCCATGACATAAGCCCGCTGGCCTTTGGCCAGTGGAGCTAAAAATATTTAAAAGAATACTATTATAAAAAGCCAAGTACCATTAAATTGCTACAACTTCTCTGTTCCAATAATAAAAGTGAATTGTTTAACCTTGTGTTTTACGTAAAGGAAGCACTGATAGTAATAATGTCTTTTTCGTATTTAATTAATTGATTCATAAAGTTCATTAACAAGTATTATTGTATCTGCAAATTAGTTTAGGTTGACTAAGAAAATTGTTGGTGTTCATCTTTTTTTTTTTTTGTAGATTCTAGAATTATTTTCATTACAATGTTTTGTGTGTGTATTAGGACTAAGTACTATGTACTTGTTCGAATAAAATATCTATCACAAATTAAATGTAGCTCAAATGATGGAAATTGTTCTCGAAAGAATAGAAAACATTGGTTACCAGCATTTTCTCCTTTGCCAACGATGTTTTGAAAAGCCTTCTTTTTAAGGGGCGTTAAAAGTCGGGATTGTGTGCTAAAAGGTTAACACAAAAGCTCTACTTTGCAACAATTTCTCAAAGTTGTTGCAACAAGACAGTCAAAGGATCCTGCATATTCATGACACATAGGAATGAGGCAATTGAAAACATGGTGCAGATGGAGGTCATTTTCTCCCATTTCAACAATGTTTTTAACTCTTTACCACACGACATATTTTAGTCCCGTCCAAATTCAAAGTATTTGCAGACGACAATTTCATTGTGGCTCAAATATTGTGATTTTTCTTTGATAGGGTAGAAAACATTGTGGGAAAAGGAGAAAATGCTGGTTACCAGCATTTTCTCCTTTTCCCACAATGTTTTCAAACGGCCTCTTCCTCAGAGTCATTAAAAGTTGGGATTGTGTGGTAAAGGGTTAACCCTTTACCAGACGACAAAATTTTAGCCTTCTCCAAATTGAAAACATTTGCAGACGACAATTTCAGTTTGGCTAAAATGGTGCAATTTTTCTTTGATAGGGTAGAAAACATTGTGGGAAAAGGAGAAAATGCTGGTTACCAGCATTTTCTTCTTTTTCCTCAATGTTTTCAAAAGGCTTCATTTCCAGGGGCGTCAAAAGGCGTCATTGTGCGGTAAAGGGTTAAAGACAAACAAAATCCCTTGAACCACCTGTATTTGTCATCTGCCTGTGCGATCATAATAGACCAACTTGAAATTTTGAAAATACGGAAAGAATAAAATGACAGCCAAAAAAATGAATTTTTTCATATCGGATATAAATTAATGTCTTAACCAGTCACCTAGGTATAAGGTACGTTACAACAGCTGCAGATTGAGCCCAACGAATCAGATGAGACATGATGACAACGGGCGTCAGGTGGTGTGTCTTTTCATTATCTATTTAACCCTTTACCAGACGACAAAACTTTAGACTTGTCCCAAAGTGAAAGCATTTGTAGAAGACAAATTAAATGTGCCTCAAACAATAAGAAGTGTTTATGAAAGACTAGAAAACATGTGGGAAAAGGAGAAAATGCTGGAAACCAGCATTTTCCCCTTTTTCCGTAGTGTTTTTAACAGCCCTCTCCCTCTGGGACATTAAACACGATTATTATTCGGCAACAAGTAAATGTGATCCCCTTTTTGTGTTAGGTAGACATATTATGCAAAATAAAAATCCTTTACAAGTTAACTCTTTACTGAATGACAATATTTCCGACTGGTCCAAATTGAAAGCATTTGCAGGCGACAAATTAAATGTGGCTAAAATGATGGAATTTGTTTCTGAAAGGTTAGAAAACATTGTGGGAAAAGGAGAAAATGCTGGTTACCAGCATTTTCTCCTTTTCCCACAATGTTTTCATAAGGCTTCTTTCTCAGAGTCGTTAAAAGTCGAGATTGTGTGGTAAAGAGTTAACTCTTTTCCAAGTGACAGAATTTAAACTTGTCCACGTTGAAAGCATTTGCAGATGACAAATATAATTTTACTAAAATTATGGTAATTATATGTGAAATTGTAGAAAACCATGTGGGAAAAGGAGAAAATGCAGGTTACCAGCATTTTCTCTTTTTCCCACAAGGTTTTCAAACATTTTTCTCAGGGACGTCAAAACTTGGTTTACTCTTTACCAAATGACAAAATCTTGGACTTGACTAAACTGGAGGCATTGGCAGACTACAACTCAAATGTTCCGAAAATGATGATTTCTGTCTTTGATAGTGTAGAAAACACAGTGGGAAAAGAAGAAAATGCTAATAACCAGCATTTTCTCCTTTTGCCACAACATTTTCAGAGTTGCTAAAAGTCTGGACTGTGTGCTAATGGGTTACAATCCTTAACAAATTTTTAAAATTTTGAAATCTTGATCCTAGACCCAACAATCCATTTTTAATAACCTTCAAGAAGAATAGTTTTGAAAATACTGTGGAAAAAGGATAAATCACTGGTAACCTGCATTTTCTCCTTTTCCCACAATGCTTTTCTACCCTACCTAAGAAAAAATTCAACTTTAGAGTCACATTAATTTTGTCATAAGCAAAATAATGTTTTTAATTCGAAAAGGTCTAAAATTAGGTACAGAGTTAACCCCTTACCAATACCAAACAATCTCCAGTTTCATCTCTTTGGAAGTGAGCTTTTGAAAAAAACATTGTAGAAAAATGAAAAAATGCTGGTAACCAGCACTACACTATATACTGGCATACATCCTTACAGCCAGAGAGAAAAACGCTTTACCACGCAATCCCGACTTTTAACGACACTGAGAAAAAGAGCCTTTTGAAGACATTGTGGGAAAAGGAGAAAATGCTGGTAACCAGCATTTTCTCCTTTTCCCACAATGTTTTCTACCATATCAACGACAGAAATCATCATTTGAGCTACTCTCAATTTGTTGTCTGCAAATTTTGGTATAGTCTAAAATTTTGTTGTGTGGTAAAGCACTAAACCCCTTTTGCCAAGAGTGCTACTCATATGCATCATGGCTTAGGTTTAGGTCTAAAGCATTTTTTCAGACAGCCAAAAAACAAGGGTACAATTTTTATGATGACATTTTTTATATCTTTTAACTCTTTACGAAACCAACAAAGTTCTAGACTTGTCCAAAATTAACCCAAAGCATGTGCAGACAACAAATTAAATACTGCTGAAATGGTGGTGTTTGTCCTGAAAAGGTTAGAAAACTTGCGGGGAAAGGAGCAAAATGCTGGTTACCAGCATTTTCTCCTTTTCGCACAATCTTTTCAAAAGCTTTCTTTTTCAGGGTCATTCCGGATTGTGTGGTAAAGGGTTAAAAAAAGGGTCAGTGTCAGGGGTCAGTTGACACGTGTCAAAGCACGACAGATGGTCAGTGCAGCTGTGTCCGGCTTGTACTTGACTAATACTGACCATCCCATTCTGATACATTTTGCTCGACCATTGAGGAGTGGATTTTGCTGACAAACAATGGTTAAATACATTAGATGTTAAAAAAGAAATTGTTTGGTTCAACTCTGTTAAAGCTCTGAACAAACTGAAACAGGTCTTAAGCCTTAGATTGCCAAGTGCGAATCACGGACCTGTTGCAGACAGCCTGGATCAAGATCTGCTCATAATGTGCAGTCTGATCTTGGATCTACACTATCTGTTATAGAGATTTTTCCCCAACCCCCATATCTTTGAAATACCAACTTTTTGGTTTTTACCATTGGCTTGAAAATTTCAATTAACCCTTTCCCAAACAAGCCCTGGTTTTCACGTGTCTGCAGTACAAGTCTTTTGAAAACACTGTGGGAAAAGGAGAAATTGCGCGTAACAAACAATTTCTCCTTTTCCAACAGTGTTTTCTACCCTTTCTGAGACCTTTCTGCCATTTTCATCAAATTTAAAATTGTCGTCTGCAAACTCTTTCAATTTGGACCAGTCCAAAATTTGTCGTTTGGGAAAGGATTAAGCTATTTAGCAGGATAAGGCTTAATTCTTTACCAAACAACAAAAATATAGACTCTTCAAAACTGAAAGCATTACTTTTGCAGACAACAATTTAAGAGTGACTCAAACGATGGGATGTGGCTTTAATAGGGTAGAAAACATTGTGGGAAAAGGAGAAAATGCTGGTAACCAACATTTTCTCCTTTTCCCACAATATTTTCAAAAGGCTTCTTCCCCAGGGTCATTAGAATTTAGGATTGTGTAGAAAAGGGAAGGTTAACTCTGAGGACAAATGTAGATCAAAGATCAGACTGAACATATTATGTAGTCTGATCTTTTTCTACACTGGTTGCAAAGGGAATTGAAGTGGTAAAAAAGTCTTTTAACTCTTTACCAAATGACAAAGTTTTCTACTTGACCAAATTGAAAGCATTTGCTGACAACAAAATAAACATAGCTCAAATGATGATTTCTGTCTTTGCTATGGAAGAAAACATTGTGGGAAAAGGAGAAAATGCTGGTTACCAGCATTTTCTCCTTTTCCCACAATGTTTTCAAAAAGCTTCTTCTTCAGGGTCATTAAAACTTGGTATTGTGTAGTAAAGGGTCAACTCTTTACCAGACAAGCAAATGAAACTGAAAGCATCTACAAACAACAAAAGTGATACAAATGGACTTAAGTACTTTGTTAGAGTAGAAAGCATTGTGGGAAAAGGAGATATGCTGGTTGCCACAATTCTTTCCTTTTCCCACTATGTTTTCAAAGGCTTCTGCCCTACAGTCGTGTAACTCTTTACCACACGACAAAAATGTAGACTTGTCCAAATTGAAGGCATTTGCAGACAACAATTTAAATGTTGTTTTAGTAGTGGAATTTGTTTTTGATAGGTTAGAAAACATTGTGGGAAAAGGAGAAAATGCTGTTTACCAGCATTTTCTCCTTTTCCCACAATGTTTTCAAAAGGCTTCTTTCCCAGGGTTGTTAAAACTTGGGATTGTATGGTAAAACATTAAACCTTACCCTGCTAAGTGAGTTAAATACAGCTTTCAAGCCAACAGTAATCAAAGCGTTGAAAACACTGGTGTGGCATTTGTCAAGGGAGCCATTGTCTGGAATTAATAACTTGAAAAATAAACAACAGAAATAGTTTCAAAATAGTTGCTTGAAAGCCAACCTGCTATACAGTCATGCAAAATCCGATAGAGAAGGGTGCAATCTTGTGGGACGAACAAGTCCGGGCGAACAAGCCCTGGGACCAATAACCCCAGGAAAGAACTGGTTTTTGGAGGAACAAGCACGGTATGTGTGTGTCATTACGCCACTATATATAGAAGGCCATCAAGCTATTTTCGATAAAAAGGAGGCATTTCCACGATCAATGGCCTAATCCAATTTATTGTAATACGCCATTTTCAATTTCATATCCGACTGCAATCGAAACACTTATTTGTCTTAGAAAAACTGATTTTAATTGGGTTTACTTTCTTCGGTTTTGCACAAGCTACGATACATGATTTTCAAAATGCCGTATTGAACTCATAGTGGCATTGTCTTCGACAAATGCCACAAAAACCTGAATAATGTTATTTCAAACTTTTTTTTTTGCAGAAAAATATCCCTTTGACAGACAATTTAGACCCAAGATCAGACTGCACATTCTGTGCAGTCTGATCTTGATCTACACTATCTGCTAAAGGTCAGTGATTCGCACTCAGCAGCTAGAAGGTTAAGGGATATTACATTAAGAAGCTTCCTTACTGTTTGGAATTGAGGGTGGGCCTGATACGCTGTTACCCTACATAAAGCATATGTTGGGACCAGGTAGATGGCATTATTTTCCTTTCACCACAATAAAGACAACTTAAAGTCCCTTAGGTAAACAGTTTAGATTAGGATCGAATTGCACAGCCCGATCTATAATCTACACAGACCGTTGTTTTTTTTCTGGTGACATGTGCTGTCTGATCTTGATCTACATCCATCAAAAAGGCATCCAAAAGGTGTGTTTTGCAGTGTTAAGGGAACGCCAGGTTTTTCTTATGAACCAGTTCTTTTATTCCACAGCGCTGGATACACAATGTGTTTCTGATGTTTGTTCCTATTTTCTCCTTCACTGTAAACAAAACCCTTCATCCTGGGTCAATATTCACCTGTTCACCAAGCATTCTTAAGAACATTCTTAGTCTTATTCACCAAGATTTTCTAAATTTGAAAGTAACACAACTTCTAATTGGCTAAACCAAACAGGTTAGCCAATCAGAAGTTGTGTTACTTTCAAATCTAGAAAATTCTGGAGAAAATAAGACTAAGAATGTTCTTAATGGTTGGTGAATACGGACCCCGATTTCTTTGAACCTGGTTTACCAAATGGCAAAATTTTAGGCTTGTCAAAAATTGAAAACATTAGCAGAAGACAAATTACACATGGTGCATATGATAAAATTTTCCTTTAAAGGAGTAGAAAACATTGAGAAAAAGAAGAAAATGCTGGTTACCAGCATTTTCTCCTTTTCCTCACATGTTTTCAAAAGCTTTCTTTATAGAGTCATCAACATTTGGGATTGTGTGGTTTGGGTTAAACCTTTACCAACCAATCCAAATTGAACAACCCTGACAAAGTAGGCTTTTAAAAACATGACGAGAAAATGAGCAAATGCTATTAATCAGCATTACATGCTTTTCCCACCATGTTTTCTAACCTTAGAAAACACTGTTAACGTGTCGTTTGCATATGCATTCAACTTGGAAAAGTAAAACAGGATTTTGTCATTTGGTAAAAAGCTTTGAAACCTCTACCAAACAATCCTGTGTTTTAACCCTTTACCAAACAATCCCCGGATTTCACGACTCTAAGAGAGAAGCTTTTTGAAAACATTGTGGGAAAAGGAGAAAATGCTGGTAACCAGCATTTTCTCCTTTTCCCACAATGTTTTCTACCCTTCCAAGAACAAATTTCAAATTTTCAGTCACAATCATTATGTTGTCTGCAAATGCTTTCAATTTGGACTAGTCTAAAATTTTGTCTTGCGGTAAAGAGTTAAGGGTTTCCTTGCTCAAATGGTGTTTGATGCCATTTTCAATATTATTTCAGTTAAGCTGCTGTGCCTGCATGCCTACCCATGCTTTCCTGGAGTTCTTACTCACAATATTCAGGCTGCTTTCTGATATAACCACTGTCAAAACAATGCATCAGTGGTCAGAGGAATTAATCCTGTTGTAATGATTATCATCGATTCTCAGAAAGAAATTGGCCAAATTTGGGGAGCAAACAAGCAACACCACACAAGCAGTCTGATCTTTGATCTTCACTGTCTGCTTGCTGAGACATTCTGGACAATAACAAACTTGAGAATAACAGTGTTCCTTAGATTTATTTTGCACTTTGAAACTTTCAAAGGATACAAAACACTGTACAACAAGTGTTCCACAAAGAGGGGCAATATACCCCAACCCCATCCCCCTTCCCCAAAAGATGCTATCAACAGAATTATCACATTTTACTCCCTTTTTGATCTTGACCTTGCAGCCTGCCGTGTCTGCTCTGCATCTGACATCTCAAGTGCACACATTATTGAACTATTTTCAAAATCAGACAAGGGATATAGAGGGGACAAAAAAGCTGACAGACCGACTGACAGATGGACTGCCAGGGTTGTAACAGTATTACATGTATGTCCATTTGGCTATTACCAGCAATTTATCTTTTTCCCACAATATTTTCAATAGTCTTCTTTCTCATGGCCATTAAAACATGATGGGTTTATGTAACCCTTTGCTAAAGAACAAATATTTAGACTGCAAGGCACTGAAAGCATTCGTAGGCAACAAATGAACTCTTTACCACACAATCCAAACTTTTAACGACCTGTGATAGAAGCCTTTTGAAAACATTATGGGAAAAGGAGAAAATGCTGGTATCCTTCCCAAAATAAAATTCAATTTTTCAGTCACGTTTATTTTGTCTTCTTCAAATCCTTCCAGTTTGGACGAGTCTAAAATTTTGCTGTGTGGTAAAGAGTTACTGTGACTGAAATTATTGAATTTGTATTTCATAGGGTAGAGAACTTTGTGGGCAAAAGAGAAAAATGCTGATTACCATTTTATTTCAACAGGTTTTTAAAACATGACATTGTTTGGAAAAGGGTTAGCAAAGGCAATTACACCATAAAGTGCTGCCCTTTATTTGTAGGCAGCAGATTTTCAGTATAAACACCCAAATACCTTGGCTTGAATTCCTGCAATCTTGGAATTCTGGGGTCATCATCATAAAGTATCACATGTTGGGATTTATTTAGAATGTCTAACCTTTAAAATTAACCTGACACAATTTGCATTGCCCAGGTGCCAGGACTGGATAACCCCAGGTGGCAAGGGCTAAAGGCAAGTAGTAAGGGCAGAGAGTGCATACTCTGTAAGAGTCTGTACCTCAGCTCAAATTAAGTGTTGGCCAAGCCCAATAGCTCAGTCGGTAGCATACAGGACTTGAGAACAGGAGGTCGCTGGTTTGATCCCTGGCTTTGCCAATTTCTTTCCGAGGATTGATGATAGTTATTGCGACAGGATTCATTCCTCTCTCTGACGCCGCTGACCATTGTTTCAATGATGTTTACGTGGGAAAGCATCCACTGGCTTGGAAAGAATATTGTGCGGAGTACTGGTAAAAAGAAACTCCAGGAAAGCACTGGCTGCTACGATATAACCGAAATAATGTCGAAAACGGTGTTAAACACCATGCAATCAATCAATCAAATTAAGTGCCCCCATATATATTGGTATCCTGGCTGGACATGGAGTTCCAGCTCAAATTTAGACCTAAGTACCCCGCTCCACTAAACAACAAACCCATATTTTAACCCTTAACTCTTTACCATACGAAAAAATTCTAGACTAGTCCAAATTGAAAGCATTTGCAGACAACAAAATTATGTGATTGAAAATTTGAAATTTAGTTTTGGAGAATAGAAAACATTGTGGGAAAAGGAGAAAATGCTGGTTACCAGCATTTTCTCCATTTCCCACAAATTTTCAAAAGGCTTCTTTCACAGAGTCGTTAAAAGTCGGGATTGTGTGGTAAAGAGTTAAACTGCTAAATAACTGAGATAAAACTTTCAAGCTGATAGTAAAACCCATAGTTTTGCTATTTCAAAGTTATTCTGGGGGGAAAAATATCTTCTTATCGGACAGTGTAGATCCAAGATCAGACTGCACATTCTGTGCAGTCTGATCTTGATCTACACTATCTGCAAAAGGTCAGTGAGTCGCGATTAGCAGCTTCAGGGTTAACTAATCTGAGAAATAAAGGCTTGTGGAAACATTGTGGGAAAAGGAGAAAATGCTGGTAACAAGCAGCTTCTCCCATAATGATTTCTTGTCATCCAGAAACAAATCCCATCATTTGAGAAATATTTTCTGCAAATGGTTTAATTTTAGACAAGTCTAAGATTTTGTTGTATGGTACTGGTAAATAGAAGTTTTATACAAGAATGTTACATTTTTTAAAGAACTCTTTCTCTCTTTCTTAATCACAGTTTGCATAACCACAGTTTATCAAACATTTTAAGCATTTTGAGTAAACACAATTTTAGTTAACCCTTTACTGCACAATGCCACCTTTTGACGCCCGCTGGGAGAGAAGCGTTTTGAAAACATTGTGGGAAAAGGAGAAAATGCTGGTGACCAGCATGTTCTCCTTTTCCCACAATGTTTTCTACCCTATCAAAGAAAAGTTGCGTCATTTGAGCCACATTGAAATTGTCGTCTGCAAATGCTTTCAATTTGGATAAGGCTAAAATATTGTCGTCTGGTAAAGGGTTAACAATACTGGTAAACATTGATTTAAAGTTCAGGTTCTTTACATTCAATCAAGGCTTCAGTCCTTTACCAAAGAACAAAATTTTTGACATGTCCAAATTCAAAGCATTTGCAGACAACAAAATAAATGTCACTCTAAAATGGGAATTTTTTGGGGCTATGGTAGAAAATATTGTTTTCAAGAGCTTTCTTTTTCATGGTCGTTAAAATTCGGGATTGTTTGGTAAAGAGTTAACCCTTTACCGTACAATGCTGCCTTTTGATGCCCCTGGGAAAGAAGCCTTTTGAAAACATTGTGGGAAAAGGAGAAAATGCTGGTAACCAGCATTTTTTCCTATTCTCACAATGTTTTCTACCCTATCTAAGAAAAGTTGCACCATTTGAGCCACATCAAAATTGTCGTCTGCAAATGCTTTCAATTTGGACAGGGCTAAAATTTTGTCGTCTGGTAAAGGGTTAATGTAACATTTCATATATAGTTTACTGAACAATATTTACTTTTAACAGCTCTGAGGAAGGCTTTTGAAAACATTGCGGAAAAAAGGAGGATAAACAATTGTTACTTTAAACAACTGTGAGGAGGAAAAAGAGTTTCTGAAAATACTGTGCAAAAAGGAGAACATGCTGGTAACCTTCTCCAACTATGTTTTGTACTATTTCAAAGATTATTCCTATCAGCTGAATCACATTTGAATAGGTAAGTACATGTACAGTGGTCTGCAAGTGCTTCAATATGGAGGGTCTAAAATTTAGTTGTTTGAGTTTAGTTAACTCTTTAGAACACAATCCCAAGTTTTAACAACCCTGAAGAAGACCGCTTTTGAAAACATTTGTGGAAAAAGAAGAATTAAAATGCTGGTAACCAGCATTTTCTCCTTTTCCCACAATGTTTTCTGCCCTATCAATGACAAATTCCATCATTTGAGTCTCATTTAAATTGTTGTCTGCAAATGCTTTCAATTTGGACAAGTCAACATTTTTGTTGTTTGGTAAAGAGTCCCTTGTTTGGTGAAGTATTTCAGGCAAGCACATTATCATCCATCTGTTAAAACTACCTACAAATTTCCAGGTCACTCAATTACATTACTAAGTACCATCTAATAAAGTGAAAAGTAGAGTTGGTGCCAATTTTAATAACATTATCATGGGAAAAATTATATCTATACCTTTACCATTATACAGATACAATTGGGCCATGCTCTGTGAAAAGCAGGTATAATGCATCTGCAAAAAAGTATTCTAGTAAGGTCAGCCTGCACAGTCTGGTCACCCTAACCTCAAAGCAGAAACTTTTTGCTTTTGGTGAATTTTTTGTATGTCCAAGGACCAGTCTACCTCTTAATTCAGACCTTTGGAAGACAAATTACATTTTATGGAGCCATAATGAATGTATGATGACTTGCTTGGTATACTGTTCCTCAGAGATGCATTAAAACCCCTTTTGCTAGAGCACAGCTCATATTTTTTTTTGACAATTATTGTGACAGAAGGTTTTGGAACATACTAGACAATACAGGACTGACTGCTGATCCTAAGAGGCCTTCTGTTGCTCTGTCGTTTACCCTTAAAAAATATTCCCTGCTTTTTTTTTTTACAAGGCTTAAGTAGGTTTTTGACACCATGGTGGAAAAAGGAGAAAATGCAGGTAAACTACATTTTCTCCCTTTCCACTGTGTCCTACCCTATTGAAAATAATAACCCAAATTTTGGAACATTTAACTTGTTGTTTTAAAATGCTTTCATTGTCAGGGTCATTAAAACTCTTTTCCAAAAGTCTAAAATGTATAATCTCTGTAATGCCATTTCAAAAGCATTGGAGCCTCAATTCATAATTTTGCTCTGCAAATCATGAGGGAAATGCGACATTTTACTACACATATTATCAATGACATGATAAATCCATTTAAACACTTATGGTCACCCAACCTGACCACTGCCCAGTATTCAGGACTCTTGTCTACATTGAGAGGCCCTCAACCGTTTATAACTTAATTACCCCACCCACAGATTTATCTCTGGTCATAAAACTAAATGGGAATGACTTCAGGCATCGCTCTCACACTTAGAGCCCAGTTTGAATAAATGAGTTTTACCCTATGAAAACGTGCTTTAACCCTTTACTACACAATCCTGAGTTTTAACGACCCTGATGAAAAAGTTTTTTTGAAAACATTGAGGGAAAAGAAGAAAATGCTGGTAACCAGCATTTTCTCCTTTTCCCACAATGTTTTATACTCTGCAAGTACTTTCAATTTGGACCAGTCTGAAATTATGTCGTTTGGTGAAGAGTTAATGCATCTGCAAAAAGTGATACATATTATGCAATGACTTGCTTGGTACAATGCATTACAAAGATACTTTTAACATTCTTTATACCAGGGATCGTAGCTATCCCTGTTTATACAGTTTTAATCATACATGACTTAAATTAATATCTGGGCAGCTGCCAAAGACAGCCAACAATCTTTTGCCAAGTTGATGCCTTATACAGGCAAAAACTTATGTAGGTGACTGCTGAACACAAGTGGCTAAGACAGTTTAGCTATAGTTTTGCAAACTATATCTTTGCATAACCAAGCCTGTGGAGTTGAAACTATATCTTTGTATAACAAGCCTGTAGTTTTGGCAACTATAATCTTTGTGCAACAAAGCCTGTAGTTTTGCTAACTATATATTTGTATAACTAAGCCTGTAGTTTTGCCAACTATATCTTTGTATAACCAAGCCTGTAGTTCTGCCAACTACACCTTTGCATAACCAAGCCTGTAGCTTGGCCAACTATATATTTGCACAACATAGCCTGTAGTGTTGCCAACTATATCTTTGTGCAACCAAGCCTGTAGTTTTACCAACTACATCTTTGCACAACCAAGCCTGTAGCTTTTCCAACTATATATTTGTATAACCAAGCCTGTAGCTTTTCCAACTATATCTTTGTATAACCAAGCCTGTAGTTTTGCCGACTACATCTTTGCATAACCAAGCCTGTAGCTTTACCAACTATATCTTTGTATACCAAGCCTATAGTTTTGCATACTTTAATGACATTTTCCATCATTTGAGTCACATTCAGATTGTCAT
The DNA here is from genome assembly GCA_945859785.2 of Tridacna gigas. NCBI lineage: Eukaryota > Metazoa > Mollusca > Bivalvia > Cardiida > Cardiidae > Tridacna > Tridacna gigas. The sequence goes on from OX244028.2 coordinate 10,092,359, forward strand.
CTGCAAAAGCTTTTAATTTGCAAAAGTCCAAAGTTTTGTCATTCCACACAGATTTAATTTGACAGAATGGTTTCAAAATTTCCATCTTCAAGTCTTAAAAGACATGCCTACAATAAGAAAAAGAAATCGAGAAAAATACCCTTAATTAATTCAGATTCCTGTTAAATTTCATGAAAAGTCCCTGGAAAGATAATTATCTCTTTACCATACGACAAAAGTTTAGACTGGTCCAAATTGAAAGCATTTGCAGACGACAAATTAAAGGAGGCCCGAATGATGAAATTTGTCATTGATAGGTTAGAAAACATTGTGAGAAAAGGAGAAAAGGCTGGTTACCAGGATTTTCTCCTTTTCCAACAATGTTTTCAAAAAGCCTCTTTCTCGGGGTCAGGATTGTCTGGTAAAGGGTGAAATAGAGCAAAAACGTGACAATTTCCATTTAAAAAAGAACAAATGTGGACTCGGTGAATCACTACAATTAGTGCATAAGTGTGAGTCAAAACTGTGCTAATACCCTTTTCCGAACGACAAATTTGGAGACGTCCAAGTTGAAGAAGCATTTGCAAATGACAAATTTGAAACTGGTACAAATGAGCTAAAGTTCCCTCATAGGGTACAAAACATTGTAGGAAAAGGAGAAATTGCTTGTTAACTCTTTACCAAACAACAAATTTTTAGACTGGTCCAAATTGAGAGCATTTGCAGATGACAAAATAAATGTAAATCAAAAACTGAAATTTGTTTTCGGAAGGCTGGAAACATTGTGGGAAAAGGAGAAAATGCTGGTTACCAGCAATTTATCCTTTTCCCACAATGTTTTCAAAAGACTTCTTTCTCAGGGTCATTAAACGTCGGGACTGTGTGGTAAAGAGTTAAAAGCCATTCCTCCTTTTCCCGCGGTACTTTCAAGTGCTTTTTGTCTTAGTGTCATTTAAACGCAGGATTGTTTGGTAAAGGGTTAAAACTTCCAAGGGTAACCTAAAATAGCTTTAATGGACAATGTAGATAAAGATCAGAAAGCAAAGACTATGATGTCTGATCTTGATTCTAAATCTGTTAAAAAACTTTTATATAAGTTCTATGAAATATCGTCTGAAATGGTCAAAATCAGGATCTTTCTACGGCTCAAAAAGGAAGCCTTTTCCTGGGTGTTTCTTGTCACTCTAAGGTCACAACAAAATGAAGTAAAATCTGTGGTTATTATTGCTCGCTCGTGAATAATTGATATGTTAATTTTTTACATAATCTGATTAACTCTCTACCAAACGACAAAATTTTATACTTGTCCGAATTGAAGGGGTTTGCAGACAACAATTTCTGTGTCTAAAATCATGACATTTGTCTTTGGAAGGTTAGGAAACATTGTGGGAAACGGAGAAAATGCTGCTTACCAGCATTTTCTCCTATCCCCAAAAGGCGTCATTTTCAAGGTCATTAAAAATTCGGATTGTGTGGTGACAGTTTAACCCTTATCCTGCTAAAAAGTTAAATAAAACTTTCAACCCGATAAAAACCTGAATAATCTATTTCAAACTTATTTTTTTGAGAAAAATATCTCCATAATGGACAGTGCAGATCCAAGATCAGACTGCATATTCTCTGCAGTCTGATCTTGATCTACACTGTCCACAAAAGGTCAGTGAGTCAAGCTTAGCAGGGTTAAAGGGTTAAAGCACAGGAGAAAACCAGGGAGAAGGCAACCAGCATTTTCTCCTTCTCCAACAATGCTTTCTACCCTATGCAAGACAAATTTTATGTTTTAACCCTTTCCCAAACGACAGATTTTAGACTGGTCCAAACTGAATGAGTTTGCAGACGAAAATTTTAAATTTTATGAAAATGGCAGAAAGTTCTCAAAAAGGGTAGAAAACACTGTGGGAAAAGGAGAAATTGCTCGTAATGAGCAATTTCTCCTTTTCCCACAGTGTTTTCAAACGACTTGTACTGCAGACACGTGAAAACCAGGGCTTGTTTGGTAAAGGGTTAAGTAACATCAAATTTGTCGTCTGCAACTGCTTTGAATTTAGCCAAATCTAAAATTTAGTCGTGTGGTAAAGAGTTCAGATATGTCCAAATTCAAAGTATTTACAGACAACAAATCAGTGATATTTGTCTTTGGAGGTTGTTAAGCATTGTGGGGAAAGAAGAAAATGCTGGTTACCAGCACTGTCACATCCAGGCAATTCTTATAAGTACCTACAGCATAGCTAGGTCTCAATGATGAAATACAGCCATTTTACTCTCTAAACCCCTAAAATCTTTACTACATAAACCCAAGTTTTAACCACCCTGAGAAAGAAGGCTTTCAAAAACATTGTGGGAAAAGAAGTAACCAGCATTTCTCCTTTTTCCACAATGTTTTCTAGCCTATCAGAAACAAATTTTATCATTTGAGCCATATTTGAATTGTCATCTTCAAATGCCTTAAATTTGGATACGTCTGTATTTTTGGTAAAGAGTTAATGCCGAGTTTTAACGACCTCGAGAGGAACAGCTTATCATTACTTATCATTACATTGTGGGAAAAGAAGATAATGCTAATAACCAGCAGTTCTCATTTTCCCAAATTGTTCTCTATCCTTCTAAAAACAGTTTCCAATTTTTGAGTCACATTTACTTTTTGTCTGCAAAAGCTTTGAATTTGGACCAGTCTACAATTTTGTCCTGTGGTAAAGAATTCAAAAACATACAATTTCGTACCTTTGAAGTGGGTGGGGTTACAGCAACAAATAGACACAAAATGTCTCATGGGGGAAATATGTCTGCAACAAATTGTTGTCTGCTTTTGCTATCAGCTTGTTCTACACATAAAGTTTTGTCCTGATGATGTCAGCATTATGAATAGACAGGAAAACAATGCAGAATTTCTTTTTTTATCAACAAGCCTGTCTACCAGAAATGGTTGATTCAACTTTGGTTGCCTGCATGCAAAAATTTTAGAGAAGTCAAAGGATTGTGAGGAATAAAACCTTTTAACTATTTACCAAATGACAAAACTTTGGACTGGACCAATTTAAAAGCATTTTCAGACAACAAATTAAATGATGTTTAACACTTTACCAAGTGACAAAAAATTGGACTGGACCAAATTGAAAGCATTTGCAGACGTCGAATCAAATGTTGCTATTAAAATTGATGATTTCTATCTTTGATGGGGTAGAAAACAAATTGGGAAAGGGGAAAAATGCTGGTTACCAGCATTTTCTCCATTTCCTGCAATGTTTTCTGAAGGCTTCCTCCTCGAGGTAGCTAAAACTTGTGATTGTGTGGTAAAGAATGAACATTTAGCACAGAAAATCAAATAAGCATTGTGACACAATAACTAACAAACAATAAAATCTAAAATTGAAAATTTTATTCAGGTTGAAATGTGCCACCCCCCCGACAACAAAATGTCAGAGTTGTCCAGACTGAAAGCATTGCAGGCGACAAATGTAGCTCAAATTATTAATTTTTTCTTTGAAATATAAAAAAACATTGCTAGTTACAAACATTTTCTCCTTTTCCCCCATTGTTCACAAAAACCGTCTTCTTCAAGGTCATGGAAAAACAGAAATACAGTTAGAAGTGTAATATCATAACATATACCCTAAAAGTTACACAAATAACAGCTGGAGCCAACAAACTTATTGACAAAAGACGCTAAAGAGCACGGGGGAAGGCACTAGAAAAGTGCACAGAGTCCTCTACCTTGAAAATCTAGACAACACTCTACGACAATAGTAAAATGACATTTTATCACTTTTTGTCAATAGCAAATTGGGAGACAACCCACTGAATTAAGATCATAATCTCCGTAAATAACGTGGACATTTTTCCCGTTCACTGCACAGGAAAATCGTGATAAAAAAATTCAATTTTTCTTTTTAACCTGCGCCAAAAAGAAATAAGCTGACCAATTGTGTTCACTTAAATTCAATTATGCTCGTCGAACACAAAAGAACTACAAAGTGGGTTTTATGAGTAATTTGGCTGGTATCTATTCTCTTTTTCAACATGATCTCAAACAACTTTTCCTTGTACTTTTCTTTTTCCCTGTTGTTTAGGATTACTGAGATTCAAGATAAAAATGGATCATCCTTTCTATCAGTAACAAAAAGTAACCTGATCCAAATTGAAAGCATTTGCAGATGAAAAATGTTAATCACAACAGAATTTGTCTTCAACAGGTAGAAAACAGTGAGGAAAAAGGAGAAAATGCTGGTTTCCAGCATTTTCTCCTTTTCATACAATGTTTACAAAACCTTTCTTTCTAATGGTCCTTAAAAGTAGAGGTTGTGTGGTATAGGCTTAAAACCCTTACCAAAGCCCTGAACCCTGTGTTGTGGATATACGTTGGGATTGCCTCATTGAGATATCGTCCCAGTGATTACCAACTGGTTACCAGCATTTTCTCCTTTTCCAACAATGTTTTCAAAACCCCTTTTTCTCTGGATTGTCAAAACTGAGGATTGTTTGGTAATAGCTTAACTTTTTACCAAATGACAAAATCTTAGGCTTGTCCAAATTAAAAGCATTTGCATGCGATAAAATGAATATGACTCAAAAATTGAAATTTGTGTTGGGAAGGGTACAAACCATTGTGGAAAAATGAGAAAATACTGGTTACCAGCATTTTCTCCTTTTCCCACAATGTTTTCAAAAGCGTTCTTTTTCAGGGTTGTTAAAAGTCGGGATTGTGTGGTAAAGGGTTAATTCAGGTCATGATGCATTAACCCTTTACCACACAAGAAAAATTTAGACAGGTCCAAATTGAAAGCATTTGCAGATGACAAAATAAATTTGACTCAATAATGGAATTTGTCTTGGATAGGGTAGAAAATATTGTGGGAAAAGGAGAAAATGCTGGTTACCAGCATTCTCTCCTTTTCCCACAGTGTTTTCTATTGGCCTCTTTCTCAGGGTCGTTAAAAGTCAGGATTGTGTGGTAAAGGGTTAAACTCTTTAGTAGCAAACTTTTAGAGTCATCCATACTTAACCCTTTACTGCACAATGCCGCTTTGTGACGCCCCCTGGGAAAGAAGCCTTTTGAAAACATTGCGGGAAAAGGAGAAAATGTTGGTAACCAGCATTTTCTCCTTTTCCCACAATGTTTTCTACCCTATCAAAGAAAAGCTGCACCATTTGAGCCACACTGAAATTGTCGTCTGCAAATGCTTTCAATTTGGACAAGGCTAAAATTTTGTCGTCTGGTAGTGGGTTAATCACCTTCCAGACAACAATCAAATATATGGCCTAAGTGATTGTCATTGAAAAACCCTTGTTAGGAGATTTTTCCACAGTGCTTTCTCTTTTCTCCCACAATGTTTTCTATAGCCTTGATGCTCTAAGGGTTGTTAGGACGCTGGAATGCCTGGCAAAGGGTTCAAAGTGTCTCCTCATTGATCTTCAAAATGAATTATCAGCTAGTGCAATCTTTATAACTTACACTGATCCATCTGTCTAGTTTTTCGGTCTCCTTGAATCTGGCTGTAAAACTTACCGGAACTGTTTCCAATTTCCAATTCCATACCATCCCAAGTTTTAACCACCCCAAGGTGGTTTCAGCTTTTGAAAACATTATGGGAACAGGAGAAAATGCTAGTACAGATTAAAAGAGTCTCCACACTGATCTTAAAAATGAATTATCAGCCAGCCCAATCTTTAACCCTCTGCCATACAATCCCGACTTTTAACGACCCTGAAGAAGAAGCCTTTTGAAAACATTGTGGGAAAAGGAGAAAATGCTGGTCACCAGCATTTTCTCCTTTTTCCACCATGTTTTCTATCCTTCCTAAAACACATTTCAATTTTTCAGTCACATTTATTTTGTCGTCTGCAAAAGCTTTCAATTTGGTCAAGTCCCAAAATTTGTTGTTCAGTAAAGAGTTAAAACCTACACTGATCCACCTGTCTGGATTCTGTTCTCCTTAACTCTTTACCACACCACAAAATTTTGGACCGGACCAAATTGAAAGCATTTGCAGACGACAAAATAAAGGTGACTCAAAAACTGAAATTTGTTTTGGGAATGATAGAAAACATTGTGGGAAAAGGAGAAAATGCTCGTTACCAGCATTTTCTCCTTTTCCCACAATGTTTTCAAAAGGCTTTTTCCACAGGGTCGTTAAAACTCAGGATTGTGTGGTAAAGGGTTATTTCTTTACCAAACAACAAAATTTTGGGCTGGTCCAAATTGAAGGCATTTGCAGACAACAAATCACATGCAGCTAAAATGATGATTTCTGTCTTTGATAGAGCAGAAAATATTGTTGGAAAAGAAGAAAATGCCAGTTACCAGCATTTTCTCCTTTTCCAACAATGTTTTTAACAGCCTTGTCTTTGAGGGTCATTAAACCTACTGTGGCCAATATAGCGAACCATTTTCCGAAATCCTGCAATTTAATCCTTTACTACACAATCCTGAGTTTTAACAACTCCGAGGCAGATGGCTTTTAAAAACACAAGGGGAAAACCAGACAATGTGGTGACCAGCATTTTCTCCCTTTTTCCCATAATATTTTTCTATCCTTTCAAAGACAAATTTCATCATCTGAGCCAAATATAATTCGTAGTCTGCAAAATTTTTCAAATCAGACAAGTAAAAAATTCTGTCAACTGGTAAAGAGTTTACTATTTCCCAAACTTGAAAGCATTTGCAGAAAACAATATAAATGTATCTCAAAAACTAAAGTCTGTTTTAAGGAGGGCATTTCCAGCATTTTCTCCATTTCCCACAAGAACCTTTTGTCTCACGGACATTTAAAGTTGGATATGTGGTTACCAGCATTTTCTCCTTTTCCCGCTATGTTTTCAAAAGGCTTCTTTCCCAAGGTCATTAAAAGGTGGCATTGTGTGGTAAAGGGTTAAACATTCAAAACTGGGCCTCTTTACTGAAGTTAACTGTACAGTTTATAGAAATTTAACTCTTTACCACACAACAAAAAAGTAGACTTGTCCAAACTGAAAGCATTTGCAGACAACAATTCAAAGTGACTCCAATGATGGAAGCTGACTTTGATAGGGTAGAAAACATTGTGGGAAAAGGAAAAAATGCTGGTTACCAGCATTTTCTCCTTTTCCCACAATGTTTTCAAAAGGCTTCTTCTTCAGGGTTGTTAAAACTCGGGATTGTGTGGTAAAGAGTTACCGTTAGCCCTTTACCAGACGACAAAATTTTAGCCGTGTCCAAATTGAAAGCATTTGCAGACGACAATTTCAATTTGGCTAAAATGGTGCAATTTTTCTTTGATTGGGTAGAAAACATTGTGGGAAAAGGAGAAAATGCTGGTTACCAGCATTTTCTCCTTTTTCCACGATGTTTTCAAAAGGCTTCTTTCCCAGGGGCGTCAAAAGGCGTCATTGTGCGGTAAAGGGTTAAAGGAATACACATCTGTACAAATTCAAAGAAAAATGCATCTAGATGTACTTGTTTTTTTTTTTTAACAAGAAATTTTGATTTACGGCATAAAAGCTAAATAGCCTTCTTTAACCCTTTCCCAAACAAGCCCTGGTTTTCACGTGTCTGCAGTACATGTCTTTTGAAAACACTGTGGGAAAAGGAGAAATTGCTCATAATGAGCAATTTCTCCTTTTCCCACAGTGTTTTCTGCCCTTTTTGAGACCTTTCTGCCATTTTCATCAAATTTAAAATTGTCGTCTGCGAACTCTTGCAATTTGGACCAGTCCAAAATTTGTCGTTTGGGAAAGGGTTAAAACACAGGACTTTTTGGAACCTTTGGTTCAAGGGTTAAGTATGGATTCTGTAAATCTATTATGACAAACTTGGCAAGAAACCTACGAGAATCCTTGTTACACAATGTATTTGGCAGCCTTTTAATGAACTTCTATCGTCTCTGCCAAATTTCATGTGAAAAATTTTGCACATGAATTCAAGCTGATCAGCAATTTACTTGTCAACAAGATGCACGCATCTACATAATGAAAACCTGCCAATGACATACAAAAAACTGCATTCATTGACTGGCTGCCTGGCATGCAGACTAAAACGGGTTGGTTGCACGCCAAGCAATTGTCAACGACGATAATATTTTATCACATTTTCTGCAATTTTATAAGCTTCCTCTAATAGCACTGAACCCTTTACCACACAACCCCGACTTTTAATGACCCTGAGAAAGAAACCTTTTGAAAACATTGTGGGAAAAGGAGAAAACGCTGGTAACCAGCATTTTCTCCTTTTCCCCACAATGTTTTCTACCCTTCCCAAAATAAATTCTAATTTTTCAGTCACAGTTATTTTGTCGTCTGCAAATGCTTTCAATTTGGACAAGTCTAAAATTTTGTCATTTGGTAAAGAGTTAATTGCTATGGCAGACAGTGTATATCAAGATCAGACTGCATCAGCCCTTTACCACACAATCCCGAGTTTTAACAGCCCTGAGAAAGAAAGGCTTTTGGAAACACTGTGGAAAAAGGAGAAACCAGCATTTTCTCCTTTTCCCACAATGTTTTTTGAGCTTTTTCTGACAAATCTCACCATGTGAGCCATATCAAATTTGTCATCTGCAAATGCTTTCAATTTAGACGAGTGTAAATTTTTGTTGGGTGGAAAAGGGTTAAACAAGACAACATTTAGCCCGCAAACTTGCATGCAGAAAGTTTTCTTCATACATAATTAATATGCATTTTTTGAAAAACCGTGGGAAAACCTCCAAGATCTGGTTTTAAACTGGTAGAAACAATTGCCCAATCGCAGGGTAAAAATGGCACTTTATTAGTCAATTTTAAAAAAATTAGCAATTCCAACAAGCGGACACGACAAGAAATAGCATCACCTTTCGTGCCTTTATATTCTGATGGGTTTTCTTTTGCATTGCACGGTGCTTTGTACAAATAGAGCAGTATTAGTAGTAATAGCAGTAGTAGTAGTCAGAAGAGCACCAGGAATAGTACAGCAGTTGTACCCATAGGCATAGCAGTAGTAGCATCAGTTGCATGAATGAATGAATGAATGAATGAATGAATGTATGGTGTTTTATGGCGCATCAACATCTAGGGTAATTTAACGCGCAAATAGAAAAGGTAATGAAAGGAAAAAATAATATGTAAAAATGTAAAATAATGAGTATATGATGAAAGATGTGTTATGAAGTATAAGTTGGAATATTATTAACCCTTTACCTGGTATGACAAAGTTATAGCCTTGTCCAAATTGAAAGCATTTGCAGACGACAATTTCAATATGGCTCAAATGATGCAACTTTTCTTTGATAGGGTAGAAAACATTGTGGGAAAAGGAGAAAATGCTGGTTACCAGCATTTCCTCCTTTTCCCACAATGTTTTCAAAAGGCTTCTTTGTTAGGGTCGTTAAAAGACGGGATTGTGTGGTTAAGGGTAAATAAGTTGTCTGCTAATGCTTTTAACTCTTATAGCGCCAAATAAACCTGCCAGACATTTTCATCCTAGAAATTCGACTCAAATAATTGCAATTTCACGGTTGCTTTTATCTACAGTGATTTAGCAAAGCAAACAGTGTAGATCAAGGATCACCCTGGCTGCAAATACAACTATAGACATGAACGGCGCTTTAAGGGTTAATTTGGTAGAGTCTAAAATATTAAGTTTGATTAACCCTTTCCCAAACAAGCCCTGGTTTTCACATGTCTGCAGTACAAGTCTTTTGAAAACACTGTGGGAAAAGGAGAAATTGCTTGTAACGAGCAATTTCTCCTTTTCCCCAGTGTTTTCTACCCTTTTGGAGAACTTTCTGTCATTTTCATCAAATTTAAAATTGTCATCTGCAAACTCTTTCAATTTGGACCAGTCTAAAATTCATCGTTTGGGAAAGGGTTAAGAGTTATAAACTCTTTACCAAACGCCAGAATTTAGACTAGTTCAAATTGAAAGCATTTGCAAACGACAAAATAAATGTGACTAAAACACTGAAATTTATTTTAGTAAAAGTAGAAAACATAATGGGAAAAGGAGAAAATGCTGGTTACCAGCATTTTTTCCTTTTTCTCCAATGTTTTCAAAAGCTTTCTTTCTCAGGGTCATTACAGGTCAGGATTGTGTGGTAAAGGGTCAAAGGGTGCCAAGGCTGGAAGCTAGTAACACCAAATATTTTAAAGTCTGATCTTGATCTAAACTGTACACAATACAAAGTAGAGTAGCATAACTCCTCAGAGCTATTTCATCTAAAGGTTGATTGATTGATTGTATTGGAGTTCAGCACTGTTTTAACAGTTCAGGTCATATCACAGCGGTCAGTGCACTAACACATGTGTTTCCTGGCTTTCTCACACTAGTACTAACACAACTTTCTTTCCGAATCACTGACTACTTTTCTTACAGATCAGAGGTCAGAGGCGAAAAATCGCTGCAAAGCAAGTTTGCCTCAACCAGGTATTGAACTTGCAACCACCAGGTCGCAAGTCAGATACACTAATCACTGAGCTACCCGGGTGGGGTCTATCTTAACCCTTTACCACACAACAATACTTTAGTCTGGTCCGAATTGGAAACATTTGCCAACAACAAATAAAATCTGACTCAAACATTGAAATTAAAATTTTGTTCTGGGAAGGAAAGAAAACATTGTGGGAAAAGAAGAAAATGCTTTTTTCTCAGGTTGTTAAAAGTCGGAATTGTGCAGTAAAAGGTTAAGGTGTAAAAGACCTGAAGCAACCTGTTATTTCCCAGCATATCATCTTCCAATAATAATGCTATGCATCCTCTTATAACAGATACCTCGGGTTATTAATTATGTATAACTATTTATGTAATTATTCCTTCTTATAATCAACTGATTAGGTATAATTCAGAACCTCTATTTACTGACTTTTCACACCCTTCATAAGATATTATGAAGTTTAACTCTTCATCAAACAAGAAAATTTTAGTCTTGTCCAAATTGAAAGCATTTTCCAGACAAGAAATGAAATGTAGATCAAAATTTGAAATTTGCTTTTTGAAAGGAAGAAAAAACTGTGGCAAAAGGTGAAAATGCTGGTTACTAAATCAATTTAGACTAGTCCAAATTGAAAGTATTGGCAGACAACAAATACAATATGGATCAAAAATCTAAATTTGATGGGTAGAAAAAATTGTGGCAAAAGATGTAAATGCTGGTTACAGTGTAGATCCAGATGAAATAATCATAAAGACTTTCTCAATGGCTCAGTGGTACAAACAATGAGGAACCATCCCAAATCAAATTAGATAGAACTTGATTCCCTAATGGATGCAAAGCAACACCAATCAAAGCACTACAGGTAATCACATTTTGGTTTTCCTTCATCCTAAATAATTCAGGCCTATGTCATTAACAGCTTAAATTACCAACAGTCCCATGTTTTAACAACCCTGGGGAAATGGGCTTTTGAAAATATTGTGGGAAGAGAAGAAAATGCTGGTAATCAGCATTTTCTTCCTTTCCCACAATGTTTTCTATCCTTTCAAACAAAAATCTCATCATTTGAGTCATATTTAATGTCCTCTTGACAAGTCTAAAATCATCTTGTCTTTTATGGAGTTAAATTAGCAACACTCAGGCATCATCAGAATGAATTCACAAATTAGAGAAATAACTACATTTCCTCTTAGTTTTACACAAGTTTATCCTTGAGTTAAGCCATTGCTATAGTCTGGTTACCAGCGTTTTCTCCTTTTCCCAAGATGTTTTCAAAGCGCTTCTTCATCATCAGTCATGAAAGTGTTTAAACTCCTTTACCAGATGGCAAGATTTTAAACTAGTCCAAAATGAAAGCCTTTGTTGATGACAATTACATTTGGCTCAAATAAAGGAATTTAACTTGGATTAAGCAAAAAACATGGCTGAACAAGGAGAAAACACTGGTCAGCACGATGTTTTCAAAGGCTTTTTCCCAAAGGTTGTTAACAATGACAATACCTGGGTCTTGCAAGCTTTTCCTAAACCCCCTGTTTCCTTGAATTGTGAGGTCCTGTGAGGCCCTGTGGTAAAGTGAAGACCTGTGACCTGTAGACATCAAGTTTGAGCCTCAAATTGGGAGCACTGGGTTTTTCATGGGAGTGTCCTCTGGCAAAACACTTCAGAGCCCTAGCCTAGTACTGCTGAAACCCAGGATACACATGACTATGCAAACTATCGCCCTGACATGACTGAAATAATGTTGAAAGCAGCACATAACACCATTTAATCAATCAATAAATCAATTCTTCGAATTAATGAACCCCCAAATTTTTCTAAATAATAAGCAAAATTTACATGTTTGTCTTCTTGTATTCATTTCACGGGATTCAAATGAACACTTTATAAGAAAGCCCTTTCCAGATGAAGGAGCCAAGCCCCATAGCTCAGTCGGTAGCGAACAAGACTTGAGAACAGGAGGTTGCTGGTTTGATCCCCGGCTCGGCCAATTTCTTTCCGAGAATTGATGATAGTCATTGCGACATGATTCATTCCTCTCTCACCGCTGACCATTGTTTCCACAATGGTTATGTGGGAAAGCAGCAAGTGGCTTGGAAAGAGTATTGTGCGGAGTACTGGTAACAGAGACTCCAGGAAAGCATGGATAGGTGCACTGGCCGCCGCGATATAACTGAAATAATGTTGAAAACAGCATTAAACACCATACAATCAATCAATCCAGATGAACGAATAATGGTGAACCAATTTTACACAACACTACCATTTTAATGAACGGTTCCATCTGTCCCCACAGATAAGGCTGTCTTAACTCGTTAAACTAACAAAATTTTTAACTGGTCCAAATTGAAAGCATTTGCAGACAATAAATTACACCTTACTAAAACAATGAAATTTGCCTATGGAAGGGAAGAAAACATTGTGAGAAAAGGAGAAAAAGCTGGTTACCAGCAGTTTCTCCTTTTCCGACAATGTTTTCAATAGGCTTCTTCCTCTAGGTCATTGGGGACTGTGTGGTAAAGGGTAAAAGACAGATGGTTATTTTCTTCTAATTTCTGTCTTTTAATTAGAAAATCATGACAGAATTAACACTTACCATTTTCACATGAGGTTATCTGACTCAGTGCATCTATGAAAGTCAGGATTGTGTGGTAAAGGGTTAAAAAACTACTGCCCAGTTATTGCTCAGGCAGATTTTTCTCCCTTCTTATTATCATGACAATGTAATAACTAAATTTTGATTTCTGTTAGAATCATCATAAGAAACTTAACTCTTAGAGTACTGAAAAAACTCAAATGACACTTTTAGGCTAGAAAAAAGACCCAAATAACTGCAATTTAGAGGGTTACTCTTATTCACAATTTTGAACCTAGGCAGACAGTGTAGATCAAAGATTAGACTGCATGTTTTGAGCAGTCTGATCTTGATTTACACTGGCTGCAAAGGCAATTTTTGTTGTGAATGGCACTTAATGGTTGATAGTTCCTGTCACTGCCAAATCCTACTCCTTTTACAGTAAAGCACAAACTTGCTTTCAGGATCTTCAGTCCTTTGATTTCAACTCTTCACCAAAGACAAAATTTTAACCCTTTCCCAAATGACAAATTTTGGACTGGTCCAAATTGAAAGAGTTTGCAGACAACAATTTTAAATTTGATGAAAATGGCAGAAAGTTATCAAAAAGGGTAGAAAACACTGGGAAAAGGAGAAATTGCTCGTTACGAGCAATTTCTCCTTTTCCCACAGTGTTTTCAAAAGACTTGTACTGCAGACACGTGAAAACCAGGGCTTGTCTGGGAAAGGGTTAATTAAGCAGGTCTAAACACAAACCATTTGCAGACTTCAAATTCCATGTGATTCAAACGGTGGAATCAGAAAGTGTGAAAACATTGTGGGGTAAAGAAGAAAATGCTGGTTACGAACATTTTCTGCCTTTCCTCCCACAATTTTTTCAAGGGCCTCCTTTCTCAGGGTGTTAAAAGTCAGGATTGTGTGGTAAAGATTTAACTCTTTACCAAACATTCAAACTTAAGACTTGTCCAAATTCAAAGCATTTGCAGATGACAACGTAAATGTGACTCAAAAATTGAATTTTCTCTCTTAAAGGGTAGAAAACATTGTGGGAAAAGGTGAAGATGCTTGTTACCAGCATTTTCTCCCTTTTCCTAATTTGTTTTCAAAAGCCTTTTTTCTCAGTGTGGTTAAATGTCGGGATGGTGTGGTACAGGGTTAAATAACTGTAACAAATGAATGGTAGAAGCAGCAATGGCTCATAATAGGAAATTTTTGCTCTTTTTCTGTGACAAAATTTTGGCCTCAACCAAATTGAAAGCATTTGCAGATAATGAATTATATGTTGTTAAAATGATGATTTCTGTCTTTGTTAGGGTAGAGGACATTATGGGTTTTCTCCTTCAGAGTTGGATTGAGTGCTTAGAGTTAACTCTTTACAATGATGACAAATCTTTAGAATTGTCCAAATCTAAAGCATCTGCAGACGAGAATTAACCCTTTACCAGACAACAAAATTTTACTCTTGTCCAAATTGAAAGCATTTGCAGACGACAATTTCAATGTGGTGAAAATGGTACAATTTTTCTTTGATAGGGTAGAAATCATTATGGGAAAAGAAGAAAATGCTGGTTATGTTTTCATAAGGCTTCTTTCCCAGGGTCGTTAAAAGGCAGCATTGTAAGGTAAAGGGTTAAATTATGCATTGCAATGTGGTATTTGTCTTTATAAAGGAAGAAAACATAGTGGGAAAAAGAGAAAATGCTCTTTTATCCACAATGTTTTTAGAAATCTTTTTTTTTTTTTGTAAAATCTTAGAAACCAGAGATAATTTGGTAAAAGGGTTAAGGAATGGCATGTTTTCTATTCAGTGTAGGAGGGAAATTCAAGGGGCCGTAGGGATTTGGGCTTAATGGAGTCCAAATGTAAAAACGATTCTCCGAAATAATTAGCTATTGAGAACCTAAAGCAATTCTTCTCCACTTCACCAAAATAAGATGAATTTCATCAATTAACCTGGTACCACACTGCCCCATTTAATTTCTTGTCTGCACAAGCTTTGGATTCGAACAAGTCTAAAATTTTCTCGTTTGATAAAGATAGTTTGATCTTAATAGCAACAATACGAGCTCCAGATAAGAGGGAGTGATGTTATTCTAAATCCATCATTTCTCTTCCAAACCCTATGTTGTGGGTACTCATTAGAATCGTCTCAATGAGACAATTCTAATGAGTACCCATAATATAGGGTTTAGTGGAGAATAACTAATATTTTCAATTTTGAAATCAAAATCAGTTCCTCTATCTGGAACTCTGAACTATGTTCATTGTTTAGAGTGATTTTTTGGTGAATACAGCTTAGTCATTTCAGTAAATAGGTTTTCAACAAATAGGCTTTTTTTTTAAATGACTATAATAAATTTTAGTCATACTTCTAAGAAAAAAGACAGAATCATTAAAATAGCAAATTTCCATTTATTCAGCCCTTGGTGCCATGGGCAAAAACAGGTTCTTTTGCAGACAGTATAAATCAAGATCAGACTGCACAGAATGTGCAGTCTGGTCTTGACTCTATAATATCTGCTTGTTTTGTCTAGCCTATTAACTCTCTACCAAACGACAAAATTTGGGACTTGATCAAACTGAAAAGCATTTGCAGATGACAAATTAAATGTTGCTTAAATGGTGGAATTGGTCGTTACTACAGTAGAAAACATTGTGGGAAAAGGAGAAAAGCATTTTCTCCTTTTCGCACAATGTTTTCAAAAAGCTTCATTCTCAGTGTCATTAAAACTCGGGACTGTGTGGTAAAGGGTTAAGATAAAAAATTTTTCTAAGTTTCTGGACATCATATTTTAAACTGTCAAAAGAGATTGAGTTAAGGCTGTTTAGCGTGACTTACTGACCTTATGCGGACAGCGTAGATCAAGATCAGACCGAACAGAACATGGAGTCTGATCTTGGATCTACACTGTACGGACATAAGATATTTTTCCCCCGAAAAATAAGTTTGAAATAGCATTTTTTTGTTCTCTTGAAAGCAGGGGTGTGGAAATACTGCCCGACTCGTCTGACTCCGGAAAATTCAGCATTGGACAAGTGACTTTTTTCAGTCTAGTTTTCCACGGACAAGTAGAAAATATGAAGTAAAATTTGAAACAAAGATCTGGTGTATATACATATCCAGTGAAATTACAAATGCTCTCACTTTGTAAAAAAAAATTAGATTTCAAATGGTAAACACTGTCTTGAGATGATCCTTGATTTCTGGAAACCCAAAATACACTTGGCCTACCTCCGCATTCACCGTAAACGACAAGATCGGTAAAATATGCGGCTGCCGGTAGCTGTCTCAATCTAAAAGTTTTCGATTCAGCAATCATTTGCTGTGTAAAACCATAGCAAGTTTTTTTTTTTTTTTAAATCAAATCTTCGATGCAAGCGTAAAGTGAGAAGTCTAAGATTCCGGAACCATTCGGCAGCTTCAAACGTACGTAAATCTAAAACGGACCGTGACAAGAAATATTACAAATGCATGTTTTTAAATGAGGTGTGGTAGAAAGAATTCCCATGGTTGAATGTGGACGATCGCAACAGTGTTTTTTGTATGCTTTGTCACTTAAAATCATTTTGTTTTGAGCCAGACTGGTGGACAAGTAGATTTTGTAATTTACTTGTCCATGGACAAGTACAAATTTCAATGATTTCCACACCCCTGCTTGAAAGTCTCAACTTATTTGGCAGGATAAGGGTTGATATATCTGGCTCTCAAAGAGTCTACTCATCAAAGGATTCAAATCTTTCCTTCTAATTTCTAAATATTGGTTTCCATGAGAACGGCCTTACACCATGTATTTATTAATCACCGGGAATTTTCTAAAAATGTAGCCGAATTGTTTCAGCATTGCATCATTCCTCCCTCCATTGATATTATTAGACTTAACTCTTTACCACACAATCCCAAGTTTTAACAACCCTGAGGAAGAAGCCTTTTGAAAACATTGTGGGCAAAGGAGAAAATAATGGTAACCAGCATTTTCTCCTTTTCCCACAATGTTTTCTTCCCTATCAAAGACAGAAATCATCATGTGAAATACATTAAAACTGTCGTCTGCAAATGCTTTCAATTTGAAAAAGTCTACATTTTTGTCGTGTGATAAAGACTTAACCAAGTGCTAAATAAATGAAATCTGACATTCTCAGTCAGAAGTGAAGATACATAGATTACAATTTAACCCTTATCCTGCTAAATAAGTAAAGCAAAACTTTCAAATCGACAGTAAAACCCCAAATTCTGCTATTTCAAAGTCATCTGGCAGGGAAAAGATATTTTCTTACTTGACAGTATAGATCCAAGATCAGACTGCACATTCTGTGCAGTCTGATCTTGACCTACACTGACCGCAAATGGTGCTTGAGTCGCGCTTAGCTGCCTAAAGGTTACAGGCTTTTGTTCATCTAATTTCTGGCAATAAGCAAAAAGTGTAGATCAAAGATCAGCCTGCATGATCTATGCAGTTTGATCTTTGATATACATTGGCCACAAAAGCAACTAGATCCAAACTCATTGCTTTAACTGAACACTACACAACCCCTAGTTTTAAGTGCACTGAAGAAGGCTTTTGAAGACATTGTGGGAAAAGGAGAAAATGCTGGTGATCATGAAAACACAGGATAAGGATAGTTCAGTAAAGAGTTCACTCTTTACCAAAAAGAGTTCACTCTTTACCAAACAACAAAATTTTAGACTCATCCAAATCGAAAGCATTTGCAAATGACAAAATAACTGTGTCTCATAAATTGAAATTTGTTTTGGGAAGGAAGAAAACCTTGTGGGTAAAGGAGAAAATGCAGGTTACCAGCATTTTCTCCGTTTCCCACAATGTTTTCAAGAGGCTTCTCTCTCTGGCCCGTGAAAACACAGGATAGTTTGGTAAAGAGTTAACCCTTTACCACACAATGCCGCCTTTTGACGCCCCTGTGAAAGAAACCTTTTGAAAACATTGTGGGAAAAGGAGAAAATGCTGGTAACCAGCATTTTCTCCTTTTCCCACAATTTTTTCTACCCTATCAAAGAAAAATTGCACCATTTGAGCCACAGAGAAATTGTCATCTGCAAATGCTTTCAATTTGGACAAGGCCAAAATTTTGTCGTATGGTAAAGAGTTAACCCTTTACCAAACAATCCCCCATGTTTTCACGTCCCTGAGGAAGAGGCCTTTTGAAAACATTGTGGGAAAAGGAGAAAATGCTGGTAACCAGTATTTTCTCCTTTTCCCACAATGTTTTCTTCCCTGTCAAAAAACCTTAAGTTCATTAGTACCACTTTTAAATTTGTCATCTACGGATGCTTTCAGTTTGGGAGGGGCTAAAATTTGTCATTTGGGAAAGGGTTATCCCCTTCCCAAACAAGCCCTGGTTTTCACTGCCTGCAGTACAAGTCTTTTGAAAACACTGTGGGAAAAGGAGAAATTGCTCGTAACAAGCAATTTCTCCTTTTCCAACAGTGTTTTTC
Organism: Tridacna gigas; assembly: GCA_945859785.2. NCBI lineage: Eukaryota > Metazoa > Mollusca > Bivalvia > Cardiida > Cardiidae > Tridacna > Tridacna gigas. Next base: position 10,110,738 of record OX244028.2, read on the forward strand.
TACCCTTCTTGAGAACTTTCTGCCATTTTCATCAAATTTAAAATTGTCGTCTACAAACTCTTTCAATTTAGACCAGTCCACAATTTTGTCGTCTGGTAAAGAGTTAAGGCATAATCTCGGTCACAAGCCAGAAATATTGATAACATCAGAACTGAGTGTGCTGTTGCTTTTGTTTAGTATTATATGTTGTTTACTCAGAGCAGGGGCATAAAAAAAAAACATTTTACTCTTGGCATTTTGGAGCATGTTTACAAGCTGCTTTTGCAGACAGTATAGATCAAGATTGGACTGCAAAGAAAATGCAGTCTGATCTTGGATCTACAAAGTTTGATCTTCTTTGAGATACTTGAAACAAAACACTCTTGAGTTTGGAGTATTAGTGTCTATTATTGGATGATAAGATATTTCATTTTCTTGGCTGAACAGAGACACAAAGAGGAGGAGAATGTTTACATTTGAGCTCTGTGAAAAGGGGGTTTAATGCATCTGCTAAAAAGTACTGACCCATATCAGCCTGCTCAGTCTGCAGAAATAAGCCAATTGACAAAATGGATTTTAGGGATCCATAATCATGTGATGAGTTGCTTGGTATGCTGCATCATGGAGATGCATAAAGCCCCTTTTTGCCAAAGCATGGCTCATATATAAGTACTAAGACAAAAATATCGCCTCGAGACTTCATTTACACCTGAGTTGTGGGTGCTCATTAGAATTGTCTCATCAAAACACTTCTAATGAGTACCCACAACACAGATTTTCGTAAGGACATTATTGTTTTTGAATTTGACATCTCTTTTTCATCGGGACCCTCTGTAAGTAATCTAAAGGTTCATGTTACAGACTGTATATAATAGTAACTTGAAAACTTGAGCACCCACAAAGTAAACAAAGTGAACTGTTACAGTTTGTTAGAAAAGACTCCGATGTTCCAAATTAAGGGCAGTTTTTTTAAAGAAACAAGAGGGCCATGATGGCCCTGTATTGCTCCACTGGCTAGTAAGTACAACCCATACACACCAAACATTACAGTTCTATGCCAAATGGTTTCGAACAAGAAGACTTTTATTTTAACTTTTCTCTATAAAAGACCATGTGAAAGCTGTGACCCCTGGGCGAGTTGATTTTTTTACCTATAATTATGATTTCAAGCTATAATTATGAAATATTACTTGAATCCTGGTAGAAGTCAACAAGATATAGCCACATATCAAATAATACAGGTCTAGGCCATATGGTTACAAACGAAAAGTCTTTCAAAGTTTTCACAATAAAACATCAGAGGTGGGGTTTATTTCGATTCAACAGCTAAATTTTGAACAGATTCAGAAGAGATCAACAAGAAGTCATATGCCAAATTTGGTATCCTTAGACCTTACAGTTAGGAACAAGACGATTTTTAAAGTTTTCACAGTAAAAGCACATGTAAAACTTGTGACCCTTTGGACAGAGCCAATTTTGATCCCTGGGCTATAATTTGAGGAATCTTGGTAGAAGTCCGTTAGAGGAAGCTACATACCAAATTTGGTCACCCTAGACCATATGGTTTAGAACAAGAAAAGTTTTTACTATATAAGCCAATGTAAAACTTATGACTCCCAGGGCGGGGCCAATTTTGGCCCCAAGGTTATAATTTGAACAACCTTGGTACAAGTCCATTAGATGAAGCTAAATGCCAATATTGGTAGCCCTAGGCCATATGGTTTAGCACCAGAAGATTTTTAAAATATTAACTATAAAAAGCCCATGTAAAACTTGTGATCCTGGGGCAGACCAATTTTGGCCCAAGGGCTATGATTTGAAGAATCCTAGTAGAGGTCCATCAGATGAAGCTACAAGCCACTTTTGGTAGCCCTAGGCCACATGGTTTAGACCCGTAAGATTTTTAAAGTTTTCACAATGAAAGCCTATCTAAAACTTGTGACCTCAGGGCAGACCAATTTTGGACCCAAGGCTAGAATATGAGAAATTAAGCAGAGGTCTATTAGATGAAGCTACATGCCAAATTTGGTAGCCCTAGACCTTAATATGGTTTCAGACAAGAAGATATTCAATATTTTTCAGTTTTGTTGCCATGGCAACCACAGGTTTTTTTTTTTGGAATCAAATTCTTTCAAGAAATTCTGCAGAGGACCATGGCAGGATCATCTCTGTGAGTCTGGTAAAAATTGGATGTGCAGTTTCAGAGAAGATGTTTGAAATAAAAGTTAACAAATGCACAAAATTAATGCACACACGCATGCACAAACATACACGCATGACGGACTCAGATCCATGACATAAGCTGGCTGGCCTTTGGCCAATGGAGTTAAAAACATCACGAAATGACATACAGGGTTGTTCTAAGATAAAACGTAAATGAAGTTTTACAACAGGCTGTTTTTTGTTGTAAGTGGAACTCCTGCACTCATAAAATAAATAAAAAGCAAACATTTTCAGTTCGTTAGAAAGGACTCCAATGTTCCGAATTTAGGGCAGTTTTGGAAAGATAAAATGATGAAATGATAAGACTTAATTTGCAACAGGCTGTATTTTGTAATTACTAGAAATTCTTGCACCCTAAAAATAAATAAACAGCGGACATTTTCATTTTGTTAGAAAAGACTTTATGGTTCCAAATTCACGGCAGTTTTTGAAAGAAAAATGACAAAAATATACGGAGTTGATCTATTAGATAAGAACAACTCTTAGAATACATGGTGGCAAGAGGAAATTTGTTTGTTGTTTCTTCCCTTGCTACAATTTCTTTCTTACATGTTTACATACTGGTATATTAACCCTTTACCACACAACCCTGAGTTTTAACAACCCTGAGGAAGACAGCTTTTAAAAGCATTGTGGTAAAAGGAGACAGATCTGGTAACCAGCATTTTCTCTTTTTCATACAATGCTTCCACCCCAATGGGAAACTTCAGCCAGTTTGTATCAAATTCCATATTTTCGTCCGCAGATGCTTTGAATTTGGAAGAGCGATTTTTTTTGACTGGTAAATGGTCAACTCTCTACCACACATCAAAGTTTAAGACGTGTTCCAATTGAAAGCATTTACAGAAAATAAAATAAATACCAATAAAATGATGGAATTTGCTTATAAAATAAAGATAACATTGTGGGAAAAGGAGAAAATGCTGGTCACCAGCACTTTCTCCTATGCCCAGAGTGTTTTCTAAGGGCCTCTTTTTCAGGGTCATTGAAAATTGCAATTGTGTGGAAAAGGGTTAACGAGATATTTTCAAAGAATCCAAAAGGTGAGGCAATTAATAAAACATATTTCAGATGAAAAACAGATGGGCATATCTCAGTTCTTTTTAACTCTTTACCACAGAACCCTGTGTTTTCACAACCCTGAGAAAGAAGGCTCTTGAAAACATTGTGGGAAAAGAAGACAATGCTGGTAACCAGCATTTTCTTCTTTTCCCAGAATGTTTTCTACCCTTTCTGTTACAAATCCTGGAATTTGAGTCACATTTAACTTTTCGTTTGCAAATATTTTGAATTTAGACCAGTTTAAAATTCTGTTATTTGGTAAAGGGTAAACCTTCAAACTTTGAATTCATACAACTGTACCAGCTTAACTCTTTTCACTACTAATGACGACTTGACTACCTTCTGCGGACAGCGTAGATCAAGATCAGACTGCACAGAATGTGCAGTCTGATCTTGATCTATGCTGTCCGCTACTCTATTTTTAAACTATGATGAATGTCGTTTTAAATGGCAGTGGAAATCTATATTTAGAGTTCGGAAAAAACATGTAATTTCTGGAGTTAGTAGTGAAAGAGTTAACTCTTTACCAAACAACAACATTTTAGACTTGGCCAAATTGAAAGCATTTGCAGATGAAAAAATCAGTGTGACTCAAAAATTGAAATTTGTGTTGGGAAGGGTAGAAAACATTGTGGGAAAAGGAGAAAATGCTGGTTACCAGCATTTTCTCCTTTTCCCACAATGTTTTCAAAAGGCCTCTTCCCCAGGGTCGTTAACTCTTTTAACTCTTTTTACCACACTGCAAAATTCTAGACAGCTTGAGTTTGAAGGTTTTTGCTGACGATAAATTAAATGTGGCTCAAATGATGGAATTCCCCTGAAAAAGGATTACTAAAACATTTTTGGAAAAGGAGAAAATGCTGGTTGCTAGCATTTTCTCCTTTTCCAATAATGTTTTCAAAAGTCTATTATTTATGGTTGTTTAAACTTGGGATTGTGTGGAAAAAGGTTAACTGTTTTCCCGACAACAACATTTTTGGACTTGCCAATTTTGAAAGCATTTCCAAATGAAATTTCAAAATCCCTGGATTACTGGATAAATGCAACAGGCCCGGGTGTGCTTTTACCTGCAGTGCATGGATTTTGAAATCATGGAGACATTAGAATTGGTTCCAAGCATTTTCTCCTTTTTCAATGATGTAACAACCCTTTCCTCCTTTTCCCACAGTGTTTTTAATAAATTCTCAGGGTCATAAAAAATCAGAATCATTCTTTAATAAACAATCTGTTGTTGTAACAACACTCACAAAGAAAACATTGTGGAAAAAACAGACAATGCTGGTTACAAGCATTTTTACCTTTTCTCACCATGTTTTCTATCATTTCAAAGACAAACTCCATCACTTAATCCCTACAATTTGTTGCCTTCAAATGTTTTCAGTTTGGGCAAGTCTAACATGTTATCATGTGAAAAAGAGTTAAAAAGTTAATGGTGTTTCAGAGAGTGAAATCTAGTCAATTTTACTGACCTACTGACAACAAAAACAAAGCAACACTTTTTCTCTCTAAAAGCTTTTTCAGAATACAGAAATAATATTTTCGTACTTGATTCCTTTCAACTTGTGGTCTGGGCATTTTCCAAATTGAGGAATTTCCAGAGTACTAAAACATTTTCTAATATTTCCTAAGCATAGAAAATAATTACTTTCCCTTCAAGCAAACCAGACAAAGCCAGGTCTCTTTGCTCTGTAGCCAGTTTGGCATCCAACCACAACAAAAACAAAACAACTGTTTTCCACTTTGACCTCAAGGAGAACACATTAATGATCATCTGCTAATTATTCTCCTGTTTATTGTGGCTCTGTTTTCAAAATCAAGAATTTTTTTGCGATTTCAAGTCTTGAGTCTTTACCAGATGAAAACGTTTTAGATTCCAATTTCAAAGCATGTCTGATAATGATTTCAATTTAAACTCAAATAATGGGATTTGTCCTTGAACGGGTAGAAAACTTTGGAGGAAAAGGAGAAAATGCTGGCTACCAGCAAAGGCTCTTTCTTAACTCTTTACCAAACAGCAAAATTTTAGACTTGTGCAAATTGAAAGCATTTGCAGACAACAAAGTAAATATGACTCAAAAATTGAAATTATTTTGGGACTGGTAGAAAACATTGTGGGAAAAGGAGAAAATGCTGGTTACCAGCATTTTCTCTTTTTCCCACAATGTTTTCAAAAGGTCTCTATCTCAGGGTCGTTAAAAGTCGGGATTGTGTGGTAAAGTGTTAAGGGTGGCTAAAATCAGTTACTTGGGTAAAAGGTAAACTCTTTACCACACGGCAAAAATTTAAGACTCTTCCAAACTGAAAGCATTTCCAGATGACAAAATACACCAGCATTTTCTCTTTTTCCCCTCAATGTTTTCAACAGACTTTTTTTCCAGGGTGGTTAAAAATCGGGATTGTGAATTGCAAGTATATCTTACTTCTTCCAGCTGCTTTAGAGGGTAATGTAGATCAAGATGAGACTATACGATACAAGTAATCTGATTTAAGATCTACAGTGTCCTATCTCAATTCTTATTTTTGAAAGTATCCCCTATTTATGCAAGACTATGGGACAGCTGTCCCCTTTCTGAATAATTCTGGACAAAACACAGTACATATATATATTATGATACAATCTTAGAACCATTTCGAAGTCATGAAGGAAAAAGCCATTGCACTTACCGACATATATTGAGACCATCTGAGGTAGTTTCACAATAACCGTTGTTGAGGCAAGGATTTGGGTCACAGGATGGAATGGCTGTAAAGGCAAAAAATGAGATCATGTAAGTTACAGACACAAGAGATATTTACAGTGTAATGTTGAAACAGTCCACTGTTTTGTATGCATTGGCCTAATGCTTTAGCAAATGACACAATTTTTCACTTGTCCAAATGGAAAGCATTGGCAGTTGAAAAATCAAATGCAATTCAAGGAATCGATCAGTCTTCGAAAGGGTAGAAACAACAAAACATTACAGGAAAAAGAGAAAATGCTGGTAACCAGCATTTTGTCCTTTTCCAACAGTGTTTTCAAAAGCCCTCTCTGTCAGCATCAAACAAAGACTTGATAGTTTTGTGAAGGGTTAAGCCTGTTTCACATCAGCCTTGTAATGTTTTGTCCATAATTATGATTTTGGAGACCCTTGGTGCCTTAGACTGATTGCTGATTAAATCTTAACTCTTTACCGCACAATGCTGCCTATTAACGCCCCTGGGAGAGAAACCTTTTGAAGACATTGTGGGAAAAGGAGAAAATGCTGGTAACCAGCAATTTCTCCTTTTCCCACAATGTTTTCTACCCTATCAAAGAAACACCACATCATTTGAGCCACATTAAAATTGTCGTCTGCATATGCTTTCAATTTGGACAGGTGTAAAACATTGCTATGTGGTAAAGAGTTAAGCTAATCACAATTGTGTATCAAAACTGCCTTGCAGCAGCCTTACGACATCCAAAAATTGCCAAAAAACAAAGCACAGAAATAAACCACATGTTGAGAATTCAATCTGCGACAATTTAGCAACCTTTTTAATTCGTACAGCAATTTTCTGGCTGCTGCAGGAAACCTAACCATTTTTGTCAGCAAGATGATCGCAGAGAGCTGTACAGCTGGTGCTAGTGGCTGATGTGAAACAAGGTTTATTTCTTACAAGTTTCACTCCAGAGACACTGAATGGTGTGCATGCACCAGCTAGCAGGTTGCTTCACTCTTTACCAAACAACAAAATTTTAGACTAGTCAAAATTGAAAGCAGTGAAAAAATAAATGTAATTTAAAAAACTGAAATTTATTGAGGGAAGGGAAGAAAACATTGTGGCAAAAGGAGAAAATACTGGTTACCAGCATTTTCTCCTTTTCTCACAAGGTTTTCAAAAGGCTTAAGTTTCACAGGGTCGTTAAAAGTCGGGATTGTGTGGGAAAGGGTTAAATTACGCATGGTCCCAGTAACAAGTCTAAATGCACCTTTAAACACTTTACCAAATGACAAAATTTTAGACTAGTCCAAATTGAAAGCATTAAAGGCAGACGACAAACTAAATGTAATTTAAACATTGAAATGTGTTTAGGGAAGGGAAGAAAACATTGCGGGAAAAGGAGAAAATGCTGATTACCAGCATTTTCTCCTTTTCCCACAAGGTTTTCAAAAGGCTTCTTTCACAGGGTCGTTAAAAGTCTGGATTGTGTGGTAAAGGGTTACGAGACTGATGAGACTAACACAAGACACAATAAAGACAACTCATATACTGCATATTATTGTACATGAAAGATGAATCACAAGAGAGACCTCAACAGAAGAATTACAGTGGAATCTCAGCTTCTAAGTGGTCACGTAGTTACTAGCATTTTCTCCTTTTCCCACAATGTTTTCAACAGGCATCTTCCTCAGAGTCATTAAAACTCATGATAGCGCGGGAAAGGGTAACACACAGACTAAACCCTTTATCACACAGTCCAGACTTTTAAAGACCCTGAAGAAAATGCCTTTTGAAAACATTGTTGGAAAGGAGAAAATGCTGGTTATCAGCATTTTCTCCTTTCCCAACAATGTTTCTATCCTTCCTAAATCAAATTTCAATTTTTGAGCCATAGTTGAACTATTGTCTGCAAATGCTTTCAATTTGGACCAGTCTAAAATTTTCTCATTTGGTAAAGTGTTAACACTTACAGCAGAGTGCCAAAAAAATTCAATGGCCATTTCAGTCTAGAAATCAGACTGAAATGAGTGTAATTTCAAGGTTACTTTTTTTCCAGAATGTCACATCAAACAGCACCGTGTATATCAAAGATCGGACTGCACATTTTGTGCTGTCTGATCTTGATCTACACTGGCCACACAGTCAAATTTGGTCATGTATGGGGTTTTCAGGGAAGAGCATCAATCACCAGAGGAAGAGATCACATGCCAAATTAGTCTCTATATTCAGTCTTTGTGCATTTCCCCATACTTCACATTCACATGTTAGTAATTAGATTAACATTCCCAGACCGGATTTTCTATTGGGCTGGATACATTTTTTGGTGCTGTGTTGTAATGATTTGGTAATGTTGATGAGTTTCTAATTACACATCATTGTAGACAAGTAAGCCACAAATTAATAGAATTACATACAAATATTACTTTTAATACCCCTGCACTATGACTTTTTATGCCCCTGGCCCCTTGCATTACAGAACATTTCTATTTATTATTGCATGAAGCAACTGCTTTCAAAAAGCTGTCTTCTACTGGTACATGAAAAAGATGTTCTTGCTTAACGCTTTACCAAACAACAAAATTTTGGGCAGGTTCGCATAGACAAGACAGCATCTGCAGACGACAAATCTCAAATGATGATTTCTGTTTTCAAAAGCCTCCTCTTTCAGAGTTGTTAAAACTCGGGATTGTGTGGTAAAGAGTTAATATATTGGTTTTGAGTTAAATTGATTGAGTGGGATTTTAACTCTTAACCAAATAACAAAATTCTAGACTAGCTGAAACAAGATGTCTGTTTGTAAAACAGTCATGCCCCCCTACTGCCACATTGATACAGGAAGTGGCACAGTTCATAAACTGATATCAATCGCCGAAAAAAATCCACATAATTTGATCCTTTAATTGCTGATAATTTGTTGACAAGTCCATCTTTAATTGGAGATGGGTCAAAGTACCGACACACGTCGGCAATAATCGCTAATCAAGTAATTAACATCCTTTAATTGTCTGATTTACAGTCTAACTTCAATTGTTAAACGTGATAATCTGTCAACAGTTCGCATAATTATACACACCGCCGTGTGTATACATACAAGATTGTAAACAGTCGCCGATACACAGACGGGGTTATCGGTTTTCTTCTCAGCATGCATGTTTGACTTCCGCTTTTTCCCAGACGACTTCAATGCTTACTACGTCCCCAATAATACGCGAATAAAATGTTGGAGCCACAAGTTGAGCCACATATGATGATTTCTGAGACACTTTAATTTTTTTTGAGCAAATGGCTCTTGTGGCGAACGGCAGCCCGGGCCCTGAATCATCTGGTGGTCACTGTGACCTTGACCTTTCATGGATTAACCTTAAAATCAAAAGGGATCATTTACACTCCAAGATGAATATCTGTACAGAATTTGAAGGACCTAGGTCAATTCTGTGTGTAGTTATCATCTGGACAAGGTTTCGTCTATTTATCATTAAGTTGAAGGCCACTGTGACCTTGACCTTTGATGGATTAATCACAAAATCGATAGGGATCATTTACACTCCGAGATGAATATCTGTACAGAATTTGAAGAACCTACCTATGTCAATTCTGTGTCCAGTTATCATATAGACAAGGTTTGGTCTATATATCATTAAGTTGAAGGCCACTGTGAGCTTGACCTTTGATGGATTAATCTCAGAATTGATAGGGATCATCTACACTCGAAGACAAATGTCTGTGCCAAATTTGACAAACCTAGGTCAATTCTGTGTCTAGTTATCACCCGGACAAGGTTTGGTCTATATATCAACATGTTGACAGTCACTGTGACCTTGACATTTGACCGATTGACCTCAAAATCAATAGGGATCATCTACACTCCGAGACGAATGTCTGTGCTAAATTTGACGAACTTAGGTAAATTCTGTGTCTAGTTATCATCCGGACAAGGTTTGGTCTATATATCAACATGTTGATGGTCACTGTGACCTTGACATTTGACCAATTACCTCAAAATCATTAGGGATCATCTACACTCCAAGATGCATGTCTGTGCCAAACCTAGGTCAATTCTGTGTCTAATTATCATCTGGACAAGAAAAGGTCTACCGACTGACGGACCAACCGACCAACCGACTGACATGTGCAAAGCAATATACCCCTCTTCGTTGAAGGGGGCATAATTAAATGTATTAGCAGACGACAAAAAAAAATGTGACTTTAAAATTGAAATTTTTGGGGGAAGGGCAGAAAGCATTGTGGGAAAAGGAGAAAATGCTGGTGACCAGCATTTTCTCCTTTTCCCACAATGTTTTCAAAAGCTCTCTTTCTCAAGGCCGTTAAAACTCGGGATTGTGTGGTACAGGTTTAAGCTGCTTTTGAACATGTTTTCAACCATATCATAGCAACAGCTCACTTGCATGTATTCATTAGAGTTCTAAGGTTTCACTGGTAATAGGCTGGGGCTCTGAAGTATCTTGCCCATGGACACTACCACAAAAAGCCAATGCCTTCAATGAGGACTGAACCCAAGGCCTCTGGATTGCAAATCCTACACTTTCACCACAATGTTTTCAAACCTTTAAAAGTCACATGTGCCACATTCAATTTGTCATCTGCAAAATTAATACTAGATCTATAAATATGGACAAGTTAAAAATGTTCTCTCCTGGTACGCCCTTTACCGCATAGTCCTGCGTTTTACTGACCATGAGCAGGATGGGTTTTGAACAGCACACTATGAGAAAAGGTGAAAATGCTGGTAACCATTTTCCCACCCTTTCGATGACAAATCCAATCATTTGAGCCAACTTTAATCTATCATCTACAAATGCTTTTAATTTCGACAAATCTAGAATTTTCACATTTTGTAAGCTGGGAGTAACAAGGTTTCAGTCCATTGCATCAAAGACATCTTCATTCCGATGGAATATCAAACAACCAGGAAACAACAACTCTGACATAAGCCCATACTTCATCAAGTAGAGATATAAAAACATAACTATTGAATGAATCAGCAATGCACATTTAAGCCAAGGCATCAAAACTTGATGTGCTCTTAAAATGATTACCTGTACTAGAGCTAATGCATCCACAGCCCACTCTGGTATCCTTAGTTCTGGTAAAACACAGAAAACATGAACTATCTCTTTTCTACCAGACAACAAAATTTGAACACTTTACCACACAATCCCGCGTTTTAATGACACTGAAGAAAGCTTTTGAAAACATTGTGGGAAAAGGAGAAAATGCTGGTAACTAGCATTTTCTTCTTTTCCCACAATGTTTTCGACCTAATTGAAGACAGAAGTCATCATTTGAACTGCATTTATTTTGTTGTCTGCAAATGCTTTCAATTTGGTCAAGTCCAAAATTTTGTCATTTGGTAAAGAGTTAAACTGAAAGCATTTGAAGCTCAACAAGTCAGAAGATCACACATTTTAAAAATATTATTGCTAAAGGAGAAAATGCTGGTCATCTGCTTTTTCTACTTATCCAACAATGTTTTCAACCCTTCCAAAGATCATAAACTTCAGTTTTTGAGTCAAATTTATTTGATCGTCTGTAAATGCTTCCAATTCAGGAAAGTCCAAAATTTTGTCTTCTAGTAAAGAGTTTAACCCCATAATCACACAATCCCGAGTGTTAACAACCCCTAAAGAAAAGGCTTTTCAAAGCATTGTGGGAAAGGAGAAAATGCTGGCAGCATTTTCTCCTGTTCCTGTAACGTTTTCTACCCCATCAAAGACCGAAATCATGATCTGAGTTGCATTAGATTTATGGTCTGCAAATAATTTCAATTTAGTGGAGTCCAAAATTTTGTCTTCTGGTAAAGGATTTAACTCTTTACCAAACAACACAATTTTGGACTGGTCCAAACTGGGAGATATTGCAGACGACATCTGAAATGTTCCTCAAATGATGACATTTGCCTCTGAAAGGATAGAAAACATTGTGGGAAAAGGAGAAAATGCTGGTTACCAGCATTTTATCCTTTTCCCACAATGTTTTCAAAAGCCTTCTTTCATAGGGTGGCAAAAACTCGTGATTGTGTGGTAAAGAGTTAAAGCTCACTCGGTAACACCCAGGAGGCACAACATGTATGATCTTCTTTACCAGACAACAAAATTTACCAAGGTCCAAATTGAAAGCATTTGCAGATGGTAACCAGTATTTTCTCCTTTTCCCACAATGCTTTCTATCTTTCAAAAAAACAAATTTCAATTTTTGAGTCACATCTATTTTGTTGCCTGCAAAGGCTATCAATTTGGACAAATCTTGAATTTTGTCCATTGGCAAAGCGTTCGTATTTTCTCCTTTTCCCATAATGCTTTCTACCTTTCAAAAAAACCAATTTCAATTTTTGATTCACATTTATTTTGTTGCCTGCAAAGGCTTTCAATTTGGACAAATCCTGAATTCTGTCCCTTGGCAGCTTGTGCAATAAGGGTTTCTTCTGTTAACCCTTTACCACACTACAAAATTCTAGACCCGTCCAAATTGAAAGCATTTGCAGATGACAATTTCAATGTGGCTCAAATGATCTGATTTTTCTTTGATAGGGTAGAAAATGTGGGAAAAAGAGAAAATGCTGGTTGCCAGCATTTTCTTCTTTTCCCACAATTTTTTCTAAAGGCTTCTTCCTCAGAGTCTTTAAATATCTGTCTTGTGTGGTAAAGGGTTAAATGACCAAGAAATAATACCTTTAGTCCTTTGCTTAAGAACAAAAATGAAAGAATTTACAGACAATAAACTAAAGTGTGATTCAAATAATGAAATCTGACCCATTTAAAACATTCTGGGAAAAGAACAAAATGCCGGTTTCCTTTTTCCTGGCTACCAACATTTGTCCTTTTTCAACAATGTTTTTAAAAGCCCTCTTTCTGCAGGTTTCTAATACATGGGATTGTTTGGTAAGGGGTAAAATTTCTCATGGCTTTAAAACCTCAAAAGCATCAGTTCTGTAATTTCTAGGCAATTAATTAGTGAAAGTTCAAAGCAGATATGCTTCAAAGAAAATGCATTTCAAATTTTTTCCAAGGTGCTTCAAACACCAATTTATGCCATGGTTTAACTCTTTACCACACAACAAAATTTTACACTGGTCCAAAATTGAAAGCATTAGCAGACAACAAATTAGATATGACTCATATTGTGAGATTTATCTGTAAAAGGACAGAAAACAGTGTGGGAAAAGGAGAAAATGCTGGTTACCAGCATTTTCTCCTTTCCCCATAATGTTTTCAAAAGGCTTCTTCCTCAGGGTTGTTAAAACCTGGGATTGTGTGGTAAAAGGTTAACCCTTAGAGCGCCGAATAAACCTATCAGACATTTTCATCCTAGAAATAAAGCCCAAACAATTGCATTTCATGGTTGCTTTTGTCTACAGTATTTCTGCATAGTGGACAGTATAGATCATACGTCAGGCTGCATATCTTGTGCAGCCTGATCTTGATCTACACTGGCCGCAAAGGCAAGTATAGTGTGAAAGGCGCTTTAAGTGTGAATTGTAATGTCTTTTCTTAATTGGGTCCTTACCTAACTCAACACATGAAAAAACAAGTTATTTCGCTGAAATGATATCCACGACGAAAAAGACCTTTTTGGATAGAAACATAGAGAAGGTATTGGTTTTTGCATGTACTTGTGGCCTTTTTGACATTGGTCCATAATGAAATTATACATTAAGCCCCCTTTTTCCATGAGATAGCATTTCATTAAATAAAAACAATTAACCCTTTCCAAAACAACAAATTTTGGACTGGTCCAAATTGAAAGAGTTTGCAGACGACAATTTCAAATCTGATGAAAATGGCAGAAAGTTATCAAAAAGGGTAGAAAACACTGTGGGAAAAGGAGAAATTGCTCGTTACGAGCAATTTCTCCTTATCCCAGTGTTTTCAAGAGACTTGTGCTGCAGACACGTGAAAACCAGGGCTTGCTTGGGAAATGGTTAATGACTGTCTTTGGCTTATGATAAGCAATACAGATATGAAGTTTTGTAAAATTTTGTTCAGTATAGTTAAAGAGATAGCGGTCCATAATGGAAATATACATCAAGCCCCCTTTTTGATGACATGGCATTAAATAAAAAAAAAAAAACAGAATTTCGGCAGACTATCATTAGGGACACATGTGTGAAGTTTCATCAAATTCCGTCATGGATTTTAGAAAATATCTGTCCGGACAGACGGACGGATGACAGACGGACAAGTCAACTAGAGGCGCTTGAGCGCCTGTATCGCTCCACAGGCCTGATATTTCTATAATGGCGAAAAGAAGTTTTTAACAATTACCATTCAATCCTGCATTTTAGCTCACTAAAGAAAAAAGGTATGGAAAAAACTTGTGAGAAAAGAAGAAAAAAATGGTAACCAGCATTTTCTTAGTTTCCCACAATAATTTCTATCCTTTTTTATATATGTCTTACTAATTTGAAGATATGTTGTCTGCAACAGGTCCTTTCACAAACCATTTTGGGTGGGGAAACATCAAAATATAGAAAATATGTCTTTCTCAGGGTCGTTAAAAGTTGTGATTGTGTGGTAAAGGGGTAATCTAAAAGAACAGCTAGGAGGGCAAATGAATGAATGTTATAGCAATATAGATCAACTTACATCAGTACACCAGATAGAATGAAATATGCTGGCATACAATGAACACCTAATCCCTAATAATCAACTTTTCACAGTTAGAATGTCTTCTGTGGCAAACAACACAAAATGGTCTACAAATGCATTTACATAAATCAAATATCCTGCTCCAGGGCACAGATTAATTCTGGTGCACTGAAGTTGTGGGATCAGTTTGACTGGGTAACATTAATGCCTTATCACAAATGTAAAGCCCTGTCCCACTGTGTACCAGGACACCAGGATTTACACCCCTTCTCTGTCCACTCTGCATTTACTCATTAGTAGGTCAACAAACCTTTACCAGAACTAATAAAAGTGCAGAGGTTCTCTTGTTCTATATCAAAAGGACTATAAAGTACCTACAACATGGGGGTTTTGTTATTAAAGTACTTTTTCTTTTTTATCTTGGCATGGTTACTCAGGCTTAGTAATAAGGCAAAATTGAAAAGCTCAAGTTGTGAAAGGTGCTCAAGCTTTTATCTTATTTATGGCCAGTGATATTTCATTACTAGTACTAACTAATAGCATATCATTGGAGTAAATTGTGATCTTAATACCAAGGAAAATGTGTGGGCTTAAATAGGACAGCCCTGACTAGGTCAAGTCAATCCAATTTTCTTCCTTTTTCTTTGTTAGTCGATAAAACTAACACAATAAATAGTTTTGGAGAAGAACATTTTTTTGAAATATAAGCCTTGTCTATAAAAAAATGTGTTTTTAGGTGTATCATTTTTTTAAAAGGAATTTGGTATACAACCACCATAGAAACAATTTGGCAGACAACCACCATAGGAACTTACCTGCAAAACAACAATGAAATCCAATGAATAGTTTTAGAGAAGAAATTTTTCAAAGATTTTACTTTATACCATAAAAGGAAAATGAGTCTCCCATAAAAGCCATGTTTTTTGACAGATCATTTTTTTTTAAAGGAATTCTGTAAACCTGTATCTAAGGAACATTCCTGCAAAATAATAATGCTATCCAAATAGCGGTTTGGGAGGAGAAGATTTTTAAAGGTTTTTTACTTTGGTTGCCATGGCAACCAGAATTCTTCATGGAACACAATTATTTGAAGGAATTTGAAAGAGGACCACCAAAGGAACATTCCTGTGAAATTTGGTAAAAATCCAGTCAATAGTTTCTGAGGAGAAGTTTTTTAAAGAAAAAGTTTACGGACGCACGCACGGACGAACGGACGGACGGACGCACGACGGACACAACGCCATGACAATAGCTCGCTGGCCTTCGGCCAGTGGAGCTAAAAACTATACCCCCTCACCTTTGGCTGGGGATAACAAGCTGCTGGCATTGCTCTGAATGTTCATATTATTATTGATATCTAGAGTAGACATGGCAAAATGATTTATAATAAACTATGGTCAGAGTCCAAGGACAAATTAATATTGTAATAGAGAATGGTCAGATTCAGTATAGGCAATAAAGTTTATAAAAGATCATGGTTGGATATGACAGGTAATAATGTTTAGAGCAGGACATGGCTAGATTCAAGGGGTAATGACGTTTAGAACAGAGCAAGGTCACACAATCCCAACTTTTAGCGACCCTGAGAAAGAGAGCTTTTGAAAACATTGTGGGAAATGGAGAAAATGCAGGTAACCAGCAGGTTCCAACAATGTGTTCTACCCTTCCAAAAAGAATTCTAATTTTTGAGTCACATTTATTTTGCTTTCAGTTTGGACAGGTCTAGAATTTTGTTGTGTGGTACAGCGTTAGAGGGCAATAACATTTAGAAAAGAACATGGTCAAACTTAAGGTCAATTATAATTAGAAAGGGGCATGATTTATTTCAAAAAGGCAATAAAAATTTACAATAGAGCATGATCAGACTAAACAGGCAACAACATTTAGGACAGAACATGACCAGATTCAACAGGTAATTTAACTCTTTTACACTGTTCCAAACTAAAAGCGTTTTCAGACGACACAAATTAAATGCGAATGAAAAATTTAAACTTGTTTTGGGAAGGGTAGAAAACATTGTGGGAAAAGGAAAAAATGCTGGTTACCAGCATTTTCTCCTTTTCCCTCAATGTTTTCAAAAGGCTTCTTTCTCAGGGTCGTTAAAACTTGGGATTGTGTGGTAAAGAGTTAAAGATTTAGAGCATTACAATTTAGAACACACTTAGGGTCGGATCCAAAAGACAACAATACCGGTATTTAGAATCGAGCATTGTCAGCCTCAAAGGGCAATAATATTATTTAGGATAGAGCATGGTCTGACTTGAAGGGCAATAAAATTTAGAATTGAACATGGTCTAACTTGAAGGGAAATAACATTTAGAATCGAGCCTGGTCTAACTTGAAGGGCAATAACATTTAAAATCAAGCATGGTCTAACTTGAAGGGCACTAACTTTTAGAATCGAGCATGGTCCGACTCAAAGGGCAATAATATTTAGAATAAAGCAAGGTCAGCCCCAAAAGGCAATAATTTTGTTATTTAGAATAGTTCATGATCCGACTTGTAGGGCAATAATATTTACAATCAGGCATTGTGTGCCTAAAAGGTTAATAATATTTAGAGAGGGCACGGTCTGACTCGAAGGGCAATGATATTTAGAATAGAGCATGGTCCAACTCAGAGGGCAATAAAATTTTGGACAGAGCATAGTGTTTCCCAGAGGGCAATGATATTTTTAATAGAGCATGGTCTATCTTGAAGGGCAATAATATTTAGAACAGAGCATGGTCTATCTTGAAGGATAATAATATTTAGAATAGAGCATGGTCTAACTTGAAGGGCGATAATATTTAGAATAGAGTACGATCCGACTCAAATGGTAATCATATTTAGAATAGAATATGGTTTGACTCAAAGGGCAAAAAAATATTTAGAATAGAGTATGGTCTGACTCAAAGGGTAATAATATTTAGAATAGAGTACAGTCCGACTCAAATGGTAATCATATTTAGAATAGAATATGGTTTGACTCGAAGGGCAAAAAAATATTTAGAATAGAGTATGGTCTGACTCAAAGGGCAATAATATTTAGAATAGAGTACTGTCTGACTCAAATCATAATATTTACATTAGAGCATGGTTTGATTCAAAGGGCAAAAAAATATGTAGAATAGAGTATGGTCTGACTTGAAGGGCAATAACATTTAGAATAGAGCATCTTCTGACTTGAAGGGCAATAACATTTACAATAGAGCATGGTCTGACTCGAAGGGCAAAAATATTTAGAACAGAGCATGATCTGACTCAGAGGGCAATCATATTTAGAATAGAGCATGATCTGACTCAGAGGGCAATCATATTTAGAATAGAGCATGATCTGACTCAGAGGGCAATAATATTTAGAATACAGCATGGTCAGCCTCAAAGGGCAATAACATTTAGAAGAGAGATTAACAGCACAGTAGGACTTACAGGGATTTAGAATCGGGCATAGTCTTGCTCAAATAGCAATAATATTCAGAATAAAGGGCAATGATATTTTGATTCATTCATGCTCAGAATCACAGTGCAATAATGTTTAGAATAGAGCATGAATAGACTGAAAAGGCAAAAATATTTTGAACAAAGCATGATCACAACTCAAAACCAACAATGTGAAGAACTGACAGACCAGATTCAAAAGACACAAATAACCCAGAGTAGATAGAACATGGTTAATGTTTTTTCAGGGGCATAAAAAGCCAAAAGTGGCCTATCAATGAATTGGGCAGAATGATCTAATTATAGATGTATCACATAAAACAAGAATATCAAAACCACCCATCAGACTAAATTTTCCAGGGAAATATCTAAACATAACTGAAAAATATGAATTCCAACCCATTTCTTTGCTTTCCTGACACAAGCAATTAACCCTTTACAGCACAAAACTGAGTTTTAATACACCTGAGCAAAAAAAGCCTTTGAAAACATAGTGGGAAAAGGAGAAAATACTGGTAACAAGCATTTTCTCCTTTTCCACAATGTTTTCTATTCTTTCAAAGGAAAATACCTACTGAGCCACATTCAATTTATCGTCTGCACATGCTTTCAATTTAGATATGACTGAAATTTTCTCTTTGGTAAAGAGTTAAGCCTTTACCACGCAACCCCAACTTTAACATGTACAATAATACCAAAGCAAATGACCCTTTGAAAAAATTGTGGAAAAGGGAGAAAATGCAGGTAAATGATGTTTTCTAGCTTTTCATAGACAAATCCCACCATTTTAGCGACATTGGATTTGTTGTCAGTAAATGCGTTACATTTAGACAAGTCTAAAATTTTGATGTTTGGGAAAGAGATAGTGCTATTATTTCTATTTCCCAATCCAAAAATTTTTGTAACCAACAATCTATTTCCATTGTACATAACCAACAATCTATTTCTCCATTACACAATGGCTAGATCTTATATTCTTGTGGTATTAATCATATGAAAACTGTGTGGGAAAAAGAGAAATTGCTTGCTACATACCTACTGATAATGAAAGTTGTTTTCCTGTAAAAAATGCTGAGCTCCAGAAGTGCAGTCAGTACCATACAGCACTTGAGAACGAGGGCCATGGGTCACTAGTTTAACCCTTTACCTTACAATGCCGCCTTCTGACGCCACTGGGAAAGAGGCCTTTTGAAAACATTGTGGGAAAAGGAGAAAATACTGGTAACCAGCATTTTCTCCATTTCCCACAATGTTTTCTACCCTGTCAAAGAAAAGTTGCACCATTTGAGCTACACTGAAATTGTCGTCTGCAAATGCTTTCAATTTGGACAAAGCTAAAATTTTGTCGTCTGGTAAAGGGTTAAATCCCCAGCTCAACAAATTTTTAAGTCCCAAGAACTGGGGCTGTGGGTCACTAGTTTAAATCCCAAGTTCAACAAATTTCTTTCTGAGAATTGATGATAATATTTGCGACAGGATTCGTTCTTCTCCTATCGCTGATCATTGTTTCAATGAAAGTTATGTGTGGAAGTAGCAAGTGGCTTAAGAAGAATATTAGGAAATATGGTTGAGAACTGAGAAGATGCTTTTTTCCCCTACATTGTTTTTTTTTTTTAAAGGTCTTCCTCCGCACTGAAACAAGAAACTGTTTGGCTTAAATTAGTTTTAATTTGTTGTCTGCAGATGCTTTTGATTTGGACAAGTCCAAATTTTGCTGTTTTGTAAAGTCAGTTACCCTTTACCAGACAATCTTGAGTTTTAACAACCTTGAAAAAGAAGGCTTTTGCAAACACATTGTCACCCTATCAAAGAAAAAGCCTTGCCGTGGCCCCCATTTAATATTTTCACTGCAAATGTTTTCAATTTGGACAAGTCCAAAATCTTGTCTGGTAAAGAGTTTTAAAAAAAGTCCACTTCTTGCAATTATGTCTACAGCAGTTTACCTGAATAAGCATTCTCTAATGACTTTCTTTTTTCCAGAAAATGCTTAGAATTCCATTACATTTCTTTCTTGGCAGCACTTTGCAACTTTGACCTAAATCCATTTCACTCCTTGATTCCTTCACATTCTATAAAATGAGTCATGCTCTGGCAAAATGGGGCTTATTCTATTTATACAGAGCTTATTATATTTATATATAATGCATCTCTGTGATATAAATCACATACGTGTAAGTATGGATCCATAATTGCCCATCTTTTTAACAACCTACTTAATCATGAGGTAGAATGGTCTTTAACCCTTACCACATAATCCTGACTTTTAATGAACCTAAGAAAGAGGCCTTTTGAAAACATTGTAGGAAAAGGAGAAAATGCTGGTAACCAGCATTTTCTCCTTTTCCCACAATGTTTTCTACTCTTCCCAAAACAAGTTTCAATTTTTCAGTCTCATTTATTTTATTGTCTGCAACTGTTTTCAATTTGGACTTAAATTTTGTTGTTTGGTAAAGAGTTAAGACATACAGAAAATTGACCTTTAGCAACCATTTCCACCCAGGTCAGCCTGAGGCATGCACCAAAAAGGGGGGTTAAATGCATCTGCAAAAAGTATCAAAATGTATAGATGCACATAAAAAATGTTTCTTCATGAAATGAAAGCAAATAGGTTAACCCTTTACCACACAATCCTGGGTTTTAACAATCCTGGAAAGGAGGCTTTTTGAAAACATTGAAGGAAAGGAAGAAAATGCTGGTAGCCAGCACTTTCTTCTTTTCCCACTATGTTTTCTACTCTATCAAAGACAAAAATCTTCATTTGAGCTACATTTAAACTGTTGTCTGCAACGGTTACTGCTTTCAATTTTGCCCAGTCGAAAATTTTGTTGTTTGGTAAAGAGTTAACACCCGACCAAACAACATAGTTTTAGCCCATAACCAAACAATTCCTAGTTTTAACGACTCTGAGAAACAAAGCTTCAGATAAAATTGTGGGAATAGTAGATAATGCTGGTAACATGTATTTTCTCCTTTCCCCCAGTGTTTTTCACCCTTCCAAAAACAAATTCCAATTTTTGGGTCACATTGTTCTGTCGTTTGCTAATGCTTTCAATCTGAGCAAGTCTAAAATTCTATTGTTTGATAGAAAGTTAAGGAATGCAGAGGAAGGGGACTTTGGAAAACATTTCAGGAAAAGCATAAAATGCTGGTAACCAGTATTTTCTCTTTTTCCCATGATGCTTTCTTACTTTTCAAAGATAAATCCCGTCGTATTAGCCACATTCATTTTGGTATCTTACAAAATCTTCTAAAATGGTCAAATCTAAAATTCTGTCCCACACCAAACTGGTTCCTTGTTGCTTTTTTTCCCATTTAAAGGAAGACAGCTTTTGAAAAAAATTGCTAGGAAAAGCCTTTTCTCCATTTTCCACAATGTTTTCTTACTTTCAAACATATATTCCATCATTATGGCCCCTTTTAATATTTTGTTCTCTGCATAATATTTTCAATATTTTGAGTTTGAGTTTTGAATATTTTCCAATAAGGACCAGTCTAAAAGTTTGTTGTCATGTAAAGGGTTACCTTGTTGTATGAATAAGTTTCAGTGGAAAGAGTTAACTCTTTTCGACACAAAAAAAATTCAACTTATCCAAACTGAAGGCATTTGCGGATGACATATAAAATGTGGCTCAAATGATGTGATATGTCTTCAAAAGGGTAGAAAACATTGTGGGAAATGAAGAAAATGCTAGTTACCAGCATTTTCTCCTGTTCAACAATGTTTTCAAAAGCTTTCTTTCTCAGGGTCGTTTAACCCTTTCCCAAACAAGCCCTGGTTTTCCCGTGTCTGCAGTACAAGTTTTATGAAAACACTGTGGGAAAAGGAGAAATTGCTTGTAACGAGCAATTTCTGCATTTCCCACAGTGTTTTCTACCCTTTTTGAGAACTTTCTGCCATTTTCATCAAATTTAAAATTGTCGTCTGCAAACTCTTTGAATTTGGACCAGTCTAAAATTTATTGTTTGGGAAAGGGTTAAACTCGGGATTGTGTGGTAAAGGATTAATTACTCTTTGGAATGTGCGATAGAGTCAGTGATTAACTTCAACATGAACTGTTTTGTATGAGTCAAACTGCATGCTATGGCACGTGGAATGGCATTATGTACATGTAACTAAAAGGTAACTCAAAACTTTTTGTTTTCAACAATATTTTAGTTATACTCAACTGCGCAGTGGCCAGTGCACCTATCCAAGCTTTTCCTGGAATTTCTTTTACAAATACTTCCTATGATATTCTTCCCCAGCCACCGGCTGCTTTTCCATATAATCATAGCTCAGACACCGACAAAAAATTAGGGCGAAAGCTTTTGTTTATTTATATGTTCAGTTAACCCTTTGCCACACAATCCTGATTTTTAATGATGACAGAGATAGCTTTTGAAAACATTTTGGGAAAAGAGTAAATGCTAGTTACCAGTATTTTCTCCTTTTCTCACAGTGTTTTCAAGGATCCTTGTCCTTGGTGTCGTCAAAAGTCTGGATTGTGTGGTAAAGGGTTAACTTTTAACAAACCTTGTAAAAAGGCTTTTGAAAACATTGTTGGAAAAGCATTTCATCCTTTTCCCCACAATGTTTTCTACCCTTTCAAGGACAAATTTCCACATTTGCTCAACATTTATTTTGCAAATGCTTTCAATTTGGACCAGTCTAATACTTTGTCGTTTGGTAAAGAGTAAAGTTAAAAGTTGGATAGGTTTCAGTTAAAACTTTTACAAAGTGAGGATACCCAAACTTCTGATGATCTCTCATTAACCCTTTTCCCAAACAAGCCCTGGTTTTCACGTGTCTGCAGTACAAGTCTTTAGAAAACACTGTGGGAAAAGGAGAAATTGCTCGTAACGAGCAATTTCTCCTTTTCCCACAGTGTTTCCTTCCCTTTTGGAGAACTTTCTGTCATTTTCATCAAATTTAAAATTGTCATCTGCAAACTCTTTCAATTTGGACCAGTCTAAATTTCATCGTTTGGGAAAGGGTTAAGGTGATCATTCTTTCTTTTATCTCTTGGGTAATTCAACCTGCTAATGACAGACCAAACACTGTACAAAGAAAATCGCCCTAATTGTTTTTATCAAGTTCTTAATCTTGCCAAAGCTTTTGCCCTCATTCAACTCCCTTTTCCTCATATGATGATCATATCCCTATTCTAGGAACGAGCCCCAGTAGCGCAGTCAGAAGTGTACAAGACTTGAGACTAGGAGGTTGCCAGTTTGAAAACCCAGCTCGACCAATTTCTTTCCGGTGATTGATGATAGTCACTGTGACAGGATCACTCCTCTCGTCAATGGTCATTATTTTGACAATGAATATTTGGGAAAGCAGCCGATAACTTGAAAAAAATATTTTGCAAGTACTGTACTGATAAAAGAAACTCCAGAAATGCATGCTGCACTGACTTTAACCCTTTACCACACAATCCCGACTTTTAATGACCCTGAAAAAGGAGCGTTTTGAAAACATTGTGGGAAAAGGAGAAAATGCTGGTAACCAGCAGTTTCTCCTTTTCCTCCAATGTTTTCTACCCTTCCCAAAACAAATTTCAATTTTTAAGTCACATTCATTTTATCGTCTGCAATAGCTTTCAATTGGAACAAGTCTAAAATTTTGTTGTTTGGTAAAGAGTTAACACCATACAAACAAAAAAAAACTATTTTGTTAGATACCTTAACTTAGAGTAGTTACCTTTTCCATCCCCTGTTGTAAAGACCCCGAAGAAGACGGCTTTTGAAAACATCATGGAAAACTGGGCAAATACTGGTAACCAGCATTTTCTCCTTTTTTTCACAACTTTTTTTTCTCATTTATGAGCATGTTCTATTATTTTAGCTACATTTTACACACCTTCTGTAAATGACTTAAATAACAGACAAGTCTAAAACTATGGGCAAGTCTGAAATTATGGGCAAGTCTTTAGTTAGGAGCTAGGTATTCTTAACCCTTTCCCAAACAAGCCCTGGTTTTCACGTGTCTGCAGTACAAGTCTTTTGAAAACACTGTGGGAAAAGGAGAAATTGCACTTTTCCCACAGTGTTTCCTACCCTTTTGGAGAACTTTCTGTCATTTTCATCAAATTTGAAATTGTCATCTGCAAACTCTTTCAATTCGGACCAGTCTAAAATTCATTGTTTGAGAAAGGGTTAAACCATGGGCATGTCTTGACTCTTTACCAAACGACAAAATTTCATCCAAGTCCAAATTGAAAGCATTTGCAGATGACAAAATAAATGTGACTGAAAACTGGAATTAGTTGTGGGAAGGGTAGATAACCTTGTGGGAAAAGGAGAAAATGCTGGTTACCAGCATTTTCTCCTTTTCCCACAATGTTTTCAAAAGGCTTCTTTCTCAGGGTCATTAAAACACGGGATTGTGTGGTAAAGGGTTAAGTTATGGGCTAGTCCGAAATTACTGGCTGGTCTAAAATTATGTGCAAGTTATACAAAATATTCATTTTACATTCATTGCGAGACAAGTTGATGCCAATAAACTATCAATCACTCCTGATAATTGTATCCTTGAACATTGCACCATGGTGTCACTGGATCACTAGATTAACTCTTTACCAAACAACAAAATTTCAGACTGGTCTAAATTCAAAGCAATTGCAGATGACAAATTAAATGTGGCTCAAATGATTGAATTTGCTTCTGAAAGGTCAGAAAACCTTGTGGGAAAAGGAGAAAATGCTGGTTACCAGCATTTTCTCCTTTTCCCACAATGTTTTCAAAAGGCTTCTTCCTCGGGGTCGTTAAAACTCGGGATTGTGTGGTAACCCTTCACCACATAATCACGACTTTTAACGACCCTGAAGAAATAGGCTTTTGAAAAATTGTGAGAAGAAAATGCTGGTAACAAGCATTTTCTTCTTTTCCCAAAATCTTTTCTACCCTTTGAAAGACCATTTCAT
Organism: Tridacna gigas; assembly: GCA_945859785.2. Taxonomy (NCBI): domain Eukaryota; kingdom Metazoa; phylum Mollusca; class Bivalvia; order Cardiida; family Cardiidae; genus Tridacna; species Tridacna gigas. Next base: position 10,135,612 of record OX244028.2, read on the forward strand.
GTTTTTAGTAACATTTAATTTGTTGTCTGCAAATGCTTTCAATTTGGACAAGGCTGAAATTTTGTCGTGCGGTAAAGAGTTAAATCCCACTACCTTTGAGGTGAGAGATCTAAATTCTCTGCCTTCACCACTGTCATCCATATTTACTGTAAGTGTAAAGGGAGGCATCTAACTCTAGATATCAAGTTTTGAAAAAAAAAAAACCTGTTTGCTATCATACAACTGTCAATGAGCCATATCTAATGCCCAAATAATAAATAGGGGTCAAACCCATAACCCACCAGTGCATTCCAGCTGAAATCTTTACCTTTAAATATACTTTAACCCTTTACCACACAATCCCAACTTTCAACGACCCTAAAAAAGAAGCCTCATGAAAACATTGTGGGAAAAGGAGAAAATGCTGGTAACCAGCATTTTCCCACAATGTTTTCTACCCTTCCCAAAACAAATTTCAATTATTCAATCACATTTATTTTGTCGTCTGCAAATGCTTTCAATTTGGACCAGTCTAAACTTTTGTTGTTTGTTAAAGAGTTAACCCTTGGAGTGCCGAATAAACTTATTGGACATAGGACCCAAATAATTGCAATTTCATGGCTGCTTTTGTCTACAGTGCTTTGGCAAAGCTGACGGTGTAGATCAAAGATCAGGCTGCACATTTTGTGCAGCCTGATCTTGATCTACATTGACAGCAAAGGCAACATGAGTTGTGAAAGGCACTCTATGGGTTAAGCTTGGCCATACTGAAAGCATCTGCAAATGACAAATCCTTTGTGGTTTGAATCATGATATATGCTTTTGTTCAAAATGTTGAAAATTATGTGGGAAAAGGAGAAAATGCTGGTCATTACCGTTTTTCTCCATTTCCCACAATGTTTTCAGATGCCATTTCTTCCTGAGGGTCATTACAACCCACCATCACTTGGCAATGGGTTGACTCTTTACATTGTGGTTTATCTGAAACTTGGAGGGAAAAATGTGGACAGTTTTGAAGCACCCTTATGAAAGTGTGGAAAATACTGCAGTAATCTAAAAAATGTTTGCAATTTTTTATTTTCAATCTGACACAATATTTTTCGATCATTTCCCCTCCCATATCTGTAAAACCATAGATGATGGAAAGGGATAACACATTTCTCTTTTAATAGAACTTAATCTGTCTTTTTCAACTTTTTTTTTTCACATTTGGCTTTTTCAATCAATGTAATCCATCCCCTTTAATTACAATCTGAAACAGGCCATGAAACTACCACTCAGCCCTGAGCCCTCCAGTAAATTAAATGGATATTTTACATGTAACTCTTTACCACACAATCCTAACTTTCAACAATCCTGAGGAAGAAGCCTTTGAAAGCAAAGAGGGAAAAGGAGATAATGTTTGTAACCAGCATTTTCTCCTTTTCCCACAAAGCTTTTTAACGTATCAAAGACAAACACAATCATTTGAGCTGAATACCGTATTTCACCTAATTAATGCACCATGGCGCCATGCAGAACGCCGCCAGTGTGCTCCTATTTCGTGAGCCAATTTCCCGAAATTTAAGGGCCGTCATATACATGTAGTAGAGTAAGTACAGTACTTTGATCACAGACTTAGTGCCGACTGCAAAGCCATCCCTATTTGAAAAACCCACTGTATTAATGCAGAATGTCGATTTTACTGCCAATCATGATTCAGATGGACATTAACTCTTTACTAAAAGACAAAATTTTAGACCAAATTTTTAGTCCAAATTGAAAGTGTTTGCAGGCATTCTAGACAAGAATGCCTTTCCAACCAGCTCAAGATCAGGCTGCACAAAACATGCACAGTATCCCCAAGTACAGCTAGTAAGTCATGGGTAATGAAATACATGTTTTTCAAGAGTGATTTCAAGGTTACTATTTCCAGAATGTCTCAGCAAAGCAGATAGTATAGCTTAACCCTTTCCCATACAAGCCCTGATTTTCACGTGTCTGCAGTACAAGTCTTTTGAAAACACTCTGGGAAAAGGAGAAATTGCTCGTAACGATAGGAGAAAATGCTGTTAACCATCATTTTCTCCTTTCCCTGTAATGTTTTTGACCCTATCAAGGAAAAATGTCAGGTTTTGAGTGTTTATTTTGTCGGTACAAATGCTTTCAATTTGGACAAGTCTAACATTTTTTGGGGTTGGTAAAGGGTTAATAAAAGCAAGTATGAGTATTATAAAATGTCTAAAAATATTGAGTATCTTAACAAAAGGTTTGGAAATAGTAACTGTAAGTTGCAGTGTTTTGGGAAAATTGTTCAACTGTATGTGACTGATAACTTTCTGCCATTTTCATCCAATTTAAAATTGTCATCTGCAAACTCTTTCAATTTGGACCAGTCCAAAATTTGCAGTTTGGGAAAGGGTTAAAGATCAGACTGCGCATTTTGTGAAGTCTAATCCTGACCCTCACTGGCTTCAAAAATTACTAAATTTGTGAAAGGCACCATAAGGCTTAACCCTTTGCCATACAATCCTAGAGTTTTAACGACCCTGAGAAAGAAAGCTTTTGAAGACTGCATTTTCTCCTTTTTCAACAATGATTTCTACCCTTTCAAATACAAATTCCAATTTTTGATTCAAATCAATTTTGTCGTCTGCAAATGCTTTCAGTTTGGGCAAGTTTAAAATGCTGTCGTTTGGTACAGACTGAATTAATGATGTGCATCTCTTTGACAGGATAAATAGCCGGAAATATTGCTGTTTAAAGGTTGTTTTTGTTTTTGTTAGAATATGTAACATAGTAGCTGACAGTGTAAATCTAAGATTAGACTGCGCATTCTGTGCAGTCTGATCTTAATCTACATTGTCTGCAAAAACAACTTAACTCTTTACCAAACGACAAAATTTTAGACTAGTCCAAATTGAAAGCATATGCAGATGACAAAATACATGTGACCGAAAAGTTGATATTTGTTTTGGAAAGGGTAGAAAACATGGTGGAAAAAAGAGCATTTTCTCCTTTTCCCACAATGTTTTCAGAAGGCTTCTTTCTCAGGGTCGTTAAGTCAGAATTGTGTGGTAAAGAGTTAAGTCAGTTCCAGGACTTTAAGGGTTAAGACCTTTCCCGATTCTGCTCTTGAAAAGAAAATCAATTACTAAAATAAAATCAAAGCTGATTCAAAGTCTGCGAGGATATCTGTCCTATCTAACTAATGTAATTGTATCGTTTTCCAAAAGTGCATACATTTAAGTCACGCTCTGTTAAAAGGGGATTTAACTCTTTACGACACAATTCCATCTTCTAATAAGCCTGTGAGAGAAGACTTTTGACAACATTGTGGAAAAATGGGAAAATGCTGGTTACCAGCATTTTTTCCTGCTCTCACAATTTTTTCTACCCTTCCAATGACAAATTTCATGATTTAAGCAACATTTACTTTGTTGCTTTTGTTTGATTTTGGTCAAGTCTAAACTTTTAGTAAAGGATTCATGCATCTGCAAAATGTACAAGCATTTTCTCCTTTTCCCACAATGTTTTTAAAAAGCCTTCTTCCTCAGAGTCGTTAAAACTCCGTATTGTGTGGTAATGGATTAAAAATCTAAAATTTTGTCATTTGGTAAAGAGTAAAATCTTTGCCCAAAAAAACCTACATTTAACTCTTTACCACACAATCCTGACTTTTAACGACCCTGAGAAAGAAGCCTTTTGAAAACATTGTGGGAAAAGGAGAAAATGCTGGTAACCAGCATTTTCTCCTTTTCCCTCAATATTTTATACTCCATTAGAAAGAAATTCCATAAGTTGAGCCACATTTGAATGGTCGTCTGCAAATGCCTTCAATTTGGACAAGTCTAAAATTATGTCGTTTGCTAAAGAGTTAAATGAATTCTGAGGTAAGAGGCTTCTGAAACCATTGTGAGCAATAGGAGACAATGATGGTAACCAGAATTTTCTCTTAACCCTTTCCCAAACAAGCCCTGGTTTTCACGTGTCTGCAGTACAAGTCTTTTGAAAACACTGTGGGAAAAGGAGAAATTGCTTGTAACGAGCAATTTCTCCTATTCTCACAGTGTTTTCTACCCTCTTTGAGACCTTTCTGCTATTTTCATCAAATTTAAAATTGTCATCTGCTAACTTTTTCAATTTGGACCAGTCCAGAATTTGTCGTTTGGGAAAGGGTTAATATCCATGATTATTACCCCTCCCATAGAGAAACCATATCATTTCAGTAACATATGATTTGTCCTCTGCAAATCATTTCAAATTTTGACTAGTCTAAAACTTTTGTTTTCTAGAAAATGATAATTCACCCTAAACAAAGTTATAGACTAGCTCTTTAACAAACAACAAAATTTTGGATACGTCTAAATTGAAAGCATTTGCAGATGACAAGTCCAATGTCGCTCAATTTATGAAGTTTGTCTCTGAAAGAATAGAAAACATTGTGGGAAAATGAGAAAATGCTGGTAGCCAGCATTTTCTCACTTTCCCACAATGTTTACAAAAGGCTTCTTCCCAAGGGTTCTTAAAACTCAGTACTGTGTGGTAAAGAGCTAGTAGATGTAATGAATAATGGCTAGGAAAATTGTACCAATTTTTTTTTTACCGGCAAAATAAATCAGTCAACAACCATTTTGCATTTGCAAGAACTAAACATTAAATACCAATAATTATATTCTATCCGCACACTCATAAATTATTTAGATCTAGTTCTATTTTAAATAGCAAATGAAAACGGGTCCACTTAAAACTCATTTTCGCAGCTATATTGTTTTCCTAAACTTTAAAAAAAGGAAATGTCGTCTGCTAAAAAAACACAAGTTTGTGTCAAAGCTGAAAAAAAAAAGGTTTGAAAAAAGTATCTTAACTTATTGCAAAGGTAAATCTATCGAAATCAGAACTTCTTATATAAGGTCCGATGCTTGAAAAGAAATACAACATGCATCGAAATGCATTCCTTACCTTGTAAAGCAATACACCAACTTAATTGGATCAAACTGTAAATCCAAAATCGCTGCTGCATCGCGATAATCTGCATTAGAACACTGTTGCTAAATTAACACTACACACATAATTATTCCAAAACTTGAAAACGATCGAATCAACCGAAATGCATAATTTCCCCCAAAAAAGATCAGCGGATTTTTTCACTCCCCCATTCCTATTCGCGATTTTACACAATCTAACAAAAAGTTATTGCCTACTCGTGCCAGTGTAGTAAAATTTGTGCATCTGTATTCATCCGCAAATCATTTCGGCAATGTTTATCTCTGAATTTTGGAACTCAAAGCCGTTCTCATTCTCTCGTCACTGATGTAATTAAAAGACAGCATTAAACCAATCATACTGCTTATTAAGCTGCTATAATTCCAAAATTTACGACTGAAGTTCAGAAAAATAGTTTTATGGGACGTTGCTTGGTACTACTTTATTCAGAGATACCGATAGATAATACCCCCTGCGTAATTTGGCCTTTTTGATAAATCACCGCATTTGACTTAAGTTGGAACGCGCGCGTGAAGCTCAGCTGTGTCTTCGCATGGCTGGGAAAATGTATCATCTTACCTTTGTTTTATCTAGATATGTAAATATACACGCGCCAGACAACGTTTTCATTTTGATAAATTGTCAGCTGACATATATACAGCCGACAAATTTTAAGATATTAAGTGACATTCTTGATATCAAAATACAAATGGGGCGAAGCGTATATCTAATATTAAAGTGTGTGTGTTTTGAATTGATAATTTTAATCTAATATTTACTCACACGACGGTGTTCCCTTTTTAAACGACATTTTATAAGCACGGAATTTGAACTAAAAAAAAAGTCTTATGAGTTTTCCTTCTGGAAAAGTAGACATAGATCTATATAGGTATAACATCCACTTAGAATGAGGGCTTAAAAACTTACGGTAAATTTGAATCCTTCTTGATATGATCAAACATTTATCTCTTTCCCAAACCAAAGAAAATTAGACTGGTCCAAATTGAAAGGATATGCAGACGACAAATTAAATGTGGCTTAAATAATGGAATTTGTGTCTGAAAGAGTAGGACACATTGTGGGAAAAGGAGAAATAGCTGGTAACCAGCATATTCTCCTTTTCCCACAATGTTTTCAAAAGATTTCTTCCTCAGGGTTGTCAAAACACGGGGTTGTGTGGTAAAAGGTTGAAAGCCGAAACTTCTCCGGGCTTATTTTTTCTTTTTTTCATCCCCCCTTGTGACTGAAATGAAATCTATATCTTTGAAAACCATTTACCATGCAATCTATTTTTTTTTTTTATGACTCTGGGGAAGGAGCCATTTAAAAACAATTGGGGAAAAAATGTTGGCAACTATGACTCTCTTGTCCCACAATGTTTTCTTGAAACTCAAATACAAATACTATCAATTGAGCAACGTTTCCTTTTGTCATTTGCAATTGCCACCAATATACTGTCTGTAACAGATCTATTACGTCGTTTGCAAAAGAGTCAAACAGGTACAACTGGGTCACGCTCTGTGAGAAGGGTGTCTGATACACCTATAACAAATATCGTCTCATGTCAGGCTGCGCCGTCCGCAAAACCTTTTTTTGCTACCAGTCAGTTTACTTGTCGAAATCGATAGCATTCGCAGAGGACAAATGATGAAATATTGCTTTAATAGGGTCGAAACGAACAGAAGAAAATGCTGACCAGTGACAATCATTTTCGCCTTATTCCAAGGATGTTGTCAATACTTTAAGACTTTCCTTTCTCGGGTCGTCTAAACTACGGCACTGTTTGCTAAAGGAAAAAGTCGGTGCATCTGAAAAAAAAAAAGTCATATTAAAAAATAATATATTTCTTGTCATAAACAGTTGTTCCATTCCCATAATGCTTTCCATATTTCATACGCGTATATTTTTATTTCTTACAAATATCTGTTCTTCGTAATTTAGTAGCGTTTATTCGTTCTGAAATCAGCTTTAATTAAAAAGTTAAAATGACTTTCACTTATCGAAAAATGACAGAAGAGTAGAAAAGTACAGACACAATACGTGGACTGACGTAAAACTGGAACTACTTTTGCAACATATCTGCGTACGAATACGTAATCATTGAAAGGGACAAGTTTTCAGCGGTTTCAAAAAAAGAGTTAATGTTAAAATTGATTTCTGATTCATCGATTACAATAATGTATTGTCCTCAAAAATTATCTTTAAGTGGTAATAAAATCTTTTAAATCGCAGATTACAATTGCTGAAAATATATTTACGATCTTCGTTTCAAAACATTCAAAAGTCGTATCAACAAATTAAACACGACAATCTTCACGTGCCAGTGGCTCGATTCGATTTCTTGATCAGATAAGCATATAATCGCTATAATTTTATTCCGAATGTAACGACTAAGCATCTATTATGTCGACGGAATGCAAAACGTGAACACTTAGTGCGTTTTTTAGCGAATATTAATAATGTTTGTGCTTTTTCAACCCTTTGCAATACGATCTCGTTTTCAAACAACCCCAGCATTTTCTCCTTTTTCACACAATGTTTTTCAGCCATTTCAAAGATAACCCCGTTACTTGATCAACTATTAATTTGTTATCTGCAAATGCTCTTACGATAAATGAATCGAAACAGTTGCCGTCTGGTAAAAACATACGTTATCCTTCACACGGGCAACTCTTCTTTCCTGATGCAGCAGACTATTTCTGGAAACAATGTGATAAAGGGAGCCAGTACCCCCCCCTTCGCCAAAATATGTCCCTCCATATACGTGAATTATGAAACCTTAAAAATGGTCATCCTTAACCTGCTAAATAAGTTAAATGAAACTTTCAAGCTGATAGTAAAAAACCCAGTTGCTATTTCAAAGGTACTTTTTTGGGGGAAACATATCTCCCTATCGGACAGTGTAGATCCAAGATCAGACTGCACATTATGTGCAGTCTGATCTTGATCTACGCTGACCGCAGAAGGTCGGTGAATCGCGCTTAACAGCTTAAGGATTAAGATGTTTTCAAACGTCGTTTACTGCAAGCTTATTTCAGAGGGTAAAGGGCAGGCGCGGGGCTTACGATGTTTGATGGGGAGGAATAATTTAACGAAATGTTGGCTGCAATTATGAGGTTTTGATCTCGGAGCTGAACGATGGTATCGCTTGCCAGGCCACCAGTTACAACAATTTGGTGTTTTGTAGTATATTGTTTTGGTGACATAACTTTAAGATATATGTTTTTCTGCTATTTGAATGCTCCTTCTGTTTCACACCTGTCTGTCTGTCTGTCTGTCTGTGTGCCTGCTTGCCTGTCTGTCCGTCTGTCCAGCCATCTGTCAGCCAAATAATACATTGGGCAGTGATTTTGGTGCTTGATTTTAAGCCAAGGCATCCGATTGGCTGAAAATAAGATGTTTAGAGTCAATTCTAACAATATTCGTTTAGTATTTAATGGGTACCTTATATAAAATCCCATTAACCCTTTACCACACAATTCCGAGTTTCAACGACCCTGTGAATGAAGCCTTTTGAAAACATAGTGGGAAAAGGAGAAAATGCTGGTAACCAGCATTTTCTCCTTTTTCCACAATTTTTCCATCCTATCAATGACAAATTCCACCACTAGAGCCACATTTAAATTGTCGTCTGCAAATGCTTTCAATTTGGACAAGGCTACATTTTTGTCGTCTGATAAAGAGTTGTCACACACTCCCGACTTTTAACACCCTGAGGAAGAAGGCTTTTGAAAACATTGTGGGATAAGAAGAAAATGCTGGTAACCAGAATTTTCTCCTTTTTTTTCACACATTTTTTTTTTTATCAAGGATAAACTGCGTCATTTATGCCAGCTTCAATTTGTCGTCTGCAGATGCTTTCACTTTGGACCAGTCTAAAATTTTGTCGTTTGGTGAAGAGTTAATTTGAAGAGTACTTGTTTTGAACACGTACAGCCCTGAAATAATCAAATAGACTTTTTTGAAGTGGAGGGGGGGTACCAAGTACATTGCAAATCAGCCAAGCTCTGTGAAATGGGGGTTTAATGCATCTCCGTGATGCATGCTACTGGGCAAGTCATCCCATAATTATGGATCCATAAAATCCATTTTGTCTACTAACATATTGAATCATGAAGTACAATGGTCCTTTGACATGCAGAAAATTGACAAATAGCAAAATGTTTCGACCCAGGCCAGCCTGCACGGACTGCGCAAGCTGACTTAATCAATCCTATTTGCAGATCATGGCTTACATTCATTTTTTTTTTTTTTAACTAGAATATTTGACAAAGTAGCGGTCAGTGTTTACTAGATCTAAAATCAGACTGTGCGGTCCTCGCAGACTGATCTCGATCTACACTGTCCACAACGGCAAGTAAAGCTCGATTTATCGCTTTAATGGTAAAAACCGGAAATATTAGATTCTATGTCAAATGAATGCATATAAGTATGAGACATGCCCTGGCAAAAGGGGTTTTAATGCATCTCTTTGATGCATGATACTAGGCAAAAATGATAAGTTCTTTTTTCGGTACGTTTAGCACTACTTGTAATAAATGTGGTATATTTACAAATCAGAAAGTTGTACACCTCATGTTCCTTTGTGTTAAAAATATCGTTTACACTGAAGAACTGCTAAAATTTATATACGTTAATTACAAAACAATGTTCAACAACCTGATGAAATGTACAATTGACGAACAAGTCATTCAGATATTATCTGGTTTTGGCAATTCGCTGAGTCTATACGAAAGGGCGATTTTTTTCAAATTCATCACTAGAACACTGATTAGGATTTGGACTTGAGTCCTCTACCATTGAACTCTTCGCAAAAGGCAAAATTTTAGACCCAACCAAATTGAAAGCCGTTGTAGACGAAAAATCAAAGATGTTTTACTTTAAGATAGTTGCCTTTGAAGGGGTAGAGAGCATTGTGGAAAAGGGGAAAATGCTCGTTACCAGCGTTTTCTACTCATCTCATAATGTTTTCAAAACCCCTTCCTCTGGGGCGTTAAGTTTTTGGATTGTGTGGTAAAGGGTTATAGATAATATAGCATTTTCATTGTAAAATTTGTATATTTATAGACTACATAAACATACATTCGATGTGGCCAAAAAATCACACCACTATTGTATTATGTATATATTCTGTTTGTCTGCTTATTTACACATGTGTTTTCTTTTTCAATCTTCATTTATGGAGGAAATAAAAATCATATGCTAGTAATCACATAATAAGGTATCCCTAACGTCGGCTTTGTTTAACTACCGACTAAATCAAGAGGTACACTGGTCCTTTGACATGAAGAAAATTGACCATTAGCAAAATGTTTTGACCCAGGTCAACCTGCGCAGTACGCGCAGGTTGACCTGGGTCGAAACATTTTGCTAATGGTCAATTTTCTTCGTGTCAAAGGACCATTTTACCGAATGATTTCTATATCTCTTGCAGAGGCATTAAACCATATTTTCACAGAGTATGACTCATTCGTCTTTTGTCCTTACAGCCCCCGAATTCACGTTGAATTAACGAAATACATGTAGACCTTTTCATCTGGGAGAAAATGCCCAAAATATTGTGAATTCTAGGTTTGTTTTGACCTGCATATTTTACAAAGTAGCAGACAGTGTTTACTAGATCCAATATCAGACTGTGTGTTCTATGCACGCTGATCTCGATCTCCAGGGATCTTATATCCCTGGTTTATATGACCGAAACCATTGACAAAACTCAGCGGAGAGTGTACAGCAAGATCAGACTGCACGTATGTGCAGGCTGATCTTGCTGTACACTCTCCGCAAAATACAGGATAGAAAATAAAAACAGTTAAAATTTATGTTCCTCTATTAATTCTTTAACACACAACATGCAGACGATTTATAAAAAAAAAAAAAAAAAAGCATCGCAAAACGAGGAACTATTCATGGAGAGCAAGTGATGCTTTTTCCGCATTTGGTTCTTTGTTTCTTCTTTTTTTCCACTCGTATCAGAAGTCGACTGCTGTAGAATTTGTTTTTAGGACGTGTCTCATGAGTCAAACATTAATCAGTACATTATCTACTTTGTCCCTAAAGATAAATGAGATTTTATCCATGTCTTCCCGAGTGCTTGGTACTCATTCCGATTAGAAAAAAAGGTGGATATATATATGATAAAACCGACTTGCCATCAATTCTTTTCCTCTCTCCATATTTCACACCGCAAATCGTGTAGGAGTCCGTAGATTAACGGCGCGAGTGTGATAAGAAAAGTTATCTCCCTTACTAAATACTTCCGGTGTAAACAACACGTGAAATTGTCCACGAAATTTGGGAAAAATGGTTCGAAAACTTAAATTTCACGAGCAGAAACTTCTGAAAAAAGTTGATTTTATATCCTGGAATATCGACAATAATTTACACGAGTTAAAAGTAATGAGAAGATTCCGAATACAGAAAAGAGAAGACTATACGAAGTGAGTTAGTTTTTTCTTGAAACTTGCAGCTGAGTGAAGTTTGATCATCAGACTTAAACGGGGTCCAGACTTACTCGGTGGACGTTTAACTTTTATCGAAGTTTGATAAACCCATCATAATTTGAGTAGTAAATTGACCAACGACATATAAATAGCCCAGAATTCTGATGAAGTTATCCACATCGTCAAAGTTTTGTATATATGTTGTGTTTATTTTTTTTATAAATAAAAAATAAGAAAGCCCGGAAACAGAACTAAAGTATCCTTTATTCTCATGCTTTCGATATACCCCATGCTTTCGATAGCCTAGCAAATATCGAAAATACTCACGCGCCGAGTATTGTTCCTTCCGGTTACTATTCGCGTTCCTTGGAGAAAAAAGAAAGACAGCGTAGCCATGCGAAAAAAACAGGTAATTGTTGCTAAATTCAAGAATAAAATTATCTTTTCAGCTAAAGTAATGACAAAAAATACCCAAAAGTACTTTTATGTCCTAAGATTTACTTTATTAATTTATTTTCCACGGCTTTTCATCATGGACAAAGTCTAGCAGACGCTCACTACTCGACAGACAAAAGTTTAGTTCGGGTCCGAGCAACTGCGAATTTTCTCGACACTATTTTGAAGTAGTATAACGTCAGGTTCAAACACCTTGTTCCACCATTGAAAATTTGATATCGTGGTGTTGCCTCACATGAGTGACGCAGAGTCATCGATTTGTAATTAAGGCCTTCAGTGGTTTAAAGAATCGACCTGTCATACTTTAGATATAAATGTGAAATTCATTTATCTATACATGAAATAAAAGAAAAATATCTGGCTTAAAATTATCAGAGATTTAAATCTCATTTGTTTAAACATATCCATGAACAAAGCCTTTACTTTCATTATCTCCCCCTCCTTTTGTTCAAACAGGAGAAACCTTCAAAGAAATCATGCAACTACAAAAAGTACTCATCTGCATCCCTGCTTGAGGCTTATGAGACAGTTAAGGATAAAGGCGTATCGGTCCGAAAAGCCGCAATGATGTATAAGGTACCTCTCACTACCCTCAGAGACAGAATAGATGGGAGGATAAATCCATACAACTTCGGCATGGAAACACTATTTTCTGCAGAAGAGGAAAAGAAGTTGGTAGAGCATCTTCAGACAAGAGCTGAAATTGGATACGGCTGCTCAAGCAGTTACACAAAAACACTAGCTGGCGAGATGGCGTTTGAAATGGGGAAAAGAAACAGAAACTCGTCACTGAGCAACAACTGGCTAACTGGCTTTCTTCAGAGATGGAAAAATGATATATCTTCACTTAAACCAAGGCAGCTAGATACAAGTCGAGCTAAGAGTGCCACTCCAGAAGCAATAAAACATTATTTTGATAACCTGGAAGTTGTCTTGAAGGAAAATGATTTTTTCAATATGCCACAAAATGTTTATAACCTGGATGAAACAGGAGTTACACCAGAACACAAACCACCAAACGTAATTGGCAACCCCAAAACAAAAGTTCAAGCAATTACATCACCGAGAACAGGCACAACAACTATCATAGGTTGTGTAAATGCAATTGGACAAGCGTTACCACCCTTTTTCATTTTTAAGGGGAAACGCTGGACCCCGGATTTAATGAAAGGGATGTCGACCGGTGCAAGAGGAACTATATCGGAGACCGGATGGTCAAACAGTTACATCTTCAAGAATTATCTTCAGAATCATTTTTTGCCTTTGGTTAGACCTGGCAAGGATTCATCTGAACCCATCCTATTGATCTATGATGGACATTCGTCCCATAAGACCCCCGAAACTATAAGATGGGCCAGAGAAAAAGGAATTATTCTCTTCATTCTGCCAGCCCATACATCACACCTGTTGCAACCTCTAGATGTTTCTATTTTTGGAGCATTCAAGAAATACTACTATGCAGAAGTTTCACGGTTTCTATTCAATCATCCAGGCCAATCTATTACTAGATATGAAATTTGCAGTTTGGCTTGCCAATCTTATTTGAAATCTTTCACGCCCAAAAACATAATTGCAGGATTCAAGAAAACAGGGATTTTTCCTTTCAACAAGGACGTCCTAGACCCTATTCAGCTGTACCCATGTGAAAGTTTCAGGGAGAAAAAAGTATTTCAAAAGATAAAAGCAGTAAAGTCTGGACCAGAAGCTGTGGAGACTTTTCTTCAACAGAAAGAAGATACCATTAATCAACAGATTATTATTGATGAGAAAGGAGATTGCTGTCCCACGTGCCACAAGAAATTGACCAAAAAAAGACCTGACGCCTCTGGTAAAGAAATTACAAAAGATGACTTCTTTCAGCAGCTAATTGACTGTGATGGTGAACAAAATGATGAATCAAAAATGAGTGACAAACAAAACAAAACAGTAAATCCTAAACCATCTACAAGTGGCCGACAGAAAAACAACAACAAGAATAACTGCAACCAAAACAATATTGAAGATGATGATGATGATGAACTACTTGATGACAAAAGCGATGAACTTTGTTGTGTTTGTCAAAAGTTTTCGCCACCAGGCTTAAAGAATATGCCAATGATCAAAATTGTGAATTGGGGACAGTGTGAGGAATGCCACCACTGGGTTCATCTTAGTTTTTGCGTCAACACTCGAGTTATTAGAAGACATAGCACTTTCCTATGTCCACACTGCGAAATATGAATAAACATGTCCTTTACCATTGTTGTTTCTGTTAAAATTGTTCACATTTATAACAGTTTTTAGTTTGTATTATTCATATTGTTATTTATGACCTGTTTAAACGTTATTAATTTATATGTTTTATCCATTTTCACTCAGAATTTCAGTGGTGGGTGATATGTTAATCGCTAACCCTTTATTCTGAAATTTCAAAAATGTTCCCTGGTTTATAAATTTCAAATACATTCATGTTCTTTGATTCAAATTGAATAACAAGCACAGCTTTTAAATAGTAAAACCATACAAATACTGGTGACATATGGAATACAGATACTGAACATAACAGTAGATATATGTTTTGACAACTCACGTGCCAGAAAGAGAACAGCCAATCAGATGTATCGAAAAGATGAGAGCGTCACGCCGACGTAGATTACATATACATAGCCATATGAAAATGTAAATATTTCAAGTTACGATTTTCCTTGAGTTTTATTTTGAAATTTACTGTTCAGAAGAATGTTTATTGAACTAGTTTTGTAAATATCCCTTCTTCTCGCGACGTTGCCTATTGCGCATGCACTAAGAAAAGAATTAAGGGTATCGAAAACACGGGTATACAGGCTATTTTTTTTTTTTCATGGACCTGACTTTCTCAGGGTAATAATGTATTGTTGAGTGTTGTTATTCAGTGAGTGTCCTTGAGCATGTGATTTTTGTTTACATCTCGCAAGACATGTACTTTGATGACATCACATAGTATTTCAGCTTGTAACGCTTACCAATATTCATATGTTTTATCGCACCTGATTTTCAGCCACATGTGAGACAAAAACATGTAAAGAACAATATTATCTTTGTTATTGATCTTTGTATTGGATGGTTACGGAAGATACAATGGGTACTAGAAGTTACGATTCCTTGAGCTTCCCCTGATCATTCAAGATCACAATGAAGTGATCTTCTGACTTTTTAGCTCACCTTAGCACAACGTGCTAAAAGGTGAGCTATTGTGATCGCCCTATGTCCGGCGTCCGTCGTCTGTCGTCCGTCGTCCGTCAACAATTTCTTTAAACATCTTCTTCTCCTAAACCACTGGGCCAATCTTGATGAAACTTGGCAGGGATGTTCCTTGGGTGAAGCTCTACCAAAATTGTTCAAAGAATTGAATTCCACCCACAACTCTGGTTGCCATGGCAACAAAAAGGAAAAAAAGGCAGAATCTTTGAAAATCTTTTTCTCTGAAACTAGAAGGCGCAGAGCTTTGATATTTGGTTCGTAGCATCTCCTAGTGGACCTCTACCAAGTTTGTTCATTTGATGCCCCTGGGGTCAAAACTGGTCCCGCCCCAGGGGTCACAAGTTTGAGCATAGTCACAAAGAAGAAAAACTTTAAAAATCTTCTTCTCTAAAACTTGAAGGTGTAGAGCTTTGATATTTGGCATGTAGCATCTCTTAGTGGACCTCTACCAAGTTTGTTCATATGATGCCCCTGGGGTCAAAACTGGCCCCGCCCCGGGGGTCACAATTTCCAACATAGGAACAAAGAAGGAAAACTTTAAAAATCTTCTTCTGTAAAACTAGAAGGCATAGTGCTTTGATATTTGGCATGAAGCATCTCCTAGTGGACCTCTACCAAGTTTGTTCATATGATGCCCTTGGGGTCAAAACTGGCCCTGCCCCGGGGGTCACAAGTTCGAACATAGGAACAAAGAGGGGAAACTTTAAAAATCATCTTCTCTGAAACTGGAAGGCTTAGAGCTTTGATATTTGGTATGTAGCATTGCCTAGTGGACCTCTACCAAGTTTGTTCATATGATGCCCCTGGGGTCAAAACTGGCCCCGCCCCGGGGCTCACAAGTTTGAGCATAGTAACAAAGAAGGAAAACTTTAAAAATCTTCTTCTCTTAAACTTGAAGGCGTAGAGCTTTGATATTTGGTATGTAGCATCGCCTAGTGGACCTCTACCAAGTTTGTTCATATGATGCCCCTGGGGTCAAAACTGGGCCCGCCCCGGGGGTCACAATTTCCAACATAGGAACAAAGAAGGAAAACTTTAAAAATCTTCTTCTCTGAAACAGGAAGGCATGGAGCTCTGATATTTGGTATGTAGCATCTTCTAGTGGATCTCTACCAAGTTTGTGCATATGATGCCCTTGGGGCAAAAGTTGGCCCTGCCCTCTGGGTCACAAGTTCAAACATAGGCACAGAGAAGGAAAACTTTAAGAATTATCTTCTGTGAAACTGAAAGGCTTAGAGCTTTGATATTTGGTATGTAACATTGCCTAGTAGACCTCTACTAAGTTTGTTCATATGATGCCCTGGGGTCAAAATTTGCCCTGCCCTGGGGGTCACAAGTTCAAACATAGGAACAAAGAAGGAAACCTTTAATTTTTTTTTCTCTTCAATGGGAAGGCATAGAGCTTTGATATTTGGTATGTAGCATCTCCTAGTGGACTTCTACCAAGTTTGTTCCAAGGATGCTGCTTGGGTCAAAACTGGCCCAGCCCCTGGGGTCACAAGTTCGAACATAGGAACAAAGAACGAAAACTTTAAAATTCTTCTTTTCTGAAACCGAAAGGTGTGGAGCTTTGATATTTGGTATGTTGCATCTCCTAGTGGACCTCTACCAAGTTTGTTCATATGATGCCCCTGAGTCAAAACTGGCCCGGCCCAGGGGGTCACAAGTTTGAAGATAGGAACAAAGAAGGAAAACTTTAAATTTCTTTTTCTCTTAAACGGGAAGGTGTAGAGCTTTGATATTTGGTATACGTGTAGCATTTCCTAGTGGACCTCTACCAAGTTTGTTCATATGATGCCCCTGGGTCAAAACTGGCCCAGCCCGGGGGGTCACAAGTTCGAACATAGGAACAAAGAAGGAAAACTTTTAAATTCTTCTTTAAAACTGGAAGGCGTAGAGCTTTGATATTTGGTATTCTCTTAAGTTTGTTTGCCCATCTAAGCGCAACAAGTTCATTGAGTTCAAAATTGGGTCATCATGGGTCATAAACTAGGTCACTAGGTCAAATTGAAGAAATACCTTGTTGGCACTCTCGAGGCCACATTATTTGCTAAATTGCCTTGAAAATTAGTTAAAAAGTTTGTCTTTATAAAGTCTCACATAAGATTAATTTGGGTCAACTTGGGTCATAAACTAGTTCACTGGGTCAAATTAAAGAAATACCTTGTTTGCACTCTGGAGGCCACATTTATTGCTCAAATGACCTGAAATTTGGCCAGAATGTTTGTCTTTATGAAATACCAGATGAGTTTGGATTTTGGTCACCTGGAACCATAAACTAGGTCACTAGGTCAAAATAAAGAAATACCTTGTGGGCACTCTAGAGGCCACATTCTTTGCTTAATTGCCTTGAAAATTGGTCAGAATGTTTGTCTTTGTAAAATCCCACATGAGTCTGAATTTGGGTCAACTGGGGTCATAAACTAGGTCACTTGGTCAAATTAAAGAAATAGCTAGTGGGCACTCTAGAGGCCACATTTATTATTCATTTGATTTGAAAATTGGGTAAAATGTTTCTTTTGATATAGTCAATGACCAGTTCAAATTTGGGTCACCAGGGGTCATAATCTAGGTCACTAGGTCAAATTAAAGAAATATCTTTAGGGCACTCGAGGCCACATTTTTTGCTCAATTGACTTAAAAATTGGTCAGAATGTTTGTCTTCGTGAAATATGAGTTTGAAATTGGGTCACCTGCGGTCAAAAACTAGGTCACATGGTCATCCCTTTGTGATGGGATGTCAGAATTTTGAAAGTCAAGCATTGATAGACATATTTTGTAATTTTTTTAGGTTTGAATTAATGGCTGAAATAAGGTTGTGTCAATTAACAGTGATAATTTCTGCAGTGTTGCAGTTTTATTAGCAAAATATTCATAGACACATGGATGGGAATACACTTGTTAAATAAAAAGGCAACACCTGTTAAATAAAAAGGTTAGAATATTAGTAATAAAACATTTATGTGTGTGGCCCCCAGTTTTCCAACATGGCCCCCTATTTCAATGTGTGTGGGCTCGATGGGCCACCTTTCAATCAAAGCTAGATTGAATACTGCAAAATAATTGTTACTTCATTGCCTGACTTGCAGGAAAAGGGGAAAATGGTGCAAGCAAGCATTCTTTTCCCCACAATTCTTTGTATAATTGTTGCAAACCTTTTTCAAAAGCTGAAAACTCATCGTTTAACCCTTTACTAAACAAGCCTGGGTTTAAATGAAAACAAGCTTTTAAAACATCATGTGAACAGGAGAAAATGCTGGCAACCTTCATTTTCTTCTTTTTCTACAATGTTTTCTACCATTTCAAAAACAGAAATCACCTTTTACCTTATAGTGAATATGTTGTCTTTACATACTTTTAATTGGTCAAGTCTAAAATTTTGTTGTCTGTTTAAGATTTAACTTTAACTCTTTACCAAATGACAAAATTTTAGACTAGGCCAAATTAAAAGCCTTTGCAGACGAAAAATTAAATGTGACTTAAAAATTGAAATTTGTTATTGGATGGGTAGAAAACATTGTTGGAAAAGGAGAAAATGCTGGTTATCAGCATTTTCTCTTTTTAGCTCACCTGAGCACGAAGTGCTCATGGTGAGCTATTGTGATCGTGCTGTGTCCGTCGTCCGTCGTGCGGTGTGTGTTGTCCGTTGTCAACTTTTTACCTCGTGTACGCTCTAGAGGCCACATTTTCAGTCCAATCCTTATGAAACTTGGTCAGAATGTTTGTCTCAATAAAATCTCAGACGAGTTCGAAATTGGGTCCTGTGGGGTCAAAAACTAGGTCACTAGGTCAAATCTTAGAAAAACCTTGTGTACGCTCTAGAGGCCACATTTTCAGTCCGATCCTCATGAAACTTGGTCAGAATGTTTGTCTTGATGAAATCTCGGACAAGTTCGAAATTGGGTCATGTGGGGTCAAAAACTAGGTCACTAGGTCAAATCTTAGAAAAACCTTGTGTACGCTCTAGAGGCCACATTTTCAGTCCGATCCTCATGAAACTTGGTCAGAATGTTTGTCTTGATAAAATCTCGGATGAGTTCGAAATTGGGTCATGTGGGGTCAAAAACTAGGTCACTAGGTCAAATCTTAGAAAAACCTTGTGTGTGCTGTAGAGGCCACATTTTCAGTCCAATACTCTTGAAAAATGGTCAGAATGTTTGTCTTGATTATATCTTGAAATAGTACGAAAATGTGCCATGTTGGGTCAAAAACTAGGTCACCAGGTCAAATCTAAGAAAAACGTTGTGTATGCTCTAGAGGCCATATTTTCTGTCCCGTACTCTTGAAAGTTGGTCAGAATGTTTGCCTTGATAATATCTCTGACTAGTTTGAAAATGGGTCATGACGGGTGAAAAACTAGGTCACTAGGTCAAATCTTAGAAAAACCTTGTGTAAGCTCCAGAAGCCACATTTTCTGTCTAATACTCTTGAAAGTTGGTCAGAATGTTTGTCTCGATGATATCTCAGTAGCATTTGAAAATGGGTCATGTGGGGTCAAAAACTAGGTCACCTGGTCAAATCTTAGAAAAACCATGTGTACACTGTTGTGGCTACGTTTTTTGTTCAATACTCTGTTAAAGTTGGATGAGTTTGAAAATAGGTCATGTTGGGTCAAAATCTAGGTCACTAGGTCAGATCTTAGAAAAACCTTGTGTATGCTGTAGAGGCCACATTTTCAGTCCAATACTCTTGAAATTTGGTAAGAATGTTTGTCCTAATGATATCTTGGACCAGTTTGAAAGTGTGTTATGTTGGCTGAAAAACTAGGTCACTAGGTGAAGTCTTAGAAAAACCTAGTGTATGAATGACTCTCAGAAAGAAGCCTTTTGAAAACACTCTATGAAAATGAGAAAATGGTGGTATCCAGCATTTTTTCCCTTTTTCACAATGTTTTCTACCCCTTTGAGAGACCAGTCCCATAGCTTGATCCACATATTATTTGTTTTATGCAGAAGGTTCAGACTGATAAGTTTAAAATTTTATTGTTTGGTAATACATATATCTCACAAGACGTTGGAAATTGGTTGTACTTGGTCAAAAGGCTCAGGTGAGCGACTCCAGGGCCATCATGGCCCTCTTGTTTCCACAATGTTTCCCAAAGGCTTCCTGTTTAGAATCGTTAAAAGTCGGGATTATGTGGTAAAGAATTAACCCATTACCACACAATCCCAACTTTTAATGACCCTAAAAGAAAAGCCTTTTGAAAACATTGTGGGAAAAGGAGAAAATGCTGGTTACCAGCATTTTCTCCTTTTCCCACTATGTTTTCAATTTGGACGAGTCTAAAATTTTGTCGTTTGGTAAAGGGTGAAACCCTATTATAATTACCTGAAACTTTGTTGAATAGTGCAGAAAATTGTTTTTTCGCCCTATAAATAACCTTTATGGTAATTTGTTGATTATGGTTAATTTGTAGAAACATTAATTTAAATATGGTTTAAATTGAACTCCAGCTCCTAATAATATGTCAAAAATAGTATGAACCATGCTCTGGCAAAAGGGGGCTTAATACATCCCAGTGGTGCATAATACCTTGCGAATCAACACATGATCATGGATCCATAAAGTCCATTTTGTCTAACAACCAACAGAACTCTGAGGTAGACTGGTCCTTTGACATACAGAAAATTGACCAATAGCAAAATGATATTTTTCACAGATGCATTAAGCCCCCTTTTCACAGAACATGGCTCAGTATCTTAAACACAGACCTCAGAAATAGATACATCAAATGATACTAGTATACTTGGCCGACAGTTAAAAAATTTACTAACCTCTTGTCAAAAAATTCAAAATTCAGTATCAATGATTTGTCAAAATTTTGATACTTTGCTTCTCTTCGTGCATTTGGATATCTTCTGTAGCACTTGTAATTGTATGTTCATGTAATAAATACCATGTTCTTAGCAAATTCAGTTTTCTGTTTTCATAATGTGTTTTTCTTCTGGTTATAAGAATTGTAAATAATAACCGTTTTGCACTGTACATGTATTATCATTGATTATGTGACGGCTAGATTCTAGACCAGATTCTAGAGCAAATGGTAGAAATTTAGACATGTTCAGGATGTGTAAATTATTTGCAGATGCAGCTGAAAATACTTGTGAGAGATTCGTTTTTCATAGGGTTGAAAAGATTGTGAGAAAAGGAGAAAATGCTGGTTACCAGGATTTTCTCCTTTCTCCACGACATTTTCAAAATGTTCATTTTAAGGGTCGTATAAAAGCACGGGGTTGTTTGACCCTTTACCTCACAATCCCTAGTTTTAACGACCCTAAGCAAGGGGGCTTTTGAAAACATTGTGGAAAAAGGAGAAAATGGTGCTAAGCAGCATTTTCTCCTTTTTCCACAATGTTTACTACCCTATCAAATACAAAAATCACCATTTAAGCCACATTTGTCATCTGCAAATACTTTCAATTTGTTCCAGTCCAAAATTTTGTCACTCGGTAAAGAGTTAATAAAATGGCTGATACAATGTATATTATTTACAGATACAACAAGTTATCTAGGCAGGTTCGTGAATTAGCCAGGAAAGTTAAAGACCTTGATCCAAAAGATTCTTTTAGACTGGAGGCAACCAACCAGATACTGGAAAAGTTGTAAGAATGATCTACACTTTTTCTCATTAATATATTGTTTGTTGATTGATATTTTTCACAGCCAAGCCCCCGTAACTCAGTCGGTAGCGTACAGGACTTGAGAACAGGAGGTCACTGGTTCGATCCCCGGCTTGGCCAATTTCTTTCCGAGGATTGATGATAGTCATTGTGACAGGATTCATTCCTCCCTCGCTGCTGACCATTGTTTCGACGATGGTTATGTGGGAAAGCAGCCAGTGGCTTGGAAAGACTATCGTGTGGAGTACTGGTAAAAGAAACTCCAGGAAAGCATGGATAGGTGCACTGGCCGCTGCGATATAACTGAAATAATGTTGAAAATGACTTTAAACCCCATACAATCAATCAATATTTTTCACAGACTGATTTGATATACATTCAACCTTTACAGTGTGAAAGCAAAGCCCCCGGTAGCGCAGTCCGTAGCATACATGACTTGAGAACAGGGAGTTAGTGGTTTGAATCCCCAGCTCTAATTTCTTTCCGATTGATGTTGGTCACTGCGGCAGGATTCATTACTCTCTCACAGCTGATCATTGTCCTGATGATGGTTATGTGGGAAAGCAGCTTTGGAAGAATGTTGTTAGAAATACTGATAAGAGAAACTTCAAGAAAGCATGGGTAGATGCACTGGCTGCAGCAGTATAACTGATATAATACTGAAAATGGTCTTAAACACCTTACAATTGGTCAATCAATTATATGTGGAGTGAATAAAATATCACGTTCATCAACAGACACCTTTTCGAGTTTGTTTTGGATAGAATAGGTTAAGAATTTGTAAACATTGCAGATGCTCGATCAGACTTCATATTCTGTGTGTCTGATCTTGATCTATATTGTTTGCAAAAGTAGCATTATGCTAAGTGTTCCAGAAGTTTATTGGATTTGACCCTTTATAACACAATCCGTGTTTTAACTCTTTACCAAACGACAAAATTTTGGAATGGACCGAATTTAAAGCATTTGCAGACAACGAATTAAATGTAGCTGAAATGATGATTCCTCTTTTTTATAGGGTAGAAAACATTGTGGGAAAAGGAGAAAATGCTGGTTACCAGCATTTTCTCCTTTTCTCACAATGTTTTCAAAAGCCTTTTCTTTCAGGGTCGCTAAATGTCGGGATTGTGTGGTAAGGGGTTAACAACCCAGAAGAATTATCAATAAATATTGTTGGAAAAGGAGAAAGCAGCATTTTCTCCTTTTCCCACATTGATTTCTACTCTTTTAGTTGCAAATTCCAGCGTTTTTGCCAATATTAATCTGTCGTCTACAAATGCTTTCAATTTAGACCAGTCTACAAATGCTTTCAATTTAGACCAGTCTACAATTTTGTCATTTGTTAACCCTTTCCCAAACAAGCCCTGGTTTTCACATGTCTGCAGTACAAGTCTTTTGAAAACACTCTGGGAAAAGGAGAAATTGCTCGTAACAGGAAATTTCTCCTTTTCCCACCGTGTTTTCTACCCTTTTTGAGACCTTTCTGCCATTTTCATAAAATTTAAAATTGTCGTCTGCAAACTCTTTCCATTTGGACCAGTCCAAAATTTGTCATTTGGGAAAGGGTTAAAGAGTTAAATGACGAAATCTCCAAAAGCATTTTGGTTACATCAATCAATGCACCTATTTATGCAATCCAAGAATTTCTCGACTCTTCTTGAATTGACAATTATGTTCTAGAGTAGGCCAGTTTCAAAACATTTGCAGATGGGAATTTAACCCTTTACCAAATAAGCCCCGGATTTAACAACCCTGAAGAATAAAACTTTTGAAAATATTGTTGGAAAAGGAGAAAAGGCTGGTAACCGGCATAAGCATTTTCTCCTTTTCCCACAATGTTTTCTACTCTTTTTGGACACAAATTCCAGCATTTTTGCCAATAGTAATCTATCATCCTGCAGATACTTTCAATTTTGACCAGTCCAAAATTTTGTCATTTGGTAACAAGTTAACCCTTTACCAAACGACAAAATTGTAGACCAGTCCAAATTAAAAGCTTTTGCAGACGAGAAAATAAATGTGACTCAAAAAATGAAGTTTGTTTTGGAAGGAGTAGAAAACATTGTGGAAAAAGGAGAAAATGCTGGTTACCAGCATTTTCTCCTTTTCCCACAATGTTTTCAAAAGGCTTCTTTCCCAGGGTCGTGAAAACCCGGGATTGTTTGGTAAAGGGTTAAAATGTTCTAGGATTGCATACATTATGTGCACTGGTTGATGTAGAATGACCGATATGCTTTTGGAAACCACATCATTTAACTCTTTACCAAACGGCAAAATTTTACAATGGTCCAAATTGAAAGCATTTGCAGACGACAAAATAAAGGTGACTCAGAAATTAAAATTTGATTGGAAAGGGTAGAAAACATTGTGGGAAATGGAGAAAATGCTGGTAACCAGCATTTTCTCCTTTTCCCACAACGTTTTCAGAAGTTTTCTTTCTTGGGGTCGTTGAAAGTCAGGATTGTGTGGTAAAGGGTTAAGTCTTTACCAAATGACAAAATTTTAGAGAAGTCCATTTTCAAAGTATTTGCAGACGATAAATTTTAACCCGTTACCAAACAATCCTGTGTTTTAATGAAGAAGGCCTTTGAAAACATTGTGGGAAAAGGAGAAAATGCTGGTAACCAGCATTTTCTCCTTTTCCCACAATGTTTTGTTCCCTTTTAAGGACAAAACTCATTATCTTGGTCACATTTAATTTGTTGTCTGCAAATGCTACGAGTTCAGACAAGTCTAAAATTTTGTTGTTTGGTAAAGGGTTAAATATGGCTGAATGCTAACATTTGCCTTCAAATGAGCGAAAAACATGGCGAGATAGAGAGACAATGCTGGCTAACAGCACTTTCCCCTTTTCACACAAAGGTTTCGAAGGCCTTCTTCCTCAGGATTGTTAAAGTTGGGATTGTTGGGCAAAAGGTTAACCTGTACTGTGCACATACCCCCTTCTCAGCTGTTGGCTGCTTTCTTGACAAAAAATGTGCAGAGATGAGATAAAAGTAAGACAGTGACATGAAAAACTCACCGAAAAAGGTTTTTGCAGAGCTAGGATTTTCTACTCTTCCCACAATGTTTTCTAACCTATCAAATGACAAATTTCGTCATTTGGGCCACCTTTAATTTGTTGTCTGCAAATGCTTTCAATTTAGACAAATCTACAATTTTGTCTTTTGATAAAGAGTTAAGGAAAAAAAAAAAATCCATTCCTAGAACTGTCTCTTTTTCAAATGTCACTTGTAGTTTTTGTTTGTATTTCACAGAAGAAAATTAATGTCTTTGTGGAGGTCGGGTCAAAGTGGTTGGAGAGGTGAACCACAATTATTTTGTAGAGTCTTTGTGATAATTTTTGTCATGTTAACAATACCACCTTGGGTTTTTTCATTTTCTATTGGTACTTCATTACTCCTGGGCAAAAGAAAAATGAGATATTAATAATTCTACCCTTTCCTTAGCCTGGTTCGATCATTTTTTACGAATATAAAAAAGGAAAAAAAATGATCGGACTGGAACCCAGGCCACCTTTTCTTTGATATTAGTCATTTTCCTTTCGTTTTGAAAGTTGTTTTACCCCATTCATAATGATCCAAGATTTTGACAACCTTGAGTAAGATGGCTTTTGAAAACTTTGTTGGAAAAGGAGAAAATGCTGGTTACCAGCATTTTCTCCTTTTCCCACAAAATTTTCTACATTTTCAAGTTTCATCATTTTAGCCACACTTTCTCTGTCTTCTGCAAATGCTATGAATTGAGACTAGAAAATTTTGTCATGTGGTTAGAAGTTGACTTATAAGGATGATCCCTGTTTTACAGTGTGTTTGTGTAATGCCTATTTGTGTTTAATCCCATTTTCAACATTATTTCAATTATATTGCGACGGCCAGTGCAGCAATCCATGCTTTTCTGGAGTTTCTCGTACCAGTACTTTGCAAAACATTCTTCCCAAGCTAACAGCTGCTTTCCCACATAACCTTTGTAGAAACGATGACCAGTGGGGAAAGAAGAAAGAATTCTGTCACAAAAACTATCATCTGTCCTCAGAAAAAATAAATGGCGGAGGTAGGAATGACAGAGCTATTGTGCTTGGCTTCCTAGAATACAGAGAAAATCAGCATATGCCTGACCTTGATCTACACTGTCTGCAAAGTGACCGAAGTTTTAATATGCTATCTACCGGATAATGTCCTGTTTAAATATTTTAACCATTTACCACACAATCCAGAGTTCTCAAGACCCTGAGAAAGATAACTTTTGAAAACATTGTGAGAAAAGGAGAAAATGCTGGAAACCAGCATTTCTTCTTTCCCTGTAATGCTTTCTAACCTTTCAAAGATTAAGTCCAATCATTGTAAGAACATTGAGTTTCTTGTCTGCAAATGCATTGGACAAGTCTTAACCCTTTCCCAAACGACCAGTTTTACAGTCTTTCAAATTCAAAACATCTGCAAACGACAAATTCAAAGTTGGAACAAATGAGCTTTAGCTCTCCGATAGTGTGGAAAACGTGGGAAAAGGTTACCAGCATTTTCTCCTTTTCCCACAATGCTTTCAAAAGTATTCTTTTCGTGAAAACCAGGGATTGTTTGAGAAAGGGTTAAAATGAGTCATGCTCTGTGAAAAGGGATGTTAATGCATCTGCAAAAAGTAATAACCCACGTCAGTCTGAGCAGTCCGCGCAGGCTGACGTGGGTCGAAAGTTTTTGGTATTTGTCATTTTCCTACATGACGAAGGGCCAGTCTAGTTCATGATTTGGTAAGTTGTTAGACAAAATGGATTTTATGGATCCATAATTATGTAATGACTTGCCTGGCATAATGCATCACAGAGATGCATTAAACCCCCTTTTGCCACAGCATGGCTCAATTTTATTTTGTGGTAAAGAGTTAAAAGGATAAAATGTTGGACTCTGCCAAATTGAAAGCATTTGCAGACGACAAAATAAAGGCGACTCAAAAACTGAAATATGTTCTGGCAAGGGTAGAAAACATGGGAAAAGGAGAAAATGCTGGTTACCAGCATTTTCTCCTTTTCCCACAATTTTTTCTAAAGGCTTCCTTCCCAGGGTCGTTGAAAAGTGGGATTGTGCGGTAAAGGGTTAAACATGCTCCAATTCGTCATGACAGTGCGGAGTTGAGAGTTTTATTAATTTATTCATTGATATGCACTGCATGCGATCTTCTAACAAACTTGCGTTTGCTTTCCCTTCCATGAATGTCAAATTCGATTAATGTGTTTTCTCCGTTTGATGGATGGGGGATTAAATACTTGTGCACTTCAGTAGCTAATTTGAGAAAAAAATGGTGTTTACTTGCAAACAACAGTTTAACCCCTTACCACATGACAGAATTTTGGACCTAACCAAATTTAAAGCATTTGAAGACAACTTAAATCTTTACCAAATGACAATTTTTTGGACTGGACCAAACTACAAATTAAATGTTGCTTCATGATGATTTCTGTTCTCAGTTTGGAAGAAAACATTGTGGGAAAAGGAGAAAATGCTGGTTACCAGCATTTTCTCCTTTTCCCACGTTTTCAAAAGCCTTCTCGTTCAGGGTCGTTAAAAGTCAGGATTGTGTGGTAAAGGGTTAATAAGTATAGCTCACATGATGATTTCTGTCTTTGATAGAGTAAAAAACATTGTGGGAAAAGGAGATAAGGCTGATTACAAGGATATTCTCCTTTTCCTGCAATGTTTTCAAAAACCATCTTCAGGGTTGTGAAAACTCGGGACTTTGTGGTTAAAAGGGTTAACTCATTATGAGACAATGACACATTTTAATGACTTTGAGGAACAAGGCTTTTGAAAACATGGTGAAAAAAGGAGAAATGGCTCCTTTTCCACAATGTTTTCAAAAACAAATTTTATTATTCGTGGAATTTTACATTTCTAGTCTAGAAATGTTTTTTACTCTACCAGACAACAAAACTTTAGATTTGTCCAAATTGAAAGCATTTGCAGACCACAGATTAAATGTAGCTAAAAAGATGTGGAAAAATAACACTGTGGAAAAAGGATAAGATGCTGGTTACCAGGATATTCTTCTTTTCCCACAATGTTTTTAAAAAACCTTCTCACTCCGAGTTGTAAAGACATAGGATTTTTAAAGGGAAAATCTGCCTTTGTGGCAGTGTACAAAGGATAAAAAAGTGTTTTGAAAAACTTAATTTTTTTTTTGTTTAACCCTTTACCACACAATCCTGACTCTTAACGACCCTGAGAAAGAAGCCTTTTGAAAACATTGTGGGAAAAGGAGAAAATGCTGGTAACTAGCATGTTCTCCTTGTCCAACCTATCAATGGCAAATTTCATCATTTGGGCCACCTTTAATTTGTCGTTTGCAAATGCTTTCAATTTGGACCAGTCAAAAATTTTATCATTTGGTAAAGAGTTAACCTTTTACCAAAACAATTGCATGTTTTAGTGTCTGCTGCAAAAAAGATTCATGAAAATTTTGTGGGGAAAGGAGAAAATGGTGGTAACAAAATGCTGGTAACAAGCATTTTGTCCTTTTCCCCACCACACAATGCAACTGCAACTGCAAGACTCTGTCAGAACAAAATCTTGGATAGTTTCAAACACAGATCAGATGTCAAATTCAGCACAGTTTGATCTTGATCTATACTGATTCTGAATGCTACTAAAAGAACCGAGTTATCCCGAGTAATTCTATGGGTTTTTTCTTGGCTCAAACGACTGGATTTGTCTCTGAAAAGAAAGAAAAAAAATGTGGGAAAAGGAGAGAATGCTGATTACTCTTCTTCCCACAACGCTTTTGTTAACCCGCTTCCAAACCAGAAAAGGGTTCTTAACCCTTATCCCACTAAGCATAAAAAATAAAACTTTTAAACCGATGGTATGAACCCAAATTATCCTATTTGAAAGGTATTTTTGGAGGAAAGATATATCTCCTTATCAGACACTATAGATCACAGATCAGGCTGCACATTCTGTGCAGTCTGATCTTGATCTATGCTGTCCGCAAAAGGTCAGTGAGTGCGCTTAGCAGCCTGATGGTTAACCCTTTACCAAACAATCCCGTGTTTTCACGTCCCTGAGGAAGAGGCCTTTTGAAAACATTGTGGGAAAAGGAGAAAATGCTGGTAACCAGCATTTTCTCCTTTTCCCACAATGTTTTCTACCCTGTCAAAAAACTGAAAGTTCATTTGTACCACATTTAAATTTGTTGTCTGCAGATGCTTTCAATTTGGAAGGGGCTAAAATTTGTCGTTTGGGAAAGGGTTAAAACATCAAATTGTGTAGTCCAGGGGTTTTCACTCTCTACCAAACGAAAAAATTTGGACTCTATCCAAATTGAAAGCATTTTGCAGATGACAAATTAAATGTAGCTCCCATGGCGATTTCAGTCTTCATTAGGGTAGAAAACGTCGTGGGAAAAGGAGAAAATGCTGGTTACCAACATTTTCTCCTTTTCCCACGATGTTTTCAAAAGCTTCCTTCTTCAGGGTCGTTTGGTGAAGGAGCTTTAACTGTCCATCAACGGGATGGTGACACACAAATTGCTAACATCCTGTGGAAAAGTTGCGTGAAAATGACCCCCTAATTTTCACATTGAAGTCACATTCAGCAGTTTTCAGCCTAATTTTGTGACAAACACCAATTACCCTATCACTCTATCACTATTTACCAATGACAAAATTTTAGACTAGTCCAAATTGAAAGCATTTGCAGACGACAAAAAAGAATATGACTGAAAAATTGAAATTTGTGTTGGGAAGGTTAGAAAACGTTGTGGGATAGGAGAAACTGCTGGTTACCAGCATTTTCTCCTTTTCCGACAGTGGTTGCCAAAGGTTTCTTTCTCAGGGTGGTTAAAGTCAGGATTCTGTGGTAAAGGGTTTAAGGTGTCAAGCACTACAATAGTTGCCTTCACAGAAAGTGTAGATCAAGATCAGACTGCAGGCATACTGTCTATCTTTGATTGAACACAGTCCCAGCATTTTCTCCAATACCCACGATGCCTTTTAGCCTTTTAATCCTTTACCTCACAATCCTAACTTTGAACGACCTTAAGAAGACACTTTTAAAAACATTGTAGTAAAAGAAAATTCTGGTTATCAGCATTTTATTCTTTTCCCACAATGTTTTCCGTTGGTCTGTATAATTTTTTTTTGAATCACATTTATTTCTTTTCTTCTTCTCCGGCAATGTTTTCTACCTGTCTACATAATTTTTTGTTTAATCACATTCTTTTTTTCTTTACCCACAATGTTTTCTACCAGTCCATACAAAAAATCTTTATTTTCGAGTCACATTTTTTTGTCTGGAAACCCTTCCAATTTGAACAAGTCTAAATTTTTGTCGTCTAATAAAATAAAATACATGTACATGTATACATATATACATGTACATATACATATTAAAAATACTGTGGCAAAAGCAGATCAAGTCAGTTTCAAAGTATGCCACAAACACAATTTTTCTTTCTCTTTAGGTATAATCTTGGACTTATAGTGACAAAATCTTCCCTAGCTTTGGCAGATACCATCACTGCGTCATCATTCTGCAGGTTTGTATATTCTAGTGTCAGTGCTGTGTGACCATTTACCAAACATGCTCCACAATGTTTTCCACCTCATCATTGACAAATTAACAACCCTGAGGGAGAAGGGTTTTGAAAACATTGTGGGAAAAGGAGAAAATGCTGGTAACCAGTATTTTCTCCTTTTACCACAATGCTTTCTATCATGTCAAAGAACTTTGGTTAATTTTGTGTCACTTTTGATGATGTCTGCAGTTTCAATTTGGACGAGTCTAGAATTTGTTGTTTGGGAAAGGTTCCAGAGTTTTTCAAGACAATCTTTGTATTCAAGAATTTTTCCAAGAACCATGATGTATTTAGATTGACTGAATGGTGTTTTACATCATTATCAACCTTCTTTCTGTCATTTCATGGTGACAGCTCACATATTCATGAATGTCATGGGGTTTCATCAATACTAAACTAGGGCTCTAAAGTGTCTTGCCCAAAGAAACTCCCATGAAAAGCCCAGTGCTTCTTGTGAGGATCGAACCTGGGGCCTACATCTTAACACTGAGCCATGAAGGACCCCATGGTGTATTCAGAATTCTGATTAAATCTAAAAAAAATTGATGAATTTAACTCTTTACAGCAGAGTCCCAAGTTTGAATGACTGTGACAGAGAAGACTTAAAAACATTGATTGAATGGTGCTTTACAGTGCTATTAACAATGTTTTAGTCATATCACTGCAACACTTCAGACACACATGCCCTGGGTTAACCAGTACTGTGCTAGGCCTCTGAAGTGTCTTGCCCAGAGAAACTAGCAAAAAACCCAGTGCTTCCCGTGAGGATGGAATCTGGGACCTCCACACAGGTATGCGCGCTAAATGACGAAAGCTGTCGATGCGCCACAGAACAACATCCATTCTAGATTACAAGTCCTAAACTTAGCACTGGTACTTAGTCACCGAGGATTCCATGGTGTAATTTGAATTCTGATCGAATCTAACAAATTTAAACAAGAGGGCCATGATGGCCCTGTATCGCTCCACTGGCTTATAACTATAAACCATGAAGAGAAGTCTTCACTATATAAGCCCTTATAAAACTTTGACCCCAGGGCTACAGTCGGACTAAATGGGGAATATGTGTATTAGAAGAATAACGTGCCAAATTTGGGAGTTCTTGGCCTTATGGCTAGTAACAAGACGGTTTCTGAACTTTTCACTCCATAAACCCATGTAAAACTTGTGACCCCTGGTGCAGGGCCAAACTTGATCCTAGGGCTGTAACTTGGGCCCTCTTTGTAGTTGTCCACTAGATAATGCTATAATTATGCAAAATTTGGTAGCCTAAGCCTTATGGCTATGTACAGCAAGATTTAAAAGTTTTCCCTATGTAAGCCTATGTAAATCTTGTGAAACACACCCCCTCCCCCAGCATGAGGCCAAATTGACCCCAGGACTATAATTTGGGCACTTTTGGTAGACCCCAACTAGATCAAGCTAAATGCAAAATTTGGTAGCTCTAGGCCTTATGGCTAGGTACAGAAAGATTTTTAAAGTTTTCTCTATATAAGCCTATGTAAAACTTGTGACCCCTGGGGCAGAGCCAATTTTGACCCCAGGGCTATAATTTCAAGAAACATGATAGAGGTCTACTACATAAAGCTACATGCCAAATTTGGTAGCCCTATGCCTTATGGTTTCAGACAAGAAGATTTTTAAAGTTTTCTCTATATAAGCCTATGTAAAACTTGTGACCCCTGGGGCAGAGCCAATTTTGACCCCAGGGCTATAATTTCAAGAAACATGATAGAGGTCTACTACATAAAGCTACATGCCAGATTTGGTAACCCTACGCCTTATGGTTTCAGACAAGAAGATTTTTAAAGTTTTCTCTATATAAGCCTATGTAAAACTTGTGACCCCTGGGGCAGAGCCAATTTTGACCCCAGGGCCATAATTTCATGAAACATGATAGAGGTCTACTACATAAAGCTACATGCCAAATTTGGTAGCCCTATGCCTTATGGTTTCAGACAAGAAGATTTTTAAAGATTTCCAATATTTTTCAGTTTTGTTGCCATGGCAACCAGAGTTTTTGAAGGAATCAAATTCTTTCAAGAAATTCTGAAGAGGACGATGGCAGGATCATTTCTGTGAAGTTTCATGAAAATTGGATGGGTAGTTTCAGAGAAGAAGATGTTTGAAATAAAAGTTAACGCACGGACGGACGGACGCACGGACGGACGCACGGACGCACGACGGACACCGGGCCATGACATAAGCCCGCTGGCCTTCGGCCAGTGGAGCTAAAAATTGTAATCACATCCAAAGGAAGGAATTACTCCTTTACTACAAAATTTTAATGACCATGACGGAGAAGGCTTTTGAAAACATTGTGGGAAAAGGGAAAAAGTTGGTTACCAGCATTTTCTCTTTTTCCCACAATGTTTTCTACTCTTCTTAAACCAAATTTCGATTTTTTTGTCATATTATCCACTGCAAATGCTTTCAGTGTTATCTACATGTAGTCTTAAATTATGTCAATTGGTAACGACTTCAAAAATTCTAATTTCAGGCGAAGGTTACCAGTCTTAATGGTGAAAAGTAACATGGCAGAGAACTTGAAAGCAGCTACAACATTCATAGAACAGGGACGTATCCTTCTCTGTTTACATATCCCCATGATAAAATGATCCCAA
Organism: Tridacna gigas; assembly: GCA_945859785.2. Classification (NCBI taxonomy): domain Eukaryota; kingdom Metazoa; phylum Mollusca; class Bivalvia; order Cardiida; family Cardiidae; genus Tridacna; species Tridacna gigas. The sequence continues at coordinate 10,168,480 of OX244028.2, forward strand.
TGATCCCAATTTTTAACGCCCCCGATGAAGAAAGCTTTTGAAAACATCTGTTTACAAGCATTTCCTCCTTTTCTGTGTTTTTTTTAGAAGCCTTTTTCCTCAGTGTTATTATCAAACAGGTTTTTTTTGTAGGCAAGAGTGAAGTTTGATTTTATTTGACCTTAACTCACACCACAGATGTAAGGGTGGGACCTGAGGTGGTCAAAGATCCAGCTTTTTTAGTTACAAGGTATTTAGACATGAGCCATGCTCTGGCAAAAGGGGACTTAAGGCATCTCCATGATCACTGATTATTGCAATTATCTAGGTCTTATTTCTAGATTTAAAATGTTTTGTTTTTATTCAGCACTCATGTGTTTAACATCTATTCATTTTTCTATAAAACTACCTCTTTTTGAAGCATCTGATTGGAATATATCCAAACCAATCAAAATCATGCATTGGAATCTAAATGTGAGTCTAAGCCAATCAGAACTATGGTGGCTTGGGAGCAATATAATTGATGACAGGTTGTAGCAGGGGATGTTTTTAACCCTTTACTACACAATCCCATTCCAACAACCGTGAGGAAGTAAGGCTTTTGAAAACATTGTGGGAAAAGGAGAAAATGCTGGTAACCAGCATTTTCTCCTTTTCCCACAACGCTTTCTACCCTATGAAAGACAAATGTTATGTTTTGAGTAACTTTATATTTGTTGTCTGCAAATGCTTACAATTTGCATAAGGCTAAAATTTTGTTGTCTGGTAAAGAGTTAAAACGCAGCATTGTTCGATAAATCATAAATAAATCATAAACGGTAAATAAACCCTTGAATAAATTTTGTGGCATTTGTCGAAGACAATGCCACTACGAGTTCAATACGGCATTTTGAGAACCATATATGGTAGTTTGTGCAAAACCGAAGGAAGTAAACCCAATTAAAATCACTTTTTCAGAGACAAATAAGTGTTTCGATTGCACTCAGATATAAAATTGAAAGTGGCATATTACAATAAATTGGATTATGCCATCGATTGTGGAAATACTTCCTTTTTTATCGAAAATATCTTGATCCGCTATGGCCTTCTATTGTGGTGTAATGATACACATATACCATGCTTGTTCGTCCCAAAACCAGTTCTTTCCTTGGCTTATTCGTCTCAGGGCTTGTTCCCCTGGACTTGTTTGTCGCACAAGATTGCACCCTTCTCTGTCTGATTTTGCATGACTATATAGTAGGTTGACTGTCAAGCAAATATTTTGAAACTATTTCTGTTGTTTATTTTTCAGATTATTAATTCCACAACTCCCTTGACAAATGCCACACCAGTGTTGTCTACGCTTTGATTTTGATGCTTAATGCTACATAAAGCATTAGGTTTTTCTAAGAAACGCGCCGATAGTCAGTCTCTTATTCTTCGTCGTTGCTAATTTGAAAAGCTATTTTCTAATTCAGAAATATGGAAGATTTTATCACCTGGACAGACACATCTGCCATCAGAAAACATGTACTGGATTATAATGATATTGTAAGTTACAATATTTTAAATTTTTTGACTCTTTCAGAATAACATTTCACAACATCAGAATTTCTATTCCTGTTCATTTGTAATCTAAAATGTGTGCTTTATAATGATTTCAACCCTTTGAGTGCTGAATTCATGGCATGGAATTTTCATTTGGGAACAACATTTGGGAATACAGCAATTTCAAGGTTGCTTTGGCATGAATATGTTTTAACAGCAGACGGTGTAAATTCAAGATCAGACTGCACATTTTGTGCAGTCTGATCTTGATCTACACTGTCTGCAAAAACTACACAAGTTGTGCTTAGCTCACTGGGGTTTAACCCATAAAGCGCTGGAACCAACTTAACTTGTTTTTGCTGACAGTGTAGATCAAGATCAGACTGCACAGAACGTGCAGTCTGATCTTTGATCTACACTGTCAGCTACTTCAATACACCTGGCTAAAACAACCTTGAAATGACAATATTTTGGATGTTTTTCTTCACTGAAAAGGTTTATTTCATAAATTCAGCGCTCTAAGGGTTAAAAAGTATATTTTACAATCCTGGAAAGCAGCTATTAATCATTTTTTAGTTAGGCTGTTTTGAAGAAAAAGTCACAATACTGTCATAGCCCTGTCGTCATCATCCAAAGACTCTGACACTGTATCAATCTCTCTTATTACTGAAGACATTTACTTCAAACATGAACAAGTTGTTAACTATCAAAAGAGGAACCTATACACAAAAGGCAGGTAACTGTTTAATCAAAGTATGTTTGACACAGTTATGCCCTTTTTTCGAATTAACATTTTCACTGAAAATCAAGCTACCACAGCTGACAGTTGGCACCTGGGTGTGGTGCTCTTGTATTTTATCATCCAATACTTGTACTAGAGAGTGGCAGTCTATGATATATTACCTCTCTATGCATGGCAGGTAATAATATGCAAATATGTTCAACTCTAACAGAGTGTTAGAGAACATGGACGAGACTGAAATACTTCTATAACATGTAGCTGGAGCCCAGCCCAAATAGCTCTGGTGACTTGTGAATATGAATTCTCTGACCATGTGAGGCTGTTGGTTTGATCCCCATGGCTGGCTACCTAACATTACTGAAAGTCTGTTGGGTGTGATATTTTAAAGGTCCCTTGTGACTGTGCTAGACACAGAGCAAGTTACAGAACCTGATGTATCTTGGGATGGGTTCTGTCTTGTATCCTGCACTATTCCTGGTAAAATAACTAACAGACTTTGGGGGTGTTGCCCATATTGACAACCAGTGGCCATATTAACCCTTTCCCAAACGACAAATTTTGGACTGGTCCAAATTGAAAGAGTTTGCAGACGACAATTTTAAATTTGATGAAAATGGCAGAAAGGTCTCAAAAAGGGTAGAAAACGCTGTGGGAAAAGGAGAAATTGCTCGTTACGAGCAATTTCTCCTTTTGCCACAGTGTTTTCAAAAAGACTTATACTGAAGACACAAGAAAACCAGGGCTTGTTTGGGAAAGGGTTAAATAAACAGAAAAATCAATAAAACAATTTAGCTGCCCTACGTCATTGTATTTGAATGCTTGTGATCTTGAAGCTTGCATATGTTGCACAAAGTAATTGCTTGTATGGATAGAGAGAGGTAGATAGACAGAGAGATCAGGGTATGCATATTTATAGTTTCACATGCTTTGTCTTTTCAGAGAGATGATTTCGACTTATTTGGTTGAGTATGACAGAATTAAGCCAGGACTGAAGATTAACACGACAAATCATTTGAGTGCCCACAACACAGGTTTTGATGAAGAACTGAAATGTTGTCTTATTATTACCTACATACTCCCTTGTAATGGTCAGCTAGTTCATGATACTAAAAACAGGAATAATGGCATCAAATCTGTTGCAAAAACAAAGTTACATTCCATTGTAGTATCTCTTCACCAAACGACAAAATTGTGGACTGGTCTAAATTGAAAGCATTTGCAGACAACATAATTAACCCTTTCCCAAACAAGCCCTGGTTTTCACGTGTTTGCAGTACAAGTCTTTTGAAAACACTGTGGGAAAAGGAGAAATTGCTCGTAACGAGCAATTTCTCCTTTTCCCACAGTGTTTTCTACCTTTTTTGATAACTTTCTGCCGTTTTCATCAAATTTATAATTGTCGTCTGCAAACTCTTTCAATTTGGGCCAGTCCAAAATTTGTCGTTTGAGAAAGGGTTAACCCTTTCCCTGATGACTAATTTTGGACGCTTTAAAATTGAGAGCTTCTGCAGGTGACAGATATCAAACTAGTACAAATGGAAAGTTCTTGGGCAGGGTAGAAAAAGTTTGTCAGAAAAGAAGCAAATGCAGGTTACCAGCATTTTCTCCTTTTCCCACATTGTTTTCAAAGGCCTTTTCCCATGGGTTGTGAAAACATTGGATTTTTTGGTAAATTGTAAGATGTTGTAAAAATAATAAAATCTGTCTTTCTAAGGGTAGAAAACATTGTGGGAAACAGAAAATGGTTAGCAGCATTTTCCTCTTTTCCAAACTTTATGTTGCTATTCCGGCCAGTGTTGATCAAGATCAGACTGCACAGAATGTGATCTGATCTTGGATCTACCATGCCCGCGACTGTCTTACATGTTCCGGCCGAAATAAATGTAAATTGCATTATCAATTGGAAAAGTTGATTATATCAATTAAGTTACATCTTTCACACAATCACGACTTTTAACGATCTTGAGGAAGAAGCCTTTTGAAAACAATGTGGGAAAAGGAGAAAATGCTGGTAACCAGCATTTTCTCCTTTTCCCACAATGTTTTCTACCCCAAGACATATTCCATCATTTGAGTCACATTTAAATTGTTGTCTGCAAATGCTTTCAATTTAGACCAGTCTAAATCTTTCTCATGCAGTAAAGAGTTAAACCAAATTATAGCTAGAGGTTTTTCTCATTTGAAATAATGCCATTTTAGAATTATAAAAAAGAATGGCAGAACAAGGTTTAGTAGTTGTCATTAAGTATGTACCAATGTCCAAATTAAGAGCATTGTTAAAATGAGCCATGCCATGTAAAAAGGGGATTAATACATCTGCAAAAAGGATTGACCAATGTCAGCCTGCACAGTTCGCGCAGGCTGACAGGGGTTGAAACTTTTTGCTATCTTTGACTTTTCCGCTTTTCAAAGGACCGTTTTAACCATGATTCAGACAAAATGGATTTTACTGATCCATAAGCATGTGATGACATGCTTAGTGTCATGTGTCAGAGGTGCACTAAGCCCCGTTTTGCCAGAGCATGGCTCAAATATAGATTCAATGTATACAAGTCATGCTCTGTGAAAAGGGGGCTTAATGCAACTTCAAAATCTATGGACTCGGATCAGCCTGCGCAATCCATTTAGGCAGACTTTACTGAAAACTTTTATGTATTTGTAAATTTTCTGCATGTCCAAGGACCATTCTACATCGTGATCCAGTTGGTTGTTAGACAAAATGGTTTTTAAGGATTCATAATTAAGTGACAATTCGCATGATGCATCACAGGGAAGCATTAACCCTTTCCCAAACAAGCCCTGGTTTTCACGTGTCTGCAGTACAAGTCTTTTGAAAACACTGTGGGAAAAGGAGAAATTGCTTGTAACGAGCAATTTCTCCTTTTCCCCACAGTGTTTTCTACCCTTTTTGAGACCTTTCTGCCATTTTCATCAAATTTAAAATTGTTGTCTGCAAACTCTTTCAATTTGGACCAGTCCAAAATTTGTCGTTTGGGAAAGGGTTAAGTCCCATTTCCCTATAGCATGTGCAAGGGCATGTGTAGAGAGAGAGAGGGAGTATGGTTCAAATGATGGGATAGAAAACATGGTTGGAAAAGGAGAAAATGATGCTGATTGTCAGCATTTTCTCCTTATTCTACAAATCCTACAATGCTTTCAAAAGGCTTTTCCTTGGGGTGGCACAAACCTGAGATTGTGTTGTAAAGGGTCAAAAGTTCAAACAATAATTAGTAAAGACAAGAAAACTAGGCAACTTGTGGTACATGTGATATTTCAACACTGTTTATGAAACAACCAAAAACACAACTGTATTGTACAAAACATTGTTTAAAAAACGACCAATATTATGTAACTGTATTGTACAATTGTTTACATTAAAAAATGAAAGCCTCTCGGATAAAAAAAAAAAAAAAAAAAGGAAAGAAAAGGAATGAACCATTCTGACAAAAAGGGGCTAAATGCATCTCCGTACTGCATTGTACCAAGCAAGTAATTACCTAATTATGGACCCCCTAAAATCCATTTTGTCTTAACAACCGACTGGATCGTGAGGTAAAATAGTCCTTTGACACGCAGAAAATTTAAAGATAGCAAAAAGTTTCAGCCCATGTCAGCCTGCGCAAACTGCGCAGGCTGACATGGATGGATACGTTTTGCCAGTGCATTAAGCCCCCTTTTCACAGAGCATGGCTCAAATGTTATAATACATACTATGTGATTACAACATGATAAATGAAACAAAAAATATTTCTGTTATGTACAATTTAAAGGAACAAAAAGCTCCTTTTTAATATACAAACTATGACATAAAGTAATTGGAAACACATGATTTAACTCTTTCTCAAACGACAAAATTTTCGACTGGTCCAAATTGAAAGCATTTGCAGACGACAAAATAAATGTGATTGAAAAATTGAAATTTGTTTTGGGAAGGGTAGAAAACATCGTGGGAAAAGGAGAAAATGCTGGTTACCAGCATTTCCTCCTTTTCCCACAATGTTTTCAAAAGGCTTCTTTCACAGGTCGTTAAAAGTCGGGATTGTGTGGTGAAGAGTAAATGCATCTACTGAAAGTATCTATTCAGGTCAGCCTGCGCAGTCAATGCAGGCTGATCTGGATTGAAACTTTTTGCTATTGGTCAATTTTCTGGATGTCCAGAAACCGTTGTACCTCAGAATTCAGTGGCTTGTTAACCAAAAAGGATTTTTTTTATTCCTTAATTATGTGATGACTTGCTTGGGATACTTTGTCACAGAGATGCATTAAACCCCAGTTTTCCAGAGCTTGAGCAAGTTCATATTGTACCATCTAATACTGATTGGCTTGGTTTGTGTGAGGAGTTACACACCATTTCAACAGCTCAGGTCATGTCATGGCGGTCAGTGACGCACCCATGTCTTTCCTAGCTTTCTCACACCTGTGCTGAGACAACTTTCTTTCCAAAGCCAGTGACTACTTTTCTCGCATGCATCAGAGGTGAGAGGCGAAAAATCGCCTGAAAGAAAGCTTGCCTGAACTGGGTCTCAAACTCACAACCACCAGGTCACAAGTCAGATATGCTAACCACTGAGTTACCAGAGCAGGCCTAATATTGACTCTTAAATTTTAAGTGAAAATATTAACCCTTAAAGCGCCTTTCACGACTTCAGTTGCGCTTGCGGCCAGTGTAGATCAAGATCAGGCTGCACAAAACGTGCAGCCTGATCTTTGATCTACACTGTCCGCTTTGTTGAACCACTGTAGACAAAAGCAACCATGAAATTGCAATTATTTGGGTCGTATTTCTAGGATGAAAATGTCCGACGGGTTTATTCGGCGCTTTAAAGGTTTAAGGTATATGAAGGAAGATCACTGTGTCAAAAAACTAGTTACGAGTTACCTGTCCTTTTGTGATAGGCTCCCTTTTTGGTGTTAACCTGTAGCCTGATCTTTGATCTACACTGCCCACTTTATAAAGAAAAACCATGAAATTGCAATCATCTAAGTCTCATTTCTAGACTGGAAACATCTTCTTATGCTTATTCAGCCCTCTGAGGGTGAACAATAAAAGACAAACAAAGCACTTTTATTCATAATACTGTAAGTTATCCTGAATTTTAACTATATATTTAGTGTTTCTCAATTTCACTCTCATTAAACCCTCTCCAACTTGGCAAAATTTGAGACTCGTCCATATTAAAGGAATTTAGAGACAACAACTCAAATAGTATGTTTTTGAAAAGGTAGAAAATGTGGGAAAACAAGAAAATGCTGGTTGAAATCATTTTCTCATTTTCCCACAATATTTTCCAAAGCCTTTGTTCTTAGGGTCATTAAAACCTGGGATTACTTGGTAAAGGGTTAACTAATGAGAGCCATTCTTCACTTATTTTCCTTGATTCCTCTCCAGTACTACATTGGTCCTGATCAGGTGATTACTTGGATTTTATCCTTGATTTTCTTGCACTGCACAAATATATTCTTGAGATAATATCTCTGGAAAATTGGGCTAGATTGTTTTACAAGTTGAGAAATATGCATTTCTCTGATGATTGAGAATATGATTTGCTTTAAAATTACATGGGGACCTTACATAATGTCATAAATCAAATTATTTTTATCGCAACATCCCCAAAAGAATCAAGGATAAAAACAAAGGAATACAGGTAAAAGGACGAATCTGTTACTTGGTTACCTTTAGTCTTCATCTAGTAAAGGAGATAATTTTATTTACAAGAATGGCCCTCATTACCCTTGTAACATTCAATTTTACATTTGTAACATAGATAGTTTGTAAAAACACAGAGGGAAAATGAGTAATTATTCCTTCCAAGAAAGACGAAAAATCAAGGCAGCAGACTAACCAAGATATTAAACTCTATACCAGACAACAAAATTTTGGACTCTTCCACATTGAAAAAGTTTGCAGATGTCAAAATGGCCCAGATAATGAGAATATCTTTGGAAGGATAGAAAACACTGGTTTTCCCGCTTCCACAATGTTTTCAAAAACCCTCTTCGTCAGGCTTGTTTTAACTCCAGATTGTTTGGTAAAGGCTAAATACTTTACCAAACAATTCTGTATTTCACAGACCCTGAGGAAAAAGGCTTTTGAAAACATTGAAAGAAAATGCTGGTAACCAGTACTTTCTTTTCCCGACAATTTTTTTTCTACCTTTTCAAAAGCTAATCTCCACATCTGAGCCCCACTTATTTTGTCTCCTGCTAATGCTTTCAATTTTTGACACGAAAAGAAATATTTGGTTGTGTGGTAGAGTTAAATGGCCATGAAAATATTGTGACCATCAGAGACCGTGCTTGTTTGTAAAATGCAGATCTAAGATGATTCAAGGTGGAGAAAACATTTGAGCCATGCTCTGGCAAAATGGGGCTTAATGCTTGTCTGTGATGCATCATACCAAGTAAGTTATCACATAATTAGGCATCCAAAAAATCCATTTTGTCTAACAATCATCTAGATCTGGCCGTAGAATGGTCCTTGGACATGCAGAAAATTTACACATAGCAAGAAGTTTCGGCCCATGTCAGCCTGCGCGGACTGCGCAGGCTGACATGGGTCGATACTTTTTGCAGATTCATAAAGCCCCCTTTTCACAGAGCCTGGCTCATCTACATACATTTCATAATTCAAAGCCAATAGTTTAATAGTTCAAAGCCAATCATAATTGACTATTAACAATTTCATGAGAAAAGAAAAAGAAAAAATATTTTTAAATGCAACATTCAGAAAGGAAGTTTCCTCAACTCTTTATCACACAATCGTCAGGTTTAACGACCCTGATGGAAAAGGCTATTAAAAACATTGTGGGGAAAGGAGAAAATGCTGGTAGCCAGCATTTTTTTCCTGCATTTTTTATCAACCCTTTCAAATACACAAGAGGGCCATGATGGCCCTGTATCGCTCCACTGGCTTATAAATATAAACCGTAAATACTAAACATTTCAATTCTGAGCCAAATGGTTTCAAAATGAAGACTTACAAAGTCTTCTCTGTAAAAGCCCATGTGAAAGTTGAGACCCGCAAGGCAAAGCCATTTTTGATCCCAGAGCTATAATTACCTGAACCCTGGTAGAGGTCCACAAGATAAAGCCACATGCCAAAATAATACAAGTCTATGCTGTATGGTTACAAATAAGGTGATTTTCAAGTTTTGTCCATATGAAGCCTCTGTAAAACATAAGACCCCTGATGCAAGGCTAATTTCAAAAAAAAAAAAATCAAAACAGGAAGATTTCTTAAGTTGTCACTAAGTAAGCCCATGTAAAACTTGTGACCCCTGCGGCGGGGCCAATTTTGACCCCAGGGCTAAAATTTTGGCCCGCTTGGTAGAGGCCCACTAGATATAGCAACATGCAAAATTTGGTAGTTCTAGGCCTAATGGCTAGGTACAGGAAGATTTTTAAAGTTTTCTCTACATAAGCCTATGTAAAACTTGTGACCCCTGGGGCAGAGCCAATTTTGACCCCAGGGCTATTAGTTGAAGAAACTTGATAGAGGTCTACTACATAAAGCTACATGCCAAATTTGGTAGCCCTATTCCTTATGGTTTCAGACAAGAAGATTTTTAAAGATTTCCAATATTTTTCAGTTTTGTTGCCATGGCAACCAGAGTTTTTGAAGGAATCAAATTCTTTCAAGAAATTCTGAAGAGGACTATGGCAGGATCATTTCTGTGAAGTTTCGTGAAAATCGGATGGGTAGTTTCAGAGAAAAAGATGTTTGAAATAAAAGTTAACGCACAGACGGACGGACGGACTGACGGACGCACGACAGACACTGGGCCATGACATAAGCCCACTGGCCTTTGGCCAGTGGAGCTAAAAAACTTGGGTTTGAGTAACATTTACAGTTGAACCTGTCTTAAGCAAGCAGTCAAGGGCCCTTCCAAAATCGCTTGCTTAAGACAGGTGCTTGCTTAAAAGAGGTCAATCACGCAAGATGTTCTCGGAGTTATCTTTTCCTAAACATTTATAAAGGGCTGGGGTACATGTCCATATACATGTACATGTGCATACATACCCAAGACAAATGTAAGTACACATGTGCATAGAAAATATAACTACATGTACATTGTAATTTGTTGTCTGCAAATGCTTTCAGTTTGGACCAGTCTAGAATTTTGCTGTAAAGAGTTCAAAGTTTCACTTCTTGCCATATTTATGAGACAACAAAAATCTTAACTCTTTACCACACAAGAAAGATGTAGACTTGTCGAAATCCCAAGCATATGCAGACGACAATTTAAATGAGACTCAAATGATGGAGTTTATCATTGATAGGGTAGAAAACATTGTGGGAAAAGGAGAAAATGCTGGTTACCAGCATTTTCTCCTTTTCCAACAATGTTTTCCAAAGGCTTTTTCTCCCACATTGTTAAAACTTGGGACTGTGTGGTAAAGGGTTAAACACTTAATGGTGATTAGCAATTTCTAATTCTAACTGTGTAAAGCTAATTGCAAAATGTGTTGAATGATCGATGAATGTGCTACATTGCTTCAGTCATATCAGTTACAGCTCACTTGTTCATGTGCACCCTAGGTAAAAGACAATAGCAAGTATTTTCTGCTTTTTCTGCAGTGTTTTATAAAACCTGTCTACCCCCGAGGCAAAGGAGAGAGAAATATAACTTTGTATGGAAATGTGATAATGCAGAATGTTAAAATCACAAAAATTATTTACAAAATGCCATGTTTCAACTGAAAGACAAGTAGTTGACTATATAATTATCTACCTAAGCTTTGCCCTTTACCAAGCAATCATGTGCTTTAACGACCTTGTGACAGAACACCTTTGAAACCATTGTGGGAAAAGGAGAATATGCTGCCCTTTCAGAGATGAATTTCATCATTTGAACCTATTTCATCATTTAACCCTTTACCCAATGACAAAATTTTAGACAAATTCAAATTGAAAGCATTTACAGATGACAAATTAAATCTAGCTCTTTTGATTGGATTGTTTCTCAAAGGTTAGAAAACATTATGTGAAAAGGAAAAAATGCTGGTAACCAGCATTTTCTACTTTTCCCACAATGTTTTCAAAAGCCTTCTGTTTCAGGGTCATTAAGTCTGGATTGTGTGGTAAAGGGTTAAACCTGTCGTCTGGAAGATGTTTGAATTTCAACGAGTCTAAAATTTTGTCGGTTGGTAAAGACTTAACCCTTTACCACACAATCCCGACCCTGAAGAAAATGCCTTTTTAAAACATTGTAGGAAAAGGAGAAAATGCTGATAACCAGCATTTTCTCCTTTTCCTACAATGTTTTCTACCCTTCCCAAATGAAGTTTCAATTTTTGAGCAACATTTCATTTGTCGTCTGCAAATCAAATGCTTTCAATTTGGATAAGTCTAAAATTTTGTCGTTTGGTAAAGTGTTAATACCTATTTCATTGTTCAACTTTTTACTTACTGGTATGGTTCTGCAACGTTAACTCTTTACCAGATGACAAAATTTTAGACTGGACCAAATCGAAAGCATTTACAGACGACAAATTTTGAAAACATTTACAGACGACAAATTAAGTGTAGCTTAAACAGTGATTTATGTATTGGATAGGGTAGAAAACATTGTGGGAAAAGGAGAAAATGCTGGTTACCAGCATTTTCTCCTTTTCCCACAATATTTTCAAAAGGCTTCTCTCTCGGGGTCGTTAAAAGTCGGGACTGTGTGGTAATGGGTTAAACCTTTACCAGACGACAAAATTTTAGCCTTTTTCACATTGAAAGCATTTGCAGACGACAAATCCCGTGTGGCTCAAATGGTGATAGGGTAGAAGACATTATGGGAAAAGGAGAAAATGCTGGTTACCAGCATTTTCTCCTTTTCCCACAATATTTTCAAAAGGCCTATTTCCCAGGGTTGTTAAAAGGAAGCATTGTGAGGTAAATTAAAAAAAAACAGTCAAGGAAAAACCGTCAAGCCATATTTTTTCATCAACAAGAGGGCCATGATGGCCCTGTATCACTCCACTGCCTTTGGAATAAATGTGCCATACAGTGAGTTGGCATAAACAGAGACAATAAACCATAATTCTGAAATATGTATGGCATTAAAATTTCATAGAGAAAATAAGCCATGTCCCTCCTCCTCCTCCATTCTGAAAGAGCACTAGGAAAGGATCATTTATGCCAAATGGTACAGAATTCAACATCAAGGTCTGTAATTGAAAGCATTTGCAGACCACAATTTCAGTGTGGCTCAAATGGTGCATTTTTTCTTTGATGGGGTAGAAAACATTGTGGGAAAAGGATAAAATGCTGTTTACCAGCATTTTCTCCTTTTACCACAATGTTTTCAAAAGGCTTCTTTCCCAGGGTCGTTAAAAGGCGTCATTGTGTGGTAAAGGGTTAAATAATATTTTTAGTTTTTTTTTTCTCTATTTAGAAAGTAACACAACATCTGATTTGGCTTAGCCCATAAGTGATTGTGTTACTTTCAACTTTACAAAATTCTTGAGAATATGACTAAATGTTCTTTAGAATGGTGTATAGGGAACCTGGTTTTCGAGAAGAATAATTTTAAAGATTTCAATTATTTTTCAGCGTTGTTGCGCTTGCAACAAGAGTTTTAACTTTTCACCACACTATCCGGACTTCTAACGACCCTAAAGAGGAAGGCTTTTGAAAACATTGTGGGAAAATGAGAAAATGCTGGTAACCAAACACAAATTTATGCTTTCAACTTGGACAGATCTAAAATTTTGTCTTTTGGTTAAGACTTAACTGGAATCAACTTCTTTGAAGAAATTCTGAAGAGGGTCATGGCAAGATCGTTTCTGAGAAGTTCCCTCAAAACTGAATGTGTAGTTTCAGAGAAGAAGTTTGAAATTGAAGCCAACCAATGCATGACAGACACAGGACCATGACATAAGCTCGCTGGCAAGAATCGTATGCTGGACAATACAAAAAAATTATATGCAGGAGGTATGTATAAGTTGTTTAATTTTAGCAACATTTTTAAAACAAAACTTGTATAAATTCTTATTTACACAACATAACTGCATACGATAACTGCATGATTTCTCATGCCTATAGATCTAGCACTGTAATCACACATTTGTGTCTGCAAATTTCATGTATAAAAATTAGGAAGCAAGAAGAGTAACCGTTCTATATTGACATTGTGATAAAAATGGCAACAATAAAAAAAATATCAAATAAAACAATATGAACACATATGGAGAAGGAAAACAAAAAGCAATACTTCTGCTTTTTTACATTTGAAATAGGTACAGAACTTGAAATTCAGATTCTAAACATTTTAGAAACAGTGTCTGACCTTTGGTGAAATTTGGCTTTTTTCACCATTTACAAATAAAGTTATTAACATGGGATGTGGATCAAATTCATAATTTGAAACCCGAGAAATTATTGGCAGATTTCGCTCTTTTACCAATATTGTATATTGAGGAAATGAAATAAAAATGAAATAAAAATTATCAATTCAAACAATTACATCTAAAGTATCTCTTTCATTCCAAGTGTCAAATGCAAATGAGCCATGCTCTGTAAAAAGTAGGCTTGATGCATCTGCAAAAAGTATCGACTCGGGTCAGCCTGCGCAGTCTGCACAAGCTGACCAGGGCCTAAACTTTCTGCAATTGGTCAATTTTCTGTATGTCAAAGAACCAGTCCATCTTATGATACAGTTTGTTTTTAGACAGAAATAATTAATTTTATCGATCCATAAGTACATGTATGTAATGTCGTGCTTGGCATGATGCATCATGTAGATGCATTAAGCCCCATTTTGCTAGAGCATGGCTCAAATAATAAACTACCCAAGGTATATATTATCACATGATTAGTGGGTGAAAGCCGTTTTATGCAACAGGTCACTATGTGCCAAATGTCCAGTTTAACTATTGTCCTCCTCTACCTCTTCCAACTGTTAAGTTCTGAAACAAGGGCAACAGGCCAGGTAAAATACCCATGGGTTGGCCCCGTCCCAAACCTGGCATTCCACTGACTGGGCTCATGTTTCCTTGTCCTTGAGAAAGGTCACCACTAGTAATGGAGGGAAATGGTATCTGAGCATTGAACATTGGGTTCATATGAGGAGGGAAACCTTGAGGAAAAAAGGGTACCATTCCAGGGTTTACATTTGCATTGGTTCCCATCATGGCACTGTAATTTGGCATATGGGCCACACGTGGATTTGGCATCATGCCAGGCTGAGGCATCCATATTGGAGGGTTTGGAAGACCTTGGTGTTGTTGCTGAGAACAATTCATTCCCATCATTCCTTGATAACTTCCTGTAGGAGACTGTGTCACCATGTTGTTCTGTAGATTATAGGGTATTGAATTGGACACGCTAGAATCAGTCCCAGTTTGAGTCATACTAGATATTGCCTTTGTGACAATGTTTGCTGTAGCGATTGGCTGAAAGTATATGGTGTCAATATTGTATGTCCTGTACTAATACATTTTACATACTACTCATACAACAGTGTTAGTTCCTTGAATACAAAGCACAAATTTGGGTGCTCTAGCAGGCAGTGCTGGTCCGTATTCACCAACCATTCTTAAGAACGTTCTCTGTCTTATTCTCCAGAATTTTTTAAAATTTGAAAGTAAGACAACTTCTGATTGGCTAAACCAAATAGATTAGCCAATCAAAGTTGTGTTACTTTCAAATTCAAAAAATCTTGAAGAGTAAGACTAGGAATATTTTTAAGAATGGTTGGTGAATACGGACCACGGGTCTGTATTCACCAACCATTCTTAACCCTTGAAGCACCGAATAAAACCAACAGAAATGTTCATCCTAGAAGTACAATCCAAATAATAGCAGTTTCATGGTTACTTTTTTCTACAGTGTTTCAGCAAAGTGAACAGTGTAGATCAAAGATCAGGCTGCACATTTTGTGCAGCTTGATCTTGATCTACACTGGCCACAAAGGCAACTACGGTTGTGTAAGGTGCTTTAAGGGTTAGGAATATTCTTAGTCTTTTTCTCCAAGGTTTTCTCAAAATGAAAGTAACACATATTCTGATCAACCAAATGGTTTAGCAAATCAGAAGTTGTATTACTTTCAAATTTGGAAAATTCTGGATAATAAGACAGTAACACTAAGAACGTTTTGAAAAATGGTTGGTGAATACAGACACTGAATGCACTGAGCATGCATTCTAATTCTGAATCTATACTGTCAAACAAGCATTTTCTATAACCTGGCAATGTTAGTTCTCTATTTGTTGGACCCAAGATTAAAAGACAAGAGGGCCATGATGGCCCTGTATCGCTCCACTGGCTTATAAATACAAGAGGGCCATGATGGCCCTGTATCGCTCCACTGGCTTATAAATATAAACCGTAAATACTACACGTGTCAATTCTGAGCTAAATGGTTTCAAAATGAAGACTTACAAAGTTTTCTCTGTAAAAGCCCATGTGAAAGTTGAGACCCGCAGGGCAAAGCCATTTTTGATCCCGGAGCTATAATTACTTGAACCCTGGTACAGGTCCACAAGATAAAGCCACATGCCAAAATAATTCAAGTCTATGCTGTATGATTATAAATAAAGTGATTTTCAAGTTTTGTCCATATGAAGCCTCTGTAAAACATAAGACCCCTGATGCAAGGCTAATTTCAAAAAAAAAAAATCAAAATGGGAAGATTTCTTAAGTTGTCACTATGTAAGCCCATGTAAAACTTGTGACCCCTGCGGCCGGGCCAATTTTGACCCCAGGGCTAAAATTTTGGCCTGCTTGGTAGAGACCTACTAGATATAGCTACATGCAAAATTTGGTAGCTCTAGGCCTTATGGCTAGGTACAGGAAGATTTTTAAAGTTTTCTCTATATAAGCCTATGTAAAACTTGTGACCCCTGGGGCAGAGCCAATTTTGACCCCAGGGCTATAATTTGAAGAAACTTGATAGAGGTCTACTACATAAAGCTACATGCCAAATTTGGTAGCCCTATGCCTTATGGTTTCAGACAAGAAGATTTTTAAAGATTTCCAATATTTTTCAGTTTTGTTGCCATGGCAACCAGAGTTTTTGAAGGAATCAAATTCTTTCAAGAAATTCTGAAGAGGACCATGGCAGGATCATTTCTGTGAAGTTTCATGAAAATTGGATGGGTAGTTTCAGAGAAGAAGATGTTTGAAATAAAAGTTAACGCACGGACGGACGCACGACGGACACTGGGCCATGACATAAGCCCGCTGGCCTTCGGCCAGTGGAGCTAATAAACCATAAATACTAAACATTTCAATTCTGAGCCAAATGGTTTCAAAATGAAGACTTACAGAGTTTTCTCTGTAAAAGCCCATGTGAAAGTTGAGAACAGCAAGGCAAAGCCATTTTTGAGCCCAGAGCTATACTTGAACCCTGGTAGAGGTCCACAAGATAAAGCCACATGCCAAAATAATACAAGTCTATGCTGTATGGTTATAAATAAGGTGATTTCTTAAGTTGTCACTATGTAAGCCCATGCAAAACTTGTGACCCCTGCGGCGGGGCCAATTTTGACCCCAGGGCTAAAATTCTGGCCCGCTTGGTAGAGGCCCACTAGATATAGCTACATGCAAAATTTGGTAGCTCTAGGCCTTATAGCTAGGTACAGGAAGATTTTTAAAGTTTACTCTATATAAGCCTATGTAAAACTTGTGACCCCTGGAGCAGAGCCAATTTTGACCCCAGGGCTATAATTTGAAGAAACTTGATAGAGGTCTACTACATAAAGCTACATGCCAAATTGGGTAGCCCTATGCCTTATGGTTTCAGACAAGAAGATTTTTAAAGATTTCCAATATTTTTCAGTTTTGTTGCCATGGCAACCAGAGTTTTTGAAGGAATCAAATTCTTTCAAGAAATTCTGAAGAGGACCATGGCAGGATCATTTCTGTGAAGTTTCATGAAAATTGGATGGGTAGTTTCAGAGAAGATGTTTGAAATAAAAGTTAACGCACGGACGGACGGATGGACGCACGACGGACACCGGGCCATGACATAAACCCGCTGGCCTTCGGCCAGTGGAGCTAAAAAAACGAGCCACGAGCCATGCTCTGGAAAGGGGATTTAACACATTTGCAAAAAATATCAACCCAGGTCAGCCTGCACAGTCCAAGCAGGCTAACCTGGGTCGATCAGTTCTGGAAAAGCAGCTACTGCTCCATCCTCTTCATCCTATTTTGTTTCTAACCTTTCATATAGACTTATGTCGTAATATGAGCCAGATCCATCTTCTCCAAATATTTTCAATATGGCAAAGTCAAAAACTTGGGGCTTTACCAAATGACAAAATTTTAGACTAATCCACATTAAAATACCTCTTCACAGGGGTCATTAAAAAAATCTCTGGACAGTTTGGTAAAGAGTTAAAATAACAACAAACAACCCACGTACCTTGGTTGTTGAATTCAAGATATTTTGAATCACCCTCTGGTTCTCAGCATTTTTATCTGTATCAACTTCAGGCTGGGTACCAACTGCTGGTTTCTGAACAGGAAGCTGAGAACCAGCAGGCTTGATGAAATCTTCATCAGTGATGTGGACGGTTTCATTTCTTTTCTTGGAAGACTGTGTTTCCTCTGCAAGGCCAACAATAGTAGAATGGTTTTTAACTCATTACTTTCTACACCTCGGTTCACGATCGAACTTAAGTCTCTTATTTTGCTTAAATCTGCTAGCAGACTCATTTTCTGACTTAACCTGAGTTTGTTCTTTGAGATTCATTTCACTAACATTGACAGCTTTCGTACCATTCTCAAATTTTGAGTTGACACAATGTTTCAGATTCCGCTCAGCAAAATAAATGGGCTTACCTCTGTCGACAGACTTAAGTCCATTATTTAATGAGCTAAGCAGGCTTATGAAACCATTGTGGGAAAAGGAGAAATGCTGGTAACGAGTATTTTTGCCTTTCCCACATTGTATTCTACACTTTTGGATTCTAACCTCATCATTTGTGCCACAATTCAATTGTCATCTACAATTTCTTTTTATTCCGACAAGTCTAAAATTTGGCAAAAATTTTTTTTTTCAATTTCTAACACAAAAGGCAACATAGCTAGATCCTTCATATCTACTTTTCTATACCTACTTTCTGCACTGCTTTCACTGGACTGTTGTTTTATCATCATAATCTCTGTCTCGCAGTTGTTCAGCTCGTTGACAAGTTCTGTGGAGCAGTTTGGGGCAGTCATTAAGGTCTGTAGTATTCTTTTCCTGGAAAGATTTCAATGAAAGTATTATACATTAAGTTTTGACTTCTTTAACCTTTTTACCGCACAATGCTGCCTTCCAATGCCCCTGGGAAAGATGCCTTTGGAAAACATTGTGGGAAAAGGAGAAAATGCTGGTTACAAGCATTTTCTCCTTTTCCCACCATGTTTTCTACCCTATCAAAGAAAACTTGCAATATTTGAGCCACACTGAAATGTTTTCAATTTGGACAAGACTAATATTTTGTCATCTGGTAAAGGGTTAACTCTTTATCAAACCAGAACTGTAGCAAAGAGGACAAATTCCCCCACCAGCACCTTGTCACTGAAGCAGCACAATCAGAGAACGGAAATGATTTTCAAAACAAAGATCAACAGCTACCTTGAACTTTGACCCATGTGACCCAAAAACAATCTGGCAGCTCCTTGGGTCATGAGAAACACTTGTATGAAGTTTCAGGGCCCTAGGTCAAACAGGTATTGAGTTAGAGCATGGAAACGAGTTTCAAAGAAAGTTTACCTGTGACCTTGACCTTTGACTCATGTGATCCAAAAACTATAGGGCAGCTCCTTGGGACATGAGCAACAATTGTATTATGTTTCAGGGTCCTAGGTCAAACAGCTTTTGAGTCAGAGCGCGAAAACAAAAAAGTCTACAGATGGACAGGTTGACGGAGATGGATGGACAGACAGAAAGGGTGAAACCAGTATACCTCCTCTACTTCGTAGGTGGGGGTATAATGACAAAATTTTTTATTGGACCAAATAGAAGACATTTGCAGATGATAATGTGTCTCAAATGATAAATATATCTAATAAAGGGTAGAAAAGAATGTAGGAAAAGGAGAAAATGCATTAACTCTTTACTTAACAACAAAATTTTGGACTCGTCCAAATTCAAAGCTCTTGCAGACGAAAAAGTAAATGAGGTTAAAATACCAAAGATTGTCTCCTAAAGGGTAGAAAACAATGTGAGAAAAGGAGAAAATGCTCCGCTCAACATTTTTTCCAAGCCACTGGCTGTTTCCCACAAAAACATCACTGAAACAATGTTCAGTGGTGAGACAGGAATGAATGCTGTTGCAATGACTATCATCAATCTTCAGAAGAATATGGAAGGTCTAGGGATCATATCAGGAACCCTTTGGTTTCAAAGCCTGTATGTTATTGTCTGAGCAAACAGGCTTGGCTTGGAGATACATTTTTTCACAGTCAATTTTGAAACATATTTAACCCTTTCCCAAACAAGCCCTGGTTTTCACGTGTCTGCAGTACAAGTCTTTTGAAAACACTGTGGGAAAAGGAGAAATTGCTCATAACGAGCAATTTCTCCTTTTCCCACAGTGTTTTCTACCCTTTTTGATAACTTTCTGCCATTTTCATCAAATTTGAAATTGTCGTCTGCAAACTCTTTTAATTTGGACCAGTCCAAAATTTGTCGTTTGGGAAAGGGTTAAAAAACATTAACCCTTAGAGTGCTTATAAAACCAACAGATATTTTCATCCTAAAAAATTGACCCATTAATTGCAATTTTACGGTTGTCTTTGTTTAGTCCTTCAGCAAAGCAAATAATGTAGATCTAAGATCTGGCTGCATGTTTTGTGCAGCGTGATCTTAATCTACACTGGCTGCAAAGGCAACTATGCTTGTGAAACATACTTTAAAGGTTAATAACGGTCCAATATATACTAATAAACAATTGTGGTAAAAGGAGAGATTGCCCTTTCTGTGCTTGTCCCACCATGATGTCTTGAAAAAAGTGCTGCTGTTCAACCAGAAGTTGTCTGCAAGAGGTAATGTGTTGAAAGAAGATGTAGGAAAAAAAAAACCCACTCCTTCTGTCTCACTGTTTTCTTTTTTAGAACCTGCTCTTTACCTTTTAAACTGTAAGGCCTTAAGGACCATCTGTTTCTCATCCACAGATAGATTTGCAGTGTCTTCAAGATCCTGAAGCTCATCTTCAATATCTGTGACATTTTGTGTATCTTCCACCATACTTTTATTTGTGTCTTGTGTGGACTTACTCTCATCAGTCTGGAAGTTTAACACAGATATGACAACATTAACCAAACAATCCTTGGGAAAAAGCCTTTTGAAAACATTGTGAGAAAAGGAGAAAATGCTGGTAATCAGCATTTTCTCCCTTTCCCACAATGTTTTCCATCTTATTACAGAACTTTAGCATGTCTGTTACCAATTTTGAATTTGTCAGATGTTTTTAGTTTGGATGGGTCCAAAATTTGCCATGTGGGAAAGGGTTAAACCCTTGTATCGAGTTTCGTTAAATTCTTTCGAGAAATAAACTTGTTGGATTTGAGTGAAATAAGAAAAGGGAAATAACTCCATACATCAGGGAGTGTACACTCCCTCAGTGCAAAACAAATTCTACAATATCAGAACAAATTTCCTCGACGCAAAACATTCTACACTGTCAACAAATTTCCTGTGGTGTCCATGGTTGTAAGGTAGACTGTCAGCCTCATAACCATGAGGTCACGAGTTCGATACCCGGGAGCGGGTGTCAACTTTGGGATTGTTCATTGGCCCACACATTTGGGGCAAGTACTAGTGTAATTCCAAGGGAGCAGAATCTAGAGAGATTAGTATAAGCTGTAAGAACTTGTGTCTCAATTGATTTAACCCTTTCCCAAACAAGCCCTGGTTTTCACGTGTCTGCAGTACAAGTCTTTTGAAAACACTGAGGGAAAAGGAGAAATTGCTCATTATGAGCAATTTCTCCTTTTCCCACAGTGTTTTCTACCCTTTTGGAGAACTTTCTGTAATTTTCATCAAATTTAAAATTGTTGTCTGCAGACTCTTTCAATTTGGACCAGTCTAAAATTTATCGTTTGGGAAAGGGTTAAAATATGTTTAAAAATAAATTTCCGTAGTGCAAAACATATTCTACACTATTGGAACAAATTTCCATGGTGCAAAACATATTCTACACTATTGGAACAAATTTCCATGGTGCAAAACATATTCTACACTATTGGAACAAATTTCCTAGGTGCAAAACATATTCTACACTATTGGAACAAATTTCCTTAGTGCAAAACATATTCTACACTATTGGAACAAATGCCCTAGTTGTAAAACATTCTAAACTATCAAAACAAACTTCAATGGTGCAAAACATGTTCTACAATACCAGTACACATTTCCTTGGCGTAAAAAATATTCTACAATACACATTCTACAAGACAAATTTCCCAGGTGCAAAACATTCGAAAATATTAACATTAGTACAAACGTCCTAGGTGCAATACATATTCCCTCAGACAAATTCTCTTTGGCACTAAATATACTTGACAGTATTATTACTAATTCTCTTTTGCGCAAAACATATTCTCCACATCTATATTTGGAAAACATATTAACCCTTTACCACAGAATCTTAACTTTTAATGACCCCGAGTAAGAAGCCCTTTAAAAACATTGTGGGAAAAGGAGAAAATGCTGGTAACCAGCATTTTCTCCTTTTCCCACAATGTTTTCTACCCTTCTCAAAACAAATTTCAATTTTTGAGTCAAATTTATTTTGTTGTCTGCAAAGGCTCTCAATTTGGACAAATGTAAAATTTTATCATTTGGTAAAGGGTTAAACTAAACATACCTTCCAATAAGGGCTTTCTGGGTCAAACTTTCTTATTAAATCTTCCACTGCTTCAACCAGGTCAGAGTCGTCTTCAAGGAATGTACGTAAAATATCTGGAACACTGTAAAATAAGAGGGCCATTGGCCCTAAAGCACTCACCTGAGTAAGGTCATCTAGGATTGTTAAGGCTGCAAAGATCCTGGTCGTGATGATGTAAAACGCACAAGTGTAAGTGATCTACTTTTTGACTGGTTTAGCCTATTTCTGAATCTCTAAGCTGGCTCAAAATGTTGCCTCTAGAGTCACACAAGGTTTTTTTTAAGATTTAGCCCTGTGACCTACTTTTTGACTCGATGTGACCCAATTTTGAACTTGTATGAGATTTTATCCAGACAAACATTCTGACCAAGTTTCATGATGATCTGGCTGAAAATGTGGTCCCTAGAGTGCACACAAGGTAAATGTTGATGACCGCACGACGGACGCCGGACACAGCACGATTACAAAAGCTCACCTTGAGCACTTTGTGCTCAGGTGAGTTAACAATTGTAAGTCTTAGTTACTATGGATAGCCTTCTCTTTGGTGTATTGGCTAAAGCAAGTGCCTATGAAACTGGAGGCTGGATGTTAGAGTCACAGTGGGGGTGTTATGTGATCAAAAGACATTACTGTATGTCAAATTATTAAACAATACAGAATAACTTAGAAGTCATGCTCTGGCAAAAGTGGGTTTTATGCATCTCTGTGATACATTGTACCAAGCAAGTCATCATATGATTATGGCTTCATAGAATCAATTTCATCTAACAACTAAATGAAGTAGAATGATTTTTGGACATTCAGAAAATTTACCAAGGTCAAAAAGGTTGATCTAGGTCAATACTTTTGCAGATGCATTAAACCTCCTTTTCCCAGGGTATAGCTCATATGTAATGTCAGTTGTATTATCAATATGCAAAATAGAGCGGGATTTGGTCATTAACTCTTTACCAAGCAACAAAATTTTGGGCTAGACCAAATTGAAAGCACTTGCAAATGACAATAAATGTAGCTCAAATATCGATTTCTGTCTCTGATAAAGTAAATAACATCCTTTTCCACAATGTTTTCAAAAGCTTTCTCTTTTAGGGTCATTTAAACTCAGGATTGTGTTGTAAAGACTTAACTAGAGCGCAAAATCCTTTTGTACATTCACAGTTAACGTGCATGGAACTTCAGCTGCGTTTCCAGTCAGGGCAGACCGTAAGAATAGTCTCCGATTTAAGATGTGTGACAGTTTGAAAGATGTTCAAGCGGGAACAGTCCTAAAATTGCAACATCTGAGACTTTTTCACTGTTGAATTTCCTTTTTCTGCCCTCCTAGACCCTTTACCAAACAACAAAATATTGGACTTTCCAAAACTGAAAACTGATAACACAATAAATGTGACTCTAAGATCAAAATTTACTTTTGGAAGGGAAGAAAACATTGTGGAAAAAGAGAAAATACTGGTCCTCAGCATTTTCTCTTTTACCAAAAATGTTTGCCAAATGTTTTCAGACTGCTTCTTCCTCAAGGTTGTTAAAACTTGGTACTGTGTGGTGATTGGGACTGTGTGGTGTTGGATTGTGTGGTGAAGAATTTAATTCTATTTTTGTTAACCCTTTACCAGACAACAAAATTTTAGACCTTTCCAAATTGAAAGCATTTGCAGACGAAGAAATAAAAAGTGACTCAAATACTGAAATTTGCTTTGGGCAGGGTAGAAAACATTATGGGAAAAGGAGAAAATGCTGGTTACCAGTATTTTCTCCTTTTCCCAAAATGTTTTCAAAAGCTTTCTTACTTGGGGTCATCAAAGTTGGCACTGTGTGGTAAAGGATTAATACTCTAGATAAAAAATCGATACGGAAGAACTGTAAAACTTACCTGTTTAATTCATAGAGAGAGATGAACTTTCTTTTACTGAGCATCTCTGCACTGAAGGACTTGACATTGTATCTGCAATATCGATGATTCTTTATTATCACTGATTTATTATTCATAATTATCGTCATTCAAAAGACAAGCCAGAGCAAGAAATTATGTAAATCATCAATTCATTTTGATAACCAAACAAGGGTATGGGATGTGGGTACTGTCATTTGGCTGTACTTGCTTTTCCAGTCAAAATTCTCTGTCAAAAAGGTGCATCAATCAGAAAGTACTTTGACAGTTATCTGCCATTCTGACATTGGTTCCCCTTTTGAAAAATAACAATAAGCTAGTTTGAAGTAAACATCTTCATAAATGATAGAGATATCAGAAAGTCTTGAAGTTTTCACACAATATAGACAACTTCAAGGCTTTGATAATAGCTGATGATTTTTTTCAAAAGAGCCAAACTAAAACTCAAAAGAAACTCTGTTGTGTATTTAGACAATAAAATGCTATACTTATCAGACTGTCATATACATACAGAGATAGTTGGTTTGAGAGATCCTGGTAATTTTCTTAACCCTTTCCCAGACGACAAAATTTGGACTGGTCCAAATTGAAAGAGTTTGCAGACGACAATTTTAAATTTGACAAAAATGGCAGAAAGGTCTCAAAAAGGATAGAAAACACTGTGGGAAAAGGAGAAATTGCTCGTTACGAGCAATTTCTCCTTTTCCCATAGTGTTTTCAAAAGACTTGTACTGCAGATACGTGAAAACCAGGGCTTGTTTGGGAAAGGGTTAACCCTAAAACATAACCAAGGAACCACAGAAAAGTTAAACCCTTTACCAAACATTTCTTTTTTCAATTCTTTATCAGGCAACAAAATTTTTGACTCGTTGAAAATGAAAGCATTTGCAGACGACAAAATAAACGACTCAAAAATGAAACATTGTTTTGGAAAGGGTAGAAACATTTTGAGGAAAGGAGAAAATGCTGGTTATCAGTCCTTTTTCCTTTTCCCACATTGTTTTCATAAGCTTTCATTCTAAGGGTTCGTCAGAAGTTGGGATTGTGTG
Source organism: Tridacna gigas (assembly GCA_945859785.2). Lineage (NCBI taxonomy): Eukaryota > Metazoa > Mollusca > Bivalvia > Cardiida > Cardiidae > Tridacna > Tridacna gigas. The sequence goes on from OX244028.2 coordinate 10,193,477, forward strand.
GAACAGTGTTGACTCTTTACCAAACGACAAAATCTTAGACCGGCATTTGCAGACGACAATTTAGATGTGGCTAAAATAATTGGAGTTGTTTCTGAAAGTTAAGAAAACATTGTTAGAAAAGGAGAAATGCTAGTTACTAGCATTGTCTCCTTTTCCCACAATGTTTTCAAAAGCCTTTTTCCCACAATGTTTTCAAAAGCCATTTCTATTAGGGTTGTCAAAACTTGTGATAGTGTAGTAAAGGGTTAAGGTGGGCCCAGCACAGTCAATATCATATAATGAGGGAAAGTCTGTACTTACCTGGTCAATTCTTGAAATAACCTGGGATATTCATCACTGCTAACTGTACGCTTTTTTGCGTCCACATTGCTTCTTCGTAACTGAAAAATTTCAATAACTATTAACCCATAATCCTGAGTTTTCACGGCCCTCGAAAGGAAGTCTTTTGAAAACATTGTGGGAAAAGGAGAAAATGCTGGTAACCAGCATTTTCTTCTTGTCCAGCATTGTTTTCTACCCTTTCCAAAACAAATTTCATTTTTTTTAGCCACATTTATTTTGTTGTCTGCAAATGCTTTCAATTTGGGCCAATCTAAAATTTTGTCGTTTGGTAAAGACTTAAAGAAGAGTTAAATGATATACAGGAATCACTGCGTTTAAATTTCTGATTTCTCTTCAACCTTAAAAGGTCATACTATTCATATCTCACCATAGAACTCAAGATATCCTCTTCCCAAATAAAGCTGGACAATTCCGCAGAAACAACATAGCCCTCTCTGTCTAGGTTTATCAGGTGAATGACACGATCTTTTGTCAGCTGTAACCTAAAAGGGAAGCAGAAACATATGCTAATAGATTTGTTTGGTGTTCTGAGCTACCGGTATTTAACACTTTACCATATGGAAAAAAAAAAACTTTAACATGTCCAAATTGAAAGAATCTGAGGAACGCAAATTAAACATGGCTCAAATGATGTGAGTTGTCTTTGAAGGAGTAGAAAACATTGTGGAAAAGGGAGAAAATGCTGGTTACCAGCATTATCTCCTTTTCCCACCAAGTTATCAAAAGCCTTCTTCCTCAGGGTTGTTGACCATGGGATTGTTAAGTAAAAGGTTTACCTCTGTAGAGCTGAAGCATGGTGAAACTGTTAATGCGGATGGCGTAGATCAAGATCAGACTGCATCTGATCTTGGATCTACACTGTCAGCTTCTTTGCCAGATATTCTAACAAAGACGGCTTTGACATTGCAATATCTGCAACTATAGAACTGACTAAGAACATTCATTTTGTCTTTTTAGCACCACACCAGTTAATTATATATCAGTAACGTTGCATCTAAACTGTAGTAAAAGAAACTCCGGAAACCCATGGATGGGTGATATGCTAGGCCAGTCATATTCATGTGTTTGGTAGTGAATTCCATTTCTAATATTGTTTCAGTCATATCACTGGCTAGTGAGACCATCCATACTTTCCAAGAGTTTGACCATTTACCACACAATCCCGACTTTTAATGACCCTGAGGAAGAAGCCTTTTGAAAACATTGTGGGAAAAGGAGAAAATGCTGGTAACCAGCATTTTCTCCTTTTCCCACAATGTTTTCTACCCTATCAAAGACAAATTCCATTATTTACAGTAAATTTTAATTGTCGTCTGCAAACGCTTTCAATTTCAGAAAGTCTGAAATTTTGTCGTTGGGGAAAGAGTTAATTGAACAGTACTTTGCACAACACACTTTCACAAACCACTGGCTACTTTTAGAAAAAAACATTTGCCCAAGCGGGGGGGGGGGAGAAACCCCTTCCTGCTGGACTGAATAAATTCTTTAACTCTTTACAATACAACCCTGTAACAACGATTGATTGTATGATTGATTGTATGGTGTTTAACCCCGTTTTTAACATTATTTCAGTCATATTGCAGAAGCCAGTGCACCTATCTATGCTTTCCCAGAGTTTCTTTTTTTACCAGTACTCCTCACAATATTCTTTCCAAGCCACTGGCTGCTTTCCCACATAACCATCGTCGAAACAATGATCAGCCGTGAGAGAGGAATGAATCCTGTCGCAATGACTATCATCAATCCTCAGAAAGAAATTGGCCAAGCCGGGGATCAAACCAGCGACCTCCTGTTCTCAAGTCCTGTACGCTACCGACTGAGCTACGGGGGCTTGGCTATTGTAACGACACTGGGTCTGAAGGCTTCTGAAAACAATGTGGGAAAAGGAGACACCAGCATTTTCTCCTTTTTCCACAATGTTAACTATTGTTTCAAAGACAACTCACATCATTTGAGTCATGTTTAACTTTTCTTCTTTTAGGTCACACCCAATTCTTTAAATTTTTGCATCTGCACATTCTTTCTTTTTGAAACATTTGGGGGGGGGGGGGAAAGGTCTCATAAAGATTTTTTCAGGGTTGGCAATTTTTTTTTTCAATCAGCAGTGCGTTATTTTGTGCTGTCTGATCTTGATCTACACTGTCTGCAAAACTCTTTACCACGCAATCCCCAGTTTCAATGACTGATCATTATATGGTTTTGAAAAATATTGTGGGAAAAGGAGAAAATGCCGGTAATTGGCATTTTCTCCTTTCCCCACTATGTTTTCTACCCTATCATAGAAATTAAGCTCATTTGTATCAATTTTGAATTTGTCGTCTGCACATGTTTGAATCTGAGCAGGTCTGAAATTTGCTGTTTGGGAAAGGTTTAATTTAGCCCTTTACCACATAATCCCGACTTTTAACGACCCTGAGGAAGAAGCCTTTTGAAAACATTGCGGGAAAAGGAAAAAAATGCTGGTTAACAGCATTTTCTCCTTTTCCTGCAATGTTTTCTGCCCTTCCTGCAACAAATTTCAATTGTTGAAAAAAATTTATTTTGTCGCCTGCAGATGCTTTCGATTTGGATTAGTCGAATGTTTTTCATTTGGTATAGAGTGAAGTTTAACCCTTTAAACACACAAGCCCAACTGTTAACGACCCTGAGGAAGAAGCCTTTTGAAAACATTGTGGGAAAAGGAGAAAATGCTGGTAACCAGCATTTCTCCTTTTCCAACAATGTTTTCTACCCATCCCAAAACAAATTTCAATTTTTGAGTCATGTTTATTTTGTCGTCTGCAAATGCTTTCAATTTGGAAGTATAAAATTTTGTCGTTTGGTAAAGTGTTAAAATGGTGCTTTACAAGTTTAGTTAAAATCATGAACAAACATTAAAGAAATACTCCAAACCATTTAACATAGCAGTATTCTTGAGGTTCCTTTTTAACATTGCCATTTTCTACATCCTGGTCAAGATTCACGCCTGCAGCCTGTGGAAGTCGCGGAGCTTCCTTTACATTCCATCCAAACACATGGCAATAATTGGGGACCTGTGAAGAGTAAGATGAGAGCGGATTATATAAAACTGTTTACCAGATGAAATAGTTGTTGGCCAGTCCATACTGAAAGCATTTGTTGATGACTTAATTCTTTACCAAAGAAAAAAATTTTAGACTTAGCAAAACTGATAGTCTTTGAAAGGGTAAAAAATATTGGGAAGGGCGGTGAGCAAATTAAAGAAAATGCTGGCTAACAGCATTTCCACCTTTCCCAAAATTGTTTTCAAAAGCTTAATTCCTCCTGGTTGTTCAAAACCAGGACTTTTTTGTAAAAGGCCAAAGAACTCTTTAATTCATTCACGATCTTTAAATTAAATACATAGTTGGTTTAAGAATTTTACAATTGCTCAAACTTCAGTACCTAGGGATAAATGAATTGAATGCAAGTTATCAAAACAATTTTTCTTGTGGATTAAATTCATATAAATATATTTCAGAGTGCTGAAGAGATGGTATATAACATGAACCCTATACAAAACAGTCCTGTATTTTCACAGCCTTGAGAAAGAGGGCCGATGAAAACATTATGAGTAAAGGAGATAATGCTCTCCATTTCGAACAAAGTTTTTTTTAATATCCTGATGAAAACTATTACCAACGTTTTGAGTCACATTTAATTCAGACAAGATGCCTCCTACTTGCATGTGTCTATTTTTAACATCTGATGAAGGAAGGAGTTTACCCTTTTTCATACAATGTTTCCTACCCTATCAAAGACAAGTTCCACAATTTGAGCCATATTAACTCTTTACCACACAACCCTGACTTTTAACGACCCTGAAAAAGAAGCCTTTTGAAAACATTGTGGGAAAAGGAGAAAATGCTGGTAACCAGCATTTTCTCCTTTTCCCACAATGTTTTCTAACCTTCCCAAAACAAATTCCAATTTTTCAGTCACATTTATTTTGTCGTCTGCAAATGCTTTCAATTTGGACTAGCCTGAAATTTTGTCGTTTGGTAAAGAGTTAAAATTTTCATCTGCAACAACTTTCGTGTTCGACACTTTTACTTCCTTAAAACAAGCCAGTACTCAGTCTGTGATGAAGCCCAGCCTGGTAGCTAAGTGGTCAGAGTATCTGACTCATGACCTGATAGTTGCGGGTTAGATACCCACTTGAGACAAACTTTCTCTCGGTGATTTTTCACCTCTTCCGTGTGATATACTGGTATGTGAGAGAAGTAGTCAGTGGCTTTGAAAGTTATGTCAGTACTGGTGTGAGAAAGCCAGGAAACACAGGTGCAGGTGCACTGACCGCCATGATATAACCTAAGCTGTTCAACCGGTGTTAACACTTTAAAAGCTGCTGAATAAATGAAATGCAAATTTCTACTAAATACTACAAGGCCAAACATTGTGGTTTCAAAGTTGATTTCACCGGAAATAAAATACCGTATCGGACAGTGTAGATCAAAGATCAAACTGCATGTTCTGTGCAGTCTGATCTTGATCTACACGGTCCGCAGAAGGTCAGTGGGTCGCGATAAGCAGCTTAAGGGTTAAACATCAGTACAAACAGAAATGAAACACTCTGTGATAGGGGCAGTTTCAAAGGTTGACCTTGCCAATTACAGGATTCAAACCCAAAACCTGTGATGTGCCAGGCTGACCCTCTTTCCCAACACTTTTGTCTTCCTCAAGTTTCAGTTTCACTTATTTAGTAGTTCAAAAGGCTGAGGGTTTAACCCTGTACCACACAATCCTGAGTTTTGACCACCCTTAGAAAGAGGCCTTTTGAAAACATGGGAAAAGGAAAAAATGCTGGTAACCAGCATTTCCTCACAATGTTTTCTGCCCTTTAACAGACAAATCTCATCATATGATCTATACAGTGTATATAGTTTGTTCTTCTGCAAATACTTTCAATTTAGACAAGACTTAGTGTAAAATTTTGTTGTTTGGTAAAAGGTTAACTCTCTACCAAAATGTCCCATGTTTTAACAAATCTATGGAGGCATGCTTTTGAAAACATTGTGAGAAAAAGAAAAATGCTGATAAGCAGCATTTTCTCCTATTTCCACATTTTCTAGCCTTACAGAGGCAAATCCCATCCTTTGAGCCACATTTAACCATATCCCAAATTTTAAAGACCCTCAGACAGAAACTGTTTGAAAACATTGTGGAAAAAGGAGAAAATCCTGGTAACCAGCATTTTCTCCCTTTCCCACAATGTTTTGTAACCTTTCAAAGGCAAATCCCATCTTTTGAGTCATATTTAATTTGTTATCTGAAATCACTTTGAATATGTACAAGTCTGAAATCTTGTCATCTAGTAAAGAGTCAAATGCCTATATTGGAGAAACTGGGAGGAAAACTTGGTCAGCTCTATTGAATAGACAAGGTACAAAAAATGTATTTAATTCAAAAACTTTCTTTCACACCTTTTCAAAATAAATTTGTTAGCTTTTTTTAGTTTAGGTACTCAGGAAAATTTTAACGACATATTAATACTTCAGAAACTTTTGAAAGCACCATTGAAAAGTAAGTACTATTTAAGAATTTAAAATTCTGTTAGTTATAAACTTGTGTATTTTTTTTTTTTAATCATGTTTGCTTAGTAGCATGTGGTCTTGCATTTTTTCTTTTTTTCTTTTCAAGATAGTTGTTTTTAGAAGAAAAAATAAAATGCAAAATCTATATCTTTCTTGTCTTGTTTGCTTAGCATGTAACCTATCAAACTTTTTACAGTATGAAATTGTGATACTACTTCCATAGTTTTCACTATACACCATGACTGATTGATTGATTGTATGTTGTTTAATGCCGTTTTCAACATTATTTCAGTTATATCGCGGCTGCCAGTGCACCTATCCATGCTTTCCTGGAGTGTCTTTTACTAGTACTCCGCACAATATTCTTTCCAAGCCACTGGCTGCTTTCCCATATAACCATTGTCGAAACAATGGTCAGCGGTGAGAGAGGAATGAATCCTGTCGCAATGACTATCATCAATCCTCAGAAAGAAATTGGCCAAGCCCAGGGATCGAACCAGCAACCTCCTGTTCTCAAGTCCTGTACGCTACGGACTGAGCTACTGGGCTTGGCATACTATACACCAGAATGCATTCTTATTTTACAATACATTTTTGAGTCGCCTGGTTGCGTAGCAACCAGGCTCTCATTGTTATCATCCTGATCTATGGGGTGACGTAGGCATACCTCCGGCCTTGTACTGCTTCCTGGCCGAGTTCCGGTTTACGAGATAAAACATAGTTTTCTAATTATTCGGTAAACAACCCAGTTTCTCTCGTAAATAACTTACAACTGTGCCTTTGTGATGATGAATATGTCTACAAAGACTTAGCTTTTTAACGGTTTAAACCTTTGAAACAATCTTTTCGTCCACATGGGTACACGATATCCTATCGCTTACACAGACGTCATCTCTAAATATAGCGCATTATGTATATATCTAAAAATAGCCGTCGTGACCTAAACAAGTTTGCGGACATGCTGAAAAATACTCTCCGACGACAAGCGTCTTTACTACGACACGCTTTTATTTGTGGACAGTTCTCAGTGAAAATGGTTCGATAATTACCCATTAGAAGTACATTCTAAATCTCACAATCTGTCCTTAATTGTTAAAAGTCTCAATACAATTCAACACTCAACTAATGGTCGGAAAGAGAAAGGCGATACCGAGTTGACATTGAAGATTTCAATGGAGATTTTTCCCAACAGTTGGCTATTTTTTTAAAACAAATTTATAACAACTTGGAATGGTTGCATCGCCTTCTTAAACATTTTTACACGTTGCTTCTTCAGAGCTTTTTATTCTAGACTTTAAATACTTTGCACACCAATATTCTAGGTGCACAGAGATCGTACATAGCGTATGTAATGCGCACGGTTCTAGGCTGTACCAAGTCATCGCTTAGCAGGTGCTTTCTGGAATGTAACTGTGCGACAAATATAGATCTTATAATCACGTGACGTGTAACGTCATTTGCACCACGGAATTCTTTATAAATTTACATATTTATGAATCAGTCGCTATTCAAAGCGGCCCTTATTTTCAGCGTACACCGACCTAACGGTTTACTGATCCATGCAGAGAGAGTGTTTAAAGTATACTTTTTTTGATTAATTGTTTTTCGTTTGAGGTGAAGTTGTAAAAGTCTGCTGGTTTTTTTTTTAATGTGCGATTAACCTAGATCTAGTATTTATGAAACAACAATTTATTAGTGCGGGTGTCAGAATGCAAGGTGCTTTCGTAACTGCCAAAATCTGAATTCACACGGGAATTCGACTTGAAACTACGCAGTTCTAACAACCAGCAATCTGAGAACTTGACTTTTTACTCTTCTATATTTTTAATATAATAGAACATATTAATGTTAACCCACTCGAACAAGTTCTTTATTGGCGTGTTTGTAATCTTGTAAAGGGTTGTTGTAAAGGGTAATTTAGAGCGAACCGCAAACATTTAGTTTAAGCCAAAGCAGTATACATGTAGATCTCTAAAATTTTCAATTGGTGTGGAAGCAGTACTAATTCCTGGGACGTTATAAAACAAAGACAAAGTTAAAAGGCTGACGATCATGCCATTGGGTTATATTGTTTTTCTTGAGCTGTAGCAGCCACATTCTTAGAGTCCACTGTGGACAAAAATTGAACCCAGATAGCAACAAATACAAATTATTTCCAAAGGACAAGTAGATTACTGACTCAAATATTTGTGTGTGCTCCAGAGACATTTCAGTCCAATGATCATGAAATTGCCAGGCTGTTTGTCTTAATAATAATTTTTGACAAAACTGAAAGTAGGTCACCAGGGGTTAAAAGAAAAAGGTTGTCACTAGGTCAAATCAGACAGAACTGTAATAGATCTAGTACTGTAGAATCCATAGAATCCATTTATTTTCAGTCCAGTACTCACGGAACTTGTCAGGCTTAGATTAGATATGGGTGAGTTGCAAAAGAGTATTTTTGGTCTAAAAGTTTGTCACTAGATCCAATACCAGAAGACAGAGTTCAATTGAGTTCCATACTAATGTTGCCTAAATGGTCCTCTTGTAAAATCGTTCAAGTGGTTCAGCTCTGTTTCTATAAACTTCACAGAAGCTTCAGAACTGAGTAGTAACATTTCAAAATAACAGCCTCTGAAACTGTATAAGCAATTATACCCAAATTTCATATCTAGCATCCTGTATTTGGAAAGGACAATTATTGAAATTAAACGATATATGTATAACCATGTTGTCCAATTCTAGAAAATTTGTGTCCTATAAAAACAACTTGCTCTAAATCTGGGGAGAAAATGTATTCACTATTCTACTGAAATTATTTAGAATGCTTGTTTTAGCAAAATGTGTAAGAATGAAGATATACATGTTAGTTAAGTCACCCAGATTCTGCGCTAGAAAAACATTTTTATCAAACTAGAACCGTAATTTTTGTCCACATTCTTTACAGGCATTATCAAGCTAGGGAGGAACTGTAAATATTGATTTAACTTAGACAGTTATTACGCCCCGTTGAATTTCGGGGTGGGGGAGGGGAGATATGGTTTTCATGTTGTCTGTCCGTCCGTCTGTTTGTCCGTCCGATCTTCCGTCCATTCAGACAGATATGTTCTAAAATCATTGACGAAAATTAATGAAATTTCATACATGTGGTCCTCATGATAGTCCACCGATACACTTTTTTTTTAAAATGTAATGCCTTGTCATGGAAAAAGGGCACTTGATGTCTTTCGGTTGTATTTTGTTTTTGTTTTTAAAGCAGTGTCATAGCAAAAGGGGGTTTGATGTATATTTCCATTCTGGACCAATCTCTTTAACTACTGGACAAAATTTTATGAAAATTCATATTTTATTGTTTATCATAAGCCACAGACAATCAGTATTTGTTTTTATTTAATGAAATTCCCTATCATGGAAAAAGGGGGCTTAATGTATATTTTCACCAAGAAAGGTCATTTACATGCAAAACAAAATACCTCTTATAATTATGTTTCTGTAAAAAAAAAAAAAGTTTTTTTCCGGAGGTGGATATCATTTCAACGAAATGACTTGTTTTGTATTGATTGTACCTTTTTAAAACAATTTTTTAAATGAAGTCGCCTGGGGTAAGAGACTTTGAACTTTTTAAACCTGTTCCTTGTGCCTAAATTTTAATTCTCACCACATATATTTGTTTTAATGTAAATTTTAATATGTTTGTAATTTTAGGATGACAACTTAGAAATATGCTTGCATATAATACTGTCTTATAGTTGAGTTATTTTATATCTCGAATGCTTTTAATATATTTGAACAAAAAAGGGTGAAAACTTCTAACCCATTACCCTCCAGGCGACTCTCAGGACTATCAGTCCTTTGATTAGATTAGTGGGTCTACTTTTTTTTCTAATTTCATGTTAATGATTCCTGTTTCTAACCCTTTACCATACAATCCCAAGTTTTAACGACCTTCATGAAGATGCCTTTTGAAAACATTGTGGGAAAAGGAGAAAATGCTGGTAAACAGCATTTTCTCCTTTTCCCACAATGTTTTCTTCCCTTTCAAACACAAATTCCACAATTGAGCTGCATATAATTTGTCTTCTGCAAAGCTTTTTAATTTTGATGAGTCTAAAATTTTGTTGTTTGGTAAAGAGTTACTATTCCATGCTTTCATATCCCATATTTTTACACAAAACAATATAGATCAACTAAACTTAACATATTGCCTTGATTGGTACAATAATTATTCATCATGGAGATCCATTAAGCCCCCTTTTGCATGGGTCATATTCTTGCCTAACCCTTTACCACACAATCCCGCCTTTTAACAACCCTGAGGAAGAAGCATTTTGAAAACATTGTGGGAAAAGGAGAAAATGCTGGTAACCAGCATTTTCTCCTTTTCCTACAATGTTTTCTATCCTATCAAAGACAAAAACCATCAATTTAGCAACATCTAAATTGTCTTCTGCAAATGCTTTCAATTTGGTCCAGTCCAAAATTTTGTCGATTGGTAAAGGGTTATCTATCAATGTTCATTTCATCCATCTCTCACTCTCAGAGTTATATTTCATGTGTAACTGTTTTTTCTCTCCCTATTTTCAACAGCAAATAATTATTTCTAATCTTCTAAAAAGCCTAGCCTCCGTTAGTACAGTTGGTAATGTACAGGACTTGAGAACGGGGTTGCTGGTTCAAACCAAAGTTCGGCCAATTTCTTTCCAAGGATTGATGACAGTCATTGTAACAGAATTAATTCCTCTCCCACCGCTGATCATTGTTTTGATGATGGTTATGTGAAAAAGCAGGCATTGGCTTGGGAATAAAACTGTGCAAAGTACTGGTAAAAGAGACTCTAAGAAAGCATTAATAAGGTGCACTGGCCACCACAATAAAACAGAAATAATGTTGAAAATGGAGTTAAACACCATAACAAGAGGGCCATGATGGCCCTGGATCGCTCACCTGAGTCAATTGGCAAAGTTTCACTCCAGGGTCATAATGACCCAATTTAAAACTCATCTGAAATATTATTAAGACAAACATTCTGACCAATTGTCAGGTCAACTGAGCTGAAAAATGTGGCCTCCGGAGTGTCCAAAATGTATTTCTTCAATTTGACCTAGTGACCTAGTTTATTACCCTATGTGACCATATTTTACACTCATCCGAGATATTATCAAGACAAACACGCTGACCAATTTTCAGGGCAATTGAGCAAGAATTGTGGCCACTAGAGCCCCCACAAGATATTTCTTTAAATCTGACCTAGTGACCTAGTTTATGACCCTATGTGACCCAATTTTGAACTCATCCAAGATTTTATCAAGACAAACATGCTGATCAATTTTCAGGTCAATTGAGTAAGAATTGTGGCCACTAGAGCCCCCACAAGATATTTCTTTAAATCTGACCTAGTGACCTAGTTTATGACCCTATGTGACCCAATTTTGAACTCATCCAAGATTTTATCAAGACAAACATGCTGATCAATTTTCAGGTCAATTGAGTAAGAATTGTAGCCTCTTGAGCGGCCACAAAAAATTTCTTTTAGTTGATCTAGTGACCTACTTTATGACCCAAGGTGACCAAAATTCAAACTCATCTGACATTTTATCAAGAAAAACATTCTGACCAATTTTTAAGTCAATTCAGCAATAAATGTGGCCTCTAAAGTGCCCACAAGGTATTTTTATAATTTGACCTTGTGACCTAGTTTATGACCCAAGGTATCCCAAATTCAAACTCATCCGAGATTTTATTTAGACAAAGATTCTGACCAATTTTCAAGACAATTGAGTGATAAATGTGGCCTCTAGACTGCCCACAAGGTATTTCTTTAATTTGACCTAGTGACTTAGATTATGTTCCCAGGTGACCCAATTTTGAAGTTACCCAAGATTTCATCAAGACAAACATTCTGACCGATTTTTGGGTCAATTGAGCAATAAATGTGGCCTCTAGAGTGCCCACAAGGTATTTCTTTCATTTGACCTGGTGACCTAGTTTATGACCCCAAGTCGTCCAAAATTTAATTAAGACAAACATTCTGACCAATTTTCAAGTCAATTGAGCAAACAATGTGGCCTCTAGAATGTCCACATGGTATTTCTTTGATTCGACCTAGAGACCTAGTGTATGACCCTAGGTGACCCAATTTCAAACTCATCCGAGATTTAATTAAGACAAACATTCTGACCAATTTTCAAGTCAATTGGGCAAAAAAATGTGGCCTCTAGACTGCCCACAAGGTATTTCTTTAATTTTACCTAGTGAGCTACTTTATGACCCCAGATAACCCAATTTCAAAGTCTTCTGAGATTTAATTAAGACAAAGATTCTGACCAATTTTCAAGTCAATTGAGCGAAAAATATGGCTTCTAGAGTGCCCACAAGGTATTTCTTTAATTTGACCTAGTGACCCATTTTTAGACCCCACATGACCCAATTTTGAACTCATCCGAGTTTTTATCAAGACAAAGATTCTGACCAAGTTTCGTGAGTATCGGACTGAAAATGTATCCTCTAGAGCACACACAAGGTTTTCCTAAGATTTAACCTGGTGACCTAGTTTTTGAACTGAGGTGACCCAGTTTCAAACTCTTCCAAGATATCATCAAGACACAGATTCTGACTTGGTTTCATTAGTATGGGACTCAAAATGTGGCCTATTGAGCCCACACAAGGTTTTTCTAAGATTTGACCTAGTGACTTAGTTTTTGACCCAATTTCAAACTCATACGAGATTTTATCAAGACAAACATTCTGGCCAAGTTTCACAAGTATCTGACTGAAAATGTGGCCTCTACAGCCCACACAAGGTTTTTCTAAGATCTGACCTAGTGACCTAGTATTTGACCCAACGACCTAGTATTTGACCCAACATGACCCAATTTCAAACTCATCCGAGATTCTATCAAGACAAACATTCTGACCAAGTTTCACAAGTATCTGACTGAAAATGTGGCCTCTAGCACGTACACAAGGTTTTTCTAAGGTTTGACCTAGTGATCTAGTTTTTGATCCCACATGACCCAATTTCGAACTTGTCCGAGAATTTATCAAGACAAACATTCTGACCAAGTTTCACAAGTATCTGACTGAAAATGTGGCCTATAGAGCACACACAAGGTTTTTCTACGATTTGACCTAGTGACCTAGTTTTGACCCCACATGACCCAATTTCAACCTCGTACGAGATTTTATCAAGACAAACATTCTGACCAAGTTTCACAAGTATCTGACTGAAAATGTGGCCTATAGAGCGCACACAAGGTTTTTCTAAGATCTGACCTAGTGACCTAGTTTTTGACCCCATATGACCCAATTTCAAACTTGACCGAGAATTTATCAAGACAAACATTCTGACCAAGTTTCATGAGGATCCGACTGAAAATGTGGCCTCTAGAGCGTACACAACATTTTTCTAAGATTTGCCCTAGTGACCTAGTTTTTGACCCCACATGACCCAATTTCAAACTCGTCCCAGATTTGATCAAGACAAATATTCTGACCAAGTTTCATGAGGAACTGACTGAAAATGTGGCCTCTAGAGCCTACGCAAGGTAAAGGTTGAAGACAGAAGATGGACGCCAGACACAGCACGATCACAATAGCTCACCATGAGCACTTTGTGCTCAGGTGAGCTAAAAACAATTAAGTAATCTAAACCCTTTCACTAGCCTTGCATGGGCAAGACCAAGGGCTTTTGCCAACTGCATTGATCAAGATCAGACTGTACTAAACATGCAGTCTGATACTGAACCTATACTGTCCACATGGTTATTTAAACCCTTTGACTCTACTAAACAACAAAATTTTAGACCTGTCCAAATTGAAAACATTTGCAGATGACAAATGTGACTGAAAAGTTGAAATCTGTTTTTGGAAAGGTAGAAAGCATAGTGGAAAAAAGAGAAAATGCTGGGTACCAGCATTTTCTCCTTTTCCCACAACGTTTTCAAAAGTCTTCTTCTTTAGGGTCGTTAAATCTCGGGATTGTTGGGTAAAGGGTTAACTCTGTACTAGACAACCAAATATTTAGACTTACCCATGTTGAAGGCATTTGCAGATGACAAAACTCATCTTTGCCTAAAAGGTGGGATTTTCTTTGATACAGTAGGAAACATTGCTGAAAAAGCAGAAAATGCTGGTTACAAACGTCTTCTCCATTTCCTATAATGTTTTCAAAAGTCTTGTTCCAACAGGCCATTAGAACTCGTAAATGAGCAGTAGAAGGGTAAGACTAAAAAACTTACTTAGTTTCGGTTGTTTTTTCAGCAGTCCAAAGAGGCTGAATTCATACAGCATGTCTGCATGGGTGCATGCAAGTGTGTGTGGTTTGTGAGGATGTGTTTAACTGTGGGTGTGTTTAAATGGACTGATGAATACTGATTTCAAAATGTTTGTAATTGATATTAATGTATATAAAGTCTTAAATAATTTTTAATAAAGAATATGGTTGAATATTTTTTTAAATATGTTAATGTTTCTAAGTGAAAGACACTAACTATTTTATTTGGATGAGACTTAAGTAAATAAAGATATGAGCCATGCTCTGTGAAAAGGGGGCTTAAATGCATCAGCAAAAAGTATCAACCCAGGTCAGCTTGTGCAGTCTGTGTAGGCTGACCCGAGTCGAAACTGTTTGCTACTGGTCAATAATCTGCAGGTGAAAGGACCAGTTTACCTCATGATACAGTCTGTTGTTATTTTATGGATCTGCAAAGATATGATGACTTGCTGGGTATCATGTATCACAGATATGCATTAAACCCCCTTTGCCAGAGCATGGCTCATATATACATTTGGTGCCGAAAGATCCAATTAATAGGGTCTAACTTAATACTTCAGCACACAATCCCAAGTTTTAATGACCCTGAGAATGAAGCTGTTTGAAAACATTGTGAGAAAAGGAGAAAATGCCGGTAACCAGCATTTGCTCCTTTTCCCACAATGCTTTATAACTTTTCAAGATCAAAATTAATACTATGATTTGAAAAACATTTGAATTGTCGTCTGCAAATTCCTTCTAAAATTTTGCCAAGTGGTAAAGGGTTAACTTAGCTTTTGACAATAATTGTTGCAAATCTATTTTTGCCACTATTCGGCAGCAATTAGTAACAAATTACCATTCCTCCTCATTGTTACAACCACAATAGCTCATTATTAACCCTTATGCTGCCAAGCCCTACTCACAGACCTTTTGCGGACAGTGTAGATCAAGATCAGACTGCACAGAACGTGCAGTCTGATCTTGGATCTACACTGTCCAATAAGTTGTCTTTCTCAAACAAAAAAAACTACCCTCAAAATAGCAAAATGTTGGTTTTCATTGTACGTTTGAAGCTTCATTTCACTTCTTTAGCAGGATTAGGGTTATGTTCATTTTAGGAACCTGAACTCTTTCCCAAACAGCAGCTTTTCCTCTCTTCCAAGTTGAAAGCATATGCATATGACAAAATTGGAAACCGATACAAATGAGCTAAGTTCTCTTGCAAAGAGAAAAACATTTTGGGAAAAGGTGAAACTTCTTGTTACATGTAATATCTCCTTTTCCCACAATGTTTTTAAAAGCTGTCTTCCTCAGGGTCCTTATACCACAAGTTTGTTTGGTACACTATACATCACTGTGTTCTTAACTCTACCAAATGACAAAATTTTGGACTGGTCCAAATTGAAAGTATTTGCAGACTACAAAATAAATGTGACTCAAACATTGAAATTTGTTTTGGGAAGGCTAGAAAACATTGTGGGAAAAGGAGAAAATGCTAGTTACCAGCATTTTCTCCTTTTCCCACAATGTTTTCAAAAGGCTTCTTTCTCAGGATCGTTAAAAGTCCGGATTGTGTGGTAAAGAGTTCAAACTGAAAAGATCTGTGACTTAGGGGGAACTCTTTACTAAACAACAAAATTTCAAACTTGCTCAAATCTAGAGCATTAGCAGATGACAAATGTAGCTCAAACTGTTGGATTTGCCTTTTGAAGGGTAGAAAAAAATTGAGGGAAAAGGAGAAAATGCTGCATTTTCTCCTTTTCCCACAATGTTCTCACCTTTATTCTTCAGGGTCATTAAAACTCAGGACCGTGTGGTCAAGAGTTAATAACTAAGACCTGGGTCAAAACTTTAACTCTTTGAGCGCCAAATATATAAACCAAATCTCTTGCAATGGCTAAAAATGCCATCTACTGGTACTGAGAAAAATCATTACTTCGTAGGCTGGACAACACAAGCGGACGGCATAGAGCAAAGATCAGACTGCATGTTCTGTGCAGTGTGATCTTGATCTATGCCATCTGCAAAAGACCATGTTTTCGCCTATGGCGCTGAAAGGGTTAAAAGAAAATGGAGTGTTTATCATTTATCTGATATAGTGAACAAGTCCTCATTGTAACATTAACACTTTTGTACATAGCAATGGCTTAGCACCGATTTATAAAATTAGGATAAAGGACCCTGCAAGTCGTAACCTTTGGCCCTTTACCATACAAATGCTAGTAACCACCATTTTTTCCTTTTCCCACAATATTTGTTACCATTTCAATGACAGAAATAATCTTGTGAGCAACACTGAATTTGTCACCTGCAAATTTTTTCGAACTGGTCATGTCTACAATTTTGTTTTTGGTAATTAGCTCCTTGCCAAACGACAAAATTTTAGACTGGTCCATATTGAAAGCATTTGCAGACAAAAAATCAAATGTGGCTTAAAGTTGAAATTTGTATTGTGAAGGGTAGAAAACATTGTGGAAAAAGGAGAAAATGCTGGTTACCAGCATTTTCTCATTTTCCCACAATGTTTAAAAGGGTTTTTCTTCAGGGTCGATAAAAGTTAGGTAAAGAGTTAATCAGTCTGCAAATGCAGTCCAACGCAAGTGTTTTTATCTAATTTGTCGTCAGGAAATACATCCAAATTGGGCAAGTCTAAAATTCTTCTGTTTGGAACAGAATTAACCCTTTACCACAAATCCCGAGTTTTAATAGCCCAAGGAAAAAGGCCGATAGAAATATTGTGATAAAAGGTGAAAATGCTGGTATACAGCATTTTCTGCTTTTTCCACATTGTTTTCTTCGGAATGATTAATAAATTATTTTTTAACCCTTTTTTATAAGCAGTGGGCTATTGTCCTCCCTGCTAACTTTAGCGATCAGCTATTGTCCAGTGGGCTATTGTCTCAGTGGGCTATTGTCCGTCACCCCCTTTTCTTCCTTAACAATGACCAATTTCATCCTTTAACTCTGAACCACACAAACTGACTATTAACGACCCTGAGAAAGAAGCCTTTAGAAAACATTGTGAGAAAAGGAGAAAATGCTGGTAACCAGCATTTTCTCCTTTTCCCACAATGTTTTCTACCTTTCCCAAAACAAATATAAATTTTTGGGTCACATTTAATTTGTCGTCTACAATTATTGCTTTCAATTTGGACTAGTGTAAAATTTTATTGTTTGGTAGTGAGTTAAGCCAAATCTAGTTTGCTGTATGCAAATGCTTACATTTTGGACCAGTCTAAAATTTTGTTGTTTGGTAAAGGGTTACTTGTGCACATTTTGTGTATACCAGAAAAACATTCAGGGTTTTCATTTTGAAATGAAGCAACAGATTGATTGACAAAAACAACAGGCTGGGGGTCAAGGTGGCCGCTTAGGCTTTGGCGTCCATGATTACCAAATGGAGATCGGAGAAACGTATCGTCGCCTACGATTGGATAATTGGATGCAAGTATCCAATGAATGACCGCGTAACATTCATAAACCAATTGTTTCTGATGGTTTCGCGGTAAAATTGAACCGGTGTCGCAGTACAGTTACCAACGTGTCAAATATTTTCGATATAAACAATGCGATCGATTTTTCAAAGATCCAGCAAAAACAACCGATTAAAGGCCGATTTCAACCGATGTTTTTTATCGGCAATCGGCTTTAAATGAAAACCCTGAACATTATTAATATATTTTCCCATGGATTAATTTCGACTGTTTCAACAAACACTGTTTTATTATAATTAACTCTTTACCATCCAATCGCAAGTTTTTGTTTTTGTTTTCTTTTCTTTTGCATTTGCAGGCGAGAAATTAAATGTGGCTCAAATGATAGGATTTCATTCGGACTGGTCTGAAAACATTGTGGGAAAAGGAGAAAATGCTGGTAACCAGCATTTTCTCGTTTTACCACAATGTTTTCAAAAGTCTAATTTTCCCGAGTTGTTAAAACTTGGGATCGTGTGGTAATGGGTTAAACTTCGTGATAGCTCATTAGACAACGAAACTATAGGACTTTCCATAATGAAAGCATTTACAAACAACATGTAAGTTGGTGTCAAATAGATTGAATTTTACTTCCATATGGTAGAAAACATTAAGGGAAAAGGAAAAAAATGCTGGTAACCAGCATTTTCTCCTTTTCCTGCAATATTTTCAAAAGCCTTTTTTCTGGGGGTCCTTAAAAAGACCGGATTGTCTGGTGCAAAGGGACATAAAACCATAGAACAAATACCTAATAGCGATTCATTTAATTATTAACTGCCTACTATCTATAGGATCTCTGATGAATTTCTGCCACACCTGTAATTAGCCGAGATAACTCCGATTGGTTTTTAACTCTTTACCAATTCTAGACTGGTACAAACTGAAAACATTTTCAGACAACAAAATAAATGTTAACTGAAAAATTGAAATGTGTTTTGGGAAGGTAGAAAACATTGTGGGAAAAGGAGAAAATGCTGGTTACCAGCATTTTCTCCTTTTCCCACGTTTTCAAAAGGCCTCTTTCTCAGGGTCGTTAAAAGTCGGGATTGTGTGGTAAAGGGTTAAATTGTTTATCCTTAACTTTGCATGGACTTTTTGTTCTTCTTTTTACACCTAATCCTTAACCCTTTCCCATAGGACAAATTTTGGACTGGTCCAAATTGAAAGAGTTTGCAGAAGACAATTTTAAATTTGATGAAAATGGCAGAAAAGTTTTCAAAGAGGGTAGAAAACACTGTGTGAAAAGGAGAAATTGCAATTTCTCCTTTTCTCACAGTGTTTTCAAAAGACTTGTACTGCAGACACATGAAAACCAGGGCTTGTTTGGGAAAGGGTTAAAGCCCCTGTCACAACTTTAGTTGCTTTTGAGGCCAGTGCAGATGAAGATCAGACTGCACAAAACATGCAGTCTGATCATTAGTCTACACTGTCCGCTTAACTTCAACATAACATTGCACAAAAAAAACTTTCAAATTGCAAATTAATTAGGTCTTATTCCTGGTCAGAACATGTCGGGTTTATTTGGCTCTCTAGGGATTTACTCTTTACCAAACGACAAAATTTTAGACTGGTCCAAATTGAAAGCATCTGCAGACGACAAAATAAATGTGACTGAAAAATTGAAATGTGTTGTGGATAGGGTAGAAATCATTGTGGGAAAGGGAGAAAATGCTGGTTACCAACATAGTAACCAGCATTTTCTCCTTTTCCCAAAATGTTTTCAATAGGCTTCTTTCTAAGGGTTGTTTTAAGTTGTGATTATGTGGTAAAGAGTTAATAGAACAATATGCTGTCTGAAAGACCCAGAGGAAGAAGGCTTATGAAAACATTTTCCAAGTCTTCTCCTTTTCCAACAATGCCTTCTACCCTTTCACTGATTTAATAGTGTTTTATGCAGCTATCAACATTATTTCAGTTGTATCACTGCGGCAGCTTAAACTATTCATGCATTTTTTTGGGGTTTCACCAGCACTAGGCTAGGGCTCTGAAGTGTCTCAATGCCCAGGACACTCCAAGGAAAAACCCAATGGATCCAGTGTGGCTCAAACCCCGGGCCTCCAAGTCCCAAGTCCTACACTTCACCCTCATCCATGCAGGACCCCTCTACCCTTTCAAAGCCAAACCAAAACATTTGAGTCATATTGAATTTTTGTCTGCTCATGATTTCAACCAAGAGATTTCCAAAATTTTGTTGTTTGGAAGAGTTTCGTTTTTTCTGTTATTTTAGACATCATCTTTTTTTTTAAACTCATTTTTTTTGGAAACAAATCTGCTGAAGAAACTTTTGAAGAGATCCCTGTAAAAGCAACACCTTTATCTTCCTTCCAGCCAGCCAGACCTTGGCAATACCATCTGCATTTGCTGAATGCAAATTTAGCAAAACCAGTTTTGAAAACACAGGAAAAACTCATAAAACTAATCTTCATGTTTAAAAAAATGTCCTAAAATGGATTAAAACCGCTTTTGAATAAAAAAAAAAAATCAGAGGAAGGTCCCCCTTGTAACTCCAAAACCCTTTATAAGATGCTTCCCTCAAATTACTGCTTTTGGCTCTCAAAGAATGCCTTGGTGTTTGATAGCAAAAGGACATATGGTGCGCAACACACGAAAAGGGGCCTTCAGACATATGCATATACGTGTGTCGTCGCAGATCAGCCTGTGCAGTCTGTGACTAATCCAAGACGACACTTCCCCGTTATTGTGCGATTTTCTGTTGCACTGAAGTCTACTGTATGAAAAAAATCTCATGTAGTCATAAAGTGCCATCTGGGATTAGCCTGCGCAGGCTAATCTGGGATGACGCTTTACGCAAATGTCTGAAGGTCTCATTTCGCATGTTGCTGGCCATCTATCCTTAGCCAAGCCTCGGTAGCTCAATCTGTAGCGTATAGGACTTGAGAACAGGAGGTCGCTGGTTCGATCCCCGACTTGGCCAATTTCTTTCCGAGGACTGATGATAGTCATTAAGACAGGATCCATTCCTCTCTCACCACTGACCACTGTTTCAACAGTGGTTATGTGGGAAAGCAGCCAGTGGCTTGGAAAGAATATTGTTCCTAGTAATGGTAAAAATACTCCAGGAAAGCATGGATAGGTGCACTGGCCACCACAATATAACTGAAATAATGTTGAAAACAGCATTAAACACCATACAATCAATCAATCATTTACCCTGCTAAGTGTGACTTAAGGACCTTTTGCGGACAGTGTAAATCAAGATCAGAATGTACAAAACATGCAGTCTGATTTCCAATCTACACTGTCTGACAAGGAGATATCTTCCCCTAAAAATACCTTTGAGAGAGCAAAATTTGGGTTATTACCATTGGCTTAAAAGTTTCGTTTCACTCATGTAGCAGGATAAGGGTTAAATTCCGAATACTGGTTTGGTAGTACGTTTTGCACAGAAAAGGGTTAATTTTACAACGCTAAAGGTGGTATCAACTTTATGACCTTTTTATCTATATAAAAATATCAACTCTACACATTATTGCAACATTGTCTATTTTAATCAAGTTGAACATATCTGCAGATATCTAATTAAATATGGCTTTAGATATGTTGGAATTTGCATATCAAAGGTTTGAAAACATCATGGGAAAAGGAGAAAATGCTGTTGATCAGCATTGTCTCCTTTTTCCAGGATGTTTTCAAAGGTGGTGTTCTCCAACTGCATAAAAATACGGGAATGTCTGGAAAGGGTCAACGGATTGTTTTATATCTGTGTTTGCCTTATATGGTTTCAAGGGAATGAGACTGTAAATATTCTGACATTGAAAAAAAAAATTAAAATGTATACTGTCACCAAATTTTGAGATTTTAGAACTGAAATTTGTGCAGGTATGTAATCTATCTGACTAGTTTTTCCACTTTTTTTCTATATCTCATTTTTTTTCTTTTTCTAATCTCAGTTCCTATGGGAAAGTATCTTCTTCCTGTAACTCTTGAAGAACGAAATTCAAGACTTGTACAAAGTGACATCACCAATTTTACGCACGAAAAATTAAATGTAATGCAAATTACTGGATTTGTAATTGAAATATGACAAAACATTGTGGGGAAAGGAGAAAATACTGGTTAGCATGATTTTCTTTTACACAGTGTTTTAACCCTTTCCCAAATGACAAATTTTGGACTGGTCCAAATTGAAAGAGTTTGCAGACAACAATTCTAAATTTGATGAAAATGGCAGAAAGTTACCAAAAAGGGTAGAAAACACTGTGGGAAAAGGAGAAATTGCTCGTTACGAGCAATTTCTCCTTTTCCCACAGTGTTTTCAAAAGACTTGTACTGCAGACACGTGAAAACCAGGGCTTGTTTGGGAAAGGGTTAAAAGTTATTTTTCAAAGGGTTGTAAAACTCCGGACTATGTTGTAAAAGGTTAATTCATATCAAAATAACACTTTTTGCCCTCATAAACTTTACTCTTTTTTTTTCTTTACATCAAACTATGTGAGACAAATGCATTCAAAACTAATTCTACCAGTAATATAATTTTGAAAAGAGCAGTCCCAATAGCAAACGGTTTTGCCCCAGGTCAACCTGCATGGACTGCCCAGGCTGATCTGGATTGATACTTTTTTGCAGATGCATTAAACCCTCTTTTCACAGAGCATGGCTAATATCTTCATTTCAGAGATTTTAGGGGGAACACTGAAGAGGTTTAAAACAGACATAATAAGCTTCGGTACTGATATGGAGGAACAAGCGTGGGCGGGGGAGGAAGACCAGGCCTGGAGTGGGCAGTTTGGTGTTTATGAGGACTGGAAACTGGAGAGGAAGATCAGAAAATGTGAGTCTTGAAGATTTTCACTAAATTTACCCAACCTCTTAACCTTTTTCCAAACAACAAAATTTTGGACTGGACCCAGTTAAAAAATATTTACAAGCTACAAATTATATGTTGCTAAATTGATTATCTCTGTCTTTGATAGGGTAGAAAACATTGTGAGAAAAAGAGAAAATGCTGGTTACCAGCATTTTCTCCTTTTCCCTCAATGTTTTCAAAAGTCTTTTCTTTCTGGGTCAGTAAAAGTCGGAATTGTGTGGTAGAGTATTAAAGCAGCTTTCACACATCAGGCTGCCTTTACAGCTGAAGTCGATCAAGATCAGGCTGCACAAAACATGCAGTCTGATCTTTGATCTACACTGTTCTCCTTGCCAAGAGATTCTAGACAAGAACATTTTTATAAGTGTAATTATTTAGGTCTTTTTTCAAGACTGAATGCATCCTTTGGATTTATCTAGCGCTCTAATGCTTAAAAGTAAACAAAAGAAAGAGTGACTTAGAAAGTTTTTATCTAGTTTTAAAATTACTATTTCTGCCAGCTCTTAAACCTCCGACCGATTGCAAAGAAACAGACTGTCATCTTCACAAACGAAACATGTTTTAAAACCCACATTGTTTACTTTCTGTGGCTTGAACAGTATAGTTGTAATTCTTAACAAGGGAAGTTAGCCTGTCTGAACAGAAACTGATATTAACATTTATCTACCTTGAATGCTCAAATATACATAGTAAAATTGGTGTTGCACCCCCTGTGTTTTTAACGTGTTTAATTTTCTGGCGTGAATAATATGAAATGGGTTGGAAATTAGAATCTGGCTGCTGTATACAAGAACAAACAAGTCTGTTGTCTCTGAAATGGAATGAACTGAGGTATCCCTTAACCTCATGGCAGCAGCTACTGATCGAGCTGTTTCAACCTCTCATGAGAGGTGTGAGACAAAGACTGCAAGCTGTTTTGCATACCCCGGGGCAGAAGTACGCAATATTGCCTGATTTTGTGTGTCCATTCTCTGCAGGTTACTTTCAACCTGTCGTATGTTTTGTTTTGACATAAAATTCCCTGTTTTAACCAAACTTAAACGCTTCTCGTTTTTCTTAAATTTGAAAGCAACATCTAGGCAAAAGATTCCCACTTACCATGAGGTCAAGGGATACCTCAGTTCAGTTCATTTTATGGGCAAAAGACGTGTCTGTTGGTGTATGCAGCAGCCGAATTCTAATTTCGACCCAATTTTATCTCATTCACGTCAGAAAATCAAACCCGGTAAAAAACACAGGGGGTGCAACACTAATTTTACTATGTATAGTTTAAAAATACCAACTTCTTCACAAGGTAATTCTATATCAAACAAACACAAGTGCAAGTGACAAGAGTCATCCAAATTGTAAGTATTTGCAGACAACATAATAAATGCGACTCAAAAATTGAAATGTGTGTTGGGAAGGGTAGAAAACATTGTGGGAAAAAAGAAGATGCTGGTAAGCAGCATTTTCTCTTTTCCCACAATGTTTTCAAACAGCTTCTTTCTCAAGGTCGTTAAAAGTCGGGACTGTGTGGTAAAGAGTTAAAATTACATGGCAATAATAATGAAGTAAAGACAAATGTCTTTTTTAATGACAATAAACATTTTGGAAAATATTTTCTATCCTTTCCAAAATAAATCACAATTTAACCCTTTACCACACAATCCCCACTTTTAACGACCCTGAGAAAGCAAGCTGTTGAAAACATTGTGTGAAAAGGAGAAAACAATCATTTTCTCCTTTTCCCACAATATTTTCTACCCTTTCCAAAACAACTTCCACTTTGAGTCACATTTATTTTTTTGGTCTGCAAAATTTAATGCTTTAAATTTGGACCAGTCTAAAATTTTATCATTTGGTAAAGAGTTAAGTTGCATCTAATTTGACATTCTGTTTATGCTTTCGATTAGAAGAGTCTAAAAATTTCTTTGTCAGACATAGGATTTAACTCTTTACCACACAACAAAAATGTGGACTTGTCCAAATTCAAAGCATTTGCAGACGACAATTTAAATGTAGCTCAAATGATGAAATTTGTCTTTGGTAGGGTAGAAAACATTGTGGGAAAAGGAGAAAATGCTGGTTACCAGCATTTTCTCCTTTTCCCACAATGTTTTCAAAGGCTTCAACATCAGGGTCGTTAAAAGTCGGAATTGTGTGGTAAAGAGCTAAACAACACCATAAATAAAGAATATCAAATTATGTCTATGTTTTGTAATCAAATAACTTTTTGTTCTTTTTGTTCCATGTTTTGGTGACAGTGATTTGAATACACTCTTTGTTTTGGTTTTCCTTTAGATCTTTACTCAACAACAAATTTAGGAGTAGTCAAAATTGAAAACATTTGCAGAAAATAAAATAAATATAACTCAAACTCAAACTTGTATTTGGAAGGGTAACAAAAACTTTGTTGGAAAAGTAGAAAATGCTGGTTACTAGCATTTTCTCTTTTTGCCACAATATTTTCAAAAGCTTTTTTCCTCAGGGTCGTTAAAACTTGTGATTGTTTTGTGATGGGTTTAACCCTTTACCAAACAATCCCGGGTTTTTTCGGCCCAGAGAAAGGAGGCTTTTGAAAACATTGTGGCAAAAGAAGAAAATGCTGGTAACCAGCATTTTCTCCTTTTCTCACCATGTTTTCTACCCTATTAGAGACCTTAACCCTTTCCCAAACGACAAATTTTGGACTGGTCCAAATTGAAAGAGTTTGCAGACAACAATTTTAAATTTGATGAAAATGGCAGAAAGTTCTAAAAAAGGGTAGAAAACACTGTGGGAAAAGGAGAAATTGCTCGTTACGAGCAATTTCTCCTTTTCCCACAGTGTTTTCGAAAGACTTGCGCTGCAGACACGTGAAAACCAGGGCTTGTTTGGGAAAGGGTTAAGCTCATTTGTACTAGTTTTGAATTTGACATCTGCAGATGTTTTGAATTTGAGTAAAAAATTTGTCGTTTAGGAAAGGGTTAACTCTTTACCAAACAACAAAATTTTAGTCTGGTCCAAATTGAAAGCATTTGCGGACCACAAAATAAATGTGATTAAAAAACTGAAATTTGTTTTGGGAAGGGTAGAAAACATTGTGGGAAAAGGAGAAAATGCTGGTTACCAGCATTTTCTCCTTTTCCCACAATGTTTCCGAAAGGCTTCTTCATCAGGGTCGTTAAAAGTCGGGATTGTGTGGTAAAGAGTTAAGAGATAATAGTACCTAGGTGTAATATGCTACAATACTGATATACTTAAATTAGCATAAAGTCACACACAAAGAAACCATGGAATCAAAGCTTATGGTTACCAAATCACAGAATGGTCTCTGTTTTGAAACCCAGGAAACAATGGAATTTAAATTCTGTCCTCTCATACAAGCCCCTATACCAAACGACAATATTTTAGACTCTTCCATACTGAAAGCATTTGCCACCAACAAATTAAATATTAATACATGTACTCAAAACACAGAATTTATCTTCCAAAGGATAGAAAAAAATGTGGAAAAAGGAGAAAATGTTGGTTACTAGCATTTGAACCTTTTCCAACAATTTTTTCAAAAGCCTTTTTTTCTGCCTCATAAAATCACTTTGTTGTTTGGTAAAGAGTAGACCCTTTACCACACAATCGCTAGTTTTAACGACCCTCAGGAAGAACCCTTTCGAAAACATTGTGGGAAAAGAAGAAAATGCTGGTAACTAGTATTTTCTTCTTTTCCACAATATTTTCTATCTGATCAGAGACACATTTCCCTAATATGTGCCAAACTTCAATCATCATCTGCAAACACATTAAATTTGAACAAGTCTGCATTTTTGTGGTGTGGTAAAGGGTTAACCCTTTCCCAAACAAGCCCTGGTTTTCACGTGTCTGCAGTACAAGTCTTTTGAAAACACTGGGGGAAAAGGAGAAATTGCTCGTAACGAGGAATTTCTCCTTTTCCCACAGTGTTTTCTACACGTTTAGAGACCTTTCTGCCATTTTCATCAAATTTAAAATTGTCGTCTGCAAACTCTTTCAGTTTGGACTAGTCCAAAATTTGTCGTTTGGGAAAGGGTTAAAGCTCTGTTCACAGACAATAGGAATAAGTTGAGTGAAGACAATGTTGGCTTTAGTGACTTTGCTTTCTTCAAAATTAGTTAGAATTGAAATTTATAACTGGATGGTTTTTCACTGATATGAACATGAAGCTCCATAAAAAAGGTATTTATCATACTTTTTTTTTTAACCTTTACCACACAATCCCGACTTTTAACAACCCTAAAAAGGAATCCTTTTGAAAACATTGTGGGAAAAGGAGAAAATGCTGGTAACCAGCATTTTCTCCTTTTCCCACAGTATTTTCTGCCCATCCCTTAACAAATTTCAACTTTTGGGTCACATTTATTTTGTCATCTGCTGCGAATGCTTTCAATTTAGACCAGTCTAAAATTTTGCCAAAGTTTGGTAAAGGGTTAAAGAGGGCATTACTCTGGACTTGTCCAACTTGAAAGCATTTGCAGACGACATACCAATTGTAGCTCAGAATACTGAATTTTGTTTGGGAGGGGCAGCAAAACTTTGTGGAAGGAGGAGAAAATGGTGGTTACAAGTATTTTCTCCTTTTCCCACTGTTTTTTCAAAAGCCTTCTTCCTCAGTGGTTTTTAAAACTTTGGATTGTTTAGTAAGAGTTAATCAATCTTTTGGCTCTTCTCCTGTTAAATATAATTGTTTTGCAGTTCATTTTCTTGTTTAGTACAAAAGATTCATTTTGTGCCTTTATTTTGAAGTGTCATTGATTGCCTATCTTATAAAACTTGACCATGCATACATGTACATAGTAATTTTAGGCTAAATATTTTATATCAGAATTTCTAGCCTACATTTTTTTGTACCATAGGATTTCTGGTCTACTTTTTTCATACAAAACTAACTTGTCCTATGCTAAATAGGATTTTAAGGCTACAGTTTTCTATGCTACATAGGATTTTAGGTAATATCTTTTTATACTTACATAGGATTTTTTGGAAACATTTTTCTAAGCAATTCTAAGGGATTTCTGGGCTATCTAGGATTCCTAGACTACATAAGATTTCTAGGCTCTTTTTTTCGTTCTGGGCAACATAGGATTTCTAGGCAATATTTTTGTGGTATTGGTCAAAGACAATGCCACTATGAGTTCAATACCGCATTTTGAAAGTTCTGTATCATAGTTTGTACAAAACTGAAGGTAGTAAATCCAATTAAACTAAATTTTTCTCAGACAAAAAAGTTTTTTTATTGCACTCAAATATAAAATTTAAAATTGGCATAATAGAATAAATTGGATTAGGCCACTGGAAAAACTTCTTTTTCTAATTGAAAATACCTTTGCCCCCTATGGTCTTCTGTTTGCGCAAATTGATACGCACAATTTTTGTTGCCTTAGCGGTTTTGTTCTTGATCGTCCCAAAACCAGTTGGTCACTGGGGTTGTTCGCCTGGGCTTGTTCATCCCACATGATTACATGCTACTCTATTGGATTCTGCATGACTATAAAGTAGTGTGTCTTTCAAGCGAATATTTGGAAAACTATTTCTATTGTTTGTTTTTCAAATTATCATTTCTACACAATGTCTCTCTTGACAAAAGCCACATTTTTTTCTGGGCAACATAGGATTTCTAGGCTACATTTCTTTGGTAACATGTGATTTCTATGGTACATAGGATCTCTGTGCTTAACCCTTTCCCACACAATCCCGAGTTTTAATGACCCTGAAAAAGAATCCTTTTGAAAACATTGTTGGAAAAGGAGAAAATGCTGGTGACCATGTGACTTTTAACCCATTCCCAAAGAACATATTTAAGATTTTTTTAAATTCAAACCATATGAAGACAACAAATTGTTGGAAAAGGAGAAAATGCTGGTTACCAGCATTTTCTCCTTTTCCAACAATGTTTTCAAAAGTCATCTTTTCCAGGGCCGTGAAAACCAGGGATTGTTTCATAAAGGGTTAACCCTTTACTGCACGATGCCGCCTTTTGACGTCCCTGGGAAAGAAGCCTTTTGAAAACATTGTGGGAAAAGGAGAAAATGCCGGTAACCAGCATTTTCTCCTTTTCCCACAATGTTTTCAACCCTATCAAACAAAGATTGCACCATTTGAGCCACACTGGAATTGTCGTCTGCAAATGGTTTCAATTTGGACAAGGGTAAAATTTTGTCATCTGGTAAAGGGTTAACCATAATTCTAACCCCCTACAGTGCTCAGCACAGCATAAGTTGTTACCAGCATTGCTCCCTTTCTCAAAATATTTTCAACAGCCTTTTACCTCCCCACTGTTTTTACGAAAGACTGTTTGGTAAAAGGTTAAACCATGAAGGGTCTGAGGGACAGGCCAAGTGGATGTCAAGGGAGATCAATAGAACTGTTTTCAGCAACAACTAAGTATGGGCCATGCTCTGACAAAAGGGGGCTTAATGCATCTCTGTGATGCATTGTAACAAGCAATCTATCACAGTAGTATACATCTCCCAAAATCAGTTTTGTATAACAGCCTTCTGAATCATGGGGTACACTGGTCCTTTGACATGCAGATAATTGAACAAAAGCAAAAAGTTTCGGCCCAGGTCACCCTGCGCGGATTGTACAGGCTGACCTAGGTCTATACTTTTTGCAAAACACATTAACCCTTTACCACACAATCAAGACTTTTAACGACCCTGATGCAGAAGCCTCTTGAAAACATTGTGGGAAAAGGAGAAAATGCTGGTAACCAGCATTTTCTCCTTTTCCCACAATGTTTTCTACCCTATTAAAGAGAAATCGCATCATTCTAGTCACACTGAAATTGGCATCTGCAAATGCTTTCAATTTAGATGGGTCTAAAATTTTGTTGTGCGGTTAAGAGTTAAGCCCCCTTTTCACAGAGCTCCGCTCATATCAGAATGTGATAATTCTGGCTAAATATCCATCATTATCAACAAGTCCCTCATGGAACCGCTAGACTCATTATCAGCCCAGCCTTTATTCTGCTGTATCAACTCATAGCCAAACAAGTCCTGTGTTTAACTCTTTACCAAATGACAAAAATTTAGAGTCGTCCAAATTGAAAGCATTTGCAGACTACAATTTAGATGCGGTTGAAATTTTGCTCTTTGATTCTGAAAGGGTAGAAAACATTGTGGGAAAAGGAGAAAATGCTGGTTACCAGCATTTTCTCCTTTTCCCACAATGTTTTCAAAAGCTTTCTTTCTCAGGGTCGTTAAAAGTCGGGACTGTGTGGTAAAGAGTTAACCGTCCATGTGGAAAAAGGCTTTTGAAAACGTGAAAAAGGCTTGTAACTTCTACTGAACACTTTACCACACAATCTCGATTTTTAACGACCATATGGAAAGAATGTTTTTGAAGACATTCTAGGAAAAGGAGAAAATGTTGGTAACCTGCATTTTTTTCCTTTTTCCCAACAGTGTTTTCTACCCTTCCCAAAACAAATTTCAATTTTTGAGTCAAATTTATTTTGTTGTTTGCAAGTGCTTTCAGTTTGGACAAGACTAAAATTTTGTCGTATGGTAAAGAGTTGAAGGTAGGGGAAAGTCAGCATTCTTAAACTGGAAGATTATAAGATTATTCAATAATCCAGTACCTATGGACTAATTTTCAGTAACTGTGAAAAACTGGTTTATTATCTGGCCTTTGCCCCCTAACAAACTAAGAGAAAATATTAATTCTTTACCAAAAGACAAAATTTTACTCCATTCCAATTTGAAGGGATTTGCAGATTGCAAATTACACCTCTCTGAGGTGACTTGATTTTGGTTTGATAGGGTACAAACATTGTAGATGGTACCAGTATTTTCTCCTTTTCCAATAATGTTTCCTACACTTTCAAAGTATATCTAATCATTTGAGGAACATTTGAAATGTCTTCTGCTAGGGCTTTCAATTTGGACAAGTCTAAATTCTTGACATCTGGCAAGAGGAGATTTTTTGTTAGACTTGTCAAAAGTGAAAAAGTTTGCAGACAAAATATTAACCCTTTACCACATAATTCCATGTTTTAATGGCCCAGGGTAAGAAAGCTTTTGAAAACATTGTGGGAAAAGGAGAAAATGCTGATAACCAGCATTTCCTCCTTTTCCCACAATGTTTTCTACCCCATTAAAGACGATAGTCATAATTTAAGCTTCACTTATTATTTCGTCTGCAAATGCTTTCAATTTGGTCCAGTCAAAAATTTTGTTGTGTGGTTAAGATGTAAATATGGCACAAATGATAAGCTTTCTCCTTGAAAGGTTTGAAAACAAAATGATAGAAAATGCTGGTTTCCTACATTTTCTCTTTTATCCACAATGTTTTCAAAAGCCAGTTTCCAAATGAACAGTAAAACACCGTATGGCTATGGGTTATTTCCAAATGTCAACTTCGTTCATGCATTCTGGATAAGAGCAACCTTTGATATGCATTTATTGGGTTTAATTTCTATACTGAAAATATCTTCTAGGTTTATTTGGCACTCTGAAGATTAACATGCTTTATCAATTTTGCCTTTTTTCCTAGGCCTATGGTTGCCTTTGAATCCAGTGTAGATCAAGATCAGATTGCACAAAATGTGCGCTCTGATTGTTGATCTACACTGTCCACTTTGCTGATAAATTCTGGATGAGAGCAACCATGAAATTGCAATTAAGTGCGTTTTATTACAAGACTGAAAATGTCTTTAGGTTTATTCAGCACTCTATGGACTGACATCTTTCTTAATTTTGCCCTTTTTTTCTGGGTCTTCAAACTATAATTGCCTAAGCAGCCAGTGTAGATCAAGATCAGATTGCACAAAATGAGCAGTCTGACAACTTTCCTACGCTACCTGCTTTGCTGATACATTCTGGATGAGAGAAACCGTAAAATTGCAATTATGTCGGTTTTACTGTAAGACTGAAAATGCCTTCAGGTTTATTCTGCACTCTATGGACTAATATCTTTATTAATGTTGACCTTTTTCCAGACCTTCAAACTACAGTTGCCTAAGCAGCCAGTGTAGATCAAGATCACACTGTCTGCTTTGCTAATAATTAGGTTTAGGGTAAGAGCAACCCTGGATTTGCAACTATTTGGCTCTTTTTGCTATGCTGAAAATGTTTTTTAGGTTTTTTTTTTTCCTGCACTAACGTAAAGACTAACATCTTTATTAATTTTGCCCTTTTTTCTAGACCTTTAATGCAAAAAAAGATCCAATTAGTGTTTACCATTCAAAGAGTATCATTCACAGAGCAAAGGGTCCACAATATATTGCTTGTAAAATTATCGATAAATAACCCAACCCCATGATGTCAATTGAAATATTTTCCTATATCCCAGATGATCCAATGTTCGTTCAATGTATTAAGTGCGGATTAACAAAGGCTAGTGACAGGACGGGGTGAAAATTCTGCAAAGATAGATCAATTGTTATGGGATTGAATTAAACTGTCTTGGTATGCAGTTCGTCATAGATTTCTATCACATATGATTTTTTTTTTTAATCTTTAACCCTTTGCCATGCAATCCTGAGTTTTAACAACCCTGAGGTAGGCTTTTGAAAACATTTTGGGAAAAGGAGAATAATGCTGTTAACCAGCATTTTCTCCTTTATCCAAAATTTTTTCTACCGTTTCTATTACAAATTATATCATTTTAGCCATTTTGCCAAATGCTTTCAATGTCGATCGAGTCCAAAATTGTACTGCAAACATTTGGACACAACTAAATTATAACAAAGGATTTGCATACTGCAAATTAAGTCATCTCAAAATTTAACGATGATGTTTGTATTTTCAAAGGGCATTAAACATTGTAGGAAAAACTGAAAATGCCGGTTACCAGCATTTTCTCCTTTTCCCATCGTGTTTTTAAAAGCTCTCCTCCCAGAAATCATTCAAACTAGGGACTGTGTGGTAAAGGGTTTACTGTTTATCCAAGAACAAAACTTCAGATCTCATCATCTTGAACTTTTTCAGAGCATAAATTAAATGTGGCAAAAATGATGGAAATTGCGTGTGAAAGGACAGAAACCATCATGGGAAAAGGAGATGTTGGTTTTCGGCATTTTTCTCCTCTTCCAACAATGCTTTTCAAAGTCTATCCTCAGGGGTAAAGAAAACACAGCTTTACAGAGTAATGAGTAAAAAATACCAGATTTACCTATGTATGCAAACATTATTGAGCTACTATTATGATTTAACACTTTACCAAATGACAAAATTTTAGACTGGTCCAAATTGAAAGCATTTGCAGATGACAAAATAAACATGACTGAAAAATTGAAATTTGTTTTGGGAAGGGTAGAAAACATTGTGGGAAAAGGAGAAAATGCTGGTTACCAGCATTTTCTCCTTTTCCTACAATGTTTTCAAAAGGCTTCACCATCAGGGTCGTTAAAAGTTGGGACTGTGTGGTAAAGGGTTAATACATCAATTTTTCTTGGATTATAAAAGATGTACAAAATAGCTGTTTTTGCAAACAGAGCAGATCATGATCAGACTATACAGCATGTTCAGTCTGATCCTGATCTGTTCATCTCCACTGTTCCAAATTTGTGAGAAATTCTAACAGATTTTACCTTGACATTGCAATGTTTTTTTGAATTAACCCTTTACCTAATTAGATGCCTCCATACTGAAAGCATTTGTAGTTAAATGTGGATCAAATGACGAGATCTGTCTTTGCAGGGGTACAAAACATTGTGGAAAAAGGAGAAAATGCTGCTTACCAGCATTTTCTCCTTTTCCAACAATGTTTTCAAAAGTTTTATTTCCTTGGGTCGTTAAAAACGTGGGATTATTTGGTAAGAGATTTACGAAAGATATCCATTTCACCTATTTTCCATGCAAAGGAATTAAATTCTAACAGTAGAAAATATTTAAGAAATGTTTAGAAAACAATTTCTGTACA
Source organism: Tridacna gigas (assembly GCA_945859785.2). Classification (NCBI taxonomy): domain Eukaryota; kingdom Metazoa; phylum Mollusca; class Bivalvia; order Cardiida; family Cardiidae; genus Tridacna; species Tridacna gigas. The sequence continues at coordinate 10,226,744 of OX244028.2, forward strand.
AATGGGCTCCCTTTCCCGACATGTTTCAAAATTACCAAACACCATTAATTTTTCAACACAGACAAAAACAAAAACAAGAGGAAAAAAATTAATTCGAATGGATCAAATCACAATGACCTGTGGTTTTTTTTTCCAGAGCTAGATCTAGCAAAATATAATTATGTCAACTATTGAGGGTTTACAAATATTCAATAGAAAATTTATCTCCCATTGTATTGTATGTACACAGAGGGGGTGGTTTCACATTATAAACATTTAAAACTAAAGCTTAACTCGCCAAACAGCCAGTATTCTGCTAAATATGGAGTTACGCTACAATTCTTTAGTAAACAGTGAGTTTCATTTTTAACCCTTTACCGCACAATCTCGAGTATTAATGACCCTAAGAAAGAAGTCATTTCAAAACATTGTGGAAAAGGAGAAAATGCTGGTACCCAGCATCTTCTCCTTTTCCCACAATGTTTCTACCCTATCAAAGACAAATTCTATCATTTCAACCACATTTAAATTGTCGTCTGCAAATGCTTTCAATTTGGACAAGTCTAAATTTTTGTTGTGTGGTAAAGAGTTAATTTTCCATCTGACTAAAAATTTTTCACTCATGCAAAGCTTTTGCAGATGACATTAAATGTGGCTCAACTGATAAACTCTGACTCTAAACGGGTAAAAAAACATTGTGGGAAGAGGAGAAAATGCTGGTTACCAGCATTTTCTCTTTTTCCCACGATGTTTTCAATAGGCTTTTTTGTCAAGATCACTAATAGTCGAGATTGTTTGGTAAAAGTTAACTCTTTACCAAACGACAAAATTTTCCACTGGTTAAAATTGAACGCATTTGTACTTGAATCTGGGTCAAATGATTGACCCTGAAAGATTAGAAAACAGTGGAAAATGAAGAAAATGCTGGTTACCAGCATTTTCCTCATTTCCAACTCTGTTTTCCAAAGCCTGTTCTGCAAGGGCCGTTAAAATTCGAGATCTGGTATAGGTTTAATTTTCTTTTATTATTCTTCACTTAGTTACCTCAAATTTTGATCTCTTCAAAGCATTAAAACAGTAACTGTTGGAATGTTAAAAAGCGTCTGAAAGTTTGTTTGTATGGTATTGAACATCACCACACAATCCCAACTTTAAACGACCCTGAGAAAGAAGCCTTTTAAAAACATAGCAAAAAAAGAAGAAAATGCTGGTAACCAGCATTTTCTTCTTTTCCCATAATGTTTATTACCCTATCAAAGGCAGGTACTATCATTTCATAAACATTTCATTTGTAGTCCAGGGGATATGGGCTCAAACCCAATTAGCAGCACCGATTGTTCGGGAGTGTCCTAGGGCACATCTTTTTAGAGCTCTTGCTTGGCAGTTTGTGAAACACAGAAAACACATTAATGAATGAGCTATTGACAAATTAATATTGAAAGTGGCATAAAATTCCACATAAACTTCATTAGAAATATCTGAAATCGGTAGTTCTACCGAGTGATAACCCTTGTAATGGTAAATACATGAGCCATGCTCTGTTAAAAGGTGGTTTACCACATGACAAAATTTTGGGCTTGTCGCAATTGAAAGCACATGCAGACGTCAAAATAAATGTGACGCAAACAGTGAATTCTGATTTGAAAAGGATAGAAAATATTGTGGGAAAGGAAGAAAATGCTGGTTACCAGTATTTTCTCCTTTTCCTGCAATGTTTTCAAAGGCTTTCTTTCTCAGGGTCGTTAAAAGTCAGGATTGTGTGGTAATGGGTTAACTGAATCAGCAAAAAGTAATTGACCCAGTAGAGCATTGCAGTCAGCACAGGCTGACCTGGGTCCAAAACTTTTTGCTTTGGGTAAATTATCTGGGTGTCTATAAGGACCATTCTACCTCAGGATAAAGCCGGTTGTTAGACAAAATGGAATTTTTTTTTATCTATAAGGCCTAAAAAAAAAATATCTGCATTTAGGGTTTCCCGACCCTACCTAGAAAATGCTGCCGATCTAAACTTTTTATACTATGATTGAAAAAAAAAAAAATTTTTTTTTTGGGGGGGGGGGGGGGTTTGATTTCAGTACATAGTCCATGCAAAAAAATTCTGGAAAAAAAAAGGAAATCCCTACTTACCCTACCTACAGCATCTGGGACCGAAACCCTAAACACAGATATTTTTTTGTTAGGCCTAATTATGTAGTGACTTGCATGGTATAATGCATGACTGAGGTGCATTTAGCATCCTTTCGCCAGAGCATGGCCAAAATTAACACTTTCCCAAATGACTGGTCCAAATTGAAAGAGTTTGCAGACGACAATTTTAAATTTGATGAAAATGGCAGAAAGGTCTCAAAAAGGGTAGAAAACACTGGGAAAAGGAGAAATTGCTCATTATGAGCAATTTCTCCTTTTCCCAGTGTTTTCAAAAGACTTGTACTGCAGACACGTGGAAACCAGGGCTTGTTTGGGAAAGGGTTATATAGACCTTCTCATTCAGTGCTAAAATGCAGATAAAATGTGTTGTAATTTCAAAGCTTTTTTGTCAGAATACCTGGCAAAGAAGTGCCGGTGTAGATCCAAGATCAGACTGTGCAGTCTGATCTTGATCTACATTGGCTGCATCATCAGTTAAATCTAGACTCAGTGTAACATGGGTTTACAGGATCAGCTTCAGACACTTCAAAAACTGTAACAAAATTAACCCCTTAACTCTTTCCCAAACGACAAATTTTGGACTGGTCCAAATTGAAAGAGTTTGCAGACAACAATTTTAAATTTGATGAAAATGGCAGAAAGGTCTCAAAAAGGGTAGAAAACACTGTGGGAAAAGGAGAAATTGCTCGTTACAAGCAATTTCTCCTTTTCCCCCAGTGTTTTCAAAAGACTTGTACTGCAGACACGTGAAAACCAGGGCAAAAATGTAGACTAGTCCAAATTGAAAGCATTTGCAGACAACAATTCAAATGTAGCTCTAATGATGGAATTTGTTTTTTAACTCCTTAGACTGGTCCAAATTGAAAGCATTTGCAGACGACAAAATAAATTTGACTCAAAAAATTGAAATTTGTTTCGGGAAGGGTAGAAAACATTGCTGAAAAAGGAGAAATTGCTGGTTACCAGTATTTTCTCCTTTTCCCACAATGTTTTCAAAAGGCTTCTTCTTCAGGGTCGTTAAAACTCGGGATTGTGTGGTAAAGGGTTAAGTGCATTTCACAACTATAGTTACCTTTGCAGCCAGTTTAGATCAAGATCAGACTGGACAAAATATGCCGTCTGATACTGATCTATGCTTTGTGCTTTCCTGAAACACTATAGACAAAAGCAGGCATGATATGGCTATTACTTGGGTCTTATTCAGGACTTCAAAGGTCTGTTGGGTTTATTCGGTGCTCTACGGGATAATCTTACTCGAAAGTGAAGTAAATGGTGTTTTAAGCCGCTTTCAACATTATTTCAGTCATATCACCACCACAGCTCAGTTATTCAGGCATATTCTGGGTTTCACCAGTACTTAGGCTAGGGCTTGTTTTCAAAGGACCCCAAATTTGGGGGGGGGGGGGGGGGCGTGTGTAAAAAGTTTGAATATTTTCAACCTGGGCTCTGAGAGAATGGGTAATATACTAATTCCTGGGCAAACAGGGTTTCAGTCAATAAAGGATAGAGGGGTTGATTACAAATATTGACTTACCAACTACATTCTGTATACTGATAATGTTGACTTCAAGGGTTTAACCCATTACCGCACAATGCCGCCTTTTGAAGCCCCTGGGAAAGAAGCCCTTTGAAAACATTGTGGGAAAAGGAGAAAATACTGGTAACCAGCATTTTCTCCTTTTACCATAATGTCTTCTACCCTATCAAAAAGAAATTGCACCATTTGAGCCACACTGAAATTGTCGTCTGCAAATGCTTTCAATTTGGACAAGGCTAAAATTTTGTCGTCTGGTAAAGGGTTAAACTTTTTCCTGAGCAACAATTTTTTTTTAACCTTTTAACCCTTTAGCAAACAATCCCTGTTTTTCATGACCCTGGGGGAGAGGTCTTTTGAAAACATTGTGGGAAAAGAAGAAAATGCTGGTAACCAGCATTTTCTTCTTTTCCCACAATGTTTCCTTCCCTTCCAATGGTATATTTCAATTTTTGAGCCACCTTTAGTTTAACTTGTTGCCTGCAAATGCTTGCAATTTGGACAAGTCTAAGTTTTTGTTGTTTGGTAAAGAGTTAACTTTCCCAAATTGAAAGCAATGGTAGATGACAAATCATATGTGGCTCAAAAGATGGGATTTGTCTTTCTAAGGGTAGGAAACATTGTCGGAAAAGGAGAAAATGCTGGTTACCAGCAAATGACTTCTTCAGGGTAGTGTAAACCTTGGATGATTGGGTCAACCAGGTCTCACCCTGTGTGCCCTAAAAATGACCTTGTCCTCACTGCTAGACATGAAAAAAAACACAACCCTTAAAACCCCAACCACACCCTCTATTGACCTTTTATAGATTCCTATTATCAAAAGTTGAGACCAAGATCAGACTGCAGAGACTTTGAAGTTTAACCCTTTCCCAAACGACAAATTTTGGACTGGTCCAAATTGACAGAGTTTGCAGATGACAATTTTAAATTTGATGAAAATGGCTGAAAGGTCTAAAAAAGGGTAGAAAACACTGTGGGAAAAGGAGAAATTGCTCGTTACGAGCAATTTCTCCTTTTCCCACAGTGTTTTCAAAAGACTTGTACTGCAGACACGTGAAAACCAGGGCTCGTTTGGGAAAGGGTTAATCTGTGATTTGAAATGTCCATTATCTTGTGGCATATTCCAGCTTAACTCTTCACACAATCCTGAGTTTCACTGACTCTAAGAAGAGGGGTTTTGGAAAACTGTGTGAAAACTGGAAACCAGCATTTTCTCCTTTTCTCACAATGTTTTCTACTGTATTCAAGATGGAAATCACGATTTGAGCTTAAAATAAATAGATGTTTGAAAATGCTTATAATTTGGTTGAGTCCAAAAATTTTGTCATTTGGCAGAGAGTTAAACATCCTTAAACTTGTAGAATTTCGGCAGGTTTTTTCAAATTTGGTATGGTCTATTTCATTACCCCATTACCACAAAATCTGAACTTTTAATGATTGGTAAAGAAACTTTTGAAAACATTGTGGGAAAACCATTGTGGCAAAATTGAGAAAACATTGTTAACCAGGAGAAATACCATGATTTTAGCCTCTTATGATTTGTCATCTGCAAATGCTTTCAATTTGGATGTCTAAAATTGTGTTCTGTGGTAAAAAGCTTTACAGATTAAGATTTGGAGAATCAAATGCGACTATCGCATTGACAATTAAAGGCCCAGTGGCAGCCAAAAGTAAACAACGCTGGAGATATAATGAATTTAGTTTTAAATCATACCAATGATGAAAATTACCAGTATAATAAGGATAACACAGTCTGTTGTTGTATGGTCCATCCAAGAGTTAGTCACTGGCAGAAAAACAAAGTTTAAAACTAGGTGAAAAGTTGCCAAGCCACAAGACTGTCTTTTGTTGCTTTTTAGCCTAGTTTTGAAATTCATTTTTCTGATAGCGACTCAGACTTGGCCTGACCGTACAAAAACAGACTGTCATCTTCACAATAATTTCCATACGTTTAAATCGTATGGTTTAAATCTAAATGCATTTTAACTCTTTACCAAATTACAAAATTTTTGACTGGACCAAACTGGAAGCATTTGCAGACGACAAATTAAATGTAGCTAAATGAATATTTTTCTGTTTTTCAGTAGGGTAGAAAAACGTTGTGGTAAAAGGACAAATTTTGTCATTTTGCCCGCCTTTGTCATCTGCAATTGTTTCTGATTGGAACCAGTCTAAAATTTTGTTAAATTAGCACAACACTAATAAACCCAATAAATTTCAACAGAATATTACTGAATGGATGAAGAAAGGTAAAAGTCATCGATACCGGTTTATCATTAACCCTGCACCAACCGACAAAATTGTAGACTTGGTCAAATTGATAGCATTTTGCAGACGACAAATTAAAAGTAGCACAGATTGTGGAATTTGCCCTTGATAGAATATAAAACATTGTGAGAAAAGGAGAAAATGCTGGTTACCAGCATCTTCTCCTTTTCCCATAATGTTTTCAAAAGGCTCCTTCTTCCACAGGGTCATCAAAAGTCGGGATTGTGTGGTACAGGATTGAACAGGTCACTGCTTCTTTCACATCAAATATTGATTTTGGCCTATATTACTGTATTGATTTGATTCTTCTGAATTGAATTCACTTTTTTTTTTTATCTACACCATTATTTTGTTGGAATGATTTTCAACCTCGCTTTCAACAGTATTTTAGATATTTACCTGATGACAACTCATTTATTGTTTCTTTGATTTCACCTACCCATGGCTGGGACTCAGCAGTGCTTTGCCCAAGGGCACTCCCATGAGACCATAGCGACTAGTAGGTATTGAAACAAGAGCCAATGAATTACAGTTCCAATGCTTACTCTTTACCAGACAACAGAATTTTAGACTTGTCCAAATTGAAAGCATTTGCAGACGACAAATTAAATGTGGTTGAAATGACAAGATTCATCTTCCGAAGAACAGAAAACATTTTGGGAAAAGGAGGAATTTCTGATGACTAACATTCTCTCCTGCTTCCAGAATATGTTCAAAAGTACTCTTTAAGGTCGTGAAATCTCAAGATTGTTTGGTATAGACTTAAACAGCATTATCTCCATTTCCCATAATGTTTTCTACCCTTCAAAGACATATTCCATCATACAGGCCAGATATAATTTGTCGTCTGCAAATACTTTAAATGTAAACCAGGCTAAAATTTATCTATGTGGTATAGAATTAACCTAATAAATGTGACTGAAAGATTAAAATTAGCTATGGGAAGTTTTGAAAACATTGTGTGAAAAGGAGAAAATGCTGGTTACCAGCATTTTCTCCTTTTCTCACAATGTTTTCAAAAGACTCTGTTCTCAGGGTCATTAAAAGTCCAGATCGTGTGGTAAAGGGTTTAAGGACTGAAAGGATTGAAATTAAAAGTTTAAAAGACAGTTTACACGTGAATACATTACAGAGCTCCGGTTTATTCACTCCCGATTAAAAGAGTGATCGTATTATAGGATATTACCTTCACATTAATGAGATATGGCTAACTCTAGGATTAAACTTAAACATGCCAGGCAAGGTGAAATTCTTAAATTCTTTTATTCATCTAGAGTAACAGAACTTTTTTTTCCCAACATTTATTTTTTGTTTTTCATGCCAAAATGTATTCATTCTCAGTTACTTTAATTCTTTCCCACATAACAAACTTTTAGACTTATCCAAACTGAAAGCATTCACAGAGGACGAATCTAATGTAGCTCAAAAGATAATTTCTGTCCTTGAAATGGTCGAAAACATTGTGTTTGTCATGCCCAAATTAATTCCCAGTTTGTTTAAAAATTTGGTGGCAGATGACCAAAAATGCTTAAGTGAAATAATATAATTTTTATTTCAATTTGAGTATTTGAAATAAATCATTTCCATCATTAGATCCATTTGCTTTTGTGTTTTTCATGCTAAAAAAGTTACTTTTTCTCGGTTACTTTAACCCTTTACCACACAATTCTGAGTTTTAAAGACACTGGGAAAATGGACTTTTGAAGACAGTGTAGGAAAATCAGAAAATGCTGGTAACCAGCATTTTCTCCTTTTCTTACAACTTTTTTGTACCTTTCAGAAACAAATCTAATAATATGAGTCACACAGAATTTGCCGTCTGCAAGTGCTTTCAATTTGGACAAGTCTAAAATGTTGTGTGGTAAAAAGTTAAAAACTGGCAGCAGATATCTCTGATGGCTTATTGCAAGACTGAACTTAGCTCTCTATCAAATGACAAAATTTAACCCTTTCCCAAACGACAAATTTTGGACTGGTCCAAATTGAAAGAGTTTGCAGACGACAATTTCAAATTGGATGAAAATGGCAGAAAGTTATCAAAAAGGGTGGAAAACACTGTGGGAAAAGGAGAAATTGCTCGTTACGAGCAATTTCTCCTTTTCCCACAGTGTTTTCAAAAGACTTGTACTGCAGACATGTGAAAACCGGGGCTTGTTTGGGAAAGGGTTAAGATTAGTACAACCTGAAAGTATTTGAAGATAATGAATTAACCCTCTACCACACAGTACAAAGTTTTTACGGACCTGAAGGAGAAGGCTTCTGAAAACATTAGGTGAAAAGGAGAAAATGCTGGTAACCAACATTTTCTCCTTTCCTCACATTGTTTTCTACTCAATCAAATACAGAGATCAATATTTTAGCTAATTTGTTTTTCTGCAAAATGCTTTCACCTTGTTCCAATCCAAATTGTTGTTTTTTGGTTATGATTTAATTACAGTTCAAATGATGACAGTTTTCCTTGTTATGGTAGTAAACATTGTGGAGAAATGATAAATGTTGGTCATCTGCACTGCCACTATATTTTCTCTCTATTTTTTCCAAGATGGTTTAAAAGCCTTTTACCTCAGGGCTGTTGAACCATGGGTTTGTTCGGTAAAGGCTAAACTATGCTTTATAGACAATAACAGTCATTTCATGGCTTATATATTCATGAGTGCCCTCTGTTTTGCCAGAATGAGACGGGCATTCTGTAGTACCTGCCAAAAAACACTTGTACATCAGACTGTGGAAATGCTTTTCATAGGGGCTCCTTTGGGGCTACTTCATTTCTTATTTCAAATTATAGTATCATCCTTTTATTTCTATTTTTAGCAATGATGGATGTCCAGACTGAGTGTGAGGTCATTCCCAGGGATTTCCTCTGCTGCAAACTCTGTGAAGAGGAATACAAGCAACCAAAATATCTGGTCTGTTTCCACTCTTTCTGTGAACAATGTATTGAGGAATACCAAACAGAACAGGGAACCAATCAGAATGGATTTTACTGGTGCCCCGTTTGTGGTGCAGAAACTGATACAGCTGAACTGGAAACAGACACACTGCCAGATAATCTCTTGGCCAAGAGACTTTCAAACCCTATGACACCATCCCAGCAGAAAAACAAGCTGTGCAAGTTTTGTAAAAATGGTGGGAATTTTATTGATGCCAAAAGTTTCTGCATCAACTGTGATGATTTCTTGTGTCGTGAATGTACAGACGTTCACCTTGAACAAGGAGACACCTCAGATCACACACTGGAAACTATGGATGAATACACAATAAGAATGGAATATGAGGAATCCGCAAAATCAGGTCAAGTTGTGCCAAGATGTTGTGAGTTGTATGACCCTATTGACATTGGTGCATTATTCTGTGTAGACTGTGACTTGGCAGTATGTTCTGATTGCCACATGTCCTATCACGAGGACCATAGGTGCGCAGAAATGGTTGCCGTGGCTCAAAACTTCCAAAACAAGATAAAACAACCCCTGGATGAACTCCAGAATGATGCCACACAGCTTCAGGAAACAATTATAAACCTTCAGAAATCTGAACTGAAAACAATTGAAAACCAAAAAGAATTACACAATATTGTCAAAAAACGTACAAAATATCTCTGTGACATGATCCAGCAATATGAGAATGTCTTACTTGAGGAAATTGATCGCAGACATACTCAAAATTTGGACGATATTCATGAGAGACGGAAAGAATTACAAATGCATTTAGCAATGATTGATGGTGTCACAGACTTTACTGAAAAACTTTTAACTTATGGATCATATGAGGAGAAAGTTTTAATGCGTAAGAAAATTGGTAAGCGAGTTAGGGAGCTCTGTGAAGAACCTCTGTTGACTGACACTCTTGAACCGAAAGAGATAAAACTCTCTGAGCCCAATGTTGCCATAGAAACAGTATGTAACATGTTTGGTGAATTATCTAAGGACATTAATGCTGAGTCAGAAGTAATAGAAGAAAACACATACATTGTGGAAGATGAAGAGAAAGTTAATGATAATATTAAATCAGCTGAACATGATATTGAACATCTCAGACAGGAGAGCCTTGAAAGTGAAACAGATAATCTTGCTGCAACAAATGGAAGTGACTTTAAGATGTTGACACTAAGTAACACAAGTGATGGACTTCGAAATGTAAAATTTCGTGAAGAAGTTGAACATGCAGAATATGAGGCTCAAAACGCTTTTACCCTTGATGCACCAAAAAGAGAGATAACTCTGCCACAAACAATTCAACACGAATGTCTGAAAGGAATTGGAATAAATAAACATGGCGACATTATTGTCGGTGCTTCAGCTGGAAATTACCAAATGGTGTATCTTCTTGAAAAGCGTGGAATCATTCGCGGTCAAGTCCCCATACAAACGGGCTGGAATATTCATTCAGTGGCCAGTGATGGTAAAGTTGCATTAACAGTTGCAAGGGGAGGAAATAAATTCAAAGTAAAAATTTTGAAAAATGATGGTACTGGGAAAGTTATGACCTCAACACAAATTGACAATATTGGTATCAACTTTGTCACGTCAGATCAATATGGGAATCTAATTGTGGGTTCTAACCGCTATGCATACATCACAAATTTCGGAAAAATAACATCGAAAGCTGGTGGTAACATTAGCATTTATGGACCAAATGGTGTCCTCAAGCGTCGGGTCACCAACGAAGATTATCAAGATATTGGAATGTACATATTGGAAAAACCACATTGCATAGCAACAGACAGCAAGACGGGAAACTTTTTTGTGGCCGATCCTGGTAGTCATAATGTTACAGGATATGACAGCAGTGGGGAACTTCTCTTTGAATATGGAAACACTGATCATGAGGGGGAAATCTATGATGGCCCTGACCTTGTTTGTGCCGATAACTATGGCAACGTTTTAGTTGGTGATAAAAGACTTGGTAGAATAGATGTGTTGAATCAGAAAGGAGAACTCAAAAAATCTCTTTTCACTGAGGATATTATTAAATTCATTTCAACAACACCAGATAAACTTCTCATGTTATCTACAGCTGAGGGCAACATCAAATTCTATGAGTACCTGAACTTGTAAACATAGTTCACTTACCTTCACATTAAGTGTAACCCATTACAAAACAGAACCTCTATTGCTATAGATCTAAAAAAAAAAGACATTGTATGAACAGGAGCGACGGCTCATGCTTCTTTCCTCACAATAATTTCTGTAATCTCATATTAATTTTTGTTATTTTGTTAATCAACTTACTTCCTTGCCCATTTGATATGTATCGCTTCTGCTTTTAGAGTCCTACACATAAGTTGCTTTTACAGCCATTGCAGAGTAACATCAGACAGCAAGGAACAAGCAGTTTCACCTAAGATCTACTCTGTTTGATACTTTGTATGGTATTCTGCCTAACATAACCTTGTAGTTGCAAAAATAAGTGTTGTTTTCTTTACCAATAGTCTAGTAACTCTTTAACAAACAACAAAATTATAGACATGTCCAAATTTGAAGCCTCTGCAGAAGACAAAATAAGATGTAGCTTAAAATAGAGTGATTTGTTTTGACAGGGTAGGAAATATTGTGGGAAAAGGAAACAAGAAGGCCATTGGCCCTAAAGCGCTCATCTAAGTAAAGTCATCTACAGTTGATAAAGCTGAAGAGATCCTGGTTTTAATGATGAAAAACACCTGAGTGTAAGTGACCTACTTTCTGGACCAATGTGACTAAATTCCAAATTTGTCCAAGATACCATTAAAACAAACAATCTGACCAAGTTTCATGAGTACCTGACTGAAAATGTGGCCTCTATGGTGCACATAAGGTTTCTCTAACATTTGGTCCGGTGACCTACTTTTTGACCAGATGTGACCCACTTTGAATCTTATCCAAGATATCATGAGGGCAAACTTTCTGACCAAGTTTCATGAAAATCAGGCTGAAAATGTGGCCTCTAGAGTGCACGCAAGATTTATCTAAGATTTGACCACATGACCTACTTATTGCCCTGACATGACCAAATTTCAAACTTGTCTAAGATATCAACAAGATAAAGATTCTGACCAATCTTTATCAGTATAAGGCTGAAAATGTGGCCTCTAGAGTGCACACAAGGTTTTTCTAAGATTTAGCACAGTCACCTACTTTTTGACCAGACATGACCCAATTTCGAACTTGTCCCAGAAATTATCAAGACAAAAATTCTACCAAACTTTCATGAGTTTCAGGCTGAAAATGTGGCCTCTAGCATGCACACAAGGTTTTTCCAAGATTTGGCCCTGTGACCTACTTTTACACCCAACATGACCCAATTTCGAACTTGTCCAAGATATTATCAAGAAAAACATTCTGACAAAGTTTCATAAGTTTTAGGCTGAAAATGTGGCCTTTAGAGTGCACATAAGGTTTTTGAGATTTGGCCCATTGACCTACTTTTTGACCCGACATGACCCAATTTCGAACTTGTCCAAGATATTATCAAGCAAAACATTCTGACCAAGTTTCATGAGCATATGATTGAAAATATAGCCTCTAGAGTGGACACAAGGTAATTGTTGACGCCTGGATGACGCACGCCAGACACCGGACACAGCACGATCACAAAAGCTCACCTTGAGCACTTTGTGCTCAGGTAAGCTAAACATGCTGGTTACCAGCATTTTCTTCTCTTCCCAAAATGTTTTCAAAAGCCTTTCTCCCTGGGGTCGTTAAAACTCGGGATAGGTTGTAAAAGGGTTAAGCCATTACTTTAGCATGTTACCTACTGAAGAAAACATAGTTCAGGGAAGGGGTGGGGGGGGGGGGTGTTACATACGATACAGTCAGAAATTTCTTCAGTATCAGCTTGCTGTCCTCCATTTTACATTTAACTGTCAAGGAATTTAAGGTAAAACATTTTCATCACTTGTTTAGACACTGTGACTGTATTTCATTCTAGTCTTAAATACGATGTAGTTATATAAAAACATTGATACGCGAATTGATAGATTGACTTATTGTTTGACTGATTGATTGAGACTGATTGATTGATTGATAGGTTGGTTTTATTGATTGGTTTATTGACTGATTGATTGATTGATTGATTGATTGCCTGTCTTGTTTTGTTTACTGAGAGGTCATTACGTTAACAGATCCAGGCCAGTGATTCAAATGTAATGTGTCACAAGAGCATTAGTTATACTGAAGAAAAACAAAGAATTTTAATCTTAACTCTTTACCAAACGACAAAATTTTAGACTTGTCCAAATTGAAAGCACTTGCAGACGAAAAAAAAAAAATGTGACTCAAAAATTGAAGTTTTTTGGGGGGAAGGTTAGAAAGCATTGTGGGAGAAGGAGAAAACGCTGGTTACCAGCATTTTCTCCTTTTTCAACAATGTTTTCAAAAGGCTTCTTTCTAAGGGTTGTTCAAAGTCAGGATTGTGTGGTAAAGAGTTAATCCAACTGAAATTCCCTAGATCTCACTGATAATTGCTTGGTTCATTTAATTTACAATATGTAATTGATGATTATGTTTTTGTACACTCATAACCTTAAAAGGAAAACTTTTTTAACCATTTCCCCCCCCACACACACACACTTTTTATTAGACAATAAAATTTTATGCTTCTCCAAAATTGAAAGCATTGGTGGAATTTTCAATGGACTGAAATGAGATATGTCCCTGAAGGGGTAGAAAACAATGTGGGAAAAGGAGAAAATGCTGGTTGCCAGCACTTTCTCCTTTTCCCAATGTTTTTAAAAGCCTTCTCCCTCAAGGTCGTTTAAACTCCAAACTGTTTGGTAAAAAATTTAGATAGGGTTGTTGGAAAAGTAGCAACAACTGCTTTTAAGAAGTAACGGCTTCTTTTCCAGAAAAAATGTTTACACTGTGATACTAGAGTGCATTTAGTTATTAAAATTTGTTTAAACCTTGCTACTTATCTAAGTAATCATCAGTCATTTAATAACTTATTTATTTCATCTACCTGGACCTATTATACCCCCTACTTACCAAGTAGAGGGGAGTATACTGCTTTCACCACGTCTGTCTGTCTGTCCATGCATCTGTCCATACATCCGTCATCTTTTCGTTTCCGTGTTCTAACTCAAAAGCTGTTTGACCTAGGATCCTGAAACTTTATGCAAGTGTTCCTCATGACCTATGGAGGTGCCCTATTGTTTTGGGGTTGCATAGGCCAAAGGTCAAGGTTACAGATGAACTTTGTTTTCTCCGATTGTGCTTCTTCATTGACAAGGTGCCAGTGGAGGGTATTTGTCGGCTTTACGACAGTTCTAGTTGTAGTTGTTCATGTGTATGTTGTTTTGTTAAAGATATCTTCTAGTTATCAAAAAGTTTTGTTTGAAAAAAAGTTCTTCTGTTTGATATGTATCCCTTTGCAAACTAAATAGAATTCTTTGACCCTTTACCACACAATCCTGACTTTGAATGACCAAGGAAGAAGCCTTTTGAAAGTATTGTGGGAAAAAAAAAAAGGAAATGCTGGTAACCAGCATTTCTTCCTTTTCCCACTATGTTTTTAAACCTTTCAGAGACAAATTTCCATTTTTGGGTATCCTGTAACTTGTCGTCTGCAAAAGCTTTCAATTTGGAAAAGTCTAACACTTTGTCGTTTGGTAAATTGTTAACTCTTTACCAAACAACAAAAATTTTAGGCTTGTCCAAATTCATCCTTTAGTACACAACAATTCAACTGTGGTTCCGAAGATGGAACTTGTTTGTGATGGGATAGAAAACATTGTGGGAAAAGGACAAAATGCTACTACCTGGCATTTTCTCCTATTCCCACAATGTTTCTAAAAGCCTTTTTCATCAGGGTTGTTAACCCTTTACCACACAATCCTGACTTTTAATGACCCTGAGAAAGACGCCTTCTGAAAACATTGTGGGAAAAGGAGAAAATGCTGGTAACCAGCATTTTCTCCTTTTCCCACAATGTTTTCTAACCTATCCAAAACAGAAATCATCATTTGAGCTACACTTAATTTGTCTTCTGCAAATCCTTTCAATTTGGATCAGTCTAAAATTGTGTCGTTTGGTAAAGAGTTAAAAGCCCTTTTGGTTTGGTAAAAAATTAATTCTTTCTCTAAAGCCACTGTTGTGGGCACTCTAAATGTAAAATCCCTTTATTGGGGCAGGTATTTGTAATGAATACCCACATCATACGTTTTCGTGACTTATTAAAGAAATTAGGTTTTACTCTTTACCAATTGACGAAATTGTAAAAACCAGTTCATTTCGAAAGCATTTGCAGATGAAATGATAAGTGTAAATCAAATATTGAAATTTGTTTAGGGATGAGTAGAAAACACTTTGGGAAAAGGAGAAAATACTGGTTACCGGCACGTTTTCAAAAGCTCTCTTTCTCAGGGTCGTTAAAAGCCTGCATTGTGTGGTAAAGGGTTAAATGACATACTGGAGACTTACTACTAAATTCCAAAAATATGTCACCAAGCCCCCGCAGGTCAGTCGGTAGCGTACATGACTTGAGAACAGGAGGTTGCTGGTTCGATCCCCGGTTTGGCCAATTTCTTTCCGAGGACTGATGATAGTCATTGCGACAGGATTCATTCCTCTCTCACTGCTAACCATTGCTTCGACAATGGTTATGTGGGAAAGCAGCCAGTGGCTTGGAAGGAATATTGTGCAGAATACTGGTAAAAGAAACTCCAGGAAAGCATGGATGGGTGCACTGGCCGCAGCGATATAACTGAAATAATGTTGAAAACGGCATTAAACACCATACAATCAATCAACCAAAAATATGTCCAGCCACATTTATTGATCAAATTACTTTAGTCACTAATTTCACCTTTTCCCACAATGTTTTCAATGGCTTTCTTCCCTGAGCATTGGCTGTGAATCCAGGGGTTCACAGCAAAATGCTCATAACTGTAGAGGGCCCCTGTTGCTCATATTTGTATTTCAAAAGCAAAAACAGAAGGATTGTAGAGAGCACATCTATTTCTTAAACAGATTTAACCCAATGGCTGCTAAGTGGACAGTGTAGATTAAAATCAGACTGCACAGAATATGCAGTCTGATCTTGGCACTACACTGTCTGATAAGGAAATATCCCCCCCCCCCCAAAAAAAACCCTTTGAAATAGCAAAATTTGGGTTTTTAATATCGGCTTGAAAGTTTCATTTCACTTATTTAGTAAGGGTTAAAACAGGGCTGGACATGGCCAAACACTTCAACTGGTAGAGCACTAGTACCATTTGTGATAGGTCCAGGGTTCGAGTCCCCACCAGTCCACTGCATTTTACTCCTTCAGTTACATTTGGCACTCATCAGGAGAAAATGTAGTGGGCAATATCTACTCCTCAAAGATTTAAACTCAATATTGAGGCGAGACATGGCCTGATAATATAAGCCTGTTGTGCATGGCATCTGGGCTTCGAATCCTTGTCTGGCCACTACAATTTTCTTATACAAGATGACAAATAAACAGCAGATTTCTCTTTTGCTATAGGCAGTAAGAGTTGCAATCAAGGTTAAGGGCAAAAAAGATTAAATATCAACATTTAAAGTTCAATCCATTTAAATCTTGGCACTTGACCAATCACATATCAGACAACACTCAATTTATATTCAGACCATGTTACAGCTCTTGAGATTGGTTGATATCCAACTGTGACCTTGGCACTCAGCCAATCACTGCCCACTTTACAAAAGGTGTTTACTTTATCTTACTGATGAAGCATAAATTCTTGTCTGTTAACATAAATGTTAATGTTGAGGAAAAAAATTGTTTTGCTTTTAATTATTTTTTCTCTTTTCAAATTAACTAGTTACCTCTAATGCACTTTTTGTTAAAGCTCCTTAACCCTTTACCAAACGAACTTGACTTTTGACAACCTTGAATGAGAAGACTTCAAAAAATTTGGAAAAAGGAGAAAATGCTGCTAACTTGCATTTTCTCCTTTTTCCACAATGTTTTCCATTCTATCAAAGACAACTTCCACAATTTGAGCCACATTTTGTCATCTGTAAATGCTTTTGAATTGGACAATCCCTCATTTGTATGACATTAACTCTTTACCAAATGACAAAATTTTAGAATTGTCCAAATTCAAAGCTTTTGCAGACCACATAATAAATGTGACTGAAAAATTGAAATTTGTTTTGGGAAGGGTAGAAAACATTGTGTGAAAAGGAGAAAATGGTGGATGCCAGCATTTTCTCCTTTTTCCACAATGTTTTCAAAAGGCTTCTTTCTTTAGGGTCGTTAAAAGTCGGATTGTGTGGTAAAGAATTAAGGAATAACACTTTATAAAACAAAGATTGTGGGCAAAGTAGAATATGCCTTTTCCTGTACTGTTTTCAAACTTTCAAAGATAACTTTATCAACCAAGCCCCTTTTGCTGTCTTGCAGGATTCAATTTTACAAACAAAGTGGAAAAAGGAGAAGTTGCTTGTGATGAAGAAGATCTCCTTTTGTCATCATGATTTCACAAGTTTCTATGTGTGAATCAAACATAACTCTTGTTGATTAATTCTACTTTAACCCTTAAACACGCAATTCCGAGTTTTTACGACCCTGAGAAAGAAGGCTTTTGAAAACATTGTGGGAAAAGGAGAAAATGCTGGTAACCAGCATTTTCTCCTTTTCCCACAATATTTTCTATCTTTTCAAAGACAAACACTATCATTTGAAAAAAAAATTGAATTGTCCTCTGCAAAGGCTTTCAATTTGGACGAGTCTGAAATTTTTCCGCGTGGTAAAGGGTTAACCCTTTCCCAAACGACAAATTTTGGACTGGTCCAAATTGAAAGAGTTTGCAGACGACAATTTTAAATTTGATGACAATGGCAGAAAGGTCTCAAAAAGGGTAGAAAACACCGTGGGAAAAGGAGAAATTGCTCGTTATGAGCAATTTCTCCTTTTCCCACAGTGTTTTCAAAAGACTTGTACTGCAGACACGTGAAAACCAGGCCTTGTTTGGGAAAGGGTTAAAAGGACCTGCTGTGATTTCTGATCTGGCTTCTGAAAGTTAGTGAAAGAATTTTTTACACAGTGAATAAAGTCTTCATCACTCTTTACCACAAAATCCCAAGTTTTAATGACAATGAAGGTGAAGGCTTTTGAAAATATTGTGGGAAAAGGAGAAAACACTATCCCCTTTTCCCACAACATTTCTACCCTTGAAAGAAATCATCATTAAAAGTTTTTAGCTACATTTAACCCTTTACCAAATGACCAAAATTTAGATTGTATGGTATGGTGTTTTTAACGCCGTTTTCAACATTATTTCAGTTATATCATGGCAGCCAGTGCACCTATCCATGCTTTCCTTGAGGTTCTTTTACCAGTACTTCGCACAATATTCTTTCCAAGCCACTGGCTGCTTTCCCACATAACCATCGTCGAAACAATGGTCAGTGGTGAGAGAGGAATGAATCCTGTCGCGATGACTATCATCAATCCTCGGAGAGAAATTGGCCAAGCCAGGGATCGAACCAGCGACCTCCTGTTCTCAAGTCCTGTATACTACTGACTGAGCTACGGGGGCTTGGCAACCAAAATTTAGACTTATCCAATTTTAAAGCTTTTTCAGATGAAATATGAGATGTTGCTAAAATGATGGGATTTGTTATTGAAAGGGTAGAAAACATTTTGGGAAATGGAGAAAATGCTGGTTACCAGCCTTTTTCCTTTTCCCACAATGTTTTTAACAGCCTTTGTCTTCAGGGTCGTTAAACTTGGGGATTAACTGGTTAACCCTTTACCACACAATCCCGAGTTTAAACGACCCTGAGAGAAAGGCCTTTTGCTGGTAACCAGCATTTTTTCCTTTTCCCACAATGTTTTCTACCCTGTCAAAGACAGTAATCATCGTTTTAGCTAGATTTAATTTTCGTCTGCAAATGCTTTGGATTTTGTCAAGTTCAAAATTTTGTCGTTTGGTAAAGGGTTAAAAGAGTAAATTGGTCGTCTGCAAATGTTTTCAGTTTGGTCGACACCAAACTTTTGTCTTCTGGTAAGGGGCGGGCTAATACAGGTAAAGTGTTTGTAAGTATGTGAACAAATATTAGTTAAATTGCCAAATCTTAAGGACAGGTCATTTAATTTTCAAAATCTATATTCACATTCTCTCTAAAACGTCTTAATTTAGTCACTTTTTTAAAATAAAAAATCATGAAAACTTCATTTCTATCAAAGACAGCAATTCATATAACTTTGGCTTTTGACCATGCCCAATACATGCTTAACTCTTTACCAAACGACAAAATTTTAGACTAGTCCAAATTGAAAGCATTTGCAGACGGCAAATTAAATGCGACTTAAGAATGGAAATTTGTTATGAGACGGGTAGAAAACATTGTGGGAAAAGGAGAAAATGTGAAAACCAGGGCTTGTTTGGGAAAGGGTTAATGAATTGCAAACTGACCTACAAACTTTTGAATGAGACTAACTCTTTACCATACAATCCAGGTTTTTAATGACCCTGAGAAAGAGACCTTTGGAAAACATTGTGGGAAAAGAAGAAAATGCTGGTAACCAGCATTTTCTCCTTTTCCCACAAAGTTTTCTACCTTTCCCAACACAGAGTTCAATTTTTCAGTCACAGTTATTTTGTAGGCTGTAAATGCTTTTAATTCTGACTAGTTTAAAATTTTTTTGTTTGGTAAAAGAGTTAACCCTAGATTTAAAGTTTCACCCAAAAGGCTACTAATAATTCTATACAGTAAGCACTTTCAAGCATCATGCATAACTCAGGATAGGCTTCGTCCCGTATCCTGCACTTTCACCTGTAACATAACTAACTGCCTTCTGGGGGCATTGCTGATAAGGTCAATAGCTGACGATGTTAACCCTTTACCGCACAGTGACGCCTTTTGACGCCCCTGGAAAAGAAGCCTTTTGAAAACATTGTGGGAAAAGGAGAAAATGCTGGTAACCAGCATTTTCTCCTTTTCCCACGTTTTCTACCCTATCAAAGAAAAACTGCACCATTTTAGACAAACTGAAATTGTCGTCTGCAAATGCTTTCAATTTGGAGAAGGCTAAAATTTTGTCGTTTGGTAAAGGGTTAAACTACGAAAATCAGATGATCAACAAACACAAAAGTTGCACTTACCTCTTTATGTTGATCTTTTGTCACAATTTCTGGTACTTCATCGTCTGGTTGAAAATTAGCATGTCCCTCCATCACCAGGATGTCGTTAATATGAAGGTCAACATTGGGGTCACTTGTGTCTGTTAAGCACAGGGACAAAACTTGGGACTGAAACACACAAGAGTGGAATTTCTGG
Organism: Tridacna gigas; assembly: GCA_945859785.2. Lineage (NCBI taxonomy): Eukaryota > Metazoa > Mollusca > Bivalvia > Cardiida > Cardiidae > Tridacna > Tridacna gigas. The sequence continues at coordinate 10,246,898 of OX244028.2, forward strand.
AAGTCTATCTTTCTTTAGTAATCCTTTTAGCATATCCCTTAACACAAACATACTGTTAAAATGAAGGTCAATTCAGGGGTCACTGGGGTCAATTAACCAAACGACAGGCGATAGATCGCTCCTCCCACTGATGTCACGTGACCCGCGAATCTAAAAACCTAGACAAACATTACCCAGACACGAGGGATAAGCTAGGAGACATATGCAAGTTACCAGAAGATACTTTAACACGAAATAATTGTTCACGATAAAATAAGCATGGGAACAATTTGAGAAAAGGTAGTTACATCTTTTGGATTTAGGTTTTTCGAAGTTTTATAGGTGAAAATTGAAATAGAGACTGTTTATTTCAAAGTCAGTTGACTTACACCTCTTATATAATGTAGGTACAATACGTGTACATGTAACTCGTGCTTCCTAAATATTTCTTAAAGTCATTGGTCTTCAAATGCAATTCATCTTTTACCTGGACAAAAATAAGCTTTTTACAAAGTTACTGTGATATATGCTTCAATAATTTCACCACAAATTGCAAGACTTTTACATTACCAAATGAAATATACATGTTTTTAACAGGGCAATATGATTACCAGATGTTTGAATTGAAATTAGAAGATACATTAACAAATGATAGGTTTACCAAATTGATTTTTTCAAGTTTGAGGGAAAAACCCGAGGAGAAGAAAAAAAACATGAATATATTTAGAACTAAGCATTCGCCGGTAAATACTATGCTGTAAGAGTAATAGAAAAATAAACTGACTTACACATTGAACATGTATAATCCAAATTTCAAACACTAATAATCATTGAAAGGGGTTATATACGGTCACAAAGAGTCAGACTGGTATGACACGTGTGTGTAATTTTACAAGTAGGACAGTACCAGACGCTTTTGGGGTGGTATACCGATATCAAAGGAATACCGCATAAACCCTTGCTCCAGGTTTTGCGTAAAAGGTGGCAACATGTACAACAAATCAAACAAAAACGGCTTGATTGGTACCTAATTGATTTTCGATAAATAAATAATAGTTTAAGGGAGATTAAAAGATTGAAAATAAAGGGGGGGAAGATGGTTATATATATTGGGTGGCATATCGTCTTTAATTTAACAGGCTTTAAGTTTGCATTCATAGATATGTTAAAATACAGAGACCAATGGGAACAACGTTTTTAATGGTTTACTGATGGAGGAAGATGGCATTTATTTTTAATTTAAACAAATGTCAAAACTGTGCCTACATTGCATTTACTTTAAAAGCAGGTGGGGGGGCGCTGTTTAAGTTTGACTTCTATGAAGACTATATGAAAAGCATTTTTACCCGAATTTCGTTGACTCAAATTTTATTTAAGGATAATTTGCGAGGGGGGGAAAGATTCAACAAAAGAGATGTAACCTGCATTCAAAATAACAAGTCAACTCGATTTGGTAAGAAAATGAATTACCGAGTATATATTTAAATGAAAAATAAGGTAAAGGAAATAAATAACTGAACATGATAAAATCCAATCAGTGGTCTAAAATATTATCTATACATTTCTTTTAGTAAAGAAACAGGAATCTGTTGCAAGATTGAAATTCTGGAAAAATTATGACAATAAAAAAGCATGTTAACAAGAAGTATTCATTTATTTTTCTCCTTTTAAATCTGAATTTGTCTTCTGCAACAATAGTTTTACCTGGTGTAACTCTGCATCTTGAAATTGCAGTCATAAGGATTAATAATGGATATCAAGTTTAAAGTTATTCATCAGTTTTTTCTCATAAATATACTATACATTTATATATAGTTATAACTCCTAATGATTCAGAATGTCTAGGTTTTATAACGGCAAGACGGCGTCCGCTCTGGATGGAAAAATACTGATCGCTGATTGGCTTATTGATTTTTTTGATTGACAGCTGGCGTTTGGTTAATTAAGCAAAAGGACAAAACAGTCTGATCTTGGATCTGTTCTGTCCGTTTATTGAGTCAAGTCTGTAAGATATGGATCTTTCAAAAATCTGTGGATTGTATTTTCAGTCAAGGACAGAGGTCAAGTTCTCAATTTGAATGCAACACAACTTCTGATTGGCTAAACCATTTGGTTTAGCCAAAATGGTTTAGCCAATCTGAAATTGTGTTACTTTCAAATTTAGAAAATATTGAAGAGGAAGTAAACACTGTTTGTTTGCTGGATGATTATACTAGATGAAAAAATTTTACACTTGCCCAGCTTGGAAGTTTTTTGCAGATGACAAAATAAATGTGACTCAAAAATTCAAGTTTGTGTTTGAAAAGGAAGAAAAAATTGTGGTTACCAGCATTTTCTCCTTTTTCTACAAGGTTTTCAAACTATGTATTTAACCCTTTCCCAAACAAGCCCTGGTATTCACGTGTCTGCAGTACAAATCTTTTGAAAACACTGTGGGAAAAGGAGAAATTGCTCGTAATGAGCAATTTCTCCTTTTCCCACAGTGTTTTCTACCCTTTTTGATAACTTTCTGCCATTTTCATCAAATTTAAAATTGTCGTCTGCAAACTCTTTCAATTTGGACCAGTCCAAAATTTGTCGTTTGGGAAAGGGTTAATTCAATTTTATCAGCCTCAAAGAAGTATCTGTAACTCATGAAACCATGCACAGAAAAAACAAGTGTACCACTTGCTGGTGCCAAACCTCGGCTGCAGCTGCTTTCTCAGTGAAAATTGTAAGTTGAGAAATGGGATTTACTGCATCTAACAAATATCAGGGCTACCTGCCTCTCTGGTATGAGTTTTCCCTTTTGATGGTTAAAAGCTATGAAACATTTGAAGTAAATGTCTTCTGTAATGACAGAGACATGAATAAAGGCTCTGCATGCTGGTGCAAAAGCCCACATATGGGTGCCTTTAGATATAAATTGATTTATGGTGAACATTGTAACTCAAAAAAACCAGCATAAATGTCAAAAATATTTTAATGGTTCCCTGCCCCTGTTGTATGGGTTCCACTTTTGATAGTTAACTGCTAGTCAGAGACTGAAGTAAATATCTTCAGTAGTGAAAAAAGATTATTATAAAATTTAGAGGTTTTTGCACCAAGACGCAGATGATGCAGCAGATTACAGGGCCATGACAACACCTCGACATTGTCTTCAAAAACAGCTGAGCTAAAAATATCAAAGTTCTTGCATGACAATGACAATGCAGATGGCGACAAGGCTATGACTATACCTTGTGTTTTCTATGAAAAGAGGGAATCTAAAAATCGTCTCACCTTGACATTGGTAACAAAGGCTATTAATGGTCTCTCTTTCACTAGCTCCAACAGTCTGTTTCTGCTTTTTACTTTCCATTTCTACAGAAAAAGGAAAACAAAGATAGCTTGTGTATAAAGGTTTTCCCCAAGGTACTAAGCTCAACTGTAATTGCTTGGACTTATACTGCCTACTGTGTTGAGATATTCTGTCAAAAAAAACCTCAACAATATTTGGGTCCTTTTTGACAGATTAAAAATGTCCTTTCTTATGTTATGCATAGGCTAAAAATGTCCATTCTTGTTTGTAATTAACCTTTTACTAAACAACAAAAATTTTTACCTGCCCAAATTGAAAGCATTTGCATACAACAAAATAAATAACACTCAAACTTGAAATTTGTTTCTATAATGGTAGAAAACATTGTTGGAAAAGGAGAAAATGCTGGTAACAAGCATTTTCTCCTTTTTCCTGCAATGTTTTCCAAAGCCTTCTTTCTCAGGGTCATTAAAACTAGTGAAAATGTGGTAGAGCGTTAGCCAATGACTCACAATGCTTTCAACATTACTTCAGTTATATCACAGCAACAGCTCACTTATATATGCTGTTCAGTAGCTCAGTCAGTATTGTACAGGACTTCAGAACATGGGGATCGTTTGATTCCCAGCACAGACAATGTCTTTCCCAGGATTCATGATAGTAATTGAGACAGGATTCATTCCTCTCTCACAGCTGACCATGGTTTCGAAGATGGTTATGTGGGAACGTAGCCAGTGGCTTGGAAAGAATATTGTGTGTAATACGGGTAAAAGAAACTCCAGGAAAGTATGGATAGGTATACTGGCTGCCACGATATAACTGAAATAATGTTAAAAACGGTGTTAAACACCATACAATCAATATAAGTTGTTCAACAAGTACTATGCTGTGGCTCTAAAGTGCTTTGCCAGGGGAGACTCCCAATGAAAAAAAACAGAGCTTCTGTTGAAGATGACTAAAACAAATCCTTTACCAATGAGCCATACAGAGCTGTTTGATAGTGCACATAAAATTGGATTTTATTTCTTCATGTTGGTGTTATTTAGCTTATAAAATAACCAGTGTTGTTTTGTTTATAACTTAACTCTTTACCACACAATCCCGACTTTTAACGACCCTGACTAAGAAGGCTTTTGAAAACATTGTGGGAAAAGGATAAAATGCTGGTAACCAGCATTTTCTCCTTTTCCCACAATGTTTTCTAACCTTTCAATGACCAATTTACTCATTTTGGCCACCTTTAATTTGTCGTCTGCAAATGCTTTCAATTTGGACCAGTCTAAAATTTTGTTTTTGGTAAAGAGTTAATTGGTGATGTTTAGCTCATGACGTATGTGGGGTAAATCAATAGATGAGCCATACTCTGAAATGGGGGCCTAATGCATCTGCAAAAAGTACTGACCCAGGTCAGCATGCACAGTCACTGCAGGCTTACCTGTGTCAAAATATTTTGCTGTTAGTAATTTTTCTGAGTGTCAAAGAACCTCGTGGTTCAGTCGGTTGTTAGACAAAATGGATTTTAGATACCATATTTATGCAATGACTTGCTTGGTATAATGTGTAGTGGAAATGGATTAAATCCCCCTTTGTCAAAGCATGGCTCAAAAATTAATGAACCCTCTACCAGATGAAAAAATATCAATATATTGACCAACATTGAAATCATTTTCAAAAGTAAAATTATTGTGGCTTAAATGACAAGGGAATTTCTGAAAGAGCAGACACTGCTGGAAAAGGGGGAAATTACTGGTTACTGTACCAGCATTTTCTCCTTTCCCCACTATGTTTTCAGAAGTCTTTAACCAAAAGGTCTTTAAAACATGGGGTTGATAATTGTTTGGTAAGGATTAAGATACCCACCCCTGTTGACGGAACTATGTTTGCAAGTCTAGACTGGATTGCTTGAGCCGGTAGTTGAAGAAAATCTGTCCTGGGAAGAAAAAAAAATCTTTTTCTATACCTCCAAATATTTGAGTCATTCTCTGTGAAAAGGGGCTTTAATGCATCTGCAAAAAGTACTGAAACCGGCCAGCCTGCACAGTCCACACTGGTGGACCTTGGTGGAAACTTTTAGCTATTAGTCAACTAACTGCATGTCAAAGGACCATTCCAACTTATGACAGAGCTCCAGATAAGAGGGAGTGATGGAATTCTAAATCCATTATTTCTCTTCCAAACCCTATGTTGTGGGTACTCATTAGAATCGTCTCGATGAGACGATTCCAATGAGCACCCATAACATAGGGTTTAGTGGAGAACAATTAATATTTTCTATTTTGAAACCAAAATCACTCCCTCTATCTGGAGCTCTGCTTATGATTCAGTTGGTTTTTACACACAATTTATTTCATGGATCAAGCATTCTGTGATGCACTGTACCGAGCAAGATGTCGTATAACTACAGATCCATAAAAATTGACTGAATCATGAAGTTGGACTGTCCTTTGACACACAGAAAACTGACCCATAGCAAAAAGCCCCCACTCTGGTCAGTCTGCCCAGGCTGACCTTGGTCGACACTTTTGCAAATGCATTAACTCTTTACCACACAATCCCGACTTTTAACAACCCTGAGAACAAAGCGTTTTGAAAACATTGTGGGAAAAAGAGAAAATGCTGGTTACCAGCATTTTCTCCTTTTCCCACAAAGTTTTCTATCCTTCCCAAATCAGTTTTTGATTTCCCGCAATGTTTTCTACCTTTCCCAAAACAAATTTCAATTTCTGAGTCACACAGAATTTGTCATCTGCAATTGCTTTCAATTTGGACCAGTCTAAAATTTCGTTGTTTGGCAAAGAGTTAAACCACCTTAAATGTAAAGAGTTGGACCAGTGCTATGCACAAGAATCTTTCTAAATTAATGGCTGCTTTACAATATAAACAAATGAGACTATGTTCAGTTAACAGTGTCATCAGTGCACCTATCAATGCATTCGTAAAACCTCATAATACTACCATATTGAGAGATAAGAAAAACTTTTATCTTTTTATTTATATGGTGTTTGACTCATTTCCGCACAATTCAGACTTTTCATGACCCTGAGAAAGAAAGTTTCTGAAAACGTTGTGAGAAAAGGAGAAAATGCTGGTAACCAGCATTTTCTCCTATTCCAACGAAGTTTTCTACCCTTCCCAAAACAAATTTCAATTTTTGAGTCAAATTTATTTTGTTCCCAAATGCTCTAAATTTGGAATGGTCTAAAATTCTGTCATTTGGGAAAGAGGTGACACAGTTTTCAACATTATTTCAGTTATATCTCAGCAGCAAGTGCACCTGTCATAGTTCCTGGAGTTTCTTTAACCATGATGCCCATGATATTCTTTCCAAGCCACCGATTGCTTTTCCGCATAACCATTGTCAAAACAATGATCAGAGAAGAATGAATGCTGTTGCAATGACTATCATCAATCCTCCAAATGAAATTGGCCAAGCTCGGTATTTAAAGCAGCAACCCCCTGGTCTAACGTTCAGTATGCTACGGACTGCACTACCTGGATTTGGCAAATGAGAAAGAAATGATTCAACTAGGATTTAATTTTACCCCTTAACTCTTTACCAAACGACAAAATTTTAGGCTAGTCCAAATTGAAAGCATTTGCAGATGACAAAATAAATGAGATTGAAAAATTGAAATTTATTTTGGAAAGGGTAGAAAACATTGTGGGAAAAGGAGAAAATGCTGGTTACCAGCATTTTCTCCTTTTCCCACAATGTTTTCAAGAAGCTTCTTTTTTAGGGTCGTTAAACGTTGGGATTGTGTGGTAAACAGTCAAATGTCAGAATTTAGAACTGTTCAAATTGAAAGCACTTATACAGGACAAATTAAATGCAGCTCAAATGATACAATTTATCTTTCAAAAGGTAGAAACATGCAAGAAATGGAGAAAATGCTGGTTACCACCATGTTCTCCTTTAGTCACGATGTTTTATAAAGCCTTTCACTTCAGACTTATAGAAATACCAGTTTGATTGGTAAAGGGTTGAAGATCTATTCACTAACAGATCAGTCTTTCCTTTAGATTAGGTCTGACCCTGCATCTACAGTGTTTGTTATATATATTTCCAACCAAACGAGCAATAAAATTGCAATATCATATTTCCCTTTTTAATATTAGCCTTAAAATTTCTATCAAACTACTTATCTCTTAAAACAAAAAAAAAGTTTGTGCCAGAGGACTTTAAAAACATCCTTGTTAAAAGAAACAAGAGCACCACATGCTGGTTCCAATGCTAGGCTGTGGTTGCTTGATTTTCAGTGAAAAAACTTAAGTCAAAAAAATGTCATAGCTTTGTCAAAAATACTCTGATGGTTACCTGCTCTTGATGAATAGGTTCTCGTTTCGATAATTAACAACTTGTCCAAGTTTGAAGCAAATATATTACTAGTAATGACAGAGATATCATAAAATGTCAAAAATTTTGCACAACAAGGCAGGCAATGCCAGGGCCACCACAATACCTCAACATTCTCTTTGAAAACAGAAAAGCTGAAAAATAATAATAGTAATAACGATGACAATGATGATGATGATGATCAACAAAACTACAGAACTTACTTTAAAAACTTTATTGCCTTTTTTGATACAAATGCTGTGTTACCATAGTCTACGAAATATATCTGAAAAAGTTACAAAAATACATAACAAGTAAAAGCCCTGTTTAACTCTTTACCAAACAACACAATTTTAGACTTGTCCATCTTGAAAGCATTTTAACACCAGAAAAAAACTTTGACTCTAAAATTGAAATTTGATTTTAGAAGGGTAGACTTTAAATAACCCTGGGGGAAAAAATTGAAAACATTGTGGGAAAAGGAGGAAATGCTGGTTGAAAACATTTCTCCTTTCCACTTTATTTTTTCAAAAGCTGTCATTCTCAGGGTCATTAATTCTCAGGACTGAGTGGTAAGAGTTAACTGTTTACCAGGAGAAACATTTATAGATGTTAATGTTTTCTACCCTATCAAGGACATATTCCATCATTTGAACCACATTTAAATTGTCATCTGCAAATGCTTTCAATATGGAAAAGTCCAAAGGGTTAAAATAAAGAATAGAAAAATATCATTTAACTCTTTTAACCAAACAACAAAAGTGCAGACTTGTCCAAATTGATAACATTTGCAGACGACAAAAGAAAATGTGACTCAAAAACCAAAATTTCTCTTTGGAAGTGTTGAAAACATTGTGGGGAAAAAAAGAAAATGCTGGTTACCAGCATTCTCTCCTTTTCCCACAATGTTTTCAAAGGCTTCTTCCTCAGGGTTATTAAAACTCGGGACACTTTCTTTGCAGACTAAATGGATTTGACTTCTCTCGAGGTCTTAAACTATATATTTACATTGCATTTGGAGCTCCCTGTGGTCAAACATTTACACCAGTGTAGATCAAAGATCACGCTGCACCTAATGTCCAGTCTGATCCTCATCTAGGCTGTGCACAAAAGTATCCAAGGTGACATTGGCAGTGAAAGAGGTGAAAGAGTTAACAAATGTATGGAAAACATTGTGGAAAACGGAGGAATTATTTGTTACAAGATGTAAACTACAGGTGGTTAAATAACCATTCATACTGTAGATGGTTGAGTGTCAACTCTTGACCACCCTGAATAGCTCAAGCCATAGAGCATAAGACTCGTAAATGTCAAGTCTAGGGCCACTTGAGGATGTAGGTTCAAGCCCCACAGCTGGCCATCTAAAACTTACTAATAGTCTCTCAGATGAGATGTTAAACCGAGGTCCTGCGTGACAGTGCTAAACATTGAATATGTTAGAGTCATAACTTAGGATGGGTTACATCCTGTATTCTGCAACACCCCATGTAACACAACAAAGTTTTCTTGGGGTGTCTCCCATATGGACATGCAGTGGTGACGACAAATAAACAAAAATCAACCAACTACTAGTACTTACTGCAGCAAAGCCCTCTTCATTAATCTTTGTAATCACTCCTCGATGCCAGTTATTATCTTCAGGAAAAAGTGTGGCACAGACCTGCCCTGGGGCAACCAGGCTCTCAGGGAGAGCATATTCTTTACTTTCTAGGGAGTTATAAAACTCACTGAAATGGAATTACTGTACCTCTTTACCAATAGACAAAATTTTAGATTCAGTTGATTGCATTTGAAGATGACATATTGAGTATTGCCCCAAATGGTGAAATGCTTCTGTGATAGGTAGAAAAACCTTGTGGAAAAAAGAGAAAATGCTGGTTACCAGCATTTTCCCTTTTTCCAACAATGTTTTAAAAAACCTTTTTCCTAAGGTCATTTAAAGTTTGGTTTGTTCAGTAAAGGGTTTATATCACATCCGCTAAATAAATATAGAGGCCCTTAAGGGCCTGAAATCGCTCTACTGGCAGCAATTTTGCCCTTTTTCTAGCATTAATTATGAATTCATGATGCGAAAAGGTGAAAGACAAACAACTCCCTCAACCCCCCCCCCAAAAAAAACCAAACAAAAAAAAAAAAGTGTTGTGGCAACTGGGCTTGAACCCACTAAGAAAACACAAGCAGGCATGTTGAATTGAGCAAGTAGTGAAAAAAAACTGAAGTACAATTTCTCAAAACCAACTGTTTGGAATCCAGTCAAAGAAATGTGACTAATAACGTGAACTGTCTTGAGTAAACAATACTAAGTCTTCAAATGGCTGCTTTTCCTAAACCGATTGCTAGATTTTCTTCATTTTAATAGAATTCAATCCCTTGATGATACAAATAATCTTTGCAAGTTTCAAAAGAACTGGATTTATAAAGCAACTGTGCAAGTTTCATAAAAAAATTTGCTACAAATGCCGAGTCATTGTAGGGTAACCAAGAAATGTAAATTTTCAAATTAAAATGGCTACTTTTCCCATACTGAATGTCAAATTTTTGTCAAAATCAATATGGTTCAAGCTTTTGATGATACACAGCAAATGAGCATGTTTCATGAAAATCCTATTACAAACGCTGACTTTATTGCATAAACAAGATAAGTAAATTTTGAAATTTAAATGGCTACTTTTCCCATACTGATGGTTAGATTTTAATCAAAATCAATAAGATTAAAGCTATTGATGAGATAAACAAACTGTGCAAGTTTCACGAAAATCAAACCACAAATGTAGACTAAAACATATAAACAAGAAATTGAAATTTTGAACTTTAAATGGCTACTTTTCCCATACTGATTGTCAGATTTTTTTCAAAATCAATAGGGTTCAAGCTACTGATGAGATAAACATACTGTGCAAATTTCACTAAAATCAGACCAGACTGCAGACTTTATCGTGTAAACAAGAAAATGAAATATGAAATATTGAACTTTGAATGGCTACTTTTTATCATACTGATTGTCAGATTTTTTTCAAAATCAATAGGGTTTAAGCTATTGATGAGATAAACAAACTGTGCAAGTGTTACATAAATCTGACCTCAAATGCACACTTTATAGTGTAAACAAGAAATTTAAATGTTGAATTTTAAATGGCTACTTTTCCCACACTGATTGTCAGATTTTTTTCAAAATCAATAGGGTTCAAGCTATTAATGAGATAAACAAACTGTTCATGTTTCACAAAAATCTGACCACAAATGCAGACTTTATCACATAAACAAGAAATTGAAATTTTGAACTTTAAATAGCTATTTTTCCCACACTGATTGTCAGATTTTTTTCAAAATCAATAGGGTTTAAGCTATTGATGAGATAAACAAACTGTGCAAGTGTTACATAGATCTTGACCACATATGCACACTTTATAGTGTAAACAAGAAATTTAAATGTTGAATTTTAAATGGCTACTTTTCCCACACTGATTGTCAGAATTTTTACAAAATCAATAGGGTTTAAGCTATTGATGAGATAAACAAACTGTTCAAGTTTCACGAAAATCCAACCACAAATGCAGACTTTATAGTGTAAACAAGAAATTGAAATTTTGAAATTTAAATGGATACTTTTTCCAACACTGATTTTCAGATTTTTTTTCAAAATCAATAGGGTTCAAGCTATTGATGAGATAAACAAACTGTGAAAGTTTCACACAAGAAAAAGACTAACGGACGGACAGACAGAAAGACAGACGGACGACGGAAACCATGCCATGACATAAGCTCTGCTGGCTTACAGCCAGTAGAGCTAATGACAATCACTGCAACTGAATAAGCAAAAACTCACAGAAATAATTTGTGAATGAGGTTTCAGTATTCTGTATAATACTTGAAGTCTGAGAACAAAAACAAGAGGGCCATGATGGCCCTGTATCGCTCCACTGGCTTATAAATATAAACCACGAAGAAAAGTCTTCACTATATAAGCCCTTATAAAACTTTGACCTCATGGCTACAGTCTGACTAAATGGGGAATATTGTATTAGAAGAATAACATGCCAAATGTGGGAGTTCTTGGCCTTATGGCTGGTAACAAGATGGTTTCTGAACTTTTCACTCCATAAACCCATGTAAAACTTGTGATCCCTGGTGCAGGGCCAAACTTGATCCTAGAGCTGTAACTTGGGCCCTCTTTGTAACTGTCCACTAAATAATGCTATAATTATATGCAAAATTTGGTAGCCTAAGCCTTATGGCTATGTACACCAAGATTTAAAAGTTTTCCCTATGTAAGCCTATGTAAATCTTGTGAACCCCCCCCCTCCAAGTATGAGGCCAAATTGACCCCAGGACTATACTTTGGGCACTTTTGGTAGACTCCAACTAGATCAAGCTAAATGCCAAATTTGGTAGCTCTAGGCCTTATGGTTTCAGACAAGAAGATATTTAAAGTTTTCTCTATATAAGCCTATGTATAAAACTTGTGACCCCTGGGGAAGAGCCAATTTTGACCCCAGGGCTATAATTTCAAGAAACATGATAGAGGTCTACTACATAAAGCTACATGCCAAATTTGGTAGCCCTATGCCTTATGGTTTCAGACAAGAAGATTTTTAAAGTTTTCTCTATATAAGCCTATGTAAAACTTGTGACCCCTGGGGCAGAGCCAATTTTGACCCCAGGGCTATAATTTCAAGAAACATGATAGAGGTCTACTACATAAAGCTACATGCCAAATTTGGTAGCCCTATGCCTTATGGTTTCAGACAAGAAGATTTTTAAAGTTTTCTCTATATAAGCCTATGTAAAACTTGTGACCCCTGGGGCAGAGCCAATTTTGACCCCAGGGCTATAATTTGAAGAAACTTGATAGAGGTCTACTACATAAAGCTACATGCCAAATTTGGTAGCCCTATGCCTTATGGTTTCAGACAAGAAGATTTTTGAAGATTTCCAATATTTTTCAGTTTTGTTGCCATGGCAACCAGAGTTTTTGAAGGAATCAAATTCTTTCAAGAAATTCTGAAGAAGACCATGTCAGGATCATTTCTGTGAAGTTTCGTGAAAATCGGATGGGTAGTTTCAGAGAAGAAGATGTTTGAAATAAAAGTTAACGCACGGACGGACGGACGGACAGACGGACGGACAGACGGACGACCAGACGGACGGACGGACGCACGACGGACACCGGGCCATGACATAAGCCCGCTGGCCTTCGGCCAGTGGAGCTAAAAATATTTGCTGCCAGACAGACACACTGACAGACAATCAGACAGACTTGGTATAAAAATGACAAGTGGTTCAAAGACAGTGGTGAGTTAGGGTTGAGCTAAATAATTTACCCAAAAAAATGCTGACAACAATCATTTGCCATTCTGCCAATGCCACTTTCAACATTACCATATTTCAACAATAGATCAATAATATAATGGTAGTAAATTGTCTATCTATGCACGCCTGGTATTTCATTAATCAGACCAGACCTATGCACAATACTCTCTCCAAGTCACAGGTTACTTTCCAACATAAACAGTGCCAAGGCAATGCTCCCCTAAGAGAGAAGAATGAATCCTGCTATGAAAACTTTACTTAACTCTTTACCACACAATCCCGACTTTTAACGACCCTGTGAAAGAAGCCTTTTGAAAACATTGTGGGAAAAGGAGAAAATGCTGGTTACCAGCATTTTCTCCTTTTCCCACAATGTTTTTCCACTCTTACCAAAACAAATTTCAATTTTTCAATCACATTTATTTTGTCGTCTGCAAATACTTTCAATTTGGACCAGTCTAAAATTTTGTCGTTTGGTAAAGAGTTAAAGGCCCGGTAGTAGCAAATTGTAAACAATGCAGGTGTTAAAAATGCATTTGAGCCATGCTCTGGTAAAATGGCTTTTAACCCTTATCCTGCTGAATAAAAGAAATGAAACTTTATAGTAGATAGTAGAAGCCCAAAACTTTCTTGTTTCAAAGGTATTTTTGGAGGGGAGATATCTCCTTATCGGACAGTATAGATCAAAGATCAGACTGCACGTTCTGTGCAGTCTGATCTTGATCTACACTGTCCGCAAAAGGTCGGTGGGTCGCGATAAGCAGCCTAAGGGTTAATGCATTTCTGTCGTGCATAATACCAAGCAAATCATTACATAATTATGGATCCATAAAATCTATTCTGTCTAACAACCAACTGAATCATGAGGTACACTGGTCCTTTGACATGTAGAAAATTGACCAATAGCACAAAGTCTTGACCCAGGTCAGCCTGCATGGACAGTGCAGGCTGACCTGGGTTGATATTTTTTGCCAATGCATTAAGCCTCCTTTCCACAGTGCATGGCTCATTTATAAGAATGTCGCAGTTCAACAATGATGTAAAATATAAACTTACTCTATATTATTCATTAAACTTTCAAGGGCTAAGGAGTTTTGTTTCCGTCTAAGTATAACCCAAAACAACCCAGGATTTATAATGTTCGACACGAACAAGCCAGTATACTCGTCAGCGTTTGGACACATTACAGGGGTATAATGGCAACCAGGCCCTGAAACATAGAATATCTTTATCCTGTACCACACAATCCCAACTTTTAACGACCCTGAGAAAAACAGCTTTTAAAAACATTGTGGGAAAAGGGAGAAAATACTGGTAACCAGCATTCCTCAAACCACAATAGTTTCTACCCTCCCCAAATCAAATTCAGTTTTGGAGTCAGATGTATTTAGTTGTCTGCCAATGCTTTCAATTTTGACCAGTTTAAAATTTTGTTGAAGAGTCAACCCCAGCTTTTACAGATAAAGAAATGTTTGTTTTTTCACACCTTCTTTAACATAATTTCATTTATATCACAGTGGCCAGTACACCTATCCATGGGGTCATGGAGTTTCTTTCACCAGTGTTTCACAAAATCTTTCTAAGCCACTGGGTGCTTTCCAAAAATTGTCGAAATGATTACCAATAGTGAAAAAGAAATGAGTACTGTTGCTTGATTGATTGCTCTTTCACACTGCTTTTAACATTATTTCAGTCATATCACGGCGACAGCTTGCTAATTCATGTATATCCTGGTTTTCACTAATACCAGGCTAGGACTCCGAGGTTTCTTGGTCCAAAGATACTCTCACGAAAAAAACTCGGTGCTTCCAGCAAGGCTCGAAACCTGGGCCTCCAGGTTATGAGTCCAACACTTTACCACCGAGAAATGCAGGACCTTGAATATTGTTGAAAGAAAATTGACAAGCTAGGAATGCAAGCCAGCAAGCCGGAAAAATAGCTAAAATAATGGCTCTTTCCCCAAGCCGGTTAACCCTTTCCCAAACGACAAATTTTGGACTGGTCCAAATTCAAAGAGTTTGCAGACGACAATTTTAAATTTGATGAAAATGGCAGAAAGGTCTCAAAAAGGGTAGAAAACACTGTGGGAAAAGGAGAAATTGCTTGCTACGAGCAATTTCTCCTTTTCCCAGTGTTTTCAAAAGACTTGCACTGCAGACACGAGAAAACCAAGGCTTGTTTGGGAAAGGGTTAAGCAAAAATTGTAGGAAAAGTACATTTCTTAATAGTGGATAAAAAATATCCAATGTCCTTACCGACTACATCTATTGGATAGTCTGTGGCTGGTGGTCTTTCAACAGCTGGCTGGGATGGATCTAACTGTGGTATTTCAGTGTCAAAGGGATAAATCATGAGAACACCTGCAATCACATGTTACCCTTTACCACACAATCCCGAGTTTTAACAACCCTGAAGGAGCTTTTTGAAAACATTATGGGAAAAAGAGAAAATGCTGGTAACCAGCATTTTCTCCTTTTCCCACAATGTTTTCTAGCATTCCAAAGGCAAATTTCTATTTTTGAGTCATATAATCTTGTTGTCTGGAAAAACTTTCATTTTGGGCAAGCCTAAAATGCTGTTCCTTGGTAAAAGATTAAATAGCATTCTTAATCCCCAAAACACTTGATTTGTTATGTCGTATCATGGCGGTCAGTGCACCTAAACATGTGTTTCCTGGCTTCCACACATCAGTACTGACACAACTTTCTTCACAAGCCACTGACTACTTTTCTAAAATGCATGAGAAGTGACAGGCGAAAAATCACCAGAAAGGAAGTTTGCCTTAACCCTTTACCACACGACAAAATTTTAGACCTGCCCAAATTGAAAGCATTTCCAGACGACACTTTTAATGCGGCTCAAATGATGTGGTTTTTCTTTGATAGGGTAGAAAACATTGTGGGAAAAGGAGAAAATGCTGGTTACCAGCATTTTCTCCTTTTTCTCACAATGTTTTCAAAAGGCTTCTTTCCCAGGGGCGTCAAAAGGCGGTATTGTGCGGTAAAGGGTTAACTTGCTTATAACCACCATGTCACTTGTCAGATACCCTAACCACTGAGTTGGGCTGGGCCTACAACACTTGAAACAACTTAAGTAGCAAAGAGTATACATCGGGATAAGACTTCACAGAATATACAGTCTTAGATCTATACAGTCCACTACTTTATTGCATACTCTCACAGAAGCAACCGTAAAATAACATCAAGCAATGTTTTGTAGCTGATTAAAATTTAGGTTCCTCTAACCTTTTTTTTACTGTTTACCAAGTTTTAAAATTCATTTTTCTGCCAGTGACCAACATTTGGACTGACTGTACAATAACAAATTGTAACCTTCAAAATAATTTCCATACTTCTAAATAGTGTGATTTAAATAAGCCATGTGCTGGCAAAAGGGGGCTTAATGCATCTGCTTGATGCATCATACCAAGCAAGTCAAATGATGATGGATCCACAAAATCCATGCGGTAAACTGGTCGTTCCACATGCAGAAGATTGACCAATAGCACAAAGTTTTGGCCCAGGTCAGCGTCCATGCAGGCTGACCCGTGTCAAAACTTTTTAACAGATGCATTAAGTCCCCTTTTCACAGAGCATGGCTCAATTATAAATGCGTATTTTTGCCAGCGACTAACACTTAGACCGACTGTACAGTAACAGATTGTCACCTTCACAACAATTTCCACACTTTTAACTGATATGATTTAAATTTTAATGCATTTTAACCTGCTCACTATTTACTTTTGGCCACTAATGAGGCTTCAGCAACTCACTCACCTGAGTTTGAAGAAAATATCTTTATTAACCCTTTACCACACAATCCTGAATTATGAAGACCCTGAAGACGAAAGCTTTTAAAATATAGTTGGAAAAGGAGAAAATGCTGGTAACCAGCATTTTTCTCCTTTTCCAACAATGTTTTCTACCCTGTACAAGACAAATACCATCATTTGTACCACATTTAAATCGTCTGCAAATGCTTTCAATTCGGCTGAGTCCAAAATTTTGTCTGGCAAAGGGTTAATAACAGAGATATCTGAAAATGTCAAAGATTTTATATGATAACAACACAGAAACAATGACAGAAACAAGATCCTGCACGAAAAAGCCGAGCTGAAGAAAGATCTTACCCTCTCTCAAGTAACTAATCTGTAACACAGAGTCTGCCAGTGACAAAAAATATTCATCTGCGGTCTCGTATCCTAGTTCCTTCACTGGAATATCCATACCGGTATTTTCCTGAAACGATTTTTTTTTTTCTTTTTTTGACAGAGCCCTGCATTAACCCTTAACCAAATAATCCCAAGTTTTAACAATGAAAAAGAAGGCCTTTGAAAACATTGTGGGAAAAGGAGAAAATGCTGGTGGCCAGCATTTTCCCCTTTTCCAACGATGTTTTCTATCTATGCACGAACAAAAACTAGTATTTGAAAAAAATTTGAATAATAATCCGCAAATTCATTCAATGAGGACGAGTCTAAAATTTTGGACATGTGGAAAATATCTAATGAATGAGTCTAAAACTTTTGACATGCAGTCAAGACTTAATGAAATGGATCTTTTCAATTAGGACAACTGCTAAACATATTGTCATCGCAGTTGTTTAGGCCAGAATAACACCAGGTAGCGGACAGTGTAGACTGAAGATCAGACTGCACAGGCTGTGTAGTCTGATCTTGATCTACACCATCAGCAGAGATATCATATTAACCTGTGCTTAGCCCTCTATGAGTTAACTGCAAATCTATACAATACATTTTGTAGCGGATCAGGTGTGGCTCAAACTCGGGACCTCTAGGTTACGAGTCCCTCACTTTACCACTGAGCCACGCAGGAAAATCCCCCCCCCTTTTCACAGAGCACGACTCGGATGTCAGTTAGAATGAAAACAGGCACTGTATGTACAGTACAGCATCACATACGAAAATGGCTGAAAAATTCCTTCGGGGAAATTGCCTTGACAGTGCAGATAAAATAAAAAAATAACTAGTTATAATAGCGTTATTTTTTTTTAAAGGTTGTTTTTTTTGACTGGACTGACAGATGAAAGTTGTCAGAAAGGCATATTTCCCCAGCAAGGAATTTCTCAATGCCTCTTATATGAACACAACCCTTCCAAAGGTATTGAAATTTGACCCTTCACGATTGTTAATGACCCTGAAAGAGAAGGTCTCTGAAAACATTCTGAAAAGAAAAAGGAAATACTGACAACCAGTGTTTCTCCTTTTCCCACAATGTTTTCTACACTATCCAAAACAGAAATCATTATTTTAGCATCAGTTTATTTGTCACTGGCAAATGCTTTTAATTTGGTCCAGTCAAAAATTTTATCATTGAGTAAAGAGTTAAGACTGATTGATTGTATGGTGTTTAACGCCATTTTTAACATTACTTCACTTATATCGCAGCGGCCAGTTCACCTATCCATGCTTTCCTGGAGTTTAATTAACCAGTACTCCGCACAATTTTCTTTCCAAGCCACTGGCTGCTTTCCTACATGGCCATTGTCGAAACAATGGTCAGCCGTGAGAGAGGAATGAATCCTGTCGCAGTGACTATCATCAATCCTCGGAAAGCAATTGGCCAAGCCAGGGATCAAACCAGTGACCTCCTGTTCTCAAGTCATGTACACTACCGCCTGAACTATGGGGGCTTGGCAAAGAGTTAAGGTAGACGAAAAAATAAATGCAGTTCAAATGATGATTTCTTTCATGGATAGGGAAGAAAAGCATTGTGGGAAAAGGAGAAAATACTGGTTACCAACATTTTCTCCATTTCCCAGAATACAGTAGAATTTCGTTAGTTCACATGTCGCTTGTTCGAAGCTATGTGTTGATTCGTATACTATCTCTGGTCCCGATGTATATCCTTCTTTATCACTGTTAAATTCCTCTGAACACTTCCAACATCGGTGGTCTGTAGTTCGTAGCGTATTCCATTCCCCGAGAGTAATTTTTTAACACAAACTCCTACCTTTAATTGGTACATAATTAATCTGCTTGCAAACTTGTGAAGGTGTGAAAACACGTGACCAATTTTGATTTTCACACCTGTTGATTGACGATGTCAACTGGTATCATTCAGTCGTTAACTGCGAGCGAATGTAATTAAAGGCGTTATTTGGTTTGTCACATCAATTACTCGATCAAAACTACAATTAATAAGTCCAAAATTTCTTAACACTTAACCTGCTAAATAAGTGAAAGGTAACTTTCAAACCGGTGATAAATACCCCAACCTTTGCTATTTTAAAGGTGTAAATTTGGGGAAAAATATCTCTTTATCAGATGATGTAGATCCAAGATCAGACTCACATTCCGTGTAGTCTGATCTTAATCTACACTGTCAGCAAGAGGTCCTTGAGTCGCGCTTAGCAGCCTAATGGTTAAAACATCCAACAAGGCATTAGCGGATAATGGTCTGCAGCGGTTACTAGAAAGACTGGAAAACATCTTATGACGGAAAACACAGGAAAACGATGAAAAACGTCGGAAAACACCCAAAATATAGCAAAGTACATATTGAAAGGGGGAGGGGGTCGAAAGGGTATGGTTATATGTTAAACAGGGGTATTGGGAAAGAATGTTATCCACCTATACTTGCAGAAAAATACCATTGATACTACCTGTTCTTTTTCCATTTTGACCGGAGAAAATCATTGTGTAGCCTAAAAAAATTCGGGAAAAAAAGCACACCATAAAGGTGGGGGGTTCATCTAGTCACTACAGATATGAGGGCAGGATATTATCGTTTACTTGCCTAAAACACCATTATGTGTTTTTTCAGTTTTTCTACTAGTGAAAGTCCTCTGCGTGATTTGGTAAGGGAAAGTGGATTAATTTGTTTCATGTGTTTATGATAGGTATGTATTTATAGATGGATGAAAAATAAAGATACGTAAATTTTCTTTTTTTGGATGGTCAAGTGAGATTAACGGCTATTCTGATGCTTTTTTTTTCAAATGTGTCTTCCCTTGGTGAGCGAAAAAATATTCACAAAAATAACAGCGGATCAAGGAACGGGAGATATACGTGTATAATCGATACAAGTTCAGGGTACTACTAGGCATGCTGCTTAAATCTGATTGTTTATTTCTGTATTTATATGGCACTGAAAATACCCAGTCATACTCTTTAGTTCGTACAACGTTTAGTTCGAATAAAATACTCCGGTCCCTCGTGCTACAAACTACCGAGATTTTACTGTATTTTCAAATGCCATCTTACCCTAGAGTCATACTCAGGACTGTGTGGTAAAGGGTTCACGAAATTGAAATCCAAACAAACTTGTTAAATCTTTACCACACAAAAAGATTTTAGACTGGTCCAAATCCAAACCATTTGCATACAACAAATTAAATGTAGTTCAAATTTTGGAAATTGTCCTTTAAAGTGTAGAAAAACATTGTGGGAAAAGGTGAAAATGCTGGTTACCAGCATTTTCTCCTTTTCCCTCAATGTTTTCAAAAAGCCTCTTCTTAAGGGTCGGTAAAACTCAGAGTTGTGAGGTTAAGGGTACATACCTTGTAAAAAGCTGGTAACTCTTTCATAGGAATTCCGTCTGGCTTTCGCTTCAGTAGTCTCTGAATAGCATCCTTTGTTTCAGCCTCCCGTATTTTGAGGTTCTTCATGCGTACTGTTCTTACATCCCGAGACTGATTTTCTGTCACTAAAGATGAATATGGAATTTTATATTACAGTGACTTTCCTGCTGCTTGCATTTGCTGCTAGCAGCTAAGAAAACTTGGTATCATATGAGACAGAAGTCAAAATTTTCTTACACAGCAAGAGGCAAAAACAAGTACCATGAAAGTTACTACAATCTAAAACTTTCAACAACAGAATGTTGCAATTACTGACATTTTATTCTAAAACAGTTCAAAAATAATCATTTTTATGAATAGGATTGAATATTATAGCGTAACATTTGGGTCTATCAAATCGTAAATCAACATGACATATGTATTCTGTGCTCAAGATACATCATCACACCATACTTGGAACCATATTTGACAGCGTGTAGATACAAGTTTGTTTTCTGTCCTGATATGGCGGGCAACACACGAAAAGGGCCCTTCAGACATTTGCATAAAGTGTTGTCTTGGATTAGCCTGCGCAGTCCGCGCAGGCTAATCCGAGACAACACTTTGCGACTACATAAGATTTTTTTGTACAGTAGACTTTTGTGAAACAGTAAATCACACAAAAACGGCAAGTGTTGTCTCGGATTAGTCACAGACTGCACAGGCTGATCTGGGACCATACACTTTTACGCATATGTCCGAAGGCCCTTTTTCGTGTGTTGCATGCCATATTGTATCCCTGTGCAATGCAAATATTTGAGCCCAACAATTTATGTGTCTACAATATAATAAATTCCACAATCAAGACTGCTATCTTCACTCTTCACAAGATGCCAAATTTTACACTCATCCAACTCAAAACCATTTTAAGACAACAACTCAGACGGTGAGCAAATGATCTGTTATTGAAAGGCCTGTTAACATTGTGGCAAAAGGCAAAAATGCTGGTTACAAGCATTTTCCTCTATTCCCTCAATCTTTTCAAAAGCCTTCTTCTACGAGCTGTTTTACAAATGGTTAACTCATTACCACACAATCCCAACTTTTCATGACCCTGAACAAGAGGGCTTTTGAAAACATTGTGGGAAAAGGAGAAAATGCTGGTTACCAGCATTTTCTCCTTTTTCCATAGTGTTTTCTACCCTCTCAAAGACAAAAACCATCATCTAAGCTACATTTATTTTTTCATCTGCAAATGCCTTCAATTTGTACGAGTCCAAAATTTTGTCGTTTGGTAGAGGTAAGACTGCTTTTGAGATTGCTTGATTCAAAGTTCTCAACATTTTATTCGTAAATTGGTAAACAAAATAAAAGAAAGAATGGTGTAGTAGCTAATACCGTCATCTTTATGAATGGTGCATAAATATCATAGCGTAAATTTTGAATAATCAAATCTCAAATTGAGACATACAAACCTTGTGGTCTGGGAATTCTTGCATCATACAATTTCCAATCCCCCTGAGGTGTTGGACGCTCGATAGTGACCACAGAAGATGCATTAGCAACAAACTCTATCACACTCAAAAAACCGTGACGGGTATAGTTCAGCGGTTTGCCATGCTTTGCCTGAAATCATAGTTTAGTCTCAAGCACCATCTTACACACTCTTTGTTAATTCTTTACCAAACAACAGAATTCTAGATAAGCCCAAATTGAAAGAATTTGAAGACAATTTAAATGTCGCTCTAATGACGGAATTTGTTTTTGATGGAGAAGAAAACAGTGAGAAAAGGAGAAAATGCTAGTTGCCAGCATTTTCTCCTTTTTTCAATACATTTTCAAAAGTCGATTTCTTTATGGTTGTTAACAATCAGGACTGTCAAGTAAAGGTTAAAGAAGTTTCACATCTTTGCCAGCCATTTTAATGAGCTGGACATTTTGCAATAGGGTAGAAAACATTGTAGGAAAACAGGCCTCTGCCTACTCTCTTAAAATGCGGACGTGTCGGACTTATAGAAGGAAATAACAATAATTTAGCAATTTAACAGTTTGATTGGATAGAAAACCATGTAAATTAAATGAAAATATTTTAAACTGTATATCTTTTTAATGATTAATATACTTATTCCTATTAGAAACTACTTAAAACTTATTTATTCAATGCTTACCATGCTCAATTCATACACTTTTTGGATAAAAACATTATGGAAAGAGAAAACAAATACTTGCTGGCAGCAATAGTTTCTCCTAGCACATTTTTTTTCCTCAAATCTTTGAAGCACTATTTTTTTTTCCAAAATCCTAGACAAAAATTTTTTGCTGAAAATCATTATCTTTACCAGGGATCATATTATAATCCCTGTTCCTGGCCAGGTAAGAAAAAATTCTGTATCTCGAATCAAAAGCATTTACAGAAGGCAAATATATAATTACTCAAAGGATGTAAGTAATGTTAAAAAGTAACGATTGCTACCAGAATTTGCTCCTGTTGGCACAATGTTTTCAACTTATTCATGGTAATTAAAGTCTAGTTTCAGACAGCAAGAGAAACCGAAGATAAGTTTGTCTGAATACTGCTTGTCTTTTGCTGATGACAGATAAATCGTTCATGAAAACATCGCTAAGGACATACATTTCCAACTTAAATACATGTTTTAACCTTGTGGATCATTCGTTCGCGATTAATAGGGTCCGGTAAAAAAAAAAAGTCAAAATTTTGACAGAGTATAGGATCAATAACAATGTATGTGTATTTTGTTAATTTCATCTTTTTGTTTGCGTCAAAGAAAAATATACAATTTCATCCAAACTTTTGAAAGAAACCGCCCTTGAGCTACGTGAAAACACCCAGCAGCCATTTTGAAACTGAATCATATGACTTGCTGGAATTCGTCCAAAAATCAGTTGTAACGTGACACAGTTGGCACCAATTTGTAGTCACATGATTTAAAGATATCGCCACATGATTTCAGCAAATCATCTAAATACGTCATCATGTCTGTTTGTTCGTAAAAGCGCGAGTAATAAAGGATGGGGTAAATGGTGTTTTAAAAGCAAGGTGCCAATTTCCATTCCGGGACATTAGATAAACATTGATATATGAGTCAGGGTTTTACACTGACAAAAAGAGGCCAGACAAACCGCTAGACAGTGCCTATGTTTGTTATGACTGGCGCAAAATATTGGTTAAACTTCGCAAGAATTTTAGCGACTTGACGGGTTAAAGGGGTGAATATTGTCGGTTATGATGATACCCACCAATTAAGATGGGGGATTTGGAACCCGAGAAACTAATTAACAACTACTTGTCAAATCGGACGGTTGAAAACAATTAATTTCACTGATTGGGACACCAGCTGTGAATCGGGTATAATGCACTGTTAGGTAATAAATCTA
Source organism: Tridacna gigas (assembly GCA_945859785.2). Classification (NCBI taxonomy): domain Eukaryota; kingdom Metazoa; phylum Mollusca; class Bivalvia; order Cardiida; family Cardiidae; genus Tridacna; species Tridacna gigas. Next base: position 10,270,717 of record OX244028.2, read on the forward strand.
CACACGCTGATTATGTATTGAGTACCCGACGCATGGTCAATATACGCCAGGCGACTTCCTGATTTTTTCAGGCAACTTTGATTTCGCTTTGCCCGGCGAAATGGGCGAAGTTTTTTTAAAACAGGCGACTTTTTCGCCCAAGTCGCCCACTCGGCCGAGGCCTGGGAAAAGGAGAAAATTCTGATTAGCAGCATTTTCTCCTGTTCTCACAATGTTTTCTCAGAGTGGTTAAAACTCAGGATTGTGTAGTAAAGGGTTAAGCTAAAACATTTTTATAACACATATCACAACTAAAAGATGACCCTAAAAATGCACAGATTATAAAGCACATACAATAAGCCATCTCTTTGGAAAGGGTGCTTACTGCATCTACTTGACTCTTTACCAAATGACAAAATTTTAGACTGGTCCAAATTCAAACCATTTGCAGACAACAAAATAAATGTGACTGAAAAATTGGAATGTTTTGAAACGGGTAGAAAACATTGTGGGGAAAAGGAGAAAATACCCATTACCAGCATTTTCTCACAATTTTTTCATAAGGCCTCTTTCACAGGGTCATTAAAAGTCGGGATTGTGTGGTTAAGAGTTAAAGTACCAACCCAGGTCAGCATGCGGAGTCCGGGTAGGCAGACCTGGGTCAAAAGTTTTTGCTATAGGTCAATTTTCTGTATGTCAAAGGACAAGTGTACCTCATGATTCATTTGCTTGGTACAGAAATTGGATTTTATGGATCCATAGTTATGTGACGATTTGCATGGTACCATGCATTAACCCTTTACCGCTCAATGCCACCTTTTAACGCACCTGAGAAAGAAGCCTTTTGAAAACATTGTGGGAAAAGGAGAAAATGCTGGTAACCAGCATTTTCTCCTTTTCCCACACTGTTTTCTACTCTATCAAAGAAAAATCGCACTATTTGAGCCACACTGAAACTGTCGCCTGCAAATGCTTTAAATTTGAACAAGGGTAAAATTTTGTTGTCTGGTAAAGGGTTAAAACCCCTTTGCCAGAGCATGGCTCACGGTCATTGGTCAAAAATCCCTACACTTCTGTTTGGTGGGAAGATAAAAGAATCATAATGAAATGAAAGATGCTCTGTGAAAAGTGGGGCTTAATGCATCTGCAAAAAAGTATCCACCTAGGTCAGCCTGCGCAGTCTGTGAAGGCTGAACTGGGCTGAAACTTTTCGCTCTTAGTCAATTTTCTGTATGTCCAAGGACCAGTTTACCTTATGATTGAGTCTGTTGTTAAAAAAAGTGGCTATTATGGATCCATGATTATGTGATGGCTAGATTTGTGTAATGCATCACCGAGATGCATTAAGCTCCCTTTTGCCACAGCACGGCCCAAATAATTTGGCAAATCTAAAATTGCAACTCACAACTTTGAATTACAAGCTCATTACTACAGCAGGCTTTCTGGGCTTGACAAAAAAAAGGCTGAGAGGGGGCAACAAATGGGGAAAAACAAAGGAGAGAATAAGTAGAGGAGAAATATGAAGAGAGGGATGGTTATAGGTCCTCACTAAAAATATCCCTGTCATTTAAAAATGAGCTGTCCTGTGGCAAAAGAGGCTTATTGCATCTCATTGGTGCACTACACCAAGCAAGTCATTATATAATTATGGATCCATAAAATCCATTTTGTCTAACAAGCAACTGAGTCATGAGGTAGAATGGTCCTTTGACATAAAGAAAATTGACTAATAGCAAAATACTTTGGCCCAGGTCAGCCTGCGCATAATGCACAGGCTGACCTTTGTCAATACCTTTTTTGCAGATGCATTAAATCCTCTTTTCACAGAGCATATTCCTATTTAATGAATATTCACAATGCAGGATTTAGCACAGAAATAAGGCATTCAAAATCTGATTTTCTTCCACTCCATGTGTAGGCATACCTTGAACTCTTCAGCAAATTTACTCGCCCAAACACCATTTGGTTTATCTTCAAGCACCTGTTATAAGACATGTACCACAGTAAAAATTAGAACTGTCACAAAAATGACTAATGCTGCCAATAAAAGGACTTTTTAATACCTGTCTAACAGGTTAGAAAACATTGTGGGAAAAGGAGAAAATGCTCGTTACCAGCATTTTTTCCTTTTCCCCCCGATGTTTCAAAGGTCTAATTTTCCAGACACAGTGTGTCAAAACAGCAAAAGCAAAATTACGAGGCAAAATAGCAGGCAAAAGTAAATAAGCCAGTCTTCAATCTAGAGCACGCCATTGCGGCGTAATTCTAAACTAACCTCGTGCCGTCGGACGCACATACCGTAATCGTAAAAGATCCATTCCGTGAATTACGGTCCTTTTTGTCCGTTTCTGCTTTTTCTGCTAAATAAACATAATACATGAGCTTTAACCCAACAAATGTTATCGTTAAACAAAACTGGTAGCCTGTCATCGATCTTCGTATCACACTGTTACGGAAGTTACAGAAGTTGTGATTCCATGAGCTTCAGCTGATCATTCAAGATTGCGATGAAGCTATTTTCTAAGTATTTTGGAATTATCAATGGTGCAAAAAAGGCAAAACCTGTTGAAAGTATTACTTCGGAAAGAAAGAGCGGGTCAGTCCCTACCCCTAGTTCAATGAAAATAAAACCCCACAGTAACACAAGTTTTAACAAATCAAAGATGGTTAGTTTATGACGAGAAAATTAACTGTAGTTTGAGTGATCAACAGGAAAGTTAAAGCCTGTTGTGATGGGATGTCAGAATTTTGAAAGTCTACCACTGACAGACATATTTCGTCATTTTTTAGGTTTAAATTAACGGCGGCAATAAGGTTACGTCAATTACCAAAGATAATTTCTGCAGTGTTGAAGTTTTATTAGCATAATTTTCATAGATACATCAATGGGAATACACTTGTTCAATAAAAAGGTTAACATATCAGTAATAAGATATTTTTTGTGTGTTGCCCTCAGTTTTCCAACATGGTCCCCTGTTTCAATGTCTGTGGGCCCGATGGGCCCCCTTACAAGCAAATCTAGATTGAACACTGAAGTAATATGACTAACAGGGGATTAGACCAGATTAAAAGCATTTGCAGATGACAAAATGAATGCAACTGAAAAATTGAAATATATTTCAGAAAGGGTAGAAAACATTGTGGGAAAAGGAGAAAATGGTAGTTACCAGCATTTTCTCCTTTTCCCACAATGTTTTCAAAAGCCTTCTATTAGAGGGTTGTTAAGACTTGGGATTGTGTGGTAATGGGTTAAGCAAGTGTGCCTATTCCTGCATGCCTACGAGGCCTAGTGGCCTGTACTGGGCCTTTAAGCTTTAACCCTTTACCACACAATGACGCCTTTTGACGCCCCTGGGAAAGAAGCCTTTTGAAAACATTGTGGGAAAAGGAGAAAATGCTGGTAACCAGCATTTTCTCCTTCTCCCACAATGTTTTCTACTCTATCAAAGAAAAATTGCACCATTTGAGCCAGATTGAAATTGTCGTCTGCAAATGCTTTCAATATGGACAAGGCTAAAATTTTGTCGTCTGGTAAAGGGTTAAACCAGTATTGCCTACAAGACTCCAAGCCACTGCTTTCCCTCCTATGTAAACAAAAAAGTAAAAATATATGTTCAGCAGTCCAGAATGTATCTTATTTCATTTATATGTACCTCCATGCAGAGATTCTCTCTCAGCTCTTGGATGTTAACATTCAGAAATAAGAGCCATGTCCTGTCAGTAACTTACAGTGCTTGAAACCTTGTGGTTATAGATTCCATTCGAAGCTTGGCCAATTTCTTTTTAAGGACAGACTATAGTCATTACAACTGGATTCATTTTTATCTCACTGCTGACTGCTGAACCTTGTTTCAAAGAAATTCACGTGGCAAAGCAGCCAGTGGCTTGGAAAGAATTTTCTGCGAAGTACTGGTACTTGAACCTCCAGAAAAACATGTATAGGTAAACTGGCCACCACATTATAACTGAATTACTGTCGAAAAATGGTTTAACCCTTAGGCTGCTAAGCGCGACTCAATGACCTTTTGCAGACAGCATAGATCAAAATCAGACTGCACAGAACAAGCAGTCTGATCTTGGATCTACACTGTCTGATAAGGAGATATCCTTCTCCTCCTCCCCACAAAAAACTTTGAAGTAGCAAAATTTGTGTTTTTACTATCCACTTGAAGGTATCACTTAACCCTTTCCCAAACGACAAATTTTGGACTGGTCCAAATTGAAAGAGTTTGCAGACGACAATTTTAAATTTGATGAAAATGGCAGAAAGTTCTCAAAAAGGGTAGAAAACACTGTGGGAAAAGGAGAAATTGCTCGCTACGAGCAATTTCTCCTTTTCCCACAGTGTTTTCAAAAGACTTGTACTGCAGACATGTGAAAACTAGGGCTTGTTTGGGAAAGGGTTAATTCATTCAGCAGGACAAAGGTTAAAACACCACATAAATTAACTCTTTCAGCACCAAATAAATAAACTCAACTTCTTTCAGTGGCTGTAAATGCAATCCACAGAGACCCAGAAAGATTTTTACCGTAGAGGCTCGACTAAACAAGCGGACGGTACAGATCAAAGATCAGACTGCACGTTCTGTGCAGTCTGATCTTGATCTGTGCCGTCTGCGAAAGTCCGTTTTCGCCTATGGCACTGAAAGGGTTAAGCTAAGGGAATTAGCCTATGCATCAGGTTGAAATTTCCTATCTTATCCTCTAGGTCACAAAATACCATCTTTGAGGGATGCTTACCTGTTGAATTTCAAGTTCTAGCCTATCCTGACGATCCCTTCGTCTTTCAGAGTCATTAGAACTTGATGATGCTTCGCTTCTTGCATAACTCCCAACTGTGACATCACTACTTCCTGAGTTTTCTCTTCTCCGACCTGAAAAAGTCAAAGTTTTCACTTGTTACCAAATAATCTGGTGTGTTTATGGCCACAACGAAGAATACCTGTTGAAAACATTATGGTACAAAAAAAAGAGAAAATGATGGTCAGTGCCATTGGCTCCCTCTCCCATGTTGTATTTCAACTCTTTCAAAGACAAACATATCATTTGAGCCCCATTTTATGATTTTGTTCTTTGCAAATACTTTTAACGTTTATCCTGCTAAAGAAATGAAATGGAATTTTCAAGCCAAAAGTAAAGAACCTAAATTTTGCCATTTCAAAGGTATTTTTTGCGGAAAGATATCTCCATATCTGACAGTGTAGATTCAAGATCAGACTGTACGTTCTGCAGCTTTTCTGTCTCAGGCTTGTCTCTTTACCACACAGTTCCGAGCTTTAACAATCCCCAAGGAAGACAGCTTTTGAAAACAATGTAGGAAAAGGAGAAAATGCTGGTAACCCGCATTTTTTCCTTTTCCCACAATGTTTTCCAGTATTTCCGATACAAATCCTTTTATTTTTGTCAAATTCGTCGTCTGCAATAGCTTTCAGTTTAAACAAGTCTAAAATTTTGGCATGTGGTAACGGATTTATCTTAGGATTGTATGGTAGGTGAAGAGGTCACTTTACCTCTGCCTCTGGATGGTCGTGTAGTTCTCGTAGTTTCCTGGCTAGTATTTGTATTTGGCCTGTTGACCTCCTGTTGATGTTTGACAGTTGAGATCGCTTCATGTTTTCTTGACCTGTCTAAATTGGAATCGTATAAGCCTTCTACGGGCAATAATCTCCAATCTCCATTTGGCATTTCTTGAATCAAAATCAAATCTTGTAAGCTACTTAAAAACTCTTCCCAGGAATTAAAACCATAATGACTGAAATTTATTCTATTGCCATATTGTCTGATAAAAGCATCATCGAAGTTTTTCAATGAAATCCCATCAGGGTATCCTTTGAACAGAGTCGTAATCTGTTTTCTCAAATATGCCGGAACTATTTTGAGGGCCGGAAGTTGACCCCCTTTACATAAACGTGGAGGTCGAGAGTTTGTGTAACGTGAATTCTGATCTCTTCCTTGATACATGGTCCTTTTCTTTTTGCTAGGTTTTTTCTGTTTCGAGACCAGATTTTCAATATGTTTTGTAGTTTCATCCGCAATTGCCCTCAATGTCATTGTTCCATGCTTCCAGCCAATTATAACAGTATCATCTAGATCTCTGAAAAAAATAAAAAATATATGAGCCATGTTCTGGCAAAAGGGGGCTTTATGGATCTGCATGACACATGATATGGCAGGTCATCACATGATCATGGATCCATAAAGTCCAATTTTTTCTAACAACCGACTGAATCGGATGGTAAACTAGTCCTTGGACATGCAGAAAATTGACCAATAGAAAAAAGTTTGGGCCTAGGTCAGCCTGCGCGACTCCGCAGGATGACCTGGGTCGATACTTTTTGCAGACGCATTAATCCCCCTTTTCACAGAGCATGGCACAATTATATATTTATAGGTAAAACCAGTGACACTGAAATTTGTATTCTGTTTAACTCTTTATTTTACCCAACAACCCCATGTTTCGATCCTTTACCACACAATCCCAAGTTTTAATGGTTCTGAAGAAGATAGCCTTTTGAAAACGTTGTTAGTAATGAGAAAAAGCTGGTTACTAGCATTTTGTGCTTTTTCGAAAGTTTCCTTCCTTCAAAGACAAATTCCATCATTTGAGCCACATATAAGTTGTACATGTACAAATGCTTTCATTTTGAACAAGTCTAAAATTTAAAATTTTGCTGTTTGGTAATGAGTTAACCCTTTCCCAAACAAGCCCTGGTTTTCACGTGTCTGCAGTACAAGTCTTTTGAAAACACTGTGGGAAAAGGAGAAATTGCTCGTAATGAGCAATTTCTCTTTTTCCTACAGTGTTTTCCACCCTTTTTGAGACCTTTCTGCCATTTTCATCAAATTTAAAATTGTCATCTGCAAACTCTTTTAATTTGGACCAGTCCAAAATTTGTCGTTTGGGAAAGGGTTAAGGATCCTTAAACTGACAGCTTTAGAAAACATTGTGGGAAAAGGAGAAAATGCTGGCAACCAGCGTTTTCTTCTTTTCCCAACAATATTTTTTTTTTCAAAGACACACCCCATCATTTCAGTTGCCTTTGTCATCTGCATTTATTGTGGACCAGTCTGAAAATGTGCCATCTAGTAGAGACTTAACATAGCTTTTCTTTACAGGAACTCTACTAGCCTTTCACCCTTTACCACACAATCCTGACTTTTAACGACCCTGTGAAAGAAACCTTTAGAAAACATTGTGAAAAATGGAGAAAATGCTGGTAACTAGCATTTTTTCCTTTTCCCACAATGTTTTGTTCTCTTCCCGGAACAAATTCCAATTTTTGAATCACATCTATTTTGTCGTACGCAAATGCCTTCAATTTGGACCCATCTAAAATTTTGTCGTTTAGTAAAGAAATAAGACCTAATTGATTCTTATGCAATGACAACAAAGGCATTATTTATAAATCTTCCAGGGCAAAGGCATATTTCTATCATCTTTATATATCTGCTATAAAAGAGGCTGCAATATGAAAAAAAAAAAACCATTAACTGTGCACGCATTTCAATAACCTTGTAAGCTGGTAACTCTCTACCAGGTGGCAAAATTTTAAACTTGTCAAAACTGAAAGCATTTTCAGACTACTAAACGATTGTTGCTAAAATGATGGGATTTGCCATTGAAAGGGTAGGAATCATGGTGGGAAAACCGGAAAAGGCGAAATGCTAGTTACAGGCTTTTTCCCCCACAGTATTTTTAAAAGCCTTCTCTTCAGGGTCATTAAAGCTTGGAATTGCTTAGTACAGGGGCAAAAAATGACAGTTAAAGTTTAAACACGTTTATTTTACACTGTGAAAGATTTTACAACTTACATTAACTCTTTACCGAATGACAAAATTTTAGACCAGTCCAAATTGAAAGCTTTTGCAGACAACAAAATAAATGTGACTCAAAAATTGAAATTTATGTTGGGAAGGATAGAAAACATTGTGGGAAAAAGGAGAAAATGCTGGTTACCAGCATTTTCTCCTTTTCCCATAATGTTTTCAAAAGGACTCTTTCTCAGGGTCATCAAAACTCGGGATTGTGTGGTAAAGGGTTAATCCCCTCTCCATGATTGCCTCCTGAAAACCTAACCAGTACCTGCACCGTGATGTGGATAGTTTCAAAGTTTGCCCCTACTCATCATGGGATTAGAACCCGGAACCTTTGGTGTGAGAAACCACCACTACACTATAGTCTCCCAAAACAGAATAAAAGCTATCTCCCTTAAAAGCTTTGACAGACTGTCCTGTAACATAGTGTCAGACTCATAATAATGCCCATACTTTTGAATTAATATGAATTAACCTACATTAAGACAGGGGGATAAGCATGAGATGCTAGTATTTAACCAACATTTTCTCTTTTCTCCTAGCTTGTTTTCTATCCCTTTACTTAGTCAATTCCATCATTAGAACCATGTTTCATTTATCATCTGCAAATTTTAAACATGGACAAGTTTGTCAGCTGGTACAATTGTTTAAACCTTCAACACACAATCCTGAGCTCTAACGACCATAACACAGAAAACTTTTGAAAACATTGTTTTCTTCCCTTCCACAAACAAATTTCAAATCTTGAGTATCCTTGAGTGACCAGTTTCCATGCATCTAAGAAGAATTTATCAAATACGCTTCAAACTTAATGATTCTAACAAATAAAATGTAATATTCCTTTAACTCTTTACCACACAGTCCCGAGTTTTAACGACCCTGTCAAAGAAGCCTTTTGAAAACATTGTGGGAAAAGGAGAAAATGCTGGTAACCAGCATTTTCTCCTTTTCCCGCAATGTTTTCTACCCTATCAAAGACAAATTCCATCATTTGAACAACTTTTAAATTGTCGTCTGCAAATGCGTTCATTTGGACACGTCTACATTTTTTGTTGTGTGGTAAAGGGTTAAATCAACCTTTCAACTTTTTAAGGATGATGAATGTGGCTAGATATCGAAGTTTCTTTCGTCACAGTGCATCAGAATATCGGACAGTGTAAATGCCTCCATCATTGTTGACAGTAACCTATTTCGATGCATCTGATTGACTACTTATTTTAAGCCCTCATTTTCACTGTGTGAGATAATGTATGTAGTAGATTTCAGGGAAAATGTTGCAGAACAAGGGTTTGGAATGAAAGATCATAAAACAACACATTTTATAAGGATTTAAGATCTTTTCAACATTTGTGACCTTTGTGCATTTTATTTGATGTGATAATAAATATGTAACGTGTAAAATAAATATCTGTAAATTAAAAGTTTGTTAGAGTTAATTCATACCCCTTCAAGTCTACTCTTCAGTTACACAGTGCTAGCATAAGAAATCATCTCCCCTTCTGACAACCCTCACCGTAGTGCAGAAAACAAGGTGTACCTAGTGCCCACATTTTGTACACTGTACCCACTTGAGAAAAGTAAGTGATGTACAATGCCTAAGATCTGCAGGGCTAAACAAATTGCATACACAGCACACTTCAGATTCATCACCAAGTGATTCCTCCTCTGAATGAAGAGGATTCACTTGATGAAGTTCTGTACTTGCAGGCTTCAGTGTACCAGAAGTTCCAGGCTGGGGTTCAAAAATACTTTTGTTAGATTTTTGCTTTTTTTTGGACTCCTGATACTGCTTTATTCTATCAATTGTTGAGTTTTCTGTGATGGCTTTCCCACTGACAACATTACTAAGGTACTGCCTTTTGTTGGTAAGTGCTTTCTTCTCAGTGATCATTTTTGAGTTTTCAGAAAAGAAACTTGATGTGTCAGTAGAAGTCCGTTTAGCTTTGAGTTCAGTACTGTTATCTTCTAGCAAAACCTCAGATGACTTGAAATTGAAAGAATCTAAAACATGTGGGTCATAAATACAAATGGCAGTTTTACGAAATGATGATTGCAAATTACTGGCAGTTAGTGCCTTTGAATATGCAGTACATCCAACGGAACAGACATTGTATCTTGTGATTCTCTGTCCGATGTTTTCACGCATGAACTTGTGGCTGACCTAGTTGTAAATCCTTTCAAATGGTCCAAAGCATCCAACATCTAATGGCTGCAAAACATGGCTAGTGTGTGCAAAAAGCATGAAAAGTATGATACCTTCATTCTTAGCCCTGTCCATCAAACCTAGATTGATGTGTGACTTATGTCTGTCATACAGCACTAATACAGGGTTATCAGGTGAGCGTTCAGGCAGATACTTCGATAAATTTTGTTCAATGTATCTCCGGAACACAATACTGTTACTCCATCCTGTTTCAGTCAGAGTACCATCAATCCCAGGAGTTCCTCCCTCTAACAGTTCCGGTCGCATTCTTGCACCTGGGAATACAAAGAAGGGAGGTACACTGTATCCTAGGGCATTACCACATCCTATAACAGTCACCAGCAACCTTGACCCAGAGGTAACAGCTTGAGGCTTGAAATCACAACATGTAACTACTGCTTGTAGAGTATGTGAAGTGTAAAGGCCCTTTTCATCCACATTATAAATGCATTCTGGGCTGTCCTTGAGGCTGCACTTATCAAGAATAGAGCCCAGTTCCTGATAGTATCTGGATACGCTCTCGAAAGTAGTAGTCCTTGCACGCTATTGCTCCAAGCCACGGGGTTTCAAGTTTCAACTCTGGCCATCTGGACATAAAACCGTGAAACCATTTTAAAGAAAGTGGATGTTGTGAATCTTGTTTACACAGGTTCGCAGCATAGTCACAGTAATGTCTACCACTTCTCACCTGCTATACCCATAGCCACACTGAGACATAAATTTGATGTGCTCACCAAGTGACGTTCCCCTTCGAGGGAAAAGATAGGTGTTGGACGAGAGTGGATAGCTTCAGGATCTACCTGACCACTGAATTTGAAGCTTCAGGAAGGCCAAATTCCCTAGCTGTTGCTCTGATAGAAGCCTGCCTGACTTTCTCCGTTGTTGACATCATGGAGGTGGAAGAATAATTTCTGGACTTCTTCTGGGGAACCTGAAATGATTAAAAAATATCATAAGTGACTGATTAAGTTAGCATTCCCTCGCCTAAAATCAACTAAGTTATCTATGATGACAATAGCAAAATTGCTCAATTAAAATAATATAATGCATACATATTACACTAGTCGGAATAAAAAACAGTGCTAACATACTTGTCACATGACTGTCATGTGACCTGAAAGCTGGATGAATGAGAGTAGCAGACGCACAAGAATAAATTTTTTCCACACTCATTATCACAGTAAAAATCAGCTACGAATTATCTGTGTATTTTACATTAATTAAAATGTATAAAATCTGCCTTATTAGATATATTTTTGATAGTTTTACCTTCATATCTCGAACTTTCCACATTTTTCATCTCTATCAGCCGCAAAGTCCGTCTGCTATCGTATGGAGTAAATATGATGTCAGAGGAAGTCGCTTGTATCAAATTCAAGATCAAAATAAAAAGTGCATCGAAATAGGTAAGCGTCATTTTAGGTCACCTGAGCATAACATTTGTCATCTGCAAATGCTTTCAATTTGGGCAAGTCTAAAATTTTGTAATTTTGTGAATGGTTAAACAAATTGGTAGGTTTCATATTTTAATTTGAATAACCTAAAAAGATCCTCGGGTGTTGCATATCCCAAACCTCTGAAGTCTAAAGGCTCTCCAAGAAAAGTATGATAGTCCTTCAATAACTGCCGCAATGGCAACTCCACCGGGGATGAGATTAGCAGGGACCGAATCATCATTTTCACATTCTTCTTTTTCTCCGATCTGTCCGTCATTGTTATGCCTGTTGCATTCAATCAAGTAACACATGCAAAATTTAAAACTCTTTCTGAAACAAGTCTTTCAGAATGAACATTAGAATCCGGTTGTTATCAATTCTCTATTTCACATGGGTAGGTTGTCTGCAAAAAGTGGCTCGTGCATTTAACTTTAGGACTAGCTTTAGATTCGACAAATATGTACAGTACAATTTCATTTCATTTTTTCGGCATCTTAGTAATCTATTATATGTAATTAAAATTTCTGAGGCATGATAAGTTTCTTGGAGGAAAATACGTCATTATTAGCTTACAAATACAAAATTATAAGGAATTGCGCGAAATCCGTATCTTCGGCTTTGATCTAGTAAACAATATGGCGTCCACTAGCATGTTTTCCTTGACATCGCATCGATCTTTTCGCGCTGTCCGGTCCTTTCGTCAAGGATACGGACAATTACAGTCAAGTTCTTGTAGAAAAACATTTGTGAAGTCAAGTCTGCGTGGTTTTGCGACTTTTGCTCGTAACAGTACATTTAGGTGATTATGCAATTTATCAAAAAATGGCTGAAGGTCAATACGTTGCCATTATACAGCTTTACCAACAGAATCGCTTTTCCTAACAACATTCTTCAGACGCTTTGAATGTCTTTGTAGGCGCCTGTAGGAGAGGTTCCTGTATATATCTTAACCATATTCTACACAACCCAGCATTTACACGACCAAGAGGAAGAAGCTGGGATTAGGGGCTAAATGCTGGTGAGCAGCATTTTCTCCTTTTCCTTCCATGTCTCTACTGTACTCTTTGAAAATCAGATCCTGCCATTTGATCCGCTTTTAATTTGTTGGCTGCAAATGCTGTCAATTTGGCAGTAGATCTAATGAGCTAGATCTAACTCCATACCAGATGACAAAATTTCAGACATTTCCAAAATGAAAACAATTGCAGGTGACGAAGTTATGTAGTTCAGGTGATGTGATTTGTTTTTGAAAGGGTAGAAAACTGTGGAGAAAGGGGAGAATGGTGGTTTATTTTTCCCACAATATTTTCAATATCATTATTCCATAGGGTCTTTACAACATGGGGTTGGTTCAAGGGGTATATTTGTCTACAGTATACTTAGAGAGTAATGTTTTCTTCTTCAGGTCTCGTAAATTTTGCGATGTTGGAACCGTCACTGCTGGAACATCATTGGGTTTCTTGGGCTTTTTTAAGAAGGAAGAAGAGCTGAGTGAACATGATCAAGTAAGACGTATGGTCTCTGAGGGGCTTGTCTCCAAACAGAAAAGGGATGTGGTGGCAGCAACATCAAAATTTCACAGTGCTTTGGAACTATCAACAGACTTTTATCACCAAAACAAGATTACTGAGAAGGAACATCTAAATCATAGGGTATTCATTTATGATATGATGGCAAATTTGTCTCTAGAAGTTGGAAACTTAAGACAAGCAGAAGAATTATTCAAGGAAACAATGAAGCTGGCATTACAATTAGGCATGAAAGAAAATGATAATGCAATGATTGAAATGGCATTAAAAGTGGCTATAATTCATACACAGACTAATAGACTTCAGCTTGCCGACCAAGGTTTTAAATTCTGCATTTCAGAACAAGAGAAAAAACTGCAGTCTGAAGGGAAGCTAGCTGATGATGGCCAGATTTTAATTCTAGACCCAGAGAAAGAAAGATCAACAGAACAGAACACAAAGATTTTATTAGGGAAAGCCTACCAGCATTTTGCACATACGTTCATGAGAAAGAGAGATTTCAAACATGCGGTCGAATATTCATCGAAAGCTCTAGGTATTGCTTCAGAATCATTAGGACCCACAGATGAAACCACTTTTGTGCTCATGAATGATCTAGCAACCTGTCAAATATTGTTGGAACAGTATGAAGAAGCAGAAAAGGTTCTAAAGGATGGAATTAAAAAGAGTCGTCGTTTAGATAGTGTAATTGAATCAGCAATGTGTTCAAATTTGGGAGCCTTGTACATTCGAATGAAGCGTCTAGATGAAGCAGAAAGCACTTGTAAACGAGGACTGAAAGTGGCTGAAAAACATTATGACTCTTTCATGATGGGCCCTTGTCAGCTGTGTTTAAAAAAACTGGCAGAAGTTAGAGGGGAAAGTGACCCAAATGATGATGATGATGATTATCATGATGATAAAGAGGAGAAATGAATGTATGAGCTCTTGGGCTCTGATGAACAGTTTAGTTGCATGCACAGATGATAGGTTAAATGTGGCTCATATTGGGAGATTTGTCTTTTGACTCTTTGGTCTTTACTGAGTTTTTAATGACCCTAGTTAAGGGCTTTTTGAAAACATTGTGGGAAAGAAGAAAATGCTGGTACCCAGCATTTTCTTCTTCTTCCACAACGTTTTCTACCCTTTGAAAGACAAATTTTCATGTTTTGAGGAAGATTTTTGTCCTCTGCAAATGCTTTCAGTTGGACCTGGCTAAATTTTTGTCATATGGTAAAGAGATACAAGAAAGAAAATGTTGTTGGAAAAGCAGAAAATGTTGTTTACAAACATTGTCCTCCTTTTTCCACGGCATTTTCCAAAGCCTTCTTCTACAAGGTTGTTGAAACATGGAATCATTTGGTAAAGTATTAACTTTTAACATTTACCATTCAAATGGTTTAACCCAGCAAGTGATGGCGTTTTGAAAATTTGGGGAAAATGTGCAGTTGGAAATTTTCTCAGTGTTTTGGTGTCAGACATAGAGTTATATTTGTTTTCCCACAAATTTTTCTGCTTTATTCATCCCCCGCTGCAAAGCGGGAAGGAATATAGGAATGGCCTTCATCTGTCTGTCTGTCTGTCCATCCATCTGTCTGTCTGTATTACTTTCTTGTTTTGTTTGATGTTTACCCCTTTATCGCACAAATCTGAGTTTTAACAACCCTGAAGACAAAGGTTTTGAAAACAATGTATGAAAAGGAGAGAATACTGGTAGCCAGCATTTCCTCCTTTTTCCCAAAGTTTTCAACCCCATCATGGACAGAAATCATCATTTTAGCTACATATGTCTTCTGGAATGTTTTCAGTTTGGTCAAGTCCAAAATTTTGTTGTCTAGTAAAGAGTTAATGCAGTCTTCAACATTATTTCAGCCATGTTGTAGTGGCCAGTGCATCTATCCATACTCTTCTTGAGTTTTTATACAAATACTTTGCAGAATATTTTCCAAGTCACTGGTTTCATTCCTACATAACTATTACTTAACCCTTTCCCAAACAAGCCCTGGTTTTCACGTGTCTGCAGTACAAGTCTTTTGAAAACACTGTGGGAAAAGGAGAAATTGCTCGTAGAAAAGGGTAGAAAACACTGTGCGAAAAGGAGAAATTGCTCGTTACGAGCAATTTCTCCTTTTCCCACAGTGTTTTCAAAAGACTTGTACTGCAGACACGTGAAAACCAGGGCTTGCTTGGGAAAGGGTTAACACCTAGTCCAAATTGAAAGAGTTTGCAGACGACAATTTTAAATTTGATGAAAATGGCAAAAAGGTCTCTAAACAGGTAGAAAACACTGGGGGAAAAGGAGAAATTGCTCGTAACAAGCAATTTCTCCTTTTCCCACAGTGTTTTCTACCCTTTTTGATAACTTTCTGCCATTTTCCTAAAATTTAAAATTGTCGTCTGCAAACTCTTTCAATTTGGACCAGTCCAAAATTTGTCGTTTGGGCAAGGGTTAAACAGTGACTTTCTACCCTATAGTGCATGCACTAGTTTTTGTTAGATTTGAAAACAGCTTGTGCAGTGATGGGTTCAGTTCAGACAAAACACTCAAGACTTCCTGTCATTTCATACCCACTTAAATCTATACCTGACAAAATTTTAGACTTTTCATTCAAAATTGAAAGCATTTGCATTATTGCTCACATCATTTAACCCTTTCCCAGACAACAAATTTTGGACTGGTCCAAATAGAAAGAGTTTGCAGACGACAATTTTAAATTTGATTAAAATGGCAGAAAGGTCTCAAAAAGGGTAGAAAACACCGTGGGAAAAGGAGAAATTGCTCGCTACGAGCAATTTCTCCTTTTCCCACAGTGTTTTCAAAAGACTTGTACTGCAGACACGTGAAAACCAGGGCTTGTTTGGGAAAGGGTTAACCTGACGTAGGTCAACATCATTTACATAAAAGTCGGCATCGCACTGTGTTGCCTTCGGAATATGTCCAAAATGGTCATGGGCAAATTAAATTGCTTACCAGTATATGTAAATATCTACCAGAGAACTAGCTCAAGTCTTCCGTAACTTTAGCGAATGCGAACTAAACTTTCTGAATAATAGTAGGGGTTCTATTTCTATGGCTACTTACATATTCAGCATAAAGGTCGGGACCAGGTTATAATGAAGTAGGCAATAGTCTTTAGAAAAGTAGGAAACATTTGTTGGAAAATGGGAAAATCCTTGTTACCAACATTTTCTCCTTTACACACATTGTTTCCAAACATCTTTCTCTTCTGGGTTGCACAGTGTTCTCTGGTAAAGGGATAAAGAGCTAAGATAAAAAAGCTAGGTGTTCAGTCCCAAGAACGTAGGATACGAATAGGGGAAAATGCTGGCTACCAGCACTTTCTTACAATGTTTTCAATTGTCTTCTTCCACATGGTTCAGACTTGAATGCATGTACAATGTTAGTTTACTCTCTACCAGACAATCCCAGGTTTTAATGACCCTGAAATTTAAAATCATTGTGGAAAAAGAGAAAATGCTGTTAACCAACATTTTCTTTTTGTGCCACAATGCCAAGCCCCCATAGCTCAGTCAGTAGCGTACAGGACTTGAGAACAGGAGGTCGCAGGTTCGATCCCCAGCTTGGCCAATTTCTTTCTGAGGATTAATGATAGTCATCGCGACAGGATTCATTCCTCTCTCACCGCTGACCATTGTTTCGATGATGGTTATGTGGGAAAGCAGCCAGTGGCTTGAAAAGAATATTGTGCAGAGTACCGGTAACAGAAACTCCAGGAAAGCATGGATAGGTGCACTGGCCGCCGTGATATAACTGAAATAATGTTGAAAACGGCGTTAAACACCATACAATCAATCAATCAATCATTGTCCCACAATGTTTCTGCCCTTTCAAAAACAGTTCAAATCATTTCAGTTACATTGCATTTGTGGTCTGCAAATGCTTTCAGTGTTACCAAGTCTATAATTTTGCCATATGGTAAAGGATTAAAACATGTTTGTGCTAGGCTCTGTGAAAGGGGGGATTAATGCATCTGCAAAAAGTTTAAACCAAGGCCAGCCTGCGCAGTCTGACCTTTGTTGCAGCTATTTGGTATTGGTAAATTTTCTGCAGCTCAAAGGCCCATTTTACCTCATGATTCCGAATGGATTTTATGAATGGAGAATAATGTGATCAATTTCTTTATTGGTTAGTTTGGTTTGTATTGGAGTTTAACGCCATTTTAACAGCTTAGGTCATATCATGGCGGTCAGCGACCTGCTTATGTGTTTCCTGGCTTTCTCACACCAGCACTGACACAACTTTCTTTCCAAAGCCACTGACTACTTTCCTCACATGCATCAGAGGTGAGAGATGAAAAATCACCGGAAAGAAAGTTTGCCTCAAAGGGAATCGAACTGGCAACCACCAGGTCACGAGTCTGACACGCTAACCACTGAGCTACCCGAGCGGGCACAAAATTTCTTCATACATTTATACATAGTAAAATTAGTGTTGCACCCCCTGTGTTTTTCAGTGGGTTTGATTTTCTGACGTGAATGAGATAAAATTGGGTCAAAATTAGAATTTGGCTGCTGCATACACCAACAGACTTGTCTTTTGCCCATAAAATGAACTGAACTGAGGTATCCCTTGACCTCATGGTAAGTGGGAATCTTTTGCCTAGATGTTGCTTTCAAATTTAAGAAAAACGAGAAGCGTTTGGTTACAACAGGGAATTTAATGTCGAAACAAAACTTATGACAGGTTGAAAGTGACCTGCAGAGAATGGACACACAAAATCAGGCAATATTGCGTACTTCCACCCGGGGCATGCAAAACAGCTTGCAGTCTTTGTCTCACACCTCTCACGAGAGGTTGAAACAGCTCGATCAGTAGCTGCTGCCATGAGGTTAAGGGATATCTCAGTTCCTTCCATTTCAGAGACAACAGACTTGTTTGTTCTTGTATACAGCAGCCAGATTCTAATTTCCAACCCATTTCATATCATTCACGCCAGAAAATTAAACACGTTAAAAACACAGGGGGTGCAACACTAATTTTACTATGTATATAATGTATTGTGCAGATGCAATAACCCTATTGTTACCAGGGTATGGCTCATTTATTTTACACTGACAGTGAAACAGGAGCATACCAATTGTTTTTGATTATTGCTTCCCAGAAACCAAACCATTCTTGCCCAGATGTGGACAGATTTAACCCTTTACTACACAATGCCGCCTCTTAATAACCCTTGGAAAGCCTTTTGAAAACATTGTGGAAAAAGGAGAAAATGCTGGTAACCAGCATTTTCTCCTTTTCCCACAATGTTTTCTACCCTGTCAAAGAAAATTTGCACCATTTGAGCCACGTTAATATTGTTGTCCACAAATCTTTGAATTTGGACAAGGCTAAAATTTTGTCGTCTGGTAAAGGGTTAAAGGTTGACCTAGCTAATCACAGGATTTAAACCCAGAACATTTGTGTGAGGACACCAATGCTTTACCTTTTCTTATGTCACTTTATAACCCTTTCCGTGCCTTTGGCGAAAATCTGGAGTTTTTTTTTTTTTAACGGCATAGATCAAGATCAGATGGCACAGAATGTCCAGTCAGATCTTGAATCTTTACTGTCCGCTTCTTTAATGAAACTTGTTAAAGAAAGTTCTGACTTTCAGTGCATTGTCTTTCAGTCTTCGAGGAAAAGTTTCTATACTTGGGGCAGACAGAATTAACCCTTTAGATTAGTCCACATTAAAAGCATTTGTAGACAACAAAATAAATGCAACTCAGAAATGGAAGATTGTTTTGGAAGCAAAGAAAACATTTCAGCAAAAGGAGAAAATATTGGTTATCTCGCAATGTTTTAAAAAACTTTCTTACTCAGGGTCATTATTAGTTGCGATTGTGTGGTAAAGGGTTTAATTCAAGAGCAATTTATTTTTGTTGAAACGCTGGATCAGTCTGTTGTTCTATATATACTTAAGGACAAAAGTCTTGTCCGGTTAGGGTTTCCTTACTAATGTCAAAACCAATGAAGGTATGACCTTGAAATTTTGCTTATTTTCTTTCAGCCAATTTCCAAACTGGTAAATCGGGTTTTGATTTCAAGGCTGCACCGAATTACCGAGATTCAGTAACGGCGACGTTTTTCACGTGCATCGTCATGTATGCAAAACTGTGTGTTTCACTATTGATTTGTTTATGTCAACACATCCTTATAGATATTCCAATCGAAAGACATCGAAAGTTTTCGAATTTCTTCAATTAATTCAGAAAAATGAAGCTTTCAAATGAACAGCGTGCACGCGTTTTAGGCCAACTTGAGACAGGGGCCACAGCCGCACATGTAGCCCGTGTATTTGGTGTAAACGAAAGAACTGTTCGACGTTTACGCCAAAAGTTCGCAGCTTATGGGACCGTTGCGGACCTGCCACGCTCTGGACGGCCCCGAGTAACAACCTTGCGTCAGGATAGGCATATTCAGCTTACTCACTTACGCAACCGTTTTGCGGCCCCAAATGACATGGCACGTAACACACCCAGTAGTAATAGACCTCGCATTAGTGCAAGGACTGTGCGGCGACGTTTGAAAGCAGTCGGCT
Source organism: Tridacna gigas (assembly GCA_945859785.2). Classification (NCBI taxonomy): domain Eukaryota; kingdom Metazoa; phylum Mollusca; class Bivalvia; order Cardiida; family Cardiidae; genus Tridacna; species Tridacna gigas. The sequence goes on from OX244028.2 coordinate 10,290,203, forward strand.
TACGTTGCCGTCGTCCATACCACGGATCTAAATTAACAAAAAATCACAGACGTTTACGAAGGCAATGGGCTTTACGTCATCGAAGATGGCGTTTAAACCGATGGCAAACGGTTATGTTTACCGACGAGAGTAGATTTTGCATTGATTCGAGCGATCGACGACAGCGTGTATACCGGCGCAGTGGAGAGAGATTTGCGGACCCGTGTGTCGTGGAAACTGACCGTTGGGGTGGGCAAAGCATCATGGTTTGGGCAGGGTTTACCTACCATCACAAGACTCAGCTCGTGTTTCTTGACTTTGGTCGAGGACGGGGTCGTGGTCTCACTGCGCAGCATTATATCGACCAAGTTTTGCGTCCAATTGCTCTGCCATTTATTGTTGCCCACCCAGGTACTGTTTTACAACAGGATAATGCCCGTCCCCATGCCGCAAGACTGACCCAAAACTTCTTGACCACACATAATGTTCCAACATTACCTTGGCCAGCTTTATCACCCGACCTGAACCCAATCGAGCATGTATGGGATTACATGAAACGTAAGATCAGATCACGGAACGTAAACAACGTCCAGCAGTTAAGACGGGCAATTGCTGACGAATGGAACAATCTTCCTGTCAGATTTTTACGCAGGCTAGTTTGCCCCAGGAGGCGAAGGTGCACTGCAGTCATAAGGGTACATGGGGGCCATACTCATTACTGATTTTGTCTTATCAGCATAATGCAACTTCCTAATTTATAGTGCCCTACTTTGTGGGAGTTTTGCATAGACGGTACTGATCCAAATTCTTTCAAAATTTTACCATTAAATGCGTCTTGAATTGTCCTTTTCATTGATACCTGATTTGTTTTTGTACTCTGAACAAAAAATGAAATATTCAATATTTTGTGGACCGGACAAGACTTTTGTCCATTAGTATATATATATATATTTTTTTAAATTTCTATGATGTTTAATGCCATTTTCAACATTGTTTCAAGAACATTGCAAGGATCATTTCACCTATCCATGCTATACTGAGGTTTGTGTTACCAGTACTTCACACAATACCTTTCCCAAGCCACTGGCTGCTTTCTCACGTAAGCATCATCCGAACAATGATCAGCATCGGTGAAAATGAATCCTGTCTCAAAGATTATCATCAACCCTGAGAAAGCGATTGGCCGAGCTGAAGTTTCAAACCAGTAACTCCCTGGTATAGAGCCCTGTACGTTACTGATTTTACAGGCTTGGCTGTTCTTTAATAGTGCTCTACGTAGGTTATGAGAGCTGATTAATCCTTTACCACACAATCCTGACTTTTAACGACTCTGTGAAAGAAGCCTTTTGAAAACCTTGTGAGAAAGGGAGAAAATCTGCTGGCAACCAGCATTTTCTCCTTTTCCCACAATTTTTTCTATCCTTCCCAAAACAAATTTCAATTTTTAAATATTTTGTCGTCTGCAAATGCTTTCAATTTGGACCAGTTTAAAATTTTGACATTTGGTAAAGAGTTAATAAGGTGTAGGTTGCATATGTAAAGGTTTGACTTGGGGCAGACAAATTGCATTATTTTTCCCTTCAGTATCTACATGCATTTGCTAGCAGTTTTACCAAACAACCAAATTTTGGACTAGTCCGGATTGAGAGCAGTTGCAGACGACAAAATAGATATGACTGAAAAATAGAAATTTGTTTTAGAAAGGATAGAAAACATTGTGGGAAAAGGAGAACATGCTGGTTACCAGCATTTTCTCCTTTTCCCACAATGTTTTCAAAAGGATTCTTTCTCAGGGTTGTTAAAAGTCGGGATTGTGTAGTAAAGGGTTAAGGACTTCTATGCCTCTTTTAAAAACATCCTTTTCTTGACTGTTCAGAAAGTCCTCCACTGCATGTATGGCATCATCTGACTGATAGTGGGTACCGGAAATGGCCTTTTTCAGCGTTGTCTGCGCATGTCATATTCTTCGAATATTCGACCTATCTGCTATGACCCAGCACCCATCCCCCTATATCTGGGAAAAGTAGGGCTTATATCGAAGCTATTGGCCTATTACCAAAGCATGTAGGGGCTGTTTTAATAAATGGTCGGTGCATAGGTTACATGCTAGCTGATCATAGCTGAATGAATGGCACCAGGTAGCGTTTTATTGAGTAAACGTTTATTTCATTTGAAATTCAAAGTCACGGTTGTTGTTTTGAAAAATTACTTCGCTACTGTACCCAGGATGCCCAAATTAGATAGATGTGTATTTGTAGAATGCCATCTAGCAGGAGATAATGCCTTTTTCAGTTACGGAAATAGAAGAAAGTCTGATGGAGCAAGATCAGGCAAATGAGGCCGATGCTTAATTAATTCAAGGCCACAATCATTAATGGCAGCCATGGCAATGACAGACTTGCTCTTTCAGTGATTTTGTCCATTTTACAAATGTCACTTGCCTTGTTTACTTAGAGAGCTATGTCTTCGAGATAAACAGACCAAATGATACCAGTCTTTGAGTACACAGTCTTATATAGTAGGGCTGGAATAGGAAATTCCTGCTCAACCCTATATCACAAGAAAAATGTAGACTTGTCCAAATTGAAAGTATTTGCCGACAACAATTTAAATGTGACTCAAATTAGGAAATTTGTCCTTGATAGGGCAGAAAACATTGTGGGAAAAGTAGAAGATGCTGGTTACCAGCATTTTCTCCTTTTCCCACAATGTTTTCAAAAGCCCTCTTCTTCAGGGTCATTAAAACTCAGGATTGTGTGGTAAAGGGGTAATTCCATCAATACAAGGTTTGCAACTCATCAATCAGCCCTCATATGTCAGTATAAATGACATGCTGGTTTCTTGACCAAAGCATTTGTCATGAATACAGAACATAGCTAGAGTGGTCACTATGAATGACCTATTAGCCCTGCAAAGCATTTTTGCTTAGGTCATATCATAGCTGTCAGTGACACACCCATGTGTTTCCTGGCTTTCACACGCCAGTACTGACACAACCACTGACTACTTTTCTCACATGCATCAGAGGTGAGAGGCAAAAGGTGAGGATTGAAAAGGTATGATTGACCAGTATTTTCTCCTTTCCAAAGCTCTCTTTCTTTGGTGCACTCAGCAAGGAAGCTCATTGGATAGAATCTGACTCATGGTCTGGTGTTTGCGGGCTTGATACTTGGTCAAGGCAAACTTTCTTTGCAGCATTTTTTTGCCTCTAATCTCTGATGCATGTGAGAAAAGTAGTCAGTGACTTGTAAAGAAAGTTGTGTCAGTACTGGTGTAAGAGAGCCAGGAAAAACATGTGAAGGTGCACTGACCGCTGTGTTGTAACCTAAGCTGTTAAAAAAAAAAAAAACAGCAATTATCTCCAAAACAAACAAGCAATCTTTCTAAGGACTGTAAAAATAGTTGTTTTGTGGTAATGGGTTAAGTTTTGTACTATAGTGTGGTTTCATGAAAGAGAGACAAACCTGCTTTGCAGGGCTAATAGGTTCTGTACCACACAACCCCTGATTTTAACAACCTAGATGAAGAAGGCATTTGAAAATATTGAGGGAAAAGGAGAAAATGCTGGTAACCAGCATTTTCTCCTTTTCCCACAATGTTTTCTACCCTCTAGAAAAAAAAAGTTTTTTCCATCTACAATGAATTTGTTGTCTGCAAATGCTTTCAATTTAGAAAAGTCCAGAGTATTGTCATTGGTAAAGGGCTTATGTTCATGATGGAGGTAAAAAGGTTCTAGGGGAGAGAATTTTTCAAGGCCTCTAATACAAGCCAGACATCCAATAATCATGTTTTGCTCATCTACAATTTAACCCTTTACCAGATGACAAAAATTTGGTGTCATTCAAATAGAAAGCATTTGCAGATGACAAATGTGGCTGAAATTATGAGATTTGGCTTTGAAGTGGTAAAAAACAGGAAAAGGAGGAAATGCTGGTTACCAGTATTTTCCCTCAATATTTTCAAAATCTTTCATTTTTAGGATTGTTAAAACTCGGGATTGTTTGGTAAAGAATTCAGTACTTCAGCACCAAATATATACCGTAATTCACCTAATAAACGCACCCAGGTGCCATACAAAACACCGACAGGGCGCTCTTATTTCATTGCCAATTTCCCAAAATTTATGTGCCATTAGTTAGACTAAGTATGGTACTTTGATCTGGGTTTTGGTTAGTGCAGGGTGCAAAATGGTCGCCATTTTGAACGACTCGATGTATTGTGTAGTAATGCATATATCGATATTACCGCCGATCATGATTTATTTGGACATCAAATATCATTCACGATTAGTATAATGGGACACTGGTATTCAATACTTCACTTTATTAAAGTTTTTCAAAGTTAGTTGACAAATTTTGTGTTACCAGAAGATTATAATGTTATTGGAACTGTATGTGTATTCAGATAGTCTGGTGTTAATGACATCGATTTGTGAAGTAATTAGGATTATGTTGACGCCGTACTGGTAAGTTTATTTATAAAATATCGGTCATTAGTGATTTTCATAACTGTTTGAAAAGTTTTAGTGAAGTTATCTTGTGTTTGGAAGTTTGTCACTCCAGGCATCAATTTTAAGGAAAGGTCAATGAGGATTGGGGTTGTCCGGAGGCCTTTGGAGTAGGAAATATAGTGGGGGGGCGCTACTATTAGGGAGGGAGCGTTAATTAGGTAAAATACGGTAACTCCCACCTCCTTTGATGGGTGCAAATACAACACACTGAAGCGCAGAAAGATTTTTATCTGACAGGCTTGACTATACAAGTGGACAGTACAGATCCATGATCAGACTGCACATTCTATGCAGTCTGATCTTGATCTATGCCATTCTCAAAGAGCCTTAAAAATACACTCTACTCAAACTCTTAAAGATTTTTATCCTATAGACTATAGAAGCAGACGGTATGGATTCACGATCAGACTGCCCCTCAATGCAGTCTGATCTTAAGCCATGTCATCTGCAGAAGCCCTTGGTTTTGTTTATGGGGTTGACAAGGTGTTAGTTCTTCAAATTTTCAAAACAATTTTACCCACAAAGTGCTGGAGCCAATCTAAGTTGCTTTTTTCGCAGACAATGTAGATCAAGATCAGACTGCACAGAACATGCAGTCTGATCTTGGATCTACACTGTCCGCTAATTTGTTGCATATTCCGGCCAAAACAACCTTGAAATTACATTATTTCAGATGACATTTCCTGTTTAAGTTTTTACCACACAATCCCGAGTTTTAACTACCCTGAGGAAACCTTTTGAAAACATTGTGGGAAAAGGAGAAAATGCTGGTAACCAGCATTTTCTCCTTTTCCCGCTATGTTTTCTACTCTGTGACAGACCAGGTCCATCATTTGAGTCACATTTGTCTTCTGCAATTTCTTTCAATTCTGACTGGTCTAAAATTTTGTCGTTTGGCAGAGTTAAGAATGTCCATTTCATCAATTCAGCACTCTTACTGTAAAGTTAACTCTTTCGGAGCCAAATAAACTAACTTGGCCTCTTTTGATGGCTGTAAATAGAATCCACTGAGTCTCCGGAAGATTTTTATCGTATAGGCTTGACAAAACAAGCGGAGGGCATAGATCAAAGATCAGACTGCATGTTCTGTGCAGTCTGATCTGGATCTATGCCGTCAGCAAAAGTCTCTGTTTTCGCCTATGGCACTGAAAGGATTAATGAAAGCAAAACTGTACGAAGAGTTTTGGATCTATATACTCTTTCATGCATGGCAACAGACAGTTGGACATATGGAGAGCCTGATACCAGTGCCCTTCCCTCCAACGAAACATTCAACTTTAGGGAATATCAAGAAAATCAAGAAGCCTGCATAGCTCAGGTGGTAGAGCGTAGGACTTGTAAACATCAAGTCTTGGGTCACTTGAGGGTGTTGGTTTGAGCCCCACGGGTGACCATGTAAAATTACTCTTTCAGATGATACGTTGAACTGACGTCCAGTGTGACGGTGCTATTCATGAGCACATTAAAGAACCAGTTGTAACTCAGGATGGGTTTCGTCCTGTATCTTGCACCATACCTCGTAAGAAAACTAACAGCCTTCAGGGGGCATCGCCCACATGGGCAACTGGTGGTGATGATAAATACACGCAAATTCAATCAATCCATCAAAATTAAGGAATAGGACATTCAGATTTGGAATACTTTGAGTAAAAACAAACACCGTTTCATTCAAAAGATAGTAACAATTTTTTATTTGAAAAAAATTACTATTGCACAAAAACATGGAGAACTTGTCAAAGTCAACAGAAATACACACAAAAATAAATTTACAAAATGAATGGTTCACCAGAAACTTTTTTTTTTTTATGCCCCTGTAGCCATACTTCCTTTCAAAACATTGTGAAGACTGGGGGCAATGCTGAAACTGATTTTCAAATTTTCCCATTTAATCCTTCACTACACCACTTTTAATGACCTTGTGAAGATTGGAGGCAATGCTGAAACTGATTTTCAAATTTCCCCATTTAATGCTTCACTAAACCGCTTTTAATGACCCTTAATAGGAAAAAGGTTTTTGAAAAGATTTTGTCAAAAGAGGGAAATGCTGGTAGGTAGTCTGAAGGTCTGGGTCCGTATTCACCAACCATTCTCAAGAACGTTCTTTGTCTTATTCTCCAAAATTTTCTACATTTGAAAGTAACACGACTTCTGATTGGCAAAACCACTTGGTTTAGCCAATCAGAAGTTGTGTTATTTTCAAATTTTCTAAATCTTGAAGAACAAGACTAAGAGTATTCTTAAGAAAGGTTGGTGAATACGGACCCTGGGTTTTGATCCCCTGTCTGGAAGGATGTTTTTCAGAGACACTTCGTGTTTCCTACCCGACGGAGGTGAACTCGCATGTATCAGTACTTACATCGGGCAAGTAAAAGAACCAAAGGAATCTGTTCAAAGAAGAGCTAGGGTCTTGTACCCAGATTTCCTTGGATCCAGCTCTATCTCTCTACCTCAGATATGTGTATATATAATTTATTACCCGAACAAATTGACCTCAAATTGACCTTTATTCAAAGAATTATTAGAAAGTGTATATCTTTATCATTGTACATGATTGGACGGTATGGAAATACTATTAACGATATATATATATATTCAAAATAGGAAGCTTTTGTGGATGAAATGGCTCAAGATCAGACTGCACAGAAAGTGCATTTTAGATTAATGTCATTTGCAATGTATTACCAATTTAAACCAACATAATCATGTTTATTTCAGGTATTTTAAGTCTTCTTTAAAGACATGATAAACCTATTAGCCGCATAAATAGTTGGAAATCGTTCATAGTTCCGCATTCAGACGACAACAGCCAAAGCTAAGTTTGGACAGTAATTCTACCATGTATTATATGGTAATAGAGGTCATTTGTTTCAAGTCAATTTGTTCAAGTAATATTGGCAAGCATGTGTACATAATTGTTATTATTTGTAACACCAAAGTTTGATAGTTGAAACTAACTGTTGAATAATTAACTATTCCTGTACAAAAAGATCTCAAATATCTTAATCGCAAGAAGATCATCCTTCAACAAGGAGTGCCACAGTGCAAATGTAGGCAATTACCTTCAGACAACAACAAGCTGATAACAAGCATTTTCTCTTTTTCTCACAATGTTTCTGCTTTGTCAGGGACAAATTTCATCATCTGCATCACACTGAATACATTGTCTGCAAATTCTTTCAATTTGAACCAGTCTACACAATTTCATGTTTGGAAAAGAGTTAACCCTTAAGCTGCTAAGTGCTACTCTCTGACCCTTTGCAGGCAGTGTAGATCAAGATCAGACTGCACAGAACGTGCAGTCTGATCTTTGATCTACACTGTCCGATAAGGAGATAATTTTCTCCAATGCGTGCCCTTGAAATAGCAAAATCTTGGTTTTTACTATTAGATTAAAAGTTTCATTTCACTTATTTAGCACGATATGGGTTAAGAAAATTGACAAACGGAGAATTTGCTTACACTAGTTGTCCAAATATCTTATGTTTTCCAGTGTAAGGTTCTTTTAACCCTTTACCAAGCGACAAAATTTCGAGCTTGCCCAAATTGAAAGCATTTGCAAATGACAAAATAAATGGGACTCAAAAATTAAAATTTGTTTTGGAAAGTTTAGAAAACATTGTGGGAAAAAGAGAAAATGCTGGTTACCAGCATTTTCTCCTTTTCCAACAATTTTTTCAAAGGCTTCTTCCTGAGGGTTACTAAAACTTGGAATTGTGTGGTAAAGGGTTAATAACCTAATAACCTCTGCCTCTGCAAAAGCAAGCATTATGAAAACATTCTGACAAATGAAGAAATAGCCCGAAATGAGAAAATTCTCATATTGTCTCTATGTTTTCCCGATTGTCTTCGTCTCTTCTCCATGCCTCTGCATGGGCAAACCTTTTGAAAACATTGTTGTAAGTGGAGAAATTTTGCAAAATGAGCTACCGGTATTTACCTTTACTGATCTGGTTTTCTGATTGTCTCCACATCAAATTTTCCTTAACTTACTCAATCAACAATCCCAAGTTTAATGACCCTCAGAAGGACAGCTTTTGAAAACAATGTAGGAAAAAAAGAAAATGCTAGTAACCAGCATTTTCTCCTTTTCCCACAATGTTTTCTACACCCTTTCAGAAACAAACCACATCCACTGTCAATTTCGACAAGTCTTTTATTATCATTAGATATCTTTACCTTCAAGAGCTCTTAATAGATGAAACACAATTCTATACAGTCAATATATATAACAACAGACCTAAGTTTTACAATTATCCCTTTCCCAAACAATAAATTTTAGACCGGTCCAAATTGAAAAGCCTGCAGACGACAATCTTAAATTTGATGAAAATGGCAGAAAGTTCTCAAAATGGGTAGAAAACACTGTGGGAAAAGGAGAAATTGCTTGTTACGAGCAATTCCTCCTTTTCCCACAGTGTTTTCAAAAGACTTGTACTGCAGACACATGAAAACCAGGGCTTGTTTGGGAAAGGGTTATAATTAATATAAATTACTAAAAGTTATCACATGTTTCAACTTATTGAGACTTAACCCATTACCAAACAATCCTGTGTTGTTTCGAGTCTGAGGATGAAGGCTTTTGAAAACATTGAGGAAAAGGTAGGAAATACTGGTAACCAGCTTTTTTCCATATCCCATGAGTTCTTCCCTTCTAACGACAGATTCCATCATTTGAGCAGCGATTAATTTGTCTTCTGCAACTGCTTTCAATTTCGACAGGTCTCAAAGACTGCTGTCTGGACAGTGGTAAAGAGTGAACTCTTCAACCTTCAACAAAAGTTAACCTTTTACCATGCAATCCTGGGTTTTTATGAAGCCTTAGGAAAAGGCCTTTTGAAAACCTTGTGGGAAAAGGAGAAAATGCTGGTAACAAGCATTTTCTCCTTTTCTCACAAGGTTTTCAACACTTTCCTAGACAATTACTATCATTTCAACTACATTTCATGTCGTCTGCAAATGCTTTCAATTTGGGCTAGTCTAAAATTTTGATGTTTGGTAAAGAGTTGATTCTTTACCACATGACAAAATATTAGACGTCCAAATTCAAAGCAGCTGTAGACGACATATCAAAGGTAGCTCAAAAGATAAAAGATGCCTTTAATCAAGTAGAAAACATTGTGGGAAAAGGAGAAAATGCTGTTAACCAGCATTTTCTCCTTTTTCCCACAATGTTTTCAAGAGCTTTTTTGTCTCAAGATCATTAAAACTTGGGGTTGTGTGGTAAAGGGTTAAGGCATGTCAAAATGGAAAGCATGTGCAGATATTAATTTGGTAAAAGTGGCTTAAATAATTTGATTTGCCTAGGACAGAGAAGAAAACATGGAAAAAGCAGAAAATTCTGGTAACCAGCATTTTCTCACTTTTTCCATCTTGCTTTCAAAAACCTTCTCTGAGGTCATTTCAACTCTGGATCATTCGGTAAGGATTTAAATGTACCTTGTAAAACAACAACAATTCTAACATAACAGAGGGGCGAAAAAAAATAAGCATAATAATGAAGAAACATTTTCGGCACAATTCAATAAATAAACATGAATTGATATTTACATAGTACTAAAATGAAATCTTGACCATAAATGATATATTTCGCATAAAAAACAAAATTAACCCTTAAAGTGCCTTTCTAGACTTTCTATACTTCTACATTTACATCTGCAGCCAGGGTAGATCAAGATCAGACTGCACAAAATGTGCAGTCTGATCTTTGATCTACACTGTCCATCTTGCTGACACATTCTTGACAATAGCGATATTGAAACTGCTTTTATTAGGGTCTTATTTTTAGATTATACATGTACTTTGGATTAATTCAGTGCTTTAATCCTTTACCAAACAATCTTGCGTTTACACCACCTTGAGGATAAAGGCTCTGAAAACATTTCGGAAAAGGGAGAAAATGCTGGTAACCAACTGTTATTATGAGGAAAACAGGGAAGGAGTTAAAATCACTAATTTCAAATGCGTCTATCATCAAGACGCTGACGGAGAAGATGGACCGACCAGATTTTTGTACGTATCGGTCTCAAGAAATCGCTTGTACGAGTCATTCTCCATGAGGAACTGTATCCGCTTTTGAGCCTGTCGAAATAAATCTCGGGTGGGATTTTCCAAATTTGTCACAGTTTCTAGCCGTGTCTTAGAATCCAAGTTTATCTGTGAGTAAAGATAAAAATATCAAGAAAGTTGAGTACATATCCACTCAAAGTGCTTTGATTTTGAATTTCAATGTTTTACACGAATGTTTTCAAAGTTGTATGTGGCAAGTTAATATCAAGAGGCACATGTAGTGAGCTAGAGACGACAAACTTTTAAAAGTTCTTGTAAATTATACAAATGAGCCATGCCCTGTGAAAAGGGAACTTCATGTGCTTGCAAAAAGTACCAACACAGGTCAGCCTGGACAAGTAAAAACTTTTCTTTTTTTGTAAATTTTCTGCATGTCCAAGGACCATTCTCCATAATTATGTGATGACTTGCTTGGTATGATGCACCACAGACATGCATTAAACCCCCTTTTGCCAGAGCATGGTTCATATAAATTAACAATCACCTCTTTACAAAGCAACATAGAGTTTTAAAGACCCCACAAATTAAAAAAAAAAAAACTTTTAAAACTACAGTGTGAAAAGGAGAAAATGTTGGTAGCCAGCATTTTCACCTTTTCTGACAATGTTTTCTACCCTATCAAAGAAAAATACAGTGATAATTGGCTCATTAATTTTGATGTGTTGTCCGCAAATGCTTTAAGGATTAATATACATATGACCCATGCTCTGGCAAAAGGGGGCTTAATGCATCTCCGTAATGCATTAGACCAAGCAAGTAATCACAAAAATATGGATCCATAATAGCCACTTTTTTAATAACCAAATGAACCATCAGGTAGAATGGTCCTTGGACATATATAAAACTGATCAACAGCGAAAAGTTTCGGCCCAGGTCAGCCTGCGCAGTCTGCGCAGGCTGACCTGGGCCGATACTTTTCACTGATGCATTAAGCCCCCTTTTGCCATAGCATGGCTCATATAAATGTGAGAATATTATGTCAAAAGCAGAACTTGCTAATTGAAATTCTACTTTAAAAGTACTTGCAGATGACACATTAACCCTTGACCACACAATCCTGGGTTTTAACAACCCCAAGGAAGCAGCCTTTTGAAAACATTGTGGGGAAAGGAGAAAATGCTAGTAACCAGCATTTTCTCCTTTTCCCACAATGTTTTGTACTCTTTCACAGACAAATTCTATTGTTTCAGACAGTATTAATTTGTCATCCGCAAATGCTTTCAGTTTGGATCAGTCTGAATATTTCTCATTTGGTTAAGAGAAACTAAAACCACTTTTCCATACATCTACTTAGGAATTAAATCTGATAGAGAAAGAATCTGGGAGGCTGAGTGATCACATGACCATTGCTGTAAGCCAATAAATATAAATCTTTAGACCTACAAGCAAATGAGATTTAAATTTCTTCCCATCTAATCATTTTGACTGGCTACCTTTGATCACATGATTCAGACTTGGACAAAATTCAAAATGGTTTCCAGGGAGGTCAGTTAACAAAATTTACCTGTTTCGGAGCATTCACAGCAACAAAGTCGCCATAGATCTTCTGAGCTCTTGTTGTCAGTTTATTGGTTCGTGTTGTCTTGAATTCTTCACATGCTATCCAAAACTCGATGTTTTCTTCGCTAAATTCAGACTTCAAAAAGTTCTTGAACATCTCTAACCCATCTAAAAATGAAATGAAAACTGGACTTATTTAACCTTTTCCAAATGCTAAAATTTTACACTTGTCCAGGTTCAAAGCTGTTGCAGATCACAAATCAAATTTAGCTATATGATGAAACCTGACTCTAAAAGAGCAAAAAACATTGTGGAAAAGGAGGAAATACTAGTTACCAACGTTTTCTCTTTTTCCAAGGTTTTCAAAAGGCTTCTTCCTCCGTTTCGTTGAAGTTGGGATTGTGTGGCAAATGGTTAACCATTCACCACACAATCCCAAGGTTTTATACACTTAGAGATAAGGATTTTTAAAATCATTGTGAAAAATAGAAGAAAATGCTGGTAACCAGCATTTTCTTCTTTTCCCACGATATATTCTAACCTTTCACAGACAAAAATCATCAATTAAACTAGATTTGATAATGTCTCCAAGTGTTTTCAGTTTTCACAAGTCTAAAACTTCTTTGTTTGGTTATGAGTTAACCTTTACCAAACAATCTGGAGTTTCAATGAATCTGGAGAGAAAGACTTTTGAAAACATTCTGAACATGCTTCTAAACTGTATACAATACATCCTTGAATTGTACATGTAACATTCTCGAATTGTAAAGAAAGCATTCTTTATCTGTAAAGAAAACATTCGTAAACTGAATAGAAAACATTCTTGAAAAATTTACTAAATCAAGTGAAAATTTCCTCTTTTTCCTTATTTTCTCATACAGCTACTGTAAATTGCATGGAGTTAAAAAAAAATATTTATTCTATAAATATATTGATAAATAAACAACTTAACTCTTTACCACACAATCCTGAGTTTTAAGGACCCTATGAAAGAAGGCTTTTGAAAACATTGTAGAAAAAGGAAAAATGCTGGTAACCAGCATTTTCTCCTTTTACCACAATGCTTTCTACCCTTTCAAATACAAATTCTATCATTTCAGCCTGATTTTTCGTCTGCAAATGCTTTGAATTTGGACAAGTCTAAAATTTTGTCATGTGGTAAAGACATAATAGCACTTTCATTTGTTTTGGGAAGGTTAGAAAACATTTTGGGAAAAGGAGACTTTTAATGACTCTAAAAAGGAGGCCTTTTGAAAACCTTGTGGGAAAAGGAGAAAATGCTGGTAACCAGCATTTTCTCCTTTTCCCACAATGTTTTCACCCTTCCCAACATAAAGTTCAATTTTGGAGTCACATTCATTTTGTCATCTGCAAATGCTTTCAATTTGGACCAGTCTAAAATTTAGTCGTTTGGTAAAGAGTTAAGAAAACAAGGCATCATCATGACATAGCTCTTTACCACGAAATCCCGACTTTTAACGACCCTGAGAAAGAAGCCTTTTGAAAACATTGTGGTAAAAGGAGAAAATGCTGGTAACCAGCATTTTCTCCTTTTCCCACAATGTTTTCTACCCATCCCAAAACAAATTTCAATTTTTGAGTCACATTTATTTTGTCGTCTGCAACTGCTTTCAATTTAGTCCAGTCTAAAATTTTGGTGTTTGGTAAAGAGTTAATAGAGGGTGAAAAGTATTATTCTACTAAAACTCACTTTTGTCCATCAGTAAAGATTCAAAAGAATTTCCCCACTCAAGAGCTTCCGCCTGCGTGACTTTCGAACCTCTGACACTCATGATCGCCGCCCCAAGAAATGAGTCCGTGTTCCTCCTATGAAGTTTCTGAAGCTTTCGTCGAACATTCTTCGCGCTGGAAATACAAGATAAAAACATGCTTCTCAACTTTCTAATGGCAAGCATCTATATGCCAAGGAGGTCGGACTGAGAAATGAAACTGTCGAAAAGCTGTTTCAGGTCTTTATAGGAATGACCTTCATCTGTTAGCATCTTTGACGTGATCTGGTTAACAGAATTCATATGTTGCCCAACCTTATTAACCTTTAACTCTTGTATCATGTGAAAAAAATAAATGACTTGTTCAAATTGAGAGCATTTGCAGACGACAAATAAAATGGGGCTAAAATGATGGAATTTGTATTTTGATAAAATTCAGTTATTTGATCCACATGTAATTTGTAGTCTAAAAATTCTTTCAATTTACGTCAGTCTAAAATTTTGCCGAGTGGTAAAGGGTTAACCCTTTCCCAAACGACAAATTTTGGACTGGTCCAAATTGAAAGAGTTTGCAGATGACAATTTTAAATTTGATGAAAATGGCAGAAAGTTATCAAAATGGGTAGAAAACACTGTGGGAAAAGGAGAAATTGCTCTTTACGAGCAATTTCTCCTTTTCCCACAGTGTTTTCAAAAGACTTGTACTGCAGACACGTGAAAACCAGGGCTTGTTTGGGAAAGGGTTAATGTAGAAAACATTGTGTATGTGGGTGGGTGGGGAGAACAAACTGGTTACTAGCATTTTCTCCTTTTCCCACAATATTTTCAAAAGCATTCTTCCTCAGGATCTTTGAATCTAAAAATTGTATGGTAAAGAGTTAAAACACCTGCAACATACAATGTGAACCTAGGGTGGGAAATGGAGATAATTCTGGTAAGCAGCATTTTTCCCTTTCCCCACAATGTTTTTCACCCTTTCAAAGGTAAATTCCATCACTTTACTGATTTTGTTGTCTACATAACACTTCCATTTTCCCACAATAGTTTCAAAAGGTTTCTTCCCCAAGGTCATTAGAAGTTGGGATTGTGTGATAAAGGGTTAACTCTTTACCACACAATCACGGGTTTTAACAACCCTGAAGAAGAAGCCTCTTGAAAACATCATGGGAAAAGGAGAAAATGCTGGTAACCAGCATTTTCTCCTTTTCCCACAATGTTTTCTAACCTTCCCAAAACAATTTCAATTTTTGAGTCACATTTATTTTGTCCTCTGCAAATGCTTTGAATTTGGGCAAGTTTAAAATTTTGTCATTTGGTAAAGGGTTAAATGCACATTTTCAATGAAAAAACAGCCAAAATACTACTACAGTTTTTCAAGCTTGTTTTGGCCAGGATATGTAGCAAAATAGCAGACAGGGTAGATCAAAGATCAGACTGCACATTCTGTAAAGTCTGATCTTGATCTAGACTGACTGCAAAAGCAACTATGTCAAGGTTCAGCACTTCAACCCTTCATAAAATGACAAAACCTTAGACTTGTCCAAATTGAAAGCTTTTTGCAGATGACAAATTAAATGTGGTTCAAATGATGAGATGTGTCTCTGAAAAGGTAGGAAACATTGTGGGAAAAGGAGAAAATGCTGGTTACCAGCATTTTCTTTTTTTCCCACAATGTTTTCGAAAGGCATTTTCTTCAGGATCGTTGAAACCCAGAAGGAGAAAATGCTTATGAAATGTAGTAGCTCCTTTTCCTACAAATATACTACTTACACTTTGATAGGGATCATTTAGATATTTCAAGCCAAGCCACGTAGCTCAGTCGGTAGCATACAGGACTTGAGAACAGGAGGTCGCAGGTTCGATCCCCGGCTAGGCCAATTTCTTTCCAAGGATTGATGATAGTCATCGCGACAGGATCCATTCCTCTCTCACCGCCGACCATTGTTTCGACGATGGTTATGTGGGAAAGCAGCCAGTGGCTTGGAAAGAATATTGTGCGGAGTACTGGTAAATGAAACTCCAGGAAAGCATGGATAGGTGCACTGGCCGCCGTGATTTAACTGCAATGTTGAAAACGGTGTTAAACACCATGCAAACAATAGATATTTCAATATGGGTATATGTTACAACACTGCAGTTTTGCATGAAAAACATTCATTTCCACAGGTGGTTAATTTTATCATTGTGGCCATGTAACATACTGAAAAACCATACATGATACATGCCACACATGTTATAGTTGATGGACTGATTGATTGTATGGTGTTTAATGCCATTTTCAACATTATTTCAGTTATATCACGACGGCCAGTGCACCTATCCATGCTTTCCTGGAGTTTCTTTACCAGTACTCCGCACAATATTCTTTCCAAGCCACTGGCTGCTTTCCCACATAACCATCATCAAAACAATGGTCAGCGGTGAGAGAGGAATGAATCCTGTCGCGATGACTATCATCAATCCTCAGAAAGAAATTGGTCAAGCCAGAAATCGAACCAGTGATCTCCTGTTCTCAAGTCCTTTACGCTACCGACTGAGCTACGGGGGCTTGGCACACACATGTTACAGGGGCTGATTCTAATATTGTGATCCCAGGCAAATTTTGAGTAGTATTTTGGTAAAATAAAAAAAAATTAATGTTCTTTTCTTCAAACATTTTCTCTTTGTGATACATGCACACAAAGGCACTTGTCTGAAGTGCAGCCTGTGTGGGAAGCATTCAAGAAATCCTTTAACTCTTTACCAAACAACAAAAATTTAAACTTGTCCAAATTCAAAGTATTTGCAGATGATAAATGTGACTAAAAAATTGAAAATTGTTTTTGGCATAGAAAGAAAAATTGTGGGAAAAAGAGAAAATGCTCGTCACCAGCATTTTCTCCTATTCCCACAATGTTTTCGAAACACCTTCTTCCTCAAGGTCATAAAATCTTGGGATTGGCTGGTACAAGCTTAAGTTTGAGAATGGTACCGTTACCTGTTGATTAGCAATTTTCTCTTGATAACCTTTCTATTTGCGAAACGTAGATCAACAAGCACAGTTGCTGATTGCGTCCACACTTTTGTTCTATTAGCACGCTCTTTGGGAGAATTAACAGCTTTCATAAATTCTTGTTTGTAAAGGGTGAGCTGACCGAAAATTTCTCATATTTGATTTCACGATATACCTGTAATTTTTGCAGCAAAAAATAAATGCGTACACCTTTTTTAGACAGTGAGTGTAGATCAAGATCAGATTGCACAAAACATGCAGTCTGATCTTTGATCTACAATGTATCATAAGGAGATTCTCCCCCCCCCCCCCCCCCCAAAAAAAAACCCCTCTAAAACAGCAAAATACAAAATATGGGTTTTTACTATGGGCTTGAAATTTTCATTTTACTCTTTTAACCCTTTCCCAAACAAGCCCTGGTTTTCACGTGTCTGCAGTACAAGTCTTTTGAAAACACTGTGTCATAACGAGCAATTTCTCCTTTTCCCACAGTGTTTTCTACATGTTTTGAGACCTTTCTGCCATTTTCATCAAATTCAAAATTGTCGTCTGCAAACTCTTTCAATTTGGACTAGTCAAAATTTGTCGTTTGGGAAAGGGTTAAGCAGATTAATGGTTAAGATTTTGTACTAGTAGTTGAGAGTTAACCCTTTACTGCACAATGACGCCTTTTGACGCCCCAGGGAAAGAAGCCTTTTGAAAACATTGTGGGAAAAGGAGAAAATGCTGGTAACCAGCATTTTCTCCTTTTCCCACAATGTTTTCTACCCTATCAAAGAAAAGTTGCACCAATTGAGCCACATTGAAATTGTCGTCTGCAAATGCTTTCAATTTGGACAAGGGTAAAATTTTGTCGTCTGGTAATGGGTTAAAACAGAGTTTAATGTAGTCAGACTATAAAGTTATGTGTTTTGTAAAATGTTCTATAAATCTCTTACAAAAATTGTTTAACCATTTACCACACAATCCCTGGGGAACAAACCTTGGAAATTAGACTTTTGAAAACACTGTGGAAAAAGGAGAAAATGCTGGTAGCTAGCATATTCTCCTTTTCCCACAATGTTTTCTACCCTTTCAGAAGCCATTTGAGCCACATATGATTTGTTTTCTGCAAAGGCTTTGAATTTGGACCAAGCTAAAATATTGTAGTATGGTAAAGAGTCAAAGAAAATCCCTATCTCCGAGCGATTGTAATGTGTACATTTATTTGAGCTATGCTCTGTGAAAAGGGGGAATTAATGCATCTGTGAAAAGTATTGATTCAGGTCAGCCTGCAGTCTGTGCAGGCTGACCTGGGCCAAAACTTTTTGCTATTGGTCAATTTTCTGTATGTCAAAGGACCAGTCTACCTCCTGATTAATTCATTTTTTAAAAAAAAAAGTTGGATATTACAGATCCCTGAGTATGTGATGGCTTTCTTGGTACCATGGATCATGAGGTTGCTTCTCTCAGAGGTCATCAGAGAATTACTGATGATATGCAAACTTACATTGAGGACTTTGATTTTGATTTCGCGGAATCCTGCGGATCTAGAGGTAAAACCTCCCCTGACATCATTGCGGCGTCTGCGCTGGTGGTTTTGTAAATTGTTCTTCTTTGAGCCTCCATCTTGTCTTTGGCTGTGGGATTCTGGGAAAAAAAACAAGAGCACTGTATGCAGGTGCCAATGGTTGGCTGCCACTGCTTTCAGAAATAGACTGATTTTCAGTGAAAGTTCTAGGTCGAATAAGGGACATAACTGTGTCAAAAATATTTTAATGGTTGCCTGCCTCTGTTGTAGAGGTTCTCCTTTTGATAGTTAACCCTTTCCCATACGACAAATTTTGGACTAGTCCAAATTGAAAGAGTTTGCAGACGACAATTTTAAATTTGATGAAAATGGCAAAAAGGTCTCTAAACGGGTAGAAAACACTGTGGGAAAAGGAGAAATTGCTCGTTACGAGCAATTTCTCCTTTTCCCACAGTGTTTTCAAAAGACTTGTACTGCAGACACGTGAAAACAGGGCTTGTCTGGGAAAGGGTTAACACCTAGTCCAAGTTTGAAGTAAATATCTTCAGTAATGACACAGATATTCTAAAATGCCAAAGTATTTGCATCACAACGACACAGACCATGACTGGGCTATGACATTACCTCAATGATTTCTACAAAAACAGTCCAGTTCAAAATCAAGAAACGGAAATTTTTTAACCCTTTACTAAACAATCAGATGTTAAGACCACTTTGGGGAAAGAGGCTTTTGAAAAAATTGTGGGAAAAGAGGAAAATACTGGTAACAAGCATTTTCTCCTTTTCCCACAATTTTAACCAAACTTTCAAAGAGAAATTCCATCACTTTAGTCAAATTAAATTTGTCTTCTGCAAATGCTTTCAATTTCAACACAATTTTGTCCTGTGGTAAAGAGTTCATCTACAGAGCTCTGGTTACCTGCATTTTCCCCTTTTTCCACAGTGTTGTGAAATCAAGAGAATGTTTGATACAGGGTTAACCCTTTACCAAACAACAAAATTTTTTACCTTTTTAAAATCAAAGCATTTTCAAGTGCAAATTAAATGTGGCTCAAATGGGGGCAAGTTGTTTTTGAAAGGGTAGAAAATGGTTTGGGCAATGGAGAAAATGCTGGTTATCAGCATTTTCTCCTTTTCCAACAATGTTTTCAAAAGCCTTTCCTTTGGACCTAAAAAGTCGGGATCGTGTGGTAAAGGTTTAACCCTAAGGCTGCTGACCACAATTAAGGACCTTCTGCACAGAACATGCAGTCTGATTTTGGATCTAACCTGGCCGATAAGGAGATATTTTTCCCCAAAAAGTACCTTTAACCCTTTACAATACTATGCCGCCTTTTGACGCCCCCTGAGAAAGAAGCCTGTTGAAAACAGTGTGGGAAAAGGAGAAAATGCTGAAAACCAGCATTTTCTCCTTTTCCCACAATGTTTTCCACCCTATCTAAGAAAAGTTGCAACATTTCAGCCACATTGAAATTGTCATCTGCAAATGCTTTCAATTTGGACAAGGCTAAAATTTTGTTGTCTGGTAAAGGGTTAAAACAGTGAAATTTGGGGCTTGAAAGTTTTTTCATTTCACTTTTTTAGCAGGTTAACTCTTTACCAAATGACAAAATTTTGTATAAACTGATCCCTGTTGTAAATATACATATTACAACTGGCACAGGCTATTGTGTCGATGCTTTTCAATGGCTACATGAGTATCATTGAATAGCCAATCAGAGCATCTAACACATTTCCAGTTTGGCAGTATAGGTAACATAGCTGTTTTTTTCACAATTTGAAATTCGTTATCGAAACTAAATGAATATTAGCGGAAATCAACTTTAAAAGGTGATACCATATACAATTTACTTATTTGTGAAGTCAAAATTATCGGAAGTTCTTCTGCATATGAAGCGAGAGTGACCTCCCCTGTATCTCGCGATATTGCTGTTCTGAATATAGACGGGCAGTATTCTGCCTGTTTTCAGTAGCCTGTACCGATCCCTATACACTTGCTGTATCAGGGGAGGTAATCAATCTACATTTTGGACTGGTCCAAACTAAAAGCATTTGCACATGAAAAATTAAATGCTGCTAAACTGATGATTTCCGTCATTGATATGATAGAAAACATTGTGGGAAAAGGGGAAAATGCTGGTTACCAGCATTTTCTCCTTTTCCCTGAATGTTTTCAAAAGCCTTTTCTTTCAGGGTCATTAAAAGTCAGGATTGCGTGGTAAAGAGTCAAGGGCAGAAATTGAACTTCTTAGTTTTCTTTTTGGGGGATCATGACCTTTATCTCTGATCAAAGATCAGGCAGCCCATTTTTTACAGTCTGATCTTAATCCAAACCATCAGAAAAATCTCCTTTATTCAATCATTGTAGTGAAAGCAATAAACTTTGCATCGAAAGTGGATCAAATAATGAAATTTGTCCATAAAATGGTAGGAAACATTGTAGGAAAAGAAAAAATGCAGGTCACCAGCATTTTCTCCTTTTCTCACAATGTTTTCAGGAGCATTCTACCCCTGGCTGGTTCAAAAACCAGAATGTCTGGCAAAGGGTTTACCCAAGTGATAATACAGAGGGCTTGATACCAAGGGGTCGCTGGTGAACCCCAGCTAGCCCAATTTTCTCCGAGCACTGATTGTAATCATTGCAACAGGATTCATTCCTCTCTTACGTGCTGAACAGTTTCGATAATGGTTTTACGGGAAAGCAGCCACTGAAAAGAATATGTAAGATGTACTGGTAAAAGAAACTCCAGGAAAGCATGGATAAGTGCTCTGATCACCAGGATATAAATGAAATCATGTGGTAAACAGTGTTAACCCTTTAACGTACAATGCCCACTTTTTATGACCCTGAGAAAAAACAATTTTTAAAAACATTGTGGGAAAAGTAGAAAATGCTGATAACCAGCATTTTCTCCTTATCCCAAAATGTTTTGTACCCTATGAAAGACAAATTTTATGTTTTGAGTAAAATTTAATTTGTTGTCTGCAAATGCTTTCAAATTGGACCAGTCCAAAATTTTGTCGTCTGGTAAAGAGTTAAACATGATGCAATACAACACTTACTGCTGTATGGATGTCCTCTGGATTATACTGTAAAAACAAGGCATGTTCTGGCGCTAAGTCTTTCTCGCATCCCAAACTCTGACTTCTCTTTATTGCTGGCTTCCGAATCAATCTACGAAATCGTTTTTTCTTCCCGTCTTTCGACCTGACTCTTTGAGCCTCGTCTACTCCACTACTTAGAGCATTGTCTTTTAAATTTAAGTCGCTAAGCTCTACACTCACTTCGCTGAGGTCAACACTTTCCACATTCTCGGATATTTCAGTCTCGGAATTCTCATTAGACGAATCGGAGGTATACTTTGTGTTATGAGGATTTGAATTATCTCCCTTGTTTATACTAGAGTTACTGTCCCTGATATCCAACCCTTCATCCTCCTCCAGGGTGAATGTGACACTTACGTCTTGAGATTTCAGCCCTTCCTTTTTATCTGATACTATTTGCACATTTCCATCATACTGATCAGCAATGACATCACCCAATCTCACAGTTACTGAAGCTGTGAAATCATTTGTAGATCTAGGGCACACTGGCAACTTTTTGTCAGAGTACCTGTCCTTTGACAGTTTTCCTTCAACGTCATCAGGCGATAATGAGTTTACTACATTTGTAATATCTGTGAATTCTTTTGAAACAGGCTTGACGCTACCTCCACCACTTTCCTCATACTGTTTCGATATCGGGGAGGAGGGTTCGTCTAACTGCACACCCTGTAATCAGTAATAAATCCTTTATTAAAGGCCCAGTAGTGGCCAAATGTAAACAATGCCTGTGTTAAAATGCATCTTAATTATACCCTTCAAAAGTATGGAAATCATTGTGAAGATGACAATTATACAGTCAGTCCAAGTGTTATTTGTAGGTGGAGAAATTAAATCAAAACTATATTAAAAGTTGCTCTGTCTTCTGTTTACTTTTTGCTTGATTTTAAAATTCATTTTTCTGTCAATGACTGACAGTCTAGAACCAACCACACAATAACAGTTTGTCATCTTCAAAATATTTTCCAAATTTTTAAATGGTATGATTTGAGGTTTAATGCATTTTAACACCCCCATAGTTTTTTGGCTATTGGGCCTTTTTATTTAAATGCATTTTAATACCTGCATGGTTTACTTTTGGCCAGTAC
Source organism: Tridacna gigas (assembly GCA_945859785.2). Taxonomy (NCBI): domain Eukaryota; kingdom Metazoa; phylum Mollusca; class Bivalvia; order Cardiida; family Cardiidae; genus Tridacna; species Tridacna gigas. The sequence goes on from OX244028.2 coordinate 10,312,680, forward strand.
TGGGCCTTTAAAATATCCTGACTATTAACAAGTTTTAACAACTCTGCAAGTATTTTCTTCCTGTCTAACAACATTTTCTTACCTTTCAAAGACAAACCCCATCATCTGAAGCACATTTCACTCGTTACCACACAATCCTGACTTTTAACGACCCTGAGAAAGAAGCCTTTTAAAAACATTGTGGAAAAAGGAGAAAATGCTGGTAAACAGCATTTCATCCTTTTCCAACAATGTTTTTTACCGTATCTAAGAAAAATCACATCATTTGAGCCACACTGATATTGTCGTCTGCAAATGCTTTCAATTTGGATGTTTCTAAAACTTTGTTGTCTGGTAAAGAGTTACTTTCTTATCTCTTTATCACACAACAAAAATGTAGACTTGTCCAAATTCAGAGCATTTGCAGACAACAATTTAAATGTAATTCAAAAGATGGAACTTGTCTTTGATAGTGTAGAAAACATTGTGGGAAAAGGAGAAAATGCTGGTTACCAGCATTTTCTCCTTTTCCCACAATGTTTTCAAGGGTTGTTCTCAGGATTGTGTGGTAATGGGTTAAATGTGGTTCAAATGATGGAATTTGTCTTTAATAGGAAAGAAAACATTGTGGGGAAAAAGGAGAAAGTGCTGGTTACCAACATTTTCTCTTTTTCCAACAATGATTTCAAAGGGCTTTCTTCCTCAGAGTGATTAAAACTGGATTGTGTGCTAAAGGGTTAACCCTTTACCACACGACAAAATTTTAGACTGGTCCAAATTGAAAGCATTTGCAGACGACAAAATAAATGTTACTGAAAAATTGAAATTTGTCTTGGTAAGGGTAGAAAACATTGTGGGAAAGGCATAAAATGCTGGTTACCAGCATTTTCTCCTTTTCCCATAATGTTTTCAAAAGGCCTCTTTCTGAGGGTCGTTAAAAGTCGGGATTGTGTGGTAAAGAGTTAATTGCAAACACTTTGGAACGGGATAATTCCGCAATTCGTCGCCTGGTGTTGAGTAAGTCGCATGACAGTATTTTAGAATAATCCAAATTGATAGGATCTGCAGACGACAAATTAACCCTCAGAATAAACCAGACATTTTAGACCAGTAGCAAGAGCCAAATCTTTGCAATTTCAGGGTCAATTTTGTCCAAAATGGTCTAGCAAAGCAGTGTGGATCAAAGATCAGGTTGCATGAAACATGCAGTCTGATCTTGGTTTGCTCTGGCTACAAAGGCAACTATAGACCTTCAAAGTCCAGAGTTTTAACAAGAAAGAATGCATCTAAAATATTTTGGAAGAAGGATAAAATGCTGGTAAACAGCATTTTCTCCTTCTCTAACAATGTTTTTTACCTTATCAAAGACCAATTCAATAATTTGAGCAAAGTTTTAATTGTCGTCTGCAAATGCTTCTAATTTGAACCAGACTACTTTTTTTCCATAGGGACATTATAGAATTAACTCCTTACCGCACAATCATGAGTTTGAACAACCTTGAAGAAAAAACCTTAGAAAACATTGTGTGAAAAGGAGCAAATGCTGCTATTAATTTCTCCTTTTCTGACAATGTTTTCTACCTTTCCCAAAATAAAATTTAAATTCTTGAGTCACATATAATTTGTCGTCTGCAAATGGTTTGAATTTGGTCTTGTCTAAAATTTTGTCATTTGGTAAAGAGTTAAAACAAGACAAACAAATACAGTATCTTACCAACATAAAGCAGTATGCCTTCACTGGACAAAGCAGATGATTTAACCTTAGAGAAGACGGTTTAGATCTTTCCTTTTTACTGGGTTTCATAATTTCTGCAGAAAGTTTATTCCCTTCAAATTTCAATTTTTTCCAGTTTATATTTTGTAGTAAGAATCCTAGTTTTTATTTCATGAAAATCCTGAATTGACTCTTAAAATGTCCCAACTCCTTCTAGAATTCTAATATGTTCTATGCAAAGCACGAATTTGCGAAAAAAGAATACAACTCAAACATAGATAAACTGTTACAGCACTCTCAGTTACAAAAACTCTTCAATCTGGAGATAAAATTATGAATGAAACACAATAGCCAATTGAGAGATGTTCCACATTATCTTCATTAATACCACACGACTTAGATATCCACATGTAAACAAGGATCATCAAATTTCAAAGATTACGTCTGTTTTCCAAATTCAGAGATCTCATTGAGAAATAACAATTGCGCAGTTCCTCTTCGTTTTCTGACCGGTTTGCCAGGGGGCAAGTGGTGATGTTTCGAAATAGATGGGCTGGCCGGAAACATGTGAACAGGAATTGCGCATATTTCTCAACCTTTCACCAAACAGCAAAATTTAGACCTGTCCATATTGAAAGCAGATGACAAATGTGACCGAATTGATGGAATTTGTATTTAAAAAGATAGAAAACATTGCTGGTAGCAAGCATTTTCTCCTTTTCCAATAATGTTTTCAAAAGCTGTCTTTTTCAGGGTCCTTAAAACTCAGGATAGTGTGGTAAAAGGTTAACTGTCTACTTGTGGATCAACCTTTACACTTGTCCTTTTTCAAAAGCACTTGCAAGCAATAAATTGAACTGTGGCAAAAATAGTGTGATTTATTCTAAGAAAGGGAAGAAAACCTTCTGGGAAAAGGTGAAAATGCTGGTTACTAGCAGTTTCTCCTTTTTCCACGCAGCTTTTAGAAATCTTCTTTTGCAAACCTCTTCTCTCGGTCATGAAAACACTAAATTGTTTTGTAAAGGGTTCACCCTTCAGAATTAAATGCAAATTTTCAGTTGATTTTGCAGATCAAGATAAGTCCACATACAGCATGCAGTCTGATCTCATATATACACTGTCTGCCATTCTGTTTTGACTCTTTGACAAAAAAAGCTGTACACCCCCCATATTTTGGTTTCTTTGGCTGAAGGATAAAGGATTTCATTAACTCTATACAACACAATCCTGACTTTTAACAACCCTGAAAGAGAGGGCTTGTGAAAACATTGTGGGAAAAAGAGAAAATGCTGGTAACCAGCATTTTCTCTTTTTCCCACAATGTTTACTACCCTTTTGCAGACAAATTTCATCATTTCAGCCACATTTGATTTGTCGTCTGCAAATGCCTTAGTTTGGACACGTCTAGAATTTTGTCGTTCGGAAGAGATTTAAGTAAGATGCAAAGGGTCAAGGCATTTTGTTTACAGTAGTATGAATGAATTGAAATCCATTCATATTTTATGTTAGATGTTTCAATAATCAAGGCAAACGGCTGAATGGGTGACGGTGAAGATACAAGATTATACTGCACATTCTGTGTAGTATGATCTTGAATCTACACTGTTACTTGTTTCTAATGATTCTTTTATATTTGTCAAGATTCTATTTATAATATAAACTGGATATGAAGAGTCCATGCACTGTATATATGAGCCATACTCTGGCAAAAGGGGGCTTAACCCTTTCCCAAACAAGCCCTGGTTTTCACGTGTGTGCAGTACAAGTGTTTTGAAAACACTGTGGGAAAAGGAGAAATTGCTCGTAATGAGCAATTTCTCCTTTTCCCACAGTGTTTTCTACCCTTTTTAATAACTTTCTGCCATTTTCATCAAATTTGAAATTGTCGTCTGCAAACTCTTTCAATTTGGACCAGTCCAAAATTCGTCGTTTGGGAAAGGGTTAATGCATCTCCGTGATCCATGATACCGAGCAAGTTATGATATAATTGTGGATCTACAAAATCCATTTTCTCTAACAACCAACCGAACCATCAGGTACACTGGTCCTTTGACATACAGAAAGTTGACCGAAAGCATAAAGTTTCGGTCCAGGTCAGCCTGCGCTGACTGTGCATGCTGATCTGGGTCGATACTTTTTGCAGATGCAGTAAGACCCCTTTTCACAGAGCATGGCCCATGTACTCTACACTTTTCCATTCTGTAGGATAAATAGTTTTGTAAGTATCTTTACCAGATCATAATGCACAGGCTATGCAGTCTGATCTTGGATCTACATTGTACATTAATTTTCATTTTGCATTTGTCATTGGTTTATACTACAATAAGGATATGCAAAATCTATGTTTATTTTCTGTCTGCAGACATCATCCTATTCTTGGGTGAATAACAGCAAGTGTCTATACCAGATCATACTGCATAGAATATGCAGTCTGATCATTTGCATTTTCAAGGTTTTCACAATAGTCTTTTTCTTAACTACATCTTCAACTTTTTACTAGACCACTTTTAGGCAAGACACTACAGCACCCTTGCCTAGTTCTGGTGAAACCAAGGACACACTTAACCCTTTCCCAAACGACAAATTTTGGACTGGTCCAAATTGAAAGAGTTTGCAGACGACAATTTTAAATTTGATGAAAATGGCAGAAAGGTCTCAAAAAGGGTAGAAAACACTGTGGGAAAAGGAGAAATTGCTCGTTACGAGCAATTTCTCCTTTTCCCACAGTGTTTTCAAAACACTTGTGCTGCAGACACGTGAAAACCAGGGCTTGTCTGGGAAAGGGATAAATAAGTGAGCTGTAGTATAACTGAAATAATGTAGAAAGCAGCATATAACACCATTCAACTAACCAGTCTATCATTACCAGACCACAAAATTTTCAGTTTTTCCAAAACAAAAGCATCTGCAGACAACAAATAAAATTTCAAAGCTATTTTGTTAGTATATCTGACGCAGAATCAGAGAGAGTAGATCCAAGATCAAACTGTACATTCTTTGCAGTCTGATTTTCATCTACACTGTCCTCATAAGCAAATTAATCAATGCTCTGCACTCAGAATATCTGGCACAGTAGCTGACAGCGCAGTGCAAAAATCAGACCGCACATTCTGTGCAGTCTGATCTTGATCTACATTGACTGCATAGGCAAATAAATCTGGGCTCAGCACTCAGAATATCTGACAAAGTAGTGGATAGTTTAGTCGAATCTTGATCTACACTGTCCGTATAAACATATAAATCTGGGCTATCCACTATGAGGGTTACACAGGTTAAGTCTTTACCAAAGGAAAAAATTTTAGGCTGGTACAAAGTCAAAGCACTTTCAGCCCACTAGTTAATATTGCTAAAGTGGGAAAATTTATCTATGATAGGACAGAAAACATTGTGGGAGAAGGAGAAAATGCTGGTTCCCAGCATTTTCTCCTTTTACCACAATGTTTTCAAAAGCCTTCTTTTTCCAGGTCGTTGAAAGTCGGGATTGTGTGGTGAAGGGTTAAGTATAGAATCAGGAAGATCGTACTTGGCCCAATTTATGAATTTATTGCAAGGATACAATGAAACCATTAAATTAATTTCCCCTTCCAATGTGAAGGACATCTTCAAGGGATTTAACCCTTTACCATACAATCCCCGAGTTTTGATGTCTCTGATACAAAAGACTTTTGAAAACATTGTGGGAAAGGGAGAAAATGCTGGTTACCATAAACATTTTCCACCCTAACCAAAATTAATTTCAATTTTATAGACTAGCGAAGCTAGTCTATAGGCATCAAGACCCAGAGTCAAAGTAAACAAAAAAACCCACAGTTGCCAAATACTGCCTCACAGAAAATACTTGTTTCAGTTAGAATTCTTAAATTCTGTTACATATGACAATTTTGACAAAAACCACTAAATCTCTACCACTCCAATTTCGATATCTCTTCTTATAAAGCAATAGATTGAACAAGATGTCATTTATAAGGTAAAAAATCTTTACTTATATGTAAATTAAGTGACCTATGCAAAGCAGGCTATATTACCACATACCCCTACACCACTGTAACATTATGAATGAATCTAAAAACAGATACACCTAGGTGATCCCAGCTACATCAACCCTCACTGGACAGGGAACCCTTGCCATTTCTTCAGTCATTCATTATTTTGATAATTGTGTACCGTTGAAATGTTATGTTAAACTGTTATTTTACGTCTTGAATATAAACCCTTAACCACGCAATCCCGAGTTTTTATGACACTGGGGAAGAATCCCTTTGAAAACATTGCGGGAAGAGAAGAAAATGCCGGTAACCAGCATTTTCTCCTCATCCTTTCATCAATTCAGCCACATTTAATTTGTGGTCTGCAACAGCTATAAATTTGGACGAGTGTAAAATTTTTCGTTTTGTAAAGAGTTAAATAGTTAACTACATCTTCACTGATCTTGTGCTACTGGATATTGACTAATTGATTGTATGGTGTTTAACGCCGTTTTCAACATTATTTCAGCGATATCGCTGGGGCTAGTGCACATATCCATGCTTCCCTGAAGTTTCTTTTACCAGCACTACTGCAACTCAATGACCTTTTGCAGACAGTGTGGATAAAAATCAGAATGCACAGAATGTGCAGTTTGATATTGAATATACACTGTCTGACAAGAGGATATATTTTCTCCAAAATGTAACTTTGAAATAGCAATATCCAGGTGTTTATTATCGGCTTCAAAGTTTCATTTAAGTTTTTTTTCTTGTAGGTTAAGGTTCAAATTTAAACTTGATTATAGTTAACCAGTAGCATGCATAATCCCGTTAGCGCAGCCAGAAGCTTACAAGACTTGAGAACAGGAGGTCGCTGGTTCGGTACCCAGCTCGGCCAATTTCTGTCTGAGGATTGATGGTAGTCATTGTGGCAGGATTTTTCCTCTCTCACGTTTCGACGATGGTTATGTGGGAAAGCAGCCAGTGGCTTAGGAATATTAAATTGTGCGGAGTACTCGTAAAAGAAAACCAGGAAAGCATGGATATGTGCACTGGCCCCTGCCAAATAACTGAAATAATGTTGAAAACAGGGTTAAACATCAATCAATCTATCAATCAATCAATCAATTTCGCTAGTCTGTCAGTACTTTCAGTACTTTGATTTTCATTTGAAAATGCTTTCAATTTTGGCAAGTCTTACCTATTGTTATCTGGTGAAGTGTTAACCCTTTAACAATCCCAAGTTTTGAAGACCCTGTTACAGAAAGCTTCTAGTAAAACATAGCAGAGAAAGGAGAAAATGCTAGTTACCAGCATTTATCTATTGTTCCCAAAATGTTTTCAAAGCTATCAAAGACAAATCCCATCATCTGAGCACCTTTAATCTGTTGTCTGCAAAGGCTTTCATTAACCAACTTAACTCTTTACCAAATGACAAATTTTCAAACTAGTCCAAATTCAAAGCATTTGCAGAAGACAAAATAAATGTGACTGAAAAATTGGAATTTGTTTTGGGAAGGTTAGAAAACATTGTGGGAAAGAGAGAAAATGCTGGCAACCAGCATTTTCTCCTTTTCCCACAGTGTTTTTCAAAAGGCTTCTTTTTTAGGGTCGTTAAAAGTCGGGATTGTGTGGTAAAGAGTTAAGTTGTTTTAGCTGACAGCATAGATCAAGATCAAACTGTACAGAATGTGCAGTCTGATTTTTGATCGACACTGTCAACTTCTTCATTTCATCTGGCTAAACCAACCCTGAAATGACAACATTTCTGATGTTTTTTCTTGATTGAAAAGGTTTATTTCATAAATTCAGCACTCTAGGGGCTAATGGCCTGTCTACACTAGCAAAACATATCGAGCTTTGTAAACACCACAAGACTTTTGTTCGGTGTTGTTTGGACATGTTTGTTTGTAAATTGTCTACTTGGTGCACATTTCGTCGAAATCCATGTATGTCCTAAAATACCGATTGCTAAATTCCTAGATTTATTTCATGAAAAGCTCTGCCTCAAAAAAGATTTGAGCCACAATTCGCCTGGGTAAGTGTAAGGGTAAGGGATCATTTTCAACGAACGTGGTTCATGACAAAATGTCACAGATCCATCTACACTACAACAAACAATGGCAAACAGTGTTTGGTGATGTTTGAAGATCATGTGATCCGTCACATGATAAAAAGGCAGCTTCGGACTGGTCACTATACTTTAGAAATCACCAAATAGAACAAACAAAAATGCACATGTCCATACATCACTAAACACTGTTTGGTGGTGTTTGCTTGTGTTTGCTAACTGGTCTACATTAGCAAACCTCAGCAAACAAATGTTTGCTACTGTAGACAGGCCTTAACTCTTTTCCAAACGACAAAATTTTAGACTAGTCAAAATTGGAAGCATTTGCAGACGACAAAACAAATGTGACTGAAAAGTTGAAATTTGTTTTGGGGTGGGTAGAAAACATTGTGAGAGAAGGAGAAAATGCTGGTTATCAGCATTTTCTCCTTTTCCCACAATGTTTTCAAAAGGTTTCTTTCTTGGGGTCATTAAAAGTCAGGATTGTGTGGTAAAGGGTTAAGCGAAGCTGACAGTGTAGATCAAAGATCAGACTAAAGGTTCAACAATCCACACTGGCTGCACAGGCAAGCAAAGTTGTGAAAGATGCTTTAGGGGTAAATAACTAGGACACAATCCTTGCGATCCAACCCCTCAATAAGAAGTGGGATAACAGGCATTCTCATACATGACCCAGGTTCATGCTGAAGAGCTTTCGGTAAGATGAACGGGAAATAAGGCAGGAAAAAACTTTTGACCCCCTATTACAAAGTAAATAAGCCAAGCTCTATGACAAGGAGATTTAATGCATCTGCAAAAAGTATCGACCCATGTCAGCCTGTGCAGTCTGCGCAGGCTGACAATGGGTCAAAACTTTTTGCTATTGGAAAATTTTGTGCATTTCAAAAAGCCCTTTTACCTTCAGATCCAGTTGATTTCTGAACTAAATGGATTTTATGGATCCATAATTACGTGATGACTTGCTTGGTATAATGCATCACAGACGTGCATTAAACCCCCTGTTGCCAGAGCATGGCTTAAATAGCAAGAAAGCCAAGGATAGTATTGGTTGCTGTTTTGTTGATCACGATCAGACTGCAGTCTGATCTTTGATTTACATTCCCTGATATGTCATATTTTAACAGAAACAACCTAGAAATTGAAATATGTTGGACTATGTCAGTGTGCTAGATAGTCAAGAACAGTTGTTCACTTGGTTTAACTCTTTACCAAATGACAAAATTTTAGACCCGTCCAATTTGAAAGCATTTGCAGACGACAATTTCAATGTGGCTCAAATGATATGATTTTCTGCTGATAGGGTAGAAAACATTGTGGGAAAAGAAGAAAATGCTGGTGCCAGCATTTTCTCCTTTTCCCACAATGTTTTCAAAAGGCTTCTTTCGCAGGGTCGTTAAAAGTCGGAATTGTGTGGTAAAGGGTTAATACAGGGTGTGAAACTAAGGGTCCCTAACCTCTTACCAAGAACTGATGATCACCATTGCAACCTCTCTCACCAATGATCATCGTTAAGTCTACCAAAAAACAAATTTATAGACTGGTCCAAACTGAAAGCATTTGCAGACGACAAAATAAATGTGACTGAAAAATTGAAATTTGTTTTAGGAAGGGTAGAAAACATTGTGGGAAAAGGAGAAAATGCTGGTTACCAGCATTTTCTCCTTTTCCCACAATGTTTTCAAAAGCCTTCCTTAAGGTCGTTAAAAGTCGGGATTGTGTGTTAAAGAGTTAACATTTTTCCTGCTAAACAAAGTTAAATAAAACTTTCAAGCTGATTCTAAAAAACCCTAAAAACGTTATTTCAAGCTTATATTTTGCAGCAAAAGTATCACCTTATCAGACAGCATAGATCCAAAAACAGACTGCATGTTTTGTGCAGTCTGATTTTGATCAACACTGTCTGCAAAAGGTCAGTGAGTCACGTCTAGCAGCTTCAGGATTAAGCATTTTTTTTTCATTTTACCCTTACAACAAAATTTCGGACTAGACCAATCTTACGAAAGTTCGCAACAAATGCATAGCTCAAATACAAACCACTCCAGCTGGAATTCGAACCCGTGTGGCAAATATCCTCAGTTATTGAGGTTTAAAGGACCAATACACTAACCCCTGAGCTCTCTAACGCAGCTGTCAGGTATTGATTTTATACAGGAAAGCTATGCCGTAAGGAAGGAGTGATCTGCCGTAACACCCCCCCTCTTAAACGAAGTCATCATTTTTGATGACAGAAAGCCTTATTAGGCAGGAAGTCTATTAGTTAGACAACAAATGGCTCAACCGCCAATAACGGGCAGACAAATGGCTCAATGGCCAATCCCAGACGAGCCCCCATCTTACCAACATGAAAGTTCGCAACAAATGCATAACTCAAATACAAACCGCTCCAGCTAGGATTCGAACCCGTGCGGCAAGTATCCTTGGTTATTGAGGTTTAAAAGACCAATACACTAACCCCTGAGCTAAAGAGAATTCTCTCTAACGCAGTTGTCAGGTATTGATTTTATACGGGAAAGCTATGCCGTAAGGAAGGAGTGATCTCCCCTGACAACCAAATTTAAAGCATTTGCAGATGGCATTTAGAGCATTTGCAGACGGCAACTTAGAAAAGGCTCAGATGATAATTTCTGCCTATGATAGGGTAGAAAACATTGCTGGAAGAGGAGAAAATGTTGGTTACCAGCATTTTCTCCTTTTCCCACAATGTTTTCAAAAGCCTTCTCTCTCATGGTCATGAAAACACAGGAGTGTTTGGTAGACAGTTAAGAAATCAGCCACTGGCTTTAGCAAAACTCCAGGAAAGCATAGATAGGTGCAGTGGTTGCTGTGATATAGCCAAAACAACATTAAGAATGGTGTTCAACACAATTATGCATAAGGCACAAAGGTTCAAGCTTGAAGAGAGATAACATGAAAAGGAAATAAGGCAGGGAAAAAACTTTTGACATGCTCCTACAATGTAAATAGCTAGGATGCCCAGCATAATTTTGCTAGCTTTACAAAGTGTGTAGATCAACATCAGACTGTAATGAACCTAAAGTTAAGACCTGTATTCACCAAACCATTCTTAATTCTATTTCTAACAACAAAGTCCTGTTTTCAATGATGATAATGAATACTTGAAGATGTTATTTATTACTTTAGCCCTTAACCACACAATCCTGAATTTTAACAACCTCAACGAGAGTGGGCTTTTAAAAACACTGAAGGAAAAGGAGAAAATGCTGGTAATCAGCATTTTCTCCTTTTCCCTCAATGTTTTCAACCCTTCCGTTGACAAATCTCATCATCTGAGCCACACTCAATTCGTCGTCTGAAATGTTTACAACTTGGACAAGTCCACACTTTTGCCGTCTGGTAAGGAGTTAAACCCTTTGCCAAACGTCAATTTAAGGCTCGTCTGAATTGAAAGCATTTGCAGACAACAAATAAGCCATGGCAAATACAATGAGATTTGACTGTTAACCCTTAACCACGCAATCGTTACGCTGAAGCAGAAAGCTTTTGAAAACACTGTGGGGGAAAAAGAAAAATATGCCGGTAACAGGCACTTTTCCTTTATGTGGCATTTGTCAAAGACAATGCCACTGAGAGTTCAATATGGCACTTTGAAAATCATGTATCATATTTTGTGCAAAACCGAAGGAAGTAAACCAAATTAAACTAAATTTTTCTAAGACAAATAAGTGTTTTGATAGCACTCAGATATGAAAATGAAAATGGCGTATTAAAATAAATTGGATTAGGCCATTGATCATGGAAATAGTTCTATTTTATCAAAAATAGCTTGATCCGCTATGGTCTCCTATTGGTGTAACAATACACATAATCTTTGTTTCCTGACCGCCCTATTCCGTCTCAAACCAGTTCGTTCCAGGGCTTATTCGTTCCTGGACTTGTTCGCCAGGACTTGTTCATCCCACAAGATTGCACGCTACTCTATTGGATTGTGCATGACTATTATAGTAGGTTGACGTTCAAGCGAATATATGTGGTTTATTTTTCAAATTATTAATTCCAAACAATGGCTCGCTTGACAAATGCCACACCAGTGCTTTCAACGCTTTGATTCTACTATGTTTTCTGCTCTTTCAGAGATCATATTAGCTATATTTCAATCAGTGTCTGCAAATGCTTTCAATCTGGATAAAATCTGAACTTCTGTCCTTTGTTTAGTTAACTTCTTACCATACGACAAAATTTTGACAATTCCAAATTGAAAGCAACTGCAGACGACAAAACAAATGAGACTAAAATAAAGGGGTTTGTCTAAGACAGGGTAGAAAACATTGTGAAACAGGAGAAAATGCTGGTTATCAGCACTTTCTCTTTTTTCCTATAATGTTTTCAAAAGCCTTCTTCCTCAAGGTCAGGATTGTATGGTAAAGGGTTAGAGAGTAGGAAACAACATTGGAAAAGGAGGAAATGCTGGAACCAGCCTTCTTTGCCTGGGTTGTTAAACATGAGATTTGCCAAGCCCCAGTAGCTCAGTCTGTAGCAAACAAGACTTTAGAAGAGGTCACTGGTTGAAATCCCCAGATCAAGGAATTTCTTTCAGAGGACTAATGATAGTCACTGCACCAGGATTCATTTCTCTCTTTCATTGCTGATCATTGCTTGGACAATGGTCATGTTGGAAAGCAGCCAGTAGCTTGGGAAGAATACTGTGCGAAGTAATTGTAAGAGAAACTCTAGGATAGCATGGACAGGTGCACTGGCTGCAGCCATATAACCCTATAATGTTGAAAACGGCCTTAACCCTTTACCACACAACAAAACTTTCAGACCTGTCCATATTGAAAGCATTTTAAGACAATAAAATGAATGTGGCTCATCTGGTGGGTTCATCTTTGAAAAGGGTTGAAAACATTGTGGGAAAAGGAGAAAATGCTGGTTACCAGCATTTTCTCCTTTTCCCACAAAGTTTTCAAAAGCTGACTACTTCAGGGTCGTTTAAACTCAGGATTGGATTATGTGGTAAAGGGTTAAACACCATAAAAATCTTAAAAACATACAATCATTAAACACTGGATTGTTTGTGCAATGGGATACAGGCTGTAGTTTGTTTACGTCAATTGACATAAAACCAACATATTGTTGACATAGAAATCATGATGGGAGGGCATGGCAATATACACGCAATGCAGTCAGAAATACGCTTCAAGGAAAACCTTAATGCTCGTAGCTTCCTGAACCTGGATTTCACTGCTTGTGGGGACTAAGATCAGACTGCAAAGGACATGCAGTCAGATCTTGCATCGACACTGCAGGATTCTTTGCCAGATATTTTTTAAGCTTTTAACACTTTACCGCACAACCATTTCTTTTAACGACCCTGAGAAAGAAAGCTTTGAAAACATTGTTGGAAAAGGAGAAAATACTGGCAACCAGCACTTTCTCCTTTACCAACTATGCTTTCTACCCTTCTAAAAACAAAATTCAACTTTTGAGTCATGTTTAATGTCACAATAATATGGACCTCTGTAAAAGAAAGTACACTGACAGTAAGATATGTTTACCATTTGACAGATGAAAAAATTTTAGAAATTTCCAAAATAAAATATCAGACATGGCTGAAATGATAACACCTGTCTTTAAACGGGTAAACAAAAAAAACACTGAAGGGGAAAAGAAGAATATGCTGGTTACCAGCATATTCTTCTTTTCCCACAATATTTTCATACACCATCTTCCATGGTTTTCAAAACATAAAATTGTTTGGTAAAGGGTTAACCCTTCACCACATAATCTCAAGTCCGAAGAAGAAGCCTTTTGAAAAAATTTTGAGAAAAGGTAACCAGCATTTTCTCCTTTTCCCACATTGCTTTCTACCAGTATAAAGACAGAAATTTTCAACTTAGCCACATTTATACTGTCAGCATTCAATTGCTTTGAATTTCAAGTCCAGAATTTCGTCATTTGCTTAAGGGTTGGGCGAATGCATCAACAGGAAGTAAGAAGTAATTGATCCATGCTCTGTGAAAAGGGGGCTTAATGCATCTCTTTGTTGCATGATACCAAGCAAGTCACCACAGCATTATATATCCTTACAATCCATTTTGTACAACAACTGACTGAAGCATAATGTAGACTGATCCTTTAACATCCAGAAAACTGACTAAAAGCTAAAAGTTTCGGCCCAGGTCAGCCTGCACTGACTGCACAGGCTGACCTGGAATGATACTTTTCGCAGATGCATTAAGCCCCCTTTTCACAGAGAATGGCTCAAATATTATGTGCGTATTTCATTGTCTCTCAGCAGCTCAATGACTGACGCAAGACTAATATCATCCCTTTTTCTTGAATGACTGGGCGGAGCTTAAATTTGAGGTCATGTAACATTGTATTTGTTCCAAGTCTTTCCTTCTTGAATTTCCTTGCAATGAATGCTATCATCACCCTTACATTAACTCTTTACCAAACGACAAAATCTTAGACTGGTCCAAATTGAAAGCTTCTGCAGATGACAAATTAAATGCAACTAAAAAATTGAAATTTGTTATGGGACAAGTAGAAAACATTATGGGAAAAAGAGAAAATGCTGGTTACCAGTATTTTCTCCTTTTCCCACAATGTCTTCAAAAGCCTTCTTTCTCAGAAGGCTTTTGAACTCGGGACTGTGTGCTAAAGGGTTAACTCTTACCAAACGACAAAATCTCAGACTTGTCCAAATTGAAAGCATTTACAGACAACAAAATATATGTGAATCAAAAACTGAACTTGTTTTGGGACAGGTAGAAAACATTGTTGGAAAAGGAGAAAATGCTGGTTACCTTTCTCAAGTTTGTTTAAAGTAGAGATTGTGTGTAAAGGGTTAACCTAACAATCCAGAGTTTTAATGACCCCGAAGAAGAAAGCTTTTCAAAACATTGCAGAAAAAGGCGAAAATACTGGTTACCAGCATTTTCTCCTTTTCCAACAATGTTTTTTTTTAACCTTATAAAAGACAGAAGTCATCATTTTGGCAACATTTAATATGTTTTCTGCAAAATCAATGCTTTCTACTTGGTCTTGTCCAAAATTATGTCGTTGGTAAGCAATCCCAAGCAATCCCAAGGTTTAATGACCGTGGGGGAGGAGGTTTTTTTGAACATTGAATGAAAAGGACAAAATGCTGGTTACCAGCTGATAAAGACAAACAACCAGCTGAAAGATCAAGGCTAAGACAGGTAAAAAAGGGCTGCTTAGTGGCTGTCATGGAGACCAATACAAAAAATATCGTCAGAAGGACCCAACAACATTGGGTTACAGACCCCTGATATGTTGGGTTACTGAGAGCTCTGATATGAAGTAATGCAATAAGTATAAATAACAATGTCAAACATGATGAAGCAAAAATGCAAAGAACATTCTTAACTTGACAGGTTCCCAGAATTCAACTTCCTGTGTATATACTGGTTCCCCTATAATTATTCATTTCTGTAACTCAGCATGTCAGAAAGTGCTTTCTGACAATGCCTGCTTCCCGCTTTTGTCTGCTGATATTTGGCATTGACCTCAATACCTTGTGACAGTTAGTAGGTTGTGTACAGTTGATATTTCTTTAACCCTTTACCAAACAACAAAATGTTAGACTTGTCCGAACTCAAAGCTTTTGCAGATGATAGATTCATTGTGACCCATTCATTGAAATTCGCTTTTGAAAGGGCTGGAAAAAATTGTGGGAAAAGGAGAAAATGCTGGTTACCAGCATTTTCTCCTTTTCCAATAATATTTTCAAAAGGCTTCTTCAATATGGTGGTTAAAACCTTGGATTGTGTGGTAACGGGTTAACTTGCTTCATTGCTCAGGGAAATTGCTCTTTCCACGGCCTGCATTCACCAATCATCCAAAAGTGCATTCATAGCCTTATTCTAGATTAACCCTTTCCCAAACGATAAATTTTAGACTGGTCCAAATTGAAAGAGTTTGCAGATGACAATTTTAAATTTGATGAAAATGGCAGAAAGTTCTCGAAAAGGGTAGAAAACACTGCGGGAAAAGGAGAAATTGCTCATTACGAGCAATTTCTCCTTTTCCCACAGTGTTTTCAAAAGACTTGTACTGCAGACACGTGAAAACCAGGGCTTGTTTGGGAAAGGGTTAAGAAAGTAACATAATTTCTGATTGGCTGAACCATGTTGGTTTAAGCCAATCAGAAATTGAACTACTTTGAAATGTAGAAAGTATTTGAGAATTTACCTGATGTTATTAAGAATGGCTGCATGATGATTACAGGTCCTGGGCCCCATTTCAATTATTTTGCTCAAATCCACTGATGAACCCAATTTCTGACTTGCATTGAGTTAGTTATTTGCGACAGGTTTCACCAACATTGACAGACTTAATGCTTTACCATACAATCTGGACTTTTAAAGAACCTAAAAAGGAAGCCTTTTGAAAACATTGTGGGAAAAGGAGAAAATGCTGGTAACCAGCATTTTCTCCTTTTCCCATAATGTTTTCTACTTGTCCCATAGCTAATTTCAATTTTTAAGTCACATTTGTCATCTGCAAATGCTTTCACTTTGGACTAGTCTAAAATGTTGACATTCTCAAATACTGAGTCAACACAACTTCCAGGCAAAATACACTGTTTACAAGTAACTCAGCTAAAAGACTCAAGGGGGCTAAACTCTTGACCAAACGACAATATTTTTGACTGGTCCAAATTGAAAGCATTTGCAGATGACAAATTCAGTGTGGCTAAAATGATTGCATTTGTTTCTGAAAGGTAAGAAAACATTGTGGGAAAAGGAGAAAATGCTGGTTACCAGCATTTTCTCCTTTTCCCACAATGTTTTCAAAAGGCTTAAACTAAAAGGATTTGCAGACAACAAATCAAATGTAACTAAAACATAAACTTTGTCTTTCACAGAGTAGAAAAAATTGTGGGAAAAGGAGAAAATGCTGGTTACCAGCATTTTCTCTTTTTCCCACAATATTTTCAAAAGCCATCTTCCTTAGGATCGTTAAAAGTTGGGATTGTGTGGTATAGGGTTAAATATGGCTCCGAATACTGAATTGGTTTTGAAAAGACTGGACCACATCGTGGGAAGGAGAAAATGGTGGTTAACTGTATTTGCTGCCTTTACAACAATGTTTTCAAAAGCTTTCTTTCGTTGTTAACTCAGAATTGTTTGGCAAAGAGTGCAAACTGACACAAAATAACACAATATTAATCCTCTACCACACAATGCTGACTTATAACAACCCTGAGGAAGAAGACTTTTGAAAACATTGTGGGAAAAGGAGAAAATGCTGGTAACTAGCATTTTCTCCTGTTTCCACATTGTTTTCTACCCTTCTTGAAACAAATTCCAACTTTTGAGTCACATTTACTTTCTTGTCTGCAAGTGCTTTCAATTTGGACAAGCCTAAAATTTTGTCATTTGGTAAACAGTTAATCAATATACAATAATTAATTTTGGCTAATTTTTCCAGTCTCTAGTTGATTTCGACTTACCAAGATTTTATTGTATCCCTGAACCTTAAATCGGTTAAGAAGATAATGCAAAAATGCTGTATCACAAACATAAATCTGAATCTGATACATTATTTATCCAACAAGCCATTATTGGGAATCTAATTCCTATTAATCTCTCCATAGGGCCCCGTATAGAAGGCAGTTAGCTGAGATCAAATTTAATTTGTACTTCTCAAAATTGCCTGCTCGTAAATGCTGGTTACCGTGGAAATGTCTCTGTTCACAAATTATGGTAAAAATCCTGATAATTCGAAATCTGAGAAAACTCAAAACAATTTATTCTCCTTCTGCAGACGACTTTTCTTTGTCGTACAGAAAGTTCTTAGCCGAAAAAGGGGCATAACCAGGGGCAGAATAATTACGCACTCTGTATCGAGACTGCTATTTCACCCTCTGGCTCCTAAGCCTAACACAGTGCACTTTTGCAGAGTAAATCAGTATCTGACTACATGGAATTGTGCACTCTGATTTTAATCTACATTGTCTGATACGGTCAGCTTTTCCACCGAAAAGAAATAGAATGAAATTATAATATTTGGCTTTTTACTTTTGGTTTGAAATTTTAATTTTGTTTAGCAATGTCAGGCTTAATTATGAAGATGGATTTCCTGTAAGGTGATAAAAGAACGTTTTGCATGTTCCTACTTTTTCTACGCTACACAATTGGGTATTGTGAGTTATGGATGCTAAACACTTGATAACTGTGTAGAAAACATTTACTGGTTACCTACCCTTCTTCTATCGGTTCCTGTTTTGATGTTCAACTCTTCACAAAATGACTAAATTTTTGGAGTAGAGCAAATTAAAAGCATTTGCAGATAAAAAAATAAAAATGTAATACAAATGATGATTTCTGTTGTTGATAGGGCAGGAAACATTGTGGAAAATGGAGAAAATGCTGGTTACAAGCATTTTCTCTTGTTTCCGCAGTGTTTTCTAATATCTCTTCTTCAGGGTCGTTAAATCTTGGAACTGTGTGATAAACAGTTTACAACGGCAAAGTCCGAGTATTTTCAGTATCGACAGAGGTATGATAGTGTCAAAGTTCTCACACAATGAGGCAAATGCTGACACAGACGACTGTGCTTTGAAACTACCTGCAGTTTCTTCCAACTACAACTGATGCGCAGAGTTGGCAACACAAATATGCCTACGTCCACAGACAGGCAAGCTGTAAATCCCTAGAAACATACAGATTGACTGATCGATTGTATGGTGTTTAACCCTTTACCAGACGACGAAATTTTAACCTTGTCCAAATTGAAAGCATTTGCAGACAACAATTTCAGTGTGGTTCAAATGCTGCAATTTTTCTTTGATAGGGTAGAAAACATTGTGGGAAAAGGAGAAAATGCTGGTTACCAGCATTTTCTCCTTTTCCCACAATGTTTTCAAAAGGCTTCTTTCCCAGGGGCGTCAAAAGGCGGCATTGTGCGGTAATGGGTTAAGACTGTTTCCAACATTGTTTTAGTTGTATCAAGGTGGCAAGTGCACCTGTCCATGCTTTCTTGGAATCTCTGTTACTAGTGTGCTCGCACTAAAGAATCCTATCACAATGACTATCACCAATCCTTAGAAAGAAATTGGCCAAGCTGGGGATTCAAACCAGCGACCTCCCTGTTTTCAAGTCCTGTATACTACAAATTGCACTACCACCTGGGCTCGGCACTGGAGACATAGAGAATATTCCGTTCCAGCGAAATTTTTGTATTCACTTCTGGCTGCGTGGGAAAATCTGATGTCAAATTTTTTTATGCAGTAAGGAGCAAATACAAGTACTAGGGAAGTTACTACAACATATAATTAAATGTATTTTTATTACATACCAACAAATTTTGACAAAAAAGTTCTGCAATGATGGACAATTGTACTTGAAAAGAAATTTAACCCTCTCCCAAACAACAAATTTTGGACTGGTCCAAATTGAAAGAGTTTGCAGATGACAATTTTAAATTTGATGAAAATGGCAGAAAGTTATCAAAAAGGGTAGAAAACACTGTGGGAAAAGGAGAAATTGCTCATTATGAGCAATTTCTCCTTTTCCCACAGTGTTTTCAAAAGACTTGTACTGCAGACACATGAAAACCAGGGCTTGTTTGGGAAAGTGTTAAAATATGTACCAGTTTTGAAGGTGAAAAGCTTCATACATGAATGGCATATAAATATGAGCCATGCTCTGGCAAGGGGGTTTAATGCATTTGCAAAAGGTATTGACCAGGTCAGCCTGCACAGTCAGCTCAGGCTTACGTGGGTCTTAACTTTTTGCTGTTGGTCAATTTTCTGCATGTCAATGGACCAGTCTACCCCAGGAGTCAGCCAGTTAGTTGTTAGACAAAACTGGGTCTGTATTCACCAACCATTCCTAAGAACATTCTTGGTCTTGTTCTTCAAAATTTTCCAAATTTGAAAGTAACACAACTTCTGATTGGCTAAACCATATGGTTCAGCCAATCAGAAGGTGTGTTAATTTCAAATTTGGAAAATTTTGAAGAATAAGTCCAAGAACGTTCTTAAGAATGGTTGGTGAATACGGACCCTGATGTTACTGTTCCACAATTATGTGATGACTTGCTAGTAACACTACATCATGGAGATATGTTAATCCCACTTTTGCCAAAGCATGGCTCATTATAATTTTAATGTAAGATTTTGACCAATCAAATCAAAAACCAAGCTGAATGCAGGTTATGTCATCAAAACACATTTGGGACCAATCTCCGAGCAGAGTTGTCGTTCGTTACTCTCACCATACATCTCTGCAACAGGCTAAATGACAAGAATCTTGTCAAACCGAGGAAAACATGTTTTGTTACTGTTTAACTGTTTCATGTGTAACATAATAAAGTAGATAAAGGTAATATGATTCCGGATACATTATAGGTGCATTCAAACTGATGAATTTACCTGTATACAATGGAACTATTTTTTCAAGCTTCTTTACTGATCAGAATCTTATGCCAATTGTAAAAAAAAAATTGGCTGCGCCCATGAATGATGACAATTTAACACACCGATGGATCTAAGTTTGTAAGATTAAAAAACAAGTTATCGTCCTTTAAAAGACATTTAAGCTTTTCAGAAAATCCCTCTTTTTCACATTTGCTACCACTAAGTCTGACTGGCCGTATGCTGTTTGAACAGCACACAAAACAATTGATTGGTCTTTCTTTCACCGGTGTTTGTGTCACCATTTTGAGTTATGGTCATGTGACGAAAATATCATGTGATGACGGACTACTTTCTGAGCCAACTACAGAGGTGAATGGGAATGATCCGTAGTGCAAGAGAGTGATTTTGGACCATATCTGATATACTTAAAATGGTGGTCCCGTGTCACTTGTATACAAACAAAGGTCAAAAACATAAACACAGAATGGGTATAACTCAGGTATATTTATGTCATCAGTTGTAACCGCGTCATTGTACAGAGATAAAGTACCGTCAAAGCATGCTCTACCTAAAGGTTAAATGGTTTAACCAGGTGGCACTCTATTGACAATAAAGTATAGACAGTATGTGCAGATGAAGATTTCTTTTGTGTCCAATTTTAACCATGTGCTGTGACTTGTATTTGAGCTGGAAAGTTTAACTCTTTACCAAACGACAAAATTTTAGACTGGTCCAAATTGAGCTTTTGCAGACAACAAAATAAATATGACTGAAAAATTTAAATTTGTTTTGGGAAGGGTAGAAAACATTGTGGGAAAAGGAGAAAATGCTGGCCACCATTTTCTCCTTTTCCCATAATGTTTTCAAAAGCCTTCTTCCCCACAGTCGTTAAAAGTTGGGACTGTGTGGTAAAGAGTTAAACATATTTAACCCTGATGCATGACATTTTGTCAAAAAGGTGTTTTCTCTAAATCTATGTATGCTTTAAAATACCAATTGCTAAAATCCTAGATTTATTTCATGAAAAGCTCTGTCTGGGAGAAAGATTTGATCCACAAATTGTCTGGGGTAGGGAAAAGGTCAGGGCTAGGGATCGTTTTCAACATGCTTTTTGACAGATGTCGTGGAACCCTTTTTCCTTTTCCCTAACAGCCAATTTTAGACTCTTCCAGACTGAAAGCACCTGCAGATGACAAATTGAAATATGGTACAAATGAACTAAAGGTCTTTGACAGGGTAGAAAACATTATGGGAAAAGGAGAAAATACTGGTACCCATTTTCTCCTTTTCCCATAATGTTTTCCAAATGCTTCTTTTTCAGGGTCATTAAAACATAATAAATTTGTTTCTGTGGGGGTTCATGTAAAGGAAATTAACCCATTTCAACCTGAACAGTAAAATTTCCTCCAACACCTGAGGAGATTACGGCTCAATACAGGGCTGTCAGCCCTTTTCTCCTCAGAAACATCTAGATAGTCAACTATTCAGCCAAACAAATATCTCATATTTTCGGAAGAAAAAAGCTGTGTACCTCCATCCCCTATCAAATTCAAATTGTTTTCCCCTTTCCTTTGTGCAGTCTGGATCTACAGTATTTAGAATTGTCCCCTTTATGAACAGGCAATTATGATTTTAATTACATGGTCATACAAAGTTCAATTACACTATGGGGGGTGTCCACTTGGTTACAAAGCGAACTCAATGTATTTCCTGTTTGCCCTTCATCACACAACCCTTTGTTTCACAACCCAGAGGATTGATTGTTTGTATAGTGTTTAGCACCATTCTGACATTATTTTAGTTATATCACGCTGGCCAGTGCACCTATCTGTCCTCCATCCTGGAGTTTCTTTCACCAGTACTCCACACAATATTCTTACCAAGCCACTGGCTGCTTTCCTACATAACCATCTAACCTTCCTAAGAATCATATCCAATCATTTAGTAACATTTGACTTGTACATGCAGTCTTAAAATGCTTCCAATTTGGAAAATATGTAGATGAAGATCAGATTACACAGAACATGCAGTCTGATCTTGGATCTAATTTGTCCCTTAATGTTGTGAGATGCCAGCAACCAGCATTTTCTCTTTTTCCAACATTTTCTACCATTTTCAAAAAAAGAAATCCATAATTTAAGCCAAAACTAACCCTTTCCAATACAATCTGAAGTTTCAAAGACCCTAAAGAAGAATACTTTTGAAAACATTGTGCATAAAGGAGAAAATGTTGGGAACCAGCATATTTTCCTTCTCTCACAATGCTAATTGCCCTATCAAAGACCGATTCTATCAAATGCTTTCAGAATGAACTTGCAAGTCTAAACTTTCGTTTTCTGGTAATTAGTTAACCCTTTACCACATGACAAAATCTTATGCTTGTCCAAATTGAAAGTATTTGCATACAACAAATTAGATATGGCTCATATGGTGAGATTGCCAGTACAAGGACAGAAAACAGTGTGGAAAAAGGAGAAAATGCTGGTTACCAGCATTTTCTCCTTTTCCCACAATGTTTAAACAGGGCTTCCTTTTCAGGGTTTTTGAAAATTAGAACTGTGTGCTAAAGGGTTAACTCTTAGAGTGCCAAATAAACCAAACTGCCATTTTCATTCCAGAAATAGGACCCTAATATGAGCAATGTCCAGAGTAACCCAGCAAAACGGACAATGTAGATCGAAGATCAGACTGCAACTGGCCGCAAACACAACAATAATTGTGAAGGCGCTTTAAGGGTTAATTTTCAGTGTCTGATCCAGGATTTGAAAAATGAGGGGGAAAATCACCCATTACTTTGAAAAAGATGGGGGATTTCTCAAAACTATGGGGGATAGAAAAAAAGTAGATAGGAAAACAACCCGACTTATAGAACTGGCTTTGGAAAAAATATATCATATTACTGTCGATAAAATAAATTCATATTCGGAAAAAAATATAAAAAATACTAACATTTCTGTAAATATGACAAAATTACTTTTTACCAGGCTTACTCAAATAAAAATGCGATTGAATTTTTCGTTTAAAAAAAAAATCCATTAAGATGAACTGGTAACTCTACCGTAAACAAAAAGGGAAGCTACTCTATGCAACAGTAAAGTGCTTGATCTGTCTAACTTTCTTCATAAACACATTGGTGAAAAATAGGTAGGAAATTTGACTATTCTCTCCAAAATTTGAATGCGGGATTATCCCGCAGTTGGTTTGAAAATATGCGTGATTCACAAAAAGTATCGGCGATTTCCACAGCTGCGTGCTCTAGATTGGACACTGTAATTTGTCTGATAAATTCTCTAAAAATGGACAATTCCAAAATTTTGTTGTCTGGTATTGAATTAATTTGTTGTCAGTGCAAAAGCTTCCAATATGAAGAGTCTAAAATTTTGTCGTCTTGTATAGAGTTCAATTGCTATTATGCACTGATCAATACTTATACAACAGAATGACAGCAATTAGCACTGGGGTGGTGCCATCAAGTACGGATACTTTTGAGCCATGCCCTGTGAAAAGGGGGTTTAACTCTTTACCAAACAACAAATTTTTAGACAAGCCCAAATTGAAAGCATTTACAGACGACAAAATAAATGTAACTAAGAAATTTAAATTTCATTTGGGAAGGCTAGAAAACATTGTGGAAAAAGGAGAAAATGCTGGTTACCAGCATTTTCTCCTTTTCCCACAATGTTTTCAAAAGGCTTCTTTCACAGGGTCGTTAAAAGTCAGGATTGTGTGGTAAAGAGTTAACCCTTTCCCAAACGAGGAATTTTTGACTTCCAAATTCAAAACATCTGCAGATGACAAATTTGATATTGGTAAAAATGAGCTTAAATTCTGTGATACGGTAAAAAACATTGTGGTACAAGAAGAAAATGCTTGTTACATGTTAGATTTTAATAATACCTCTAAAAAGTATGGAAATAATTATGAAGATGACATGGGGAAGATTATGTTGTAGTAACAACTTACCTGGTGGTTGTATTTAATTCGAGCATTGTTAGAAAATTTGATATCGTGCAAGACCGAAGGTCGAGCAAGATGACAAAATTTTCTTACGCAGTGAGAATTAAATTCAAATATCAAGGAAGTTTCTACAACATAATTTATTCCGTTTATTATATACCTACAACTTTCAACGACAAACTTTTGCAATTATTGACATTCTATTCAGTAACAGTTAACCTTTTACCAGACGACAACATTTTTGCCTTGTCCAAATTGAAAACATGTGCAGACGACAATTTCAGTGTGGCTCAAATGGTGCAATTTTTCTTTGATAGAGTAGAAAACATTGTGGGAAAAGGAGAAAATGCTGGTCACCAGCATTTTCTTCTTTTCCCACAATGTTTTCAAAAGGCTTCTTTCCCAGGGGTGTTAAAAGGCGGCATTGTGCGGTAAAGGGTTAACGGATTGAAAGAAATAATGGTAAAGTGGCCAGTAACTTTGTTTTTATGAATGGCCGATGAATATTATAGAGTAACATTTTGACCAATGAAAGTGTGAATCAGTGCGCACGTTTTCTGCGCATGAAGTACATCATCATACCATATTTGGAAGCATATTTCACAGTGTGTAGATACCGTTTTTTTTTTTTTCTGTTGTGTGTGTTATCCAAGTGCGACACAGGTATCCGAGTCGGAAAATTTTCAGGTATATAATAAAATCTGTTATTGTGCAGACAGACCAAGCATAATTAGTCAATGTCTGAAAAATGAATTTTAAAATTAGGTATAAATAATTCCCATACATTAAAAGGGTACAATTTAAATGAATTTCATCACCTACATTTTTTACTTCTGGCTACAACTGGGCCTTTAATAAGAACTATTCTTACGAAATAATGACAGCTATGAATAGAAAGAGTCTGAAGTTGGAAACATGCTAATTGGCTCTTTACCAAACAACAAAATTTTGACAAAAATAAATTTGTATTTGCAGACAACAAACCAAATGTAGCCCTGAAAATAATTTTTGTCTTTGAAGTAGTAGGATACATAGTGGGAAAAGGAGAAAATGCTGGTTACCAGTTCTCCACAATGTTTTCAAAAAGGTCCTTCTTAGTGTTGTTAAAACTTGTGAATGTTTGGTAACGGGTTATCTTGCTTAGATTCAAAACATTTGCAGACAACAGATTAAATGTGGCTCGAACTGTGCGATTTGTTTGTGAAATAAGAACAAAATGCTGGTTACCAGCATTTTCTCCCTTTGGAATAAGAACAAAATGCTGGTTACCAAAATTTTCTCCTTTCCCACAATGTTTTCAAAAGCATTTGTTCTACAGGTCGTTAAAACTCTGGATGATTTGGAATGGAGTTTACTAGTACAGTACTTCTCCTTTGAAATACGTACATTAACCCTTTACTGTAAAATGCCACCTTTTGACACCCCTGGGAAAGAAGCCTTTTGAAAACATTGTGGGAAAAGGAGAAAATGCTGGTAGCCAGCATTTTCTCCTTTTTCCACAATGTTTTCTACCCTATCTAAGAAAAGGTGCACCATTTGAGCCACACTGAAATTGTCGTCTGCAAATGCTTTCAATTTGAAAAAGGCTAAAATTTTGTCGTCTGGTAAAGGGTTAATTAGCAAATGACCTACAGTAATTTGCAAGAATCAGACCTCCGCTAACATTGGATTGTCCAGTGACTTCGACACAATTATTGCATGACAGGTCACATAGCGGTTCAGATGCGTGGGTATATGGGAACGTTTTGTATACCTTTCCTAAAGTTAACAGTTTTTTCATTGAATTCTAAAACTGGAATTAAAGTTGGAACAATAATTTTAGTTTTACAAGTAATTTTCTGCCAGCCACTAGAACTTTCATCAAAATTAATAGTTTACCCAATCAGAAAATGTGTTATTTTCTGAAATTTAGAACATGACAAAGCCGGTGCTCTTAAAGAATGGCTTGAGAATGTGGGCCCTGGAAGATAGTAAAAATTGGTCCTAAAACTGAAATATGTTAACACTTTTCATTAAAATTCTGAGTTTTAATGACGTTGAAAGAAAAATGTGTTTTAACTCTTTACCAAATGACAAAACTTTAGACTGGTCCAAATTGAAAGCATTTGCAGGAGACAAATTAAATGTGGCTCAAATGATGGAATTTGTGTCCAAAAGAGTAGAAAACAATGTGGGAAAAGGAGAAAATGCTGGTTACCAGCATTTTCTCCTTTTCTCACAATGTTTTCAAAAGCCTTCTTTCTATAGGGTCGTTCAAAGTTGGGATTATGTGATAAAGCGTAAAAACATTCTGGGAAAGGAGAAAAATGCTGGTAACCAGCATTTTCTCCTTTTCCAAGAGATGTTTTATTCTAACCTTTCACAGACAAATTGTAAAATTTGAGTTACATTTGTTGTCTGCAAATGCTGGAGACCAGCATTTTTCCTTTTCACAAAACATTTTCTAACCTTTCACAGAGCAATCTCACAATTTGGGCCATATTTAACCCTTTACCACACAATGATGCCTTTTGATGCCCCTGTGAAAGAAGCCTTTTGAAAGCATTTTGGGAAAAGGAGAAAATGCTGGTTACCAGCATTTTCTCCTTTTCCCACAATGTTTTCAACCCGATCAAAGATTGCACCATTTGAGCCACACTGGAATTGTTGTCTGCAAATGCTTTCAATTTGGACAAGGCTAAAATTTTGTCGTCTGGTAAAGGGTTAACATGGCTGGTAAGAGGGTCAACCCTAAACTCTTTACCAGACAACAAAAATGTAGACTGGTCCAAATTCAAAGCATTTGCAGACAACAAATTAAAAGTGGCTCAAATGATGAAAGCATTTGCAGACGGCAACTTAAAAAAGGCTCAGATGAGAATTTGTCTGTGATAGGGTAGAAAACATTGTAGGAAAAGGAGAAAATGCTGGTTACCAGCATTTTCTCCTTTTCCCACAATGTTTTCAAAAGCCTTCTTTCTATAGGGTCATTCAAAGTCTGGATTATGTGATAAAGGTTTAATCAGATATTTTAACTTTTAACTCATTCCTAAACAAAAAAAAAAATTCCAACTGGTTCAAACTGAAAGCATTTGCAGAAGACAAATTAACTGTTGATCAAAAGGCAAAGTTTGTCTGTGACAGGATAGAAAACCTTGTGGGAAAAGGAGAAAATGCTAGTTACCAGTACTTTCTCCTGTTCCAACAATGTTTACACAAGCCTTTTTTCCTAGGGTCGATAAAAGTCAGTATTGCTTAGTAAATTGTTAACTAGACTGCGTACTTAAGATTCTGCATTAAAAGCATTTTTACTGGTAACAAATTTAGAGGTGCTCAAACTAGAATAACTATCACTAAAGGTGATAAATACCCCCGCCCCTATATTTCATGTCACAGGGGCAATAACTCTGCAATGTCAATTTAGGGGCAATAACTCCGTAATCATTAGGCCAACACTCATGAAATTTGTGCTTTGCACATCTACTGCTCCTGGTGAATATCATGACAAATATCAAGTGAATAAGACTTAAACTGAAGGAATAGTTCTCTGGACAAGAAGTTTTGAGTAAATTCAGGGGTAATTAATTTGGCAAACATTTGAGAAAAATGCATCTTGAACCTCTACTGCTCCTGGTGAATATTTATGCAAAGTATCAATTTAATTGGACACAAAACTAAATGAGTGTAAAAAAGTGCAGACCATGATCTGACAATATGTCTGAGACACAGCGGCTCGTCTGGATCCAAACTTGTTGCAAATGTCCAAAGGTGCCTTTTCGCATAATGTTGGCCAACTATACATATGACAGAAAAGACCTCCTTAAAGTGAATCAGACAGACACTGTAGGAGGACTTGTCCGGACAAGCATTTTTAAGTCAAATCAGGGGCAATAACTCAGTAATTCTTGATGGAATTTTTACAAAATGTGTGTCTTGCACATCTACAACTCCAAATGGACACTTCTGCCAAGTATAAAGCGAATCGGACTGAAATTGTAGGAGGAGTTGTCCGGACAAGCATTTTAAATGTGAATCAGGGGCAATAACTCATTAATTCTTCATAGAATTTTCACGAAAGTTGCGTCTTGCACATCTACAACTCCTAATGAACACTTATGCCAAGTTTAAAGTGAATCAGACAGAAACTGTAGGAGGAGTTGTCCGGACAAGCATTTTTAAGTCAAATCAGGGGCAATAACTCAGTAATTCTTGATGGAATTTTTACAAAATGTGTGTCTTGCACATATACAGCTCCTAATGAACACTTCTGCCAAGTTTAAAGTGAATCAGACAGAAACTGTAGGAGGAGTTGTCCGGACAAGCATTTTTAAGTCAAATCAGGGGCAATAACTCAGTAATTCTTGATGGAATTTTTACAAAATGTGTGTCTTGCACATCTACAGCTCCTAATGAACACTTATGCCAAGTTTAAAGTGAATCAGACAGAAACTGTAGGAGGAGTTGTCCGGACAAGCATTTTTAAGTCAAATCAGGGGCAATAACTCAGTAATTCTTGATGGAATTTTTACAAAATGTGTGTCTTGCACATCTACAGCTCCTAATGAACACTTCTGCCAAGTTTAACGTGAATCAGACAGAAACTGTAGGAGGAGTTGTCCGGACAAGCATTTTTAAGTCAAATCAGGGGCAATAACTCAGTAATTCTTGATGGAATTTTTACAAAATGTGTGTCTTGCACATCTACAGCTCCTAATGAACACTTATGCCAAGTTTAAAGTGAATCAGAGAAACTGTAGGAGGACTTGTCCGGACAAGCATTTTTAAGTCAAATCAGGGGCAATAACTCAGTAATTCGTGATGGAATTTTTACAAAATGTGTGTCTTGCACATATACAGCTCCTAATGAACACTTCTGCCAAGTTTAAAGTGAATCAGACAGAAACTGTAGGAGGAGTTGTCCGGGCAAGCATTTTTAAGTCAAATCAGGGGCAATAACTCAGTAATTCTTGATGGAATTTTTACAAAATGTGTGTCTTGCACATCTACAGCTCCTAATGAACACTTCTGCCAAGTTTAAAGTGAATCAGACAGAAACTGTAGGAGGAGTTGTCCGGACAAGCATTTTTAAGTCAAATCAGGGGCAATAACTCAGTAATTCTTGATGGAATTTTTACAAAATGTGTGTCTTGCACATCTACAGCTCCTAATGAACACTTCTGCCAAGGTTAAAGTGAATCAGACAGAAACTGTAGGAGGAGTTGTCCGGACAAGCATTTTTAAGTCAAATCAGGGGCAATAACTCAGTAATTCTTGATGGAATTTTTACAAAATGTGTGTCTTGCACATCTACAGCTCCTAATGAACACTTACGCCAAGTTTAAAGTGAATCAGACAGAAACTGTAGGAGGACTTGTCCGGACAAGCATTTTTAAGTCAAATCAGGGGCAATAACTCAGTAATTCTTGATGGAATTTTTACAAAATGTGTGTCTTGCACATATACAGCTCCTAATGAACACTTCTGCCAAGTTTAAAGTGAATCAGACAGAAACTGTAGGAGGAGTTGTCCGGACAAGCATTTTTAAGTCAAATCAGGGGCAATAACTCAGTAATTCTTGATGGAATTTTTACAAAATGTGTGTCTTGCACATCTACAGCTCCTAATGAACACTTATGCCAAGTTTAAAGTGAATCAGACAGAAACTGTAGGAGGAGTTGTCCGGACAAGCATTTTTAAGTCAAATCAGGGGCAATAACTCAGTAATTCTTGATGGAATTTTTACAAAATGTGTGTCTTGCACATCTACAGCTCCTAATGAACACTTATGCCAAGTTTAAAGTGAATCAGACAGAAACTGTAGGAGGAGTTGTCCGGACAAGCATTTTTAAGTCAAATCAGGGGCAATAACTCAGTATTTCTTGATGGAATTTTTACAAAATGTGTGTCTTGCACATCTACAGCTCCTAATGAACACTTCTGCCATGTTTAACGTGAATCAGACAGAAACTGTAGGAGCAGTTGTCCGGACAAGATTTTGCGGACAGACCGACCGCCCGACCGACCGCATGACCGACCGACAGGCTGATTCCAGTATACCCCCCACAAACTTCGTTTGCGGGGGTATAATAATGGGATGACATATTTTAAAAGATTAAAAACATTGTGGAAAATGGGAGACAATGCTGGTTACCAGCGTTTCCTCATTTTCCCACAATGTTTTCTGATCTTTCACATTTTCCCCATTTCTTATGATATTTTCACAAGCCTTCCTCTTCAGCACCCCTCCTACGAAAAATTTATAAATGTGTCGTATTTTAGCAAATAATCTATGGTCATTTGCAAGATCTAGACCACAGCAAACATAAAATGTCTGTGACACAGTTTTAGTCCATTTTCAACATATCAACTCTTTACCAAACGACAAAATTTTAGACTGGTTCAAACTGAAAGCATTTGCAGATGACACAATAAATGCTACCGAAAAATGGAAGTTTGTTTTGGGTAGGACAGAAAACATTGTGGGAAAAGGAGAAAATGCTGGTTACCAGCATTTTCTCCTTTTCTCACATTGTTTTCAAAAGCCTTCTTTCTATAGGGTCTTTCAAAGTCGGGATTATGTGATAAAGGGCTACAACATTCTGAAAAAGGAAGAAATTGCTGGTAACCAGCATTTTCTCCTGTTCCAAGAGATGTTCTGTTCTAACCTTTCAGAGACAAATCATACAATATGAGTTGCATTTTGTTGTCTGCAAATGCTGGAGACCAGCATTTTTCCTTCTCACAAAATGTATTCTAACCTTTCACAGAGAAATCTCACAATTTGGGCCATATTTAACATGGTCTGGTAAGAGGGTCAACTTTAACTCTTTACCAGACAACAAAAATGTAGACTGGTCCAAATTCAAAGCATTTGCAGATGACAAATTAAATGTGGCTCAAATGATGAAAGCATTTGCAGACGGCAACTTAAAAAAGGCTCAGATGAGAATTTGTCTGTGATAGGGTAGAAAACATTGCAGGAAAAGGAGAAAATGCTGGTTAACAGCATTTTCTCCTTTTCCCACAATGTTTTCAAAAGGCTTCTTCCTCAGGGTTGTTAACGGTGGGATTGTGTGGTAAAGGGTTAATCAGATATTTTAACTTTTAACTCATTCCCAAACAAAAAAAAAAATTTGGACTGGTTGGAATTGAAAGCATTTGCAGACAACAAATTAAATATTGATCAAAAGGCAAAGTTTTTCTGTGATAGGATAGAAAACATTGTAAGAAAAGGAGAAAATGTTGGTTACCAGCATTTTCTCCTGTCCCCCAGTGTTTTTTCAAAAGGGTTCTTTCTCAGTATTGTTAAAACTCATGAATGTTTGGTTATGGATTACCTTGCAGATTCAATGCATTTGCAGATGTTACAGATTAAATTAAGCTCGAACTGTGCAATTTGTTTTTGAATGGGAAGAAAACGTTGTGGAATAAGAACAAAATGCTGGTTACCAAATTTTCTCCTTTCCCACAATGTTTTCAAAAGCATTTGTTCTACAGGTCGTTAAAACTCTGGATGATTTGGAATGGAGTTTACACGTACTTCTCCTTTGAAATATGTACATTAATTAGCAAATGACCTACAGTAATTTGCAAGAATGAGACCTCCGCTAACATTGGATTGTCCAGTGACTTTGACACAATTATTGCATGATAAGTCACAGGGCGGTTCAGATGCGTGGGTATATGGGAACGTTTTGTATACCTTTCCTAAAGTTAACAGTTTTTTCATTGAATCCTAAAACTGGAATTAAAGCTGGAACATTAATTTTAGTTTTATGATTTATTTTTCTGCCAGCCACTAGAACATTCATCAAAATGGTTTACCCAATCAGAAAATGTGTTACTTTCTGAAATTAGAACATGACGAAGGGTGCTGTTCAGAATGGCTTGTGAATGTGGGCACTGGGAGATAGTAAAATTGGTCCTAAAACTGAAATATGTCAACACTTTTCATTAAAATTCTGAGTTTTAATGACCTTGAAGGAAAAATGTGTTTTAACTCTTTACCAAATGACAAAACTTTAGACTGGTCCAAATTGAAAGCATTTGCAGACGACAAATTAAATGTGGCTCAAATGGTGGAAATGTCCAAAAGGGTAGAAAACATTGTGGGAAAAAGAGAAAATGCTGGTTACCAGCATTTTCTCCTTTTCTCACAATGTTTTCAAAGGCCTTCTTTCTATGGGGTCTTTCAAAGTCGGGATTATGTGATAAAGGGCTACAACATTCTGAACAAGAGGGCCATGATGGCCCTGTATCGCTCCACTGGCTTATAAATATAAACCATAAATACTAAACATTTCAGTTCTGAGCCAAATGGTTTCAAAATGAAGACTTACAAAGTTTTCTCTGTAAAAGCCCATGTGAAAGTTGAGACCTGCAGCACAAAGCCATTTTTGATCCCAGAGTGATAATTACTTGAACCCTGGTCGAGGTCCACAAGATAAAGCTACATGCCAAAATAATACAAGTCTATGTTGTATGGTTATAAACAAGGTGATTTTCAAGTTTCGTCCATATGAAGCCTCTGTAAAACATAAGACCCCTGATGCAAGGCTAATTTCGAAAAAAAATCAAAAGTGGTCCAGATTTGGTAGCCCTTGGGTTTGCGGTTGGGGGCAAAAGGATTTTTTGAATTTTCACCCTATAAGCACATGTTTATAACCAAATTTGGGAGTTCTTGGCCTTATGGCTAGTAACAAGATGGTTTCTGAAGTTTTCACTCCATAAACCCATGTAAAACTTGTGACCCCTGGTGCAGGGCCGAACTTGATCCTAGGGTTGTAACTTGGGCCCTCTTTGTAGTTGTCCACTAGACAGTGCTATAATTATGCAAAATTTGGTAGCCCTAAGCCTTATGGCTATGTACACCAAGATTTAAAAGTTTTCCCTATATAAGCCCATGTAAATCTTGTGAACCCCCCCTCCAGCATGAGGCCAAATTGACCCCAGGACTGTAATTTGGGCACTTTTGGTAGACCCCCACTAGATCAAGCTAAATGCAAAATTTGGTAGCTCTAGGCCTTATGGCTAGGTACTGGAAGATTTCTTAAGTTGTCACTATGTACGCCTATGTAAAACTTGTGACCCCTGCAGTGGGACCAATTTTGACCCCAGGGCTAAAATTTTGGCCCACTTAATAGAGGCCCACTAGATATAGCTACATGCAAAATTTGGTAGCTCTAGTCCTTATGGCTAGGTACAGGAAGATTTTTAAAGTTTTCTCTATATAAGCCTATGTAAAACTTGTGACCCCTGGGGCAGAGCCAATTTTGACCCCAGGGCTATAATTTGAAGAAACCTGATAGAGCTCTACTACATAAAGCTACATGCCAAATTTGGTAGCCCTATGCCTTATGGTTTCAGACAAGAAGATTTTTGAAGATTTCCAATATTTTTCAGTTTTGTTGCCATGGCAACCAGAGTTTTTGAAGGAATCAAATTCTCTTAAGAAATTCTGAAGAGGACCATGGCAGGATCATTTCTGTGAAGTTTCATGAAAATTGGATGGGTAGTTTCAGAGAAGAAGATGTTTGAAATAAAAGTTAACGCACGGACGGACGCACGCACGCACGCATGGACAGATGAACGGACGGACGATGGACACCGGGCCATGACGTAAGCCCGCTGGCCTTCGGCCAGTGGAGCTAAAAAGGAAGAAAATGCTGGTAACCAGCATTTTCTCCTTTTCCAAGAGATGTTCTGTTCTAACCTTTCACAGACAAATCATATTATTTGAGTTGCATTTTGTTGTCTGCAAATGCTGGAGACCAGCATTTTTCCTTTTCACAAAATGTATTCTAACCTTTCACAGAGAAATCTCACAATTTGGGCCATATTTAACATGGTCTGGTAAGAGGGTCAACTTTAACTTCTTTACAAGACAACAAAAATGTAGACTGGTCTAAATTCAAAGCATTTGCAGACGACAAATTAAATTTGGCTCAAATGATGAAAGCATTTGCAGATGGCAACTTAAAAAAGGCTCAGATGAGAATTTCTCTGTGATAGGGTAGAAAACATTGTAGGAAAAGGAGAAAATGCTGGTTACCAGCATTTTCTCCTATTCTCACAATGTTTTCAAAAGCCTTCTTTCTATAGGGTCGTTCTAAGTTGGGATTATGGGATAAAGCGTAAAAACATTCTGGGAAAGGAGGAAAATGCTGGTAACCTGCATTTTCTCCTTTTCCAAGAGATGTTTTACTCTAACCTTTCACAGACAAATCTTAAAATTTGAGTTACATTTGTTGTCTGCAAATGCTGGAGACCAGCATTTTTCCTTTTCACAAAACATTTTCTAACCTTTCACAGAGCAATCTCACAATTTGGGCCATATTTAACCCTTTACCACACAGTGACGCCTTTTGACACCCCTGGGAAAGAAGCCTTTTGAAAACATTGTTGGAAAAGGAGAAAATGCTGGTAACCAGCATTTTCTCCTTTTCCCACAATGTTTTCAACCCTATCAAAGATTGCACCATTTGAGCCACACTGGAACTGTTGTCTGCAAATGCTTTCAATTTGGACAAGGCTAAAATTTTGTCGTCTGGTAAAGGGTTAACATGGTCTGGTAAGAGGGTCAACTCTAAACTCTTTACCAGACAACAAAAATGTAGACTGGTCCAAATTCAAAGCATTTGCAGACGACAAATTTAATGTAGCTCAAATGATGAAAGCATTTGCAGACGGCAACTTAAAAAAGCCTCAAATGAGAATTTCTCTGTGATAGGGTAGAAAACATTGTAGGAACAGGAGAAAATGCTGGTTACCAGCATTTTCTCCTTTTCCCACAATGTTTTCAATCGGCTTCTTCCTCAGGGTCTTTAAAGGTGGGATTGTGTGGTAAAGGGTTAATCAGATATTTTAACTTTTAACTCATTCCTAAAAAAAAAATTCAGACTGGTTCAAATTGAAAGCATTTGCAGAAGACAAATTAACTGTTGATCAAAAGGCAAAGTTTGTAAGTATGCAGTCTAGTTAACAATTTACTAAGCAATACTGACTTTCAACGACCCTAGGAAAAAAGGCTTGTGTAAACATTGTTGGAACAAGAGAAAGTACTGGTAGCTAGCATTTTCTCCTTTTCCCACAAGATTTTCTATCCTGTCACAGATAAGATTCTGCATTAAAAGCATTTTTACTGGTAACAAATTTAGAGGTGCTCAAATAATGGGATGACATATTTTAAAAGATTAAAAACATTGTGGAAAATGGGAGACAATGCTGGTTACCAGCGTTTCCTCATTTTCCCACAATGTTTTCTGATCTTTCACATTTTCCCTATTTCTTATGACATTTTCACGAGCCTTCCTCTTCAGCACCCCTCCTACGAACAATTTATAAATGTGTCGTATTTTAGCAAATAATCTACGGTCATTTGCAAGATCTAGACCACAGCAAAGATAAAATGTCTGTGACGCAGTTTTAGTCCATTTTGAACATAATAACTCTTTACCAAACAACAAAATTTTAGACTGGTTCAAACTGAAAGCATTTGCAGACGACACCATAAATGTTACCGAAAAATGGAAGTTTATTTTAGGTAGGGCAGAAAACATTGTGGGAAAAGGAGAAAATGCTGGTTACCAGCATTTTCTCCTTTTCCCACCCTGTTTTCAACAGGCTTCTTTCACAGAGTTGTTAAAAGTTGGGATTGTGTGGTAAAGACTTAATTAACCCTTATACTGCCTTTCACACCTATAGTTGCTTTTTGCAGCCAGTGTGGATCAAGATCAGACTGCACAAAACATGCAGTATGATCTTTGATCTTCACTCTCCGCTTTGCTTAACTCTTCACCAAACGACAAAATTTTAGACTGATTCAAATTGAAAACATTTGCAGACGACAAAATAAATGTGACTGAAAAATTGAAGTTTGTTTTGGGAAGGGAAGAAAACATTGTGGTTACCAGCATTTTCTCCTTTTCCCACAATGTTTTCAAAAAGCTTCTTTTACAGGGTCGTTAAAAGTCGGGATTGTGTGGTAAAGGCTTAAACAGTACAGACAAAAGGAAGCCACGAAATCACAATTATCTGTATCTTATTCTAGAATGAAAATGCTGATCAGGTTTATTTTAACCCTTTCCCAAACGACAAATTTTGGACTGGTCCAAATTGAAAGAGTTTGCAGATGACAATTTCAAATTTGATGAACATGGCAGAAAGTTCTCAAAAAGGGTAGAAAACACTGTGGGAAAAGGAGAAATTGCTTGTTACGAGCAATTTCTCCTTTTCCCACAATGTTTTCAAAAGACTTGTACTGCAGACACGTGAAAACCAGGGCTTGTTTGGGAAAGGGTTAAGGATTAACTCTTTACCATATGACAAAATTTGGGACTAGACTGAATTGAAAGAATTTGCAGACAACAAATTGGATGTGGCTTAAATGGTGATTTCTGTATTTCGTTGGGTAGAAAACATTGTGGGAAAAGGAGAAAATGCTGGTTACCAGCATTTTCTCCTTTTTCCACATTGTTTTCTATTCTTTTAGAGACAAATTCTTATGTAAAATTTTGTTGTCTACTTTGTGTTAAGATATGTTCGTTTGGTGATGGATTAACCATTACCAAACGACAAAATTTTAGACTAGTTCAAATTGAAAGCATTTGCAGACGACAACACAATGTGACTGAAAAATTGAAATTTGTTTTGGGAAGGTTTGAAAACATTGTGGGAAAAGGAGAAAATGCTGGTTACCAGCATTTTCTCCTTTTCCAACAATGTTTTCAAAAGGCTTCGTTCTCAGGGTCCTTAAAAGTCGGGATTGTGTGGGAAAGAGTTAACCATTTACCATACAAGTAAAATTTTAGCCTAGCCAAAATTGATTGCATTTGCAGGCGACAGATCATTGCTAATTAAAAGATGACACTGGTCATTCAAAAGGTAGAAAACATTGTCCTTTTCCCAGGAAACTACATGCAGACGACAATTTAAATGTATTTCAATTGATGGAATTTGTCTTTAATAGGGTTGAAAACATTGTGGAAAAATGCTGGTTACCAGCATTTTCCTTTTTTCCCACAATGTTTTCAAATGGCTTCTTCTTCAGGGTCGTCAAATTAGGATCTTGTTGTAAAGGTTTAATTAATTCTAAACAATTCTTACCTGCCCAATTTCCATAGGAATTGATCTCAAATTTTCGCTGACAAAAAAATCCATTCCATTTTTCGAAATTATCTTTTTCTCCCATTCATGCCCTCTCCTTTGTATTAGCAGTTAAAACGTGAACTTCATATTATGTGCAGTTTGTGAAATTTTATATCATCCACTTGAATAAATCAAGTTTTATGCAGAATTTTTGCACATTTACAATTCTCTTTTTAACCTTTTTTTGTATTTTCTGAGTTGGGTCATAAGTAGTTTATGATGTTAACACTTTAGGATGTAGAAGAAACCATAGGTTAACCCTTTACCATGCATTCCCGACTTTTAACGACCCCAAGAAAGAAGACTTTTGAAAACATTGTGGGAAAAGAAGAAAATGCTGGTAACCAGCATTTTCTTCTTTTCCCACAATGTTTTCTACCCTTTAAGAGATAAATGTTATGTTTTGAGCTACATTTAAAATGTCGTCTGCAAATGCTTTCAATTTGGACTAGTCTATGTTTTTGTCGTGTGGTAAAGAGTTAACTCTTAAATCACCATATAAACCTAACGACCACTTTCAGTCTAGAAAAAGGACCCAAATAATCGCAGTTTCAAGGTTACACAGACCTACAGTGTCTCAGCAGAGAAGACAGTGTAGATCAAGATCAGACTTCACATTTTGATCAGTTTGATCTTGATCTATACTGGCTGCAAAGGCAACTTAAGTCATGGAAGGCTCTTTACGGGTTCACTCTTCACTATATGGCAAAAATTTTAGACTGGTCAAAACTGAAAGCATTTGCAGATGACAAATTTAATGTTTCTTAGAAACTGAAATTTCTCTTTGGAAGTGTAGAAAACATTTTGGGATAAAGAGAAAATGCTGGTTACCAGCCATAAAATTTTAATATATCATCTACCAATGCTTTCAATTTGAACAGTCCCAAAATTTTGTCGTGTGGTTGTGAGTTACACTGTTTACCACGAAGCAAAGTTTTAAACCTGCCCATATTTATAGCATTTAACCCTTTACCACACAATCCCGACTTTTAACGACCCTGAGAAAGAAGCCTTTTGAAAACATTATGGGAAAAGGAGAAAATGCTGGTAACCTGCATTTTCTCCTTTTCCCGCAAAGTTTTCTACCCTTCCCAAAACAAACTTCAATTTTTGAATCACATTTACTTTGTGGTCTGCAAATGCTTTCGAATTGGACGCATCTAAAATTTTGTCGTTTGGTAAAGAGTTAAAGACAATAAGATGAATCTGGCTCACATGATAGGATTCCTCTTTGAAAGGGTTGAAAACATTGTGGGAAAAAGACTCATCGACAATAGAAGTATGTGCAGATGGCAAAGTAAATGTGGTTTCAAATCAGGTGCGTAGCCAGGCAGAAGCCCTGACTACAGCATTAACCATCAAAGCATCAAATAAACAAAATGCGCTTTCTTAACTCTTTACCAAATGACAAAATCTCAGATTAGTCCAAATTGAAAGCATTTGCAGACGACAAATTAAATGTGACAGAAAAATTTTAATTTGTTTTGGGAAGGGTAGACAACATTGTGGGAAAAGGAGAAAATGCTGGTTACCAGCATTTTCTCCTTTTCCCACAGTGTTTTCAAAAGGCTTCTTTCTCAGGGTCGTTAAAAGTCGGGATTGTGCGGTAAAGGGTTAATCAGGAAAAGAGACCAAATCATCACAATTTCAAAATTACTTAACCCTTTACCACATGACAAAATTTTAGCCTTGTCCAAATTGAAAGCATTTGCAGACGACAATTTCAGTGTGGCTCAAATAATGTGATTTTTCTTTGATAGGATAGAAAACATTGTGGGAAAAGGAGAAAATGCTGGTTACCAGCATTTTCTTCTTTTCCCACAATGTTTTAAAAAGGCCTCTTCCTCAGGGTCGTTTAAAGTCAGGATTGTGTGGTAAAGGGTTAAGCAAGAAAATAAAAACCAAATAAAGGACAATGAAGATCATCGATCAGACTGCATGTTCTGTGCAGTCCGATCTTGATTAACATTGTCTGCGAAATATAGTCTGATCTTGATTTACATTTTCTAATAAACTGGCAATGTTGAGGTTGGCTCTTGAGTGTGCCAACATCTATTTTGCTAGAGGAAAAATGATGAAAGAAAGAAAGAAAAACAAGAAATCTTTAACTCTTTAATACCAAACAACAGAATTTTGGATTAGTCCAAATTGAAAGCATTTGCAGATGACAGAATAAATGCGACAGAAAAATTGAAACTTGTTTTAGGTAGGGTAGAAAACATTGTGGGAAAAGGAGAAAATGCTGGTAATCAGCATTTTCTCCATTTCCCACAATGTTTTCTGAAGGCCTCTTTCTCAGGGTCATCAAAAGTCAGGATTGTGTGGTAAAGAGCTAAAAAGAATGGATGGCGTAAATTTGCCAGCAAATAGTCAGGAGCTCTTAGAATAAACATGTCTACATTTTTTACCACAGGGGCCCTTAGAATAAACATGTCTACATTTTTGACCAATCACAAATTTCCATTTATTTGTTTTTTATCAGTACAAAAATGTAGGTCAAAAGCCAGCACATTCAGCTACACCAAAACTAGGCAAAAACTTAAAATAAATTGGGCTTCATCTTTACTTCATTCCTAGCTATGAACCTGCAAATGACTTGGGGCAGGGGGGGTCTTTGAAAGGGCAGTAAACATTGTGGAAAGAGCAGATATTGCTGGTTACAAGCTTTTTCACCTTTTCACATAATGTTTTCAAAAGCCCTCTTCTGCAGGACTGATAAATCACAAAGTTGTTCTGTAAAACATTTAAGAGTTAAATAGCAAATATAAATTTTCCCTCCCTTTTTCCCCTACAATGCATTTCTTTCTCCTCCTACATAACACAACACACAAATATACACAATTCCAGAAATACTCTTCCAAACTACCAAAACGTCACTAGTAATTACGAGAAAACTAGGAAATACTAGCTGGAGTCCAAATTGCCAATTTTCAATACCAATAATGGGAACTTTTGTAATGATATCCCAGTAATTAACACTTTACTATAT
Source organism: Tridacna gigas (assembly GCA_945859785.2). NCBI lineage: Eukaryota > Metazoa > Mollusca > Bivalvia > Cardiida > Cardiidae > Tridacna > Tridacna gigas. The sequence goes on from OX244028.2 coordinate 10,352,832, forward strand.
TCCAGAAATGTCCCAATTAAAAAAAAATTGCAGACGACAAATTAGATTTGGTTCAAATGATGAGATTTGTCTATGAAAATGTAGAAAATGTTGCAGGAACAGGAGAAAATGCTTGTTACCAGCATTTTCTCCTTTTCCCACAATGTTTTTGAAAGACTTCTTCCTCAGGTTGTTAAAACACAAAATAATTTTGTAGGATAAAGGTTAAAAACCATTATCTTCAGCAGACGATTTTTTTTTTTTTGTCAGTTTAGCAGCAGACTATTATTGAAAATGTTACATGGGAAAGTAGCCTGTGGCTTTGGAAGAATACTGTGCCAAGTACTATTAACAAAAACTCAAGGAAAGCATGGATGGGTGCACAGGGCAATGTAATATTACTTAAATAATGTTGAGAATGGTGCTAAACACCATACAATCAATTAATCAGTCAATAATTTTTTTAAAAACATGGTAGAATATAGGAAAATTTTCTCATTTCAAGTAACATCTCTTTCCAGAATGTTTTTGCATAGATTCCAGTTTCATTCCTCTCTCTCCATGGTTCATTAAATTTTGTTTGTATGATGGCTATGTGGAAAAGCAGCCAGTGACTTGGGAAGAATACCGTGTGAAGTGCTGGTTAAAAAAACTGCAGGAAAGCATGAATAGGTGCACTTGAAGCGAAGAATTAGCTGGAATGATGATGAAATGGCATTAACTCATTACCACATAATCCCAACTTTTAACGACCCTGAGAAAGAAGCTTTTTGAAAACATTGTGGGAAAAGGAGAAAATGCTGGTAACCAGCATTTTCTCCTTTTCCCACAAAGTTTTCTATCCTTCCCAAATCAGTTTTTGATTTTTTTAATCACCTTTATTTTGTCGTCTGCAAATGCTTTCAATTTGGACCAGTCTAAAATTTTGTTGTTTGGTAAAGAGTTAAAAACCATGCAAACAAACGATGCATTCATGTGGTAACCAGTCACACCATGAGGAAGAGCTAGGCCTTTGAAAACATTGTGGGAAAAATAAGAACATGCTGGGAACCAGTATTTTCTCCTTTTCCAACAATGTTTCTACCCTTTCAAAGGCAAAACCCATCAATTGGTCCACATTCAACCTCAACTCTTTACCATTCAATCCCGAGTTTTAACAACCCTGAGGAAAAGCTTTTTTAAAACTTTGTGGGAAAAGGAGAAAATGCTGGAAGCCAGCATTTTCTCCTTTTTCCACCAAATTTTTCCCTTTTACAGACAATCATTTCAGCTAAATATAATATGTCCTCTGCAAAATGCTGTCAATTTGGACCACTCTAAAATTTTGTCCTTTGGTAGAGGGTTAAAATAGCTATCACTCTAATTTTTTGTCCTCTGGCAAAGGGATAAAATGGCCATTATAAATCCTCAGCAATGTATCATAAAGTGTAAACCTACAATCACTCATTATTTCTCACAGTTTTTACATCATTATCACTTCCTAAATGGTAATTACTGCTGTTATTGCAAATTGTTATTGCTGGGTTAATAGAACAATCTTACAAAACTACATTGTAATTCAAGAGTTAGACTAGAGATTCAGTAGAGTCTAATCTTCATCTACCCCGTCTGCAAAAGGACCATGGCATCTAAGTAAATATAAACCATATGAAATCAGTATTTATCAAATTCATTGTTTCATTATACTAAATGATAATTATATTACTGCAGTTATAGCAAATTGTTATTGCTGCTTTGACAAAATATCCTACAAAACTACATCGTAAATCAACAAGAGCACCGTATGTGGGTGCCAGTGCTAAACTGCAGTTCCTTATATAGATGGTGAAAATGCTATGTAGAAAAAGTGGCATAACTGTGTCAAAAATATTCTTAGGGTTATCTACCATTCTGGTATGTGTTCCCCTTTTGATAGTAAACAACTTATCCAAATTGAACGTAAATATCTTCAGTAGTGAAGGAGTTCATCAGACTTAGTAGAAGGGCCATGACTGTGTCAAAAATATTTTGATGCTTACCTGCCTCACTGGTAAAGGTTCCCCTTTTGAAAGTTAACAACTACTCTGAGTTTGAAGTTACTATCTTCAGTAATGACAAAGATATAATAATATGTCATCAATGTTTTTGCAGACAACAGAGCTATGAAAATTCTCTATGTTTTCTTAAAAAATAGCTGAGCTAAAAATCAGTGTAGGGTTGAACTACATTGTCAGCAAAAGCAACTTGGCACCCTAACTCTTTACCAAACAACAAAATTTTAGACTCGTCCAAATTGAAAACATTTGCAGACGACAAAATAAATGTGGCCCAAAAATTGAAATTTGATTTGGGGAGGGTAGAAAACATTGTAGAAAAGGAGAAAATGCTGGTAGAAAACATTGTAGAAAAAGGAGAAAATGCTGGTAACCAGCATTTTCTCCTCTTTCCACCATGTTTTCAAACAATTTTCTGTCTCAGATTCGTTTAAAGTCGGGATTGTGTGGTAAAAGGTTAAAGTTAAGTGTGACCTACAATCACGAAATGTTTCCTCACGTTTAACACTTCATTATCGCTTCTCGGAGGATAACTACTGCGATATTAATTATGTATCCATGTGTGCACTGAAAACAGTAAATTAAATCTCTTCCGAACAACAAAATTTTATGCTCATCCAATTTCAAAGCATTCGCAGGTGTCTAATTAAATATAACTTACACAATAAGATTTGACTTAAACCTTTACCAGACGACAAAATTTTAGCCTTGTCCAAATCAAAAGTATTTGCAGACAACAATTTCATTGTGGCTGAAATGGTGAAACTTGTTTGATAGGGTAGAAAACATTGTGGGAAAAGGAGAAAATGCTGATTACCAGCATTTTCTCTTTATCCCACTATGTTTTCAAAAGGTTTCCGTCTGAGGGTCGTTAAAAGGCGGCATTGTGCGGTAAAGGGTTAAACACTTTACTAAGCGACAAAAATTTAGAATCATCCAACTTGAGAGGATTGGCAGATAACAAATAAATAAATAAAACTCAAAAAATTATATTTGTTTTTGGAAGTGTACAAAACATTGTGGGGAAAAAAGAAAATGCTGGTTACCAGCATTCCCTCCTTTTGTCAAGATGTTTTAAAATTTCTCTTTCCTAGGGGTAGCTGAAAAAAGGATTTTTTTGTCAACAGTTCACTCTCTAACCCTTTACCACACAATCATGAGTTTTAACAACCCTGAGAAAGACAGATTTGAAAAACATCATTGGAAAAGGGGAAAATGCTGGAGAACATTGTGGGAAAAGGAGAAATGCTGGGAAATAGCATGTTCTCTTTTTCCCACAATATTTTCCACCTTTCAAATGACAAATTTCAATTTTTGAGTCACACTCATTTTATCATCTGCAAATGCTCTCAATTTGGACAAGTCTAAAATTTCAATGTTTGGTAAAGGGTAGCCACCTTTACATGCAAATGACTTTGACAAACATTCCTGTACAAAATGGTTGATTGGCATGAAAAAAGGTTATGCATTTAATAATTATCTTACTTCAAAACATTGTGGAAAAAGGAGAAACTGCTAATCACCAACAATTTATTCTTCAGTCACAATGTTTTCAAAAGTATTCTGCTTCAAGAGGAGAATAAAGTTATTGCCCAGACACAATTCCTTTTGCCACAATTAGCCTTTTGCCACAAAATCAAGGGCTTTAATGAACACCGAGAAAAAAAGCTTTTGAAAACATTGTGGGAAAAAGAAAATGCTAGTGACCAGCATTTTCTCCTTTTTCCGCACTGTTTTCTTCTAATTCAAAGGCAAGTTCCATCACTTGAGCCACCTTTAATTTTTTGTCTGCAAATGCTTTAAATTTTGACAAGTCTAAAATTCTATTCTGTGGTAAAGACTGCATGTTTTATGCATTCTGATGTTACTCTACACTAGCCACAAAGGCAACTATAGCTGTGAAAAGCACTGTGAGGGGTTAACCCTTTACCAAACGACAAAATTTTAACCTTGTCCAAATTGATAACATTTGCAGACGACAATTTCAATGTGGCTCAAATGGTGCAATTTTTCTTTGACAGGGTAGAAAACATTGTGGGAAAAGGATACCAGCATTTTCTCCTTTTCCCACAATGTTTTGAGAAGGCTTCTTTCCAAGGGGCATCAAAAGGCAGCATTGTGCAGTAAATGGTTAATAGTGCACATTAAATCGGCCATCACTTATGTGTCCATGTGAAACCATATCAGTCTATCCCCTACCTATGTTTTTCTCACTTTTCTGAACCGTCAGGTCCCAAATGCCAAAGGTTGATTCTGGTATGGACAGTATGGGTAAGGATCAGACTGCAGAGTATGTACAGTATGACTTAAAAGAGAAGACTTAATAAAACAGAAAATAATTCTTTGGGAGAAAATTTCCCTGTACTTACTTTATAAGTCCACATAAAATTGTCCGTTAACCTATGTGCCCATGTGAAACCACCTAATTTTGTCCCGCACCTATGTTTTTCCTACTTTGTTTGAATCCTCAGGGCTAAAATGCCAATGACTGATTCAGTTATGAAGACAGCAGAGAATGTACAGTGGGACAGAAGAAATGATGAAAACATAATACTAGTAGCACTTAACCCTTTCCTAAACGACAAATTTTGGACTGGTCCAAATTCAAAGAGTTTGCAGACGACAATTTTAAATTTGATGAAAATGGCAGAAAGTTCTCAAAAAGGGTAGAAAACACAGTGGGAAAAGGGGAAATTGCTCGTTATGAGCAATTTCTCCTTTTCCCACAGTGTTTTCAAAAGACTTGTACTGCAGACATGTGAAAACCAGGGCTTGTTTGGGAAAGGGTTAAGGAGAAAATTAAACCATACTTACTTTGAAAGTCCACATAAAATTGTCCATCACTTATGTATGCAAGTGAAAGCCTATAAACAAGTCTCACACCTAGGTTTTCCTTGCTTGTTCGAACCAACAGGGCCCATATGTCAACATTTTTGATTTAGCTAGATCATGATCAGACTGCACAGAGAGCAGAGTCTGACAGGAGGAAATGATGTATTGTTCTACCCATAAAAAGCAACATGTTACAACTCTACAGACAAAGGCCTTTGAAAACATTGTGGGAAAAGGAGAAAATGCTGGTTACCAGCAATTTCTCCTTTTCCCACCATATTTTCAAAGACCTTCTTCCTCCCAGTAATTAAAACAGGGGACAGTTTGGTAAAAAGGTTAACCATTTACCAAGCAATCTGGAGTGTCAACAACCCTGAGGAAAAAACCTTTTCAAAAACATCCTGGAAAAAGGAGAAAATGCTTGTCTCTAGCATTTTCCCCTTTTCCAACAATGTTTTCAACCCTTTCAAATACTCATTACATCATCTGAGTTGCATCTGATTTATAGTCTAGTAGTACAAAGGCTTTCAGTTTGGACAAGTGTGAAATTCTGTAATCTGGTAAAGGGTCAACTCTTTACCAAGTGACAAAATTTTGGGACTAGACCAAATTGAAAGCATTTGTAGACAACAAAATAAATGAAGCTCAAAATGATGATTTCTGTCCTTTATAGAGTAGAAAACATGGTTACCAGCATTTTCTCCTTTTCCACAATGTTTTCAACAGCTTTGTTCTCCAGGGTTGTTAAAATTCGATATTGTGTAGTAAACGGTTAACTCTTTGCCACACAATCACAAGTTTTAACGACCCTAAGTAAAGAGCCTTTTGAAAACATTGTACAAAAAGGAGAAAATGCTGGTAACCAGCATTTTCTCTTTTTTCCACAATGTTTTCCTCTCTATTACATACAAATTCCATTACTTGAGCCACCTTTAAATTGTTGTCTGCAAATGCTTTCAATTTGGACAAGTCTAAATTTTTGTCTTTTGGTAAAGAGTTAAACACTTAAGTTGACAAACTCCCAGTAACTTTCTTTTTCACATTTCACTATCTAGTCTGTTACAGTGCCCTTGTATAAAGTGAGCAGTTTTGTAGATCTTTACCAATACTACATGAATCTACTAACATGGATGTTACAGCATGGTGCCAGATTTGTGTCAAATTCTTCCCTTCTCAGACAATATACAATATACAATATTATTTAAGTAGATCAAAAGAAAAATGTGGTAAAACAAGAAACATATTTACAGAGTAGGTGCATTTCTTTTGTACCATTTTAGATAGATAGATAGATAGATGGATGGATAGCTAGATAGACAGAGATAGATAGATAGATAGATAGATAGATAGATCGATCGATAGATGGATGGATGGATGGATCGATCAACTGATTTATTGGTTTTTAATGCTCTTTTCACCATTGTTTAAGTTATATGTCGGTAAGTGCACCCATTCGTCCTTTCCTGGATGTTTCTGTTACCAGCACTTCCCAAAATATTCTTCCCAAGCCACTGGCTGCTTTCCAATATAATCATAACTGAAACAATGATCAGAGGTAAGAGAGGAGTGAATCCTGTCGCAATGACTATCATCATTTCTTGGAAAGAAATTGGCAAGCCCTGTTTGCCATCGGCTGTTCTTCCAAGCTCAGTATCTATTAGAATCTAGCAGCATGGATGTTAATGCCCTTCTCAGACAATATAAAACATTATTTAAGAAGATCAAAAGAAAAATGTGGAAAAAGGAGACACATATTGACAGAGTAGGAGCATTTCTTTAGTACCACTAGAGTGAATGATAGCTTATATGGTGATTAATGATGTGTTCGACATTCTTTCAGTTATCAAATGGTGGCAAATCCACCTTACAAGCTTTCCTGGAGTTTCTGTTACCACTAATACCCAAAATATTCTTCCTAAGCCTGCTTTCCAACATAACCATCACGAAACAATGATCAGAGGTGAGAGAGGAATGAATCCTCTTGCAATGACTATCATCAATTCTTGGAAAGAATTTGGCCAAGCTGGAGATTTGAACGAGTGATCTCCTGTTCTCAAGCTTTGTATGCTGCCGGCTGTCCTACTGGGCTCAACTAGTACCCACTAGAATCTGGCAGCATTGATGTTAATGTTACAACATGGTGCTAGTTTTGTGTCAAATACTTTGTCTTTTTTCCTGATAACTATCTCGATTTTCTCATTGCCTTCTGTAACTTTATTCAATGTAAATAGAGGAATTCAAAATATTGCTGCAAAAGAAGATGCTGCCAGACTGTTTGGCAACTCTTTATGGATACCACTTGAATTTAGTTACATGGATTTTACAACATGGTGCCAGTTTTGTATCGAATATCTTTTCCTTCGTTATAAATATCTCAATATTCTCATTGCCTTCTCAGACCATATACAATATTATAAAAGGATAAAAACATTGTGGCACGAGGAAAAATGTCTTTACAGTGCTGGGGTATCTCTAGTGCCACTAAATTCCGGTAAATTAAATGTTAGAAACACGTGCAAGTTTTGTGTTTACCCTTTACTACACAAACCTGATTTTTAGCAACATCAAGGTAGAGGGCTTTTAAAAAGATTGTGGGAGAAAATGCTGTTTACCAGCATTTTCTCACAATATTTTCTATCCGAAGAGGCATTTTCATAGCCTTCTTTGGGTATACTAGGGAGACACTGGAATATTGCAGAACCAGTAAGGTGAATACGGAGGTTGGAGGAGCACAGCGATTTTTTCCTGCTTCAGAAAGTCTTGCACCTTGTACAAAAGACAAAGACTGAAACTGATGATTTACACATATTGAAATAAGAGTTGACAAAATGAATTTCAGTGCCTTCTTAGTATACCTTAAAAAGACTATGAAAATGTCTTCAAAGATTTTACATGCTTGGTTGCATTCATATTTGAACACTGCCATATGTCACCGAGTTTGAACTCTAAATTGCCTTTAGATACTGGGAATCTAAAAACAGGAGCACACGCAGAATCTGTCTATGAATAAACAGCATCTCCCAAAATCAACCAATCGGAAGATATCACTACCTAAGAGGCAGTCCTAATTACAAAATATATCTAGTTGCGTGCAACAAAAATACAATATCCGACTAGGCTGTCAAGTTGATTTATCAATTAGCCCCAAAAGGACGTAATTTGCATTGATTTCGGCCTGTATAATTAGCACTTCTACTTGAACGGGGAATGTATTTCAATCTCCATAGAATATAGAAATCAATCATAAACATCATGGGAAAAGAAGTCATACAAACTTAAATTGTTACTAAAGAATCACATTATTTTACGATCCTGAAGAAAGATGCATTGATGTACAAGAATGGGAGTTTTTTAACTCTTTACCAAATGGCAAATTTTTTGGACTAGAACGTCAAATTTTTGGACTAGAACAAATTCAAAGCATTTGCAGACAACAAATTAAATTACTTTCCCTACAATGTTTTCAAAAGCCCTTTTCTTCAGGGTGGTTAAAAATCAGGATTGTGTGGTAAAGGGTTAACCCTTTACAAAACTATCCAAGGTTGTAACCAGCCTCAGAAAAAGGCATTTGAAGACATTGTGGGAAAAGTAAAAAATGCAAGTAACCAGCATTTTCTCATGACTCTGGGAAAGATTTTGCTTTTCACAAATATTGTGGGAAAAAGAAGAAAATATCTGACAGCAGCATATTTTTCCTTTTTCCTAAATATTTTCTACCCTTTCAGAGATAAATCCCATCATATGAGCCACGTTTAATTTGTGGTCTGCTTGGGTTGTTAAAACCAGGAATTGTTTGGTAAAGGACTAGTCCTGTTTTCAACATTATTTCAATTATATTGCAGTGGTCAGTGCACCTATCCATGCTTTCCTGGAGTTTCTTCTATCAACACTTCAAGTAATACTTTTCACAAGCCACTGGCTGTTTCCAACATAACCTTTGTCCATAGAGTGATCAGCCATGAGAGAGGAATGAACTTTGTCTCAATGGCTATCATCAATTTAGAAAGGCAGAAGTTCAACTGGACTTTTTATCTTTAAACAGATTCAATCAACTAAGCTTTCTTCTATCTAATCAGTATTTAATGAAAATATGTGCCAAAACCTGTCTTGATATCAACCTACAGTCTATTTATCTCTGTAAATAATAACAATTTTATTTGCATGTTCATTTGTTTCTCTCTTTTTATAAGATTCAGCAGCTAATTTTTACTGACAACCCCTGAATACAGTCCAAGCGACCCTCATTTTAATGTAACTAGCTATAAACTGTAATTTTTAAATACGTTTTAAGAATAATGAGTTCTATGGCTCAATTAGCAGCTGGATCTTACTACTCGTTTAGAATGTATAGAATGTTTATGCACTGCTTTTAAATTAGTTGTGATAGTCTCTTATAATTCTGTATTGAATGGTCATGTACATCTATTTTTGTCTTTCATGCTATTTGTAACTGTTATTGTACATGAATGAGACTCTAATAAATAAATAAATAAATAAATAAATCCCTGTAAAGAAATTATTCAAGCTAATGATTCAACACAAGGATCCCCTGCTTTCAAGCCTTGTAAGTTACCACGAAACTACCAGGCCTAGCTGTTTTGTATCTCTCATGATTAACTCTTTACCACACGACAAAATTTTAGACCAGTCCAAATTGAAAGCATTTGCAGACGACAAATTAAATGCAACTTAAGAATTGAAATTTGTTTTGGAAAGGGTAGAAAACATTGTGGGAAAAGGAGAAAATGCTGGTTACCAGCATTTTCTCCTTTTCCGACAATGTTTTAAAAAGGCTTCTTTCCAAGGGTCGTTAAAAGTTGTGATCGTGTGGTTAAGAGTTAACTCTTTACCAAATGACAAAACTTTAGACTTGTCTAAATGGCAAGCATTTACAGATGACAAATGGGTTTCAAACAATGAAATTAAATGTTTTGGGAAGGGTAGAAAACATTGTTGGAAAAGGAGAAAATGCTGGTTACCAGCACTTTCCCCCTTTTCGCACAATGTTTTCAAAAGCTTACTTTCTCTGGGTTATTAAAAGTTGGGATTGTGTGGTTAAGGGTTAATCCTTTACCATACAATCCTGAGCTATTAAACCATTGTGGCAGGGAGACAATGCTGGTAACCACAATTCTCTCACAATATTTTCTACCGTATGAAGAATACATTTCATTCTTCCGCATAGCTGAATATGCAAGCTTTTGACATACTTTTTGGTTCTGATAACAAATGAATAAACAGAAATTTGTGATTGGTCAAAAATGTAGACATGTTCATTTTAAGGGCCCCTGCCTAATTGTGGCAAATTTATGCTGTCTATCTTCTTGTATTAGATTCATTCAACTCTTTACCAAACGACAAAATTTTACACTTTTCAAAATTGAAAGCATTTACAGACGAAAAATTAGGTAAAGCCCAGTTGGTGAGATTTGTCTGCAAATATACAGAAAACATCGTGGGAAAAGGAGAAAATGCTGGTAACCAGCATTTTCTCCTTTTCCCACAATGTTTTCAAAAGGCTTTTTTCTCAGGGTCGTTAAAAGTCAGAACTGTGTGGTAAAGGGTTAATTTGTTGTCTGCAAATGCTTCCAATTTGGAAAAGGCTACAATTTTGTCTTCTGGTAAAGAGTTAATAACAGAAAATGAAAAGGGGAATCCATGATCAATATCATCAATACACCACTTTGTACCAAAACCATTGTTGTCTTTTGTCATAATGTATCCAATAAACCATGAGAGACAATAAAAAGAATGGCCATCATGGGGATGGAGGGAATATATAGATAATATTGGTATGTCCTTGCTCTTATTATCAATATTTTACCATGGTTTTCTATGGAAGTGTTGGAAATCAATGGGGTACCCAGGCCGAATAACAATTAACACTTTACCACTCAATCCCGAGTTTTAACGACCCTGAGAAATAGGGCTTTTGAAAACACTGTGGGAAAAGGAGAAAATGCTGGTAACCAGCATTTTCTCCTTTTCCCGCAATGTTTTCTACCCTATCAAGGACAAACTTGGTCATTTGGGCCACCTTAGATTGTCGTCTGCAAATACTTTCAATTTGGACCAGTCTAAAAGTTTGTCTTGTGGTAAAGAGTTAACACTTTCTGCGTGACCACAAAATTTTGTATTGTATCATATTGCAGAAGATAAAATCAAATTATGTGATTCAGCTTTTAACCCTTTACCAAACAACAAAATTTTTGACTGGACGAAATTGAAAGCATTTGCAGACGTCAAATTAAATGTTGCCAAAATGATTATTTCTCTTTCTGATAGGGTAGAAAACATTGAGGGAAAAGGAGAAAATGCTGGTTACCAGCATTTTCTCCTTTTCCACAATGTTTTCAAAAATCTAATCTACAGGGTCATTAAAAGTCGGGATTGTGTGTTAAATGGTTAACCCTTAACCAACCAATCCCAATTTTTACGAATTTGAAGGAGAAAGCCTTTAAAACATTGTGGGAAAAGTAGAAAATGTTGGTTCAAAGACAGAAATCATTCTTTGAGCTACAATAAATTTGTAATCTGCGAATGCTTTCTTTTTGATTGGGTTTAGAATTTTGTTGTTTGGTAAAGAGTTAAAGGGTAGAAAAATATTGTAGGAAGAAGTTTCTGCGACTGTTACAATCATGAAAATGTTGAAAATCAATGAACACTTAGGTAAAATAACAATGACAACAAACTCATCCATATTGAAAGTATTTTGCAGACAACAAACTGAATTTTGTTCAAATCACGTGAATTACCTTTATAAGGCTAGAAATATACTATAACGTGGGGAGTACATACCAGTACTTTTTATGGTTTCTCCATAGAAGTGTTGGAAATCATTGGGTACTTAAGCAAAACAATGATTAACACTTTACCAAACAAATTGGATTTGCCCATATTGAAGTAAAGGCATTTGCAAACAACAAATTTAATTTGGCTAAAATTATATGATTTGTCTTTTAACCCCTTACAAGTCACGACAAAATTTTAGCCTTGTCCAAACTGAAAGCATTTGCAGACGACAATTTCAGTGTGGCTCAAATGGTGCAATTTTTCTTTGATAGGGTAGAAAGCATTGTGGGAAAAGGAGAAAATGCTGGTTACCAGCATTTTCTCCTTTTCCCACAATGTTTTCAAAAGGCTTCTTTCCCAGGGGCGTTAAAAGGCGGCATCGTGTGGTAAAGGGTTAAAGGGCAGAAAATATTGTGGTAAGTAGTTTATTTGATTTTGGAAATCAGTGCAATAAAAGCAATTAGATCTAACACTTTATCCGATTACCAAATTTTGGATTTGTCCACAATGAAAGAATTTGCTAAAAACATATTAAATTTGGCTCAAATTGCATATTTTATCTCTAAACCCTTTACCATAATGACAAAATTTTGGACCAGACCAAACTGAAAGCACTTGCAGACAACAAATTAAATATAACTTAAATGATTATTTCTGTTTTCAACACCCAGGGTAGAAAACATTGTGGGAAAAAGGAGAAAATGCTGGTAACCAGCATTTTCTCCTTTTCTCATAATGTTTTCTATCCTTTCAAAATCAGATTCATTTTTTTTGTGTGTCATATTCATTTTGTTGTCCACTAATGCTTTCCATTTGGCCAAGTGTAAAACTTTGTCGTTTGGTAAAGCTTAACCACTCTATTCTAACATTTTCTTCTCCCTAAAATTGTTCCAGATTTTTTCCTTTCCAATAAATTTTTTTTTTCTTTTTGTCACTAGCTTTCATTTTGAATCGGTTCTGATACAATATGGTGACACTTATATGGTTAATGCACTTTGTCAGTTGCCATCATTTTTCATCAGTCAAAAAATTAGGAAGTAATAATCTCTTTACCATACAACAAAACAGAAGATTTATCCAAATTAACCCTTTACCGCACAATGCCGCCACTTAACAACCCTGGGAAAGAGGCCTTTAAAAACATTTCGGGGAAAGGAGAAAATGCTGGTAACCAGCATTTTCTCCTTTTTCCACAATATTTTCTGATCTATCAATGAAAAATTGCACCATTTGAGCAACATTAAATTTGTCATCTGCAAATTCTTTCAATTTAGGCAAGGCTAAAATTTTGTCGTCTGGTAAAGGGTTAAAAGCTTTTGCAGGTGACAATAATAGTGTCTCAAAAATAGAAATCAACCTTTTGCAGTGTAGAAAACGTGGGAAAAGGAAAAAATGCTGGTTACCAGCATTTTCTCCTTTTCCCATTACGTTTTCAAAAGGTCATTTCATTAGGTCAACGAAAACTCAGGACTGAGTGGTAAGGGCCCATCAAATCAAATAAAGTTAGGTGACAATTATTAGGTTGATGTAGTTTGTCATTTGCCATCATTTTTTATCTGTCAAAAAATAAGGAAGTGACAGTTACCATGGTGATGATTCTTGTCAGTTCCTTACCAAAGTTTTGCTGTGGCACAAACAATACCAACCATCATTCTTTGCCCCAAGACTTTATAATCAATTTGTGAAAATACATGGAGGATATTTTGGGGGGGGGGGGGTGAAAGATCAAAATTTATTTCATCAAGTGAACATCATCGATAATATTTTCATATGTGGTGCAGCCACAAGTGAATGTATTGTCCTATGATTTTCACCAGGGAAGCTCTTCTGATTTCCATACCAGTAAGTTTATCATTTGATAAACTCACTGGTCAAAATGGTGAAATTAACAAATCATAATCCACCATTATTTCCCGATAAACTACCAAAAAGCATGAAATAAATGCTTCTACAGTTCACCTCTCCACCTCATGACAAAAATGTAGACTTGTCCAAATGAATCATTTGCCTAAAACAGCTAAATTAAACATGGCAAAAATGATTGGATTTGCCATTTATAGTTCAGAAAGAAGGGAAATAGAGAAAATGCTGGTTTGCAAGATTTTCTCTTTTTCCGACAGACTGCTTTTCAAAAGCCTTCTTCCTCAGGATCATTCTCTCGGGGTAGTTCGGTAAGAGTTTAAAACATGAAAACATTAAATTTTTGGCAAAGAGTGGCAAAAACTTTTTTCTCTCTTCTAAGGTAAAACTTAAAAGAAATAATCATAATAATAAACCCTTTACTGCATAACCATGAATTTAAAGACCCTAAAAAAAACTTTTGAAAACAATTTGGGTAAAGGAAGAAATGCTGGTTTCCAGTGTTTTCTCCCTTTCATACAATGTTTTCTCCTAATTCCATGGTAAATTCCATCGTTTCAGCCACATTTATATTGCTGTCTGCACATGCTTTCAATCTGGACAAATCTAAGATGTTGTTGTCTGTTAACTCTTTACCAAACGACAAAATTTTAGGCAGGTCTGATTTGAAAGCACTTGCAGACTACAAAATAAGTATGACACAAATGATTGGATTTGTATCAGACAGATCAGAAAACATTGTGGGAATAGGAGGAACCACATTGTGGTTACCAGCATTTTCTCCTTTTCCCACAATGTTTTCAAAATGCCTCTTTCTAAGGGTTATTAAGACTCAGGATTGCGTGGTAAAGGGTTAAAGCGTTAAAGTAAAACAATTAAATTTTGATAAATAGCAAAAACATAACCTACATACACATCCTTCTAAGTCAGTCTTAACCCTTTACCACACAATCCCAACTTTTAATGACCCTGAAGAAAATGCATTTTGAAAACATTGTAGGAAAAGGAGAAAATGCTGGTAACAAGCATTTTCTCCTTTTCCCACAATGTTTTCTAGCCTTTCTATATCAAATTTCAATTTTTGAGCAACATTTCATTTGTCGTCTGCAAATGCTTTCAATTTGGATAAGTCTAAAATTTTGTCGTTTGGTAAAGAGTTAAGCCTCAGAAAAAGTTGAGTGCTTTTATGAATTATATACCAGATTAACTCTTTACCAGACGACAAAATTTTAGCTTTGTCCAAATTGAAAGCATTTGCAGACGACAAATTAAATCTTACGGAAAACATAAAATCTGACTTTCATAGGATATAAAACATTGTGGGAATGGGAGAAAATGCTGGTTACCAGCATTTTCTCCTTTTCCCACAATGTTTCGCAAGCCTTCTTTCTCAGAATCGTTAAAAGTCGACATTACGTGGTAAAGGGTTAATATTGCAAACACATTTTTTTCTCTAGCGAACCCCCCCTCCCCTCCTTCAATTTGAAAATAATTTCTGCCATCCTGTAATGTCAATACATCATACTGACTGTCCTGTTTTAGATCATACCTTGTCTTGAGGCATTTATAGTTACCCTGGGACATCTACAGCTTTTAGAATGTCAAAGACACACAACTGACATTTTTAGAGAGGTATAAAAACCAAAAAAATTATATTTTCAAGGCCACTTTCATAGGCGTATGATGACATTTGCTTGACAGCATGATGTCTTAGGAAACATCACAATTAAACTGTACTGTGTATTGTAAAGCATAGAGGGATTTCCTAGTCATCAGTGCATCAATTTAACCCATCTTTTCAGATTTAACTCTTTACCAAACAACAGAAATTTGGACTGTACCAAACTGAAAACATTTGCAGACGACAAATTAAATGTTGCTAAAATGATGATTTCTGTCTTTGATAAGATAGAAAACATTGTAAGAAAAGGAGAAAATGCTGGTTACCAGCATTTTCTCCTTTTCCCACAATGTTTTCAAAAGGCTTCATCGTCAGGGTTGTTAAAAATCGGGACTGTGTGGTAAAGGGTTAAAAGGTGTGCAGATCTAGAGAAAAATCATTACATGTACATGATACTGTGATTTATAACTTCGGTCGAGGAATTTTTTATAAGCACACGTATATTGTGCGTAATCAGCACTACACCCTTGACTTTCAGTCGCAATATCTCAACATAGTAAACAGTGTGGATAAAAGATCAGACTGCAGCCTGATCTTGATCTATGCTTGTAAACAGTTAAATTTGGCTATGATGATCGGAACTGTCTTGTAAATGGTAGAAAACATAGAGCTTCTTCCTCAGGGTAGTTAATCCTTTATTAAACCCTTTACCAAACAATCCAGACTTTTAACGATCCTGAGGAAGAAGCCTTTTGAAAACATTGTGGGAAAAGGAGAAAATGCTGGTAACCAGCATTTTTCCTTTTCCCACAATGTTTACTACTCTTGCCAAGACTAAGTTTAACTTTTGAGTCAAATTTATTTTGTCGTCTGCAAAAGCTCTCAATTTGGACTGGTCTAAAATTTTGTCGTTTGGTAAAGAGTTAAACATGGGAAGTAAATTTGGCTCTATAAACACAGTGCAATGGAAGCGATGTTATTCTATATTCTATGTAAAGTAAGAATTTATCTGCATCCTCACTTGTATACTAAGTATGAACTTGTTTTCCTTTCATCCAGAGTTGGTTATGTTAGAATCAAAATAATCTTCTTTTCTATCATGGTTTATTGTTCAATAAACCACGGTTGTGAGTTGTGAGGCACTATAAATAAACCACAAGGGCAATAATTTATTGTGCCTCATAGCTAACAACTGTGGTTTATTGAATGATAAACGACGGTAGATAGAAGATTATTTCTTAACCAAACCGCAACATTTTTGACTAGTCCAAATTGAAAGCATTAGCATAAAACAAAAATAAATGTGCCTGAAAAATTTAAATATCTTCTTGGAAGGGTAGAAAACATTGTGGGAAAAGAGAAAATGCTGGTTACCAGCATTTTTCCTTTTCCCTCAATGTTTTCAAAAGGTTTCTTCGTCAGAGTCATTAAAACTTGAGATTGTGTGGTAAAGGGTTAAAAGACTGGATTATCTAGTGACTGGTTAACCCTTTACCACATGGCAAAATATTAGATTCATCCATTTTCAAGGCATTTGTAGACGACAAAGGCGACTCGCATGATAGGATTTATCTCTGAAAGAAAAGAAAACATTGTGGGAAAAGGAGAAAATGCTGGTTCCCACAATGTTTTGAAAAGCCTCTTTCCATTGGGTTGTTAAAACTTGGGATCATGTAGTAAATAGATTAAATACAAACAAGCACACAAACAAGCACACAAACAAGCACACAAACAAACGAAAAGGGCAACAGAGACTTGGCCACCATGCTTACCGAATCTTCTCTGTCCGTTATATGACTGGATGACGGCACATAGAAAGGTCTTGTTCTCGACTTGTATCTGGCCATGTCTTCATTCTACCATGTTTTTTAAATCTATAAGAATAATAGGAATAATAATTAAAGATACATCCTCTCAGCCAGAGAGAAAAAATATCGCAAACTTGAAAGTGAATAGAATGGCTCAGAATTTGGTTAGCTGTGTAAACAAAGATAAATTACCAATAAGAATGCATTTCATTTTTTCGCAGCCTTCAAAGAAATCACTGTTGTCGTTTCCAGTTTTAAATGAGGACAAATCCCTTGAATTATCTATCCCTTATACCATTTATCTATGTTTACCTAACTGACCAAATTCTGAACCATTCTACACACACACTTTCAAATTTTACCTGGGTTTTTAAAACCCGAAACAACACCAGTGATTTCTTTGAAGGCCACCAAAAAATGAAATGCATTCTCTATCTGTCGTAATCTGTGCAACCTTGCAGCCATCAGAGGAATGATAATAGTTTCATAGAACAAAGATGAAATAGGAAAAAACTAGCTGAAAATGAATATAGATGTATTTTTAACTCTAAACCAGACTCACCGGCAGCACTGGGTTTTTCAAGGGGGTGTCCTTGGGCAAGACAATTCACAGCCCTAGCCTAGTACTGGTGAAACCCAGGACACGAATAAGTGAGCTGTCATTGTGATATGACTGAAATAATGTTGAAAGTGGCGTAAAACACTATGAAATCAATCAATAAACCAGACAACAAAATTTAAACTCTTTCATATATAACTCTTTACCACACAATCAGAAGTTTAAACAATCTGGAAGAAAACGGCTTTTGAAACCACTGTGATAAAAGATGATTGAAAATGCTGGTAACCAGCATTTTCTCCTTTTCCCACAATGTTTTAAACCCCTCCAGATTAAAACCTTGAGTCCCATTTATTATGTCGTAAGCCAACTTTGAATCAGTACCAAACAACAAAAATTTTTTAGTCATCAATTATGAAAGCATTTGTACACAACAAATAAAATTTGACTATTTTGACAAAATTTTCAACTCATCCGTATTGTAGCATTTGCAGACAACAAATGAACTGTGACTCACTTGACATGTTTTGTCCATTAACCCTTTACCACGAAATTCCGACTTTAACAAACCTAAAGAAGAGGGCTTTTGAAAACAATGTGGGAAATGTTTTCTAACTTTTCAAATTCAAAATCTATCATTTGAGCAACATTCAATCTATCCCCTGCAAGTAGTTTCAATTTCGACCACTTTAACTTTGGTTGTTTGGTAAAGATTTAAAACTAGAAAAACTGTGGAAAAAGAAGAAAATGCTAATTACAAGCATTTTCCATTTTTTGCAATGTTTTAGATTGATTGTTTTAAAGAACTTTAATCATCAGGGTCCTAGCTCAAATGAAGAGCGCTCACAGCTACTATCATAGTTTTTTGTATAACTTTTAAATACATCAAAGAATAACAGGTAATTTCCTGCCCTGGTGAAAGCACTCTTTTGAAAACAATGTTGGAAAAGCAACTTCTTCATCATAAGAAATCCCTCAACGATTTCAATGTCATTCACTTAACCCTTTTCCAAACGATGAATTTTAGACTGGTCCAAACTGAAGAGCTTGCAGACGACAATTTTAAATTTGATGAAAATGGCAGAAAGTTCTCAAAAAGGATTGAAAACACTGTGGGAAAAGGAGAAATTGCTTGTTACGAGCAATTTCTCCTTTTCCGACAGTTTTTTCAAAAGACTTGTACTGCAGACATGTGAAAACCTGAGCTTGTTTGGGAAAGGGTTAACCCTTAACCACACAATCCCACATTTTAACAACTATTTAGAAAAAGCTTTTGAAAACATAGTGGGGAAAAAAGAAAATGCTTTCAATATGAATGAGTGTAACATTCTGTCATCTAGAAAAGATTTAACCCTTAGCAACACAATCACAGGTTTTATGACCTTGAGCAAGAAAGCTCTGGAAAACAATATGGGAAATAGAGAATAGAGAAGATGCTGTTAGCCAGCCTTTTCTCCTTCTCCCACAAATGTTTTCTAACCTTTCAGAGACAAATTCCATTATTGTCTGCAAATGCTTTGAATTTGGACCAGTCTAATATTTTATCACTTGGTTAACCCTTTCCCAAACAAGCCCTGGTTTTCACGTGTCTGCAGTAGAAGTCTTTTGAAAACACTGTGGGAAAAGGAGAAATTGCTCGTAACAAGCAATTTCACCATTTCCCACAGTGTTTTCTACCCTTTTTGAGACCTTTCTGCCATTTTCATCAAATTTAAAATTGTCGTCTGCAGACTCTTTCAATTTGGACCAGTCAAAAATTTGTCGTTTGGGAAAGGGTTAACTGTTGAATCAAACAATCCTGTGATTTAACAACCCTGATGATGAAGGCTTTGGAAAACATTTTGGGAACAGGTAACCAGCATTTTCTCCTTTTGCCACAATGTTTTCTATCCTTCCAAAAACAAATTGTAATTATTGAGTCACAAGTGAAACTTTGCATTAACCCTTTACCACACAATCCCGACTTTTAACGACCCTGGGAAAGAAACCTTTTGAAAACATTGTGAGAAAAGGAGAAAATGCTGGTAACCAGCATTTTCTCCTTTCCCACAATGTTTTCTACCTTTCCAGAAACAAATTTCAGTTTTTGAGTCACATTTATTTTGTCGTCTG
This sequence comes from Tridacna gigas, assembly GCA_945859785.2. Classification (NCBI taxonomy): domain Eukaryota; kingdom Metazoa; phylum Mollusca; class Bivalvia; order Cardiida; family Cardiidae; genus Tridacna; species Tridacna gigas. The sequence goes on from OX244028.2 coordinate 10,372,428, forward strand.
CAAATGCTTTCAATTTGGAAACATCCAAAATGTTGCTGTTTGGTAAAGAGTTAAGTAAAGAGTTAGATAATTTTTTAGACATAAGAAATAAGAATTAGGAGCATCAATACGGTACCATAATATCGTACTTCGATCCAACTCCAAAGAGTAACACAAAGTCAAAGAATAAAGTTTGAGAACTCACAACATCAAACCGATAAGGAATAAATCAAAATAAAATTATAAAGACAGCTACCGATTCCGTTCGTGAATCGTAAATTTCCTGTGAAATATCGAGTTTTTGTAAAACTTTAAAGCCTTTTTGACCCTGCTCGTTTTCAAGTTCACCTAACTTCAACCAATTACCTGGACGGATCTAACGAGATCGTGACGGGTAGGAAAGATGAATCACGCAGAATTTCTTCGGATACGTTCGAGGAGTTTCTTTCTCTCTGCTCAAAATCTAAGAAGAAAATGGCAAAGTTGTTTTAACATAAGTCAAAAAAGTTTACATTGCGGTATATTTAATGAAACTTGTTCTTCAGGTAAGTGCAGATAATAGAAATTGACTTTCTACCTTCAGAGTTGGACTCGTCCAATTTTGGTACTGAGGCTGGAATTACCGGCGAATTCGTTATTTTTACACAGGTGAAATAATTACCAGGAAACTCTGCGCTGCCGAAATGGCTTATCATACTTCAAACGACAATATAAATAGTCCCGGAACGTGATAAGTGTAATTAGCGTTTAAGTGAGTTTTTTTTTTAATTTCTAAATTATAAGCCTTACATGAAGTTTCAGGGCAAGCAAATTGGAGCAAAAATATAACCTTTTGCAAGATGATAAAATGTTGCACGCGAACGGATTTCGAGATGGCAAACTAACCATTATTTAAGTGCCGTATAAACCCAGTTGATGTTTTCATTCTAGAATAAGACTCCTTGCAATTTTGTGGAGGAAAGTTTCTTTGAACAGATGGAGAACATGGGGGAAAAGGAGAAAATGCTGGTTACCAGCATGTTCTCCTTTTCCCACAATGTTTTCAAAGGGCTTCTTCATCAAGGTCGTTTAAACTTGGGATTGTATGGTGAAGGATTTAGGGTTAAAAGGGCTCGATTTAGGGTTAAAAGGGCTCGTTTTAAGGATTTGTCTTTCAAAGGGTAGAAAAAAGCGGACATTTTCTCCCATTACAACACTGCTTTCATAAGTATTATTTATCAGGGTCGCCATCTCGATGCAGGGTCGTTAAAACTCGGGAACTGCTTTGTAAAGAGTAAAAAACAAAGTAAATGTTACAGTTAGTGGACAAATGATAATCTCGCGGTTTTCAGAGCGATGGGAATTCCTTTTTCTTTGTAGATAGACAGACAGAGACAAAGACCGACAAACACGCAGATAGACAGACAAAGAGGGGCTGAGAGAGGGAGATAGAGAGCAGACAGACAAAGAGGGGTGAGGGAGAAAGAGAAAGGAGAGAGAGCAGAAAGACAGACAAAAAGAGAGTGTGAGAAAGATCAGACAGACAACGAGGGGTATGTATGTGAGAGAGAGCGAGAGAGAGAGAGAAAGAGAGAGCCACCTGTTATAGTTCGTTCAAATGTCTAAAATGATAAATGAAACGCAAAAGATAAAGATGAAGCTCATAATTTTAACCCTTCACCAAACAATCCTGAGTTTTAACGACCCTGGAAAAGAAGTCTTTCGAAAATGTTATGGGTAAATGAGAAAATGCTGGTAACCAGCATTATCTCCTTTTTCCTACAGTATTTTCTATCCTTCCCAAAACAAATTTTAGTTATTCAGTGGCATTTATTTGTAGTCGTCTGCAAATGCTTTGAATTTGGAGTGTTCTACAATTTTGTAGTTTGGAAAAGGGTTAAACTCATGTAAGGAGATATATACGAGAATCTGTTATAAGTTGGCGTTTGAGATAAAGTGTTTATTAAACGATCATAATGGCTGTATAACGCTTTAAACAAGGGAGTTAGTGTGACTGATTTTGCTCCAAATGTTCTAGGGCTATCCTCGTTATTGGACCCTTCCGAAGTTAGGTGGACACAGATGAGGCATCTGGAGGTCTTTTATAAGACTATGTAATGAACATTGTTCACATCGAGCAGGACAGGGGTCACATACGTAATATACGATCCCTGATCAAGGTAAAAGCACTGGACATCGAATGCATGTTGAGCGGGAAGAAGAAGAAGAAGAATTGATTGATTGATTGATTGATTGATTGATTGATTGATTGGCATCTTACGCCGTATGCATCATCATCTCAGTCACATCACCAATAAGATTGATTATTCACGTGTTTCTTGAGTTTTACGAGAATGAGACTAGATCTACTTGGCCCTGTCCAAGTGCCTGTCCCATGAAAATACTCACAGCCTCCAGAAAGGATCGAATGCAGGACCCAATCCAGTGGACTGGTTTGCTAGTTTCACCCTTTAAATAACCCTATATCATTCATTCCCGACTTTTAACGACCTTGAGGCAGAAACCTTGTGAAAACACGCTGGAAAAAGGTGAAAATTCTGGTAACTAGCATTTTCTCCTTTTTCCTCAATGTTTTCTACCCGTTCAGAGATAAATTGCACAATAGCCTATAAGCTGAATATAATTTCTCGTCTGAAATTTTTAGCTTTCAATTTTCGTCGAGTCCAAAATTTTGTCGTTTTGTATGAAGTTAACCACTGAGCCACACAGGATAGAAGAAGCAGCATGTTTGGCGGGGAAAAAAAAGTTGCCTTATCTCTTTACTAAAGGACAAAATTTTAGATCTGTCCAAATTCAAAGCATTTGCAGACGACAATTTAAACGAGGCTCAATTTGTGAATTCGTCTTTCCTATGGTTGAAAGCATTATGTGAAAAGGAGAAAATGCTGATAAGCACGATTTTCATCTTTTCTAACAATGTTTTCAAAGTCTTCTCTATCAGAGTTGTTAAACTCGAGACTGTGTGGTAAGGCGTTGAATAGTTAGACCGATAATAAATTTCAGTTACTTCCCTTAAAGTGCTCTTCTTTGGTGGGCGTTGATTTGTTTACAAATGGCGGGAGTTGTCATGTGGATTTTCTTCAAGCCAAGCCGCTTCCTTTAATCTTGTTCCTTTGACCCATCCCAGACGACGTTAGGAGTCCAGGTAACATTTTGAAAATTTTTTAATTGTGATAGATCTATTTCGTGATTCCTGTACCAGATTAAAGATATTCACACGCGAAGTTTTTTTTACCAATCGCACTCGCAGCAGACGACACATGATGGAAAGAAAAGAAGAAAGAAAAAGATGGATGACTGAATTTTTCATCCGCTAGATCAAACAGATTTCTATTGCCTCTCTGAAAAAAAAAAAAAAACCGCAATTTGTCAGAATACGAGAAGCAAGTAGAACCTTAAAATCAACTTGTCAAAAGAGTAGATTATAAATTCCTCTTTTTGACAGTTCACAACTCATGTTTTTATTCTAAAGTCACGTAGCCTAGGTGGACATAAGGGAACATGACTTAACCCTTAAGCTGCAAAGGGAGACTCACTGACCTCTTGCAGACAGTGTAGATCAAGATCAGACTGCACAGCATGTGCAGTCTGATCTTAGATCTGCACTGTCTGTTACGGAGATATTTTGTCTCTAAGAACAAGTTTGAAATAACATTATTTCAGTTTTTACTATCGGCTTGAAAGTTTTATTTAACTTGTTTAGCAGGATAAGGGTTAACTCTTGAAGACAATTTCTTTTTAGACTTGCCCCAAATGAGACTGCTTGCATACAACAAATTGAGCATGGGGGAAGTAATAGATCTAGCATCTTTCTTCAAAGGGGTAGAAAACATTGTGGGAAAAGGGAGAAAATACTGGTTACCAGCATTTTCTCCTTTTCTCACAATATTTTCAAAAGTCTTCTTCCTCAGGGTCGTTCAAACTTGGGATGTGTAGTAAAGGGTGAAGATAAAATGTTGGTCAGAAAGCTCCAGGAAATCCCCACCGGCAATCTTTTCAATGACTTCTTATCGCATATCCCCAACCATGTTTTTTTTTTTTACTGAAACCTTTACCACACCTTCCCAAGTTTGAACGACCCTAAGGAAAAGGCCTTTTGAAAACACTGTCGGATAAGCATTTTCTCCTTTTCCCACAGTGTTTTCTACGTTTTCAAAGACAAAACCCATCATTTGAGTCTCTTTTGATTTGTCGTCTGCAAATGCTTTCAGTTTGGACAAGACTGTCACTAAAATTTGGTTGTTTTGATTAAGAGTTAACCCTTTGCCACACAAACCCAACTTTAAATGACCCTGGTAAAGAATGAAAGAAGGATTACCAGAATGCTGGTTACCAGCTTTTTTTTTTCTTTTCCCGCAATATTTCTACCTATTTAGGCCACATACCATCACATGACAGACATTTGAATTGTCATCTGTAAATTCCTTCATTATGGATGTGTCTAATATTTTGCCATGTGGTAAAGGGCTAACCCTTTCCAAAACTTCAAATTTTAGTCTTATCAAAAGTTAAAAGCATTTTCAGATGACACACTAAATGTGGAATAAACACTGGGTCACGTCTTTCATTAGGTAGGAAAAACTTTGTGAGAAAAGGAGAAAATGCTGGTTACCAGCATTTTCTCCTTTTCTCACAAAGTTTTCGAAATATTTCTTCTTCATGGCTGTCAAAACATAGGATTGCTTGGTAAAGGCTTAATCAGCTGTACATGTGTACGCCGATTTTTTTACAGGCAGTTGATAAACATTCCACTCAGCAGATGACATTTTTTCACATCTTGCACATTACCACCTTTGAAAAACAATGTGGCGAAAGAAGAAATGCTCTAAAATAAGTTTACAACACTTTACCATATGCCAATATTTTACACTGGTTCAAGTTAAATGTCGATCAATGACAGAATTTGTTTCGGAAAGGTTGAAAAACATTGAGGGAAAAGGAGAAAATGCTGGTCACTTATCAATTATTGGTTATGCCAATAGTTTCAAAAGTATTTTTTTCCAAAGTTGTTAAAACTCGGGATTGTGTGGTAATTGGGTTAATTGTTTTTGAAGTTGCGATCAACAAAATGTGTTAAGAAATGTGGTCTTCGGAAAAAGCATAAAATGCTGGTTAAACAGCATTTTCTTTCACTACAATGTTTTCAAAAGCATTCTTTTTTATAGCCCTAAAACTCTGGATTTTCTGGTCAGTATAAAGACAGAGATATCACTCATACTTGGCAATTTCTCCATTTGCAAAATGTTTTGTATATCTTAAAATATATCTGTATCGTAAAGATGGCAAGAGGTTCAGTTTAACCTTTTCCCACACAACAAAATTTTACACTTGTGTGGCTCATATGGCAAGATTTGTCTCTGAAAAGACAGAAAAACATTGTGGAAAAAAGAGAAAATGCTGATTTCCCACATTGTTTTCAAAAAACTTCTTTCTGTCATCTTTTGGCTCGTATTTATTTTGTCTTCTGCATATGCTTTCAATTCGGACCAGTTTAAAATTTTATCATTTGGTAAAAAGTTAATGGAAAGAAAGGAGCAAACTTTTTATTAGGCCTCAGACAGAATTTTTGCTGAGCTGGGAAGTCAAACTTGTGACTCTTGAGTTGCTAGCCCTGCACAGATCTAGTGCCTGGTTTAGCTTGGGTGGAAGCAGGTTAACACTTAGAGCGCCGAATAAACCTATCGGACATTTTCATACTAGAAATACGAACCAAATATTTGCAATTTCATCGCTGCTTTTGTCTACAGTGTTTAAGCAAAGCGGATAGTGTAGATCAAAGATCAGGCTGCACATTTTGTGCAGCCTGATCTTGATCTACACTGGCCATGAATGCAACTATAGTTATGAAAGGCACTGTAAGGGTTAAACCTGAACTGGAAAACAGAAAAAGCCTATAAAGTAAATATGGGTGATGGCATCCTGTGTACAAGGCCTCATCAATTATGTATAAGGCCCTGATTGGGTGATAAATAAAACTCTGTATTGAGCTTGACATTCCGACAAACATCGGATGCCCTTTTACCTCATAATGGAAGATTTAGTTTTCTCTTATTCTGCTTTCTGTAGTACTGCGGTCATATTGCAGCAACTTTGTTTGTTTATCCTTTCCCAAACGACAAATTCTTGACTCTTTCAAATTCAGAAGTTCTGCAGACCATAAATTAAAAATTGGTACAAATGAACTTCAGCTCTCTGATAGGACAAAAAACATTGTGGGAAAAAGGAGAAAATGCTGGTTACCAGCATTTTCTCTTTTTCTCACTGTGTTTTCAAAAGCCTTCTGTCCCAGGGTTGTTAAAATCTGGGATTGTTTGGTAAAAGATTAAATGGTGTTTAACTCTAGATTAGTCCGATTTGAAAACATTTGCAAACAACAACTTAACTTTGGCTTAAATCAAGGAATTGACCTTTCTGCAAAGGCGAGTTTGGCACACCCACCTCAGTAACGCGGTATTTTGGTCGTTATGCCCGACAAACAAACCAGAAAATGGCATCAAATACATAGAGAAACAGAGATTATTTCAGTTTTATTCTAGCTTATATTTTGCTGTAATTAAAGTACCCAAAGCTTTTTTTTAACATTCCTTTCAGTTTGGACTAAATCAGCAAAGTAACAAGAAAAAATACTTTGAATAATGTCATATTTATGAGAAATCGAAAAATGAAAATAGCGCAAATATGTTCGTAATTCCATGTTTGGTCATAGCATTTAAACTAAAAATACATTGTGAGTAGATTGCTGCTGGCATTATCCTTAACTTATAATAGGGGCATAAGTTTTTAAGACATTTCGTCAATATATAACATGTCAGTTTGACAGTAAACAATATGAGAAAAGGATTTACAATTTAACCCTTTACCGCACAAACCCGTGCTTTAACGGCCTTGAAGCAGGAAACTTTTGAAAACTTTCTTTTTCCTGAGATGTTTTCTACCCTTTTAAAGACAAATCTCATCATTGGAGCAACGTCTAATTTGTTGACAGTAACTGTTTTCAAAATAGACGAATCTAATGTTTTGGTAAATATTTAATGAACACCTCTAGCACCTATTTGAGTGAAAATCAAGAAGTTTATTGTAAGTAATCAATTAGGTGGTTTGTTGTATTTTTAACAGAAGTGTTGCAAAAACTTTTAAATTGGGGGTATATTTGGTCACTTGGGTGATTGTAAGGATCATACTGGTTTGGAATGGACGTGCATTTATCAGTCATGCGACAATCATTGGGAAAACAAACAATTGTTCGAACCAGGCTAAAGTGACATTAACAGCCACATGCAATTGTCTTTATGAAGCAAGTATAAAATATGAATGCTCTCTAAAGTATTACAACAAGAACCATATGATGACGTTTGCAATGTCAAATTATTTTTGAAACAGCGTGATGAGTGGCTGTGAATAAAATATCCCTACTCCTGTTGCTCGTTTCATTTGTAACAATTACAACTGTCTACGAGTAATGGTTTGGAATTTGAAAGATGTACATGCAGTTAGATTACAATACAAGTAGTTTAACAAAACAGTTTGGCATAACCGTTCGCAAAAGACTGGAAAAAAAACCCTCTGCTTTTCTGTCGTTTGGTAGAGTGGCTGGTTTTTCAGAATCCTGGTTTAATCTACCGGCGACATTTTACGGAGGTTTTTGGAATGGGTAAATTTAGTTTTCCTTTCAAGGTATATATATGATTAACAATTACCTTACAACATGATTATTTCGTGTAACTTTAATCCATTTTGAAATAATTATTGTATAATCCAGTCTTAGAACTGTGGTTTAAACAAAAAGAAAACAATTAGATTGTCAATAGTAAAGTCTATCACTTTGTCTGACCCTTGTGTTTACATGATGCCTATACTGCGTTTTGATTGGCTGATAGGACCTATCAATCAAAATTGGCAGAAAGGTCAGTTTGTCTTTGAAAGGATAGAAAACATTGTGGGAAATAGAAAAAATGCTGGTTATCAGCATTTTCTTGTTCTTTCACTATGTTTTCAAGTGCCTTCCCTGTCAGGGTTGTAATAAAACTCAGAATTGTGTAGTAAAGCATTCATGCTATTTTAGTTATATCATATGTGCCAGTGTACCTACCCATGCTTTCCTGGTGTTTCTTTTCTCAGACCTTCACACAATGCTCTTTATGCTCTTTCCGAGCCACTGGCTGCTTTCCCACATAAGCATCAGTCAGTGGTCAATGGTAAGAGAGGAATGAATCCTGCTGCGATGACCATCATCATTCCTCAGAAAGGAACTCACCAAGCTGGGGATTCGAACCTGTAATCCCTGGTTTAAAGCTCTGTTGGTTATCTTAGGTGCTGGGCTATGGCAGTAACAGCTCACTTTTTTCTCTTGTTGGCTGGGTTACATCAGCACTAAGGGCTTGGGCTCTGAACTTCCTGGCCTGATTTTCATAATATAGAAGTATTTTGTAGACTAGTATAGGAACATAGCAGAATTTTATCCTTTCCCACACAATGCAGAGTTTAATGACTCATCATGTTTTTTACCCTTTCACAGACAGTTTTCACTGTTTGAGCTACATCTCTCTTTGAGCAATCTTGTGCATATATGGTAAGAACATGAACAAGTCTCGTAAGACGGGGCGATTTTATCAGAACATTACACAGTGCCCGTAATGTGGCTAAAAAGTTAACAACCCTAATGTCCCTTATAGATGCTCCGGCTCCAATGAACACTCCCCCAGGCTTTTTCTAACTGAAATGGGCTTACCAGAAGGCCAGTCTATTGATAAATTTGCAGTACATCAGCTTGAATAAAGTTACGGCATCGACATAATTCTAAGTACTTCACAGATTATTGTCATTAAAACCTGACTATTTGAATAGACATGCACTTTTGATAATGTTAAGGACGTTTTCTAGAGTTTTAATTCTTCCATAGAATTTCTTTGTTTTCACAGATATTATGTAAAATTTTATGCTGAATACAAAAATAAAAAGAAAATGATATATTGCCTGTTTCCATGGTAATAGTATACCCTCAAATTCTAAAAATTGTGACTTTTGCTTGAAAGTGATTATAACATTGTCAGACATGTTTAATTTTATAATTTATATAAAATCAGACCTAAATATTTGTATATTCTGATGTAACATTCAGAAAATTTGAATTCCATTCATATTCTTTCAGAAAAGGTCATTTTTTTAGCAATTTTGTAGTCACAAAAATGCAGAAAAAAATAAGAGTTCTGCACGTAAAACTGGGTTATCAAAAATAACCTTCCATAGATTTTGTCCCATTTTCTCTGTATAGAATCCTTGAAGTATCTTCTTTTCAAATTCAACAAAAAAAGAATAGGTCATTGAGTTCAGATTTTCACAAAATTACAGTTTCCATGGCAACCATAAAACAGTTTTATAAAAAAAATTCCCAGTTTTACAGAAAACTAAGCATTTTTATTCTTGAAAACATACAAGCATACTCATGTATTAGTAAAAACAATTAGACATTTGATATGTCAAATTTAACTGAATGATCACCTATTATCAAAGATCACCCAGAAGTGAAGACTGGTTCGGGTAAACATGGTAACATTTCAAATTTATTTGAATTGGGCTCCTAAAATCCTTGGAAGTATGTAAGCTGGTTATAATATGCATTACATGTACTTAACATCAGGTGAGTGCGAGTATAACCCTGGATAAAAAAAAAACAACACTTTACCCTTTCTGCACCATAGGCGAAAATAGGGGCTTTAGCAGATGGCAAAGATTAAGATTAGACTGCATGGAATGTGCTGTCGGATTTTGGATCTATACCAACCGTTTGTTTAGTCAAGTCTGCAGGCTAATAATTTGACATAGGTTATGTCAACGACCACTTTTCCATGGCTGGTTCGACGATTATGATATCTCATCGCGAGAATACGTTCTGTACACTTTGCATAAAAAAAAGTGGGTGGGAGACTGACAGTGACCTTCATTTCCTCTGCATCGCTAGTTGCATACAGTCTGCATTTCTTGTAGTATCATTTATTGGAATTACAGACTGAACCCTTGAAATATGGTAACTTGGATTTCCTCACAAAATGTACTGTAACTCTTAACCAAATGAAAAAAATTTAGCCATGTCCAAATTGAAAGCATTTGCAGACGACAATTTCAATGTGTCTCAATGTGCAATTTTTCCTTGATAGGGCAGAAAACATTGTGGGAAAAGGAGAAAATGCTGGTTACCAGTATTTTCTCCCTTTTCCACAATGTTTTCAAAAGGCATCTTTCCCTGGGACGTTAAAAGGCGGATTGTGCGGTAAAGCGAAACATGTTTAGGCTGTTTATGATTTCGCGCCATACAGTGAAACTATAGATCAGACTACTACTATTTCCTTTGTGAAGAGTCCAATATCGTCCTTTATACTAATATGCCTTCTAAGTGCTCCAAATTTGATTTTAAAAGAAATGAGATCATTCAAAAAGGCAAATGAGCCCGGACGAACAAGCTCGGATGAACAAGCCCAGGGACAAAAAAGCTAGTTTCCATGCGCACTAGGTTGCGGAAAAAACTCATGAAAATGTCCCTGAAAACTTTGGGTAATACAAAATTTGTCAGCTAACTTGGGAAAACTTTAAGAAAGTGAAAATATCAAAGACCACTTTCCAATATTAATCATGAATGCTATATTATGTCCAAATGAATCATGATCAGCAGTAAAATCGATATTCTGGGTTTCTCAAATGGCGATAGCAGGTTGCAAAACTCAAAACCTGATGGTTATGTTATCGTCATCCTCGGAAAATTCTATGTCGTTTTACCTCTATAATGCTCTATTAATCGCCCCCCCCTTTCGGAAAATGTAAAGCCCACGGGGGCATTGAAAAGAGACAATGCCATACCATAACAATACAGAAAATCAGAAATGAAAGCCAAAATATACTTATTAGACGCTGCATTGGAATGGTATGTGCCTCCATCAGTACAGTTTCTATGGTTGCATTTGATTTTACTTCATGTATAATGCCACCGATTTTTGCTTACACGCCCAGTGATAGGTCTAAATACGCTTTTAACAGGAAGAGTTCCATTTATTGCAGTAAGAAGTATTGCTTATATCGACTGTGTGAATCAAGACCGGACTGCACAGAATATGTAGTCTGATCTTGGATCTACACTTTCTGCTTCTTTTTGCCAGACATTCAGACAAAAACTGCTCAGAAATTGCTATATTTTTGCATCTTTTGTACCAACTAAGAATGTCCGCTTCATTTATTAAGCTGACTGCAAGGATAACCCTTAAACCCCCTTTCACAAATATAGTTGCCTTTGTGGCCAGTGCAGATTAAGATCAGATGTGCACAAAATATCCAGTCAGATCTGGGATCTTCACTGCCCCCTTTGCTGAGACATTCTGGACAAGAACAGCATTAAAATTTCGATGATTTTGGTCTTACTTTTAGACTGAAAACGTTGGTTGAGTTTATTCAGCATTATAAAGGTTATTGTTTGTCTTAACCTTTAAATCTGTTCATGGGAACCAATTTATCTTGTGCCTGGAACCAGCTATTGAAGAATCAGTATCTCTGTCAGTTTTAGCCAATCAAATCTCATAAAATATTCATCACTGAAGTCTCTTTTAACCCTTTTACCACACAATGCTGACTTTTAACGACCCTGAGAAAGAAGTCTTTTGAAAACATTGTAGGAAAAGGAGAAAATGCTGGTAACCAGCATTTTCTCCTTTTCCCACATTGTTTTCTAACCTTCCCGAAACAAATTCAAGTCTTTCCGTTACCCTTTTTTTTTTTTCGGTCTACAAATGCATTAAATTTGGACTAGTCTAAAGTTTTGCCGTTTGCTAAAGAGTTAACCCTTTCTTCTGCAGGGCAAAATGGAGTTGTTTGTTTGAAAATTGTTTCATTTTGAGAATCCGCATCAGAATATCTTTTTTTGAATTTTAAGGAGGAAGTGAAACTTTTCCTGCCTTGAAATGATAAAGAGTCTTTTTTCATCTTTCAGTTATAAAAAAATTCTAATTTGCATTTTCTGCGTAATCATGTGGATTCATATTTGGGTAAATACTGGTACAGTTCATTTGCTCACTTTGTCTTGAAACCCTTTTCCAAATTCTAAATTATGGACCCTTCCAAATTCAAAGATAAAAAATTCAGAAGTGATATCCAGTAACTGAACTGAAGTTCTTTGACAGGAAAGGGAATATTGTGGTCAAAAAAGAATATGCTGGTTACCAGCATTTTCTCCTTTTCCAGCAATATTTTTTAAAAGCCTTCTTCCTGAGGACAGGATTGTTTGGTAAAAGGTTAAATAGTGGCAAAGATATTACAACTGGGTGTTTAGGGATATATGGCCATGAGTTAATTGCCCCTTCTGATTTACTCGTTACCACATGATCGCTACTTTTAATGAACCTGAAAAAGTTGGCTTTTGAAAACATTGTGGGAAATGGAGAAAATGTAGGTAACTGGCATTTTCTCCTTTTCCTACAATGTTTTCTCCATTGTCAAATACAAATTCCATCATTTTGGTCACATTTCATTTGTTGTCCGCACATGCTTTCAGTTTGGACCAGTTTAAAATTTTGCCATGTGGTAAAGGGTTAAGTCATGCCCTTTTTTTTGCTTTGCCAGACAACAAAATTATAGAACTGTCCAAATTAAAGGCATTTGAAGACAACAAAGTAGAAATGAGGCTCAAATGACAGAATATGAAGATGGAAGCAAAGATTGTGGAAATGTAGAAAATGTTGGTTTGGAGAATATGCTGATATCTAGCATTTTCTTCTTTTCTCAGAATCTTTTCTGTAGCTTTCTCCCTTAGGGTCATTAATTTAAGAGGTTTTCCAACAATGTTTTCTGCCCTTCCAAAAACAAATTATATACATGTAATCTGAAAACCACATTTAATTTGTCATGTGCATATGCTTTCATTTTGGACAAAGGGTCCTTCATGATTTAGTGGTGAATGTTTTAGGATATATGCAATCCAGAGGGCCAGGGTTTGATCCTTACTGGAGGTGCTTGGTTTTTTGTTGAAGTGTCCTAGTCCAGTACTGGTGAAACCCAGGACATACATGCATTAGTGAGCTGCTGCTGATAGCTGAAATAATGTTGAATTGAATCAGTTCATGTTGATTATCCATACCCTGATTGCTAAAATAATGTTGAGTTGAATCAATGTCGATGAGCCATGCCCTGATTGCTAAAATAATGTTGAATTATTGCTAACATAATGTTGAATTGAATCAATTAATGTCGAGCCATGCTCAGGTTGCTAAAATAATGTTGAATTGAATCAATTAATGTTGATGATCTATGCCCTGATTGTTGACATAATGTTGAATTGAATCAATTGTCAATGAGCCATGCCCTGATTGCTAAAATAATGTTGAATTGAATCAATGTTGATGATCCATCCCATTATTGCTAAAATAATGTTGAATTGAACCAATTCATGTTGATTATCCATGCCCTGATTGCTAAAATAATATTGAATCAGTTCATTTTTATTATTCATATTTCATAAGGATGTTTCAAAATTTTTCTGCTGCAAGTTTGTTTCAGGCATTAACTTTATGCCACATGACAAAATTTTAGATCTGTCCAAACTGAAGGTATTTGCAGACAACATCTTAAATGAGGCTCAAATGACTGGATTTTTTTTTTTTATGAAAGATTAGGAAACATTTTGGGAAAAGGAGAAAATGCTACTTACCAGCATTTTCTCTTTTTTCTAAAATGTTTTCAAAAGACCTCTTCTTCTCTTTTTGTGAAAACACAGGGTTGTGTGGTAAAGGGTCAAAGGGATAATGAACAGAAAGATCAGATACAATAGATTTCTTGCATCAATAATTAATGATACAGATTTCTTTACCTCCACAATGAAGAGTCACTGTCTGACTCATTGTTTTCTAGTTAAACCTTTAATATATAGTCCAGGGCCTGGATCCACAAATGAAATGAAGTCTGTTATTTCACTCAAATCTGCAAACAGACTTATTTTCCAACTTAAGTTGAGTTTGTTATTCCAGACACATTTCACTAACATTTACAGACTTATGTAACATTCTCAACACTTGTGTTGACACAACATTTTGGATGCAACTCAGCAGAATGATGGACTTTAGTCTGTTTTAAATTGGCTTGAATCCACTTATTTTGCTTAGGTGAGCCAGAAACGTACTGTAAGCTCAGGATTTGAGAACTTAACTACAGTCTGTTAATGTTGCTGAAATGTGTCTTCAAATAACAAACTCAACTTAAGTCATAGCCGCAGGACCATTAGTGGATTTGAGTAAAATAAGATATTTAAGTTTTTTCATTAAATCGGGCCCAGAGTTTCAACAACTCTGAGAAATAAAGCTTTGGGAACCACTGCCAGAAAAGGAGAAAATGCTGGAAACCAAAATGTTTTCTACTCTTCCAAAGACAAATTACAAATTTTGAAGCACACTTGTTTTGTTGTCTGCAAATGCTTTCAATTTGGGCAGGCTTTTAATTTTGTTGGTTGTTAAAGAGGTAACTGACTCTTTCAGCTTTCCCTCAATGTCATCACATGTATTACAACTTAATTTACATTAACTATACCTATTTTAGAGGGATATTTTCAAGGAAGTCAGCTGCAAACTTGTCTCAGAAGGTAAGGAGGAACCAGTGTATCAACATAATTAGATTGGTTACCTCCCCTGACACAGCAAAGTGTAAAGGGATTGATACAGGCTACTAAAAAGGGGCAGAATACTGCCCGCCTATTTTCAGAATACATGTAATGAGAAGTCACTCTTGTTTACTTTGCATTCAGGCTGTGCACTCTCATTTCTTTCAGTCTCTTACGTAGATCGAAAAGCAAATTGAAGTGTTCTTTTTGTGTCAACTACTTTGCAGATTTTGATAATTTGTTAAGTACATTTATTTATTTACTTCATAATGTGCAACGACTTGGTAACCTATCCAAGCATAATGCATGCTGCCTAATTTGCACGGGGAGAAATACACCAAACCTCATTGTTTTTCATCAGTGGAAACTTAAGCTGGTCCCCTTTGTATATGCATGATAATCAATTACCTGCATCAAAGGCGGTAAACATTCCAATACGGCCAGATGTGATATATTAAAGATACCCCAATTGGCTAATGTAGCTAATGTAGCTGATACAATGAAAACAATCGTCACAATAGCCTGTACCAGTTGTATATATCTGTATATGTACAACGCGAACCAGGTTACAATATAATTAACAGTATCCAACTTCTTTACCTTCACAATGATGAGTTACTTGCAAGTATAACACTACTGAACTACTGTAATCAAAAGACATACTGTACATATACAATTTTTGACGCCCCTGCAATGGTTTTTCAATGTTACATTATGTGCTGAAAAATTGCTCCAAAATTGAAAAGGTTATTTTAAAAAAAAAAAAGCAGAGAAAAAAAAACTGACGAAATTAATTGTTCATGAAAAATGGCCCTCCCCACTCAGAGTCAACCTTTAAATAACAGCAAGTAACTGAAATAAATTTCCTCAAAGGTCACAGGTTTACTTTTTAACCCTTTGGTTGCTAAGTGCTACTGAAGGATCTTTTGTGGACAGTGTAGATCAAGATCAGACTGCACAGAGCATGCAGTCTGATCTTTGATCTACACTGTTCAATAAGGAGATACCTTTCCCCAAAACATTAGCCTCGAAATGGCAAAATCTTGGTTTTTACTATCTGCTTGAAAGTCTCATTTCATTTATTCAGCAGGATAATGGTTAACTCATGAGACAAATTTGCAGCAGATGATTTTGAAAATGTCATTGTAAAATATGCTTAACTCTTTACCACACAATCCCAAGTTTTAATGACCCTGGGGAAGCAGGCTTTTGAAAACATTGTTGGTAAAGAAGAAAATGCAGGTAACTAGCATTTTCTTCTTTTCCCACAATGTTTTCAATGATCTCAAAACAGATACTGTCATTTGTGCCCCATGAAGAAGAAGGCTTTTGAAAACATTGTGGGAAAAGAAGAAAATGCTGGTAACCAGCATTTTCTTCTTTTCCTGCAATGTTTTCAGTGATCTCAAAGAGAGATACTGTCGCTTGTGCCCCATTTTATTTGTTGTCTGCAGATATTTTCAATTTGGTCTAAAATTTTCTTACATAGTAAAGAATTAATCAACATGAATAGACCCATTCCCGCACAATTTCCCACTTCTTGAGAAAAAACAGTTTGAAAGCAGAAAAGGAGAAAATAGAGATATCCAGCGTTTTCTTTTTTTCCCTCCAATGCTTTCTGTCCTTTCAAAGACAAATTCCTACATAATGATGTGCCACATTTAGTTTGTCGCCTGCAAATCACCCCATTTTTGGCAAGTTTAAATTTTTTGGTTGTGAAAAGGGTTAACTCTTTACCAAACCACAAAATTCTAGATTTGTCGGAATCCAAAGGATTTGCTGACAAAAGTTGAAATGTGATTCAAAGTATGGGATCTGTCTTTGAAGAGAACAGTGTTGGAAAAGGAGAAAAATGCTGGTTATCAGCATTTTCTCCTTTTCCAATTTAGTTTTTTAAAGCCCTTTCTCCTGAAGGTTGTGCTGAGCCCTGTTAGCTCAGTTGGTACCATACAGTACCTGGGAACAGGAGGTCACTGGTTCAATCCCAGGCTTGGTCGATTTCTTTACTGAAGGATTGATCAAAATCGTTGCGACAGGATTCATTCCTCTCCCACCGCTAATTTCTTTTCGAGGATTGATGATAGTCATTGCAGCAGGATTCTTCATTTAGTCGACAGTTATGTGGGAAAGCAGCCAGCGGCTTTGAAAGACCACTGTGCAGAGTAATGGTAAAAGAAACCCCAGGAAAGCATAGATAGGTGCACTGACCACCAAGATATACCTGAAATAATGTTAAAAACAGCATTAAACACCACACAATTGATCCTTAAAAACTCAGGCTTTTTTGGTAAAGGATGAAACAACAGCACGTAACTGAAATAAATTTCTTCAAAGGTCACAGGTTTACTTTTTACCATTTTAACCCTTTACCACACAATCATGAGTTTTAACGACTCTGAGAAAGAGGTCTTTTGAAAACATTGTGGTAACCAGCATTTTCTCCTTTTCCCACGATGTTTTCTAGTCTATCTGATACAAATCCATTCATTTGTTCCACACTTATTTTGTCGTCTGCAAGTGCTTTCAAATTGGTCTAAAATTTTGTCGTTTGGTTTCGAGCAGATAACTTTTAAAACTTCTTTGTAAAACATGTATAACCAACTTGCTTTCACCGTTTACTAAATAATCCCAAGTTTTAACAATCCTAAGAAAGAAAGCTTTTAAAAACATTGTGAGAAAGGAGAAAATGCTGGTGACATACATTTTCTTTTTTTCCCACAATGTTTTCTAACCTTTCGAAGACAAATTCCAATATATAGGCCACATTTAGTCATCTACAAATACTTTCATTTTGGACATTTTGAAATTTTGTCTTTTGGTAAACGATTATACCTGTACTAGATGACAAAATTTTGGACTTTCCTTTATTTAGAACATTTGCAGATGTCACTTAAATCTGGCTCAATTGCAAATGTCAGTTAACTCTTTACCAAACGACAAAATTTTGGACTGGACCGATTTGAAAGCCTTTGCAGACGACGAATTCAATGTTGCTAAAATGATGATATATCTTTTTGGTAGGGTAGAAAACACTGTGGGAAAAGGAGAAAATGCTGGTTACCAGTATTTTCTCCTTTTCACACAATGTTTTCAAAAGCTTTCTACCTTTAGGTCGTTAAAAGTCGGGATTGTGTGGTAAAGAAATAAATGTGAATTAAATGTGGCTCAAAGGATGGAAGTTGCCTTTGAAAGGGTAGAAAACTATGTAGGAAAATTCAATAGGCATTTTTCGCAGGGTCGCTTAACCCTTTCCTAAACAAGCCCTGGTTTTCACGTGTCTGCAGTATAAGTCTTTTGAAAACACTGTGGGAAAAGGAGAAATTGCTCGTAACGAGCAATTTCTCCTTTTCCCACAGTGTTTTCTACCCATTTAGAGACCTTTTTGCCATTTTCATCAAATTTAAAATTGTCGTCTGCAAACTCTTTCAATTTGGACTAGTTAAAGGCTTGGGATTGTTGGATAATGGATAAAATAACACCAAGTAACTGATAAAAATTTCCCCAAAGCTCATGTTACCAGACGACAAAACTTTAGCCTTGTCCAAATTGAAAGCATTTGCAGACGACAATTTCAATGTGGCTCAAATGGTGCAACTTTGCTTTGATGGGGTAGAAAACATTGTGGGAAAAGGAGAAAATGCTGGTCACCAGCATTTTCTCCTTTTCCCACAATGTTTTCAAAAAGCTTCTTTCCCAGGGTCGTCAAAAGGTGTCATTGTGCAGTAAAGGGTTAATCTAGTTATCCCATTACACACTAGCTATATTAAGTTATTTCAAAAACCAAATTACCCAAAGGAGGAAAAATAAACGGAAAATTTAATCTGTGAAAGACTTGGAAAAGGAGCAATTGCCTTCTTTTTCATTGTTTTCAATAACCATCTAATGCAGTCACATAAAGTATGCTTTTTTGTTGTAATTGTGTAAAATTAACCCTTTTCCTCACAATGCTGAGTTTTACTGACCCTGAGGAGGAAGCCTTTTGAAAACATTGTGGGAGAAGGAGAAAATGCTTGGAATCAACATTTTTTCTCCTTTTCCCAGAATGTTTTCTACCCTATCAAAGATGAATTCCATCATTTGAGCTAAATTTGAATTGTGGTCTGCAAATGGTTTCAGTTTAGACATGTATAAATTTTCCTCATGTGGTGAAGATTAACTCTTTACAAGACAACATTTTGGACGTTTCCAAATTGAAAGCATTTGCAGATGACAAAATAAATGGGACTCAAAAAATGAAATTTGTTTTGGGAAAGGTAGAAAACATTGTGGGAAAAGGAGAAAGTGCTGGTACCAGCATTTTCTCCTTTTCCCACAATGTTTTCAAAAGGCTTCTTCCCCAGGGTCGTTAAAAGTCAGGATTGTGTGGTAAAGGGTTAACCAAACAGACATTTGGTAATAGGTCATTCTGTTACATTATTTTATGATTTTATTTTATTGATTTAGTCTTGCAGAACTTCTGGGAAATTTTGACATTGAATTATTTTCTCAGTTCAAACCAAGCTACATTTTTCGCATTTATATTTATAACCAATATTTTATGAAATATGTAAGCAGGAATTGATTGAGCCATAGTTGGTTATTTGGAAATCAACATGGCTGCAAGATTTTTGTTTATTTATCTTTGCCATTGGTTGCCCATATAGGCAACTTGAGCTATATGGAATGGTCGGTCAGGCAACAAGACTTTAGGGTCAGCTAACATAAAACTGGTGACAGCAATGAAAATTCATTGGTTGGGTGCTTGTGCAGGTATATTAGCTGAAGCTTACAACTCTCCTTTAAAATGTTAGATGCCTCTACGGTGTTTCTGCTTGCTTATAAATTTTGGGGGTCATCTGTGACTCGCTGTTTGGAATTTTGGCGGTCATTCATAAATTTTTGCATCATGGTCTTTAACATTTTTTTTTCATGTATTGTTTGCCTGTGCCAGTTTGTAGATGTCGCATAATGCCAAAAGTTTTAAATGACAGTATGGTATTGAAGGTAAAGGTTGGAAACAATGACCTCGTAGGAACTATTGTCTGTTGGTGACCATTACTGAGCAGGGTCTAAAACACCAACAAAAAGTTTAAGTACAAATTCCATACAGTAATATATATATAAGTGAGGGGACATCGATGTCACACAGAATGATGTCATATTTTAGACCGATTCAGTGTAAACCAGAAACAAATACATGTAATTCAGTGTTAGAAAGCAGGTTGGACATGATTCTGCAGTTATAAACTTGATAATTTTGTAAGATATATTAACTGAATCAATCCTTTATGTTCCTTTCTTATTCTGATTTATGTTGCATCAAGGAAGACGCAATGTATTGATTTTGTTGTGTCAGGCTTTCATTTTGCGCATCAAAAATGCAAAAACTCAGACTTTCTGAAACACAGCCTCTACTTGTTTACTGGCAATAAAGTGCCTCCCTAGTAGCCTGAGTTCCAGCCCCATCATTTTTTCCTTTAATATATTCGGACCTTACTTTGTCAGAAATGAGACACCATTTTTGATAAAGTAACATACAAATATATGAAAAGAAAAAATGATTGGGCTTGAACCCAGGCTACCTTCCTTGGTGCCTTTGCCCTATGTGTCTTGTTATGTGTCATTTCTTTTTCCTGAACTAGCAATCTGATTGCACAAAAGAGAATGTCTAAAGTTGGCTAGAGATTGCAAGTGTTTCATTGGTTGCCTGCTGAGTTCTGAAATAATGTTGAAATTGTGGTAAAACCTCTAAGGTATTGAATATGGGTCACGCCATAATTATGTAAACCATCAGAGTGCCAAATAAATCCACCAGACATTTTCAGTCTAGGAAAATAAGACCAAGATAAATTCGGTTGTTTCCTGTGCAGAATACCTTAGCAAAGGGGACAGTGTATATCAAAGATCAGACTGCATGTTATAGGTTTTATGTGGTCTGATCCTGATCAACACTGATTGCAGAGACAACTTAAGTTGTGAAAAGCACTTCAATATTGCTTTTGTCCAGAATGTCTCCACTAAGTAGATCAAAGTGTGTATGTTTTGTGCAGTCTGATCTTGATCTACATAGCCACACAGGCAACCAAAGCTGTGAAAGGCACTTTAACTCTTTACCAAAGGTCTAAATGTTAGGATTGTTCAAACTGAAAGCAGTTGCAGAAGACAAAACATGGCTCATAATGGTGGGATTTGGCTTTGAACATTGGAAAACATTTTGGGAAAAGGAGAAAATGCTGGTTACCAGCATTTTTTTCTTTTCCCTGTTTTGTTTTTAAACTGTCACTTCTACAGGGTCACTGAAACCCAAGATTGTTTGGTAAAGGGTTAACTTTACCTGCTGAACTTACCTGTAAGTTGACCAAGAAGACGTAATTGCATTAATAAATGTATGAACTATCATCTATTTTTAATGAAGGATGCTTGTTTCTCCCGAAACCATGTTTTTAACGGAGGTACACTTGTTTTGTAACATTTGTGGTTGTCTCTTTCATAATAGGGACTCGGGCAAGTTTTCAGCTAAGATATTCAATGGATGTGTGTTTTTTTAAAAAAAAAAACCCTTTTGGATTATTATATATTTTTAATGAAGTCTACTTGTTTCTACCTAAATCATAATCTTAATGTTGTACAACAGAGGTACACTTGCTTTGTAACATTTGAGCTTTATCATAGTTGTGACTCTGACAACTTCTGGGTTTGCCTGTGAGTGTTTCTTTTTAAAAAGAAATTGGATTGTCATGTATATTCATTGAAGGCTAACCCTGAAACCATATTCTTAATGTTAACCCTTTCCCAGACAAGCCCTGGTTTTCACGTGTCTGCAGTACCAGTCTTTTGAAAACACTGTGGGAAAAGGAGAAATTGCTCATAATGAGCAATTTCTCCTTTTCCCAGTGTTTTCTATCCTTTTTGAGACCTTTCTGCCATTTTCATCAAATTTAAAATTGTCGTCTGCAAACTCTTTCAATTTGGACCAGTCCAAATTTTGTCGTTTGGGAAAGGGTTAAACAATTTTGGTACACTTGTTTTGTAACATTTGTGGTTTTCTTTTTCACAATTGTGGCTCAGGCATCTTTTTTAGTTTATGCATGAATGTTTTTTTTTTTTTAATAACAACAGTCTTGATTGAAAACAGTAACCTCCAACAAGTGTTTCTAAGCTAGAAAAATATGTTTGAATTTGCAAAAAAAGATATTTGTGTATGATAGAAAATCTTTTTGTGTGTTGTAAAAACATTTGAATTATTTCAATTAAATCGCAATGGCCAGTGCACATATCCATGCTCTCCTGGAATTTCTTATACCAGTACTTCACACAGTATTCTTTTATCAGTACTTCACACAAAAATAAGCTGGAAAATTGAACCAGTAACCCCCTGCTTGAAGCCTTGGATTCTAGCAACTGAGCTTCCATGCTGGGCTCTGAGCAAAATAACTTGAATCAGCGTGGAATATGTCAACTTTTTACCATACAAAAAACTTCGGACTTTTCCAAATTAAAAACATCTGCAGACAAGATGAGAAATGAGCTGAAGTTCTCTGATAGGGTAGAAACCATTGTAGGAAAAGGAGAAATTGCTTGTTATCAGCAATTTCTCCTTTTTTTATACAATATTTTCAAAAGCTTTCTCCACCAGGGTTGTTAAAGCACAGGATTGTTTTGTATAGGGTTTAAACTTGGGATCTTTACTGAACAATTAAATTTTAGACTTGTCCAAATTGAACACATTTTCAGAGGACAAATTAAAAGTTGCAGCCACCTAAAATGATTATAATTTTCTGTGAAAGTGAAGAAGACCTTGAGGGAAAAGGAGAAAATGCTAGTTACCAGTGTTTTCTCCTTTTCCCACATGGTTTTCAAATGGTTATTTCCTCATGGTTGTTAAAAGTTGGAATTGTGTGGTAAAGAATAAACCCTTTACCACACAATTCCAAGTTTTTATCGACCCTGATTAGGAAAGCTTTTGAAAACATTGAGGAAAAAGGAAAAAATTCTGGTAACCAGCATTTTTTCCTTTGCCCACAATGTTTTCTATCCTGTCAAAGACAGGAATCATCACTTGAATTACATTTATTGTATCGTCTGCAAATGCTCTCAATTTTTTTGTGTCAAAGATTTTGTTGTTTGGTAAAGAATTTAACACTGAATTCGATTTGATACAGCATAAAACGTTGAAGGGGGGGAAAACAAGAGGATCACATTTAACTTCTTTGTTTATTTTTTTCAGGAGAGCTAGAGAGAATACCATGAAACTTCGTAGAAATTTCAAGCCCATGCAAGTTTCTGTGTTTCTGCTCTTGCTATTCAAATTTGTGTGTCAAGGTTGGGCTGAAATAGGTAGGTGAGGTCATTGAGTATGCAGATTTCAGTTTTAATCCTTAAAGCACCTTTTACTACAGTAGTTGCCTTTACGGCCAGTGTAGATCAAGATCAAACTGCATGAAACATGCAGTCTGACGTTTGATGTACAGTGTCCGCTATGCTGAAACACCTCGCAAAAAGGGAAGGCATGAAATTGTAATTATCTGGGTCTTATCTTAGAATGAAAATGTCCATTGGGTTTGTTTGGCACTTTAAAGGCTAACTTTAACTCTTTACCACACAATCCACACGAGTTTTAACGACCCTGAGAAAGAAGCCTTTTGAAAACATTGTGGGAAAAGGAGAAAATGCTGGTAACCAGCATTTTCTCCTTTTCCCACAATGTTTTCTATCCTTCCCAAAACAAGTTTTAATTTTTCATTCACATTTATTTTGTCGTCTGCAAACGCTTTCAATTTGGACCAGTCTAAAATTTTGTCGTGTGGTAAAGGGTTAATATTGATACATAACTTACTGTGTATCTCTTTATTTTCCGGTCATAGCAGACTTGAAAACCTTGGGGCAAGAGTAAGTTATTGCTCATAACAAGCAATTTCTCCTTTTACTACAATTTTCTCACACAGTTTTCTTATTATGATGTATAAGTCCTAAATTTCTGTTTAACCCTTTCCCAAACAAGCTCTGGTTTTCACTTGTCTGCAGTACAAGTCTTTTGAAAACACTGTGGGAAAAGGAGAAATTGCTCGTGACGAGCAATTTCTCCTTTTCCCACAGTGTTTTCTACCCTTTTTGAGACCTTTCTGCCATTTTCATCAAATTTAAAATTGTCGTCTGCAAACTCTTTCAATTTGGACCAGTCCGAAATTTGTCGTTTGGGAAAGGGTTAACTTACATATTTGACGAGAATGCTTTCAGAGTCAAAACTATGCTTTTGACTTTAACTGCCCCTGAGTTAAGCAGTGACCATTTTAAATAGCCACCTGTCATAAGATGCCACTATAGTTTTTTTCTTTAGCTGGCTGCATAAAACTTTATATAGCAATACCAAGACAGAAGGCTTTCTAACACTTTACCACGCAACCCGAAGTTTTGACACCACTGGGAGAGAAAGTGCTTAAAACGCTGTGGGAGAAGGATAAATGCTGGTTACCAGCATTGTCTCCTTTTCTCACAATGTTTCCTAACCTTTCAAAAACAAATTTTATCATTTGAACCATGTTCCATTTGCTCTTTATTTGGACAAGTCTAAAATTTTGTCATCTGGCAAAGAGTTAAAAGATTGTGGGCAAGAGAGAAAATGCTGGTAACCCCTAATTCAGGTTAATTGGTTTTTATTTATTCTGATGTAGGTTTTATCTTCACACCCAAAGATCAAGCAATTGTATTTGGACAGGATGTCCTTCTGGACTGTTCAGCGGTGAATCTCACGACGGGAGGAAAGGAAGGTATCACATTACACTGGAAGCATAACGGAAATCCTCGGGATCGTAAAACATCCATCTTTTCGAATGGGACTCTTTGGATCCCAGATGTTACAGAAAATGATGTGGGAAACTATACATGTGTTGTTTTTGACGAGAGTGAGAGTCCGATTTTGGAATCACCGCCAGCTTTAGTTTTCCATGCTTGTGAGTATTTAATTTTGTATTATCTTCAACCCACTTATAAAATTGAATGTCTGGCTCACAGTAGTATTTATCAACGTTCCAAATTGCATTATTTTGGCATATGTCTCATGATTTTTTTATAATTCCAAGTTATACAATTTCTGATTGCCTAAACCAAATAACTTCACCTTTAATTATTTAACTCTTTACCATATGACAAAATTTTAAATTTGCCAAAATTGGGAGCATTTGCATACGACACATTTGCATACGACAAATTACGGTGGCTCAAATGACAAAATTTGTCCTTATTAGGCTAGAAAATATTGTGGGAAAAGGAGAAAATGTTGGTTACTAGCATTTTTTCCTTTTCTCACATTGTTTTCAAAAGCCGTTTTCTCAGATCTCTAAAAGTTGGGATTGTGAGGTAAAGGGTTAACACTCTACCAGACAACAAAGTTTTTAACCAGGGTCTATATTCACCATCCATTCTTAAGAACGGTCTTAGTCTTATTCTCCAGAATTTTCTGAGTTTGTAAGTAACACAGCCAATCATGTTAGTGTTACTTTCAAATTTAGAAAATCTTGGAGAAGAGGACTAAGGACCCTGGCTCCATGGAAAGCATTTCCGGAGGAAAAATCTGATGTGGCTCAAATTATGGAACGTGTCTGGAAAAAGAGTAAGAAAAATTGTGGTAAAAGGAGAAAATGTCTGTTATTACTGTTTTAGGTCCACTGGCCAAAGTCCAGCGGGCTTATGTCATGGCCTGGTTTCCATTGTGTGTGCATCCTTGTGTGTGTGCATAATAATTATGTTTGTGCGTTAAACTTTTATTTCAAACATCTTCTGTGAAACTACAAATCCAGTTTCTATGAAACTTCACAGCTATGATCCTGCCATAGCCCTCTCCAGAATTTCTTCAAAGAATTCGATTCCAATAAAACTCTGGTTGGCATGCCAACAAACCAAAAAAAATTGTGAAAATCTGTAAAACCTTCTTGTCCGAAACCATACAGCCTAGGGCTATCAAATTTAGTGTGTAGCTTCATCTCACAGACTTTTACCAAAATTCTTCAAAGTATAGCCCTGGGATCAAAAGTGGCTCAGCCCTAGGAGTCACAAGTTTTACATGAGCTTATATAGTGAAAACTTCAAAAATCTTCTTGATCCTAACTGTATGGCCTAGGGGTACCAAATTTGGCATGCAGATTTATATCGTCAACCTCTATTAAGATTGTCTTATGTATAGCCCTGGGTCAACTGGCCCATCCTTGGGGTCACAAGTTTTACATGGGCCTAAAAATTGAAAACTAAAAGAATCATCTTGCACTGTAAGGTCTAGGTGTACCAAATTTCGCATATAGCTTCATTACATGGACCTTTAGCAAGCTTTTTAAAAATATAGCCCTGAGCATATTTTACAAAGGCTTTTTTTTGCGATCATCTCTGTACCTGGATGCAACTCATTAAATACTGTCAGGAACATTTACTAACAGATGAAGTAGGTCTGGAAATGCAGTTGGCTTGGCAATGCTTGGCTCAATGTGTAAGTTCAACAAATAATGTTTAAAAAGATGTTTATCACACAAATGAATGAAATAATCAAAGTGTTGAAAGCACGGGTGTGGCATTTGTCAAGGGAGCCATTGTGTGGAATTAATAATTTGTAAAATAAACAAACAATAATGTGGGATGAACAAGCCTGGACGAACAAGCCCAGGGACGAACTGGTTTTGGGAAGAACACGCTCAGGAGACAAAGGCTGTACATATCATTGCACCAATAGAAGGCCATAGAGGGTATAGATATTTTCAGTAAAAAAGAAGTATTCCCATGATAGATGGCCTAATCCAGTTTATTTTAATATGCCTTTGTTAATTACATATTTGAGTGCTATCAAAACACTTATTTGTTTTAGAAAAATTGAGTTTAGTTGGGTTTACTTCCTTCGGTTTTGCACAAACTATGATACATGATTTTCAAAATACCATAGTTGTTGGAAGCAGCAATTGACTTCGAAAAAGTAATTGTCTTCGACAAATGCCACAAAAATTGAGCTTCATAAAACTTTATAATTAAAATTTTACCACATGATGCTGACTTTTAATGACCCTGAGGGAGAAGCCTTTTGAAAACATAGTAGGAAAAGGATAAAATGCTGGTAACCAGCATTTTTCTCCTTTTCTCACAGTATTTTCTACCCTTCCCAAAGCAAATTTGAATTTTTGATTGACAGTTATTTTGTTGTCTGCAAATGCTTTTAATTTGGACTAGTCTAAAATTTTGTCGTTTGGTAAAGAGTTTAAGAAAACATTTTCTGTAGGTAACATGCTCTCTATTCCATATCATTAGATATAAGAATGTTTGAAGTCAGCCCTACATCTGTCTTTGCCCTTGAGGATGACACAGTGTCCTTCGACTGTATTACGGGTGAGAGTGCCCCACCCCCAGAAATTTTCTGGGAAAAAGACGGAAAACCATTCTACGGAGGTAGCCAATTCAGTGCTTCCTATGGTGGACATAATTTTAATTCTCTTATAAGGTATGTAAAATTGTGTATTATGTGGTTTTTAGTCGTGACATTTAGACTCGGAGCTCAAGTTATTGTTAGCTCTTTACCAGACGATAAATTATGGGATTTTACCAAAGTGAAAGCATTTGCAGACAACAAAATGTTGTTACATGAATGATGATTTCTGTCTCTGATAGGGTAGAAAACATTGTAGGAAAATGAGAAAATGCTGGTTACTTGCATTTTTACTTTTCCTGCACCATTTTCAAAAGGCTTCATCCTCAGGGTCGTTAAAACCTGGGATTGTGTGGTTAAAGGTTCATCTCTTTATCACACAATGGAAAGGTAAACTGGTCCAAATTGATAGCATTTGCAGACGACAGTTTAAATGTTATTTAAATGATGGAGTTTGTCTTTGATAGGGGAGAAAATGCTGGTAACCAACATTTTCTCCTTTTCCTGCAATGTTTTCAAAATGCTTTTTTAGTCTATTATTGTAGGAGTAAATAGATTTGGTAATAATAGTTTATAAATAAAGATTATAGATATAAAGGATCTGACATGAGTTGGCATTTGAGATAAAATTTTATTAAATGAGCCTGGAAAAATGTTTCTGCGTGAGGCTGCAAAGAGCTTAACAACATTTTTGTGGGTGAGTTTAATCATCCTTTATCTCAAAAGCCAATGAATGTCAGATTATTTTGATCACATTAAGATATTTCACAAATTAAAGGTCGAAATATGTAAATCAGTCTATGCACATGTGGTCATGTCCATAAAAAGACCCATTTACTTCTCTGAAAAACATACAAAAACGAGGTCACTAATGATGTCACACAGTGCTGATATAAGATGTGTTTCACCCTATACCACACAATCCCAAGTTTTAACAACCCTTACAAATAAGCATTTTTAAAAACATTGTGGGAAAAGGAGAAAATGCTGGTAACCAGCATTTTCTCCTTTTCTCACAATGTTTTCAAAAGGCTTCTTTTCCAGGGTTGTCAAAAGGTGGCATTGTGTGGTAAAGGGTTAAAAGTGCACATGCCACTGTTTTTAGTCTGTATCTATTGCTGTGGCTAGGCAACATTATGTGTTCTGCTTTTTGGCTTCTTAACCCTTTACCAAACGACAAAATTGTAGACCAGTCCAAATTGAAAGCTTTTGCAGACAAAAAAATAAATGTGGCTCAAAAATTGAAATTTGTTTTGGGAAGAGTAGAAGACATTGTGGGAAAAGGAGAAAATGCTGGTTACTAGCATTTTCTCCTTTTCCCACAATGTTTTCAAAAGGCTTCTTTCCCAGGGTTGTGAAAACCCGGGATTGTTTGGTAAAGGGTTAAGCTGAACCTTTATTGGGATTGTTGATTGTAAGGATATACCATTATCTATATTCCAATTTCTTTTTCAGACAATATTCAATGAAATTAATTTTAAAAGCCAAACCATACTTAGATGGAACCTACAACTGTGTTGCCAAGAACCCAGTCTTGTTAATAGAAGTTAGAAGTTTGAAAGTCCTCCTGACAACTGCAGGTAAGCATTAATTTTGATTGGTCAGTATTTTGACCAATTATGGAGCAGAAAATATTTCATTTTGCTCTTGATTAAAGTACTGTCGTCATATGGTATTTTCATATTTTTGAAATTCAGTGCTTTTATAACACTTTTTCTGTTATATTTAAGCAATGGTAAACCTGTCATGTTTCCTCTTTCATAGTTGTTTTGACAATGTAGATGTTGGAAGCAGCAATTGACTTAGAAAAAGTAAATTACTCTTTACCAAACGACAAAATTTTAGACTGGTCCAAATTGAAAGCATTTGCAGACGACAAAATAAATGTGATTGAAAAATTGAAATCTGTTTTGGGAAGGGTAAAAAACATTGTGGGAAATTGAGAAAATGCTGGTTACCAACAAACTCCACATGGAATAAATGATCTATTCTATTCTATTCCAATAACATATGAACCATCTTGGAAAAGGGGGTTAACTCTTTACCAAATGACAAAATTTAAGACCAGTCCAAATTGAAAGCTTCAGCAGACGAAAAAATAAATGTTACTCAAAAAGTGAAATTTGTTTTGGGAAGGGTAGAAATCATTGTGGGAAAAGGAGAAAATGCTGGTTACCAGCATTTTCTCCTTTTACCACAATGTTTTCAAAAGGCTTTTTCCTCAGGGTTGTTCAAAGTCGGGATTGTGTGGTAAATGGTTAAATGTATCTCATTGATTCATTGTACAGTGAAAATCATCACAATTTATGGATCCATAAAATCCATTTTGTCTAACAACCAACTGAATCATGAGATGGTCCTTGAACATGCAGAGAATTGACCGATAGCAAAAAGTTTCTACCCATGTCAACCTGCTCAGACACTTGAGCAATACATCAATGCCCTCTTGTTCTAGGCATTTGAACATACTAAGACATGATACCATATTTGTTATTAGCTTGGCCATTTTCAAAGAAAACATCAAGGTATTGTCAAAGCGCTGTCGTTGCCGTCGGCATCGTCTTGCAAAAACTTTGATATTTTATGATATCTCTGTCATTACTGAAGATATTTACTTCAAACTCGGGCCACTTTTTAACTATCAAAAAGGGAACCAATACAACAGGAGCAGGTAACCATCGAAATGTTTTTGACACAGTTACGCTCCTTTCTCGACTTAAAATTCGTCATGAAAAACTTTGACATTTTATAACACTCTGTCATTACCGAATATGTCTACTTCAAACACAGACTAGCTGTTGACTATCAAAAGGGGAACCCATACAACAAGGGCAGGTTACCTTCAGATTATTTTTGACACAGATATGTCCCTTTTCCAACTTAGATTTTCAGATGATTTTCTCTGAAAATCAATCTATTTCTCAAAGTAACTGCAGTGGAGCACCTGCATGTTGTTCTTGTATTGCAATACAGGCTTTGTATGGTTTAACCCTTTACCAAACAATCCTATCTTTTCACGACCTTGAGGAAGAGGCCTTTTGAAAACATTGTGGGAAAAGGAGAAAATGCTGGTTACCAGCATTTTCTCCTGTTTCCCACAATGTTTTCTACCCTGTCAAAGTCTTTCAAATTATTGTTATCACTTTCAGATTTGTCATCTGCAGATGCTTTCAATTTGGAAGAGTCTAAAATGTGCTGTTTGGGAAAGAGTTAATGTCTTTTTTGATTATGTGTATGGCTCATCTATCTATGAGGCATTTGAGCAGTACTGGGCAATCATTGCCATCTTGTTCTCAGAATTTGGACCTGACAAGATATGATGCCATATCTTTTATTTTTCTCAGAATTTGAATCCGCTCCATATATCATGGATGAGCTTGTGCAACTTGTCATCATAACTCCAATTGACCAATCATTGATGATTGACTGTCCAATTACCGGAAAACCTGAAGTAACAATCACATGGTACAAATCTGGGGTATTAATTGATGGGGACCCAGACTTCCTTGTTTTGCAAAATGGTTCCCTGCATAGCCCGAAAGCTCAACAGAAGGATCAAGGTTCATATTTCTGTGAAGGGAAAAATTCCCTGGGCTTAGCACGAAGCCGGAACATCAGTGTTACAATTGCAAGTAAGTTATTTTTATTTTTTCCTAAACTCTTTTTCACTCCATCCCAAGTTTTAACATCCTCGAAGAAAAACTGTTTTGAAAAATTGTTAAAAAAGGAGAAAAATTATTGCTGGTAACCAGCATTTTCTCTTTTTCCTGCAATGTTTTCTACCCAGCCACATTTGATTTGTTATCTGCAAACGCTTTCAACTTGGATGAGTTTGAAATTTTGTTGTTTGATAAAGAATTAACCTTTACCAAAGGACAATATATATCAGACTGTCAAAATTGAAAGTGTTTGCAGATAACAAGTAAAATGTTCCAACAATGATTATATTTGTCTCTGAAAGGGTAGAAAACATTGTGGGAAAAGGAGAAAATGCTGGTTATCAGAAGGTTTCTTCACCAGGGTTGTTAACACAAGGGATTGTTTGGTAAATGGTTACAACACCTTTCACAACTCTCATTGCCTTTGCAGCCAGTCTAGATCAGGATCAGACAACACAAAACATGCAAATCGCTGAAAATTGATCATTTACACCATATGGATATTTTGAACAGCTCAGATCTGAGGACTTACCAAAGAAATTTTCTTGTTTGGTTGACTAGTTTTTTCCTGCAACATATTTGCACCATATTAATTTAACCCTTCACCACACAATCCCACATTTTAACAACCCTATGTAAGAAGGCTTTTGAAAAGCATTGTGGGAAAAGTAGAAAATTTCTCCTTTTCCCACAATGTTTTCTACATTTCCACAGAGAAATTTCAGTTTTTGAGTCATATTAACTTGTCATTGGCAAATGACTTTTATTTGGACCAGCGTAATATTTTACCAAGTTTTAATGACCCTGCGAAGATAGGCCTTTGAAAACATTGTGACAAGGTTTTCCCTGGACTCACTGATTTGGGAGTCATTTGACCCCCTTCAAATTAATAAAAGAAGGCATACATATAAATTTTGGGGTCATTTAGAAAATTTGGGCGTCCAAATTCAAAGAAATGGGGGTCCGGGAAAACCATGTTGTGAGAAAAGGTGAGATCGCTGGTTACCAGCATTTTCTCTTTTTCCCACATTATTTTCTAGTCGTTCAAAGAAAACTTCCATTATTTGAGACATATTCGTTTAGTTGTCTGCATACACCTTCAAATTAGACTATTCTAGAATTCTGCCATTCGGTAAAGAGTGAAAAGAATTTTCTGAAATATGAAATGATCAACATTTTAACCTTAACCAAATGACAGAATTTTAGACTTGTCCAAATTGAAGGTATTTGCAGATGACAAATTAAATGTGAGTCATAGGGTGACTTTTATCTGTGATAGAAGTAGAAAACATTGTGGGAAAAGGGGAAAAATGCTGGTCATCAGCATATTCACCTTATCCCACAATGTTTTCAAAAGCTTTTTTCCTCAGGGTCGTTAAAACAAAGGATTGTGTGGTAAACAGTTAAGACATACAAACATTGAAGAACATTATTGTAAAAGCAGATATTCCTAATTGGTGTCACCTTCTGTAGGCATGTTTCCAGAAGTGATCTGCCACAAGGCAAACAAGAAATATCTTTAAAAAAGATAGATGGCGTAGGGATAATGAAATATGAATATTGAAAGTCTACTGTGGTTCAATATGAAGTAAATAATGAAAAGAAACCTCATAAGCAATTGCCTCGTTTTCCTCCCTGTTTTTCATTTCTTTGAAAAGTAGTATTGGGTTACTAGGTAACGCTTATGAAAATATTGAATTTCCAAATAGCACAAGAAAACAGTAATTCTCTACTACATTATTTTGCTACTGTATGAATCAAGGAACCGGAGTATCGATTAGCAGTGGTTTCACAAATGTGTGAGCAAGTATGCAAGCAGGGGCCTGTCGAATAAACATGTGCACATTTTTTACCAATGGCAAATTACCACCTATTCTTTCTTTATCAGTACCAAGAAGTAGGTCAAAAGCCAGCGCATTCAGCTACGCAGAAAAAATTACTTTCAGGTAGTAATACATGTATGTGAAATGTTCTTCATTTAACAGGACTTGAGTTAGACTTTATTGAAGAACCAGAAGATTTGTATGTAGTTGCTGGGTTACCCACCATGTTGGAATGTAACCCACCTGTCAGTGTTCCTATAGCAACAGTAGTGTGGTATAAAGATGATAAACTGCTGGTACCCAGAACTGGTAAATAGCCTTTTTTAAATCTTTTTCCTGCCTTTTTAGCTCACCTGAGCATGAAGTGCTCAAGGTGAGCTTTTGTGATCATGCTGTGTCCATCGTCAGTCATGCATGGTCTGTCGTCCGTCTTGCAGCGTGCATTGTCCGTCGTCTGTCATCCAAACGTCAATAATTACCTTGTGTGCTCTCTAGAGGCCACATTTTCAGTCAAATACTTGAGAAACTTGGTCAGATTGTTTGTCTTGATAATATCTTGGACCAGTATGAAATTTCTGGGTCATCTCGGGTCAAAAAGTAGGTCACCAGGTCAAAATTTAGCAAAAGCTTGTGTGCACTCTAGAGGCCACATTTTTAGTCCAGTACTCATGAAACTTGGTCGGAATGTTTGTTTTGATGAAATCTTGGACAATTGGAAATTGGGTCATGCCAGGTCAAAAAATTAGTAACTAGATCAAAAAACCTTTTGTGCACTCTAGAGGCCACTTTTTAGTCTAATACTTATGAAACTTGGTCAGAATACTTGTCCTGATGGTGGGTCATGTTGTGTCAAAAAATAGGTCACTGGGACAAATCTTAGAAAAACCTTGTAAACACTCTCAGCCAGAAACTCATGAAACTTAATCAGAATGTTTGTCTAGATAAA
Organism: Tridacna gigas; assembly: GCA_945859785.2. Lineage (NCBI taxonomy): Eukaryota > Metazoa > Mollusca > Bivalvia > Cardiida > Cardiidae > Tridacna > Tridacna gigas. The sequence continues at coordinate 10,405,837 of OX244028.2, forward strand.
GTCTCAGACACCTTTGAAATTGGGTCACGTCGGGTCAAAAAGTAGGTCTCTGGGCCAAATCTTAGAAAAACCTTGTGTGCACTCTAGAGGCCACATTTTCAGACTGATACTTGTAAAACCTGGTCAGAATATTTGTCTGGATGAAACGTCTGACAAGTTTGAAATTGGGTCATGTCAAGTCAAAAAGTAGGTCACTTGGGCACATCTTAGAAAAACCTTATGTGCACTCTAGAGGCCACATTGTCTGCCAGATACTCATGAAACTTAGTCAGAATGTTTGTCTGGATAAAATCTTTGACATGGTTGAAATTGGGTCATGTTGCATCAAAAAGTAGGTCAGGTGTTCAGATCTTATAAAAAACTTACATGCCCTCTAGAAACCACATTTTCAGCCAGATACTCATGGAACTTTGTCAGAATTTTTTACTTTTATGCACTCTTGGAAACATAGAAAATCGGGTTGCATCAAATAAGAATGTAGATCACAGGGCCGAATATTAGAAAAACCTTATGTACAGTCTAGAGGCCACGTGTTCAGCCTCATACTCATGTAAGCTGGTAAGAACTTTTGTCTGGATAAAATCTCATACAAGATGGAAATTGGGTCATGTCAGGTCAAAAGTAGGTCACAGGGCCAAATCTTAGAAAAGCTTTGTGTGCACTCTAGAGGTCACATATTCAGCCTGATACTCATGAAACTTTGTCAAAACTTTTGTCTGGATAAAATCTTAGACAAGTTTGAAATTAGGTCATGTGGGGTCAAAAAGTAGGTCACTGGGCCAAATCATAGAATATCCTTGTGTGCATTCTAGAGGCCACATTTTCAGCCTGATACTCATGAAACTTGCTCAGAATGTTTGTCTGGATGAAACCTCTGACAAGTTTGAAATTGGGCCATGTTGTGTCAAAAAGTAGTCACAGGGCTAAATCTTAGAAAAATGTGTGCACTCTAGAGGCTGCATTTTCAGCCTGATACTCATGAAACTTGGTCAGGAAATTTGTCTTGATAAATTTTCTGACAAGTTCATAATTGGGTCTCATTGGTTCTTAAAGTAGGTCACTGGCCAAATCTTAGTAAAATGTTGTGTGCACTGCAGAGGCCACATTTTGAACCAGATTCAAAATTCAACAATAGGTCAAATCAGTCAAAAGGTAGATCACTTACACTCATGCATTTTATATCATCATTGTCTAGTAAAAGGCTTAATTCTTATTTTTTCACTGCTTTTTGAAAGTAAAATTTGAACTTATCTTCAACTTTATGAATATATTCTAAGTATACTCAGTCTTCAAATCAGTAGAGCAGTCAGTAGCGTACAGGACTTGGAAACAAGGGGTCTGTTTGGTGAATTTCTTTCCGATGATTGATGATAGTCATTGTGGCAGGGTTTATTCTTCTTTCACCACTGATCATTGTTTTGATTATGGTTATGTTAGAAAGCAGCCAGTAGCTTGGGAAGAATATTGTGCAGGTTACTGTTAACAGAAACTCCAGGAAAAGATGGATAGGTGCACTGGCTGCAGCAATAGAACTGAAATAATGTTGAAAACAGAATCAAACACTATACAATCAGTCAGTCAGTCAATGGAATTTCCTCTTTTATTCAGTATATTTAGATAAGAATTATCATGTTTTCCACAACTTTATTAGTTCCAGCTGATGAAGATGGTAAGCAGATGAACAAAACAAAATGTAATATTGTGTATCCATGTCACAAATACCTAAAATATCTATGTATATCACATGTACCACATTTTACTGGGCTATAAAGCGCCTTTGCCTATAAGACGCCCCACCAAAGGAACCAGGGTTTTCATGGGTGACCTTGTATCAGACACAGACTTTATACTGATAACATTATTGCTACAGTTGTGAGATTTCAGCTTGAAATATATCTGCATGGACAATACAAGAGATCATTTATGCATCCTTTCAAATGTGTTATTAGTTTATCTAAACCAGTTGTATGGGGAATCAACCTGACTTGTTTTGTAAAAATAATCCTATCAAGGAAATTTCACTTTTTACAACAATTCAAGAGGTGTTTTTTTCTGCAAGATGAAAAGAGACAGATGCAGGGCTAATTGTGGTAAGAGAAAAGAAACCTGTGCAAAAATCAAAGCGCTGAAGGTATGGCAGGCATAGTTAAAGTGCTCTAACACCTGAGAAAAGGCTTTATCAATACAGCTGGTAAAAATACGAGGGCTGTTCGATAAATTTGTGGAATTTCGTTGTAAAAATTAAAACTAGGTGACCAATAAATATCACTTTCAGCATAAGTATCAAACAGTCTATACCCCAAATATCCTCCAGATTTTATACAAATTAATGAAGAAATACATTTTCAACAGAGTATTACAAAACACATGTAAACGTACATTGGCGGGCTCCAGATGGAAAACAAATAATGTCAAAATCATTATAAGTCAAGAGATCGACATCCTTTTTCTAAATAATCCTCTGGAACAACCAGAGCTCACTCAATTTAGATATTTCTAGGTCCTGTATAAGGAAAAACTTGCACTGTGGAACAAGACATACCAAACTTGTCTGATATGACACGCACTGTAACCCGCCAAGTGTTATTCACCTTGTCACACAGAGTAGCCAAAACTGATACCGTTACGCTAATCAGTCATCCTTCAAGAGAATCATCTTTAAGCAATGTTCTGAATCATTCCTGAACCACTCATGTCACTTACAGACAAATAAAATACTGCAGGAACTTGAAAATGTAGACTCCTAACTCAAATCTATGATATGTTTTGGGGGTTTTTGCCGAGTCCAACACAAAACTTTATTAATGTGCATAATTCAACATCCAATAAAGATGCCAATTTTGTCAAAAAATTACCAAGCACTGGTAAGACAAAAACTATGTTAAGTGCCACAGCCATGGTATTTTACAGAAAGGCAGTTATGATGCTATTTAACCGTTTGCACCATTTGCAGCATTTTTACACATTTCGGAATGTTCACTTTACATGAAAATAATGTTTTAAATCGAGAGAAAATTTGAGCCCGGCAATGCACATTGCATGGTTTAATATGGTTACATATATTTTGTGTTTAAAATTTTTTAAAACTGCAAAATTTCTGTATCAAGTTCATAATATGTTCATGCCATTGTAAGCAAATTTTTAGCTTGAAATGTCATGAAATGTGTTAACAATAAAATTCCATGAATTTATCAAACTAAGAAAAAAACTAAGATACAAAAATATAAATGAAGGAAGAAGTGAATGTAACTGAATTTGAGATAGCGTTTCTCATGTTAAAAACTTTTTATTTACACTTCACAATCCCGCTACCCTACTGAAGACAACTTTTGAAAACATTTCGGTGAATGATGAAATGTTGTTACCCTTTCAAAGACAAATATTATTTTTTTTGGCCACACTTTATTTGTCCTTTCCATATGCTTTCAGTTCGGACAAGCGTAAATTTTGTCATTTGGTAAAGAGGTCAAAGTAGCTATTGCTATAAATGACATGACCGCTTTTGCTTGCATTGCAGCCCTACATTATTTATTTGGTAAAATAACATGCTAGGTGCTGCTGCTGCTATGCTTTTATTTTTAATAGCTGCAGAAGATAAGGGCAACAGGATTCAAGTGGATATCATATAAGTTTAACTCTTTACCAAATGACAAAATTTTAGACTGGTCCAGATTGAAAGCATTTGCAGACGACTAATTAAATGTGGCCGCAATGGTGAAATATGTCTCTGAAAGTATAGAAAACATTGACAGAAAAGGAGAAAATGCTGGTTACCAGCATTTTCTCCTTTTCCCTCAATGTTTTCAAAAGACTTCCTCCTTAAACTCCGGATTGTGTGGTAAAGAGTTAATATTGCAAAATTTTGTATACAGCTGTACACTGTTACATTACACAGTCATGTGAAATATGCATATGATTTTTATAATCATATTTTATTTATGTAAAGCACTTTTCAGTGTAGTACACAAGAATATGAAAGAAAGAAACTGACAATAACTTCAAAGCACCAAGAATGTTAGCATATACCTAAAATATAAAATAATCAAAGGAATTGTTTAGAATTGTTTGATGCATTATTAGCTCCACTGGCCGAAGGCCAGCGGGCTTATGTCATGGCCCGGTGTCCGTCGTGCGTGCGTGCGTGCATGCGTCCGTCCGTCCGTCTGTGTGTTAACTTTTATTTCAAACATCTTCTTCTCTGAAACTACCCATCCAATTTTCATGAAACTTCACAGAAATGATCCTGCCATGGTCCTCTTCAGAATTTCTTGAAAGAATTTGATTCCTTCAAAAACTGAAAAATATTGGAAATATTTAAAAATCTTCTTCTCTGAAACCATAAGGCATAGGGCTACCAAATTTGGCATGTAGCTTTATGTAGTAGACCTCTATCATGTGTCTTCAAATTATAGCCCTGGGGTCAAAATTGGCTCTGCCCCAGGGGTCACAAGTTTTACATAGGCTTATATAGAGAAAACTTTAAAAATCTTCCTGTATCTAGCCATAAGGCCTAGAGCTACCAAATTTTGCATTTAACTTGATCTAGTTGGGGTCTACCAAAAGTGCCCAAAGTACAGTCCTGGGGTCAATTTGGTCTCATGCTGGGGGGTGGGGGGGGGTCACAAGATTTACATGGGCTTACATAGGGAAAACTTTTAAATCTTGGTGTACATAGCCATAAGGCTTAGGGCTACCAAATTTTGCATAATTACAGCATTATCTAGGGGACAACTACAAAGAGGGCCCAAGTTACAGCCCTAGGATCAAGTTTGGCCCTGCACCAGGGGTCACAAGTTTTACATGGGTTTATGGAGTGAAAAGTTCAGAAACCGTCTTGTTACTAGCCATAAGGCCAAGAACTCCTAAATTTGGCATGTTATTATTCTAATACACATATTCCCCATTGAGTTCGACTGTAGCCCTGGGGTCAAAGTTTTATAAGGGCTTATATAGTGAAGATTTCTTTTTACGGTTTATATTTATAAGCCAGTGGAGCAATACAGGGCCATCATGGCCCTCTTGATTTTTGGGTTGTTTTGAGACATTTTTGGAATAAGACTGACAAAAAGCATTGAGAAAATGAGCATATGTATTAATGACTAAGAATGATCCATTGTAAATGTTTTAAAAAGATTTTACTACACAGGTTATTTTTAAATATGCCACTTGATAGTGCATTTTACACATAGGGAAAATAACTGATGGAAAAGGAAATGTATTTTATTTATGTCTGACATTAACCCTTTCCCAAACGACAAATTTTGGACTGGTCCAAATTGAAAGAGTTTGCAGACGACAATCTTAAATTTGATGAAAATGGCAGAAAGTTCTCAAAAAGGGTAGAAAACACTGTGGGAAAAGGAGAAATTGCTCGTTACGGGCAATTTCTCCTTTTCCCACAGTGTTTTCAAAAGACTTTTACTGCAGACACGTGAAAACCAGGGCTTGTTTGGGAAAGGGTTAATAGTAAAAGAACATTAATTTTAATTCTTTACTAGACAACAAACTTTTAGTCTTGTCCGACTTAAAAGCATTCAAAGATGACCGAGTAAATGCCACTTAAAATCTAAAGTTTGTCTTTAAAAAGAATAGAAAAAATTATGGGAAAAGGAGAAAATGAAGTTCCAGCATTTTCTCCTTGTCCTAGAATGTTTTCAGAAGTCCTCATAATCAAGGTCCTTAAAACTCAGGACTGTGTGTTAAAGGGTTAATTGTAATATAAACAATTGCTCCTTTTCCAAATGAGTCCTTTAACCCTTTACCAGACGACAAAATTTTAGACTGGTCCAAACTGAAGAGCTTGCAGACGACAATTTTAAATTTGATGAAAGTGGCAGAAAGTTCTCAAAAAGGGTAGAAAACACTGTGGGAAAAGGAGAAATTGCTCGTTACGAGCAATTTCTCCTTTTCCCTCAGTGTTTTCAAAAGACTTGTACTGCAGACACGTGAAAACCAGGGCTTGTTTGGGAAAGGGTTAAACCTGCCCTCTACTGCAGCGTAGAATATATTTGAAGGACAGGAAACTTGTCTGTTTCTGAAATATAGTGAAACTATATTTTAATATTTACCAAATGACAAAAATGCAGATTTGTCGAAATTCAAAGCATTTGCAGATAACTATTAAAATTTGTTTCAAATGATGGCTATTGTGTTTGCTAAGGTAGAAAACATTGTGGAAAAAGGAGAAAATGCTGGTTACCAGCATTTTCTCCTTTTCCCACAATGTTTTCAAAAGGCTTCTTCCATAGGGTCATTAAAACCTGGGACTGTGTGGTAAAAGGTTAAGGAAGAAGGAGTGATTGCTTGTTATCCTGCTATGTTTTCAGAGGTTGTCTATGACTAGGGTATTAAAAATGATACATTGTATTTGTTTGGTAGCAGATTAGCGTTACTATACCAAACGACAAAATTTCAGACTAGTCCAAATTGAAAGCATTTGCAGACGACAAAATAAATGTGATTGAAAAAATGAAATTTGTTTTGGGAAGGGTAGAAAACATTGTGGGAAAAGGAGAAAATGCTGGTTACCAGCATTTTCTCCTTTTCCCACAATGTTTACAAAAGGCTTCTTTTTCAGGGTCATTTAAAGTCAGGATTGTGTGGTAAAGAGTTAACTGGTTATTTAATTCCTTGCCATACGACAAAATTTAAGACTTATCCAAATTCAAAGCATTTGCAGACGACATTATGAAATGTTGCTAAAATTATGATTTTTGTCTTTGATAGGGTAGAAAACATTGTGGGAAGAGGAGAAAATGCTGGTTACTAGTATTTTCTCCTTTTTGCACAATGTTTTCAAAAAGCCTCTCTTTTAGGGTCGGTAAAAGTCGCAATTGTGTGATGAAGGGTTAACTCTTTTCCACAAAATCCTGACTTAACTACTCAGATCAAAGAGTTTTTGAAAACATTGTAGGAAAAGGGAAAAAAAAACAACAGTAACCAGCATTTTTACCTTTTCCCAAATTGTTTTTCTCCTCTTTGAATGACAAATTTCATGTTTTAAAGTAAAACATGTTTTAACTCTTAACCAAACGACAACATTTTAGACTTGTCCAAATTAAAAGCATCTGCAGATGGCAAAATAAGTGTGACTCAAAAATTAAAATTGAAAGGGTAGAAAACATTGTGGAAAAAGGAGAAAATGCTGGTACCAGCATTTTCTCCTTTTCCCTCAAGGTTTTGAAACGGCCGTTTAAGTCGCGATTGTGTGGTAAAGGGTTAAAGTAAAAATCACCAGCAGATGCTTTCAATTTGGACAAGGCTAAAGTTTTGTCTGCTGCTAAAGGGGTAACCCTTTTCCAAACAATTCTGTATTTGTACTCTTCCGGCACAGAAGATTTTAAAAAACAATGTAGGAAAAGGAGAGATTTTTCACAGATATATGCTCTTATATGTTGAAAATCAAGGTTAAGATACCTGTTGGTGAATTTTTAGGCAGACGTTCAGTTCGGGTAGTAAAGACGGACAAAGGATCATGGGATTTGGTGTTTGCGGAGATTCAGAAAATGGATGAGGGAGAATATTTCTGTGTGGCGGAAAATCAGTATTCAGTTCCACAGTCAAGGGCGTCGAGAATCGCCACGGTGACGGTTGGAGGTTAGTTTTCTGTGGATTACAGGAATATGGTTAAATCTGTCATTTGTGGTCATCTCTGTTAACCCTTTCCCAAATGACAAACTTTGGACTGGTCCAAATTGAAAGAGTTTGCAGACAACAATTTTAAATTTTATGAAAATGGCAGAAAGTTATCAAAAAGGCTAGAAAACACTGTGGGAAAAGGAGAAATTGCTCATTACGAGCAATTTCTCCTTTTCCCACAGTGTTTTCAAAAGACTTGTACTGCAGACACGTGAAAACCAGGGCTTGTTTGGGAAAGGGTTAACTCTGTACCACACAATCCTGACTTTTAACCACCCTGAAAAGAAGCCTTTCTGAAAAAATTGTGGGAAAAGGAGAAAATGCTGGTAACCAGAATGTGTTCTAACCTTCCCAAAACAAATTTCAGTTTTTGAGTTACTGTACATTTATTTTGTCGTCTGCAAATGCTTTTAGTTTGTACCAGTCTAAAAATTTGTCATTTGGTAAAGAGTTAACTCTTTCAAGAGTTTTAATGATCTTAGGAAAAAAAACCTCTTTGAAAACAATGTGGGAAAAGGAGAAAATGCTGTAAACCAGCATTTTCTCATTTTCCCCACAATGTTTTCTACTCTTCCCAAATCGAATTTCAATTTTTGAATCACGTTTACTTTGTCGTCTGCAAATGGTTTAAAATTTCTGAAGCCAGTGTTTGATAAAGAGTTAACCCTTTACCACACAATCCTGACTTTTAACGACCCTGAGAAAGAGGCCTTTTGAAAACATTGTGGGAAAAGGAGAAAATGGTGGTAACCAGCATTTTCTCCTTTTCCCACAATGTTTTCTAACCTATCACTGACAAGTTTCATCATTTGGGCCACCTTTAATTTATCGTCTGCTAATGCTTTCAATTTGGACCAGTCTAAAATTTTGTCATTTCGTAAAGAGTTAAACAGAGAGTAAGAGTGCATCAAGCAATCATTTAACACTTTACCACACAATCCTGAGTTTAACGACCCAATAGAAAAAGCTTTTTGAAAACACTATGGGAAAAGGAGAAAATGCTGCTAGCCAGCATTTTCTCCTTTTCCCACAATGTGTTCTACCCTTTCAAAAACAAATTTCATAATTTGAGTAGCATTTAATTTATCGTCTGCAAATGCTCTGAATTTGGACCAGGCGCAAATTTTGTTGTTTGGTAAAGAGTTAACTTTTTACCAAACAAAATTTTAGACTGGTCCATATTGAAAGTATTGTAGAAGACTGTCTACCGTAATTATAGCACAAATCCGGAGATTTTTCTTTGGAAGAGTAGAAAACTGTGTTGGAAAAGGCGAAAATGCTGATTACCAACATTTTCTGCTTGTCCCACAATGTTTTCAAAGGCCTCTTGCCTAGGGTCATTAAAACTCAGGATTGTGTGGTAAAGGCTTCCACAATTTTGAGGAGGTAGGCATTTGAAAACAATATGGGAAAAGGGGCATTTTACTTTCTCACAAAGTCTTGTACCCTTTCACACACAAATTCAATTGGTAGAGCATTGGAATTGTAAACAGCAAGTCTTGCGCCACTTGAGGGTGTGGGTTTGAGCCCATGGCTGCCCATCTATAATTACTAATAGTCTATTGGATGAGACATTAAACTGAAGTTTTGTGTAATGGTGCTATATGTTATAGAACCATGCCTAACTTACAACGGGTTTCGTCCTGTATCTTGCACTATCCCTCGTAACAAAACTAATAGCCATCTGTGAGTGTTGCCTATGTGGGCAACTAGTGGCAACAATAAATAAATGGAAAATTAATCTTGTAGCTTTTGAGTGCACAGTCGTGTGCCCAATTTCTTGTTTCAGGTGCCCCAATATTTGTAGAACCACCCGTGGGCCTCACAGTACAGATGGGAAAATTGGCCAAGCTGTCATGTTTTGTGCAGGGAGATCCTTTTCCTGATGTGTTTTGGTATTTTGAAAAGGATCTATTGGTTGTGACAGAAACTGTGTCATTCAGGTAAAGAGGCCACTAGATTTCATTTGATTTATTGGCCATATCCAGGATTGCCAAGCCCTGGAAGCCCAGTCAGTAACATACATGCCTTGAGACCAAGAGGCCTCTGGTTCCAATCCCCAGCTCGGCCAGGTTCTTCCAGAGGATTGATGAAAGTCATAGAGACAGGATTCATTCTTCTCTCAGGGCTGATTATTGTTTCATTATTGTTTATGTGGGAAACCAGCCAGTGACTTGGGAAGAATATTGTGCTAAGTACTGTATAGAAGAAAATTTCCATGAAACCATGGATAGGTGCACTGGTTTCGGCAGTATAACTGAAATAATGTAGAAAACACTCAAACAATCAATCAATCAGTCAATTATATCCAGAGCTACTGATAATTTTGGTATCAAAACCCTGAACACATTATTTCACAACTAAGCTTAACTCTTAAAGTACCTTTCACAACAATAGTTGCCTATGCTGCCTGTGTAGATCAAGATCAGATTGCACAAAATGTGCAGTCTGATCTTTGATCTATGCTGTCCGCTTTGCTGAGACATTCTGGGCAAAAGCAGCACTGAAATTGGTTCAACTGATGAGATTATCCTTGAAAGGGAAGAAAACATTGTTGGAGAAGCAGAAATGTCAGTTTACCAGGATTTTCTCCATTTCCTTAGTGTTTTCAAAAGCTAAATTTCTCAAGGTCATTAAAATCTATGGCGAAGGGTTAAACACTGCATTTGAGGTAGACATTGGTCGTAAAACCATAAGCACTGTATGTTTATTTAAAAGAAAAAATATGATTGTTACTCAACCAATGAAATCTAGAAAAATTTTACGGTAATTACAGACAAAGCAATCAAGAACTTTGGATTGGAGACATGAACAAAGCAAGGGAGGGAACTTATACATGTACTGCTACCAACAGATATGGAAGTATTGAAACTAG